>JASAUF010000084.1:315000-1785000 GCA_030180095.1 Magnolia changhungtana | reverse complement strand
TGCTTCCCCTTTGAACCACTAGTGAGCTTGAGGAGCCTCAGTGCTCGTCTTGGCAGGACACGTACCTACAGCAGCTATATAGTTGGTGTATGGTACACCAGCCAATCCGCTCCCCAGGGAGCAGAAAATTGGACGCGGATTTCCTGCGAAAGCCTTACGCAAGAAGTTCCGCGCAAGGATTCTGGCTAGGGCCGGTTGTGATGTCTGTGAGAAATCCAATCTGTCTACCTGTTTTTCCAACTTATTTCAGGACATGTGACCAAAAATGAAGAGAAACCAAAACTAAAGTGGGCCATATGAGATGAAACAGTGGGAAAGGAATGTCTACAGTTGAAACCTTCCTAAGCTACATCTTGATGTTAATATTCCATCCAAACTGTTTATAAGGTCATTTTCACTGAGATGAAGTAAAAACACTGAGAAATTAAACCTATAAAAAAACTTTTGTGGCCATATAAATATTTCAACAGTGATCACTAAATCTCCACTGTTTCCTCTTGTGTGGCCCATTTAAGTTTTAGATATACCTTATTTTTTGTCACATGTACTAATAGCTCAAAAAACGGATGGACGGAGTGGCTTTCTCACCAGCATCGCATGAGGCCCACACATAATCCTTGTGCAGGAACTTCTGCGAAAGGCTTTCGCAGGAAATCCGCTTCCCAGAAAATCCTACATTCCTGGTGACCTTGAAATGTGTGCTCATCATCATTCCAGATAATTCCTCAGCCATAAAGCTTAGGCTAGCTTGGGGGAACGAATTGGCTACTCCCCCTGATACCAGCCCCGTGGCTGGTGGTCTGTATATGTTTCATCCATTCCGTTCATCCATTTTAAAAGATCATTTTATAGGTTTATCTCGAAAATGAGAGGAATATAAATCTCAGGTAGAGCACACCACATGAAAAAAAATAGCGTTTGGATATACACCATTAAAATCATCCTAAGGCCCACTGTACTGTTTATTTGACATCTAATATGTTGATTAGGTCATACAGGTCCAGATGAATGGAAAAAACAAAAATCAACTTGATCGAAAACTTTTATGGCCCCAAAATATTTTTTAATGGTCTACACTCATTCAACACTTTTTCCTGTAATGTGGTCCAATTAAGATTTTAATATATCTCATTTTTGGTCTCGTATTGTAAAATGATCTTTAAAAATATATGAACGGCATGGATGAAACACATACATCATAGTGGGGCCCACAAAGCACCGACCACCAGCCAGTGGCTGGTGTCAGGGGGAGTAGCCAATCTGTTCCCCTTGCTTGGCCTTGCAGCTGTAAGTTTGCTAATATCGAGATCGTACGTGCCCTTGCACATCGACATATAAAAACACGTGCCATAGCAACGTTTCCTAAATCTGATCTTTTCATCAGATGGGTTACACGGCTGAGATCTTTTTGGCCAAAAAGTCAGGCCATTTTACTGCTCATGTGAGCGGCATCCTAACAAAACAAATAGATGGCCAGAATGTGTAGCCATCCATTATTTATTTATTATTATTTTTTTTAACAATGTATAGAAACATCAAACATCTCACACGTATACCATATTTGCAAGCGTACAAGCACGTGGATGAGTAGAGTTCTACATACACATGTACCATACAGGTTTGCTGCAATACACTGAGAGGTATTGTTACTTTTCACGTAGGGGCTTAAACTGCTGGATCCGGAATCATTTTGCAATGATCCAGACCGTTAATGTGAGAACCAAACCAGAGGAGATGATCAGACAAAACTAACAAAAGGTACTTCTCTGACAATTAACTTGATTATTGAAATCGTTTAATGAAAATTTAATATAAATAAGTACTGGAATATAAATACAAGAATAAAAATCCTTTAAAATAATAATAAATTTTTTATTTTTTATTTTTTTTTACAGACGCACACACAACCCCACACACTCACGCCACACGCACACACCCCACAAACGCACGCCGTGGGATTTCACCACCATGCGTACTCGAACCCTTGACCCGGTGTTGGAACTCCAAGGAGTCTACCACCGGGGTAAGAGTACGGACCCATTTAAAATAATAAGATACAATGGCTATACCAGAAGTTATAATACGCTATTTTTCCTACCAATATGTCACAAGTGTAGAATATCCAATCCGTACAAAAGGTGTGTCCCAGCTTGATAACGAAGTGATAGGAAAGTGAGACCGCTGTTCCATTCATCTAGCTGGACACAACATCAAAATCAAAGCAAGGCCAATGGTATAACTGATTGTGATGGAATGGAGCTGATTTTATGTCAGGTGATTATCATGGTGTGGTCCACCTTTTGCTGGGTTTGGAAATCTACACATGTGACATGTTGGACAGAGAGAGAGAGAGAGAGAGAGAGAATAAGTAAATGTCTGTATCAGAACGCTGTATCTGATCATTTCTCATACGCTGTATCTGATCATTTCTCATAGTGCTCCACGTAGGGTAGGTGCATAGATTCTCCAATCAATCAACATGGACAGTCCTAGTAGTCTAGACTATACTTGAGGAGCACTTGGAAATTCTAACCATCCAATCAATTTCTTATAAAATGAACAGTCAAGATAATTTATGTAAATTGATTAAATTTCAGCCATCCATTTCGTGGTGCATGTCTTGCATTGGTTATTAATTAGTTTGATCGGATGATGCGGATGACATGGCTTGAACTAATGGATGGGATACTCTTGAAGTGCAGATTGGATCTAATGGACAGTCCAGATTGATGCTTTGGGTTGTCCATCTTTCAATGCAAGTAGGAGCACCATACCATACATGCATTCATGATTCCTTCTGTTTGAAGTTTGCTTGGGCTGTCACCAGTAGGGGTGTACACAAACCGGGCTAGCCCGGTTAGCTCGCTCGACCCGGCCCGAAAAAGCCCGACTCGGCCCGACTCGGAACTGAGTTCGGGTCAGGCGGCCAATTCTGTTTTCAAGTTTCGGATACTTCCCGGGCTGTCATCGGGCAGGTTGGGTATTTAATTTGTATAAAATGTTTTATTTTATGCTTTGTCAAATGTAAAATGTATGTAAATGTCTCCAAAGTTAGATTTTTTGTGGAGTCTATAGTTCGACTATCTAAACAAATTGATCGAGGGCCTAATGGGACGTGGATTACCTTGTTGTAAGGTTCAAAACCGGCCCGAACTCGGTTCGAACGGCCTGAACTCGGCCCGAACTCGCCCAGGCCATAATTGAGTTCGGGCCTTGTAATAATAACCCGTAACCCCTATCATCATTGGGCTTAATGCTGCTAAATATAGACCAAAATCCTCTAATCTACCCTAAGCCTGGCCATGTAATAATAATATTATTATTATTATTATCATTATTATTATTATTAGTATTAGTAATAATAATAATAATAGTGGTAATAAATTATCAAAGTATTGCTATGCCTATCCTATATTATAGTTTATATGCTTGAGAACGGTCCAATCTATAGCTAATGACCACTTACACATGTTAAATGAGTTAAAATAAAATGGAGATTAAAATTCAAAAGGAAAATTTTAATTATTTTCACAATAAAATGCAATTTGAATTGAAGTCAATCAAGCATCTTAAAATTAAAACCTAAGTACATCTCATATAACCTAAGTTAGTAAATGCATGATCCAAAAGGCCAAAGTCTCATTTAAACTTGGGTGAGCACTTTCAATGAACTCTATGCTACTATCGCACGTGTTCATTTTAATTTAACCATTGGCACAAGCTCAGATATATAAGCCTGTCTTTATCCTATATGTATGATTTTGCTAAAGTTGGGGCTAAAGTCCCTAACTTCATGAGAACATTAGGCCTTGTTTGCTTTACCATTTACCACAATAAATAATTACAAATGGGTAATAATTACTTTTGATCATTATTTGGAGAGGAAAATCAGATAATAAATAGGCCTCGCTGAATGAAATTGCGTAAGATTAGATTGCTTAATTGTGTAAAATATGTGGGTCTCACCATGATGTATGTGTTTGATCCATGCCGTTCATCTTATTTTTCAGCTCATTTTAGGGCTTGAGTAAAAAAAGAGTCAAGTTAAAAGCTCAAATGGACCCTGCCATATGAAAAGATGGATAATGGCATGTGGTGTAGTCCTATACGCTTTTGGATTTGCCTCATTTTTAGGCTCATGATATAAAATGAGCTGATAAAACGGATGGACAGCATAGATCAGATACATATATCACGGTGGGCACCATAGATGGTAATGTAAATGAAACATGCAATGATCACAATACTTTACCTATTCCATAGTGATCTGTGTTGGACATCCACTCCATCAATCAGATGCATCATTCCATGGTGGATCATAGCCCTAAAAATTAGGTCAATCCATAACTTAGGTGGGCCACACCACATGCAACAGTTGAGAGTGGTTACCCACCCATTGAAACCTTCATAATTGTTTATAGGACATCTGAGATGTGGTTGAGACATCCAGCCCATCCATTATTTGTGTCCCACTTGTACAAGGAGTCACACAAAGTTTCATCTGTATCCAAAACTCAGGTTGTCTCTACTGAATGCTTTTAGATGTTTTAGCATGTTTTCACACGATTTTAGATGGTGTGACCCACCTTAGTTACTTATACTCTGATTTTTGTCATATTCCATAACTTAAAGGGTGATCCACCAAATGCACGGTGTGGATGTCACACTGGGCCCCACATAACTCGACCTCATGGAAAGCTCAAATGCATTAATAATTCAGAAGCCCATGGGTTGGGTGGGCCCAAGACAGTCCTAAGTTTGGTAAACTTGCCATTGCGTGCGCCCTTGCTCATGCCATAGCGTGCATTTGCAAGATCTGATCTTTTCGTCAGGTGGGCCACATGGCTGATATCTTTTCAAGTCAAGCCATTTTACTGCTCATACAGGTGGACCACGCCACAGGGTACAGTTTGCATGGGGAGGTCCACCGTTAAAACCTCTCAGATCGTGTGGGGCCACCTTATTCCATATATGCTATCATATCCATTCAGAAGCAGCTTCCGACCAGGATGAATAAACGCCCAAAGAATCTGGCCATTCCAAATTCGATGAGGGCCACACCATGTAGTAGGCTTGAGGCGTGAGTTTACATGGTGTGGCCCACCAATGATGGACGGAGTGGATGTCATGCACACGTCACGGTGGGTCCCATAGACAACACTGTAAAGGGAGAGGAAGAGAGGGTGTGGTGCACCTGAGTTTTGGGTCGGATGATTTTTGGTATACATGGTTAAAATGAGGGGTCTCACATGGTTGGCGGAGTGGATTTAATGTACACATCACGGTGGGTCCCACGCACAACGTTGCAGGGGGAGAGGCAGTGCGGCCCACCTGAGTTTTGGGTAGGTCTGGATTTTGGCTTCTTTGCATAAAATGAGGAAGCGCATGTGATGGACGGAGACGATGTCGTGCACACATCCCAGTGGGTCCCACATTCTGAGAGAGGGGGGACGAGGATTGCGTCCTACCCCCGCTGGGACGGTAATCCGTCCGGGCAGGGCTTTGTGGGGCCCAACGTGATATAAGTGTTTTATCCGCCGTTCATCGTTTTTAAAAATTATTTTAATGTACGATCTAAAAAATGAGGCAGGCCCAGGAATTACGTGGACCACAAAGTTTGGATTTAATTTCACCATTAAAAACTTCTTGGGAGCCGGAGAAGTTTCGGATCAAGCTGATATATGTGATTTCACTTCATCCACGTCTGCATGACCTTATTAATAGGTTTGATGGTAAAAAAAAAAAAAAAACATCACGGTGTCCCTTAGAAAGGTTTCAACGGTGAGTGTC
This sequence comes from Magnolia changhungtana, assembly GCA_030180095.1. NCBI lineage: Eukaryota > Viridiplantae > Streptophyta > Magnoliopsida > Magnoliales > Magnoliaceae > Magnolia > Magnolia changhungtana. The sequence continues at coordinate 1,779,210 of JASAUF010000084.1, read as the reverse complement.
ATTATCACTGCAGCTTCCTTTGACGTGGTCTATTGGAGCCGTGGATGTGTTTCAGTTTTTGTTCCATATCTTAAAATGATATGATAAAAGCGATGAATGGCATGGATAAAATACTTACATCACAGTGGGCTTCACAGATCCCTGCCCGGACGGATTAGAGGTAGGACGCAATCCGCGTCCGGAGAGGGGGGCGTGGGGAGGAAACGGATTGGCTAATCCCCCTGCCACCAGCCAATGCCACCATCCAATGGCTGGTGGTCGGTGCTCTGTGGACCCCATTATGATGTATGTGTTTCATCCATGCCGTCCATATATTTTTATAGAGCTTTTTAGGTGATGAGACAAAAAATGAGGTATATTACAATCTCAACTAGACCACATTACAGGAAACAGTGTTGAATCAACATGGACCATTAAAAACGTTTTAGGGCCCATAAAAAGTTTTGGATCAAGCTGATATTTGTTTTTTCCCCTCATCTATGTCTGTATGACCTAATCAACAGATTGGTTGTCAAATAAACAGTACAGTGGGCCTTAGGAGGATTTTAATGGTGGATATCCAATCACTATTGTTTTCCTGTGGTGTGGTCCACCTGAGATTTAAATCCCTCTCATGATATGTAAAAATGGATGAACGGCATGGATGAAACACATACATAATGGTTGGGGCCCAAGTAGAACGGACCATGAGCCACCGGGCTAGTGGCAGGGGGAGTAGCCAATCCATTTCCGCGTGGGGAATCTCACAGTACAACGCAAAATCCAAATGTAGATCTGACATGCCTCACCTTGCTCTTAACTACAAAATCCCTTCCCTCCTTCACCTTTCATCGTCTGTTGGTTTCTCTTTCTCAAACCATGTTACAATCCTCAGAGCTCCCAGATTGCTTCTACCCAAACAAACCCACCTCGATCAGCCCAAAATGGCCCACCCCAAATCACACCCTCTATCTCTCTAACCTGGACGACCAGAAATTCCTAAGATTTTCAATCAAATACCTTTATCTCTATAGAAAATCCATACCATCCGACACCCTCAAATCCTCTCTCTCAAGAGCCCTTGCTGAATTCTACCCGTTGGCTGGCAGGCTCAGAATCAGTAGAGACGATGAGGATAAGCTTGAGGTGGATTGCAATGGAGAAGGTGCTGTCTTTGCTGAAGCCTTCATGGATTTCAGCGCCGACGAGTTTCTAGAAGCTTCTAGACGCCCCAACAGGTCTTGGAGGAAGCTCTTGTATAGGGTTGAGGCTCAGAGTTTCTTGGGTGTTCCTCCTCTTGTAGTTCAGGTGGGCCACTCTTTTCCTTCATTTGAATTTCTTTCCATGCCTTTTTCTTTTTTTTTTTTTTTTTTTTTTTTTTTTTTTTTTTTTTTTGCGATTTTGGGATGTTCTTGATTTTATTTTATTTGGTTTTTCCAGAACTGATTTGTTTTTTTTTTTTTTTTTTTTTTTGAATTTTTGCCTGGGTGTTTAGTGCGTTTGGTTGCACCAAATATCTTGATATTTCATGATTAGTCAGTCTAATCTGGGGAAAGTCCCAATCATTCCATCTTGGGTAGTGAAATAGTGGAGTTGTATTGTTTTATTTCCCAAAATGAGAAAATGAGTGTGTGAAGATCAATCAAACTGGGTGTAGATATCAATTCCCTTGTTCTTTTGATTTTGATTTTTTTTTTTTTTTTGGGTTAATTACAAGAGGATTGATATTTTTAACAAATGCTTTATTGTGTATTTGTTATTTTAGTGGAATTGATATCCACATCCATCCTTTTTTAATATATACCCCATTCTTTTTACCAATGAGAAAACAAGAATACAGGATTGTACTTTCCATTCCCAAAAGTAGAATGAAAAGATGCATCTATTTATTCTTCATGTCCTCAGAAATGCTTTTGATAATTCTCTCATTTTTCATATTTTTAGCTGTTTATATTGATTTTTTTATATCAAACATCACTGAATTTTACGATATTTTGCAGGAGAATTTATTTCCATTTATTATGTCCATTCATGGTAGACTTTTGGTTCGTGGATTTCAGCAGATTTTGGGAATTCAAAAGGTGCAAATTTGTACATTTAAATTCCCAAAATCAGACATGGGTGTTTACAAATACATTAGGGTGGGTGTAGATATCAATTCATATTAAAATGGGCCCAAAGGGGTACATATACTTAGGGAATATCGCCCAACTAACGCATAGATGTCCACAACATCCCTACCGTCCAAAAGGGTGGACCACCACTATGAACGACACCAGATAAAAAATAGACTGATCGTTCATCATATGGGTTGCACAATAAAAAAAAATCAACGGACACTAATCTGGTCCGTAGTAGGTTTGTGGATCACCTGATTAAATAATCGGTCTCATTTTTACTATAGATGATCTTCACGGTAGGAAAAACCTGTTGGACGGATTGGATGTTTGAGATAACACTATATTCCAACTACAACAAGACAAAATCCTTACTTTATCTACATATTCATTATCTAATTAGTTATTTTATATTGAGAAATTAATTTGTACTCTGGCTGCGTATTTGATACGCATGCACTCAGAAATGTGTAAGTCTGGCGCTATTAAATCAAATTAAACCACTAAATTGTGGGTTTTTTTTTTTTTGAAAATAAGAGAATTGTATATTTATAATCGGGACAGTTTATTTTGAGCGCATCATCTCACTATCCGCCAGAGTAACAAAGTTTTTCTCTTTTATTTTGTGATTTACGGTAATATTTCATTTTCATTTCAATCACAATCGTGGTGGACCATGCGGATCCACCATGTGTATGTCCATGGACTGAAAGATTTTCCGCCCATGATCGAATGGTCCAAAACCATTTGTACGTATCAATGATTTATCAGTGACTATGACCATGAATGGTGTGATCTAAATATTGAACGGTTAAAATCAGTTGTATAGATGTCCCAACTAGAGGTCTACGAATTCGCTGCAGTAGTCTGCGGACTACAGGATTGGAATGGACCTCCATGAGATAATGCATAGTCCTGTTTTCATTCGTGAAAATGACCGAAAAAGGCAGATGCCCCTCACTTTTCGGAAATAAGCTTACATTCTATTTGTATGTTGTGCCGCTTATTTACCTTTTTATTTTTTAGACCATTATTTTCAGTTTTTGTTTTTTCCATTCTGGAAATATTAGATTAGATCAGCACCGCATACGTGACATCCATGGACGAGATCTGAACCGTTCATTCAGTCTGTCCAACAGTGTCTGAACAATTCTAACACTTTGATCAATGGCGTCAAAATGAAATGTAGAGCGGAGAAAATGGCTCACATTCAATGACCAAAAAAAAAAAAAACATTCATTAGGTGGTTAGTAGAGCCCAATGAAAGCATTCTTTGGTCAGTGACCAATCGGTGGCGTGGCCCACCAGATGCATGGTTCTGATAATCGTAGACACGTGTCCCATCTGCTGGTACCGTTGAGATGTATGTGACTCTTGGTACACAAGGGAGTACCATCGTAATCCTGCAACAAACGAGTCATTTTGTGCGTGAATCTGGGACATTTGGTCGGGTGGAGGGGACGCGGATTTCCTGCGAAAGCCTTTCGCAGGAAGTTCCTGCACTGGAAACCCAGGTGGGGCCCACTGTGATGTTTTTCAGGAATCCGCTCCCTTCATCCGTTTTGTGAGCTCATTTTATGAGAGAATAGCAAAGTTTAGAAGAATCCAAGTCTCAAGTGGGCCGTACTAAAGGAAAAGGTGTTTAGGGAAATTCCTACCGTTGAAACTTCCCTGGGTTCGACAGTGATGTTTACATCTCATCCATACCGTTAATAACGTCATTCCTACTGGGATGAACCGAAAACACAAATATCAGCATGATTCAAAACGTCTATTGGCCCACAAATATTCAACTGTGGACGTTCAATTATCCCGATTTCGGCCCACTTGAGTATTGGATACGGTTCATTTTTGGCCTCGCTTTATAAAATGCACTCAAAAAACGGATGGACGGAGAGGATTTCTCACAAACATCACAGTGGGCTCCACCTGGGTTCCCAGCGCAGGGATTTCCTTTCGCAGGAAATCCGCGTCCGGGTGGAGGCCACTGCACGTATTGCGGCCGAAATTCAAGCCTGTTTGTCCGTCATATCGCCCCAAATGTATGGGCCTGTTTGGATTGGAGGATTCTAATAAAAATAAATAAATAAATAACTAAAAACAGCAATTGTCACTTTTCACACGCAGTTGAATAGTGCAGTAGAGGCATTGTTACACGAAAACGGATTGGCTACTACCCCTGCCACTAGTCCGGTGGTTGGTGGTCAGTGCTCTATAGGACTAGGACCCACCATGATATATGTGTTTCATCCAATCAGTTCATCCATTTTTTAAGATCATTTTAGGTCTTGATCTGGAAAATGAGAGGAATATAAATCTCAGGTCGATCACACCACAGGAAAACAGTAGCGATTAGATATCCACCATTAAAATCCTCCTAAGGCCCACTGTACTGTTTAATTGACATCCAATCTGTTGATTAGGTCATACAGGTCCAGATGAAGGGGAGAAAACAAGAAGATCAGCTTGATTCAAAACTTTTATTGGCCGATGCTCATTCAACACCGTTTCATTTAACGTGGTACACTTGAGATTGAGATATACATAATTTTTGGTCTCTTGTGTTAAAATGATATGGAAAAATAGATAGACAGAATGGATGAAACACATACATCATGTTGGGCCCACAGAGCACCGACCACCAGCCATTGGCCGGTGGCAGGGGGAGTAGCCAATCCGTTCCCTTGTTACACAGTATTTTTCTGTACTGATGGCATAATGAAATTTTCCTAATACACCTTCATTCACTTTTCTCATATAAGAGAGGTGATGTAGGTGGGCCTGTTTGGCCAGTTGCATTGGGAAGGATTAGGTGGGATGGGATTGGGAAAACATAATTATTACCAATAGAAGGGATTGTTCCCTTTTACCGTGGGATAAGCTTAATTCCATGCTTTGTTTGTAATAATGTAGTACATTGAATGTATATATCCACCATCATTTGAAACTATTGAGAATAACACACGTGTTATATCTAAACCGTTCATTTATTTTGTAACCTCATTTTATAGCATGGGCCTAAAAATGAGGCAGATCCAAAACTTATGTGGCCCCAAAGAAGTTTTCGACTGTAAGTATTCAATCCCGGTTGCTTTCTATGGTGGGGTCCACTTGAGCTTTAGATTTACTTGATTTTTTGGCTCATGCTCTAAAATGATCTCAAAAAATGTGTGGACGGTGTCGATATAGCCCACACATTATGGTGGGACCTACACAACTTGCTAACATTGAGTGAAATTGGCACGAACCGATGCAATTCCAATTAATCATACTTCCAAGCTTTTCCATTCTTCCCAAACATGGAGTGGAATTGTCACAGGATCGAGATGCAATTCCATCCCACCTAATCCTTTCCATTGCAACTGGCCAAATAGGGCCATACAACATGAGAGGCAGATAGAAAGCGTTTGACGCAAGGCAGTATATGGGATTAGGTAGGATAGTATTGCATTTCGCCCCGTACAATTCCATTCAACGTTTGGATGGGATGGGAAAAGTTGGGGCGTGTTTGGGCAGTGGGATTAGAAGGAATTAGGTGGGATGGGATTCATCTCGTCCTGTGCTAATTCACTCCATGTCAGGGAAGAATGGAAAACTTAGAATTAGATTAGATGGAATTGCATCGGCTCCGTGCCAATTTCACTCAATGTTAGCAAGTTATGTAAGTCTCACCATGATGTGTGGGCTATATATCCACACCGTCCACCCATTTTTTGAGATTATTTTAGAGCATGGGCCAAAAAATCAGATAAATCTAAAGCTCAAGTGGACCCCACCATAGAAAGCAACGGGGATTGAATACTTACAGTTGAAAACTTCTTTGGGGCCACTTAAGTTTTGGATCTACTTCGTTCTTAGGCCCATGCCATAAAATGAGTTTACAAAACAAATGAACGGTTTAGATATAACACGTGTGTTATTCTCAGTAATTTCAAATGATGGTGGGTATATCCATTCCACATAGCACTCGTATTACCAACAAAGCATGACATTAATCTTATCCTATGGCAACATGGTACAATTCTTACCATGGGTAATAATTATATTTTTTAATCCCATCCCACCTAATCCCTTTTAATCCCAGACTGAATTGCATTTAGTCACATCGAATTGCATTTTGTCCCATGTAAGAATTTTGTGAATTTTGAAATTCACTACACATGTGAGCCCCACATTGATGTATGCATTTATTTATGTTATCCATCCATATATACTGTTTATACATGACATTATGGTTATATATTTATAAAAGCGAATGGCATCCGTTCTAAATGTGGTCTGTTAATTACAATTCCACAGTCCATCAAACATGATTTTATTTAATCCCTTGCTTTCCCTTATTAAAACTTTTACACCAAACATGAGATTCGATGTGTACAATACCATTGTATTTCTAGACATACAATCAATCTGAAAAATGATGTTAATCTCATCTAATATAATTCAAGACTATTCAATTCCACAGACCAAACACGCAAGTTGGCTATACAAAACGCCCACAGTTGAAATATTTGTGGGCCACATAAATTTTGAATCATGTTAATATTTATGTTGCAGTAAATATCGAGGTGGACTCTACAAATGTTTTAACAGTGGGCTTTTAATCCTTACTATTTCTTGTCATGTGGGCCCACTTGAGTTTGGATTTATCTTATTTTTGGGTTTAAGTTGTAGCATGCAAAATGCATGAAGGGCGTGGATCACTTACAAACATCACAGTGGGCCCCACTTAAATTTAGTGTTAAATACAATTCGTAGCGATAAATAGATTCCTAGTGATTCTGTCATTTCAAACACAGAAACATACGCGGCAAGTAAATGGCGATTATAGGCAATCACGTGGTAGATAAATGAAATTGTAATAATTATGTTTTTCCCTTATTTTATTTTAAAATCCTCCAATCCAAACCGCACAAAAAGTGGATGGCTATAGAAATTCAAAATGGATGGTTGCGGAAATTTGGATTGCTGGCCCAGAATCCGTATTCCACGTGGATGTTACGATGACGGCTTTTTGCATATTCCACGTGGATGGTACGTTAATAGCTTTTTGCAATGCCATTGGCTGACATGAGCCATGAGGAGTTTTTATAGATCGTCATTTCCGGCTTGGAGTGGTTTCACAGTAGAAAACCTTAACCGATGGTAAAGGAACACGTGTAATATGATACATGTGTATGAGATCTGAACTGTACGTACGGTTGGAAATATTTATTAGATTTTCGACATAAAAAATCAGACAATTTGGCTATTCTGGTGCGACATGGTCTACAAAGTAAATTGACGTTCGCAAAATTCTTTCTAGCCGTTCATTTGTTTCTTTACACTGTGGCCCACCTGATGTGTGAAATGCCCTTTTTTATGCCCGAAGATTTAACGGTGTGGATTACCCGATGGAGAGTCTGTTTTCATACGTGTTAAATTGTGATGGATGCGCCTGCGTGTGGATGTGTATGGATCCCACACGCGCGTGGAATTAGCAAAACTCAAAACTATGATAAGGGTCCCTAGACTAAGCAATGTACAGTTTGGGTGATCCAGGCCGTTGATTAGGGATGCCTTATCGTAGATTGACATGGGTCTTCCTAGATGATGAGAAATGCCCTATGATTCTCGTCCTCGAAATGTTTAATTGGCCGATGAGCGGCCTGGATCTGTCACAGCTGTGCAAAGCTGCCGCGAGTGATCAGCCCATAAAAATGTGCGGTCGCTCGAGTGGATTCCATAAAATGACGAAACTACCCCTCTCTTTGGAAACGGGGCCTAACTGTTTTACCGTTTTGCCCTCCAGGTGACGACCCTGCGCTGCGGAGGCATGATCCTCTGCACGGCGATCAATCACTGCCTCGCCGATGGAATCGGCACCTCCCAGTTTCTCCACGCGTGGGCCCACTTCACCACCAAACCCAGTGCCGATCTAGCCATCACAGCCGTCCATTCCCGCCACGTACTTCGGCCCAGCTACCCTCCCAAAATAACCTTCCCCCACCCGGAATTTACCAAGTCTACCCCTCACGACACGCCATTGGACCTCACCCAATACCTCCTATCCCAGCCCTTGGTCCCCACCTCCATAACCTTCACCCCCTCCCATATCCTACGCCTCAAGAAGCTCTGCGTCCCCTCGCTAAAATGCACCTCCTTCGAGGCCCTCGCCTCGCACGTGTGGCGCACGTGGGTCAGGACCCTCAACCTACCTCCCGCCCTCAAAGTCAAACTCCTCTTCTCAGTCAACGTCCGTAAAAGGCTCAGACCCGAGCTCCCTCAGGGGTACTATGGGAACGGGTTCGTGCTAGGATGCGCCGAGACCACTGCCCGGGAGCTGGTCAATGCTAACGTGCGCCATGGCGTGAAGTTGGTGCAGGAGGCCAAAGGATCGCTGACCGACGACTACGTGCGGTCCATGATCGATCTTTTGGAGGAGAGGCGGACGAGGCCCGATCTGTCGGCCAGCTTGGTGATCTCTCAGTGGTCTAAGATGGGATTGGAGGACTTGGATTTTGGTGAAGGGAGGCCACTCCACATGGGTCCCTTAGCCAGTGAAATCTACTGCCTGTTTTTGCCGGTGATGAGCGATTTCAATGCCGTTACAGTGTTAATGTCAATGCCGGAGAGCTTGGTCAGTAAGTTCGAGTATCATATGAGGGATTTTTCTGAGAGAGAAGATAAAGAGCGGGAAGAAAAGGATGGTTGTGACGGAAACGACTACATTTGAATTTGGTAGCCGTTATCTTTTTTACTCCCCGCTTGTAAAGAGTTCAAAATCCTAACGGTCGTTGGGGTCTTTGGAATTTCAATTCCTCGGCATTTACTCGGACTTGTATTTGAATTAACCGGCTGTATTTGTCGGTGGGTTCCACTTGGTTGAATATTTAAAGAGAAAAACTTCAATACTCTGGCAGAGTGATGGATGGTACACAGGCAATCATGAATTACATACAACTTGCATGCATGGAATACAAATAATAGGCTGTGTTAGTCCCGAGTAATATTATACTCTGGCAGAGTGATGGATGGTACACAGGCAGTTATGAATTACATACAACTTGCATGCGTGGAATACAGGCTGTGTTAGTCACTCCCGAGTAATATTATACTCTGGCGGAGTGCTGGATGATATGCTGGCTGTTATAAATTATTCAGATGTTGCATACTTGGAATAGAAAATAATTGAAAGTGAACTTTGAGATCATAAAGCAAGAATTACACCTTTTTTTTTTTGTTAGCCGACTGTCCCGCGGACATTCATTGGACGGTTAGAAATGAGTATCCAACGGTGATATCCGATATTAAAGAAGGAAAAAAAAAAAAAAAACTTTGATACTCTCGCTGAGTGCTATTGAATGATAGGTGCATATGCTATTAAATGATAGGTGCATGTTTAGATGTCATTTCAATGCCTTTTTAAAGTTGTAAATGCAAGTTATTTAGCTGTTATTCTATTTTACTTTCAAAGGGTAAAGTGCTTATGTTTAAATGAATTATATAACTGGCTGACTTGTAAAGTGCTTACAATATATAAGGTAGGTTTTCATTCCATATAAAAGCTTGTGTCGGCGAATCTTACCAAAATTTATGAATTAGATAAAAAGGTTTGATTTTCTCTAAAGAGCACTTGGGTAGCAAATCTTATCAAAATATATGAATCACATGAAAGGGTTTACATTTTTTTTTAATTAAATAAAAAAAAATAAAAATAAAACCTATAAAAGCATCTAAGTATGCACATGCTGGACAGTTTAGATGTCTCCTGCTCATCATTATGGGCTCATGGTAGGTATCCCATTCTAAATATTTCTCCTCGTGTGGTCCGTCTGATGAACAAATGGGTTACTTGGGCTGCTTTTTGAAGCTGGAGGAACGCACATGATGGACAAAATACAAAATAGATGTATTATATATTATGGAAAATATTCATGCATGAATATTAATGTTGAAAAAGCAAAGCCACGAGACAAAAATGGTGAATAAAAAAATCAATAGCCAAGGCAAAAACAAAAGACAGTAGGTAGTCATTTTTATGTGGTTCTATAATATACTTGTATTAAATGAATATTGATATAGAGTTTTTTTTTTCATTAAAACTAAAGGAAAATAAATTTACAAGGTTTACTTCTTTCTCCACTCTTTAATACTAATGTTGAGAGGAGATGAGCTTCTCTTGTGGGCGTCTAGATTGTAAGTAAGCTATTGATGCTTGAAGTAGCTTATCTTGTTCTTTAAATATTAAACTGAAGTGATTAATTATAAAAAATTTTAAAAAAATCTTATAATTGATCATAAACCAAACTTATCTAAGATAAATTATTTATCTACTATTATAAGTAAATAAATAAATAACTTATTGTTGGTATCCAAATGGGCCTTTAATAGGAGACTTTAAAGCCTCCACTTGGTGAAGAGACACTACTTCAACACTGTACACACCATTGTAGCCCCACATGAGCATGAATTTGTATTGGATATTATATTATACTATGTATATATTGGTTTTAATATACCAAGCTAGATATACTAAAAAATCCAAAATAATAAAATCAGAAAGATAATACAAAAACATAGAGAGCTGGGGCACATTATAGTTGCTGTCTGAAAGACAAATTTGCCCTCACAGAAAAATTCTAGATGCATTGGGTTCTGGCAAGTTTGCTCCCTAAATATAACAACTCTCTTCTAAGATAAACGACGTCGATCAAGTGCATTTTCGATTTCTTAATCATGAACTCAAGAATATGCATACTAATTTGCTTAGAAAGGATACAAAAGAAAAACTCAAAAAGAGAAATTTTTTAGGATGATTTTATAATGAAGAAGAGATAAAGTAGATACTCTTTGGGGCTCAAGGCATATGAGAGTGACATAATAAATGTATGTCGGCGCATTCCAACTCATTAATTTTAAGTAAGTGTAAAACGATATTGTCTGCATATGCATGAGTACAAAACATATGCATAGAAAACTAAAAGTACCCGATTAATGACACATCGCACCACATCGCGCCGCACCGCTATCACGGCCCACGCGTGTGCGAGGCTGCTCCTATGCTATACCCTTTTTTCCAATACAAAGGATTAGTGAGAAGTTTTAATATAAATACTTAATTTTCTTAACAAATTTTCAAAATGTGACAAAACTGAATTTAATTAAGGTAAATTGTTTAACAAAAGAAAATTCTATTTTCTTAAAATTTTCAAATATTTTTTTAACCCTTTTAATTTAATAGTATATTATATTTTTAGGTATAAAGATTTTATCTGTAATTTGAAAGAAAAAACAGAGAGCAAATCTAAGACAAACTCAACCATGATATGAGAAAATGGACAGGGCCAACATGCATTATTTTCCCTCCATCCCGGTACTCACCTTATGAGAATAATTTTAGGGTGTGAGCCTAAAAATGAAGCAGATACAAATCTCAAGTGGACCGCACCATTGGAGATAATGGTCAATGAATACCCACCACTAAAAAAAAATAAAAAATCATAGGGTCCACTGTTATATTTATTTGCCTTCCAAACATTTAATAAGGTCACACGGACTTAGATGAAGAGAAAACCCAAATATCAGCTTTATCTAAAAATTGTGGCCCATAAAAAGTTTTTAACAATCAATCGCCATCGTTTCCTGTAGTGTGGTTCACCTGAGATTTAGATATGCTTCAAGGGTCCATGCCCTAGAATGAGCTGGCAAAATGGATGGACCGCATGGATGTACAACACATAAATCGAGGTGGGCCCATGGTTAGGGATTCACCCAGTAAGTTGTGACCAACTCATCTAATCCGCATCCGGTTGGATGGCGTTAGGGGTGCACATTGAGTCAAACTGAGTTGAGCTGGCCTCAGCTCGATTCGGCTCAGCCACTAGCTAACCTTAGCTCGGTCCTCGAGCCTAACTAGCCGGCTCGGCTCAGTTCAGTCAGCAACTCGAGCTAGTTCGAGCCGAGTTCGAGTTAAGATCGAGCCAAGTTCACCTGTTCAACATTTTCACAAACACCTGGACTGCACCTTCAAAATCTCACTATATTTAAGGCAACAACAATGGTTTTACAGGTATTTTATCAAACACTTATTGAACAACTTAAAAATCAAGAAAAAAAAAGATATTGGTTTCATATATATACCTTCCTTGCCACCGGCCACACTTCGTTGAGCCATTTCATCAAACACATGGTGACCAACATCAATATCAAAGTAACCGAGTCACCGAACTGGTTGTATCCGAGTCAAGTTGAGTTGGGCCTAGCTCAAACTCGGCTCGAACTCATTTTCAACCTTAAAAAATCAGCTCAACTCAGCTTGAACTCACCTTCCAACCGAGTCGAATCGAGCTTTTTCGAGTCTGAGTCTAGCAAGCTAACCGAGTTAGATCTGTTTGTGTACACCTCTAGATGGCGTATAAACAACCCAGTAGGTCCCCGTAAGGTTTCAATTAGAGCTGGGCATCGGTCCTGTTCGGATCGGATTAGGTAGGATCCGATCCTATCCGAAATACTATTTATTAGATCCGAATCCGATTCGATCCGAGACCGGATTTGGGCCACCTGATCCGGACCCGATCCGATGCCTGTTGACCATACCCGAACCGAGTCCGACTCGGGCTGAAAAACCGAGTCGGATCGGATTAGATACGATTCGAATAATATAGATTTAATTAAACTATTTCATATGGTATGGTCTAAATTAACCTTTAATACACCTTTTTTTTTTGTGCTCAATGCTTAAAATCATATTTTAAAATGGATAAACGGCTTAGATGAAATATATACATCAAGGTAGGCCCCACATGATTCCGAAAGAATATTTTAACTATATGTACACGATTTTATTTAACATTTTAAAGTTACTTGCAGTTCACGAAAAGCATTTACTTGCTTTTCACGCAATGACTCCTGCGCAGGTGAATTCAAACAGCGTATCTACGTTAACCACTTATGCGGATCTGATCATGGAGTAGGTGTTATATCCAAACCGTTCATCCATTTGGCAAGCTCTTATTAAGGCTTGAGACGAAAAATAAGACAGATCTAACTATCAAGAAGACCACGCTAATAGTTTAACAGTGAAAATCATTTTTTGCTGTTATTTGTGGGGTGGTCCAGATGATCTTTTGATATTATTCATTTTTGTAATAATGCTCTATAATGATTTTAAAAAATATATGAACGGTGTAGATATAATAAATACATAACTGTGGGGCCCATATAACTTTGATCTCCTTTGAACCGTATGTACATCGCGGAGCTGGAGGAGCGCCAGCTGTTTTGCCGTACTGGGAACGGACTGGCTACACCCTTGCCAGTTGCCACCCTTCGTCGGTGATCTGTGGGCCCTACCATGATGTATGTGTTTCATCCATACCCTCAATCTATTTTAATGGATCATTTTATGTTATTATATAAAAAAATTGAGTTGTATTGAAATCTCAAGTAGACCACATTATAGGAAACATTGTTGAATGAACGTTGACCATTAAAAACGTTTTGGTGACTATAAAAGTTTTTGATCAAGCTAATATTTATTGTTTCCCTTCATCTGGGTCCTTATGACCTAATCAACAGATTAGATTTCAAATAAACAGTACAGTGGGCCTTAGGAGGATTATAATGGTGGATATCCAATCATTATTGTTTTTCTTTGGTGTGGTCCACCTGAGATTTATATCACTATCATTTTTTTATACAAAGGCCTAAAATGATTTATAAAATGGATGAACGGAATGGATGAAAAACATACATCATGGTGGGGTCCACAGAGCACCGACCATCACGAGGGAGTAGCCGGTACCTATCTTCTTCTTCTTCCTTTCTTTTCTTTTCTTTTTTTTTCTTTTTTTTTTTTAAAGGTTAGCTTATGAGTACGCACCCATGTCAGTGCACACACTCCACGTTAGCCACCCCCACTAGGGATCGAGACCAAGACCTCAAGTGTTGAAAGGAAGTATCTCTGCTCGCCATTTGAGTTATGGACATGGGTGTTGCCGCCTTGCAAGTTCTCTACTTAGAGCTGAAAAGAAGTGCTTACAGCAGCTTGGGAGAGAAGATCTGAGAGAGCTTTTATAGGAATTCGTGCTGTTGATGAGAATTCAAAGTTGGGTTTTGTACCTGACGTGGGGCCATTGCTGATGAATCTCTCTGTGTGAGGGAGAGAGATGGGTTGGGTGGTTTTTTTTTTTTTTTTACTAGTTACTACACCGGTGCGGTTCGAATCGAATCGGATCCAAACGGATCGGATTTCGGTTCGGTTAGGTCGGATTTGCTATGTACCCGAAACCGATCCGATTGGCGTTCGGATCTGACTCATCCTATCCGAACCTAACCGATACAGGCCATCGGTTCTGTTCGAATCGGGGCGGATCGGAGCGGATCGGGTCGGATCCGCCGGATCGAGTCCATTTTGCCCACCTCTAGTTTCAATGTTGGGTGTTCTCATCCCATCGTCCTCTTTGGTGCGGCCAACTTTATATTTTTATCAGCATAATTTTGGGAAATCGACCTTAAAATGAGCTGGCACAAATGATGGCCGCAGTGGATGTTATATCACGGTGGGCCCCACGTAACTTTTTGTTGCACGAGACTGTTGTAGGAAATTCGGTGCGTTCAACTGCTTGGCAACTGCGCATTTGATTTTGTCCTTTCCTAAATAAGCAAAGGTTAATCTGACCCTTTGTTGCCTCAGTTTCGGTACGCCTGGAGATGTATGAAATTCTGACCGTTCATCTGTTGAAACCTACCATGAAAAAGGCATACACCAGATGTATAAAATTCTGACCGTTCATCTGTTGATCATTGGCCAGACTCTTCCTCATTCGCCCACTTATCAATCTAAAAGAAATCTTCCAATCAGCGGCTAGGATCTAAAATGAAAAATATCCAATGGTCCTATTTCAACATGCAAGTGTCCACTAATCAGTGGTTAGAATTGTTAACCGATTTTAGGTCTAGAGCTGATTGACAGTGGGATCCACAATTTAGACTGTTTGATTTGGTTAGTTAGTGTGTACCACATGTATGAGATCTGAATATCTGCGTATCAATTTTCACAGACTGCCAGAGTATTAAATCACTTAAAAATAAAAAATAAAAAAAACACACGCACACACACCACCACACACTCACACCATGGTGGGACTTCACCGCCTGTGGGTACTCGAACCCTCAACCAGGTGTTGAAACTCCTGAGAGTCTACCACCGGACTAAGAGTATTAAATCACTTAATAAAAGGTTGTACATAAATTAGAAAAAAAAAATGTCATTTTCCTTGAAAATAAAACTATTTGATAGATACACCCACCTTATTTGAAAGTACACCAGCATATCTATTTTTGGTGAGTGCGGCGGTGGTGCTTGTTTCTCTCTTTCCTAAAGTTTAGTGACTTGCTTGTTGTAGAGGTGGAAAGTGGAAACTGGTGCGGTCAGAACCGATCACGCAGTCCATATGATTAAAGGTGGGCCATCCTTCGACCTTTTACAACCATTCGTTCATTTCGTACCATAGCAACTCATTTGACTTGTGGGCCATCCTTAATTTTTCTCGGGTATCTTGAGTAACTTTGCTCTTTTTTTAAAAAAAAGGACTGTAAGGGAATCTTCGTACCTTAGACGGTTAGGATCGTTTGATTGATTTAACTTTCCTTCCGTGGATTTGTTGCCAAGAGTATAAGTACACATGCCGCACATGCCTAGCTGAAAACTACAGGGAAATGCGTATAATCCCACGTTGGATAGGTTAAAATAAATAAATATTTATACCTGATCAATTATAATTAAATAGTAGAAAAGATGTCATATGGTGGTGATATTATACCTGATGTAGATAAACTTTAGAAGAGCCCATCCAGGTGGAGCATTAAATGTTACAATTTTATACAAAACAAATCTTTGCAAAATAAGTCTTATCAAAGCAAATTTTTATCAAGCATTAAATGCTGGAGTTCAACAAAAAAAAAAAAAAAAAACCAACAATTTCCTACTCCAGTCAAACTTTCCAATACATATGGATATAACAAGAAGACTATATGATCTCTTATACATGTGGCCTAATACAATGGGCTACATGTGGCATAATACAATCGGGCTTATAATGAGGGAGTTATGATCATTTTCGTCAGACCGGTACCCACAGTAAATATCAACGATATACAGTAATCTTGATGAAATTTAGGCTTATTTTTCAGCAATCAAATGATGTTCAAATATGAGGATTCCAAAGTCATTTGAGAGTTTATCACATTACCTTTACAACGAGCACAACATCACCTAAACTGGACATATAACTAGGGAGTTATGACCGTTTTTGTAAGACTGGTAACCCATATTGAATATCTGTAATCACAGTGAAAATACCAGTGATGCATAGAGGTGGGCATCGAGTCAAGTCGAACTAAGTTAGGTCCATCTCGACTCGATCTAGTATTGTGAAAACCCTGACCCGAACTCGATCCGACTCGGGACCGAGTCCAGCGGGCCTGACCCAATTCGAATCGGATCTTGGCTGGGCTGATCCGAACTGTGTTCGACTCGGTCAGAGATACCGAATCAGATCAATTTGGCTACGGTTCGGACCGGGTCACCAGATGTTGACGTGATGTACTGTCCCCACTATTTTTGGTGGTGGGGTCCGCTTGATCTTTGGTTCTAACTCATTCTTTAGCTCATGCCCTAAAATGATCTCTCTGAATGGATGGACGGGCCACCAGGTCGAGCTAGGGCGGGCCACTAGCGTTACTAGGTCAAGACAGGGCGGATGGTGTGGATACAACACATACATCATAGTGGGGCCCATTTCAGTAGCTAATCTGCGTCTATCCAGAGCCAGGGTGGGCCACGACTGAGGTCCCAATCTCGGCCAGACTACCAGCGGCCTGCACACGAGGTCCCGATCTAGGTCGAACCATCAGTGGCCTGCACCCGAGGTCTCGAGCAAGGCCGGACCACAAGTGGCCTGCTCCCGAAGTCCCGAGCCAGGGTGGGCCACCAATGGCTTGCACCCGAGATCCCGAGCTTGAAAAAACATAGGAAAAAACCAAAAAATTAATATACCTGATGAATGGACGACAATGAATGATAAAGATCGGGTGTTAGGTTACTGGCTGGCCTGGATTCCGATCAGGTTCGGTACGGTGCCAGCGGGGGTAGGGATAGGGTAAATGAAATGGGATAGGTAAAAAAAAGTTTAATATATACTAACCAATTCCGGTTCGAGTCAGGTTTCAGATCGAATTGGATCTAACTGGATCAGATTTCGGATTGGGTTGGATCGGGTTACTACGTAACCCGAACTCGACTCGGTCGAGATTCGGATCCGAGTGGGTTTACTCGATCCGAACCCAACCTTGGCATTCGGTTCGGATCGGGTCGGATATGCCGGGTCCTGCCCACCTCTACCGGTGCACAATGAATATCAGCAGTCCACTCTTAATGTCCGTGGTCCACAATGAATATTATTAGCAATCTACAATGATTATGTCAACGATCCACGATGAATATGAGGCAATTTATAGTAAATATCGATGTTCTACCATACAACATTTATCAATTACAACATACTTTCATCTTAGCATTATTCAATTATAAAATCCATCCATTACAATAGTTATTCACTCCAACATTTATTACATTCATCCATTACAAAATTCATGCATTACAACATTCTTCTAGTGCAAAATTTATCAATTAGAACATCATTTCATACCCTATTCCTTTTATCAAACTCATACCAAATTAAGAAAAACTTAAAAAAAAAAAAAAAAAAAAAAAAAAAAAAAAGCCTAAAGAAGAAGGAAACGGCCAAATGACCATCATGCAGAAGGTCCCCACATCTTAAACCCATCTACATTTAATGTGGAACTTACTAAGTTGTATATAAGCAAATCCATCCCATTCACATGTATAAAGTTTTAATGTCATGTCATTGGCCCAAGTTTGAAGGTAAAACTCATCATAGACGAAATATACGGGACAAAACAATTCAAAATTAACATACAATATTAGTGTAATTGTGGGCCACGTATTACTTCAAAGATACAACTGAAAACACCCTTTTATTGATTTATATATGGCTATCTGTTTAAAATGAATTGATATATCATCTAAAGGGTGGGCTGAATTTTAGTTTTGGATGGTACCACGTGCTTTTTTAGAAGTACTTTTTATTTATTTCCGTAAATTTAAGCCAGCAACGTGGTATATTTGTCCTCAAAAAAATGATAAAGTAAAAACAAGGCTACTTATCAAATAACCCTATCATCCTTGCCAACTTCTCTCCTGGAGAAAACCAGTACCAATGAAAATGATAGAACCACCATTAAGATTACCCTCATTGAAAGTCAATTTTATCAAGTAACAAGGTAGGTCACAACTTTGTGTTGAATCAGACCGTCGGTTGTCCATTGATTCCATCAGTGTGGCCCACCTAATGAGCAGACCATCCTGATTCTTATGCCAGATGATTTTCGTTGTGAGACCTTCAGTTTTCATGGTACTGATGTTCTACATAAGTGTCATGTTTGCAGAAAACATGGTAGTGTACCACAAGTTAAGGTACGTGATTAGTTCTCTATTCTATAATAACTAGTTTAATAAGGGGTAATTGTTTACTGTAGATGCAACCTTTTCGTCACCTTTTTTTTTTCTCCCATCGCAAACTTAGTTTAGTAAAGTAGACTCATTACCGTACGGACAACAACTATAATGACTAAAATACCTCTCATTTTCCATTTTTTCGACGGTCTGGGCATAAGACCGAGTCGAATTGGATTGGGTCCAACTCGACTCATTTCGAAATTTGCAGGGCCTGACCCAAACTCGATTCGATTCGATACCGAGTCCGGGTCATCGGACTCGAACCGATCCAAACCCCTGTTGGCTTGAACCAATCCGAGTCCTACTCGGTCAGGAAACCCGAGTCGGATCGGATTGGGCAAGGTTCGGATCGTTCATTTTTTTCAACGGTGTGGGAATCATTATTCTCATTGTTTCCTATGGTGCGATCTACTTGATTATTGGATATGCTTAAAATTTAGTATCAACCCCTAAAATGATCTGGAAAAATTGATGGACAGTGTGGATAAACCAAAAGATTCAAGACTGCCCCACATAGTTTACTCAGTAGGAGAAAAACGTAATGCTTTTTTAAAGATCACACCAGCTCGCGAGATTCTGTGACTTCATTCGCAAGGCAAAGAAAATAACGGAAAATGATACACGGTGGAACCGCCTCTATCCTAATGATAGAGCCACTTTCCACCATTCACGTTGAATAGAGATGTATATAGAGCCATCAAAACCATCCAACTAGTAGGACCAACATCCTATATCGTGTGGTTCATAAACTACAGTAATAAGATACTTTTCCCACCTTTTTTATAATCGTGCTCTCCAAATTTCAGGCACTAAAAATCTTTATTTTTCTTTGTGCTTAGTAATTAATGGTCGTAAATGAATATTTATGATAATACATGGTTGGGTCTATTATAATTACGGTTCAGATTCAACTTTATCTAGATAAATGGAAGATGAAAGGATGGAGTCTATCTTATTACCATAGATGCGTTTATATTATATTATGTTGATGTGAATGATAGGTAGTTTATAGCTTCCTGAAGAAGCTTCAAGTACTACTGCTACTGCTCTCTGTAGTTTAGCTGACACCGGCTATATATCAGCTCTAGGTACATGCTGTGCGAAGACGAGCACTGACGCCCCTCGAGCTCCGAGTTGTACGAACGGTTCAAAAGAGATTAGATGGGACGCGGATTAGGCTACTGAAGTGACGTCACCAAGTTCTGTGGGCCCCACTATGATGTATGTGTTGTATCCACACCGTCCATCCATTTTGAGATATCATTTTAGAGTACGAACCAAAGAATGAAGCAGATAAAAATCTATAGTGGACCCCACCAAAGAAAACAATGGGAAGAGTGATTCCCACCGTTGAAACTATCCTAAGGCCCACCATAATGTTTATTTGAAATCCAACCTGTTTAAAAGTTAAAAAAGACATGAAAGAAGGGAAACCACAAATATCAGGTTGATCTAAAACTCTTCTGGCTTTTAGAAGTTTCTAATGGTGGGCATCACTGTCCCACTATTTTCTCTGCTGGGGTCCACTGGAGCTTTGGATTTAACTCATTCTTTGGATCCTGCCCTAAAATGATCTCTCCAAATGGATGGACGACATGGATACAAAACATACATCATGGTGGGGCCCACGAAACTTAGTGACGTTACTTCAGTAGTGACTCTCGCTACTCAACCTCTCAGTAGCTAATCCGCGCCCGATTAAAGAGAGAGAGAAAGAGTTGCAGAGAGAGATAGAGAGAGAAAGAGAGAGATACAGAGAGAGAGAGAGAGAAGAGAGAGAGATTTACCCGGCCAGGTAGAGATCCAGATCGGGATGATTTGGGGATTCCGGATTCGGCGCGGCGAGCGTTCTTCAGGTGCGGGTAGGGACTGGGTAGGGTAAAAAACAGGTTCGAGGGTTTGAGATATGCGGGTGCGGGTAGGGTAGGGTAGAGAAGGAAGGATTTGGAGATTTAGGGTTCGGAGCGGCGACAAGCGTTCTTCGGGTGCAGTTAGGGTAGGGTAAAAAAAGGGGTCGAGTAAAACTTAAAAGTTAAAAAACAAAAAAAAAAATATATAACCTAATAAATACGGTCCGGATCGGATCGGATTACGAATCAGGTCGGTTCAGAACAGGCGCTATCCGTACCCGACCCGAAAATGATTTGGATTTGGATGGTGCTACCCGATCCTGACCGATCCAGACCATCGGTTCTGTTTGAATCGAGTCGGATCCACCGGATCAGATCTAAAATGCCTGACTCTAGGTCTTTCCCTGCATTTCAAGGGTACCTACTTTCGTCTGAATGTGTAAATTGGTAACGTATCATTCTTGGACATCGCCGTATCAGGCCGGTTGATAGGTAGCCTCTACCGTGCTAATTTTTTCTTTAATAATCTGGTACTCGCATTCAGTACCATAAGCTTACTGTAGTCCAAACGTTTTCCTGCCAACGTGTCACATGTGTAGGACATCCTAAAGGACCAAAAGGTCTGTCCCATTGCGAAGATACCTGATGTGAAAATCAGTTCCATAAACTGATCAGATGGGCCAGAACTACATCCAGAATCAGATCGTTTCTCATTCATTGACTTAGACAGTGTGGCCACCTGATGAGATTTGCTTGATTTCAGGTGATAATTTACAATGAGATTACCATTTTAACGGCTAGGATTTTCTATATATATGATATATAGGTGGAGAATAATGTGCAGTAGTATCTTATGAATTATCTATTTAATGTTCAATACATACTTTCATCGTGCTAAGGTTGTGCGGATTTAATCTGTGATTGTTTATTAGAATGTGGTGATATTGGGTTAGGGCAGATCGAATCTCAGTCAACCAGAAGATTTGAGGATGAGATGTGGCAACCACCACTCGATAGCAGTGGTCTCGGTGTATGGTAATATTCCCATGCACCTAGTTGCATCTTGACCCGTTGGCATTAATATCTTCAATCTGGACTGTCCATTATGTTGCAATCAACTCTTTTTCACTGCTCTGCAGACTTTGCATCCAGTGGATGGTTATTAAACATCTGTGACTGGACCTATCTTTTATGAATGATCATATATTTCCATTTTTGCATGCCACTGACAGTATGTATGGTTTGGATGAGCCAATCAGTGTGATTTAGATGAAGAATGAATTGGACCTGATGGACGGTCCAGATATGCATGCACACCAACGGTTGGAAATTCTAGGTGCATGGAAAGGTTTCCGCATGCTGGGTCCACTAGGTATTTCTCTATTTTATAAATACCAATATCAGAAAAATCTAATAATGTGGGCTATTCCCGCATGCAAGTTCTGCAAGTGATTTACAGCTATCCAGACCACCCAAAAGTATTAGAAGATAACCAACAATCCATCCATCCATCCATCCATCCATTTATATTGTTAATAAAAAGTAGAAAGGAAAAATGATGCACCCAAACTTTTAAAGTTAATGATATACATTGGTACATCACATCACACATTTCCCTGACTATTTCGAATGCATGGAGAAAAAGACAGGTTTTTTAGAAATAGCTATTGGAAAGGGAGAGAAAATGAAGTTTAAATCTCTAGAGAAGTGATGTAGTGGGCTAAGCACATGGGAACTTTTAGATGCACATATTTATATTTGATTTGAACGTTTCGGCATCCACATCACCTATCAGGATTGTACATGAGGTTCAATCCACTTTTCATGGGCTTCCTTTAAAAAATTATACTAATAGGACGATGCAAACCATCCAATTCATCGCATGTAAAAATGGATGGATGAGATCATGATTAGAAGGTAAATTCAATCATGAATGTTTAGGACCATCTGATTGCTGTGATTTTTGCACAATATTATAAGAAGAGTTGAGTAATACCCAATGGACGGTCCAGATGGGCGATGTAGATGCCAACGAGTCCTAATACAATTATGTGCATGGAAAATTTAGTTGAATTTGGACTTGTTGGCATTTGAATTACCTATCTAAACCGTTCATTAAGTCCAGTCCTCTCTTCTTTGTAACAATGAAAAAAAAAAAAAAAAATGGATGGCCCAAAACATCCATTACTGAACCCATCTTGTGTGGTTTGGAACATCCAATCAGTATGATATTTTTCTACGCAATCTATAGAGAGTGGACTGGCCCACGTTTATGGTCCACATAGGTGAGGTAGATTTTCACAAATCCAAATGCAGATATTTGCATAGGAAGGTTTCCTTATACAATTGCTAAAGAAGGAAAGTAATAATGTGGTGGTAGGCTCCTTTAAGTGGCTTAAAGTTGTATTATGTGGCACTTCCATTACTATCATTTATGAATGGTTTAGTGGGAGCGATGAGAAAGTAACATTTATACTCCTGAAGACTAACATGTTGATACACATACACAAACGAACTAAATACGTGGCATTCACGTATTATGTATAGTAAGTTAGAGGGGTAGCGGATTGCGTGGTGTGCCATTCACCATAGGCATGAGTGGTGTGTTGACGTCACCAAGTTCTGTGGGCCCCACTATGATGTATATGTTATATATAGAGCTGGGCACAAATTGACCCAATTTGAATCGAACCGAAGACCTGGATCGGTACGGTTTGAGTTGGATCAGTCAAATCTGACCGTTCATCAGATCGAGTTCGGATCGTGGTCAATCCGAACCAATCCGAACCGAATGGATCCGATCTGATCCGATTCGGAGTGATTCTTATGAATATTTATCACATATATTTATCTTATGAACATGTTGGATGACAAATAAACATCACTAGGGCCTTATAAATTTTCAATGATGGAAATCAATACTTCTACTTTTTTTTTGTGGCATGGTCCACTTGAGCTTTGGATATGCATCAATTTTGGGTTCAACCACTAAAATGATCTGAAAAAACGAATGGACGGTGTGGATACACCACATGCATTCATGGTGGGCCCCAACAGAGTTTACTCAGTACGATAAGAGCCCATTAAGTTACATGCAATGCAATTTCGTGCACAACACATCAACAAAGTTGTAAGCATTTCGTGCACAGCATGTCAACACATACGTGTTGTGCAAAGACAAGCGGAGACGTGCCTCGAGCTCCGAGTTGTACGGATGGCTCAAATGAGATCAAAATTGCATGGGCCCCCACAATGATGTATTTATTATATCCATACTGTTTATCCATTTTTTGTGATCATTTTAGAGCATTTGAAAAAAAAAAAATTGAATCATATCTAAAGCTCAAATAGACCACGCCGAAAATAGCAGCGAGGATAATGATTTTCATCGTTAAAAAATTTGTAAGGCCCACCATAACGTTTATTTTTCATTTAATCTATTAATAAGGTCAAAAATACATGAATGAAGAGGAAAAACAATTTTCATATTAATCTGAAACTTCCGGAATCTTCAAAAGGGTTTCTATGGTAAATGTTCAATCCCACACTTTTTTTGCGATGTGGTCCAAATGATCTTTAGATCTGTCTTATTTTTCGACTCAAGCCTTTAGACGAACTCTACAAATGGATGGACGGTTTGGATATAACACATACCTCATAGCTTAATCCATAGATCCAACCCGATCTGAATCGTACCCAACCCGATCCGACTCAGTTTCTCTAACAAAGTTGGACTCAGTTCGAGTTAGGCTAACCGTGCATTGGATCGATTCGAGTTAGATGTCCAGACTTGGTCCTGGATCAGATTAAGTTTAGGTCAGCCCATGTAAATTTCAAACCGAATCGAGTTGGAGCTAATCTGATCCTACTAAGTCCGATGCCCAACTCTACTTATATACACATTGTCTATCCATTTTAGAAGATCATTTTAAGACATGATCCTAAAAATGAAACAAATCCAAAGCTCAGGTGATTTACACCACAAAAAGTAGCAGAGATTTAACACCTACCATTGAAATCTTTTCAAGGGTGACGGAAGTTTTGAATAAGCTGATTTTATTTTTATTTTTGTCCTTTTTCCTTCTCCTATCTACGTGACCTTATAACTAGGTTGGATGGCAAATAAACATTATGATCTCATGGTGGGGATATTGTCCCGTTGTTTCTTGTGGTGTAGTCTACTTGAGATTTGCATCTTCTTCAAGTTTTAGACTATTTCCTAAAATGATTTTTAAAAATGTATAGTTGACGTGGATATATCGCATACGTCACGGTGAGCCAACGAAACTTGGTGACATCGACACACCATGGAGGTGGGTGGTGTGTGGCACAACACGTAATCCGCTTTCAGTTAGACGGAAGCGGATTGGCTGGTGTACCACACATCAGGTATATAGCCAGTGTATTGACATCAGCAAAGTTCTGTGAGTCAAATCATAAGGTATATGTTATATCCAAAACGTCCATCTATTTGGCGAGCTCTTCTTAAGTCTTGAGTTAAAAAATAAAATAAATATAAAGATTAATTGGACCACACTATAAACAACAGTGGAACATTGAACGTCTACCATTGAAACCCTTTTGGGGTCACAGAATTTTCGAATTAATATGAAATTTGTTTTTTCTATCCATCCATGTATTTTTATACCTTATTAACAGATTGGATGGAAAATAAACGTTACCTGAGCCCTACAAATTTTTTAACGGTGAAAATCATTATCCTCGCTATTATTTTTGGTGTTGTCCAAATATGAATTATTATTTTTGTCTAATTCTCTAAAATAATCTTCGAAAAATGTATGAATGGTATGAGTATAATAAATACATCATTGTGGGGCCATATAGCTTTGATTTCATTTGAACCGTTCGTACAACTTGGAGCTCGACGAGCGTCGGCGCTCGTCTTCGAACGACACGTATCTAGACCAGCTATATAGCTGGTGTACCAGCTGGTGTGTGGTACACCAGCGAATCCGCTTCCAGTTGAACCGTCCAAACCGTTGGTCCCACCTTGGATGGACTGAAACTGACAATTTCCACTGATTTGATACCTTGACTGACCGATTGCTGGACATTTAATGTGGACGGATGATAATGTAAAATAGTCAAAATTTTCAATTAAAGAAGCAAATACCCACAAATCAAAGGTTAGCATGTTTCAGTCACTCTGACTTTTGGATATTAACCTACTACTACTGTGGGTCCCACAATTTTGACGGTCCACATAAGTCAATGTATGTCACATTTATCAACCATTACATTCTACTACTGTGAGATGACCCTCTCCCTCTCCCCACCGACTCTCTACAGGCACAGCTCAATACCAATTTCCACTGTTCACTCGTGGTACATGTACATCAATCCGGACCGTCCAAATCGTTTGCCCTGTTGCAGATAGAACATGGACGGAAATTCACACTGATCGGACGATCTCAACCATCTGATATCACCAGTAAACTGAGACCGATGTAATTTCATTTCTAACCATTCATTAAACTAGGATCGTCCAATCAAACTGATTTTCATGCCATGTGCTCCATCGAGAAAGGAGGGGTCTAGATTGATATAGAAATATAACACGTGTGGTGGATGAGTCACCATAGCACTGTGCACGCGTGATACGTATGGACAAACGACCTTAACTCAAAGATCTTCCCATATCCATAAGGTTCATCTAAAAACCAACCTCCTTCCATCAGCATGATCTTTCCATGCTCACTTCTGACTCATTAGATCTCCACGTGCCCTCTCGAACAAATCCTACCCGTCCATCTTAATCCAGATACCTTCCTTACTTTACATCAAGGGTCAGAGAAAAGCGTTAGTGGGCCGCTTGATCATGAAGTAAGGAAAGTATCCTGGAGACCTTGTGGAATGATGAGTCACCACACGCTTTCCTTATCTTCTTACCTTAATAATCACTGTGTAAGATGGCTGAAAAAGTGTGGCAATCATATAAAAAGAAAGTCCTTGTCTTCTAGTATCTCAAAGGTCTGAAATCAGTGCCTGAGGAGTATGGAAATCCATACACATGCTGATAACCAATGGTATAGATTTATCATGTGCCAAGGGGACCAAGCTGTATATCTCTGTGACGCATCGATCATATCCTTGAAATTCTGTTCAACGATTAATCACAACCGTCTGATTGGTTTATGACAAATGAATGGTTAATACGGCAAAAAATAAATAAAAAATAAAAAATCGATGGCCCAAATCCGAACAAAGTGATTTAATCCAAAGCGTTGGTATGGTTAGGATTGATGCACATGAAAGCCACGTGTAAATCCAACGTGTGGATGAGTATTGATAGCCTATTCTGCCAGAATATCATCTATCCTTCTCTCAAAAGTGTAATGCTTTTTCCACTCATGGGTGATGATACTTTGAACGTCTGTGATGCAATCCCACCAACTTTCAGTGCAAACTTGATATAGAGGTAATAATAAATGAGAAACATTCACAAACAACATTGTATGTGAACTTCCACATACAGCTCTTCCTTTCCCACCCCACATGTGGGATATGGACAACATCAGATCAGTATAAAAGGTGGACCACATTACAAAGATCACCTGGGAAAAAAATAGGTCCAATCAACTAATTAGATCAGCCACAACCGTACATCCTATCAGAACATCGGTTGTCCATTGAACTCAGTGATGTGACCTATCTATCGAGCGAAACATCCCGGCTTTCAGATCATGTGTTTATTTTGCTGTGGCCCACCTTTTGTACAGTTCAGATGTTCTACACAAGAGGCAAGTTGGTGGGAAGAAAAACATTGAATGTGAAAGTTCACAGATTTAAGTTGTATGTGAACATTAATTAGTGATAATAAAGAAACGGTTGGAGTCTGCTCTTGTTTGTCATTGGCCCACTTATGGTAAGAAAAGAAATTCCCCACTTTGATGAATTGTAACTTTATTATTTGTGTAATCATGCCTCCAAAGAGACAGGTGGGCCTATCACATCCTCCTAAATGCCAACCGTTGATAGGATTTTAATGCGAAAACGGTACTCTTATAAAGAATAAAGTTCCCCACGTTGTGGGGCCCACCATTGGTGTTGGTTTTGCATGGATTGTTAAATGGTGGTGAACCCATCCACACTACACAGTCCCAAATTGACAGAGCATATTAATCAGATCATGCAGTTGTAAACATCTTGGTACCACTGAACATCTTTGTTATCCGTCGATTTGATGGCTATCAATTGGACGGTTGTGATTGTTTGATCGGTGTGGTTTTCAGGCTATGATCCATCAGCCGTCTGACTGAGATTTGAATGGTCCGGATTGACGGCATGTGAGCCCTGAGTGAGGTGGATGGGAATGCAACCGTTTAGTAAACGAACGGGGGTGAGTCTACACTATAGTCAGGCCCATGTTCAAAAGGACACTGATGCCATGATATCTTTTGGGAAGATTTTCCAATGGTATGGATTCTTCCTGTTTGTTCTCGAGTTCAATCAGCAAAAGGTAAGAGGCTGCGTTGTACTGGGTGGTACACAAGTGATATGTATCATAAAAATTTCACACCGTCCATTCGTGACAGCGGGAATCCCTATGCACATTCCCAATCTCACAAGGAATTCAAATTTGAATGTATAGGCTCGTACCTAGGACGAATGGACGGTGGGTGATCTTCGTACTGTCGGAGGAGATCTTCAATCAATTGAAACCGTCTCCATTGGGCCTAAGCAGGCCCTGGTCTTAATCGGGTTGTTAGGCCCTGGCCCACCTGGATTGGGCTGAGTAATGAAAAGAGTGAAATGATCCTTGCATGGTCAGGTTGCTTGGCCTACTTTGGTCGCCATGGGTCAAAATGGCCGCCTTGTTTTAATGGAAGGCCTGAGCCTATTAGGTTATGTGGAGCCTAATCATAGATATGTATTGCTCATCCAGCTAGCATTGTAGTAAGTGTCAAAGTTGAACTTGTTGGGAGTTGCAAGGGAGTAATGCTTCTTGCTTGCCGGGAGAGTAATTTTATAATTTCACACAATGTTTTATATAATCTTAGTTCATTTGAGTAATATATATTCTATCATGAGAGAGAGGGTCGTTGTGAGAGTTACTTCTTCAGTTTTTTTTTTTTTTTCTTGAAGTATAGTAGATCATTGTGAATCCGTGGACGTATCGAAAGGAAATTATGTGAATCTCTGTGTTGTGGTTTGTATCCTTTTATTTTTCGATATTATTACGTATGTGGCTGTGAAGGGATTTCTTCTCCCAACAAACGGTATTAGGGTTCTGAGCTTAAATTAGGAGCAATGTCGAAAGAAAGAAGTGTAAGAATTGAAAAGTTCAATAATTCAAACTTCAAATTATGAAAGATACAAATAGAAAATTACATTTATTAGAAAGATTTATATTTTCCTCTTGAAGGAAAATCAAATAAATAAAAATAGATGTCTGATAGCAAGTGGGAGGTGCTCGATAGAAATGCACTATAAACAATTTTATTTTCTTTGACGAAATCTTTTGCATTTAACATCTTGAAAAAGAAGACCACAAATGATCTAATAGCAGTCGTAGTAAGGATGTACGAAAAGCCATCTGCTTTTAAGAAGAAGATCACATGGGACTTGATCTAGCTACTAAAGAAAATGCAGCTTTGCATAACAAGTAGGTTTGCAGATTGAAGGAAGACGAGACGGTACAAAGTGATTCAAAGCCAAGTTGATTGTGAAATATTTTAATAGAAGGCAAACATCGACTACACTGAAATTTACAAGAATTTTATTATCAGATTAGTTTTAAGTATTGTAGCTAAGGAGGATTTGCATTTATGACAATTAAATGTAAAAACAACTTTTCTTTATGGTGATCTTGAAGAAGATATTTGCATAGACTCAAGAAGAAATTATACAATTTGAAATAGGCCCCAAGATAGTGGTAGAAGGAGTTTGATAGTTTTAAATATATGCGTATAGCTTTGAGAGATGCCATGCTGGTACTGTTATTGTTTTAAGAAAGTTGAAAATTCTTATCCCATACTTCTTTTGTATTAAAGGATATGCTTGTTGTAGGATCAAGCATAAATGACATTTCAAATATCAAAGAATAGTTATCCATGTAGTTTGCAATGAAGGAACAAATCTTTTGTATGAGAATCAGTAAGGACAAAGGAAACAAGAAGTTGAAATTCTCTAAGTTGAATATGTTACAAAAGTACAAAGCCAGGTATAGCACTCCCTTTGCAATGGCCAGGTGATTCAACATGAAAAGTACAAAGCTAGTTAGCACTCCCTTTGTAAGCCATTTTGGGCTCTCAAAGGAGCAGGGTGCAGCAACATAGAAAGAATGTGAGTATATGGCTAAGGTTCCATATGCCCTAGCCATTAGCGGCTTATTGTATGTCATGGTTTGCATAAGACCGAATATTGTTCATGTAGTGGGAGTTGTCATTATGTTAATGAACAAACTAGCGAATGAGTATTGGGAAGTTGTCGAATAGATTCTCAAATGCTTGAGAGGTACTAGTAATGCAACGTTGTGCTATAGTGTCGATTCAGATCTGACAAAGGATATTGATAGCAGAAAGAGCACTATCGGGTATGTTCACTTTGGGTAATGCAGTTGTTAATTAAGTCTCATGGTTACAGAAAATTGTTACAATCTCGACTACAGAAGTAGAATATGTTGATGTAAGGAAATCGTATGGTTATATGATCTCATGAAAGAGTTGGATAGGGTAATATCAAGCAGTGTTTTTATAAACCCTAATTTGTTTAGAATAATATATATTCTATCATAATAGAGAGAGCCATCATTATATCGAGAGTTGCTTTTTTGTTTTTGCCTTTGAGCATAGTAAATTTGTGTGAATCTGTGGATGTGCCGAAAGGAAACCATGTAAATCTTTATGTTGTGGTTTGTGTCTCTCTTCTACTTTCTTTTGATTTTGATATTGCTATGTATCAGTGTTTGAAAATGGATCTCTTCTCCCAACAACGCCAAGCTTAATGGCAGCAGCTCTTGCTTGGGTTAGAAAATGTGGCCTGTTTAAGTGAATGGATTGAGCTAGCGTTGAACCCTACCCAACCTCAACCGTTCATATCATTCACGAAGGGGCCAAGATGTATTTCCCAACCCATACCAAAATTTGAAACAAATCAATAGATGATGATCTTAAATGCATATGCATGACAAGTTCATGTTTACATGTATCCACTAATTAAGCATGGCTGGGCTTGCCCTTGGCCCATCTTCAATTCATAAACCCGAGTGTAGTTGTGCCGCTTTGGGTGGGCTGAGCCCATCCTAAATTATATAAATGGGTTGATCAGATCTGGGAACGGGCTTGATGAATTTTAAGTGGGTCGGGTTGGGCTACATTGGCAGTGGGTCACCAGTCAAGTTCGTGAAGAAATTCTTGGCCCGTTTACTAAATGGGCTCAACCAAACCCATCTTGTTTCCCTCCCTAATTACAAGTAGGACATGAAATGAATTCTTTCTCTCTTCTTCTTTCTTTTGGTGAAAATCAAATTCCGTAGGATCACAATTTTGGAGATGCCCAAACGCAGCCTGAAAAGGATTGAAAAATCCAATGAAGGAAATGCCATGAGATCTTATGTATGGTGGCAAATGGAATGGACAGGTGGGCCCAATTACAGCCCATTAGCAATCAACCCAAACCCATATTCAGCCCATACCATTGTCTAATGGACCGTGCTTTCTCAGGCCCGGCCCACCGTTCAAATACTCAGCTCACCAATGTTAAGGGCCTGTTCTACCATGTCCCAGCCTTGCCCAACACAGCTACATTTGTACGGTGAATATAACACTCAAATAGACCCGATACCCACCTTCTCAAAATCTCAATGGTTGGTGAGGCTTGGAAAGTAGACCAGCATGAGTTAGGCCCATAAGGCTCATCTGGCTGTAGGGTAAGCTTAAAGGCATATAGCCCTAACTAATTAGTCCGGGCTTATAAGCTATGGTTATGGTCAGATAGCCTCACCAAATTAACTATTGTGAGATATGCCTAGGGGTGTACACTAACTGAGCTAACTCGATTAGCTCCCTCGATTCGACTTGGTTCAAAGTTGAGTTAGAGCTGAGTCGAGCTGATTTTTTTATCTCGAAAATGAGTTCGAGCCGAGTTCGAGCTGGCCCCAGCTCGACTCGACTCAGATCGAACCCAACTCGAATCGAACTTGAATCGAACTAGTTCGATGACTCGGTTACTTTAATATTGATGTTGCTCACCAAGTGTTTGATGAAATGATTCAAAGAAGTGTGACTGGTGGCAAGGAAGGTATGTATATGAAACCAATACTCAGGTATGTATATGAAATCAATACTCTTTTTTTCTTGATTTTTATGTTGCTTAGAAGGTGTTTGATAAAATACCTGTAAAACCATTGCTGCTATCTCAAATATAATAAGATTTTGAAGGTGTAGTAAGTTGTTTGTGAAAATGCCTCAATGGTGAACTCAGCTCGATCCTAGCTCGAACTCAGCCTGAGCTGCTGACCAAACCAAGCCTAGCCGAGTTAGAGCTGAGGTCAGCTAGTGGCCAAGCTGAGCTTAGCCAAGGCCAGCTCGACTTGTTTGACTCGATGTACACCCCTAGATATGCCCAAACAGTCAGTCGGGCGGCACATGTTGCATCTGAATAGGCTTATAAGGAGCCCAAGATTTCTAAGAAAATAACATATAATAATAATAATAATAATAATAATAATAATAATAATAATAATAAGAAGAAGAAGAAATCTTTGTGATTCAGACACTTTGCTATAATGGGCCTGATCTTGGATGGCCCATTGCTGTATTTTATCTCGGAACTTTTCTTTATCGAAGGGCTAGGATTCTCGATGGGATTATTGGTCCATGACAAATGACCAACGACAGCTAATGGTAAGGCTAACCTAACCTAGGACCTAATTTTACAAAGCATGTTGTCCTAGAAAATGTCCGATATTTCAAGGGCAATAGTGGCAAGGAAAAAAATGTGCCCCATAATATCAACGGTTTTGATTGCTGAACCGTGGGCCCTGGTTGTTTGTCCGTTACCTTCGAACGCCTTGGATTAGGAGGGGGCATTGATCATCTAACAGGCCACAACTGGGGCGGAGGATTCAGACCATCTAAGTGGGCTCGTTCCTTGCTGGTCCATGGTTGAATGGATTGTCATAGCCGTACAATTGTGGGCTTCAAATGGACGGTTAAAAATGGATATGGAGGCTGGTGAACTTTAATAGATGGATTGGATACTCCGTTTGCACGATTTTCATGGGTGGACCATCCATGGAAGGGACCCACCTAGATGGATGGTCTGGATTCACTGCCCCATCAGCAATGTGTCACTTTTTGGGTGTAAAATGCACCTTCTTAATCCAGCAAAGTTGCATCAGAATCGAACTAAAAACTAGAGCACTCTCTAGGTGGGCCTTTTGGCTGTTCGATGTGGGCCCATCATCTTTCTTTCAACCGTTCATTTGCACGATATTGCTTGTATAACTGAGATCAGTCCAATACCTTCAATCCACGTGATTTCGTGATTTTGATAGTTAATTTCATGGATGGTAGAGCCCACTGGATGAAGTGTTCCCACGTACACATGGGAGAAATGTGGGACCCATCCGTTTATACTCTGGAAGAGTACGATTGCTCATTGATGTAACACAGCGATTGTACACGTGGCACAATGTAGTTCAAATCAAACCGTATAAATCCTGCGTCCTACGTTAAGTGGGCCATAAACCGAGCATTGTAATGAAAGTAACGTTCTAATGGGCGGTTGAGATGAATAACAGGCAATGGTCCAAATTCAACAAGCAAATATGCATTAGAAATGAGAGGCTAGGATGGTATAGACAATCTAATAAACTTCCAGGTTATTAAATATCTGCAGTCGGCCCATGATTTGAATGGTTTAGACTGATTTACATGGATGCCACGTGGACGATTGCTGAGTGCATCCGTACCAACCACAACACTCAGCCGGAGTATTAAAGAAACTTCATTTGACCAAAGGTGGGACCCACTGCTGCGGTGTGACTTATTGCAGGATATTGATGGGCTCGGATTCGGGAGTGACCCCTCAACGGGTTGGATGGAAAATAAACATTTTAATGGTGGGAGTCTGATTTCAACTTTTTGCTGTAGTCTGGTCCACCTGAGATTTGGACTTACCTCATTTTTGGGGTATGTCCTAAGATAAGCTGGAAAAATGGATGAACGGTGTGGATAAAACGCATATATCAAGGTGGGGCCCATGGAGTTATTCAGCACCCGCCTGGGTACGGTGGGGTCACTACCGAATCGAGTCTGAAATTTATGAACGCAGATTTCCAACAACACATGTTACACTGCGCCCGTGCAACAAAAAGCTCTGTGAGGCCCACCGTATTGTCTTTGTGAAATCCAATCCGTTAGTTTTTCTTGCTCATGTTAGAACTTGATCTTAGAAATGTGGCAGATTCAAAGAAAATCCAGGTGAGCCACACCACAATGAACAGTATGGATGGGGACACGCACAAATGAAACCTTCCTGGGTCCCACCGTGATATTTATATGCCATACAATATGTTCATAATATAATCCCTACTATGATGAAGAGAAAATACAAATATCAGCCTGATCTAAAACTTCCTTGGGCCTAAGAGGTTTCAATGGTGGGCCCTAGGCGTCCATTCCCATCTTTTTAATGGTGCGGCCCATATGAGCTTTCAATCTGGCTGCATTTTGGCCTTACATCTTAATACAAGCTTTCATAATGTATGGACGGAGTGGATGTCAAACAGACATCACGGTGGGTCCCAGAGAGATTTATGTTGCACGGGCTCTCTGTAGCCGGTCAGCGTCCGATATTTCTCAAGGAGAGGTTTTTTCAGACTCAGTCAGCGCATGGCTCTTGATACGCAGGCACTGAGAAATCATTCACGTGGCTCACGCTAGATCAAATTAAACCGACTAAATTGTGGGGCCCACTAACGCTAAATGGCAGTCCCAAAGCCAGAGTGGTTGAACAATCCTAACCTCTGATTCGTGGACACTTTTATTGAATAGGATAATTAGATATGTTTGATCTTAACCGTCCAGTAAATGTCCACCATTCCTATTGTCTATTTTGGGCTGTCTAATTTGAATTACTCTCACACCAGGTATGCAATTTCTAAGTGCATGCGTATCATGCACCACACCCTAACAGAGTATCTACGTATTTCTTATTTCTGAGATATTTTTTGAGTTGCCGGACTTTCACTCAATCTCAGCCGGCAATAAAGGGCCCCAGATGCTGGATTAATGCCACGTGTCACCTACTTTCGTAAGGGGCGGCAAGGGAGAATGTCTTTTGAAACAATCATTCACGGAATCACGGGATTGATTAGAGAGGAAGCTAAGGCAAAATACAAAGCATATACCTTCCGATTCCCAATGAGTCTCGGCTCGGCTCAGCTCCTCCACTCGCTGCGTTGCTCACACTCAACTTCAGCTACTCGCGCGAGTAGGAATTCGTCTCCCACGTGTGCCAATCTGGCATCCTATGTCCGTTCAGCTAGTGGGTCCGACCACACAAGCCATGGCCCGAAAGCTTGGCCGAAATGGGGTATCAGTTTTAACCATATTTATGTAATGATAGATGGATGGTTGATAAGGGTTGATTGCGAATTCACATTTGATCTACATGTGTGGCCCACCTGATGAGATAAACCAACATAATTCACCGAATGGACGGTCCGGATCTCGTACGGACAGGCCACGTTAGTGTGCAGGCACGCGAGTAGGATTATTAAAGAGAGAGTGCAAGTAGCATTAGCGATGATAACAAGGTTAGAGCTTTACAGGGATTAGGTGAGTCTCGGGTAACAGATTACTGGGTGAGTCTCTCACCGTGGGGCCCACATCGACGTATTTCTGTTGTATACTAATGCCCATGCCGTCCATCCGTTTTTCGAGCTCATCTCAGGGAATGGCCTAAAATAAAGTAGACAAAACTCTCAGGTGGACCACACCATAGGAAAAAGTAGTGACTGTCCATTAAAAAGCTTTCGTGGGCCATAAAAGTTTAGTATCAAGCTGATTTTTGTGTTTTCCCTTATCAACAGGGTGGATGAATAATACAAATTACTGGGTAGTTTTTAACGGTGGAAGTTCAATGACCACTCTTTCCTGTGGTGTGATCTACCTGAGATGTTTGTCTACTACATTTTTGGGACCGTACCCTAAAATTAGCTGGAAAAACGTATGAACGGAGTGGATATACAACACATACATCCAGATAGGCCCAGGATCAAGCACTCACCCACTGAGCTGTTGCCCCGGACTCTACCTAATCCTCGCCCACTGGAAAAGATAACCAATACCGCCAATGTGTCATTTCAATGCCCCATCATTGAAATCACATGTTGAAAACAATTCAGACGGGCCCACTCATCAGGCCTTCCATACCATTAAGATAAATGGATGGGGGCAACCGTATGATGTAGAGGCGTGGCCCACCTAATTAGTGGATCGGCCTGATTTTCGACATGTGTAATGTTCACGGTGTATCCCCGGGTTTGAACGGTTCAGATGTTGGCTGTACGCTACACCATTCTTAAAAAAATAGCGGGTGTATGTTGGGACTAATCGATTGGCTAGAAACATACGTGGGACGTATGGGTAATCCCATTCGATGAGATTTTCATGCCATGGGTCATCTATGCCCTTCTCAATGAATGGTTCTGATCAGCAGCAAGAACCGGTGCCTGGCCAAGGACCCGAGTATCCTAAAGCTCTGCGGGCCCCACCATAATGTGTGTGTGACATCCACTCCGTCCATGGTTTCTGCCAGCCTATGTTAGGTCGTGATGCCAAAAATCAAGCCATCAGAAGCTCAACTGGCCCCACCACAGGGAGCAGTGGGAATAGCTACGCCAACCATTGAAATCTCCCTGGGACCACCGTAATGTTTATGTGCCATCCAAACCGTTAAGATGAAGGGACAAGGCGAATATCAGCCAGATCTGAAACTTAGCTCTGCCGCAAGAGGATTTCAATGGTAGGCAACTCCATCCCAACTGTTCACTGTCGCGTGGCCCACTTATTTTTGGATCGACCTGATTTTTAACATGAGCTGCCAAAACTATGGCAGGAGTGAATGTCACGCATGCAACCTTTTCGGTTGAGCTTGCACTGGCTTGCGGTATCGGATTGGCAGGTGTACCACGCAACACCGACTTGGCTGGTGTGTTGACGTCACCAAGTTCCTTGGGTTCCATCTTTCAAGCTCACCGTAAGGCTGGAGTCAGAAAAATAAAACAAATACAAAGATCGAGTGGACCACACTGCAAAAGGCAAGTGGGGATTGAACATTTACCATTAAAATCCTTCCGGCGTCAGATCAATATGATATATTTTTTTTCTCTTCAGGTCCGTGTGATCTTATGAATAGATTGTTTCATGAGTCCCATTACAAGGTATGTGTTATGTTATGGGAAGATCCGAGACGACTACAATCGGAGGGATCGACGGTCCGTCACTCCGAGCGGAGAGTCTGAGCCTCGGCATAATAATAGGAAGGTGGGCTAAGATGGATGAAGTACCCATTCTTGATCACTTTCTTTCCAAGAGCAGTCGGAAGAGAAAATATTCGAGTTATACGACCGACTCCGAGTAAGCATCCATCATGACACTGAGAAGGGTTAGCTGTACTACTGGCGAACGGATCAAGGTTCGGCTCAGATTGACATAACCAACCATCAGCTCGGAACGATATTGTCGTCTTCGGTCTGGCCGAGCCGAGGCATCTCCGAGAATAAAGGTCCCACGCGCTAAGTGGAGAAACTGTCATGTATAGGTATGCGCTATTATCTCGCCCGCAGATACGCACATCATAGGACATGATCTTCAGATTCTGGGCAATATCTCCATGATCCACGAACCCCACTGATTGTGCCGAGATTATCGGATGTGAATCGAGCGATGAAAAGGTATAAATATTACATCATCCCATGAGAACAGGTACGCAATATCTGACACTCTCCCCCTTCTCCTAAACTTAGACCCAGATTCTGTTGTCCTGACTTAGGCATCGGAGGGTCCTCCGGCTTAGCCAGGGTCTCCATTGCTTACAGTTTATGTGCAGGATTCCTGGTTCGACGCCTGCTCGGAGTGCGTGAAGAGGGGAAGAGGGTTGACCAGATTTTGACCTCAACATTTTTTGGCGCCGTCTGTGGGAATCTGATACAAAAAGTCAGTTTCCTATTCTTTAAAGCTATGGCTAGAGGAAAGAAGAAGACTGTGGTAGTGGAACCAGAGCAGACCCGCTCCTCATCACTACTTCATGCGGAGTCTGCTCCGGGCCCTTCTCAGCGTTCTCGCAACCGTTCCAACAAATACCGCGCTCTACAAGGCGAAGTTCAGGCCTTGCGCGATGAGTTGCAACGGATGAGACAGGAGCGCGAGCCTCAGCAACAACCCGAGCGGAGAAGTCCAGCGCCAGAAGTTGTCGGACCAACCGGTCAAGCCCATTCAGCAACAAGAAGTCCGGGGCGCGGGACATCTCCGCAACAATCTACCCGAGCACCAATGTCGGCTTAAACCCCACCCCCCCCTCCAATGCAAGCTCCTACCAGAAATGTGACGAATCGGGCCCCGACGGATGTCCCAGCCACATCGGCTTTGGCTCCAACGGACCTTCGTCACACCCCTCGGAAATGAAAGAAGGAAAGAAGAATGCCCGAGCCGGAGAGCACTCGGGAAGAAGTGGCGGAAAACGAGGATCCTCAGGGAGTCACGATTCGCAGGACTGAATAATCAAGTCTGATGTTACGAAGCAACAACAGCGGCCATCATCGATCCCTTCTTTGTTTAAGCCATAATGGAAGAGACCAAACCTCCGTTCACCTCGTAAATCATGAACGAAGTGATGCCTCGAGATTTCGGATTCCTCCCGTTATCCGAGACTCGGGTCCGGCGACCCATCCGAACATGTGGAAGCTTATCGTTCGTGGATGCGGTCTGACTGCGCAATCGATGCAATGATGTGCGGGGGATTCTCGATCACTCGGCCGGATCCGCTCGGGAATGGTATCGACAACTCAAGCCGGATCCATATGTTCATTCGAAGAATTGTCCCGGTCATTCCTTACCCAGTTCATAAGCGGTAAGAGAAGCCGAAAGACCAATACCCACCTGCTCACCATCAAACAAGGGCCGAAAGAATCCTTGAAGGATTACATTGCTCGATTCAACGAGGAAGCATTGCAGGTGGAAGACTATGACGACAAGATGGCTCTCGCCGCAGTATGTAGCGGCTTGAGGGAAGGAAGGTTCGCCTTCTCTATAGGGAAGAACCCGGCAAAAACGTTAGCCGAGCTCATCGCTAGAGCCCAGAAATACGTCCATGCCGAGGAGTTCTCCGCTACCCGCAAGAGTATCCAGGTAACCGAGTCGAATGGTAAAGGGAAGAGGCCAAGAAACGAGGAACCCCAAGCCCCGAGGAAAAACTCGGATGATTATTCTTCTCGTGATCGCCGACCGAGTAGAAAGCCAGAAGGGAGATTCCGTTCCTACACACCTCTCAACACTACCGCCGAGCAGATCTTACTAGATATCCGCGGTGAGAAACTTCTCAATTGGCCAGTCTGTATGCGGGCAGACCCAGAACTCCGCAACAAGCGCAAGTATTGTCGCTTCCATCATGATCATGGCCACAATACCGATGAGTGTGTAGATCTCAAGGATGAGATTGAATCCCTCATTCGGAAGGGGCACTTACGTTGGTATACCAAGCAAGAGAAAACTATTCGGAAAGAGGAGCGAGCACGAGAACGCCCCAAAAATCCGACTGAAGAACCTGCGAAGATCCGCACCATCTTCGGAGGTGCATCAGGTGGAGGAGACTCAAACAGAGCCCGAAAAGCTCATTCCCGAAGGAGCCCAGAGCATTACGTCAACCTTACCGAGCGGCCCAACAAAGAACCACGAGTCAGTCCCTGCAGTCTCACCTTCACAGAAGATGACGCTCGGGGGATCCAACACCCACACGATGACGCCTTGGTGGTCACTATGACCATAGCCAATCATAAGGTGTCTGGGGTTCTCGTTGATCTTTGGAAGTTCACCGACGTAATCTATTCTCGAGGCCTTCGAAAGGATGGGGATTCCACGGTCTCGTCTCGGGCCGTGAAGACCCCTTACACGGCTTTCTGGGAGAAAGAGTAATCTCAGAAGAGCTATTTCCCTCCAAGTGATTGCGGAGAGGGACAACATCAAGTCACCTTGATGGTGGACTTCCTTGTTGTTAATGTGCCATCAGTGCATAATGTGATTATGGGCAGGCCCTCCCTCAATGCAATGCGGGCGGTCGTGTCTACTTATCACCTGATGATGAAATTTCTCGCCGAAGGCGAAACGGAGTTACCTCCGAGGCGATCAACGCGAGGCTCGGAGATGTTATGCCATTGCGGTTCAAAAGGGTCTATAAAGCAAACACTCACTTTGTCAACATCTTGGACCGTGCGGACCCACCGAGAATAAGCCAATTGAAGATTTGGAGAAGGTACCACTCGACGGCCGATCCTAGCAAGACGGTTCGGCTTTCGGAACATCACTCACGCCTGAGCAACGCTCTGAGTTTTTAACTTTCCTGCGACGACACAGGGACGTATTCGTCTGGTCGCACGCGGATATGCCAGGAATCTCTCTGGACGTCTTGGTCCATATGCTGAACGTGGATCCGGACCACAAGCCTGTGAAACAAAAGAGGAGACCGTTTGATGCCGAGCGGTGTGAAGCCATTGCGGAAGAGGTCTCGGTCCTGTTGGACGCTGGCTTCATAGAAGAAGTATATTATCCAGAATTGATCGCAAATGTGGTGCCGGTTAAAAAGGCAAATGGCAAATGGAGAGTTTGCGTGGACTATTCAGACCTGAACAAAGCATGTCCAAAAGACAGTTTCCCGTTACCTCGGATCGATCAACTAGTGGACAGTACTGCAGACACGAACTACTTTCCTTCCTGGATGCCTACTCTGGTTACAATCAGATCGCGATGCATCCCCCAGATAGGCAAAAGACTACCTTTGTCACAGACAGGGGGCTCTACTGTTACCGGGTCATGCCATTTGGCCTAAAAAACGCTGGAGCCACATACCAGAGGCTAGTCAACCAGATGTTCGCAAGACAGATCGAGCGCACGATGGAAGTTTACGTTGATGACATGTTGGTGAAAAGCGTCAAGGCATCCGATCACTTGGCGAACCTCGGAGAAACCTTCGAAGTCCTCCGAGAATATCAAATGAAACTGAACCAAGCGAAATGCATTTTCGGAGTCGGCTCGGGAAGGTTCCTCGAATTCCAAGTCAACCAGAGAGGCATCGAAGCTAACCCCGATAAGATTAAAGCACTCCTCGACATGAGTTCACCTCGGACTGTCAAGGAAATACAATGCCTCACTGGACGAGTGGCAGCGCTCGGACGCTTCATATCCCGAGCCACTGATAAATGTCTCCCCTTCTTCCAGCAGTTGAAGGGCCATAAGAAGGCCGAGTGGACGCCCAAATGTGAGCAAGCTTTCCAGCAGCTGAAACAATATCTGGGCTCACCACCTCTGTTATCAAAACTGGAGGACGGCGAATCTTTGTTCTTATACCTCGCAGTCTCAGCCTCAGCGGTCAGTTCGGCTCTGATCAGGGAAGTGGGGAACAAACAGCATCCAGTATATTATGTGAGTAAAGCTATGGTACCAGTAGAAACAAGATACCCCGCTCTGGAGAAGCTTGCACTCGGCTTAGTCGTTTTAGCTCGGAGGTTGCGTCCATATTTCCAAGCTCATTCGATCATCGTGTTAACCGACTCCCCCCTCTGGCAGATTCTCCAAAAGCCAGAAGTCTCGGGTCGATTGACCAAGTGGGCGATTGAATTTGGGGAATTTAACATTACTTTCCGACCGAGGACAGCAAAGAAAGGCCAAGCAGTGGCTGATTTCATCGCAGAATTCACCGTCCCAGAGGAAGGGGAGATCAACGGCGAGGATGAAGTAACTCCACCTGACCTCCCAAGCAACTCATAGGTTATCCCGGAAGCCGGATGGATCCTCTACGTGGACGGATCATCTAACTCAAAACGAACCGGGGCAGGAATTGTCTTGATTGCTCCTGACTCCACAATTATCCAATATGCCATCCGACTCGGCTTCAAAGCTTCCAACAATGAGGTGGAATATGAGGCACTATTAGCTGGGCTCAGATTGGCCGCCAGCCTCGGGGTCCAATCTATACAAGTTCGATGCGACTCTCAGCTAGTCGTGAATCACATCTCCACCGACTATGAAGCCAAAGAAAATAGAATGATTGCTTATCTAGACAAGGCCAGAAAACTGATCGAGAAGTTTTGGAACTATACGATTCGCCAGATTCTGAGGACAGAAAATGCATGGGCTGATGCCCCGCGAAGCGAAGTCAAGCGTCACCATGCAGAGGGAAAGATTCGCGGATCGTTCGGTAGAGATTCATTGAACATCCCAAAGATCGATTGAATAGAGAAAAGACGGTTAATCCAAAGTGGATAACATCCGAGCCGATGGACCCAATCTTCGGCTACCTCGAGTCAGGGGAGGTTCCCTCGGACAGACAGGAGGCTAGACGTCTCGAGTTCGGCGAAGAAGATACGTTATTCTGAATGGAACTCTGTATAAGAAGGGGTATTCACAGCCATATCTCAAGTGTCTCCGACCCGAGGAAGCGGAATATGTCATCCGGGAAATTCACGAAGGGATCTCATGAAACCATTCGGCGGTGAGCCACGGCTTTAAAGGTGCTTCTAGGGATACTTCTGTCCGACCCTCAAAGAAGATGCCAAGAAGTATGTTAGAAAATGTGACAAATGTCAACGTTTTGCGGCCGTGCCTAGGCAACCGGCGGAAGAAATGACTCCCATGAGCGGTCCGTGGCCTTTCGCTCAGTGGGGGATCGACATCATCGGCCCTCTGCCGACTGGAAAAGGACAAGTCAAATTTGTCATCGTCGCTGTCGACTACTTCACGAAGTGGGCTGAGGCTGAGCCCATCGCAAAGATTACCGAACAGAAAATAATTGACTTCGTCTGGAAGAATATAGTCTGCAGATTCGGAGTTCCGAATACAATCGTCTCGGACAATGGCGGGCAGTTCGACAATGACAAATTCAGGGGAATGTGTAGAGGGCTCGGTATCAAGAACGCTTACGCCTCACCTCGGCATCCGCAGTCCAATGGGCAAGTGGAGGCAGTAAACAAGGTTATCAAGCACCACCTCAAGAAGAAGCTGGAAAAAGCAAAGGGTAACTGGCCGGAAGAACTTCCATTCGTCCTCTGGGCGTACAGAACCACAGCTCAATCTTCCACTGGAGAAACTCCGTTCTCTCTTTCTTACGGGTCGGAGGCAATAGTGCCCGTTGAAATCGGCCTCCCTACGGCTCGAGTGGATAATTACAATGAAAATCAAAATACCGAGCAAATCACCGCCAATTTGGATCTTCTGGAAGAGATCCGAGAAGTTTCGAAGCTCCGTGCTGCTGCCCGACATCAACAAGTAGCCAGATTCTACAATTCTAAAGTGAAGGTTAGACGATTCCGACCAGGGGATCTAGTTCTTCAACGAGTCTTCCAGAACACGGCTGAGCCGGGAACCGGAGCACTCGGTCCTAACTGGGAAGGACCATACCGAGTGGTCCGATCGACTAAACCCGGATCCTACCACTTGGAGGATCTCGAAAGCCGTCAACTCCCCCACCCGTGGAATGCTGAGCATCTGAAAATTTACTATCTTTGATGAG
Source organism: Magnolia changhungtana (assembly GCA_030180095.1). Taxonomy (NCBI): domain Eukaryota; kingdom Viridiplantae; phylum Streptophyta; class Magnoliopsida; order Magnoliales; family Magnoliaceae; genus Magnolia; species Magnolia changhungtana. The sequence continues at coordinate 1,735,930 of JASAUF010000084.1, read as the reverse complement.
GCGCTCCGAGTAGCTTACTGACCTTTAAGGTTATTCAATAAATGTACGCCTCCGAGCGACAAGCCTTTAAGGCTATGAATAAAAACACATCCGATCGGCTTATTCTTGTCATCAACAAAAGGACTAAATTCTACAAAGGCGTCTCCTCCTAACTGAGGAGAGCAAGCTACGAGGCGATCTGACTTTCCATTAAGGAAGTCGGACCAATTTCTACAAAGGCATCCCCCCTTAACCGGGAGGGCAAAGCCAATGGGTAACTTCAACCCCCCAGTAAGGGAGTCGGTCCCACCTACACGGAAGACCCTTCGCTGAAAGCGAAACGAGTTGATCCTTTTAAGGATCAGACTGAGGCCCAAATCACATCCGAACAAATCAAGGACTCGGTTCGACTGCACAACCTAGTAAGCAAGAACGACCAATAAAAAGAAAAGGAGGTGATCCAAAATTGGCTCTTTCATTAAATACTATAAATGCGAAGTACATAATAAAAAAAATAAAATACAAATAAGGGAAATGGAGTCTTCAAGAGGTCGGAGGAGCTTGGGAACCGGGGGCTTGATCCTGGTTGGTCGTCTCGGCAGCAGTATCTGCAGGGTCCTCAGGCAGGAGGGGATCGAGGTCAAGGTCCTGATACAGCTTCTGGACCTCGACAAGACACTCGTCGAAGCCGCGGTCATAAAACTTGGCGGCCTCGATATCCCTCTCCTTCGAGGTCTTGTACGAGTCTATCGCCGCAGCAACTGCCGCTTCCAAGGAGGCCTCAGCCTCGGCCTTGTGTCTCTAGAGCTCGGCTTTTCTCTTCCGCGGCTTAGGCCTTAATCCTTTCCTGGCTCTCACTCAATCGGACAACCTCCTCAGCCAGGGTGACGGCACGGGCCCTGGCACGATCTAACTCGGCTACTGCCGCTTCGCTTCGTGCCTCAAGGTCCTTCGCGACCCCCTGAATCTGAAGCAGTTCAGACCTACTAGCCTCGAGCTGATGACACAGATCACTCCGCTCCAGCTGAAGGATAGAAACAGTGTCCCATAAGACTCCCGCTTCCGCCCTGACAGCCTCCGTCTCCGCTCGGAGGGCACCCACCTCGTTCCTGAGGGTCTCGACTTCAGCGTCGATTTTCCGACGCTCTCGGACCCTCTCCCAGCATAAGAGGATCCTCGGGATAGACTGGTCCAAGACAAGAAAATGAGGAAAAAATAATAATACAGAAAACGACAACTTTTTCAAGTGAAGAGGCAGGAAGTACCTAATAGAAGACTCCAGCTAAGTCTTCCAGAAAGCAGTCGTCCGGTTTATCAAGAATGCGCGAAATAAATTCCTCCATAACATGTCTCGCGGCCCAGTCTGTCAAACAAGACATGTGATAACCAGGCTCGAACCTGCCTCTGCTCGTGCCAACTTGAGCTGAGCCTGTCGCCTCCTCAGCTCCCGTCCGACTACCAGCCGAGGGCTGAGCCTCACCCTCGGCACCACGTACAGCCTCCCCCTCATTACCCGGTTGGGTAATCATGGCATCGGCCATCCGAACAGCTTCTTCCCGTTCGGAAGATGATGGAACAGCTATCAATGGAGGATTGAATCGTGTTCCTTCGGTGGGGGAAACAGTGATGGATGGAGGGGGAACTGCCCCCGTTGCTGGAGCAGAGGCGAGGTTAGGGCCGCATAAAGGTACGACCATATCAACACCGACTGGGGGCTCCGTGGCTGCACCCGGTAGTATTGGAATTGGGGACACAATTGCAGACACAGATGGTCCCTCAACAAAGGGTGCTGAGGCAGGAAATGGAGCTGTATCCTGAACCAAGATGTTCGGGATAGGGGGAGGAAGTGCCACCCTCTGAGCCGCAACCCCTGAGGCAGAACCTGAAGGACGAACTCCCTGGGCGATCTTCTTCCTCCGAACTACCTTCGTAGGGGGCTCGGCCCTCAGCATCTCCTCAGCAGACAGCGCGGCTTTCCTCCTCCGAGAACCAGACGCCTCAGCCATGCCTGTGCAGGAGAATGATTAGGATAACGTTACCTCGGACCAATAAAAATAAATTGGCTGAAGACAAGAATACTCACTGAGCGAGGTAGGGAACGGCCTCGTCTTGCAAAGCCCCGATCGGTAAAGGTTAGCTAAGCACAGTGATCGATCTCGACCGGCGCGATGCTCCTCCGAATATGTCCTCGCTTTGGCTATCTGGTTCTTCTGGTCCAAGGTGATGAAGGGCACGCCCCTCGCAAAACCTGCAAAACAAAAAAATTCTCTTTCAAGCGGAGCTGAAGTAAAAAAGCAATGCATGAAAGAAATCTCGATCCGACCTGGCATTGTGAAGCAAACGGGAACCCGAGTCGATAAAGCCCCAACCTCACCGGCGCCTCCCGGGCGCACATGTCCCAAAACCACTTGTTCTTCCAGTCCTTATTCGAGGACGGAAGACCCAAGACGAGCCCTGAACCCTTACTACCTCTGGTCGCGAAGTAGTACCATGGATCGTTGCCTTCGTGCTTGACCAAGTACAGGTTCATCAGCTCGGCGAGTGTCAACGCCGAGTTCCCTACTTGGTGCCAGATAATGTAAACGGAAATCAGCACCCTCCAAGCATTAGGTGCAAGCTGCCCAGGCGCGAGCCCTAAGTAAGCGGTTAGAGCTCGGATGAAGGGGTGCATCGGGAGATGGAGCCCGCATAATAGGCCACATAAAAATATGACTATCTCCCCAACCGCGGGATTGCCAGCAGCGTCAGTGGGCTCGGAGGCTCTGATCCGAACGGAGCGAGGTATGTCAAACTCTATACGGATCCATGTCATTTGAGACTCCGTTATTACGGAGCCCCCTAGAACCAGTTCCGACGCCCGTCCACCAGGGGGCATCTCTGGCACATCGACGACTGCAGCTCTGGGGGCTCGTGCTGTCCCTTTCTTGCTGGCCTTCTTGCTGACTTGGCGAGTGTGAGCTCTCGCCACCGTCCGCTTCTGGGGCCGAGGATATAAAGGCACAGCCTCGAAGGGACCTTCGGAGGTCTCTCTTCCATTATCAGAACTCCCCGACTCGGAGTCGTCATTGTAACTTCTAGCCATTTCTCTATCGGAAGACATCTCGAAACAGTGATGCTAAGGATCAAACTCACCAGATAATCGCCGGAGATGGCTTCAGCAAGCGTGAAAACTATATCGAAAACCACTTCTGCCGGAAATCGTCTTCGCCGGAAATCGCCTTCTCCGCTAACCAACTCAAATGCAGACGATAGCAGTCGAATGAAGACCCCGGACGGGCCTTTTATAGACTGAAGAAACCCTGCATTAAATGGCCCGTAATAATGACTGCGTCGGAATCATTGCTAGCCGACTCCGAGTCCGACGTGGTGTCATATCATTGGTTCAAAACATGGTAAAGGTAACGCTATCCGCCTCGATTGTTGTGTAAGTTAATCCACACAGTACCCGAGCGCAGAAAAGAGTGCTCGACACGACGCCCCGAGTGCACGTGGCGGTCGTTCACAGGTTGGTGACGATTCGGAATCCCAACCGTCGCCACGTATTTGCTCACTATTAGCTCGAAGCCGCTAAATCCCAAGTACGAGACGTTTCACACGATGACCATAAATGCATCAAAGAACTGAGGCGACAGATCTTCTAATTAATTACTCTCCGAGCTCATGAATGACCTCAGAGAGTAGGGGGCTTCTGTTATGGGAAGATCCGAGACGACTATAATCGGAGGGATCGACGGTCCGTCACTCCGAGCGGAGAGTCTGAGCCTCGGCATAATAATAGGAAGGTGGGCTAAGATGGACGAAGTACCCATTCTTGATCACTTTCTTTCCAAGAGCAGTCGGAAGAGAAAATATTCGAGTTATACGACCGACTCCGAGTAAGCATCCATCATGACACTGAGAAGGGTTAGCTGTACTACTGGCAAACAGATCAAGGTTTGGCTCAGATTGACATAACCAACCATCAGCTCGGAACGATATTGCCGTCTTCGGTCTGGCCGAGCCGAGGCATCTCCGAGAATAAAGGTCCCACGCGCTAAGTGGAGAAACTGTCATGTATAGGTATGCGCTATTATCTCGCCCGCAGATACGCACATCGTAGGACATGATCTTCGGATTCTGGGCAATATCTCCATGATCCACGAACCCCACTGATCGTGCCGAGATTATCGGATGTGAATCGAGCGATGAAAAGGTATAAATATTACATCATCCCATGAGAACAGGTACGCAACATCTGACACTCTCCCCCTTCTCCTAAACTTAGACCCAGATTCTGTTGTCCTGACTTAGGCATCGGAGGGTCCCCCGGCTTAGCCAGGGTCTCCATTGCTTACGGTTTATGTGCAGGATTCCTGGTTCGACGCCTGCTCGGAGTGCGTGAAGAGGGGAAGAGGGTTGACCAGATTTTGACCTCAACATGTTATATCCAAACTATTCGTCCATCTTTCAAGCTCACCATAAGGGTAGAGTCAAAAAATAAATAAAACAAGTACAAAAACCAAGTGGACCACACTGCAAAAGCAGGGGGGTATTGAACACTTACTATTAAAACCCTTTCGCGGTTAGATCAATATGATATTTTTTTTAAAACGGTGGTGGGCCTTATAAATATTTTAACGGTGACAGGTTGTTATTTGTAGTATGGTCCATTTGAGCTATAGATGTGCCTCAGTTCTAGAATCATAATCTAAAACGATCTCTCCAAATGAATGTATAATGTGGATATAATAAATACGGGGCCATGTAACTTTGATTTCATTTCAACCGTTCCTACAATTTGGAGGGAGACGGATTGGCTACTCCCCCTTGACTCCAACCAATGGCCGGTTGTTGGTGTTACGTGGCCCCCACCATGATGTATGTTTTTCATCCACGCCGTCCATCTATTTTTACAGATAATTTTACTGCATGAGTCCAAAAATAAGGTATATCCAAATCTCAAGTGGACCACATTACAGGAAACAGTGTTGAATGAGGGTCGACCAGTAAAAGCATTTTGGGGGCCATAAAAATTTTGGATCAAGCTGATCTTTGTTTTTTCTCTTCATCTGGGCCTGTATGACTTAATCAACAGATTGGATTTCAAATAAACATTATACTGGGCCTTAGGAGGATTTTAATGGTGGATATCCAATCAATATTGTTTTCATATGTTGTGGTCCACATGAAATTTATATCCCTCTCAGTTTTTGGACCAAGCCATAAAAGGATCTTTAAAAATGGAAGAACGGAATAGATGAAACAAATACATCATGGTGGGGTCCACAGAGCACTAAACCAGCCAAGGAGCTGTGGCGGGGCCGCGGGGGAGTAGCCAATCCGTTTCCAATTTGGAGCTTCAGACACGTACCCACAACAGCAAGGTGGGTGGTGGACGCAGATTGGTTGGTGGACCACACACTATGGACTTGAGTGGTGTGTATACGTTTCGTGCTAGCACCATCATATCCAAAGAGATCAAAGTTACATAGGCCCCACAATGAGGTATTTATTATATCTACACGGCAGTTTGATTTTCCAATTAAGAGATAATTACCTAGTAAATGGGTAATAATTACTTACCTAAGTAATAAAGTAATGGTAAATGGGTTATGATGCAGATCGATTGACAGCCAGTCTTTTTCGGCGGATTGACAAATGAATGTATACAGCCCACCGTGATGTACGCAGCGTATCCATACGGTTCATCATATATGTCAGCCTCATTTAGGGCATGAACCCAAAAATGAGGCAGATCCACATCACATGAAATAGTGGAATTTGGATGCATACCATATAAAAATTTGTGTGACCCTCAAAAGTTTTAGATGGAGCTGATATTTGTGTTTACCCCTGATTAATGTTTTTATGACTTCATGAACAGGTTAGATGACAAATAAACATCAATGTGGACCCAATAGACAAAAAAACTTTCAATGGTGGACGTTTGAGGCCATTGTTTCCTATGGTATAGGCCACTTGAGCATTGCATCTTCTCAATTTTGAACTTAGGCCCTAAAATCTTCTGATAAAATAGATGGACAGTGTAGATATGTCATGCACACCACAATGGAGTTCACAAATTTAAGTCAATTTTTTTAGACGAAAAATACACTTGAAATTTCAAACAAAGTGAAAAGATAATAATGAGCTTTTTCTCGAGTATTTCTCTAGTACATGAAAAATCAAACAATCCCTTAGTAAGATCATTTTAGAGCATGGGCTTATATCCAAAGTTCAAGTGGACCATAACACAAATAATCGTGCAATAATATTTCTCACTTTAAAACATTTGTAAGTCCCATCGTAATGTTTACCTTCTTAAGGTCACACAAACACAAATGAAGAAGAAAAACAAATATTGTTATGGGAAGATCTGAGGGCCAACATTATACTAATCTGATCGGACACGAACTCTCGATGTGATACACAAGGATGCACTCTTGAGTCATAGCAGCGTCCCTACCCCGGGGTGTAGGAAAAGTCAAGCCCCTCATCAATCCAAGCCAGTACTCGGCTCGAGCTAGAGATACGAATGAAAAAGAGCATCAGGTCGGGCGCGAGCGGACCTCTATACTATAACCCCGAATTGGCCGAGCCGAGCTATCGCCCTTGTCCTCATCCTCCTCTTCATCAGAAGAAGGTCATCCGAGCCGGGGGCTCGTCCTCGTCTTCATCTTCATCGTCATCTGAAGAAAGATGTCTCGAGACGAGGCCGAGGCAGAATGTGAGTACATTGCACACCAAGCTAAACTGGGAAAATGCCTTAAGAAAACATAACCGACTGTCTCACCCGCAGATACGCACGATATGTTACACGATATCTGGATTACGGGCTATATCTCCACGATCTTAGTATCCCACTGATTAAGTAAATCATGCCGAGAATGACGGACCCAGACCGTCCGATGTTCGGGTATAAATACAACGAGACCCCATTGCTATTGGTACGCAACATCTTACACTCTCCCTCTACCTTTCAACTTAAACCTAAATTCTTTTGACCTGACTTAGGCATCAGAGGGTTCCTCGACTTAGTCAGGTTCTCCTTTGCTAATCCTCTGTGCAGAGCCAGGGTCACTTGAAGGTACGTCGCACAAAGTGGAGGGTGATCCAGATTTTGTCATCAACAAATATCATACTCATTAAAAGCTTCTATTACCCTGGAAGGGATTTTAATTGTAGACCTTCAATCCCTACTGCTAGTGTATCCACTTGATCTTTGGATTTGTCTTATTATTTTGACTTAAGGCTTATAGCTAGCTCACCAAATGTAGGAACAGTTCGGATATAACACATACCACATGTGGGACCCACTGGGTGACATCAACACACCAGCCATCTCGGTGGTGTGTGGTACACCAGCCAATCCACTTCCCGGGCTTGCCTTGTAGTCAAGGGACACCTACTTTTTGGAAGGCCCTCCTAAATAAAGCTACCCTATTTAATATGGTAGGGTCCATGGTGCAAGTTCCAACTGCACCATACATTCCTTCCTTGGTCCAAAAAACAAAAAGAGTCCGACAATTAGTTGGAGTACACTCATATAAAAGACATGGATGAAAAATATATTCAATGTACTTGTACTCATATGACCCACCAGCTGATCAGTTGGTCCACCTCTCTCACCCTTTATAAGCTACGTGGGTTAGCGTCCAAGGGTCGCTAGGTTCGGCACCGGCAACCGTATGACAGGTTAAAGATGCAAAAGAGCTGGCAGTCAGTCGGCAAGACTTTCGAGCCAACCTTTAGGTCAGTTGTCCATGCGTGGATCCGGTTGTTAGGCCAACCAAATATCGATGATGGGGTCTTGATAGAATGATGGGCCCACATCATACAACCGTCTGGGTCCACATTACCATCCGGATCGTCCATCTAATTGATCTGTGCTAGTGCACACATGCCATGCTCTGGGGCCCACGTGATGTTTTTGTGTTATCTAATCCGTCCATTCAATTTCTCCAGCTCATCTTTAGAACATGAGCCCAAGCATGAGGGAGTTTCAAAACTCAAGTGGGCCACACTATGGAAAACGGTGGGGGTTCAACGTTCTACAGAAGTTTTGGATGAGACTGATACTTGTTTGTCTCTTTATCCTAGTGGAAATCACCTAATAGATGAGTTGGATGACATAGAAACATCACCGTAGGCCCAAGAAGGTTTCAACTGTAGGCGTTTCCATCCCCAGTGTTTCCAATGGTGGCCCACTTGAGTTTTGAATCTCCCTCATGTTTGGGCTCATGCCATAAAATGAGCTGGCCAAACGGATGGACGGACAGGATATCACACAAACATCAAGATTGGCCCCACATAGCACGGAATTATATATGCAAGTTGTGTTCCCGAAAATCAGGGTATCAAACTTATCAGGTAGGTTCTAAGTTGAATTTGGACCTTTTGACTTTTATTTCCAACCGCCCATTTTTATCATACAATTGCAATCTCCATAATTAGTGAACCAATATTAATTTTTGTCCTCAACATGTTCATGGTATACGCCACCTGATTAATGGTTTAGATTTCTGACATGCATGACATCCAACGGTGAGAACGAGGCTTGAATGGCATCTGACATGCATGACATCCAATGGGATTTTTAAGTCTTTGCATCTATTGTCATTTTTAACTAATCCAAAATCGTTCTGAATGATGTACTCACCTTGGACTATTTGGACCCTTGGATCATTTGACTGTTGTCCTTTTTAACGTTTACGGCTGTTTTCCATTTGATCCAAACTATTCAGTATGGTAAGGATGTCTCTATCATAACATAACATAATAGAGCACCCACCCACCAAACACTCAGTAGTTGGATAGGGGATCAGGACCATTCGTCTAGTGGGGCCTAACGTGGATGGTTTATAATTAAAATTGACACAGATTGGTAGATCTTAAGCATCCAATTTGTGCCCGTTAATAGTTGAATTTCTTGTTATATTTTGTTTTAAAATATTATTAAATTTGAATTTTCAAATTTTCGGTGATTTCCCTCCACATTTGAAAAGTTGTGGTACTTTTGTGTTGTGGGTTTTGTCCCACATCGGATTTGACAAAGTAAACTATCTTGTATATAAGATAGTATTTTTGCTAGGCTTGTGCCCTTTCGGGGGCATGTGAATTTGGTCCTGTGGGGGGGCTATGCCAATAGCTCTAATCTATGCCATTGACCACACACGCGCGCGCGCCGAGCCGTGCCGTGCCGTGCCGAGCCGAGTCCGTGTCCGTGTGCGCGTGCGTGACGCGACGGGCTGGGCTGGGCTGGGCTGGGCGTGGGCGTGGGCGCGGGTGCGGGTGCGGTGTAAGTGTACTCGCGTGAGTGTGTGTATGGGTACTCGCGGGACTTTATTTGCGAGAGTGTACTCGTACTTGCGCCTTTTCGCTTTAAACCAGAGAGATGCATTCCTTCCGGTTGGTCGCACCAGTTGGGTTTAAACCCAACGGACCTAACCTTTTGTAAAGGGTGCTTATGCACCACTTCGGAGTCTATATAAAGACTACCGATTTCAGTTTCTAATATACACGAAAATATTTCTTTCTTACAAAACTCTCTCTGATACGAATTTATTACTGAGTTCATCGCTGAGTCAACTCAGCACTTTCGGATTAAACTGCAAGTGGTTCGAGCCTGTGACATGTGGAGTGCAATCGCTGGGACCGGGTCATAGTCGTTGTATCCCTGGAGGTCGATTGCTCTGAAACTGTTGCACTTGGGACGCTGTCCAAGGGAGCAAATTCGATTTCAAGCCGAGTGACTCAGTCACGCCTCGACTCAATACAATAAGTTCCTTTTTCTCAAAATTTTTATTTTCTTTTTTGGTTCTCGATTTTAATAGTCTATTTAATTCAACCAAATATTCCAACAATCTTGAAATCGAATTTGGTTTGGAAAACTATTTAAGAGTTACGGTTGCATCTATTTGGTTGGAATAGCCCAAAATGAAACCACACCAACCCGATTTGTGGGCCATGACTCATATAATCTAGAGTTGTCTTATCTCACATAATGGTCAAGATCTTATAGATACTTATTATGTAAGTTCTTTGGACCACATGTACAAAAGTGAACATATGCATCGACTGAGTAGGATATACACTGATCCTAACATCCCTGTACAATAAAGATTAACCTATATAATCTAGAACTCTTATATACCATCTAATAGTTAGGATCCTATACATATTTGGTGTACATATTTTCTAGACCACTTGTGCAAATCATCTAAAATGCTTAAAGTTATGCACCGATGTTATAGGCTATTAATTGTTTTTATATTTATGTCATTGACAATGTCAGTTTATCATACACAACAAGATCAAGTCATATGTGATGCCACACCAAGTAGGTATCCACTAATATTCACCATTTGTGTACAATGATGATTAATCTGGGATGTATATAAAACTAGGATATCAGGGTGGGACACAAGTATCAAGAACTTTTTCAACCACCATGTATGCATAAACAAAGGAGAGCCACTTTTATAGAGAATCTTTAAAACATAAATGGTGGGAGCCATGTGAACCAATGATGGTTTGTACACACGAACATTATCTTCATCAAGTGCAACCAATGACAGACGATAAACCTGTCACAAATCAAATTCATGATTTTCAAAGTCTAGTTCACGAACTATCGACAGAAGGAATTAAATTGGATGAAGTATTTCTGTCAGGAGCGCTAATAGAAAAACTACCGCCCTCCTGGAAAGAATATAAGAATAGAATGAAACATAAAAAGAACGGTGTTTCTTTGGAAACCACTATCGTACATATACGAATAGAGGATGCCAATAGAATCAGGGACCAAAAAGAAAATGAAAAGATTAGGTTTATTACCTAATATATCTAATGAAGAATTCGAAAAATGTGAAACATGTATAGAATCAAAATTCATTAGAAAACCCTTTAAACGAATAGAAAGATCATTTGTTCTATTAGAGTTAATACACAATGACTTAGGTGATTTTAGAAATCACATGTCTAGAAGGTGGAAAAAGATATTACATAACTTTTGTAGATGACTACTCTAGTTCACTAGAGTCTATCTCATTAAGGAACAAAGATGAAGCTTTAGATGCTTTTTCTAAATACCAAATTGAAGTTGAAAATCAATTAAATATAAAAATTAAAAGACTTAAACAGATAGAGGAGGAGAATATGAATCTTCTCGGTTTAAAGAATTATGTGAAAAGAATGGAATAGTTCACGAAACTACAAATCCTTATACACCGTAACGTAATGGAATAGCGAACGTAAGAATAGAACCCTAAAAGAGATGATGAATGCCATGTTAAATGATTCGGGCTTACCCTCAAATATGTGGGGAGAAGCAATTTATCTTTGTTATATCCTAAATAGGATTCCTTCTAAATCTTCTGAACAAACACCCTATGAACTTTGGAAGAATCATGTTCCTAGTTACAAATATATTAAAGTATGTAGACTAATTAAATCACTATATGGTTTAAAACAAGCTCCTAAACAATGGCATGAAAAATTTGATAGTGTTTTAAAATCAAATGGTTATCATATAAATGATGTAGATAGATGTGTATATAGTAAAATTTCTGGAAATGATTATGTTATTATATGCCTTTATGTTGATGACATGCTTATTTTTGGAACTAATATTAAATTAGTTAATGTAACTAAGAAATTCTTGTCATCTAAGTTTGACATGAAAGACTTAGGAGAGGCAAGTGTAATCTTGGGTATTGAAGTTATCAGGAAAAATGGTGTTATTATATTATCACAATCTCATTACATTGAGAAGATATTGAAAAAGTTTAACCATTTTGACTGTTTACATCTGTCAAGATTCTTATGATTATAGTGTGACTCTCATGAAGAATAAAGAAAATAGTGTGTCTCAATTGGAATATTCCAGAATAATTGGTAGCCTCATGTATTTAACAAACTGCACTAGACCAGACATAGCTTTTGCAGTAGGAAGGCTAAGTAGATATACACATAACCCTGGAAAAGAGCATTGGAATGCCTTGTCTAGGATTTTGAGATACTTAAAAGGCAGTATGGCCTATGGTTTACATTATAATGGTTATCCTGCTGTATTAGAAGGATATAGTGATGCTAACGGATCAGTGATTCAGATGAGACAAAATCCACGAGTGGATATGTCTTCACTTTGGGTGGAGGAGCGGTCTCTTGGAAGTCTACCAAGCAGACATGTATCGCTCGGTCTACTATGGAATCAGAGTTTATTGCCTTAGAAAAGGCTGGATCAGAAGCCGAGTGGCTTAGAAATCTTTTATCTGATATACCATTGTGGCCAAAGCCTGTATCGGCCGTGTCTATTCATTGTGACTGTCAAGCAGCTATAGCGAAAGCAAAAAGTAAAATATACAATGGAAAGAGCAGGCATATTAGACTCAGACACAACATGGTGAAACACATGTTGCGTGATGGAGTCATATCTATTGACTTTGTGAGGTCGAGAAAGAATCTAGAGATCCTCTGACTAAAGGACTATCTAAAAGGTTAGTCAATGATACATCGAAGGGAATGGGGCTAAGCCTAATATATGAGCTGCCAGTGTCGGCAACCCAACCTATACAAGTGGAGATCCCATGAGATAGGTTCAATGGGTAAACAACAAGACACGAGGTAGACGATTGCACTGAATTGTATGAGCCCCTTCTATGGTGTACAGTGCGAGCAGCAACGAAGAAGGATGAGTTGTTAGAACTCTTAATGAATCCATAGCCATATATTTGGTGGTGTATACAATTGTTGCATACACTTGATGGAATTCACTTATATGGGTGTGGACGTGGAGGCCGCCTCCTATGAGAATCTGGGCGAATTCTCTAGAGCACTCATGAAATCCAGGTAATGGTGTATGACCGAAACGCACCGAACCATTAATCACTTGCGAGAGGAAGAGTTGTGTGAGTGGCATGTACTTGCGATCTATATTAAAAGGATTCAGGTTCAAGACTATGGTGTCACCTGATTCCTGTAGACCTGTCTTGCTTACTCTAATGTCGGTTCAAGTCTATGGTGACACCGGCACCATTGCACAACTATTACGCTTTAATCCGAAAGAGTTTTATTTTAAAACATGTGGGGGATTGTTATATTTTGTTTTAAAATATTATTAAATTTGAATTTTCAAATTTTCGGTGATTTCCCTCCACATTTGAAAAGTTGTGGTACTTTTGTGTTGTGGGTTTTGTCCCACATCGGATTTGACAAAGTAAACTATCTTGTATATAAGATAGTATTTTCCTAGGGCTTGTGCCCCTTTCGGGGGCATGTGAATTTGGTCCCGTGGGGGCTATGCCAATAGCTCTAATCTATGCCATTGACCACACGCTTTTTGTATGCGCGCGCTCGAGCCGAGCCGAGCCGTGCTGCCGTGCCGTGCCGAGCCGAGTCCGTGTCCGTGTCCGTGTGCGCGTGCGCGCTGCGCGCTGCGCGCGCGACGCGACGGCTCGGGCTGGCCGGGTCGGGCGTGGGCGCTGTAGTGTGCGGTGCGGTGCGGTGTAAGTGTACTCGCGTGAGTGTGTGTGTATGGGTACTCATGGACTTTATTTGCGAGAGTGTACTCGCACTTGCGCCTTTTCGTTTTAAACCGAGAGATGCATTCCTTCCTGTTGGTCGCACCCGTTGGGTTTAAACCCAACGGACCTAACCTTTTGTAAAGGGTGCTTATGCACCACTTCGGAGTCTATATAAAGACTACCGATTTCAGTTTCTAATATACACGAAAATATTTCTTTCTTACAAAACTCTCTCTGATACGAATTTATTACTGAGTTCATCGCTGAGTCAACTCAGCACTTTCGGATTAAACTGCAAGTGGTTCGAGCCCGTGTACAGTGAGTGCAACGCTGGGACCGGGTCATAGTCGTTGTATCCTGGAGGTCGATTGCTCTGGAAACCTGTTGCACTTGGGACGCTGTCCAAGGGGAGCAAATTCGATTTCAAGCCGAGTGACTCAGTCACGCCTCGACTCAATACAATAAGTTCCTTTTTCTCAAAATTTTTATTTTCTTTTTTGGTTCTCGATTTTAATAGTCTATTTAATTCAACCAAATATTCCAACATTTCTCAAGTCTGATTCTTTTTGAAGGAGCATCGACGGTAAGGATGACAGGTGAACGGTTGGATGTTGTCCTCATACTGCCACGTACATGGTACCATATTTAGCTGAGGCTTAGTTAAGACTGGGTACCATGAGTCTATTTGGGCCCATAAGGTATCATATGATGCACGTGAGAGGTAGGTGAGGCACATGATTCAGTACCATAGGCCTTAGACATAGATAGCAGTTTCATTACCATTGATACGAAGGGCCTTACCATAGTAGTATAGAAAGTGTTGCGGCTGGCAAAATGACCCAACACAAATGATGCATGTAATGCAAAACTGCAGAAAGAAAGGAGCTGAATTGGAATCCAAAAATTTAAAGAGAAAAGCAAGAGATAAAGAGATGAAGATTTATGTGGTTTGGAAACATATTTATGCTTATCATGGAACAATACAACGCTTTTTCTTTTTCACTCCGTGATTATAAGACACTGCCTTAACATTTGTGATTATAAGACACTGCTTAACATTTATTGTCGGGGAATCGTGGAATGGAATACTTTGTTTGATTCATCTTTGTGTGCTCCTCTAAATCTCCAATATTTTTCTACTTGAAGATTAATTTATTTAATAGTTCAAATAATAATATCCATAGTTTAATGATGCATCTATATTTATCGGGTAGAAACTGAGTTTTTTTTTTTTTTTTTTCCACTAAAACAAGAGAAAGAAAAATTATAAAGTTACCTCTCTTTCACCCTTCAAACCCTCTAACCAAAAATACTAGCAAAGAACACCTTTTTTTTTTTTCCGCATTTGTTCCTCCTCATATAAACCGCACCACAAGAAGGAAATGTGCGGAATGGATCGCATTCTGAGTTTGATTGAGATATAAGAAGGAGAAAAAGAAAGTCAAACATTATTTCCTCAAATTAAAAAAAAAGGGATAACCGAATGTCCCTAATTATGACTCTACTCCTGATTACTCTACTCCTAATTTGACAAGGTTGGCTTTGCTGAGTTGAATTGTTAGGTATGGGCGTAGGAGTCATATAGTATCTTACGTGGCAGAACCTCCTCATTGTTGGGTAGTAGAACCTGACAAAAATTCCTCCAAGTTTCTCACCTATTCTTTTTGCCATTTTTTCCACCTCATCCATACAGGGGGCTAGTGTTGTTAATATATATAAGCTACGAAATCGTTGGCTCGCCGGGGGCCAACGAACACGTGACAGTAATTTTGCATGTAGAATTTATCAGAAATCCAGAGGTGAGAGATTTATGGAGCCAGCTGTCCATCGGTTGGTCATCAGTCGATAGTATTTTTTTTTTCTCAAGATGGGGGTGTCTACATACTGAAACATTCATATGGACACAGAAGTTTTGAATCAAGCTGATATTTTTGTGTTTTTAGTCCGTCCCAGTGGGAATGACCTTATGAACGGTTTTGGATGGCTCATAAACATCACGTTGGACCCTAGGACGGTTTTAATGGTTTGAATTTCTCTCCCACTTTTTCCTTATCTTGTGGCCCACAAGAATTTTAGATCTACCTAATTTTTTGGCTCATATCCTAAATGTAGATGGACACAGTGGATTTCTCGTAACCATCACGATAGGGCCCATCTAACTGCTTTGGTCATGATCGCAAGCAATATACATCCTCATTTAAGGTTGAAAATTACACTTATAATGGATAGATTATAGTTACAATAGCAGTTATAGTATTTAATAGAATCACTTTATTTATTGCACGCTATCGCACCATAGTCGTTGGTTAAACATGCACCCCCAACAAAGGTCGATGAGATCAAGGACCTATCTCTACCCATGGCACAATGAATTGGAAACAGTTTTTCGCTCCATCACATTGGACATGGTTGTAGATTGGTAAGTCTGAATTGTCCACTTTATAAGTCATAATGTTGATGAAATGACCCTATAGTGGATTGTCAACACTATATATGTATTTTTCCACTTGAAGACTAATTTTTCTAATAATTTGAAAAATGTTATCTTGTGATTTGGTAATGTACCTATGTCTATTGGATAACAACATGGAATTTTCTTCTGTAGTAAAATAAGAGTAAAAATATTATAAGATTTCCTTCTCTTCCACTCTTCAAACTCTCTCATCTATAATACAAATAAATATCTTTTCTCTACATATGCTTATCATATAAAACACACCACAGAGAAAGAACAAGTCCAAAACCTAAGTAAATTAGGCTTCACAAATATCAATCGTGTGCGGGTTTTTTTACAACAAGAATTTCTAAGAAGATATTTCTATGGACATGTCTCAATTGCCTCAACAGGTAACTCATGTAAAATATTCTTAAGATTGCAAGATTATTTGGGCATCCTCTATAAAACCAATGAAATAAATAATTTGGATCGAGTTAGAGAAGGTAAAACTACTGAATATTTATTTCCCTTCTGCCTATTTAGCTTGTACAATATTTAGTCATGTAGGCTTTAGGTTTTTTGTATTGACTTTTGAAAGTGTGGAAATTCAATACAAAATGATACGGTGCTTCACACCATCGTTACATATTCAGACTGATATATGATATGGTGGTCTAAGATATGGTGAGCGACAATAGTACTGTTTATATTCTATACAATTCATTAATTTGTTTTGCCTCATCTGGATGAAAAAATTACCCAAAGCTATAGTATTCCAAAACTTAGGTAGACCGTAGCAAGTAAATTTAAATGTTTTAGGTATATTTTTTAGGAGGGGCCCACCTAAGTGGTGCATATACTTGATTTTGGAACCAAGTTTAAACAAGGTACGGTATACTTGATGGACGGATGTGAATTTCATTCATGTTAAGTTGTCCCACCACCTTGGATAAACTAGGCTTGTTGGAGATGTAGGCCAGATTGGCAAGCGTTCTATTTTCTTCAATTGAAAATTGACGAAATGAAGTAAAATTGTTTTCAATTTACCCACCCAAACACCTCACATAATTTCAAGAGCCAATTGCAGCCACCCCTGTAGCTGGCAGCTAGGTGGTATATGCCACAACATTAACAAGAAATTCATCCGGTTGGGCCATTTTGCTAGCTCATGTCAGAATATGAGCCTAAAAAGAGAGTTAGATTCAGAACTGAAGTAAGCCCTCCATAGAAAACAGTAGGGATTGAATGCCACCATTGAAACATTCATGAGGTTGTAGGAGTTTTGGATCAAGCTAATATTTTTATGTTTTTAGTCCATCACAGTGTGAATGACCTCACAAAGGGTTTGGATGGCTTATAAATATCAACCTAAGACAGTTTCAACCATATGAATTTTTATTTCGCTTTTATCCTATCGTGTGACCCACTCAAGCCTATTTTTTTCTGGCTCAGAGCCTAACTTAAGCCGGCTGAATGGGGCGTGGATTAGCTGCTAACACTTCAGTAGCGTTGTTGCTATTGAAGTGATGTGGTTGGGTTTCATTGGCCCAAAAGTTGGAACTAGGTAGAAAGCATTTAATGCACCTCCGTCATAAAAAACAGAAACGCCGTTTACTGGCCACGTTTGTACTCGACCACGTAAAACCTTTATTTTCTTTGCTTTTCCTTCTCCATCAGCGCTGTCTCTTCCTATCTCTCTGTTTTCGCTGTGATAGATAAGTATCGAGCTTCGGTACTTCTCCTGATAGAAGAATACAACAAAGTCCCTTCCGCTAGTTGAGGATAGAAGTGGCTGATTAGTCGTGACATTCCCAGTGGCCCTACCGTCTAAATCATACATCCGCTTGAAATTCAAATTTCAAACCGAACAAATTCAAGTACTGGAAGATCATGACCCTAATCATCTATGGGTCATGATGATTAGGCAAGAAAATCCCAGCTCTTGAAAGATTTGGCAAAAAAAGATAATTTAGAATTTACCATGTGTGGCGCGCAATAAAACAGAGAGAAAGGAAGAGAGCCATGTTGCGGAGGGAAAAATGAAGAAATTCAATTGGATTGTACTGAGTGAACTTTGTTGGCCACATCCTGAGTGTATGTGGTTTATCCACGCCGTCCATCCGTTTTTACAATTGATTGGAGCAGTTAAGCCCAAAATTGAAGTATATCCAGATCTCAAGTGGACCATACCACAGGAAACGGTGGGAATAATGATGTCCACCGTTGAAACCTTTTTAGCGCCCACAGCGATGTTTATTTGTCATCCAACCTATTCAAAAGATCACACAGACAAGGATTAAAAGAAATCATAAATATCAGCTTCATCCAAAACTTCTGTAGACCCCAAAATTTTTTCAACAGTAGACATTCAATTTACGCTGTTTCCTATGATGTGGTGCACTTGAGATTTGTACATATTCATTTTAAGGCCATGTTTGTTAACACTTAATTTTTGCACTTAACGCGGAATGAGGAAAATTTTTCGTGTTTAGTGGTGTTTGTTAATGCGTTGTTAACGCGGAAGACGGAAAGCGCTAAGTAGTTTTTCACTGAATTCTTTCCGTGATAGGAGTCTGGCTTAATGGTGAACGCGGAATGCGCTCCGTGATTTTTCATTAAACAAAAATTTTTTTATTCCAAAAGTACCCCTTTTCAAGTTACTACAAAAGTTTTTCTTTTCAATTATTTGCGCAATACAAAATCAACCTTTAACATGTGAAACTCCTTTATGCCCCACCATAATTTGTGTGTTTGATCCACACCGTCCATTAACTTTTTCAGATAATTTAATGTGTGATCCATTAAAAGAAACAGGTCCAATGATTAATTGGACCATAAGGTGGGGATTGAACGTCCACCGTTAAAAACTTCTTGAGAGCTGGAGAAGTTTCAGATCAAGCTGATATTTGTGTTTCACTTCGTCCACGTCTACATGACTTAATGAATAGATTGGATGGTAAAAAAATCACAGTGGCCCATGTAACTTGATCTCTTTGAACTGTTCATACAACGGATGCAGATTGGCGGCCCACCGTGATGTATCCTTACATCCAAACCCTCTATCCCTTTTATCATATTATTTTAAGGGATTAAAACAAAATGAGTCAGATCCAACGATCAAATGGACCACATCACAGATGAATCTTGCATTTAATGCAACATGTGCATTTTAATGCAACCAAGGTTATTATTTGGTGTGGTCCACTTGTGCGTAGGATCTGCCTCATTTTTGTGTTCATGCCTTAAAATAATATGAGAAAAGGGATTGACGGTTTGGATGTAGATATACATCACGGTGGGCCCACCCACAGAGCTGCCCGTTCAGAGCCAGGGACGGGCGGGGATAGTACGCAATCCGCGTCCTCGTTAAACACAGACGCGGATTTCCTGCGAAAGGCTTTCGGTGGAAGTTCCCGTGCAGGGAATCTGGGTGGGGCCCACTGAGATGTTTGTGAGAAAGCCACACCGTCCATCCGATTTTAGAGATCATTTTAGGAAATGCAGCCAAAAATAAGGTATATTCAAAACTCGAATAGACCACACGAGAAGAAATAGTGGAGATTTAGTGACCACCGTTGAAACATTTATATGGCCACGAAGGTTTTTTATCGGTCTAATTTTTGGTATTTTCACTTCATCCGAGTGAAAATGACCTTATAAACGGCTTGGATGGAATATAAACATCAAGGTGGAGGCTAGGATGGTTTCAACGGTGGACATTCCTTTCCCACTGTTTCATCTCGTATGGCCCACTGGAGTCTTATATCCTCTTAATTTTTAGTTTTATGTACAAAAATGAGCTAAAAAAATGGATGGACGGGTTAGATTTCTCATAAACATCACGATTGCCCCCACCACGCATCCCAGGGCAGGAACTTCCTGCGAAAGACTTTTGCAGGAAATCTTCATCCGTTAAACACGGCTCCAAGCCGGGAACGGACTGGCTACTCCCACTACCACCGGCCAGTGGCTGATGGTCGGTGCTCTGTGGGCCCTACCATGATGTATATGTTTCATCCATGCCATCCATCTATTTTTTCAGATCACTTCATGGTATGGGACAAAAGATTAGGTATATCAAAATCTCAATTGGGCCACATTACAGGAAACAGTGTTGAATGAGTGTCGAGCATTAAAAACCTTTTGGGAGCTATAAAAATTTTAGATCAAGCTGATCTTTGTTTTTTCCCTTCATCTGGGCCTGTATGACCTAATAAAAAGATTGGATTTCAAATAAACAGTACAGTGAGCCTTAGGAGGATTTTAATGATGCATATCCAATCATTATTATTTTCCTATGGTGCGGTCCACCTGAGATTTATATCCCTATAATTTTTGGCGTGAATCACTATAATTATCTGTAAATTTGGATGGACGGAATGGATGAAACACATACATCATGGAGGGGCTAACAGAGCACCGACCATGGTGGTTGGGGGAGTAGCCAATCCGTTTCCGTCCAGGACTAGACGCGGATCCCCTGCGAAAGCCTTCTGTGGGAAGTTCATGCACTGGGAACGCGGGTGGGGCCACTGGGATGTTTGTGAGAAATCCTCACCTTTCATCCGTTTTGTGAGTTCATTTTAGGACATGAGGCCAAAGATGAACTATATCCAATGCTCAGGTGGGCTGAAAACGTGATAACTAAACGTCCACAGTTGAAATATTCGTGGGGCCACTGAAGTTCTTCATTTATGGCTCACTAGAGAGGTTTTGTCTTGATTTGGTGATTCAGGTCTGTAGCGGAGTGCACCGGTCGAGTACTTGTTGCAGTGGGTCCGGGCATAGCTCAAGTCCAGCCCATGAGCTTTGGACTCAAGTCCACATGAAGGAATCAATTGATTTTCCATGTGGTACACCGGGCGCGAATTGGATGGATGTGGATTTCCTGCGAAAGCAGTTCGCAAGAAGTTCCAGCGCAAGGATGCTGGGTGGGGCTCACTACCATGTTTTTAGGAAATATACTCCGTTCATTTGTTTTGCAAGCTAATTTTAGTACAAGCGACAAAAAATATGTGGATCCAAGACTTGAGTGGGCCACACGAGCGGAAACAGTAGCTATATAACACTGACGATCATTGAGCTCTGAGTTGTATGAACGGTTTAAAGGAGATCAAAGTTGGCAGGAAATCTGCATCAGGTGTAAAACATTTCCAAACAAGAGATAGGGGCAAATGTGTCAAATTAACATATTTCAGACATTTCAGATGTTTGTTAACAAACAAATTGTTTCAAATTCAGTACTTAATTTTTTGACTTCAGCCATAATTATCAAACAAGTTTTTTGACTTTAGATTTCAGATCCAGGCTTCAGATTTCAGATTCAGCTTCAGATTTCAGATTCAGGCTTTAGACTTCAGATTTAACAAACGGGGCCTAAGTCTCATTCTCTTAAAATGTCTGGTAATATGGATAGACGGAGTGGATAAAATACATATATTACCGTGGCGCCAAGGAGTTTACTGCGGTGTACTGAGTTGCTCGGTACCCAATCTGCTTTTTTGTAAATCAAAGCAAAACGAGGATGCCTCCGCGGTTGAGTATAAATGCGGCCAGTAAACAGCGTTTCATTTTTAAACGGAGGAGCATTAAATGCTTTCAATCGAGCCCAACATTTGCGTCAGCAGCAACATCGCTACTGAAGTGTTCAGTAGCGAATCCACGCCCGGCTGAATGGAAGGTCGGGTGTAGAGCTGGGCATCGGACCTAGTCGGATCGGATTCGGTGCAACCCAATCCTATTCGAGATTTGCAGGGCCTTACTCGAACCTAATTCGATCCGGAGCCGAGTCCTAGTCATCTAATCCGAACAGATCTGGACTCGTTATGGTCTGAATCGATCCGAGTCGAACTCGGTCAGAAAAATCGAGTCAGATCGGAATGGGTAAGACTTGGTTAATTCTTTTCTTTCAATGATACGATTTACTTAATTATTAAATATACTTGAAATTTAGTATCAACGGTTAGAATGATCTGAAAAAACTAATGAACGGTGTGGATAAACTAAAAAGTTAAAGGTGGTCCCCAGACAGATAAAAATATATAGCTGTATAGCTTGTTGAAGAAGCATCACACCCGCTATGTAGCTTCTCCAGGAAGCTTTATAAAGAGCGTACTAAGTAAACTCTGTTGGTCCTACTGTAAATTCGTTTGGTTTATCCACACCATCCATCCGTTTTTTCAGATCATTTTAGGGGTTAAGCCCAAAATCGAACCATATACAAAGCTCAAATGGCCCATACCACAAGAAACAGTGGAAGTATTGATGTTCACCGTTGAAACCTTTCCAAGGACTCTAGTGATGTTTATTTGTCATCCAACCTGTTAGTAAGATAAAAAAGACATGTATAAAGTGAAAAAAAAAAAAAAAAAACATCGGCTGGATCTAAAACTTCCGTGGCCATCAAGAACTTTTCAACGGTAGACGTTAAATTCACATTGTTTCCACTAGTGTGGTCCACTCGATCTTTGAATATGCTTCGTTTTTAGGCTAACCACTTAAAATTAAGTAATAAAATGGATGGACAGAGTGGATAAAATGCATAAATGACGGTGGGCCCCACAGAGTTTACTCGTGTACTGAGTTACTCAACACGCCATCCGCCAACCTTTTATTGTAAACGTACAGCCTCACTGTAGCTAGCCTGTAGCTAGCACAGCTGTATTACAACTACTATAGCACGTGTCGTGCGAAGACAGCTCCTCGAGTTCCGAGTTGTGGCAACGGTTCAAAGGAGATCAAAGTTACGTGGCCCCACAGTGATGTATTTTTATATCTACACCGTTCATCTATTTTTAGAGATCATTTTAGAGCATTGTCCAAAAAAATAAATCAATTCCAACGATCATCTGGACCACACCATAAATAGTGGCAGAGACAATGATTTTCACCGTTAAAAAATTTGTAGGGCCCACCATAACGTTTATTTTACATCCAATCTGTTCATATGGTCACACGTACCTGAACGAAGAGGAAAAACAAATTTGATATTGATCAAAACTTCGGCGACCCGAAAAAGGGTTTCAATGGTAGACGTTCAATCTCCCACTAGTTTTTCCAGTGTGGTCTGGTTGATGGTTAGATATGTCTTAGTTTTTGTTTCAAGCGTTAAAATGAGCTCGCCAATTGGATGGACGATTTGGATATGAAACATACCTCGTAATTAGACCCACAAAAACCACTTCATACACCATCTTCAATCGAGAGTTGCGACTCTCTTTCCCCTTCCCTCTTTCTTTCTTCCGTATATACCTAGCAGAGGAATCCAAGCTCGTCTTCTTCTTCAATGGAGGTAAAGAGATAGAATCACAAATATAAAGAGAGAGAGAGAGAGAGAGAGAGAGAGAGAGAGAGAGAGAGAGATAGAGTTGACGGGAATGGGCGGGATTTTTTTGGCGCCGAACCTAAATCCTCAGGCAGTAAAAGTAAAAGGAAAAAAAAAAAGAATATATATATATATATATAATATACACGGTTCAGATCTGGTCGGTCTGAATCGGATCCAATCGGATCGGGTTTCGGATCGAGGCGGTTCGAAATAAGGCTTATCCGGATTCGACCCGAAAGTAATTCGGATCTGGATTCCGCTATCCGATCTTGACCGATCCTGACCATCGGTTCTGTTCGAATCAGGTCGGATCGGGTCTGATCGGGCCGGATCCACCGGTTCGGGTATAAAATGCCCAGCTCTAGCCGGGTGAATTTCTCATCAACATCAGGGCCGTCGTCATTTAAGGTTGGTAATTATCGTTATGACGGCCCAATTATAACTATAACGACGGTTGCATTGTTTAATAGAAGCACTTTGTTTATTGCACGCTACATTACCGATGGAGTCGCCGTTTAGACAGCGCCCATATCGAGGTGTCGATTATTAAATCGAGGACTTATCTTCACCTTTGGCTCAATGAGCCGTAACGGTTCGTCGCACCATCACATTGGACATGGTTGTGGTATTGGTAATTTGGGGTCGTCCACTTTGTGGGTCCTAGTGTTGATGAAACGGTCCTGTAGTGTAGTGTCAGCGCCATATATCTACTCTGGCGGTCAAAAATGTACTTCCAAAGGAAGGTGGAATCCACAGAAATCAACGGTCCAATTTCAAAGTAAATGTGTCTATTGACCAAATGCTAGTATTTCAATTAAGGTGGTTGGACCACTGGTATCCGTAAACCGACAAACTGGAAAGGCTGGGTTCATGGATCGGATATTCATGTGTATTTTATATTGGTGATGAACATGAATTATCTATTTCTCAATGGACTGAAAAGCATAGAGGTCTAGATAGTACATACGTAAATGCATGCATCCATTCGGACGTTCCAGAGCGATCTGCGCGACTCAGATAGAACAGGTGATTCGCCACCACATATCAATTAGGTATATTTGTAACAGATCCAGATAATATATCATGTAGAAAATTATTATTCTAATAAGTGGATGCCATTTCAATCACCAGTGGGCCACATACATAGACGGTCAGAAAGAACTGATCAATAAGTCATATTTGATAAATAAATGCAGGCCATATTGATAACTTTTCCGGCACAAATTGTAATCTATGCAATTTTCATAGAGGGTCCCATCTGATGAATCGCATCAATTCTCAACATGTTTGTCAGGTTAGCACGTGTAGGGAATTCAGTTCGTCCTAGCAAATCGCATGAGAATTTAGCAAACGCCATAAACGCGATATGATATCATATTCAGGGTTTGACACCGTAAGGCTGTGTTTGTTAACACTGAATTTTTGTGCTTAATGTGGACTGGGAAAGATTATCCCTGTTTAATGGTGTTTGTTAATGGATTGTTAACACGGAAGATGGAAAGCGTTAAGTAGTTTTTCACTGAATTCTTTCCGTGATAGGAGTCTGGCTTAATGGTGAACACGAAATGCATTACAGAAATTTTTTTGTTTGTGCAATACAAAATTAACCTTTAACCTGTGAAACTTCTTTATACCCCACCATGATTTATGTGCTTTCATACTATCCATGAACTTTTTCAGATAATTTAAGGTGTGATCCAATAAAAGAAGCAGGTTTAATGATTAATTGGACCATACGGTGGGGATTGAACATCCACCGTTAAAAACTTCTTGAGAGCTGGAGAAGTTTCAGATCAAGCTAATATTTGTGTTTTCACTTCATCCATGTTTACATGACCTAATGAATAGGTTGGATGGTAAAAAAACATCACAGTGGCCCGTGTAACTTTGATCTCTTGCATTTAATGCAACTGGTGTATTTTAATGCAACTAAGATTATTATTTGGTGTGGTCCACTTGAGCGTTGGATCTGCCTCATTTTCATGTTCATGCTTTAAAATAATCTGAGAAAAAGGATTGACGGTTTGAATGTACATATACATTACGGTGGGCCTGCCTACAGAACTGCCTGTTCGAAGCCAGGGATGGGCGGGGGTAGTACGCAATCCGCGTCCTCGTTAAACATGCCGCCAAGACGAGAACAGATTGGCTACTCCCACTGCCACCGGACAGTGGCTGGTGGTCGGTGCTCTGTGGGCCCTACCATGATGTATGTGTTTCATCCATGCCATCTATCTATTTTTTCAGATCATTTCATGGTATGAGACAAAAACTTAGGTATATCACAAACTCAATTGGGCCACATTACAGGAAACAGTGTTGAATGAGTGTCGACCATTAAAAACCTTTTGGGGGCCATAAAAGTTTTGGATCAAGCTGCTATTTGTTTTTTCCCTTCATTTGGGCCTGTATGACCTAATAAAAAGATTGGATGTCAAATAAACAGTATAGTGGGCCTTAAGAGGATTTTAATGATGCATATCCAATCATTATTGTTTTCCTATAGTGTGGTCCACCTGAGATTTATATCCCTCTAATTTTTGGGGTGAAGCACTAGAATGATCTGTAAAAATGGATGAACGGAATGGATGAAACACATACATCATGGAGGGGCTAACAGAGCACCGACCACGGTGGCTGGGGGAGTAGTCAATCTGTTTCCGTCCAGGACTGGACGCGGATCCCTGCGAAAGCCTTTCGTGGGAACTTCTTGCGCTGGGAACATAGGTGGAGCCACTGTGATGTTTGTGAGAAATCCTCACCGTCCATTCATTTTGTGAGTTCATTTTAGGACATGAGGCTAAAGATGAATCGTATCCAATGCTCAGGTGGGCTGAAAACGTGATAATTAAACGTCCACAGTTGAAATATTCGTGGGGCCACTGAAGTTTTGAATCATGCTAATATTTGTGTTTTCAGTTCATTCCAGTAGGAATGACCTTATGAACTATATGGATGACATGTAAACAATACTGTCGAATCAGGGAGGTTTCGATGGTAGGAATTTCCCGTCATTACTAAATTGTTATATCCAAACCGTTCATCCACTTTGCGAACTCATCATAAAGCTTGAGCCAAAAAATAAGATAGATTTAACGATAAACTAGACCACAATGCAAAAAGCAGTGGGGGATTGAACGTCTACCATTGAAACCCTCTTGGGGCCACAGAAGTTTCCGATCAATATGAATTTGTTTTTCCCCTCTTCATCCAGATATTTTTGATCTTATGAATAGATTAGATAAAAAATAAATGTTATAGTGGGCCCTACAAATTTTTTAAAGGTGAAAATCATTATCCCATAGATTATTCTCTAAGCTAGTTGAGCTATGAGTTGTACGAACGGTTTAAAGGAGATTAAAGTTGGTGGGGGAGAATCTGCATCTGGTGTAGCATACGTTTGTTTTTTCAAACCGTAGATAAGATATTTCATATGTTTGTTACCAAACAGATTATTTCAAATTTCATACTTAATTTTCAGACTTCAACCATAATTACTAAACATGTTTTTTGACTTCAGATTTCAAATTTCAGACCAAGGCTTCAGATTTCAGATTTAGGCTTTAGACTTGAGTTTTAACAAACGGGGCCTAAGAATCCCCTCATCACCTAGTGTGCAGGTGTGAAATACGTGTCGGATATCCGTGCGTACGGAAATCGTGTCAAAGATCAAGGCCATTCATATGGTAGGGTACACTTTCATCATACTATAGATAAAAAATAATGATAATCAAGAAGTTCAAGATTCAACGAAAAAAGATACGGTTGAAAAGAGTTCTAAGAGTAAAAGATTCAACATAGGATAGGTTTTTACTGTCCTGAGTTTTGGATCTGCCTGATCTTTGAGCCCATCAGTTTCTAAAGGCCACGGAAGGGCTGGATGCCAATGACCAGGCAGATCCAAAATTCAGGTGGGCCACAGTACAAGAAACAGCTGGGATTGAATGCTCACCGTTGGAAACTTTGGGAGGGCCACGGAAGGTTTTTATTTATTTATTTATATATTTATTAGGATGATATTTCTGCATACAGGTCATCTGACTGGTTGCAAACCTATGATCTGTTGGATGGCATATAAATATCTTGGTTGGCTCTACGAAGATTTCAACGGTGGACATATTTCGTTCTCATGTTTTGTGTGGTGTGGAGCACCTGGGTTTTGGATATACCTGATCTTTGCATTTCTGTCCTATTGTGGCCTTTAGAAACTGATGTACGGAGTGGATTTGTCACAAACATCTCTGTGGGCCCCACATCGCTTCTGACGGAGTCGAGACAGCTTGGGAAGACGATTGATAGCGCCACACCTCCTGATTGGTCGTTCACCTAATCTTGGCCGTACATCTATCGTCTCTATTATCAGTGGGCTCCACCATTACCTGTGTGCATGTGGGCACCCTGCGCACGTGGCTGCTTGCTAGTTTTTTTTTTTTTTTTTTTTTTTTAAATAAAAATAAAAATCCGGCGCCGGTAATACACTGCTTGCTACTTGATTCCAGCCTACTCGAATGCAGGGATTTCTCATTGACCGGAATAACCTCCAACACCTGTATGGACCGAACGGATGTAAAATCCACTCGGTCCATCGCGTGATAACCCTTTTGTTCACCGTACATTCAAAAAAACATCTAACGGATGAAACACTCATATGGACTAACGTAATTTTGATACGTTGTCTTCATATGCTAGTTGAGTTACAATTGATTAACGGGTTGGATGACTGGCCTCACACATAAACATGTGGTTGTCATCCCATCACCATTGTTTCCTCTGGTGTGACTCACATGAGTTCTGAATCTGGCTGTTTTGTGTCCCAAGATCCGAAAATCAAAGAGAGAACCTAATGAACGGAGTGGATTTTACATAAGGTGGCCCCACAGAGACGACTCCCGCCCATTTCTACGGTGTGTTTGCATGGGTACTATTACTATAAAAATGGACCGGTGACAGACTGCCAGGTATGTTGAAATAATACTTCAAGTTTGCATAGCAAATATGAAGATCCTGGCCATTCTTAAGGGGGCCCACCTCAGTCTCAGAAAACATTCATAAGGTGCGTCGCACGTGTATGTTTCAAGTGGAGTTCCGGTCAGTTTATTTAAAACCTTCAGTTTTATCGATCACGTGCGACCCACCTAATGGGGTAGACTGGCCTATTACTGAACGAGGAAAAAAAAAAAAAAAAAAGGTGTGGTCACGTGATGAATGCTGGGATCTGGTACACTTGTACCACATGCACGTCTCGACAAAGGCTGTGGACTGCTTCAAGACACGGTCTCTGGTGACCCAATTATGTGGGGCCCACCAGGATGTATATGTTTTATCTACGCTGTCCATCCATCATTTTAATGCATGAGCTACAAAATTAGGCAGATCCAAATCTCAAGTGGATCTTTTGACGGCTATGCGTTCAATTCCCAGCATTTTCTGTGGTGTGGTCCACTTGATCTTTGGATTTCCTCATTTTTTTGACCGATGCCTTAAAATGATCTGGCAAAACGGACGGCTAGGATAAAATGATAACATAAGGTGGGCCTGGATCTCCAGGCAATCCGCGTCCCTCAATGAGCTTCTCAGCCTAGGCTCTCTGCACAATTAAACAATAGGATATTTTGGTCGGGCTAGTTTGGGAGTCGGGAAGTCATTTGGTGCTCTGGCAGCTATGACGCTTGATACTCAGGCTCACAGATATTGTACACGTGGTATAAATTGAACCCTTATTACCTAGTCACGCGTAGGACCGTCGAATGTTTTCATTTTTAGGGCCTGTTTGGCGAATCCCATGGGATTAAGAGGGATGGGATGAATTTTAAGGTAACGATGGTGGTGTCAGTGCATTAGTTTAAGATCCATGGGATTACTATATCCCGGGACAAGATCACTGGGCCTGTTTGGCACGTCGGGCATATCCCAGGATTTTATCATCCAATCCGTCCAAGTAAGGGATGAGATCAATTTTAAGATAACAATGGTGATGCCAATGGATTGTTTTAAGATCCATGTCATTGCTTATATCCGGGGACAAGTTCACCGGGTTTCCTTGGCTCGTCATGCATATCCCGGGATATCGGGATCCCATCCCTCCTAATACCGTGGGAGTGGTCGGGCCAAACAGGCCCTTAACCGTCTAATAAATATCCAATAAGTCCCACGTCAGATGGTCAAATAAGCTTATTTTTCGGATTAACACGCGTATGACGACCCATAAGTTAAATCATTTAGTGTGAATTAATTATATGTCACGCATGCAATTTTTAATATTGTCAAAGTCCTGAGTATCATCCATCACTTTATGACAGAGTATAAAATTCTGCACATCCATCCGATTTGGGAGAAGCACTAATTCTCACGTCATTGGGAGATGTACTGCACACCTGTGCGCCCGCGCTCGTAGTTATAGAAAATCCTGTTATCTAAGTTTAAGATCCAACCCGTTCATCAAGATATGTTCACCGTGTAAATGCCTCTTCTAGAAAAAAAAGGCTTGCCGCTTCTTAGGTGGGCCAAGGGCATACGAACAAACGCACCGTTAAAGTTGGCCAACGGTCTGGATTCAACATAGAGTCGGGTCTCATCTGATGATTGTGTGGACCTGATCTTTTGGCACCAGCGCAACTGCACCACGTGGGCCTTCCACGATGAAATAATATCTAGCATTTAACATGTGGAACAAGCTCTGGCACGTGTGTCTGATGGCACGGGCAAGCTGCCAACCTATCCTTTTCAGGAAAACCCGTGCGAATACGCACCGCCATGCACATCGGGAAAAAGTCGTTAAAAACTTGAAAACGCTTACGTGACTATTTGCTGACGTGGATGTAAAAACTCATGTTGATGAGATCCACACCGTCCATAAGGTGTGCCACTCTATTTTTAAGTCCAAAAATTATATCGATCCAAGTCTCAGATTGGCCGCACCATTGGTAACAGTTGAGATGGGAAGTCCCACCGTTAAAATCATCCACATTCTTTCGGGGATCAATGGTGGTGTTTTTATCAGATCCAATCAACTCACCAGATGCGCCACACAAGGATGAATGAAATTCCATGAAAATATGGAAATTCAAAAAATTATGTGGGCCATACCACGTCAATTTAAAGGTTTGAGGGATGATTTTACAACATTCCCTATGTTTCAGCCCACGAAAGTCTTGGATTGAAATGAATTTTAGGATCCGCGGTGAAAATATTTTGGTTCACATGATGAACGGCTTAGATCAGATGTAAATGTCCCACACGTGATGCATGGTAGTTGTAGGCACGCCCTCCGTACGAGTACGCGTAGTCGGGCTACTCGGCAGCACTCAATGCTCATTATCCCTGTATCCTTACTCTTGCCTGGGTGGTAGACTCACAGGAGTTTCAACACCCGGTCAAGGGTCCGAGTATCATACGTGGCGAAATCCTACAGGGCGTGAGTATGTGGGGGTGTGTTTGCGTGTGTGGAAAATTAAAAAAAAAAAAAAAAATCTCATTATCCGTTGCGCCGGGTGGGGAGCCAGACCGAGCCGAGCCGAGAATCCAACGGTGCTTATTTCTTTCTAACTGCGAGAGCTGTTTGGCTGTCAGTTGCGGAGTGAAAATCGGAGTGGGTTTTTGCGCCACGCTAGAAATCTCTCTTTCATCTGCTTGCGACAAGAGACGGAATCGATCTACAGAAATCCAACGGCTGGAGAGAAAGGAAAGTGAGTTAGGCTCGAATTCGAGAGAAATCGGACGGTTTGCTGCGGTTGGAGTGAATTTACGGCCAAATATAGAGAAAAGAGAGAGGATTAGGGTTTCTTCCGAGAAAGATCGTAAGATTCATGACGATTTGAGAGAATCACGGCACTCTGGAAGGGAATTATAGATTTGGGTGCGATTCGAGCTCAACCAGACGATCGGTGGCCAATCGAGAGAAGGATTGAAAGATTTGAGAGGAGTAGGGTAGAATTTCAAAGAAAAGAGAGGACTTGAGAGAATTTCAGTGGAGATTGAGGCAAGGAGGGGTTTTTGAACAGAGTCTTGAAGAAAAATGGGTGGATTGTGGGAGATCTGACGGAGTGAAGCAGGAATTTCAGTGAGTTTTGGGGTTTTCCAGATATCCAAGTGAGTTCCATTGGAAATTAAAGCTTCGTGTTGAAGGAAAATGGGAAGGTTTTTGGGATATCTAGGTTTATCAGAGTATAAATAAAACGATTTGAGTGAAACAGGAGCAGTTCGGTGCTCATCGAGGAAGAAAGATAAGCAGAGATAGTTCAACAGGAAGAAAGCAGTGAGAATTAGTTGGAAGTCTGAGCAAAGGGGAAGGCCAGAAATGCGAAAAATGAGTTAAACGGTAAAAAAGGAAAAAGAGAAGGGAACCGCAGAGGATTCAAAACGAGTATCTGAAAAAAAAATCCAAGAAAAAGGAGATCAATCAAAGACCGACGAAAATAAGGTAATGATACATTTCGTTTTTGCAATTTCTGTTTGGGGTCCTTCTTTTCCATTTCTTTTTCATGTTCTGTTCTTTTTGTCTTTCGTGAAATTTCCTTATCTTCTCTGTTGTAATGATCTGCATCTGCATTTTCTTTTTGTGTTTGTAAAGTAGAGATTTATTCATCGATCATTTCGAGATTGATTGGATATGAAGTGGGTTTGGTGAATTAAGGAAAAAAGTACTTTTTTGTTAGTCACTGAAGTACCTTTGTGATAGGCGGTACTGAATCACAGCTGATGGATGTAAGATTAGGGCAGTTTGAAAATTATCAATCATATTTGATTCTCTTGCCTCTGGTGTGATTCTGCCTATTGTTCTTGAGATGTTGTGAGTGAACTTGCCAGCTCACTCTGGGCTGCAAGTGCCAACATCACCATATGCCTGCGAGATGAGAGCTACTCATCAGGCGGGCTCCCTGGTTGAAAATTATGGGTGGGCTGCACATCTGGTGAATCAACTCATTGTGAGTCAGATGACTCTCGATACATGCATCAGACTGGTGAGATTATCTTTTCTAATTAGGATTCTAGTTAAGTTGTTTGGATATGCTTTTAGACTAATTAAACTAGTTTAGCATGGTTGAGTTAGGGTAAAAATCTCTTATGTGCATGCACAATGTTCTCCTTGTGCATGCACGGTGTTCAGAGAGAGGAGATATTTTTATTAGTAGCTTGGCCATGCGAGAAGTCTTTTTAATATTCATTGATCTCGTATGTACATACACAATGTTCTCCTTGTGCATGCATGGTTTTCAGAGAGAGGGAGGAGTGATTTTTATTAGTAGCTTGGCTTTGTCTAATGTGAGAAGTCTTTTTAATATTCATTGATCTCTTATGTACATACACAATGTTCTCCTTGTGCATGCATGGTGTGGAGAGAGAGAGATTTTTATTAGTAGCTCGCCGTTGTCTAACGTGAGAATCCTTTTCAGTCTTTTTAATATTCATTAAACTCTTATGAACATACACAATGTTCTCCTGTGCATGCATGGTGTTCTTGGTTCGCATGTGATCTGTTGATGATATGATCAACACTGTTTGCATGTTGCTGATTTCTCGAGTTAACATCACATGTGTATGTTGGGCTGGACATGTGCATGAAATGTGGATTGCTGGTCGTATTCATTGATTTTCTGTGACCCACTTGATGAGTGGATCTGCCTGAGTTTTGGGCCAGGGCATGTATGATGGTTCCCATGTAATGAGCACAAGCAGCTTTGGCATGCGACAGCTGTGAATTTACCTATTTGAAGCCTGTCATTGTTGTTTTTATTTGCCTTGGTGATACTATGGTCGTATAGTTTTCTCGATTTCTTGCAGAGACTTCTCTCACTGTGGTTGAAGGTGGATGTCATGAGCATTTGCGCCATTTTTCTTCCACTTTTCCATAGTGAGCTTGCATGGTTCTTTGTGTGATCTTCATTCCAACCTCTCACGTTGAAATCAATATTTTCCAAGAATGGTCTTTGAAATCCAAAAATTTGTTTTATCGCTATGGGAATAAATGCTTTGATTTTTTTATTTTTTATTTCCAATGATTCTACAATGGTAGAATATGTAATGCAATTGTTAGTGTTTTATTTTGATTTTCAGAAATGGCAACGTTGGTTGATCCTCCAAATGGGACTGGAACCCTTGGAAAGCATTACTACTCAATGTGGCAAACCTTGTTTGAGATTGATACAAAATATGTGCCGATCAAGCCCATTGGCAGAGGAGCCTATGGCATTGTGTGCTCTTCTGTGAACAAGGAAACAAATGAAAAAGTTGCAATTAAGAAAATCAATAATGCCTTTGAGAATCGGGTCGATGCACTCAGAACTTTACGGGAGTTGAAGCTGCTTCGACACCTTCGGCATGATAATGTTATTGCTTTGAAGGATATCATGATGCCAGTCCACAGGAGAAGTTTCAATGATGTGTATCTGGTGTATGAACTCATGGATACAGATTTGCATCAGATAATCAAGTCCTCTCAGGCACTTTCCAATGATCACTGCCAATATTTCCTCTTCCAGGTATGGATTTCCCATCACATAGTGACATTTGCGTTTTTCTGAAAAGTACTTCAAAATGATCTTCAAGTTTTTGCTGATTCCCCTTGGTGGGTAGCATGCAATACTTGTGCTAAGGTGCAGTGTGGGGCCTAAACATTTCAGCATGTGAGTTGTGTTGGCAACCATATATCAGTGGTCCCCTACTATTTTGTGCTGCTAAATAGTGGCATTTGCGTTTTTCTAAAAGTACTTCGAAATGATCTTCAAGTGTTTGCTGATTCCCCTTGGTGGGTAGCATGCAATACTTGTGTTAAGGCGCAGTGCGGGGCCTAAACATTTCAGCATGTGAGTTGCGTTTTTCTAAAAGTACTTCGAAATGATCTTCAATTGTTTGCTGATTCCCCTTGGTGGGTAGCATGCAGTACTTGTGTTGAGGCGCAGTGTGGGGCCTAAACATTTCAGCATGTGAGTTGTGTTGGCAAACCATATATCAGTGGTTCCCTGCTATTTTGTGTTGCTAAATACTCGAACATTCCTTTCATGTGTGTGGATGCTCCCCCCCTCCCCCCCCCCCCCCCCTTTGGTGGTCAGCTGATCATAAAACATTTATCTATTGACCATTTAAAAACCAACCCCAAATTGTTAGGGGAAAGGCTAAGATGATGATGATGATGATGCCTTTAAAATGATCTTCGTCATAGGTCATGCAAGCGAAGTGAATTTGATGGTGGAGAACTTTACCATGACAAATTAAAAAGATGATTGGTGTACTCAACGTGGTAGTTACTAGTTGTTTCTGAAGTTATCTCATGCATCATATATTGGTGCAAGCAATCAATAGAAGCTCCACTTTGTTAGCTAAAGTTCCATAAATGCCCTCCATTTCTAGTTTTCCACCTTTGGGTAATGCAATATACAATTTTATGCATTGTATTACCAGTATGTAGATGGTTACTGTATTGCCAGTTAGGATGGATTCGAATTTTGGCTCCCTTTTAGAAACTATTACAAGATTTGATCCCTGTTATTATTGAACTCAACAGTGTTGGGAGATGCCAACGGACCCACCATTAAAGAAGAATCAAACTTCATTATTAGGAGATGTAATATCCCTGCTGGTTAAGTTACTGTGCATACCTTCTAGAGATGGACACATCTGTCAAACAAGGCGACCTCAGAAAACCTGTCATGCTGACACATCTGTGATTCTGTACATTGTGTAATAATATTGGAAGATAGATACTTGCATATAAACTGTAGATCATAAAAGCATAAGGTATGGAAAATGGCATGTATTTTAATTTTAATGCAGATGTCAATACTCTCTTTTTAATAACAGAAAACAATAAAAGGATAAAATTAGGGGTTTTCCTAATATCCATGCTTACATGTCTCAGACATGTGTGAACCATAGAGAAAATTTCCCTAAAAATGGGTTGATCTTGTTATAGACAGATACCCCAATTTGTCTATGTAGATTGGTATAGAGATTGAAAAAGAGAAGAAAGAAAGAGAACAAAAGAGAGGAGAGAAGAGAGAAGAAAAGATGAAGAAAGGAATGAGTTAGGGTTACACGTCCCCACCCTCTTTTCTCTTTTATTAAAGTAATAAAAAGCAAATCTTACAAAAATACCCCTGTATAATAAACTTTATTTCCAGCATATCCCAAGACACACTAAGAAACTTGTGAACCATAGGCCCAAAACCAATGCCAAGAGGGCCGTGGGCCCATACACAACCGTTAGCAGTGTACAACTTGGATTCATCTTAACATAAAGACTTAAAGATGCATCAGTATGAGACTATGAGTATGGATGATTGAAGTATACAGGATCTTCTCCTATATGCCTGACAAGGAGATAGGTTTTGTCCAATGCTTCGTGCCATTTGAATGCATTTGAACTGCAGGCCCTGCTCATGTTGGTCCTGTGTGTTGACAGTAACTGAGTTGATTTTGGTCATAGTTTGTATTATATTAAGATAAAAATTGGCCGTAGCAGCTACCTGGTATATGTCGTCTATGATGGCAGGATACACCAGGGGTACCAGATGGATACAACAGGAAAATGGCTTTTTTTTTTTTTTTTAATAAATATTGAACCAGAGGCACAGATGTGTAGGTACACAGTTTTAGAAAGGGTCTGGTGAATTGACTTCATTCGACAAATCTCTGAGTACCAAGTTGAAGCTCCAACAGGAAAATGGCTTTTAAAAAATATTGAACCATAAGCACAGATGTGTAGGTAGGGGTGTACATCGAGTCGAACCGAGTCGAGCTGGCCTCAGCTCGACTCGGCTCGAACACTGGCTGACCTCAGCTCGAACTCGGCTCGGCTCGGTCATTGAGCCTGACTGGCCAGCTCGGTCGGTTCGGTCAACAGCTCAGGCCAGCTTGGGCCGAGTTCAAGCCAAGATCGAGCCGAGTTTGTCATTGAGGCATTTCCACAAACACTTGAACTGCAACTTCACAATCCCATTGTTTGTAAAACAGAGGCAATGGTTTTACAGGTGTTTTATCAAACACCTTCTAAGTAACATAAAAACTAAAAAAAAAAAAAAAAAAGAGAAAAAAGGTATTTGTTTAATGTACATACCTTGCTTGCCACCGGCCAAACCTTCCTTGCTACTAGCCAAACCTTCCTTGCCACCAGCCACATTTGGTTGAGTCATTTTATCAAACAGTTGGTGAGCAACATCAATGGCAAAGTAACCGAGTCACCAAACTGGTTCGATCCGAGTTCGATTCGAGCTGGATTCGATCTGGATTCGATCCTAGTCGAGTCGAGCTGGGGCAAGCTAGAACTCGGCTCGAACTCATTTTCGAGCTAAAAAAATCAGCTCGACTCGGCTTGAACTCAGCTTCGAACCAAGTCGAATCCAGCTTTTTCGAGTCGAGTTGAGCGAGCTAACCGAGCTAGCTCGGTTCGTGTACACCCCTATGTGTAGGTACATGGTTTTAGAAAGGATATGGTGAACTGACTTCATTTGACAAATCTCTGAGTACCAAGCTGAAGCTCCAATTGTGTAAGAAATTGAGGTTCTTTTCTTTCTTTGAATTGGCTGAGTCATGCTTGGAAATTGGAGGACAGATTCCCTAGTCGAATCCAGTTGTTTAAAATGATCCTCAAGTTCTTTTGGAAACTGTCAGTAAAAAGATTGGTCCTTTGTGCAGTGAATGAAACAAGCATGGATGTCTCTCCATCTCCATGTGTTATCTTTCCTTCCAATTTATGTGATTGTGACAAACTACAATGTTGCCACTGATTAGCACTTTCCTTGAACCAGCATTTGTCAAGTCAATCAGTCTGTAGTTGTATTTTAAAGGCAATCAGTCTGTATTTGTTTTGTGAGCAGGAATAAATCCCTTCGCATAACAAAACTGAAATAGACATTAGAAATCATACTGTACTGGTGATGCTATCTCCTTCAATGTGATGAGGATGACATGATTAAGAAAAAAAAAAAAAAAAACTCAGACTTGCAGGTCATCAGAGGTTATTACAGAATTAACAAAAGTAAAAAAAAAAAAGAATCTTTGGAATTTAAGAACAAACTATAGGTGCATCGTGAAACTCTCCAAAATAAGCTGGCCAATTGAAAAACTACTCGCTTCATAGTGATTTATCCAAAATCCCCAAAAACTTCTTCCAAAATTGCAACAATTATGCACCAAATACAAGAAACTTTACATTAAAGCACAAATGTTTTGGGGATTCCCACATCCCAATCAAAAGAACTAAGATTCTAGAAAGCTAGAAAGCTGCAGCTGGAAGTTAACGTGTTAGGTTTTTTGTAGAAAGACAACAAAAGTGTAAACTTTTCAAAATCAAATTTTATTTAGATTAATGGATCCCCATCTAGTTGTAATCAAATCCAAAAGCATGAAGATAAATTATGTCTATACATACTTGAGATCAATGCCGCAAAAAAAGATATTGCTGTTCGATGCCGATCTTCCAATCAGGAAGTCTCTTCCTAATCTATCCTAGATGAGAAGTGAAGAAAACCTAGGGGTGTACACGAACCGAGCTAGCTCAGTTAGCTCGCTCGACTCGACTTGAAAAAGCTCGATTCAACTCAGTTTGAAGTTGAGTTTGAGCCGAACCGAGCTGAGCTGATTTTTTGAGCTTGAAAAATGAGTTCGAGCCGAGTTCGAGCAGGCTGTAGGCCCCAGCTCGACTCGACTTGGATCGAATCCAGCTCGAATCGAACTTGGATCGAACCAGTTTGGTGACTCGGTTACTTTGCCATTGATGTTGCTCACCAACTGTTTGATAAAATGACTCAACCAAATGTGGCCGGTGGCAAGGAAGGTTTGGCTAGTGGCAAGGAAGGTTTGGCCGGTGGCAAGCAAGGTATGTACATTAAACAAATACCTTTTTTCTCTTTATTATTATTATTATTTTTGTTTTTATGTTACTTAGAAGGTGTTTGATAAAGCACCTGTAAAACCATTGCCTCTGCTTTACAAATAGTAGGATTGTGAAGTTGCAGTTCAGGTGTTTGTGGAAATGCCTCAATGATGAACTCGGCTCAATCTTGGCTTGAACTCGGCCCGAGCTATTGACCGAACCGAGCCGAGCTGGCCAGTCAGGCTTGAGGACCGAGCCGAGCTGAGGTCAGCTAGTGTTCGAGCCGAGTTGAGCTGAGGCCAGCTCGACTCGGTTTGAATCGATGTACACCCCTAAGAAAACCTCCTGCACACCACTGCAATAGGACTAGGGGCGCGTGGACCCCAAACATGTGGACGTGGATGGAAGGGAAAGGGTGAGGAGACTGTTTCTCTCTCTCTCTCTCTAAGGTGGTAACGCCCAAGGGGTAGGGAGGTTTGAGGTTCTCTCCCCACCTCCTTTGGGGTAGGATTAATATATAAGGAGTTAAGGTTTTAGGGAGACACCAAGTATGGTGCTTCGCCACCCTACTTTGGTATGTGCTGCTTCATCTCTAGTTTGTGATCTTCCCTATCCATGTACCCATATTGAATTAATCTCTCCACTCCTATAGCCACCAGGGATGGATTAATTGATCTTAACAATTTGATGTCCATCAAGCTTGATTTAGAACAAATCAACGGTTGAAAAATCTTGGTTAATCATTAGAAAATGTTGCATGCGCTAGCCAGCTAAGAAAACACTTGATGGATAGTCCAAACCATAATATCAGTCCATAAACATGTCTCAAGCAAACAAGTGGATCTCATGTCTTATCATGTGCGCTTCGATTGGATCCTAATGCATGCACCCAACACCATCCACATATCAGCTACCAATGTAACCTCATAAAGTGAGCCAAAGCACATATCACCATGTCCTTTTACTCCTCACATGTCCTCAGGATTAAGGATTAGATTTGTCACCTCTAGTACATTCACAAGTCAGTCCAATCTAGGCATGATGGGTCTTCCAGTGTAGAGACTTGAATTGATCATCCACCAATGCAAATGTTCAACTGTTCCAACTCTAGGAGCCCAAGGCACACATACACTCCAATGTGGGGTTGGGCAACGGCACGCTGACTCGTCACATGCCCAATGGTGGAGACCTTCCATCCTGACTTGTCTTCGGTCCCCTCACACAGGATGACCACGTCAAGAACAAATAACCACTGGTTTGTCATACAACCTGTTAGGTGGTCATGGTCAAACAGGGTACTGAGATCCATGGCCCAGAACTCTCCCTTGGCATGTGGTCATTGTGTCCAATCTCAAGTTCTAAAGGACTACTAGAGGAATCCCTCTCTTTAACCCATACAGATATTGCAATACGTCAAGTTCTACACACATTAATGAGGCAAATGAATGAATCATGTTAAGATGAAACCGAGGTCTAGAACGTAAGCATTGGTTTTCAGGACACAATACGAACACCATGATACCCAAGTACTTAAAAAATAAGTAACATATCCATGTTTTATCCATATTTGAGACCTCGGTTTTAAGTGTAAAAATCGTACTCTTCTGCTGTATCTGTACAGTTTCCATGTTGCATCTAGGTATTATAGGTGGCAGTGTTCCAACCTAATTTTCATCTCCTCTTTCGAAGATGGCCCAAGCCAAGCAATTGGTAAATTCATATCAAGAAAAAATAAAAATAAAATGAAGTTTATGGTCTTGATAATTGGATCCTATAAGTGAGCTGAATTGGCCTGTGAGTTTTTGAACACTGTCTGGTATGCTTTTCCTTCTTCTTCTTTTTTTTTTTTTTCGGTGCGGGCGTAAGCATTAGTAATTCGTGGTAAGCTAAGCAGATCAAACTCCTGACCGCTGATTGCCTCTCCATGAATGAATAAGAAAATCTCCCTCATGGCATTGTTTAGGTAACTTTATACGGTATACTCTTGTTCATTGATTGTGTCTATCTTCTGTGGCTTTTGCTGAGTTGGAACTTAGTGAACCAATGGATTTGATCTATATAAAGCGTTGTTTCTTTTCCAAATGTTTACGTTTTTATTAGTAAATCACAATATGCCAAGTATCAATTCCGCCATTACTTTTGACCAATTCTATCCAGCACTTTCCCTTAAGATTTATGTCTGGAAGGGGTCTATTTAGATGCATGCTTGAGTAGCATTTGGTTTGGGTATTTCAGCGGACAGCTATAAACTGGTTGCTGCATGTGTGGGCATCAATTTTCCACATTGTACAACACATTCCTATTCTTTTCTCCCTTGTGATCCGGACATGGCACAACCCCACCTCCTTGGGAAGTGGGAGCGTCTAAACTTGTATTTATTTCTTTGACAAGTTCTTGTGAATCTTTCTTATGCACAGAAGCAGCAGGAATTTTATAGCCATAATACTTTCGTGATGATTAGGTTCAGCTCGTCATTTTTATTTTTTTTTTGATTTACTCCAAGTTGAAAAGCTAGAAACTTTTGACTCTGTGAGGGCCTGAGCCCAGTTAAGTGGCTTACTGCAACCTGAGTCTTGATTGAGTCAACTCCATTCATCATGAGTTTTTTAGTCAGGTAATTTTATGAGATATGGCCTGCATATTTGCATATTATAGATGGGTTTTCAATTCTTCCAAATGGGGCCAATAGTTCAGTAATCTGCTGCTGTTTTTTTCTAGAACCCTTGTAATGTTTAGGGATTGGGTGCCTTAACTTGTCGGGTTGGCCATGGGTGAGGCCTTTGTTTTTGTTTTTAGTTTTCTCCTCTTTTGTTGTTTTGCCTTTTATGGGCTTTTAATAATATTCTTATCTTGCAAAAAAGAAAAAAAAAAGAAAAAAAAAAAGTTCGGTAATCTGGACCATTTGTCTGTTGTGTCTCGCTGTGGATGGAGAATGCTTCAAACTTCTCCATAGGACAATCTCAACCTTTCAACTGGCATGTGGGTAGATGGTTCAGACGATAAATACAAGGGTTCAGAAGAGAAATACAAGGGTCCATATTCAACTGAAAAATGTGCTAATATTGATTGATGGGATCTTCCAGTCTGGGAGATATGGGTGCTTTTTCCATGACCTACGCTATTGATATGATGGGTCCCACACAGGATGGTGTATGTGGCAAAAGACTCGGGTGTAAAATTCCCAACCCTTCAATGATGCCCTAGAAAACATATGGTTAAGAAAGACAGTTCATCCACCAAAAAGAAAGCCAATTATGCTCTAGCTAGGATCTTTCAGTCTGGGGCTCTTTTGGTGCATGCACCATCCAGAGTGAAGCCTGTCACATCAATGGGTTGGATGACTGAGCCATGGGCTCCTACTTGACAGTACTTGTACAAGCTGAAAACCCAATCACAGAGCATAATCTCTGCTGGAGCCTTGTAAAATACCTCATTTGTAATTCCTTGGCACCAGCGAGCACATCATACCATGGTTCTGAATGACAGTATCGGCTGCCGTATCGGCCCTGCGGAAAAATGATACGATATGGCATTGTGTATCGGAATCGGGGCCATATTGACCCGTATTGGTCAGATTTTTTTTTAAGCAAAAAATTTTGAAAAAATATCAGAAAAATAGGGGGGGAAATGAGATATTCACAAATCTTTTTTTTTTTTTTTTTTTGGTGTGTGTGTGTGTGCGTGTGTTTTGACCATGTATTCAATGGTGTATCGGACCTTCTTTGATAAGAATGTTGTCTATTGATTTGACTTATTGAAGGTCAACTAAATGGGCCCTAATTGAACACAAATTAAACATGATTTGGTGAACAATGCCCATTACATTGGAAACACAACAAAAGAAGATGAAAATATAAAAAAGAAAGTGAAGGTTTACCCTTCTTTCCATTTTTTTCCATAATAGTCTACTTCGCTTCGATTTGTCGAATCCCATTCAAATCATTTGTTTGAGGTTCTTCCATGTTTAAATGAAAAGAAGAAGAGGAAACATGATTGAATTTTTGAAAAAAAATAAAAATAAAATCAAATTTGGAGTTTTATGGGCGTATAGGCCTGTGTCAACCGTATTGGCTGTATCGGCACTGATACGGTCCAACCGATTCTGATATTGCCCAGTATCACGTATCGTATCGAGCCGATATGGATACGATATGCCTGTATCGGCCGATACGATACCGATTTTTAGAACCATGCATCATACTCAGTAAGTAAACATTGGCTGGCTGGCTGGTTTGACTCAGCATATGGTTTTTGTAGTCTACTTGACCGAAAACCTTGATTTTGGGGTTGTACTTAGCTGAGACACAGTCAGCTGGTTTTCATTGGAATCGATACAGTTCAGCTGGCTATTCTTGGATCGATAGATTCATGAGATCATCTTTTCATTTTTCATTTTTTTTTCTTCATTTTATATAGAAAAATTGATTTTAATTAAAAGAGAAATGATCTAGTCAGCTAAGTGTATGGAAACCTTCTGATGCACATAGTTGTATTTGTACTTGTCGGCATTATAATTTAAGAACTTGAAAACTCGACTCAACTTGATATATGGCCAAGGTTGGGTTGTCTCAGAGTCTTCGACTTGATTTGATATTTAACTATTAAACTCAGAATTTAATTACACTAATAGACACTTAACATATGAATATAAAAATATGCAGTTTAGAACATGAAACCAGTGTGTGGTCTGCCGGTAGATTCTGTTTACAGCTTGGTTGAGGTCGTGAGTTTGAATCATATGAAGCTTTATGTCATGCTGAGTCATGTTGAGTCGACCGATTATGTGAGCTGACTTGACAAGTGAGTCTGAACCAAGACAAACTTAGTAAGTTTCACAGTGACTCAGCTTGGTTTCTGGTTGAGTCTAGTTGACTTGGCCATGTTGTGAGTTTAGTCACCGAGTTTTATAACTATGGTTTGCACTTAGCAGTTGCATCACTTATGTGGACCACCCATTGGATCCAGTCAGCTCTTTCTTCTGTATTAATCTGATGGTGCTAAACATCTGTGATTGGACCTATCTTCTATAGACTATCTTGCCATCCATCTTTTGCATGCATCTATTGGAAGGTCTGGAGCATCTGATCAGTATCATTTTCTCAAGGTAGATTAAGAAGAGTGGGTTGAACCTAATGACTAGTCCAGATGAGTGAAGTTGATGGCGACATGTCTAAATGCTATTATGCCCATGTGAAGGTTCCCATACACTTAGATGGAGTAGTGATTTTTATCATTTTCTTTTGGTCTCCTCTCTTTTGTTCGAAACTCACCTAAGGTGCTTTGGATGGGTTTTCTATCTTTCTCAACCGAACAAGAATAATAAAGGAGGAGAACTGAGTGTTTTAACTGAAATTGGCTTTTTTTTACGGGAAAACATTGTTCCCTGACACTGGATGGAGATTAGATGCATAATCTCCTACTGTTCAGAGACGGTGGACAAGAACCCCAACATGTATTGTGAAGTTCGTGTTTTCAGAATCCAATTTTGAAACATACCTCAAGTTCTTACATACCATCTTGAGTGGTGGCTGGCGATGTGCATGCACTGAATCTCTCAGTCCACACTGTGTGCGGTGAAGATGGTCCCTATTTTTGTTAAAAAAAAAGGAGACATGATAGTAGTTGTAGTCTCTCCTTTTCGTGTCTGTCCATTCTTTCATGTCTGATAGCAATTGAATTTTAAGTTTTTTTTTTACAATGTCCGAGGCATTTCATAATGGTAATGGCAGTTGTAATAACAGCCTTTACAGCACTTGTTTTGTTCTTTTGGAAAAAAAAAAAAAAGAAGAAAAAAAAAAACCTGTATTGGCCTGTTATGACAGTTACAGGGTCATTGTGGGTCGTTTAACAGTTGCCACCTTTACTGTTATGTAAGGGTCTTTATGTCAATTGTTGTCCATTGGATTTGAATAGTTGGCAGTAGTTCATGTAATTCCCAACTTACAAATAGTTTTAATTTCAATGAGTTTCCACTTCATTATATGGTGAATGAATTCCCTCAAGTTCAGCTTCTGTAAATTCCACATTTCTTATTTCTTGTAATTACAATTTATCTTGGATGCAATCTGATTTGCAACTGAAAACTCAGTCTGACCCACAACTGAAACTCCCTCCATCTCCCTCCTGAAACAAAAATGCAGC
This sequence comes from Magnolia changhungtana, assembly GCA_030180095.1. Lineage (NCBI taxonomy): Eukaryota > Viridiplantae > Streptophyta > Magnoliopsida > Magnoliales > Magnoliaceae > Magnolia > Magnolia changhungtana. The sequence continues at coordinate 1,691,735 of JASAUF010000084.1, read as the reverse complement.
TGCTACGAGGGTTAAAGTATCTGCACTCTGCGAACATTCTCCACCGTGATCTTAAGCCTGGCAACCTTCTCGTCAATGCCAACTGCGAGCTCAAGATCTGCGACTTTGGCCTGGCCCGGACCAGCAATGTCAGGGGCCAGTTCATGACCGAGTATGTTGTGACCCGCTGGTACCGTGCCCCAGAGCTCCTCCTCTGCTGCGACAACTATGGCACCTCCATCGATGTGTGGTCCGTTGGGTGCATCTTTGCCGAACTCCTCGGGCGGAAGCCCATCTTCCCTGGCACTGAGTGCCTCAACCAGCTCAAGCTGATCATCAACGTCTTAGGCTCAATGCCAGAGGCAGAGCTTCAATTCATCGACAACCCGAAGGCTCGAAAGTATATCAAGTCCCTTCCATACTCCCCGGGGACTCCCTTTGGCCGTCTCTACCCCAATGCTAACCCGCTCGCCATTGACCTGCTCCAGAAGATGCTTGTATTTGATCCCTCAAAGAGGATCAGTGTCACCGAAGCACTCCGGCACCCATACATGTCACCTCTCTACGATCCGAACTCCGACCCACCCGCCCAGGTCCCGATCGATCTGGACATAGATGAGGATTTGGGAGAGGATATGATCAGGGAGTTGATGTGGAGGGAGATGCTCCATTATCATCCAGAAACTGCCACGATGAGCTCGTGAACTCGTTCTTGAGCTTCGGATTGAGTCCCACGTGGAAATTTAAGGCTGCGTTTGGATGCACAAGTGAATTGAATCATGAAGATCAGGTATAACCAATTAAATGCCTCCCTAGTATTCATAATGAGGAAGTGGCCCTTGAATTGCTGTTCGCAATTTGGAGGCCACACCCTCAATATGAATGCTGAGGAAAAAAAAACTACAACTCGGTTATTCCACTTTAAATTAATAAGATTCAATAGGATGATGCATCCAAACGCGCCCTAATAGGAGGGTGTTGTTATTATTCTTATAAGAAGCATGCATTAGTGCATGGGAAGCGTTCTGTTTTCTGTGTTTGGTCTCTCAGGTTTTGTATATATATGTACGTGGTGTGGGGACTCTCTCTCTCTCTCTCTCTCTCTTGTACAATTTTGGCGAGTATTTGGTTATGTATTAGGATGCTGTTCATGGACTGTTAAGATCCAGTTACTTTGCTATTAAGGCTACACAAATCATGGTGAGCCCTAATTCAAGTGGGTTCCAAGCCCTCCCACTGACGTGGAGATTGGATGGACAGGATTGTACGGAGTGCAGATCTCTTTCTTTTTTAAAAATTATTATTATTATTATTTTTAATTATTTAATCTGCAAGTAGATGCTTCCAACAATGTTTTTTTTTTTTTGGTGCATGTAATCAATGATTAATAGAAATGATAGGACTTCCAATCCCAAATCCCAACCGGTTTGGACCTGTTCAAAATATTGGTCTGATTTGGGTCTTACCTTCTTTGACCATATCAGAGTGAGAGAGGACTTTGCTATGGCCCACTTAGATATTTGGATTGGATCTTTAACTTTTGGGCCCAAGAAGTTTCGCAAGGGACCTGTCAAAAGTGCCCATGAGTTCTCATGAGAACTGGTTTCCATGTGACCATTTCACACTCATACATAAACACTAGTATATAAAAACCGGTTGGACCACAAAGTATAGTCCAACCAGCAAATAACATCCAACCTATTAAGTGCATTTGACATCCAACCCTTCCAATATGTTGGTTCCAATAGGTTGGTCCTACCATAAGGATCATCAATGCAAAAATCACCCCTATCTACTTATAAGGTGGGCCACACCATATAAAACAATTTGTAGACATTAGTAAATAACATAAACGAAGTGTGGTTAACCTTTTTTTTTTTTTTTTTTTTTACAAGGTGATCCTCATGATAGGACCAACGTATCAGATGGGTTGGATGTCACACACAAGAATGGTTGGAAGTTATGGGCTGGGTGGACCATAACTTATGGTCCATCCGGTTGGACTAGACTCTCTCTCTCTCTCTCTCTCTCTCTCTCTCTCTCTCTCTATATATCTATATATATATATATATATATATATATATATATATATATATATATATAAAAGGTACTATGCGCTCGAGCATAAAGCGGTCGTCCGTGAGGTCGAGCTCATGCCAACTTGATGCCTTTCGAACATCAGCCGTCCACCAGATGCACCATTCCATAGTGGCCTAGACGGCCCAAAATCAGGTCAATCCGTGATGTCCACACCATCTAAAACCATAAGTATATATGCCAAAAACATATAAAAGCACTGGTGGGACCCACCTGAGTTTTTCATGCACCTGAAACTTGGTTCATTCAAGTGGGACACACATAATGGATGGGCTGGATTTGCAAAAATATCTCGGTGGGCCCTGAAAAATGGTTATGAATGTTTTAATGGTACAATCCCCTCTACTTAGGTGTGGCTACCTGATTTTAGGCCATCATATAAAAGGCATTGAGAGGCGTTACCCTCACAGACGACCGCTTTATCGAGCTATAAACCTTTTCATATATCATTTATTAGACCCATATATATATGTGTATTATACAAATCTAGCCCATCCATTGTGTGATCTTACTTGGATGATGGACATCTACCTCGTTTCAGATGCACATCCAAAACTCTAGTAATCCGTGACCCAATCAAGTGCTTTTATATGTTTTACCCTCCCATTAAAACCTTCTTAATCATATCTTTTTCACATCTAGCCCATCCATTTACATCTTACTTGGATGGCTCATCCAAAACTCTAGTTCATTTTAGTGCTTTTATTTTTTAGATATCCTATAATTTTACATGGTATGGCCCATCTGAGTTCATTTTAGTGCTGATTACATGGTATTGATGTTCGACACACACACACACACACACACACACACACACACACATATATATATATATATATATATATATATATATATATATATATATAAAATTCCAGAAAGAAAATGAGGTTTGGCAAGCCAAACGCATGTAAAAGAGCCGTTTACATGCTTTTCAAAAATAGCATTGTGTGTTCGATCTAATCCATCCATTGTGCACCTAACTCTTTAACTCAAAACCTAGATCCAAGGACCTGAAGAGTTAAACCCGGTTAGTCTTGACGCGACCCAAACCTGACCTGTTTACAGTCATAGGCCTGGCCTCAAAAATCCAATTTTCTTACTTTCAAGTGGACCCCAAGACCAGGATCTTATCCTGGCCTCGGTGGTAGATTCCCATGAATTTCAACACGAGGTGTAGGGTTCGACACCCATAGGTGGTGATTTCCCACTACGGTCTGTGTGTGAGTGGGCGTGTGTTATTAAAAAAAAGAAAAAAGAAAAAGTGGACCCCAAAACCTTTAAAAAAACCTGTTGTATGAAAGAGCATGCAACATCAAGGCCCACCATGGTGTTTGTTTGACATCCAGTCCGTCCATCAACTGTGAAACCTCATGATAGGACCGGAGCCCAACAAATCAGTCTCATAAAAAAAAGAGTCGTGTGTATAGGATCTTGGTCTCTCATCAGCTATTCCAGACTTCAAAAATCTCATAAACCAACAGCAGGTCGGTCTACTCATCAGGTAGACAACACATTTATCTGTCCAACTTTCCCCTACAATGGCATCCCACTTGATAAATAAACCACTCTCATTTTGATCTTAGTGGGTCCCACCATTTCATTTTGTCGTCCATACTTTATTTTCTAGCATGGGATTAACAAGGCTTTAAATTAATTTATTACTTGTTTTTATACCTAGAGAAAATAATAGTCACTCTTCAATATTTTACTAATCTTACCATCCTCACCCACCTCTACGTTCCATAGCACTTCAACGGTGGAGATAAAAAGCTCTCCATTTACATTTACTTTTCCCACCATCTACCTTTACTTTTATCTATTAACTTAGCTTTCCTTTGATGGGTTTTTTTGACCCGTCGTCGACCGATCGTGAGCCCTGCTCGACCGGTCGAAGGCTGGTCTCGACTAGTCGTAGGAATTGAGCCGTGACACGACTTAAAGTCCAGCGACTTTGGGCTATTTTTCTCCGGGGTGCTCGACCGGTCGTGGGAGGTGCTCGACTGGTCGTGGGTGGCTCTCAACCGGTCGAAGGTTCGTCACGACCAGTCGTAGTTATGCGGATTCGTTCCGTTATTTTGTGCGGATTTCGTGTCGCAAGTCTTTTCACAACTAGGATGCTGAAAGGAGTTTCCTAAAACCTTAAATAGGAGGTACCTATGGTTTTCTAAGTACAACAAGAGGGTTTCCTATAGCTTTACAAGGGATTTGCTAAAGGGTTTAGGGCTATCAAAGGTGAGAGAGAGAGGAAGCTTATAGAAGGGAAATTATGCTCGTGGAGGTTATCTACTATGCAATCTATATCTCAGCGCTTCTATGTCCTTATAATCGGTGAGATCTCTTCGTTTTTCTTTTTGTTTCTCTCATTGTTAATCCACTTCTGCGTGAGTGAAGAAATTCGTAACGTTCTACTTCATAGTGGATTGTTGATATGGACGAGGTCCCGTGGTTTTTACCTCTTTGAGGGTTTTCCACGTAAAAATCTCTTGTGTGGTGTGTGATTGATGCATTGATTATTTTCATTGCTTTATTATCCATAATTCTGGTTTGTTCTGGAGGGCTAGATCCTAAGGTTTTGTGCAAGGCTCCCAACAAAGTGGTATCAGAGCTAAGTTCATTGAACGGGTAGGATCGGTTTTGAATTATGGAAGGTGGCTCATAAAGGATGATCAGCCTCAATAGTTCTAATTGGACCATATGAAAGGCTAAGATGGAGGACTTGCTTTATTTTAAGGATCTATATTTTCCAATTTTAGGCATATCAGCAAAATCCAAGGATATGACTGATGATGATTGGAAGAAGATGGACCGAAAGGCAGTGGGGTTTATTAGACAATGGTTGGATGATTTTGTGTTCCGCCATGTGTCTACAGAAACCTCAGCCGCTAGCCTATAGCTGAAATTATAAGGGCTGTATGAGAAGAAGATAGCTAGTAATAAGATTTTTCTGATAAGGTGACTTGTGAATCTCAAGTTCAAAGATGGTGGTTTTGTGGTTGAGCACATGAATGAGGTCAGTAATATAGTGAACCAACTCTCCTCTATGAAGATGGTTCTGGGTGATGAATTGCAGGCTTTACTATTGCTTAGTTCATTGCCTGATAGTTGGGAGACATTGGTAGTGTCTCTAAGTAACTCCTCGCCAGACGGAAAGATATCCATGGAACAGGTAACCAATTGTCTTTTCAATGAGGAGACAAGGAGGAAGTCTCAGGGGTCTACTCAGCAAGAGGCCTTTGTGACACAGAAACAGGTGAGAGGAAAGAACAGGAAGGGCGGGAAGACCCGAGATAAATCAAGAGGCAAGTCGAGTGACAGAAAGGATGTTGATTGTTGAAATTGTGGCAAGAAGGGTCACTACAAGCATGAATGTCATGGTAAGAAGAATGACAGAAAGGAAAATGGAAGGAAGATGAATCAGATTCCACTGCGGTCGCTTCAGATGGCGACGTTGTAGTTATTCTTTCTACAGATCATGACGTATGTCTCACAGCTACGAGTCAGGACACCGACTGGGTGATAGAATCGGGGGCTTTTTTTCATGCGACTCCACACAAGGACTTCTTCACAAGCTACAAGTCAGGTGACTATGGGACTATGAAGATGAGAAATTCTGGCGTATCAAAAATTATGGGAGTCGGTGATATTTGTGTGAAGACCGATGTGGGCTGCACATTGGTTCTCAGGGATGTGAGGCATATCCCAGACTTTCGCCTCAACTTGATGTCGACGGAAAGGTTGGATGATGATAGCTATGAAAGCTGGTTTGCTGGTGGGCACTGGAAGCTCATCAGGGGTTCATTGATCATGGCCAGAGGAAAGAAGTGTTGCACCTTTTACAAGGCAAGTGTCAGTATGTGCAAGGGTGGGTTGAACGCAGCGGAAGATTCAGCTATTGACATGTGGCATAGGCGTCTAGGTCATATGAGTGAAAAAGGGCTTCAGCTACTAGCGATGAAGTGACTCCTTCCAGACGTGACAGGTACACCTCTCAAAACCTGTCATGATGGTTTATCAGGAAAATAACATAGAGTTTTATTTATTAAAACTGCTTCTCATGTTAATAAAGTGCACGCATTAGATTTGGTTTATTCTGATATTTGTAGTCCTATGATGACAAAAACCTTGAGTGGGGCATTGTATTTTGTTACTTTTATAGATGATGCATCTAAGAGGGTTTGAGTTTATGCTTTAAAATCCAAGGACGAGGTCTTTGGTGTGTTTAAATTGTTTCATGCTATGGTTGAGAGAGAGACAGGTAGACCACTGAAGTGCATCCACATTGACAATGGTGGTGAATACATTGACGACTTTTATGAGTATTGCAAGTCCTTAGGTATACGCCATGAACAGACGGTTCCCAAGGCCCCCCAGCATAATGGTGTAGCTAAGCGAATGAATCGCACCATTGTTGAGAGAATCAGATGCATGTTATCCCATGCGAAATTGTCCAAGACGTTCTGGGAAGAAGCAATGCACACGATGGTGTATTTGATAAACAGGTCTCCATCAGCCCCGTTGAATGGAGAAGTACCTGAGAATGTGTAAACTGAACATGATCCATTGTACAGTCATCTCAGGGTGTTTGGATGCCCTGCATCCGTTTACGTACCAAAGGACGATAGGTCCAAGCTCGATATGAAGATCAGACAGTGTGTGTTCTTAGGGTACGATGATGAAAAATTCAGTTACAGATTATGAGATCCGACCGAGAGGAAGCTCATCAGGAGTATGGATGCGGTTTTCTTTGAAGATCAGTGTATAAAAGACATTGGTAAGCTAGAGAAAAACCAGCCTAGTTCAGGTGAGCTAGAGGATATGGATCCGGTTACTCCTCCCGTGGTACCTGATGACGGGGGAGTACAACAAGGTGCAGACGACGAGGGAGTTCCTTCAAAAGATGGACCAGGGAAACAGCCCCACTTGATCGACCTGTTGAGCCACAGGTGAGGAGGTCATCTAGGGACAGACAGTCGTCCAAGAGGTACTCACCACATGAGTACATTATGCTGACTGATGGGGGAGAGTCAGAAGATTATTCTGAGGCCCTAGCTAACGAGCATAAGGGAGAGTGGTTGAAAGCTATGCAAGATGAGATGAAATCCTTACATAAGAACCACACTAAGGGCAAGAAAGTTTTGAGCAACAAGTGGGTGTTTAGAAAGAAGATTGAGCAGAAGAATTCATAGACGAGGTTCAAGTCCAGACTTGTGGTGAAAGGGTTTGATCAGAGGAAAGGCATAGACTTCGAAGAGATATTCTCACCAGCGGTGAAGATGACATCCATACGGGTGTTGCTTGGGTTGGCGGCTAGCATGGATATGGAGATAAAGTAGTTAGATGTTAAAACTGTCTTTCTTTATGGTGACCTGGAAGAAGAGATCTACATGCACTAACCAGAGGGGTTCGAAGTCAAGGGCAAAGAGCATATGGTGTGTAGGCTGAGAAAGAGCTTATGCGGGCTGAAACAAGCTCCACGGCAATGGTACAAGAAGTTTGACTCGTTTATGTTGAAGCACGGATATGACAGAACGGAGTTGGACCACTGTATGTTCACGCGCAAGTTCTTAGATGGTGATTTCTTAGTTCTACTCTTGTACGTTGATGACATGCTCATCATGGGAAAAGACATCAAGAAGATCGACAGACTGAAATAAGAGTTGGGCAAGTCTTTTGCGATGAAAGACTTGGGCCTGGCTAAACAGATCCTAAGAATGGAGATAACCTGTGACAGAAGCAGCAGGAAGCTTTGACTGTCACAAGAGCGGTATATTGAGAAAGTCCTAGAGCGGTTCAATATGAATGTAGCGAAGCCGGTCAGTACTCTACTGGATGGTCACTTCAAATTGAGCAACATGTAGTGTCCCAAGACGAAGGTAGAAGTGGATGAGATGCAGAAGATACCCTACGCGTCAGCTGTAGGAAGTTTGATGTATGCTATGGTGTGTACACGCCTAGAAATAGCATATGCAGTTGGTGTTGTCAACTGGTATCTTGCCAATCTTGGCAAAGAACATTGGGCAGCGGTTAAGTGGATACTACAGTATCTAAGAGGCTCATCCAGGTTGAGCCTATGCTATGGTGATGGAAAACCTTTGTTAGAGGGCTACACAGATGCAGATATGGCAGGTGACATAGACTCAAGGAAGTCTACATCGGGGTTCATGTTCATGTTTGCGGGGGGAGCGGTTTCTTAGTAGAGCAAGCTACAGAAGGTCGTAACATTGTCGACGACAGAGGCCGAGTACATTGCATCATAGAGGCATGTAAAGAGATGCTTTGGATGAAGAGGTTCTTACAGAAACTTAGCCTGAGGAGGAGCACGTGGTCTATTGCGATAGTCAGAATGTTGTACGCTTGAGCAAGAATCCAAGTCAGCATTCCAAGTCAAGGCACATAGAGATTCGGTATCACTGGATTAGGGATACTTTGGAACAAAAGGTGTTACAGCTTGAGAAGGTCCACACGGACGATAATAGGTCAGACATGATAACCAAGGCTTTGCTTAAGGGTAAGTTTGAGGTTTGTAGAAACCTGACTGATTTGAAGAAGGTGGATCTCTCTTGGGTCAAAAAGGGATAGATTTGATGAATTTTTTTGACCCGTTGTCGACCGATCGTGAGTCCTGCTTGACCAGTCGAAGGCCGGTCTCGACCAGTCGTAGGAATTGAGCCGTGACACGACTCAAAGTCCAGTGACTTTGGGCTATTTTTCTCTTGGGTGCTCGATCAGTCGTGGGAGGTGCTCGACTGGTCATGGGTGGCTCTCGACTGGTTGAAGGTTCGTCACGACCAGTCGTAGTTACTCGGATTTGGTCCGCGATTTTGCATGGATTTCGTGTCACAAGTCCTTTCGCAACTGGGATGCGGAAAAGAGTTTCCTAAAACCTTAAATAGGAGGTACCTAGGGTCTTCTAGGTACAACAAAAGGGTTTCCTAAATCTTTACAAGGGATTTGCTAAAGGGTTTAGGGCTATCAAAGGTGAGAGAGAGAGGAAAAGAGAGAGAGGAAGCTTATAGAAGGGAGATTATGCTCGTGGAGGTTATCTACTATGCAATCTATATCTCAACGCTTCTATATCCTCGTAATTGGTGAGATCTCTCCATTTTTCCTTTTGTTTCTCTCATTGTTTATTCACTCCTGCGTGAGTGAAGAAGTTTGTAACATTCTACTTTATAGTGGATTGTTGATCTGGACGAGGTCCCGTGGTTTTTACCTCTTTGAGGGTTTTCCACGTAAAAATCTCTTGTGTGGTGTGTGATTGATGCATTGATTATTTTCATTGCTTTATTATCCATAATTCTGGTTTGTTCTGGAGTGCTAGATCCTAAGGTTTTGTGCAAGCCCCCAACATCCTCATCCACCTTTACTAGTTTCTAAAAATCCTAACCCTTCGTATAGAGACTTCTCATTACTAGGACGACATTTATTTCATCCCCTAGGTTAAGAAGGGTCATTAACCACAATTTTGACTCCAAATCACATACATGTGAATACAAGATAGAATACATTTCATTGAGAAAGATGAATTGGGTAGTTAAGATATTTCCATTATTTTTATATTTTAAGATTTTTTGTTACATTGTTCATACATTCCCTAGTGAGGGTGGCTAACAGTGAAGTGTGAACTGACAGTGGGTGTACTAACAATCTAACAAAAAAAAAAAAAAATTTATTTGTAGTTAAAATTTATAATGAATAATTTTAAGATAAGTATACAATCATATCATTAATTTATTGCTCTTTTGTTGTGATCACTTAGATGTGTAAATTTTATTTGGTTTATTTGTATTGCAGGAATTTAATATCAAAATGTTTCATGATAAATTGAGATATTGGAGAAAATTGAAAAAGGTAAATCAAGCTAAATAATTATTTTTTATTTTCCATTTATCATTTGAAATATTAATTCTACAACTTTTATTTATATTGAGGTTATTTATTTATTTATTTATAATATAAAATCAATATGCATGTACAGGGAAGGGTGGAAAAAGAAAATGTCACCATAACTCCATTTGATATGGAAAGGTATGCATGTGTTTCTTATTTCAACTAATTATGCAGCACAAGCTTCTAACATACAAACATAGATAAAAACAAGAGATTTTTCCACACAAATGCCTGCCTTCTAGGCTATATATAAAACCTGTTTTTTAATCTATTTTCCTTTCCCAATTCATTTTAGAACATAAGGAATGAGACAGAATGGTTTAAAGAGGTTTCAATTATGAGTACTCAATCCCACTATTTCTATCGTTTGTTCATGCGAGCTTTGGATTGGCCTTATTTTTGGTCTCATGTACTTAAATGAGATGTCAAAACAGATCAACTGGATGGATTTCTCGCAAGCCCCAAGGTTGAGCCCAATGTGTATAGGTAAACTCGAATCCGTTATTACTCCCAACTACCCTCTCCATCCAAGACATGCAACATGAACCCTAACATGTGAGAAATCTAGCCTGCTTATATGTTTTTTTGCTCATTTAAGAAATGAGACAGATTTATTTCTCAATGTAGGCCCATGATGGCCCAAGATGTTTCAACAATGTCATTCAATCCACACAATTTCCTATCATGCGGAGTACTTGGGATTTGGATTTGCATCATTTTTTGCCACATGCTGTAAAAGGAGATGTCAAAGTGGATTTCTCACAAACATTAAGTTGGGCTCCACTATTTATGTGCAACTAGTGCGGGTCATTGAGTGTTACTGTAATAGATGATATGGGATATACATCCGATTTATTGCCAACTAATTTTAGGACATGGTAGCATTAATCTATTTCGCCAGCTTATCTGTACATCATTTAAACCATTAATTATTTTTCTTTGGTACCATCCTATTCAACAACACTGATCAATAGCTAAGGAATCATTAGAATGATATTTTTTAAATCATATGATTGATGTTTTCTTAGTAAATCACTTTATGTTTATAACATAAATAACTCAATTGAGATTTTACTCTATCATATTAAGTGTATGCAAGATGTGTATAAAATAAAAAGGTGTGATTTGAAAAATAATTTTAAAGTGAGAGGTTTTGAAGAGCGATCATGCAAAAGCTGTTACAATATTGATGGCAGGAGTACTAACAAAGGTGTCAACTGACAGTGGGGTGTACTAACAAGCGATTAAAAAAAAAAATTAAAAAAAAGGGTTGAGAATTGTTAAACTGTTATAACAACCATCAGAATGTGGGAATCACCAATGTGGCTAAATTGATGCTTCAATAGAGAGATTGGTCTTATACCAACCCAATCAAATTTACCATATCTTTCAATTACCCATCATTAACATTCATTAGTGTAATTACTCTACTTTTTCTGCCAGTCAGTTAATTATTTACTTTTTTCTTGTTGTTTACATTCAACGGTGTGATCCGTACCATTAATTACGTAGTTGATACTTTTAACTGTAATTTAGATATACATGACTTGTATGTTGGATTCAGTTCATGCTCGGTAAAATTCATTTCCTAATCTTTTATACATATTGATAAGTCCATTCGTATTATAGACAAAGGTATAGCTCATCATCAGGTGGCAAACCCTATCACCTAATTTTATTTACATAATGTGTTAGTGACTTAATAGGCTAGCATATCTTGACACTCGGGTTAGTAATTGTTCAGTTTGAATTGAGCTGCAAATTCAATTCTATCACACTTGTAACGTAATTAGAACCGGAAATCGAGCAACAACACAGGCTTAATCACATAGATGGCCCGGTTACCACATGTAGCTTCGTATATTTGTATCCTTCCGTCAAATCACATCAACGAGTGTGGTGTGTAACATGCATGCAACGTGTTACACAGTTAGGCCAAAACGTTATTATTGTGAAAGTTACCAAAAACAAATTCATTAAAATTTTTTAATCTAAAAGGTAAAAACTACTTAAATATTAAAACACCATAGCTTGTGGGGCCAAACATGCTTATATGTAAAATCCACTCCGTCCATCAGGTTCTATCCTCCAATCTAGGTCCTGAAGCAAAATCAGCGAGTTAATAAAATCCACTCCATGTATATTTAGTAAAACAGGTTAATCACGTCTAAGTCAACCCAATAGAAACACTCAGGTGGGCCACACCATGCGAATTTAGCGGTTTTGGGACTAATTTTACATTAATATTGTTGATGTGGTCCATATGAATTATTTATGAGGCTGATCATCTAAATGTAAGGTTCAAATGATAATTCTCACCTGATGGAAGGAGTTGATTGACATATACAACAACGTGGACCCTCTTTGACCGGGTTATATGCAGAGAAGAGAAGCACGTACGTGGACAAATCCGCTACATTTTTATGACGAATTTATGCCCCTTAGGAAATGTGGAAAACACTAATTTAGAGGGTAAAATTGTCCAAAGCTGCTCACTTTATTCATGGCATGGCATGTACATTGGAAACGGATTGGCTACTCCCCCTGCCACCAGCCCCGTGGCTGGTGGTCGGTGCTCTGTGGGCCCTATTATGATGTCTGTGTTTCATCCATTCCGTTCATCCATTTTTAAATATCATTTTAGAGATTGATACCAAAAATCATAGGTATATAAATCTCAGGTAGTCCACACCACATGAAAACAATAGTGATTGGATATCCACTATTAAAATCCTCCTAAGGCTCACTGTACTGTTTATTTGATGTCCAATCTGTTGATTATGTCATACAGGACCAGATGAAGGAAAAAAAACAAAAATCAGCTTGGTCCAAATCTTTTATGGCCCCCAAAATGTTTTTAATGGTCAACGCTCATTCAACACTGTTTCCTGTAATGTGGTCCACTTGAAATTGGGATATACCTCATTTTTGGTCTCATATTGTAAAATGACCTGTAAAAATAGATGGACAGCATGGATGAAATACATACATCATGGTGGGGCCCACAGAGCACCGACCATCAGCCACGGGGCTGGTGTCAGGGGGAGTAGCCAATCCGTTTCCATGTACATTGGGATATCACATGCTTGTCATGTATGACTATAGCCATGCCAGCTGCATTTACTCAACAGAAAAAGGTTCACTACTCGTCACAGCATGGCATATTCATGTATGCATGCATCATACATGAATATCTAGGCACACGCTTATCACGTGCGAGGCGTTTTTATCTTTTCCGTAGGAAGGAAGGCAAGCTGGTAGTAGTCAACGACATGATGGTAAACTCAACGTTGGCCCAGGATTGTCTGGCCCACCTGATTCTGGGCCCAATGGCCCCGGCCTGACGTGGACTTCACTTTCACTCTACTTTCCTGGTCTGGGCACCTAGGCGGGCCAAAATGTAGGGGACTGTAAAATCATAACTAAAATCTCTAAATTCATGTGGTGTGGCCCACATGAGTTTTGGAAATGGTTGATTCTTGGCGAGTACATTCATCCTGGTGGGACGCATTGGATGAATGGATTGGATGGAATATATACCTCATAGAGGATCCTGAACGTAATTTGGAATGTTTGGATGGTGGGCCTATCTTTCCCAACTGTTCCTTGTGGTTTGGTCTACCTGAACTTTGGATAGGTGATTTTTGAGCCCAGGGCCAGGACAAGCCCAAATCAGGGGCCATTAGTGGCTTCCGTTGCTCTGAGCTGGGCCTTTATTTCATTCGATGTTTGACTCAACTCATAACATCAGGCCCCGAATTGAACGGCTGGGCTTGGGCCTGATCTAGATTTGGGCCCATTAACGGCCGCCCATTGACTGGCGAATCAAACATCTCATGGCATGACTTTTGGGAGGACGCGGATTGCGTCCTGCCCCTGCCAGGAGGAGGGGCTCTGTGGGGCCCACCGTGATGTATGTGTTTCATCCACGCCGTCCATCCCTTTTTCCAGATCATTTTAGTGTTGGCTTCCTGTGGTGTGGTGTGGTCCACTTGACCCTTGGATCTGCCTCATTTTTGGAATAATTTCTTTTAATGATCTGGAAAAATGGATGGACGGCGTGGATGAAACACAGAAATCACGGTGGACCCCACAGAGCCCCTGCCTGGACCGAGTCCGTCCGAACAGGGACAGGACGCAATCCGCGGCCCTTTTGTGAATGATAAACCCAACCGCTTTTGCAAATGGGTGTAGTAGGTAAAGATAACTGTTCACCTACAGCCAGTGTACCGCAGCTTTGGCACAGCAACATCTTTACCATTACAATACAATTTTTATTAAAAATCGGTACCATGGAAACGGTAGCCCCAATCATTTAAACCACCTGACACAAAAATAAAACTAGCCCGATCATTACATGGGCCACACAGTGAAATAAATGGATAACCAATGGTATGACTCAACGTATAGGTGTGACCCACCAAATGATCTGATCATTCTGCATGTAGAAAAGCGTGATCTTCATGATGGTGGCTACCATTTTCATGGTATCGATTCCCTAAAACAGTTGCATGTTGGAAGGAAATATGGTGCAGTACCGAAGCTTGTGGTACCGTTTCCTGTAGGTTGTGTTGAAGCTGAACTCAGCTTTGCTTCCGCATTAAGTGGGCGCAGGTTAGAATGCGTGTGCGTACTGCGCACCCATGATACTCTCTCACTCTCAGCCTGAAAAAGGGCGACATGAGTGATGGTTACTAAAGGTGAAAACGGCGTATGATATTTCCGCATAAAAGAAAGTTTGAGAAAGAGGTTTAAGCCATTCTAACATTCACCACTTCATTGTGGTAACGTATTCTGTAGGATATATCGCGATAATAGACGTTGGATCGGGGCCATTTTCAGTGATCCAAGCCGTTGAATTGACAATATACACAAATAATGGTAATTACCTCAAAAAAATTAAGATTATAAGTTTTCTAAGATTTCGATTAGTAGCCCATTAAACAACGTTTAGTAGCGGTTTATAATCAAAGGGTTAAAATATTTTCTTTTCCTTTTCCTCTTGGGATATCTCAGCTACAAAGAGGCCCACCATATGAATGGTTTGGATCATCCAATAATGACCCGAGATCCACTGTGGTCTCATGTATTCTTTCGCAATCGGATGGGCAGTGTTGTAGCATTTCTCTAACGTAGATTAGTGACGTGTGCTAGTATGGCTTTCCCTTCTGACCCACCACGTGATCACGTACACCGTCCATTAAGGCCCACAAGGGAGACCTCTTTCCGTCCAGAGACCTTCACTGTCCAACCAAAAGGTAAGTTGAAACTGCTTTTCTAGACCCACTTTTTTCTTAGTAATTTTTTAATGGACGGTCAGGATCTCAAGATCTTTCCATCTGACCGTATATCATGGACCTATGAAAGATCTGGATCATAAACATTGATATGCATGATTCCATACAAGTGGGACACATAATCCGTTGATCCAAACCGGAGATACAACGAGACGAGACCTACCGTAGTCCGTAGACATGTGGTGCATCTTAAATATCTAGAGTGAAAGATTTTAACCCTCCCTTGCGGTGGCCTGCAAGCAGCTGACTATAAGGAAATGTTCCGATATTTGGTTGAATTAAATAAATTATAGAAAATAAAGAACCAAAAAAGAAAATAAAATTTTGAAAAAGAAGGCTTATTGAATTGAGTCGAGGCGTGACTGAGTCACTTGGCTTGAAATCGAATTTGCGCCCCTTGGACAACGTCCCAAGTGCAACAGGTTTTCAGAGCAATCGACTTCCAGGATACAACGACTATGACCCGGTCCCATCGGTGCACTCACTGTACATGGGCTCGAACCACTTGCGGTTTAATCCGAAGGTGCTGAGTTGACTCAGCGCTGAACTCAGTAAAATTCTTAAACCAGAATATCATAGAGAGTTGTATAAAAGAGAAGGATTTTCCGTATTTGTAAACATAAATCGAAAGTCTTTATATAGACTCTGAAGTGGTGTATAAGCACCCTTTACCAAGGGTTAGGTCAGTTGGGTTTAAACCCAGCGTCGCGTCGTGCATATGCACACGGGCTCGAACTCGGCTCGGCGCATGCTCGTGTGTGGTCAATGGTATAGATTAGAGCTATTGGTATATCCCCCCCCCCTCATAGGACCAAATTCACATGCCCTTTGAATGAGGCTCAAGCCCAAGGCAAAAATTCTATCATATATACAAGAAAATTTACTTTGTCAAATCTGATATGAGACAAAACCCACAATCCAAAAACACCAAAACTTTTAAATGTGGAGGGAAACTGAAAATTTGAAAAATCAAATTTTTAATAGTTATTTTGAAACAAAATACAACAGGAAATACAAAAACAATTCACATGTACGATTAAAATCGAGGCACATAAAAAAGAACGACTTGGATCATGGTTTATGTCACGCCCCAAACTCGAAAATCGAGCTCACAAAATTCCTGATAGCCGAATCCGGCACCGACAGCTTCTGTAGTACCCCATTCTCGGGTCCTGACACTCATTTACCAGGTTCCGATCCTGGGATCCCATAAGGAGGATTTTCAACATCAGTTTGATTCGTAATAAGCATAACCAAAGGCATAACCCACAAACAACAACCAAAAACTCCATTACATTTTCACTATGATCAAAACTTATAAGTACAGTACGTGGAAAAGGAAAATACAATGATGATGATAAAAAAGCTCCAAGATGATCTGCTAAGCGCTTCTACTTCAGTGTTGCTGTGGTCCAACGTCACCTGCACGTAACGGTCATGTATAAGCTTATGAAAGCTTAGAGGACGGTGAAAGTGTGTGTGCAATGTAGTAATACAATTATGCAATATCAGAGTAATGCGGAATATGACGATGAATCGGCTATACCAAGGCTATGAGATGCAAGGCATGAATGATGTCGGCCATACCAAGGCTATGCAATGCGAGATGCAACTCAAGCATACGAATCCTCATCTAAGTCCACATATCAATACAGCTTAACTCTGAAATATCACCGGAGTTTAGTACACTCCAAACCAGATTGTCGCCCTATCGCGCACAACAAGGTGAGTAGAACAGACCTCACTATCCGTCTGCCAATATCGGGCTCGACTCGTCGATAACGGACCCATTCCTCGAGCTAGTCAAACTCAGCCTAGCTTTGCTCCCTCCTCTCGGGCTGGTAAGGCCACACCCCCTTCCAACCGACCACGACACAATAGAAAGCGCGACCTCCTGGTATTCGACACTCGGCGCTTATGTATCCACTCGGTCTATACATTGGAGCAACCTCCTGGTAACATAAAGGTTTATGGACTTTCACTCAAGGATATCTATAGCACCCTATGTAGAACAAGATTTCTGGTATCCAATCCTACCAACCACGATATGCCTGTGGAGGCTATGGCCCTGATGTCGCTATGGCGTACAGTATATATGTCACACAATGCGAGATGCATGAATCATGTAATCCAGTCATACAACAATCATGCGCGTACTGCGCGCTCATGTGGGCATCCCCCTTTACTAGGGAGTCCCATAACAATTTGCCTAATGATATGTGCTATGATCAATCACTCATCTCATCACAAGCATGCAGATGATGCACATGAGCATGTATTATGATGTTATGTTGTCACATACTTGTAATCGGTATCGATAATCGGCGTCGACCTCGATAATTGACACCGATAATCAAGGTCGATAATTAGCGTCGGCCTCGATAATCGGCACCGATAATCAGTATCGATAATCGGCACCGACAATCAGTACATAAACAAGGTAGGGTCAATAGATGAACAGCCGATCATTCATAGTATAACGATTAACACTCGGCCGTGATTATATCAAATCCGATAGCACGGAATCATTCGTCTATAATGAATGGGGCCCACTTATTTGGGTTAACCCACTTAGAAAATGGTGCGAATGGGCCTAACAAGGCCTAAGGGAAGGTCACAATGAGGACATCTAACTATCATTGCCTATCAATGTAGACATCTAACCAATATTGCTCCAAAGGAGTGGCCCACATAAGGGATTCATACACAATGTAACGGCCATACATACATCACATTGGGCCTCACTCATGGGCCTTAAATACATCACAATGGGCCACATCAAATGGGCCGAATCAAATGGGCTGATTCAATGGGCCGATTCAAATGGGCCGAGTCAAATAGGCCGTGTCAAATACACCATTCATCCATTGTTAGAGATCATTATAAAGCATTAAAAAAAAGAATCATATTTAAAGGATCATCTGGACCATACCACAAATGACAGTGGTAATAATGATTTCCACAGTTAAATTCCGATGGCCCACCATAGTTTTTATTTTCCATGCAGTCTATGCATAAGGTTGCAAAGACTTGGATATAGAGGAAAAACAAATATTATATTGGTCCAGAATCCCAAAGGGGTTTTCAATGGTGGGCGTTCATCCCACTATTCTCTACAGTGTGGTCCGCTTGATATTGGATCTGCTTTATTTTTAGTCTTAAGCCTGGAGACAAGCTTGTCAAATGGATAGACAGTAGGGATACGTCACACGCATCATGGTGGGGCCAGTCGCTAAATGGATGGACAGTAGGGATACAACACATACATCAGAGGGTGGGGCCCATCATCCAACCATCTGGACGGTGCGGCTAAGACCCATACATCATAGGGGTCCCACGTACATTGTCCAAAATTGGACGGTGTAGATTTAAAATGCATACGTCCCTGTGGGCCCACACGTGAGCCACGGTGGGGTCCACGGCCAATGCAGGGACGTGGATATAATACATATCCTATGATCAGGCCCACTAACTGACATCAGTGCAGGCTGGTGATGGGTGGACGGCTGATATATCACATACCCAGTGGGGCCCATGAAAATGGATGACGGTTTGGATGACACGCCTACTGCACCGTCCAGTAACTGGACGGTGCAGATATAGCCATACATCATGGTGTGGTCCATGTAGTGGCCCACCAATATTGCTATGAATATAATATTTATAATATAATATAATATTATATATTATACAATGGCAGAAGGCTGCCCCAACCTCATCGTCCAGATCCATCTGGACGGTGCAGGTTTCACGTTAAAGGTGGGTCCCACGTAGGAGTGGCCCACCATAGTATATATATAATATATAATATATTATATTATATAGTGTATATGTGTATGTGTGTGCGTGAATTAAAGCAAGTGGCAGCGTCTAGCGTCCAGGGACGCTGGACGACCTGGATGAAAGGGGCTCACCCAGCTAGTAGGCCCCACAAGAATGGACGGTTTGGATATCCTTACGCAACATAGTGGCCCCACGTCAGGTGGGCCACACTATTTGATCAAGCTAATATTTGGGTTTTCCTTCATTTGGGCCCATCCAAATGAACTGCCATGTGGGCCACTCGGCGGACGGCTTGGATAAAATACATACTTCATGGTGGACCACACACACACACACACACCATCTATAGAAGAGAGAGAGAGAGAGAGAGAGAGAGAGAGAGAGAGAGAGAGAGAGGGACCTCGCCACTATAGGCCCCTCTCTACATTGCATACATCAATGTGGGTCTCACAACAAGTGGGCCTTAAAATTGAAATCAACGGTGGATCACCCACCTATTGCACTCCTCCTTTAGCTCCTTGGGCTCCTATGCTCTTTGCCTTCAATTTTAATGGAGGTAGATGATGAATGAATGGTTGATATGGGAGATGAGAACGTAGGAAAATGGGCCACTCTTGGATTTGGGAGAGAGCTTGGACGTTGGAATTTTTTGTTGCTTAGGAATGAGTTTGAGAAATGAGAGAGAGAGGGTTGTAAGGAGAAAGACAAGGATGGGTAATGGAGTGATGGATGAGGTGAGTGATGGGTGTGTATGAGCTTTGTTGACTTTTAGGGTAGTTTGGGGATTGATTGATGTGATATTAGGTAGAGATTCTCTTGGATTTTGCAACGCGCGACGTTTTCCTCGAACTGAATGCAGGCTCATATTTCCTGACCCGGGTATCTCCTCGGCGCGGGAGACGCGGCTTCGGAACTGTAGTGATGGCGCGGTCGCTAGGGTATAAGTCTCGGGTTGAGTCGAGCGCAAACGTCAGATAAAGGTCGAAGGTTGTTGGAATTCGATTAGGAGGACCGCGGGAACCTACAGAATGGTATGAACTAAGATACGGGCCTTACAGTTTAAAAACTCAAGAACTCAACTCAACCTGAAAGTACATTGTGTTGAGTCATGATGTCTCTATCCACCTTGCCCTATCCATTGAGATTATCCCATTTTGAAAATAAGTTGCCCCAAAAATCTGGTTAATACAACTACTATATGGGGTACACCATGGAAAACCATGAAACAATGATTAAAAAACCCACATACACTTGGGCATATGATTTTCGTGGTTGGATATTCCTAAGTTTTTTGGACATTCTATTGTTATGGTGGGACAATCTTGTTGAATCTGATGAGAAGTAATGGTGGGACAATCTTGTTGAATCTGATAAGACACCTTTTTATGTGAGCACCCATGTGCAAGTTTTTAATTTATCTGCGCACGCTTCATGGGCACAAAATCTGATGTCTTATCTGCGCACGTTTCATGGGCACGAAATCTGATGTCATAGCCATTGAGTGACGCCCAACAGCGGCATGCTTCATTATTGGTATTGGACAGTTGGTCTACGTGATGCGGCACCTCTTGAAACCTCACAAGCTTAACTTTTAGCCTAATACAAGACTCTGGATGGGCATAGTAAAAGGAAACATTTTCCTCCCTTAATTTGCATATCCGGCTGAAAATTGGACCCATAGAGCTCAAGGCATCACGTAGACCATTCAAAATTTGTACCCATGACACGTGTGCAAAGGTGAACGCATGGGTGCTCAAATAAGAAAGTGCACAGGTAAGCATTCCTCTCTCTCTCTCTCTCTCTCTCTCTCTCTCTCTCTCTCTCTCTCTCTCTCTCTCTCTCTATATATATATATATATATATATATATATATATATATATATATATAATCTAATTCTAAACTAAAAAAAGAAAAATTTCAGAAAATTGAAAAATAAGAATCTGAGTACATGTACGCACCTATACGGTTGATTGGTGTGTATGAACTACCATGCAACTTTGGATCAGCTAACCATGGCCAAACATGTACTTAATCATTCGCCTCACTAAACTATACACTGGCTCAAAAGCAGGATCTGTAATTACTATGTAACTAAACTATCCACATTGTACAATCCAAATTACAGGTGGCCCACATGATGAGTGGGTGGGCTGGATTTATGCGACCTGTGATTATCATGGTGGGACCTACATTTCACAGGTGTTTGATGTTGAACATACATGGCACATAGGCACTAATAGGCTTAGTTGGAATAGACCATAACTTAGCAGTCCACCTAATTGTATCTAAACATGGTAAAAAAATGAGGTTCTCCTCTACGAACTGAGTACAATAAGCTTATTCTACCAGTGATGTGTAGGGTGCCACAAAGGTATGTTTATGGCTTCCAACCTTTCAGCAGGGTTGCCCCACCAAGAAGTATGTCAAAACAGTGAAAACACGACGGTTTCAAAACCGTCTTAAAAGGAATTATAGACGGTTCTGGACTGTCGCATGGTTCATCTTTTAGTAAAAGTCGCAGGCGGTAAAAATTCGACAGTTATGGACCATCACAATAAACGACAGTTAATAACCGTTGCATATACAATTGAAATGTGCAAATTAACGTCGGTTTAAGACCGTTGATAATTTTCACATTGTGTAATTTTCAATTAATAAAGACGTCCTGAAGCTGTCATTAAATTTATTTCATTAAAAAAAAAAAAATTTGCTGATTTCTTTCATCTTGTAGAGATTATAAACACAAGCATTTCTCGTAGTCTTATATTAAAAAAAAGTTAAGCCTTACTACTATAAGACGACTAATGACCGTCTTTAATGCAGACGGTCGATGATTATCTCATATGACTACCTATAAGATAGAGAAGGACTGTCTTTTATTCTAGATGGTCAATAGCCATCTTTTCTCTGCATTTACCGATGGATTATGACTGCCTGAAATGATTAGTGGATGTTCAACATTTATAAGACGATTTTTCTTCATATTAAAGACAATTAAGAGCCGTTTGAAATGTTGGAGACGGTTCATAGCCGTCTTTAAAACTAAGGATTTTGCAGAAGTCAACCATCTCAAAATTTGTCTTTCTTTTTTTTTTTTTTTTTTTTTCACGTAATGGACACTAAAAAGATCAAGCTAACCCAAACTATCTCGTGGGTTATCACATGAATTTGAAGATTTTGGATGGTTCTCCATTATTGTTTATGTTGTAGGGCCTATATATATATATATATATATATATATATATATATATATATATATATATATATATATATTAATTAATTTTGGTATTAGATTGGGACTAGTGTAATGCATGAGTTGGATGGCATATATAATACATTGTAGACTCCACTCTTATAAAAAATGGACAAGCATCCAAATACCTCCAAATCAACATGGTGGTTGGCTAGGTGTGATTTTGAAGTATTGGGTTTTTGTAACCCTAAGATTGTTGGGTTATGATGCTGTTTGTGTCTAATTTATCCTTCCATTTTGTCAGCTCATTTTAAAATAGAAGAAAAAAAATGTAAATTCAATACTCAAGCAAACTACACCACAAGAAATGGTGGGGATGTAGATGTTCATCATTGGATCATTTTAAAGCTTACAACAAGGTGTATCTGCCATCTAACTCATTTATAAGTTAGTCCTAATGGGATGAATGGAAAACACAAACATATGACATGATACAAAACTTTTATTTATTCAATCCCCATTGTTTCTTTTGGTGTGATTCACTTGAGTTTTGATTTTGATGTCCCGTCGTAACATATGGGCAAGCGCAATTCACGGGAAAAACTTATATGAAATGGTCATCATGGTGGGTCCCACATAGCTTAGGATTAACATAGGGTCATAGGAAAGTTGGGTCTACTTTGGGGCATGGTGTGCCGTAAAGGCCGTTATTTAAAGGTAATGGTGGCAACCGTTACACATTACGAGGTCGTAACGGCTGTAATAACCGTTATAGAAAAAAATGACCTGTAATTGTGGTTAACGTTACGTTCCCTATAAAGGCCATGATAGTCCTGTAATGGTTTATTACGGGACAAATACATGTTTTTCATACTTTTTAATCAACATTACGAGACATACAGGTTTTTCGGAGTTTTTCCAATACATAAATAAGAGAGACCGTAACAGCCGTTACGGGGCCGAAACAGCCATTATGCCCTGTATCATAAAGGTAACGGTGGTTTACTTTAGGGAGTCCTAACTTCATGGTGGGAATGTAAATACCCTAGTTGGGTCCGCACATATGCCGTGTAGAATAAGCTTCTGGTATCCGGGACTTGTGAAGGAACATGCTTATAAAATTGAAAGGAAAAAAAGAAGGAAAAAGAGGAGGAAGTTGCTACCTTGATGGGGGCATGAACGTCACTTTCACCTACAAAAGAAACACTCCCATCCTGCAGTAAAGCATGTGAAACTCTCTACAAGTACACAAAACACACTCATGGCGTCCTTTGCTAAAGGAGAGGTGGCCCACCTTCTTTTGTCTACTTCCCCAACCACATTTCACCAACCCCTTTTGATCGCCAATCACATTCTTCGTTTCCTCTCCCTTTCCTTGATGAGATGTGCTCTGCCCTTCTCGGGATGAGCAGGTAAATTTGCCTCAAGCATGCCGAAGTGGCACACGTGTGCAAGATCCGGGCCTATCATTATGTGGGCCTAATCCAGTCATCATTGGGCTGTACTTGTGTGAGGAAAATAGACGGTTGGAAAGAAAATCACCAACGGCCTTTGTCCCACATACGCATGGGCTCACCTGATGACTGGACCATGCAGGATTTTGGGACAGGGCATGTTCAGGTAGGACCCCACTTAGTAGATGGCTCAGATCTTACGTGCATGTGACATGTCAGCAAGCGTGTGGGGATTCAAGTCTTCAGTCTCTCCTCAAGTGTACTTGAGCACTTATGCTTTAATTGACCCTAAGGAAATATCCAATGAGATTTCTTGTGGGGTCCATGGTTGGTGATCTAGACCGTTTGCCTGTTGAGTGCTACCTAGATGGACCATGATTCAGAAAATCTCCCAAGTTGGAAGATCCCACCATCCAATTTAAAGACATCTTTTCAGCTGAACGTGGATTAATGACGTGTTTCTCTTTTTAAAAGTTGATCTGTAGCCACAAATTAGAAAAGTCTGGATTGTCCAATCGGATATATTTTTGGAAACCGTACATCTATGGTGGAACACAATTGCATAATGGTCTGGACTACCTTATTGTGGGGCCCACTAGTTTACAGTGGAGAGTACGGAATTGAAAATTTGAGTTTGTAAACTTAGAAGTTGAAATCCTAGATTTTCAGGACAAGAAATTTGTGCTTATGACCTTCGTTTATGACTCTTGAATTTATATATATTTTTTTAATTATTTTATAGTATGCTTATAAGGTAATGAATATGTTGAATTAAATGCTTTTAAGATTCTGACTCACTTGTATGACAGATTTGGCTAAAAAATAAAGCAATTCCAGATTTTTGGTGCTTATAGAAATGGGTTCATTAATTTCATAATTAAAACTAAATTTTATATTTAATTTTGGGTAGTCGATTTATTTTTTTTCTATCATGTGGCCCACATATGATTTCGTAGGTTCAAATTTTTAGCATGTTATCATCATGATATTAATACAGGTGAAACATTCAATGTTGTGAATAGATATAAATATCTTTTTTAGGGGCTTGTATTTAGAAAGAATTGAAATTTAAATCACAATTACCATGAAATAAATGTGAATTGGAATCCAAATTGTAATTATCATAAAACTGATGTACATTAGATTTCTTAATTGTGTTTGGTAGCTTGTGAATAGAATGCATACAGATTTTGAAAATTGTATTCGAATGCTTACAATTGGAATGTATTGAAAATTTTCATTATATTCATATAAACTTAAATTTGATTAACTAAATTAGCTTGAACATTTTATATATATATATATATATATATATATATATATATATATATATATATATATATATATATATATTTGATATTTAACAGAATAATTGTAATAAGCTCATTAAAATATAGACTTTGATAAAAAATGAGAAAATTTTCAACCTCAAATGGGCCACAAATGCAATGATCACAAAAATGTGACTTAGGCAATGAATTTTAACCGTCCATTGAGATGACCAAACCAAAAGGTGCATTTACACCTAATTATCTCTGAATACACTCCAATACAGGGTGCACTTGGAAGCTAATGATCTATCTTGAAGTTGAAAAGGAGTAAAAATCTTGGATTTTAGAGGGGCCTGGAAATGAAATTCGGGATTTTGAGGATGACCGACAATAATTTCAAGATTATTGGACCATGGCCCTCACAAAATGAAAACCCGAGTATACCTTAGTCAAACATTACGGTACTATGATCAACTAAAGATGAGAAATGGACCCTGCCTTCCCTCGGGTGCACTTGAAAGTGTCCTTAGCTGGCACGTGTGCAAGATCTGAGCTGTTTATCGGGCAATATCCATCGAATGGATTTATTTCTCAAAAAGTTAGGCGGAGATGATCATCAAGTGGACCACCATCAGCAGAATAACTAAATGAATAAGAGAAGTCGACCAACGCTTACCGGCCAGCATCTGAACATTGGAGATCTTGTAATGAGCGGCTCTGATCTCACACTGGTGTCCCTAGTTTCCACTAGCGAAACAAGTGCACCT
Organism: Magnolia changhungtana; assembly: GCA_030180095.1. Classification (NCBI taxonomy): domain Eukaryota; kingdom Viridiplantae; phylum Streptophyta; class Magnoliopsida; order Magnoliales; family Magnoliaceae; genus Magnolia; species Magnolia changhungtana. The sequence continues at coordinate 1,666,003 of JASAUF010000084.1, read as the reverse complement.
ACAAACAAGGTGAATGAAGGAAGGAAACCCAAGTTGCTAAGGAAAGATCAAGACAATACAAAAACAAACACCACTAAGGAATATGAGGTGGGCCCTGATCAAATCTTCAAACCATTTATGTGTGGTTTGGATTACTTTGAAAATTTGCCGGTGTGGGCATGTCGTGGGTGACATCACTTTTATAGAGCACCCATCTACAGGGGGAATATTCTTTTGGCTCCCCTTAGGATATCTGCCACCTGGACACCATCTATGGGCTATGGGTCTGGTTTGGTTTTTGTGTGATGGAAGTATGGGTTGGGTTGAAAATTGGAGTTGGTCCTTGGTCCATACATCCCCCATTTTAGGAATTCCCCTTCGTGAAGCAATTGGGATGCAATTCTTCTAATCGCAGCCACCTACTCCATTCATGTAAAATTATATTTACTTCCCCGTCCTTGGATTATTGGAAGTAGCTCACTTTGGTTAGAGATTGGATCTTTTTTTGCTGGTTATCTTGTTAGTACACACCCTACTGTCAGTTCACACTTCATTGTTAGCCACCCTCACTAGGGAATCGATACCAAGACCTCAGTGTTGAAACTAAGTATCTTCACTCAGTCTACCCCTGATCTATGGATCAGGGTGTAAGTCTAGGTCAGATCTGATATGGTTTGACACCATGAGTCGTCTTCCTCTATTCACTCTTGGTTCAGCCTAGTTATGCAAATTCACCCATCTTAGCCAAGCGATGACCTGACCCAAGAATCAGGACTAGTCGGAGTCGCTGTGTGTTTTAATTAACCATGACTGGGAATAGACATTGAAGGATGAAAATGTCTTAGTTGAGGAGTTCATTTATGCCCCATTTGGATACCCAACAAATAAGTTACTTTTTCTACTTACAGCAGTAAATAACTAACTTATTTGAGATCAGAAATTTGGTTTAAGATTAATTGTAAGTAACTTTTTTTTTTTTTTCAACTTTAAGATACTTAACCACTTTAGCTTTATGAGTAGAAACCGAAATAAGCTAATTGAGTTATAAGTACCCGAGTAACTGATGTAGAGCAGGTCACGGACAGTTTCATGGCCAAGATGGATCAGAAAAGGCCCGGTCGACGACAGAAGTGATCCGGACCGTCGGACCTTAGATCGGACGTATATCTCGCAATCCACAATGAGTTAGCTGACGTAAAATATATGATTTTAGGGTAGAACGAGCTACTTTAGCCAACCAACCCTGCTACGCAGGGTTGCGACGCTCGGAATTGCGAGAAACCCCTGGATCGATGGTCGTTTCCCTGTTTTAATTTCATTTTTACTATAAATAGTAAGTTTTAGTTTGATTATAACTCTTCATCTGTCGGGCTTTAGGAGTTGTGTCCAACGTGAAAAGAACTTAGAATAATTAGGGGAACGGTTTGGTGGAGCCAAATAGGACACTTACTATTTTTGGCCGAAAACCTTGTGCACTAGTAGACATCACGACCGTCTATAAATAGTAAGTTTACTATTTATAGTAAGTCGCGAATTCTAGGAGTTTTAGTTGTAGTTTGATTCTGATTTCTTTCCCATTACTTGGTACTCCTATTTAAAGGGTTGTGAACTCGTTTTTATTCATGAATTAATCAATTTTGAATTTATTAGAATTTATTTCTATTTTCTACTTTCTTTCCTCGTGGATTCGAGAAGTCTCTGTGAGGAGTCCAGAGAAGCTCCGTGAATTCGAGTATTTACCCTCATCACGTTCATCCCTGTGTCAGTAACTTCTGATCCAAACACCCCCTTAGCCTACATGAGGGGCCACCATTATATATTCGCGGCATCTAACCTATCCATAAAGCATGGTAGCTCCATCATAAGAATTGGTCACCTGAGAGATTATACAAGTTCAATTATCAAGAGGACCATATCATAAAAAACAATGGACAACTATTTAGAAACTGTAAATTTGCATGGTGGGCCACCTAATGGTTGGAGGGGTACTGTTCTCTGGTGGTACTAGGTAGAAGTGGGGTCCACGTACATGGTCTATGTAACGCTTCTAATCCATCCGTCAGACGAGTTCCCTTAAGTTAATTCCTAAGACCTAAAAATAGTTTGATCCAAAATTGCGGCAGACCACAGCACAGGAAACAAAGTGAGAAAGGAAGCCTACCCTTGATATTCACCGGGGCCCACATGAGTTGCATAGCAGCCTGATTTTTGTCCTGAGTCTTCATACAGTGTGAATGAAGGATCTAAACTACCTAGTGTGAATGAAGGATCTAAACTACCTAGATTCTGTATATAAACATTGTGGACCTTCCCACACATAATATAGTGCATGCATGTCCCCTCTCAACAAGTCCCATGTGCTGAGTGGGTGCATCTCATCGACATGTGAGATGTCGTGAACGTATCACATGGGCCATGATGGTGGTACCAATTCCACTGGAGTGCGCCCCCATGGTTAGATCGTCTTAATTTTTTAGAAATGCTCCATTTTTACGGTAGAGTGATCACGTTGAATGGGTTGGACGACATATACATGCTAAGACCACATGTTTATGACAAGTTGGGTGGGAGAGAAGTAAAAATGGTCAATTGCTCGGTAGTGCTAATTATATAGGAAGAATTTTTATTTTTATTTTTTTAAAAGTGAAAAGGAAGATCAGTCTTCTGCAAGTGATTAAAACCTTGAATTTATGAGAAGAGTTATTGAATCTATAATAAATTAAGATAGAAAATTTGAATATTTTATTGAATAATGTGTATGTAATTTTTAAATTGCATTGTTGATTTAAAAAAATAATAAAAAAAAATCTAAGCCCTAATTCAAAATGATCTAAAATAGTTTTTTTTTTTTTTTTAAATAAAGATTAAATTCGTCAAAAATAGAAAATTTAAATAAATCTTGTTGGAGCATTTTGGAATTATTACAAACAATTTCTAAAAAATAAAAATCCTAAAACTTTAAAAATAAGAAGATATGATAAAAATCTAAATTACAAAAAATAAAATAAAAAAAAATTTTGAAAATCATAATTTTGAATAGGAAGCATGTATTTCTTGCGAAACAGGTGGACGTGACCTATTTTGTGGGTTGATTAACCGTAGATGGCCTGCTATATAAAGATCGGTAGGTCATGTGTCTCGTAACGATGTTTAGATCAAAAGTTATGACTAATTTACGGTTCATACTTTGAACAAGAATTTCTCTATATCTGGAATAAATTTCTTCGAATTGGATGCACCTAGAGGCCAATTGAAATCCTAAAACTCTAAAAATAAGGTGATACAACAAAAATTGAAATGATTAAAAATAATATTTTTTTTCTTAAAATCGTAGTTTTGAAAAAGAAGTATATGTTTTCTCGCGAAACAGATGGACGAAACCTACTACGTGGATCAATTTATCCCAGATGGTTTACTATACAAAGATTGATAGGTCATGCATCCTATAATGATACCCTGATAAAAAGTTATGGTCAATTTACAGTTCACACTTTGAATAATAATTTCTCTCTATTTGGAATGAATTTCTTCAGACGCACTTGGGGCCAATTATGACATGCCCTATGTAAGACTGGGTTTGAATTTGATGAACTACTAACACTTCTATTTGACTTTCTTTTGGTCCAACCATGCTTAGAATGTATTTGTCCGACGTCATACATCAACAAAAGGCTGGGTGAGAGAGAGAGAGAGAGAGAGGTCTACAATGGTCAATTGCTCAAAGATGGCACTGGTACATGATATTTTCTTGTAAGAAGGAATATGCAAGGAATTTTTGAAATACATGAGATGTATCTATGTTGATCCAAATGAAGGGGGTGCATGTATAATTGTCGTATAACTAAGGGGACGTACGTGCAATTAACCATTTTACTTTATTTGAAGGGTAGCTATTTATTAATCCTGCAGGGTGTGTTGGTTGATACATTGGTAGAGTTGGGCATTGGACCAAGTCGGATCGGATTGGGTCCAACTCAAATGTGCAGGGCCTGACCTGAACTCGATCCGATCCGGGACTGAATCCGGGTCATCTGACTCGAACCGATTCGAAACCCTGTTGGCTTAAACTGATCCGGGTCCGACTTGGTCAGGAAAACCGAGTCGGATCGGATTGGACAAGGTTCGGATCGGTCCATTTCTTTCAACGGTGTGGAAATCATTATTCCCACTATTTCCTATGGTGCAATCTACTTGATCACCGGATGTACTTAAAACTTGGTTTCAACCCCTAAAATGATCTGGAAAAACTGATGGACGGCGTGGATAAACCAAAAAAAAATTCAAGGCGGCCCCACATAGTTTACTAAAAGGAATCGGATTGGCTAGTGTACCTCACTCACACCAGCTATATAGCTGCTGTAGGTACGTGTCGTGCAAAGATGAGAACTGATGTTCCTCGAAGTCCGAGTTGTACGAACAGTCAAAGGAGATCAAAGTTACATGGGTCCCACAGTGATGTATTTATTATATTTACACCATTTATGTAAGGCCCGTATCCTAGCCTGTACTGTTCCGTCGACATTTGCGATCCTTTCTATCAAATCCTGACAACCTGCAACGTATAATCGGCGTTTACGCGCGACCCTAAGTCGTATCCCGTAGATTTGAGTCAGCTTAATACGAGACTTGTACTATTGCGATTGCACCGTCGCAGCAGTTTCGACGCCGCATCTTACGCATCGATCCGATACCTTGGCCAGGAAATGTGGGCCGGCGTTTATTTCGAAGAAATACTGTGCGTTTGCAATCCCAAGAGAATCTCTACAACATGTCTCATCAATCAATCACTCAATCAATCAATCAATCACAGTATGTTAAGTACAAGAGCAACCCAAGCTTTCTTTCTCCATAAGTCAAGCAATCTACCCCAAAAGTCAACAAGTCTCTCACCTCATCCATCACTTACCTCACATCCATCACCCATCACTCTCTCTCCTTACAACCCTCTCTCTCTCTCAACACACTTTCCAAGCAAGCAAGAGTGGTGGACGTCCATAGTTTTCCAAGAGAGAAAGTGAGATGTGTGTGGCCCACTTCCCACCCCAAAATCCTTCATCCTATCCATTCATTTCTCATCATCCTCCATCAAGGTGAGACATAAGGAGCTTGACGTTCTAACGGACCAAGAAGATCGAACGGTGGGTGTTTCTATAAACCTAGATTTCATTATTTTGATGATGGTCCAAGTGAGGGCTACCGATCGATGGTATGGATCTCACTTTGGACCTTAGACGTGGCCGATGGCCCACCATGATTCTCATGATCATTCCATGATGGGGCCATTTTCCATGGACCCCATCATGATGTTTATTTTCCTTGCATAGATAGGGTCATCTAGACCTTGCATTTCGGTGGAGAAAGGATCTCCACCGTTGATTTTGATCGGTGGGCCCATATGTAATGGGACCCACTTAATGTACGTTGTAAATCACGGAAGGGAGGGTCCATAGTGCCGGGGTCCCTCCATCATCATGTGTATCTCACTCTCTCCTTTATTTTGTGGCCCATTTAATGAGTGTATGTGGTGTCCAAACCGTCCATCAAATGGACCCCATGGCCGTCCAAACCATGTGGGCCCTACCTTCTGGATGATGGGAAAACACATATCAGGTTGATCCAATCAAGTGGGCCACGTTCACATGGGACCCACCTCGTATATGTGTTGTATTCCAGACCGTCCAACGTCTAGGGACGCTGGACACGGCCATGAAGTGTGAACGGATAGTGAGGTATACTGACAGCAGAAAAAAAAAAAGGGCTTTGATTTTAAGGCTTTTTGGGTGGGCTGCTAATGCATGCCCTACCTTGATGTACGTATTTAATCCAAGTGTCCATCCCATTCCCTAGATCATTTTAGGCATTGAGCCAAAAAATGAAGCTGATTCGACTTTCTGATGGTCATAGCATAGAAAACTGTGGTTTATATCGTTGAAAACCACCTAATGTCTCTACACCGAAACTTGCTCAATATTGGACTTGTTGGATCTGTTATGGGCTGTAGGATCCAATAGCTGGGTCGGATTTTCCGGATGTGGGCCTGACCCGTGAAAAACCACAGAAATTTGTATTTCTTTAAAAAATAAATAAATAAGAAGAGCAGCAGGGCCCGTTGCCGCTGACAGTCCTGAGGACGCGCAGGGCGTCCTGCGCTCTGGCGTGAACGAGCAGGGACCCACGTCCCATTTGTGGGCCCCACTGTGATGTGTGTTGACATCCACACTGTGCATTTTGATGGGGCCCTTAGGACAGTGGGCCCCCCTAAAAATCAGCCGTCTATGGAACTCAGGTGGCCCACATCGCAGGGAACAGTGGGATTGAACGGCTGCCATTGAAACCCTCTTTGGGTTGTCATAGGAGTTTTGGATCATTATGAAATTTGTTTTTCCTCTTTATGCAGGTCTGTGTGACATTATTAATAGATTGGATGGAAAGGAAACGTTATGGTGGGCCCCACGTGGGACCCACTGGTGTATGTAATGTATTTTACACCGTCTAGGGACGATGGGCCGTACCATGATGTATGTGTTTTATTCCACCACCCACACCACTGGACAGTGGGACCCAACCCACATGTGGTATGTCTTATGTCCAAACCGTTCATCTGTTGAACGGTGTGGGCCAACAGCCTTCCTAGCTGATGTGGGTCCCATATGATGTATGTGTTACATCCAAACCATTCATTTGTTTATCCACACCTTCCAAATTATGCTGGACGGTGCTGGACAAGGTTTGGACGGTGCTAAACAATGCTTAGATGGTACTGATTTGTATAGGCAATGTTTAGATGATGCTGATTTACCTGGACAATGTTTGGATAGTGTTGATCATCATTAGTGGGCCATGTGCCCCCATAAATGATAGTGAACAGTGATATACATGTTACACCTACAACTATTGAAATGATTTTAGATGTAATCCAAGCTCCCATCTGTGTGGCCTACCTTGATGTATTTTGTGGCCCATCTGTGAGGCCCACCTTGATGTATTTTATGGCCATCTATGAGGACCACCTTGATGTACTTTGTGGCCATCGTCAGGCCCACTTTGATATGTTTCGTGGCCCATTCGAGAGGCCCACCTTGATAAACTTGTGGCCCATCATAATGTATAGGCTTTCCCACTCTGTCTACCCATTTTTAGGCCCACCTGCTGTATGCAAGGCCCACCTAATGTATGTGAGTCCCATGAGCGAGGTCTGTCGTTACGGCCCACCTTGATATATGTATTTTATATACACGTCATCCATTTGGACGGCGCTGTATGGGCCGACCATGATGTATGTGCTTTGCAGCAACACTGTCCATCTGTTTTGTGGGACGGTGGGCCCCTTGATGCATGCGTTCTATACCCAGTCGTCCATTTGTTTTGTCGTAGGACGGGTAGGGCCCACCTTGAGATGTGTTGTATATTCACACCGCCCATCCACATGGCCCCCACGTGATGTTCGTGTTTGATCCAAGCGGCCTGATGTGATGTATAAGGCCCATTGATGCGGCCCATTGCGATGTATGAGACCCATGCGATGCGTTCCACTTGATGTATATGAGGTCCACTGGTGCGACCCATGTGATATGGCCGACTCGATATATATAAGGCCCATTGGTGCGGCCTATTGTGATGTATTTTGGCCTGTGCGAGAGGCCCATTATGTTGTATTTGTGGCCTAGTTGATAAGGCCCGTTGTGATGTATTTGTCACCCAGTTAATAAGGCCCATTATGTTGTATTTGTGACCTAGTTGATAAGGCCCGTTGTGATGTATTTGTCGCCCAGTTAATAAGGCCCATTGTGATGTATTTGTGGCCTGCATGGCTAGGCCCTATGTGGTGTATATGTGGCCCAATGCGATGAATGTGCACCGATGTACTGTGTGATTCCTCCATGGTTTGTGTAATGATGTTTATGGCGAGCTATGCCTTGGGAGCAATGATGGTTTGACGTCCACATTGTAAGAATAATGTTGGTTAAATGTCCGCATTATAACTCTCCCTAGGGCCTATTGATAGGCCCATTCTTGTTGTATGTAGGCCGTTTAAGCCCATTTGCATTATAAGGATAGTTCATTACTTTATAACATACTTAGTATAATTCCATGACTCATGCCATACGCATCATATGAATGCTTGATATGAGCAGTGACTGATCATAACATATGTCATTGGGCAGATTACTTATGAGACTCACTGATAGGAGTTACCCACATGAGCACATGGTATGCGCAGGATTGTTGCATGACTAAAAAGTGTGACTCATGTATCTCGCATATGTGTAACATGATCATTGTATGCCCTAGTGACATCAAGGTCGTGGCCTCCACAGACACATCGTGGATGGCCAGATGGGACACCGAAAATGTTTGGTTCTAGCATTGTGGGCGCGTAGGATGTCCTTGGGTGAAAGTCTCAGAACCTTCTTGGCACTAGGAGATGCTCTAACGTCTAGACCTTGTGGAATATGAGCGCTGGTGCCTATACCATAAGGTCGTGTCTCTCACTGTGTAGTGCTCGGTTGGAAGGGGGTGTGGCCTTATCCGCCCAAGTGAGGGGGCTATAAGCTAGGCTGAGTTTGACCAGCTTGCAAATGAGTCCGCTATCGATGAATCGGGTAGGTATTGGTAGACTACTGGTCAAGCGGATAGTGTAGTATCTTCCACTCGCTAAGCTATGTGGCTAGGGAGGCAGCAGTCAGTGTGGAGTGTAGTAGACCCCGGTGATGATCCCAGAGAGGAACTGTACTGATATGTGGACTTGATATGAGGACTGATATGATATTATGACACCCCGTCACTATTGCACATGTGGGCGGGCACACGTGGGAGGACGCTGATGTGGGCGGGGCTGAGGACTGGGCGAGCTACCAGTAGTTGGCAGGTTACTATGCTGGCAGGCTACTGAGCAGGAGTTGCATACTCATTCATTCATCCATTCACTATCCACTCGGGCTGGTGGTGCGCAACTATTTGTTACGTGTACCTTCGAAATGGCCAAGATTTCGGTTGGGGCACGCGACTAACCTGAGATCAGGAGTTTACCACATTGTGTTTAACTATCCAAATTTAGGTATGAGACTGGTTTGGATAGAATTCCCTTATGATGGACCCCATAGTTTGCGATACTACGTACTATCATCCTGACTTCACGCTCTAGCTTGGTCATTTCATTCGCACCGTATATTGCATATTTCGGCATTTGTGGGTTCATCAGGATTTGAATACTACATTGCTTCATTAGTATATGATATTAGTTTATTATGTTCTTGCATTGCATGACCTAGTTAAGGTCAATGATATTATGGCTCGCCAGGATTTGCATATTGCACTGCATCATCGGCAGCTGATATTTGGCCTACTATGTCTCCGTAATGTATAGCCGATCTGCACTGCATATTCTGATGTTATATGACTTACAAGCTTGTCAGTATTTCTGCTTACTCTCATATCGTATGATTCATAATCTTGTCAGTATTTCTGTTTATTCCAATAATGTATGATTTATGGACTTTATTGTATACTTGACACTTAACTTACACACACTTTCACCACCCTCTAAGCTTTCTCTAAGCTTATGAATGAAAGATGTGTGTAGGTGGAGTTAGGTGGCAACAGCGTTAAACTTGGAGCGTGCAACGGACGTCTAGAGTTTTGATTTTAATACATATGTATTTCTCTTTCTGCATTGTACTTAAAGTTTTTGATATAGTGGATATGTGGTGATATTGTTTTATGACTTGGTTATGCTTGTGGTTGTGCTCCATTATAAAAATAAAAATAAAAATTAATATTGAAAATCCTCCTTGTAAGATCCCAGGATCGGAATCTGGCATATGAGTATTGGGATCTGAGAATGGGGCACTACGGAGGTTGTCGGAGCCGGATTCGGTGATCGGAAATTTTATGAGTCCGGTTTCCGAGTTTGAGGCATGACAGTTTATCTATTTTTAGAGATCATTTTAGAGTATTATCCAAAAAAATGAATCATATCCAAAGATCATCTGGACCACACCACAAATAGCAGAGGAGATAATGATTTTCACCGTTAAAAAATTTGTAGGGCCCACCATAACATTTATTTTCCATCCAATTAGTTCATAAGTTCACAAAGACCTAAATTAAGAGGAAAAACAAATTTCATATTGATCCAAAACTTCTGTGACCCCAAAAAGGGTTTCGATGATAGACGTTCAATCCCCCACTGCCTTTTGCGGTGTGGTCCACTTGATTATTAGATCTATCTTACTTTTCATCTCAAGCCTTAAGACTAGCTCGTCAAATGGATGGACGGTTTAGATATAACACATACCTCATGATTAGACCCACAGAACTTGCTGTCGTGAATACAAAATAAAGTTTTGTAATTTTTTATTACATTTATATATTTTCTTGCTGTTGAATACTGCCATGATCACTCCCATCAAGTACTTGCCTGGGGAACGGATTGGCTACTCCCCCTACCATGGTTGGTGGCCTGTGCTATGTGGGCCCACCATGATGTATGTGTTTCATCAATTTTGTTTATCCATTTTTAAAGATAATGTTATGTGTTGATCCAAAAAATGAGAGGAATCTAAATCTCAGGTGGACCACACCACATGAAAACAATAGTGATTGGATATCCACCATTAAAATCCTCCTAAGGCCCACTATACTATTTATTTGACATCCAATCTGTTGGTTAGGTCATAAAGTCCCAGATGAATGAGAAAAAACAAAGATCAGCTTGATCCAAAACTTTTATTGCCCCCAAAATATTTTTAATGGTTGACTCTCGTTCAACACTGTTTCCTATAATGTGGTCCACTTGAGATTTGGATATAACTCATTTTTGGACTCATACTATAAAATGATTTGTAAAAATAGATGGACAGCATGGATGAAACACATACATCATGGTGGGGCCCACATAGCACCGACCACCAGCCATTGGCTGGTGTCAGCGAGAGTAGCCAATCTGTTTCCCTTACCTTACATATCAAGCAACCTTCACCTCTCTCTCTCTCTCTCTCTCTCTCTCTCTCTCTCTCTCTCTCTCCCATCAAGTACTTGCCTTGCATATCAAGCAACCTCTCTCTCTCTCTCTCTGCAACTCTCGTAAAACCAATGTGAGTTCTTAAAACCCATTTGAGTTCTTATCAACTCCCTATATCCGGATTCGACCCGAAAATATTTCGAATCTGGATGGGGCTACCCGATCCTGACTGATCATGACCGTCAATTTTGTTCGAATCGGGTCGGATCGGGTCGGATCCACCGGTTTGGGTCTGAAATGCCCAGCTCTATACACAGGCACTTGGAGAATGGAAACATGGCAGCCATCAACTCAAATTCAACCATCAAAACTAGGACACATCATCCCAAAATGAGATTGTTTGGACAATTCTTAAAACTGATGAGATGAATATGGTTTGTTGGCTATTTTTCATTCTAACCGTTCAATGGAAATCCGTCTATTAGTTAGATAGGCGATTCAATGTGTATTTATTTTGGTTTGTGGCCCATCTGAATTGGGTCACGAAACTTGGAAGTTGTAACTTGAGTAAGCCATATGCCACACAGTCAATTCCTTAATGCCAGCGTTTCAACCGTCAACCATCGTAGTCTACCAGAGAATGTTTATTGTCTTTTTTCAAAGGGTAACTGAGACTGAAAGCGTGTTTTGGGGGAAACGGATTGGCTACTGCCCCTGCCACCAGCCGCGTGGCTGATAGTCGGTGCTCTGTGGGCCCCACTATGATGTATGTATTTTATTCATTCCGTTCATCCATTTTAGAGTTTTATACCTGATGAAACTATAGCACGAACAGCTACCTCTGGACCACACCACAGGAAAACAATGGTAATTAGATATCCACCATTAAAATCCTCCTAAGGCCCACTGTACTCTTTATTTGACATCCAATCTGTTGATTAGGTCATACAAGACCAGATGAAGGGAAAAACCAAAGATCAGCTTGATCCAAAACTTTTATGGCCCCAAAAAGTTTTTAACGGTCCACGCTTATTCAAAACTGTTTCCTGTAATGTCGTCCTTGGGATATACCTCATTTTTGGTCTTATACCATAAAATTTTATGGAAAAATAGATGGACGGCATGGACGAAACACGTACATCATGGAAGGGCCCACAGAGCACCGACCATCAGCCATTGGCTGGTGGCAGGGGTACTAGCCAATCCGTTTCCTGTTGTGTTGTGCCTATCATGCACGTGCAAGCACATATGCCAACATGGTATATGTCTGTGTGAGATCTGAGCTTTCCATCAAGTGGACCACTTCGTTTAGATCTTCTATCTTAAAAATCAGGCGGTTTCATCTGCTGGCCCACCTGAGAGACAGATCCTGACTTTTAGGCCAAAAGATATAAACAATTTAGTGACCTAAGGTTAAGCTCCGCACGTGCTCATATAGGTGGGTCACGCCCTGATCGACGACTGGTTTTTAATCAGGCTTACACTCGTGGAACGGGACACAACTTCAAAATCAATGGACAGCCGTTGGCATGTCTTTGTGTAGTAGCATGTCTCATACGTAGTAAATCTCCTGAATTTTTTTTTTCTTACCAGGAAATCATCATGGTGTGGTCCACCTTTTGCACTGGGAATATGTGATAGATCAAAAATAAGGGTATCAAGCTCATCAAGTGAAACCACACATGGATGTTGAATTTGGTTTGTTGGTAACCGTCCATTTTTATCATACAAGTTTGACTTGTTCGATCAGCAGATGAGCATTATTTTTGTTCTGGAGTATTATCGCAGTGGATCATACCTGATGAATGGCCCAGATCCTCAACATGAGTGCCGTATCCCAGATATATTACAACGGACCAGCCCCTCAATCACGAACCACGAGTTACTCTGAAGGGTTCTCCAAGGCCACTGATGGTGGTGGAGCCCACCTTGTACTTCGTGCTTGGAAGTGGATTGGGTTCTAACCCACGAGTACCTGGCTAGAGACGGACGGTTCTCGCTGGGGATCTGTTAGTGTATGTGTTTTACTCATGCGTTCTATCCATTTTGATAGATCATTTTAATGACTAAGATCAAAAGGAGGCAGATAGAAGGCTCAAGAGTTGATCATACCAAAGGAAACAGTTGGATTTGAAAGTAGACTCTTGAAAACTTCTTCAAGGCAACCAATGTTTTAGATAAGCTGATATTTATATTTTCCCTTCGTCCATTTCTATGTGACCTTATGAGCAAGTTTGATGGCAAATAAACACAACCGTAAGCCCTAAGAAAGTTTCAATGGTGGGCACCATTGCAACCACTGCTTCCTGAAATGTGGTCCACTTGAGCCTTTTATCTACTTCCTTTTTAGTCTAATACTTTAAAATATTGATCAATCAAAATGAATGGATGGCATGGATATATAAAACACATACATCACAGTGGGCCAGGTCCAATCCTCGTCCTTTGTTCTTGTATTAGCCCAAGGTGGATTCGGTGAGGCCAGGAAACAGACTCCCATGGGCCACGTTGATGCATGTGTTGTATATCCATGCCGTCCATAGCTTATCTTAGGGCACGACCAAAAGATGAAGCTGATCCAAATCTCAGATAGACTACACAATTTGAAAAAAGTGGTGACTGTATTCCCATCATAAAAGAAAACTATTGTATCCTCCTGATCTCTGTGATATCCCTTCCTTCGTGTGACTTGATAAAGTTAGGAAGTTTAAGGGCCTGTTTGGGAGCGCGGATTTGGAACCCCTTGGATTCGGAACCCTGAAGGATAGGAAACCCCTTGGATTTGCAATCCTCACAGTCTGTTTGGCACCCTAAGAGTGTGAATCAACTTTAATTCAAAAATACTTATGCATGGTATATTCACAAAGGTTTCAATTTAATTACTAAATTAACTTTAATATCTTTAATTAGTGAAATATATAATTTTTGACACTATGGTTGTAATAAGCCCGCTAAAATATATGCTTTGCCGGAAAACAATGAAATTCCAAGCCTCATATGGACTGCAAGCACAAGATCATGTCTGAGTGATTAACCAACGATTTTTAATCGTTGATTAATAGGGACAATGTTTGGACGGTGCTGATTTACATGGACAATGTTTAGATGATGCTGATCATCATTAGTGGATCATGTGCTCAATAAAATGATAGTATACAGTGACACACATATCACACCACGACTATTGAAATGATTTTAGGTGTAATAAAAGATCTCACCGGGGATTGCAAACTCCCTCAAAGAGGGGATTGGAAACCCCTCGGATTTGTAACCCCAATTACTTTATGTGCCAAACAACCAAGGGAATTTGAAACCCCCTCCAATCTATGGTGCCATGATCATAATCTCAATTTTGGGCTCAAATGAGCTGGTAAAATATACAACACATACATTAAGTGGGCCCATGAATATAATCTCACTAAGTTTTTACTCATCAAAAGATGACCTAACAAGATATCATCATACAGGTGCCAAGTATAGAGGAATGTAAAGGTGATGTGGTATGATTTGGCTGGAGGGGCGGCTGCGATAAGAGATGCCTGAGTTGAGTGTGAACTCTACCTAACAATTTTCTAACATGCTTGGCATAGCCCGAAATCTATATCAACCACGTGTTAAGTCGTACATGAATGGAGCAAGAAGACAAGATTGGATGGACGGCCATTGTCTCCTGTAAATCGACCACTTAAGGGATATTTGAATATAGTTTGATGCAAATTTTCACCCATGACAGTGACTTACTATTCAATCAAATTTCACCACGACGTATCTGATAGAGACAATACAAGACCTAGTCACCATCAGTCATTGAAGGGGAGATACGTACCTGCAGCTGGCCGCCTATCTTTTGAAAATACTGCAGAGGATATTTGTAAGGTAGAGTCGGTCCAGAGGAATATGATAGAACCATATTTTCACCGTGCAAGTGGCAGAGATATGTATAAATCAGGATCAACCATCTAACAGACCCACTGTGGTTCGTGACTGACAAAAATCCTACCATCCAAATCTCCCAATCAGTAGCTTCAAACTGACGGTAGAAAACAAAAAAAAATTAATAATAATCAAATCAACGGTAGCCATTGGGTAGGTACGAATGTTAAAATGGGCCCCCGTGATGATTCAATTAGGTGGTTTTTTAACCATTATCTATCCACTGTAAGGCCCACGAGATGGACGGTTCCAGTTGATACCTCCCCCGGCCAAGTCGGTCGTGAAGAGATGGCTCAACCGTATCATTTTCTGCTTGTTTAATACTCCAGCGAAGTGCCATGGATGATACACAGGCACTTAGAAATTACTGATAAATTGTAGACATGGCATACAATTAATGCAAAATAAACTGCCCAAATGATGGGTTCCATTTTGGATTTACCATGAACTAAAATAGTAGGCTTTTGATGATTTGAATACCAAATTCGTGGACATTCAGTGGACGGTTAAAAATGAAAAATTAAACAAAAAAAATAAAGAAGCTAATAATCCAATTTCAAAAAACATTCGGGCCTACGGACATTCTCTGTATGGGGTCAGTAACTGGCTAGAAACGACAGGGCGTGTATTGGGTACTACCTTACCAGGACTTAGCTAGAGACGGACGGTCCTGTCAGAATCTATGTGGGGCCACTGTGATATACCTGTTTTATTTGAGACTTTCATCCATTTTGAAAGATTGTCTCAGGGCATGAACCCAAACAGGAGGCGGATCAAAGGCTCCAGTGGATTACATCACAGTAAAGAGTGAGGATTGAATGCCAACCGCCCAAAACCCCCTTGGATTATAGAAGTTTTGGATCAAGTTGACATTTATGTTTTCCCTTTGTTATGGTCTATGTGATTTTATGAATAGGTTGGATGACAGATAAACATCACAGCGGGCCCTAGGAAGGTTTCAACGGTGGATCATTGCTAAAACTGATTCCTGTGGTGTGGTCCACTCGACCCTTTAATCTACCTCATTTTTGGGTTCATGCTCTAAAATTGTCTTTCAAAATGGATGGACAGACGGATTGAATAAAACAAATATATCATGGAGGCCACACATAGCCCCTGACAGGACCGTCGGTCTCTAGCTAGGTCCTGATGCGTTAGTACCCAGCCGCCGTGAAATGACGAACATTTCACACGAGGTACTGAGAACAAGCTCTAGAGAAAACATCAGGTGGAACCACTGAAAATCCCGGGTCCAAAAATTAGGCGGGTCCACCTATTGTTTCAATGGTGACTCGTGGTGCCGTATCGGATCAGACTCAACCAAGACCAACCCAACTCCAGATCCGACTCATATGAGCCGTCAATCCATGTACATGAGTGCCAAATGTGAGATTGATTAGTCACAACCCCATATTAGAAATGGTGGTGAACTATCGCTGGAGTCATTGGAAAATAAGTTAAAGTTAGGCCGCCATCCATTCCCCTCATACCAAAAGCATAAAAGACGTAATTTAATATAAGCCATGCTATTCATGATTGAAATCTTTCCTTGAGAAAAAGACACATTAGATTAGGTGAATTCTCCCAGTTTTTTTAAGAATCTTCAACACCTCTTTTTGTGACCATTCACCGTCAAATCCCAGTTTTCATCAAACAAAAGTAGAGTACCCCATCTCACTCTATCATGTATCCATCCATTTTCCATCATCCATCCAAATGCATGTTTCATGTGGGTGTGTGTAATAGACATATGTGCACTTTCTCTTACCTATGCATGCATGTATCATGCATGTGTCCAAGTTTTCATAAAACAAAAGCAAACCCAAGTCTCTCCGTCATGTGTTCATCCACTTACACCATCCATCCATGCATGGATTTACCATGGACGTGCGTATGGTGGTAGGTACACGTCCACATGTTGCTTATCCTGGGCTGCATCGTGAGACCTTGACCCAAACCCAACTGACCCAACATGAGTGCAGGTTAGGCTGGGTTGAGTTGTCAGTGTCATTGGCATGGTTAAAGGTTTGAAAACATTTAGGTTGAGTACAAAGGAATTGGGCAAGGCAACTCGGCTTGAAACTCAGATCTGGTCAGGTTGTGGGTTGAGTCTTCTTGAGGTTAGGTCCGGTTCGATTAACCCTAAACCCGACCTACTCGACCCGACTTGCAATCCTACCCAATTATCTATATATACATCTACCATACATGTGTCTAAGGTTTCATAAAACAAAAGAAAACCCAATTAGTCAGTCTATCATGTGTACACACACTGCCCATCATCCATGCATGCATGCATGTACCATGCACACGTGTGGTGAGAGATCCATGTGCTCTTTTCCTTATATATACACGCACATGTGTACATGCATGGACACAGGGGCATGAACATGTATAGGTGTTGAGGGGATGGCATGCAGTTTGAAAATATCTATATCTATGCTTTTGTCATGCATGCATGCATGTATATGTGCAGGCATGATCTTCCACTCTGTTTGGACGAGTAGGTGGGCGCGCGAGCAGTAGCCTGTTGCAGTGAAAGGTTATAAACCCTCGTGGAGGAATAGAAGAAAGCATCCGAAGCCTTGTGCATTTAGAAAAAACGTATATAACTAGAAGCTTTGGTCCCGTTAGTGGCGCAAAATCAGAGCCGTTCATGAGGTATGTCCCTCAGAGAACATTCACTAGTCCAAAAGTTCAAGGAATAAAAGGATTAAAAAATAAATAAAAAAATTTAAAGATATAATCGATGGTCTATATTCATCGAAGATGTGTGGCACACCTACCAAAGGTAGCAGCCTAGTACTAGATATGATCTATGGTTGAAAGTCCAAGGACTGCATCTAAAGAAGCCCATGAAGCTTTTTCTTTTTCTTTTTCGTTCTTTCATCTATCAATCCATCAAAAACCCATCAAAGAAGGTGGGCCGTTCAATAAAGAAAGCAGAAAGTATCACCCGTGTACTACCAAATCCAGGCGCATCACGTACCAAAAACTGAAAAAATGTATCTCCCAAGAAGGATGCGCGAAGCAACAGCCAGTTAGCCACGTGTTGGTGCTGTGTAAGTTTACACGCTCTTCGTTTGTTGATGCCACTAGTTCAGTCCTTTGGCACGTGGACAACTAAAACAAGGTGTTTTACGGCTACTAATGTTGTTTTGAATAAGTAATCCAAGAAATGAGGTCATGGATTAGCCGAAATAACTGAAACAACAATGGCATAATAATTATATATATGAATAACTTAAAATGGATGATGACACATGTATTGTTATTTTAGACAAGGAAAAATAAAAAATGAATCGCTTAAAGATAGGCTTAAGGCGTGTTACGATGTCGCTATCTTTAAGGGGATATTTGCACCCTATTAGTGATTAATTTGTAAGAGGGTTACAGCAAATTCGCCTCCAGGATACAATAAACCTCTTCTCCAAGACCGGAGAAATATAGGTTTGAGCCTACAAAACTGAAAAACTGTACCCCAAACACACTTTTACAGCGTACAACCCTGACTTCTGTATTGTTGTAATTTACCCCCTGAAAACTGTTTGTAATTTACTGCTTGAAAATTATTTACAATTTAGCACTTGAAAACTGTATCTTTCCAAAAAACCTTCCAAAAACGAAAATAGTGAAGAAGAAGAAAATGAAGAGGAGATTGATGGAATTAATGTAAATTCAGATTGACCCAAAGATGGGTTTATATAGAATCACAAGAGATGCTTAAGGCCCTTTTCATGAAAAGACATCTTCTTCCATTGCGTCTTTTCAACAATGGTGGTGTCTTTCCAACATTGACATCCCTCCATTTCAAATTCAAAAGATACTTCATTCATCAAGAGGCATCACCATTCACACCAACAATCACCAAAGCCACAACCCTTCTTTTCCTAAAAATCTTTTATAAATTAAAATATCTTTTCTTCGTATTTTGAAAAAACCCAACAATCCCCTACTATTTTTCAAAATATAAAGGTCAGGGTATGTAAGAAAAATATGTGCAAAGGAGAAGGTGTCTTATGAACATCAACCTTCATTTAGTGTAAATAAATCAAAGTTGAATCAGAATCCTTAGTGATTATGGTCTTGAACTAAGTATTTTATATGTAACATCCTGAAAATCGGGGGTCGAGCAGGAGCCCAACTCCGGAGTTCTAAAACATCACTTATGCAACATATATAAAGATGATTAAATGTTGTCCGTAGTAATGCATTAAACATGAGTGAGATTATACCAAAACAGCATATCATACTCCAGAGACAATTGAATTACACAAGCAGAAGATTGTGATAAGTATATAAAGCATATAAGTGATTGTAAGTCTCCAGAGTATGAACGTCATTAGGTTAAACAATTACATATATAATTCTAAAATATATAAAATGGTGAAGCCTAATGTCATCTATTCATATCCCTATAGCCCCGATACGCAACTCTAGGTCTACGTAGACCCACCAGAGAGTTACATGTAGAAGAACTCCTCCTCGTCATCATAGAAGACGGGCTCCATCTCGTAAGCCTCATCATTGCCTGAAACTACAATAAAGTCTAGTTGATGTTTTAAAACACCGTCCCACAACGTGGGAGTGATGATCAACTCAGTGGAGCTATAAGGCAAAGGTTAACATATTATTAATTCAATCAAGTAGTAATGATAAAGCAATACAATCAAATATCCATAAGTACTCTAGTTAATGCAAACATGATATGTATTAATGATGCATGCCCTTGCCTGCACTCCCTCTGCGATCTTCCTCTTATGGTCGCGACATACACCCCTTCCTCTGTGCTCAACACTAACGCCAAAGGCACATGCAATGTGGTATATGAGCGTGATTATCGAGTTCTTATTAAACCTTTTCATACAGCAGGATTGGAAAGCTAAGGTACCTCCCTTTATATCATTAACCCAAACAATGATCCATCTAGGGTCGTCAATCCTAGTTAATCGCATACGATAGGCAAGTTCGCGAGTTTATACTGTAGGTTGCTACGAGAGGCTTGTTACCGTCTGCGTAGGCTTAATTCACACTCGAGGTCACCCCACCAACGCCCTACCAACTGGCAGTCTATTTTCGAAGGCTCGTCACCAACCTGACTGGGGACCACAACTAGGATGCGCTAGGATAGGCCTATTTCATACTCGAGGTTACTCCACCAACGCCCTACCAATTGACAGTCTATTTTTGAAGGCTCGTCATCGACCTAACTGGGGACCACAGCCAGGCTATGCCAGTGTAGGATGACAGCTCGAATACAATGTCCCATACCACCGTATTCAGCTCACGAGTTTGGGTTGCTCACTAGTCACTACAGGGAGGCTCATCGCCCCAACGTGGGCCGACAGCTCGACCGCGGTGTCCCATACCACCATGTCTGGCTCATGAGTCTTAGTGGATCATGATACTAAGGTTAAATAGGTCTTTACATTGGTAAGTTGGTAACTTAGGTTCAAGCAGTAGTGTCCATACATGGTAAATACACAATAGGCCAATCGGTTTATTAGACAAGTTCGACTGGTATGAGTGTACACCAAATTAATCGACATGGTACCACTGTCGACAATCATTGTACGCCTCGGATTCATCGAACATGTCGTGTGTGGCGAAATGACCTCAGTCACTACTCGAGAACCATTACTGATTACCTGGACTACATCGTAGCCCCAATCACACTTCAAACGATAGCATTCACAAGTGATAATCAATGACAACATGTGACAACCAAATCTAAATATAAATCTTAGTTGAGCATTTTAACAAACACATAATACACATGTTATCTTACATAGACATTTCATCCGTACAACACATAATAGTAAGATAGGTTACATAAAGGAAACTGTAATTATAGAGAAGGGGATTGAGAATCTGATCTCAACACCCTCATTAAATACATTCCAACAAGCATTTCCTCATTCAGGCGTTTTATCAAACACTTAGACTACACATTTCAACATACATGTATTAGACTAGTTATAACATATATCCAGACAAGCCCTCTTACAAAGGAGTTGTCACATACACAATAAGCATATATTCATAGTTAACAATCATGGCAAGCACAGATTCAAATTCCATATTCATTCAGACATTTTTATAAGCACTTAGACTACACACTTCAACATACGTGACGTATGTTGGTTATAACAGGTGTTAGGGCAAATCCTTTCACCAAGGAGTTGTCACACGTATGACAACCATATATTCACGACGAATAATCATGGCAAGCTCGAATCCAAATTCCATACTTATTCAATGATATCAACAAACACATGGAATACACTATATTCAACATAGTTCATATATATGGGTAAAGCGCGGGAAACATCGTATCTAAGCATGTGATAGCGATCAAGTCAGTCATAAATCATTAACTGACATTGAAAGCCTTGAAAATCATAACCTAAATGTTTATAGTTTGTACCTTTCGCCAGTAGACTCGTAACGAACTCAGTTTAAACACTAAGTCTTTGTCTACGGCACCACAACAACCTATAACATGGAATAAGTTAGCTATTTTACCCTTTACTCTATCTGGATGTCTAAAACAGATTAGGGTTAAGATTCTTTACCCAAGAACGGAGTCAGAATCACCAGAATAGCAACACGGTAACAATGGTTAAGCACATGGAGTGGCAGGGAAGAATCCGAGGAACAAACTCCAACACTTTCTCTCTCTTCGCCTCACTTTCTTCTTCTCTTTTCTCTCTCCTAAGGTTATAAATTCGTATGGAATAAGAGAGAGAGAGAGAGGGTTTAAGGTGCTTATATAGGCCCGGAACTGATAGGAATGGCCCTAAGGCCATGGTATACTTAGGTTATAGCCAAAAACTGGCCGTTTAGGTCCAACGGAGCTGATCTGGAGGCCCATTGTCTGCATGCGGTTGGACTTAAGCCTCCTGACATTAGATCTAGGTCGAGTTAAGTTTTCGGTCCAATCGGATTTACAGATCGACCGCGGGGGACCAGTTTTAGTTCAACGGTCACCGGTACTCGATCAGGGCCACAAGTACACTGACATGTGTTGAAAATTTTTTCTGATCCGAGGGTGTAGTTGGGTCAGATTCTGACGGTCTGAATCCTTAGATTTAGCCTGCAAGCGAACGAATTAATTCACTTAAGTCTAAGTTCATTTTTTAAAGATATTCACGTTTCTCACACACTTCGCTCCGGGCTTAAGTTGTGCGTTTCGGCATATTATCTGGAATTAATTTTTGAGGTGGTTGTCAAGTCCAATGAGGTAGTCATAACGGTATAGTTTCGTAGTTATCGAATTTTCGACGCGTGGTCCAGGTCCGATATGGAGTTTCAATGTGCTCTCGAGAGCAACTGGGTTTAGAGATTGATCCTAGGTTTCAAGGTAACGTAACGTTAGCGATCCTACTAATTTTGGGTCTTGCAGTTTATATTGAAAGTTGTCCAAGCTAATTCGACAGGTGATTTAGTTAAGCACTTAATTAATCTTCGTCTAATTTCTAAAGGATTTGGTCCTTAATAATTTCTGCCTGAGATGGTAATCGGGTCTTGTATGGATTTTTTCGAGATGTTACAATATATGACACAACTGGACATGTTACACACACATATATTTTAAATGTCATGTGTTCTAAAATTATAGCACATTAACAGCCTTGTGATTTGTCCTGGATTCATAAGTTCATGAGAGTAGCCAAAACTCTTGAAATCAGGAAGCGGCTCCACTTTCAATACTTATATAGGTGAGTCCTTATGAATGCCCCTGTAACTATAACACCCTTGAAAGAACTCATTAAGAGCAGCAACTCATCCTCCTTTTTATCATTATAGGTACCTAGCACTATATATACATCCAGGAATGAGACAGATATAAAACATACAGTGCTGCTTCAGACACTTCCTGTGAAGTACTTTGCCCATTGAAATTATTAACTTAAGTTGGGTTTCCCTCATCCGATGTCTGTGAAATTAGCTTAAGTCTCATTCCTCTTAATCTTTTACTGACAACATCTCTCGTCAGTCCCTTGGTGAACGAGTTCGCTAGATTCTGGATAGATCGTAGATATTATATTGTTATAACACTGTCACCAAGTAGTTACAGTACAAAACTATGCTTTAAACTAATATGTCTGGATTTTTCATTATAAGTCATGTTATATGCCTTTGATTGTGTCACTTTACTATCACAGTAGATAGAGACCGGTGGTAAAGGCCTTACCAATAATGGTATTTCTAATAACAGTTTATTAACCATTCTGCCTCTTTACTTGTAACGTCTCAGAAAAATCTGTACAAAAACCCGAGTACCACCTCAGACAGAAATCACTAAGGATCGAATTATGTAGAAATTAGATAAAAAATTAGAAATTAGATGAAAATTAATTAAGTACTAAACTAAATAGTCAGTGGAATTAGCTTGAACCACTATATATACGAATGACAAGACCCAAAATCATTGAAATCGCTAACTCAACATTACCTAAAAAGACATCGGAAAAATCCCAAAACCCAGTTGCTCTCAGGAGCACCTTGAAACTCCGTATCAGACCTGGACCGCGCGTCGAAAGTCCGATTACCGCGAAACTATAAGGTTATAATCGCCTTATTGGGCTTGACAATCATTGCGGGAATTGAGCCCAAATAGTATCCAGAAACGCATAACTTAAGCCTTGAGTAAAGTGTGTGAGAAACGCGAATATCTTTAGAAAATGAAGTGAAACTTAAGTAAATTGGGCCGTTTGCTTGCGGGCGAAATTGAAGATTTCGGATTGTCAGTTTCTGACCGAACTTCACCCATAGATCAGGAAAATTTCTCTTCACATATCCGTATACTTGTAGCCCTGATCAAGTGACAACGACCGTTGATCTGATATAGGTCCATCACGGTTGATCTGCCTATCCAAATGCGCTAAAATCGCATCCTGGCCTAGATCCATTGTCAGGAGACTTACTCTGTAACATAGGTGGGTAATGGATCTCCAGGTGAGTGCCATTTGCCCGAAACAGATGCCCTTTAGCTATAACCTAAGTATACCATGGCCCTGGAGCCATTGACATCACTTTTGAGTGTATATAAGGCCCTTAAACTACCTCACCCCTCTCTCATACGAATTTGCTCAAATCCTAGGTGAGAGAAGAGAGAAAAGAGCAGAAAAGAGTGAGGAAAAGAGTGAGAGTTTGGGAGATCGTGGCAGTGTTTCTCTCCCACGACTACACGCACTAGATCGCCTCTACTAACCTGTTTCAATGTTTAGGTAACCGTGGTTCTGTGTATGGGTATGTAGGATTCGAACCGAGTTCGAAACGAGTAATCCGACGAAATGTGCAGACAATAAACGTTTAGGTTATGATTTTCAATGCTTTCAATGTTAGCTAATGATTTATATCTGACTTGATTGCTACCACATTGTTGTAGATACGCCAATTCCTGTATAATATACATGTATGAACTATGTTAGATAAAAGATGCATTTCATGTGTTTGTTGAAATGTTTGAAAGAGCATTTGAATGTGATTTGAGCTTGTCGTGATTACTGATCTAGGGTTAGTCATCGTCACATATACGTTACTCTCTCCGTATAAGGAATTGCTAAAATATCTGTTGTAACTAACTTAGTCTATGTATTTGGTATAGTGTAGTCTAAGTGTTTGTTGAATTGTCTGAATGAGAAATTGTTGATGATTTGTACCTACTATGAGTATTAAGATAGTATTTTGCATTACCTTGTACATATGTATAATTTATTTCATGTAATCATATTTGCCTCTACGAAATTTATGGATAAAATTGTAACGTCCCGTCCAACCAGCACAGAATCCTGGGGCGTCCACGTCGGATTTGCCGCAGGACCATCCGTTTAAACTGCTCAGGATGAGATACCACCAGTAAAATTAACCTAGGATTAGCCCATTAGAATAGACCAGCTGGCTATGATAGGACCTGGCGTGGCTTGAATGATGGATGGCACTTGCACTTGGCAATACCGGTGATGACGCAAGGACCGAGGATGGTCAGAAAAATCTAAAACTTCAGGAAATCATAGATCTCACTGGGCTTGTGTTCCATCGCGGACAGCGGACCCAGTGGACACCCAGAACTGGGATCTGGCACTAGCCGAATGCACCCCACCAATGCCAAAATTGGAATCTGGCACTTACAAATGAAATCGGGATACCAGGCGTTCCATCCGTCGGATTCCTTCCAAATTTGTGGTGACGGTTTAATATATTTATCTACGCCCGTCCACTAAATCTGGGACCTGATCGTAGAACGGTGACCGTTGATCGCAAATTGGACCCGTACGACCAAACCCCGCATCCGTTTGTTCCCAAATTTTGCAAGGCCCTTCATCGGGCCATGGAGCACCTACCCTACAAGTTTCATGGCCAGAGGGCCGCCAGAACTGCCCCAATCACCAGATCGGCCCCCACAGGGCCATTTATGGGACGAAAGTGCCTGCTCAGATCATATATCCGTTCATCCGTTCGTCCTCAATTTTTGCATGGACCCTATTCAGGTCATAAGACACCTACACGCCAAATTTGGTGGTCTGAGGGGTGTTAGGGTCACCTCAACACCAATAGGAGTCCCATAGGTCTATTTTGGAAAGACTTGGGAACATAGGGCCAAGAGGCCCAACTCCAGGGAAATAAGCCCTAACCCTTTTTTCTCATAAACCCCTTCACTCTCTCAATAACAACCCTCTCTCCCTCCTAACTCTCCCTTCAACTCCCAACAACACATTCCTCTTCTTCTTAATCTCCCTCAATCTCCAACGATCAATCTCTTCCTCAAAACCCTCACCACCTTACAACAACAAGGCTCTCCCTTGTAACTTCCACCCTTCTCCAACGACCAAGGAGAGTGAAGAAGGAAGGAAGAGAAGGTAAAGAAGTGTGAAGGACCCTAAATCGAGTTGGGTCCCAAGAGAATCGACCCTTCAACACCCTATCCCTTCCTAAAAGGGAAAACTCTTCACCGCCACTCTGAAAATTGCCCGTGGGCCATCGTGGTAAGATCCCTCACTCTTTTTCTCTTGAAATCCTTGTATTGAAGAAGAAATAGTATGGATTTCTCTCAAGCTTGAATTATTTTAGGGATTCCGGCCGGCCAATCTCCAAAATCCTCACCCCTAGGTCGTTTCCAAGCCTCCATCAAATTCGAGGTGCGGACTATTACTCTTAGGTGGCCTAACACCAATTTTAGTGTAGGTTTAATGATTTTGAGTGCTTGGACGTCATATTGAAATTCTAGAGAAAACCCTAGGGATTTCATGTTTGTTAGAATTGTTAGAATGTGCATGTTTAACTCTTAATGTGATATAGATTGTGCCTTTCACATGATATTAGGATTGGATGATAACATGCTTGTGGTTGTTGATTCATTTTCCTCATATGTGATGCTTTATTGTGTGTGTGATTATTTACCGTTATGCTTATGATTTCTCAAGATGGAGGAAGTGTTTAACTTCCTCACACAACTCACACACTCACATGTACCTAAATTTTATGATGATACTTTCTTGCTTGTTAAAGGTATTTGTTTTGTATGGTTAGGATGCATGAGAATATGATATGGATATGCTAGTTGATAATATGAGTAGTGGGCATGCTGTAGATCCTTTTTCACTCTCTTGGGATGGTCAGGAACCTGACGAGAGAGGGTAGTCCCATCGGTAGGACTACGCTAGAGCTAGACCCGCGGATTGGGCGGAAGTGTTCGGGTGGCTGTAGTTCGACTACATAGGACCCTTGTGCCCGAGGTTATTCATCTCATGCTCGCCCGATTTGTGTGGACTAGCCTACTACCTGATCAACCCATGTTTGTTAACCATGTTCGCCCACATATATATGGAACCTGATGCACCCTATAACCTTTGTGGCCCATTGATAACTAGATTATAACTGGTCCACAGTCTCGTGAGCCGGGCATGGTGGAATGGGACACTGTGTCTGAGCTGTCGGCCTACGCTGGGGTACTGCGCCTCCCCGTAGTGACCGCGAGCGATCTCTTCCCTATCGGCACTCCTCATGTGCTTGGAGTCGGGAATGAGGATCCGACGGGATTACGGACCGCGGGGACTCGGCCTCACGCGTTGATGGGGCCTTGGCCTCGCAAACCGACATTAGGGCGCGGTGACATGTAGGGTGAATCGAATCCCCAACCCGCCGGATGAATGGACTTAACTAATAACTCGATAACACGACCGCATTGCATCGCATTAGTTAGGGTGGCGACTCGGCAGTCGAGGTCGCTTTGAGGGAGTGTTGTCATATGCGAACGTTAAATGGAGTCGCTCGAGGGAGCGTTGTGGAGAGGGCATGCATCATATCATCGCATTGCATAAGCATTTAATAAGAGTTGTAGGTGTTGTTGATTGATTGCTTTTCATTATATCCATATTATAATTGATGCCTATTATAGCTTAAGATTAATAGTTCACACTGAGTTGATCACTCACTCCCACTCTGGGACGGTGTTTTAAAACACCAACCAGACACGTCCATAGATGCAGGTGGCGATGATCAGGAGGAGCTAGGCAGCGTGAGTTTGGATGAGGAGGAGGAGTACTCCTACTTTCAGTTGATGGGCGGAGCGGCACCGGACCCGTATATGAGTTGAGGGGTCGCTGAGCTGGGAGCTCAGCCCTATTCTTTTGGACTTGATATTATTTTTGTAATTTTGGTTGTGTGGTGCTATGTGCACCCCCTTCATTCTTTTGGACATGTATATAGACATTTATGTTATCTCCTTCCATTTCAGCAGACTTGTGGTGGTGCTTCATGTTCCAGGTTGTTCCAAATTGAGCAAATTTAAATTGACTGATCATGAAACCATAAAATGTATGATATGTGACACCGGAAACTCGGGAGTTGAGTATTTACTCGACCCCCCGATTTTCAGGGCGTTACAAAAATGCAAGTGTTTGTTAACATGTTCAAGGTGTTTGATAAAATGCTCAAATGAAGTATTTACTTGGATTATTTGTCAAATGCTGAAATGCTTATCACATGTATTTATTTGTTACATCTGAGTAAGATTGGGGCTACCACGTAGCTCAGACAATCGGTAACTTTTCCTATTCGGGTGGCTGAATTAGTCACGCCACATTTGGAAAAATTCGATGAATCCGGGTTGCATGAAGATTGTCGACAGTGGTTAGGCCACACATGGTGCTTATGCACTCCACGTCGATTAAATCAGCGTGTGCCCATACCAATCAAACTTCCCTAATAAATCGATTGGCCTATTATATATTTACCATGTATGGACACTACTGATTGAATCTAAGGTATCCCTTACCAATGTAAAGACCCGTTTTAACTATGATACCACGATCCGCTAAGACTCATGAGTTGGGCATGGTGCTATAGGACACCGTCTTCGAGCTGTCGGCCTATGTTGGGGTGACGAGCCCCCCCATAGTGACCAGTGAGCAACCTAAACTCGTGAGTCAGGCATGGTGGTATGGGACACCATGTTTAAGCTGTCGGCCCACACCGGCATAGCCTAGCTGCGGTCTCTGCGTGGGTTGGGGTGAACCATCTGATCTGGATCCCCTTCGAAAATAGTGCTCTAGTTGGTACGGCATTGGTGGTGTGACCTCGAGTATAAACTTTTGAATTTGCCTATCAACTGCTTTTCATTAGGGGTGATACCCTACAACTTAACTATCAACTAGGATTGACGACCCTAGATGGATCCCG
Source organism: Magnolia changhungtana (assembly GCA_030180095.1). Taxonomy (NCBI): domain Eukaryota; kingdom Viridiplantae; phylum Streptophyta; class Magnoliopsida; order Magnoliales; family Magnoliaceae; genus Magnolia; species Magnolia changhungtana. The sequence continues at coordinate 1,637,442 of JASAUF010000084.1, read as the reverse complement.
CTTGAGTAAATGATATAAAAGGGAGGTACCTTAGCTTTCCAAATCTGTTGTACGAATTAAGTCTAATTAATTACTTGGCTAACACGACCATGTACCGCATTGCATGTGCTTTGGCGAGGAAGCGCATGTTTAGGAAGTTTGTCATGCGCGAATGGTTGATGAAGTCGCTTGAGGGAGTGTAGGTAAGGGCATGCATCATTACAACATATTATCCCTGCATTAATAAGAGTAGTTAGAGATGTTTGTTGTATTACTTTATCATTACTGCTTGATTAACTTAATAACATGTTGACCTTTGTTTTATAGTTCCACTAAATTAGCTACTCATTTTCACCTGGGATGGTGTTTTAAAATACCAACCAGACTTTGGTTTATATGCAGGTGATGATGGAGTTTATACTATGGAGCAGGACTATATGAATGAGGAGGAGGAATTCTCCTACGTCCAGCTCTCAGGCGGGTCTATGTAGACCCCGTGCTGCTTCGACGGGATCACAGGGATATATGATTTAGTCGAACACTTTATATTTTGACATTTTGTATATTTTGAAACAAAATATGTATGTATTCAACCCTGTTACATTATCATACTCTGGAGTCAGATAACTGCTTACTTATCTCAATACATGAATTTCAGTCTTCCGCTTGCTAAATTACATTATCTCTGGGGTATGATATGCTATTTTAAGATAATCTCACTCATGTTAAATGCACTAATATGGACAACATTTAAATATCATTATCTATGTTACATAAGTGATGCGTTGAATCTCGAGAGTTGATCTTTGTTTGACCCTCGAGATTTAGGGTATTACATTACTACTAGCTGTTAAAGCTATGAATTCAAATTTCATGGTAGAGTGAGATATGCAAGTTTGCTTCTTGGTTTCCCAAGAAATGACAGCTCCTCCAAGTGTAAAAATTCATCCATTGGTATACTTGGATTTATTAGAATCAGTGACCCAACTTGCATCGCTATACCTTTCAAGTACACTAGGGTAATTAGAAAAATGTAAACCATAGTTAATAGTTTTTCTCAAATATCTTAGTACTCTAGATACAGCATTTTAATGATCTAAACTTGGATTATTTGTAAACCTACTTAATTTATATACTGCAAAAGCAATATCAGATTGAGTAGAAGTCATAGCGTACATAAGACTATCAATCACCTTCGAATACTCTAACTGAGATACACTACGACCTTCATTTTTAATTAACTTGATATTAGAATCAAAAGGAGTAAAAACCGAATTCTTATCATAGTGATCAAACTTTTTAAGTATCTTTTCAATATAATGTGATTGAGATAGAGTTACACCACCATTGTTTCTTAATATCTTAATACATAAAATCACATTAGCTTCACCCATATCTTTCATGTCAAAACTAGATGATAAGAATTTTTTAGTGTTATTTATAATTTCTAAACATGTACCAAATATTAACATATCATCTACATATAGACATATAATTACTCCTTTATTATCAGAAAATTTCGAATATACACATTTATCAAATTTATTAATCTTAAAGTCATGAGGTAATTACTTTATCGAATTTTGCATGTCATTGCTTAGGTGCTTGTTTAAGTTCATATAGTGACTTGATCAATTTACACACTTTATTTTCAAAACCTTCTGGTTGCTCTATATAAACCTCTTCATCGAGGTCACCATTTAAAAAAGTTATCTTCACATTCATTTGATGGATTTCTAACTTATGAATGGATGTTAGAGCAACTAAAACTCCGATAGTTGATATCCTTGCTACCGGAGCATAAGTATCTAAAAAATTAATACATTCTTTTTGTGTAAATCCTCTAGCCACTAATTTGGCCTTAAACCTTTCTGTAGCTATATCTGGTCTTAATTTTCTTTTGAAAATTCATTTACAACTTATTGGTTTTTATCCTGGGGGCAGATCCACAAGTTTTCATATTCCATTTTATAATATAGAATTTATCTCATCATTTATAGCTTCCTTTTAAAAGGAAACATCCTAAGATCTAAGGACATCATCTGTTGTTACTGGATCATTTTCTATGTTATATATCAACATGGTTTCCTTTATTATGTTATCTTTATCTCCTTCTATTAGCAGAAAGTAGAAGTCAGGTGTAAAAGATATACCTTTTCTGATCCTCCTGGTCCTTTTAGGTTCTATGTTCGCTTTATTGAGACTGTTGATATCTTGATCAGGTATTTGAGAACTACTTATTTTCTAGTTATACAAGAGAATGAGTTTTCATAAAACTCGTCATCTCTAGATTCTATTACAGTTTTTATCGGGATCGTATGATTAGACTTTACAACTAGAAACCTATAAGCCTTACTATTTTGTGCATATCCTATGAAAATACACTCAAGAGATCTTAACCCTATCTTAGGCCTTTTAGGATCAGTAAGCCTAACTAAGGCTCTACAACCCCATACCTTGAAGTGTGAGATCTTAGGAATCCTATTTTTTCATAGTTCATATGGAGTCTTACAAGTCTTAGAGTAGGGTATCCGATTAAAGATATGACAGGCAGTCAATAGGGCCTCTCCCCAAAATCTTGAACTTAAACCTGCATTATTGAGCATATAGTTTACCATGTCTATGAGAGACCTGTTTTTTTGTTCTACTATCTCATTTTGTTGGGGTGAATAAGGAGCTGTAATTTAGTGAATTATACCATGAGTTTTGCAAAACTCTGAGAATTCTAATGATAGATATTCTCCTCCCCTGTCCGACCTTATAATTTTAATCTTTCGGTCTAATTGGTTCTTAACTTTTGCCTTGTATATCTTAAATTTTTGTAGTGCCCCATCTTTATTCTTCAATAGGTATACTAAGGTATAACGGGAGAAATTATCTTAAAGGTTATGAAGTACCTTTCTCCCCATCTTGTTATTAAACTGTTCATTTCACATATGTCACTATGAACTAGGTTTAGAAGTTGTGATTCTCTTTCCACCATTGGAAATGGTTTTCTAGTTATTTTGGATTGTACACAAATACTACATTTGTCATTAGATTTTGTATACTTAGGAATTAAATTTAAATTAGACATATTATCCATACTACGATAACTAATATGTTCTAATCTAGCATGTCAAACATCATGTGAATCAAACATATAAATGGAAGAAGAATTTTCATTTATGAGGTTCAATTTGAACATTCCATTAGATACATAGCCCTTCCCTACATATACCCTATTTTTAGACACAATCAATTTATTAGATTCAAATAGGATCTGAATCCAAACTTAGTCAGTAGACTAGTTGATATAAGATTTCTCCTAATATTCGGTACATGCAACACATTGTTCAGAGTAAGGACTTTTTCGGAAGTTAGATTAAGACGTACCTTCCCTTTTCCTACAACCTTGCATGTAGAGGCATTCCCCATATATAATTCTTGATTATCCCCGACTATTTTATAGGAATTGAACATATTGTAATTTCTACAAACATGTCTGGTAGCATCAGAATTTACCCATCATTCAACATCCTCATTTACCATATTAACTTTAAATACGATAGCTGCCAGATTCATATCTTCCGTCATATTAACTTACTGTTTTTTTTCTTGCATTTTTTTTTGTATTTTCGCAGTCTTTCTTAAAGTGACCAGAGATTTTGCAAAAGAAGCATGAACCCTTCTTTGATGTGTTCTTTTTGAACCCTTGGTTATTAGGTTTGAACCTATCATCTTTCTTGAAAGGTGGCTTCTCTAATTTCCGATTCACACTATTTTCGACTACATTAGCATTACTTAGGGCCTCCTCTTGTTCTTCAATTTTGTCACGGAGCCCAGATTCTTCTTCTACTCGAAGAAACATTAGGAGGTCTTCCAAGGACATTTTTTTTTTCTGTTACAATGATTTTCTAGTATCCTTCCATTTATGTGGAAGTTTAACAATAATTGTGGATACTTGGAAGGATTCGTCGAAATTAGTGTCATTGGCAATAATCTGTTGGATGATGGCCTATAACTTATGTACTTGATCAAGGACATGTTTTTCATCAAACATTTTAAATTCTAAAAACTGACTTACAAGGAATTTTTTGTTGTCTTTGTCCTCTGATGTGTATAGCAACACCTGCCACAAATTCTTAGCAGTCTTCTTTTGAAGGTAAACAACGTATAACGAGTCAAAAAGAGCGTTGAAAATATGACCTTTTGCATAGGTAATCATTACGTCCCCAATTTTGTCTCTTTTAAATTTGTTTTAACGTATCATCGTCAGATGGTGGTGAAGGAGGATCTTGAGTGAGCATATGATCCAACTTGAGTGATGTGAGGAAGAGATGGACCCTCGATTGCCATCGAAGAAAATTTGAGCCGTCGAATGGTGTAATTCGAACAAAGTCAGGATGACCCATAGAAGAGACTATATTATCACCTTAAAATTGTTATTTTAGAGGCCGAAAAATTGAAAATGAATCACTTAAAGATAGGCTTAAGGCGTGTTACGATGTCGCTATCTTTAAGGTGATATTCGCACCCTACTGGTGATTAAGCAAATTTACAAGAGGGTTACAACAAATCCGCCTCCAGGATACAATAAGCCTCTTCTCCAAGACCGGAAAAATGTGGATTTCGGCCTGCAAAATCGAAAAACCACACCCGAACACACTTTTACAGTGTACAACCCTGACTTCTGTGTTGTTATAATTTACCCCCTAAAAATTGTTTGTAATTTACTGCCTGAAAATTATTCATAGTTTAGCGCCTGAAAACTGTATCTTTCCAAAAACGAAAATGGTGAAGAAGAAGAAGATGGAGAGGAGATTGTTGGAATTGTGAATTTGGATTGACCCAAAGATGGGTTTATATAGAATCACAAGAGATGCTTAAGGCCCTTTTCATGAAAAGACATCTTCTTCCATGGTGTCTTTTCATCAATGGTGGTGTCTTTCCAACAATGGCATCCCTCCATTTCAAATTCAAAAGATGCTCCCTTCACCAAGAGGCATCATCATTCACACCAACAATCACCAAAGCCACAACCCTTCTTTTCCCAAAAATCCTTTATAAATTAAAATATCTTTTCTTCTTATTTTGAAAAAACCCGGCATGCAGTATTTAGTTATATATATAATTTGATGTGTGTGGTATGGAAGTGAGGTAAGTGTGGCTCGACCTCACCCAAGATGGTGCAGCCTCTACCATAAGCCTCACCTTGATGTATGTATTCTATAACTATGATATTCATCTATTTTATCCTATCATTTGAGGACATGAGCAAAAAAAAAAAAAAAACAAATCCAAATATCATGTGGACCATAACATGAGAAACATTGATGATTGACAATTAAAAACTTTATCGTGGCCATTAAAATAATTTTTTAATGGCAAGTGTTCACCCACCACTGTTTCCTATAGTATTGACGTAGGGATGAACATGATGAGGTCCACCATCTTCCTCAAGGATAATTACTCCGAATCCACAAAGCTTCTCTAGACTCCTCACAGAGACTTATCGAATCCATGAAAAAAGAAAGCAAGAAAATAGAAATAAATTTGAAATTGATTGATGTTTGAAATAAACGAGTTCACAACCCTTTAAATAGATATACTAAGCAATGCAAGAGAAATTAGAATCAAACTATAACTACAACTCCTAGAATTCTCAACTTACTATAAAGAGACAGTCATGATATCTACTAATGCGCAAGGTTTTTAGCCAAAAATAGTAAGTGTCCTATTTGGCTTCACCAAGCTGTTCTCCTAATTATTCTAAGCACTTCTTGTGTTGGGCGCAACTCCTAAAGCCCAACAAATGAAGAGTTATAATCAAACTAAAACTTACTATTTATAATAAAAACGGAATTAAATTAGGGAAACGACTGTCGATTTGGTGGTATTTTGCAAATCCAGCTTGCGCAACTTGGCATAGCGGGGTTCGGTGGCTAAAGTAGCTCATCCTACACCAAAATCATATATTTTACACCCGATAACTCATTTTGGATTGTGAGATACACCCGATTTAAGGTTTGATGATTTGGATCACTTCTGTCGTTGACATAGCCTTTTTTTTAATCCATCTTGGCAATGAAACTATCTGTGACCCGCTTTACATCAAGTATGGCCCACTTGATATTTTTATTTGTTTCATTTTTGGGCTTATGCCCTCAAATGATTTGGAAAATGTTATAAAGTACATAAATCAAGGTGGGCCCCATGGTAAGAGCCGCACTGTCCTAGGTGAGGTGGGGGCACACCTAATCCGCTCCCATATGGCATATGCAGGGTACTTGGAAATTGATGGTGGCGCATGAAGACAATCTTTCAAAGGATATTTGAAAGAGTAGACGCAAAAGCAGTAGAACCAGATGAGGTAGTAGAAGGCATTGAAGCGAACGATTGTTATTTATCTTCTTAAACAAGAAGAAGCATAGTAAGGATTTAGCAAAGCAATCCATCATGTCTCATTCAATCTAATGAGAAAACAAAACACTTACTCTTGCCTTTGATTGGTGATTAAAGATTTTAAAGATCCCACTAATACAAGTAATATTAAAGAGATTGAAATGTGAGGATAACTAATCCCAAATATCTCTTTAACCAGTGTAATATTTAGCCAAGCTCAATTGCTTTTGAGATAGAGTAGAAATCTCGAGCTTAAGTTGATAAATACAAACATTGATTTCTTTTGAAAATCAGTCCTTCATTTCTTCCCAAACTTCATTCGTAGTGTTATAATAGATGACACTTGCACACAAATCAGTGTGTGTGTGTGTGTATAATTTTCAAGCATTGTAATTTGTGAAAGGAATTTAAATGAAGATTTGATCAGGTCATGTTGAAGAGTCGATTAGGGCACAGAGTAGTGATTTTGATGAAAAATATTGAATCTTTTGTTGGGAGCATTGTACAAAAACCTTAGGATCTCGCCTCCCAAAAACACTAGAATCATGGAATGTAATAAAGCAATGAAATAAATCAAAGCACAAACCACACGACACAAGGGATTTTACATGGAAAACCCTCAAAGAGGTAAAAACCACGGGACCTCATCTAGAGCAACAATTCACTATGAAGTAGAACGTTACAACCGATCACAAGCACACACCGCTTGGATCAAACCTTCTTCACTCACGTAGGAGTGGATGAACAATAAGAGAATAACAAAAATAGAGAGATCTCACCGATCACGAGGACATAGAAGTGCTGAGACGTTGACTGCGAAGCAGATCACCTCTACGAGCAGAGTCCTCCCTTCCACAAGCTTCATCTCTCCCTTTTCTCTTTTGATAGCCCTAAAACCCTTTAGCAAACCCTTGCATAGCTTTAGAAAACCCCTTTGCATCGCCGTAGAATAACCCTAGGACTCCTATTTATAGTTTAGGAAACTCATTTCCGTACCTCTGCGAAAACCGCCTCAATTTTACACAGTCTGTACCAAATCCGGACTGAATCTGTGTAACTTTCGACCAGTTGAGCCAGGGCCTTAACTGGTCGAGTAGACCTTCGACTGGTCGAGCCAGACCCTTAACTGATCGAGACCAAAAAATATGACTTACTGGACTTTGAGTCGAGCGACCATCGACTGGTCAAGCAGGCCCACTCGATCGGTCGAGCAGCGCGGTCAAGTGAGAATCAAGACATCCGCGCTGCACTACTTCTCCTCTAAAATGAGGAGGAAAACCCCATCATCCTTGACACAATGATGGGTGAATAGATCATCACTAATGAAGAGAGAGATGACAATAACTAGCAAGTTGGTAATGTTGAATGTAATCTAAACTCAAACTAACAACATAGTGTAAGGAGAGGGCCACATATTAATGGCAAATCTCATTCTTGCCACAAACAGAATTTTTCTATTTGTTCCAATATGATTGGGCCATATCCTAACATACTGCATTTAATGCAACCGTGCTATAATGTTAGTGATGATATGGACTAAACACACAACAGAAAAATAGATAGTCTATGTTTGTAGCAAGCAAAGGAATAAGATTTTTTTCTAGCAATCATTAAATTCTCATAGAAGGTAAAAGATTAAAAATCTTTATTATAATTAAATAAATAATTCTAAAATTCTAAAACATGGGTCAAAATGAATTAATAATTTTTTGCCATTTATTTCATTAAAATCACGATATCTATTGATAAAATCATGTAAAAAATAAAAATAAAAATTTAATGCCCGGATCGAGTCTGAAAATCTCACGATATTGAGTCCGAGTCAACGAGACTCAGCTGAGTCACCCTCTATTCTCAATCCTCACCGAGTTTTTAATCAGTGTATCTGGTAGCATATCGTTCACCCAACATAGCCCTGTATTTCTCTGTATCAAGCTGCCAATAGGAGGCAGATACAGCCGTACTATTCAATGGCTATCCTGGTATGATTAAATCCGAGTTGACTCAGAAAAGTCGAATCTGACTCAACGAGTCATCAATCCCTGTTAATCGCCCATGCTACGATATATGAAAACCAATCTGTATTCCATCATATGTGCCAAGCTGGTGCACTCGTGAGAGATCTAAGCCTTTCACTAGGTGGGTCCAACATTTTAGATGTCCAGCCCCAAAAATTAAGGTGGTCCACTCATCAAGCCAACCCACGTGCAAGAAACAAATGAACCGCTAGTAAAAACTTAGCCACAGTCTCTTTAGTCCTTCATTTGTTAGCATCATGGCCCACCTGTCAACGGTTCAGATATTACACACGTGGTGGTGAAAAGACAGGAGTGGCTGGCCTTGAATGGGGAGAACTACACTTTGAAAAAGAGTAGCATTTGCCACCACAAAACGAGATTATTTGTCTAGGGTGAAAAGACAAGACTATCCCTTCCCTTTTTTGAAAGTATGATTAAAAATGTTGGTCCCTGATAAGTGGCCCACCTGGATTTTTTGGATCCCGAGTACTGTTCAGGTCCACGTGGGAGATCTTCATGCCTGAAATTTAACTGAAATCCAGTACAGGTGGTAAAATCTGGGAAAGATTCTTTTGTGTGTGATGGTAATTGCTTTAGCTGCTTACCAGCTGGAGTTGGACGGTTGTGGAGAGCTGATTTCATCCTCACATGGGCCATCACGCCTCTCTCCCAACAACTTTCAGAGCAGATTCCAAAGCTCTCTGCTTTTTCCGCTTTCTTCCTTTTGGACTCTCTCTCTCTCTCTCTCTCTCTCTGTTCGCTGGCCTTTTTTCTCTATAAATCCCAGCCCTTGCCGGCATTAGAACTTCCTCTTCTCCTTCCATCTTCTCTATTCCCTATAGATCTCTCTCTCTCTCTCTCTCTCTCTCTCTCTCTCTCTCTGTAACTCTGTTTTTTGGGAGTTGCAGCCTGTGTTCTCGAGGCTTTTTTTGATCTGGGTGGTGTTCTTTTGTGGGGATTTTGAGGTGTCTGGCCTGGGATTTTGGCTTTTTAAATAGATTACTGCGAACCCATTTGCTGGATCTGGTGTTTTTGCTGTTTTTTAAACTGTTGCAAAGATATCATTTCTCTTCTGGTTTGAAGGTCTTCTTCTGCTCTGTTTTCCTCAGAAATTCTGTTGCTGAAGCTGAAATTCTGGGTTTTCAGATTCAATACTGAAAGCCCATAAACTGAATCTGTTGATTTCTTCCCTTTTCCTGCAAAAATTTTATCATTCTGTGGAGAACGAGTACGGAAATCTGTTTTCCTGGTGGAGCTTACGAAATCATCTTCAATCCCTCCATCAAACCCGCTTTTTTCAGGAATCTGAGGCTGAAAATCCTGATATTCTCCTTCAAAACCCGAGATTCTCGCAGATCTGTGGGTTTTTGAATTTTTCAGCAATCTTCAAAATCCAGCTCCAAAAATCTCCCAACTTCTCAAAAAAAGGGATTTTTTTGGGGGGCCTGTTACATTTCAATCCACACCATCTATCCCTTTGATTTTCACATGCATAATCTCACGGTCTTGATGTTTCCTGATTGATGTCTCCAATTCTCTGTGAAATCCTACGCTCCGGGTTTATGATCAAATCGACACTCCGCCGAAGGACCCATCTCGTTCAATCCTTCTCTGTTGTATTCCTTTACTGGTTTTATGTGTTTTCATGAGCAACCCTTTCTGAGAAGAATCTGATATTAGAGTCCTGCTTTTTTTGCATTTTCTATCCAATAATCCTACAACAATCAACACCCATAATCCAGTTTCCCATCAATTAGCCTAGGAAAATCTGATATTTAGGTCCTGTTTCTTCAATTTCAAGCCACCCCAGAGTCTAGTTTTTTGTAAATACAAGTAGTACATAATTCAACCATGGCTTCTCCAAGTGGGACATCATCAGGGTCCACCATGTTGCAGAATTCAGGATCAGAGGAGGATCTGCAGCATCATCTGGACCAGAGGAAGCGGAAGAGGATGCAATCCAACCGTGAATCAGCAAGACGGTCCCGGATGAGAAAGCAGAAGCACCTGGATGATCTGATGGCCCAGGTGGATCAGCTGAGGAAGGAGAACAATCAGATCCTTACAAGCTTGAACATCACCACACAGCATTACTTGAATGTGGAGGGTGAGAATTCAGTACTGAGGACTCAGGTGGTGGAGCTCAACAACAGGCTTCAGTCCCTCAATGAAATCCTGCAATACGTGCATGGGGCCCACCCCAGTGCTGGTTTTGTGTTTGGTGGTCCTCAGGACTACCTTGACAACTTCATCAAGCCTTGGGATATGCCGTTTTTTAATCAGCATCTCATGGCTTCACCAGTCGCGTTTCAGTACTAGTAGACAAAGTTGGTGTTGGTAGTGGTGTTTGTGCAGGTTTACTTTACTATGGTAGTCCTGCTTTTTTTTTTTTTTTTTTATTCCTGCATGGAGAAGGATATACCCACTGGGGGTGGTATATGTATACAATGCATTCATGAGGTCTGGGTGTAACTGGTGTTTCTATTTATATAATATAATAATAACTTAGTTGCTGCAAATCTCCACCATTTATTATTTTTTATATGTTGGACTACACGATGGATGGTGCTATGGTACTAAGGTTTTCTGTTTGATTGAATGGCACACCATTTATTATTTTTGTTGGTGGTGTTTGTGGTCCTGTGTTTTTTTTTTATTTTCTTGGTTAGTGGTGTTTGTGTGGCTGTACATCGAGCTTGAGGTGAGCCAAGAGCTGGAACGCTCGCCCTTGAGTTCGCTTGGCTTGTTTGTTAAAGCTTTCGAGTCGAGTTTGAGTCGAGTAGAATTGAGTTTATCTCAAGTTGAGTTGAGTTTTACCTTAGTAAGGGAAAGAAAAAGAGGAAATGAGTTTACTTCTTAAAAAAAAAAAAAAAACTTTTATATATATATTCAATATTAATATAATATATATTATTAAAATATATTACTCGAGCCGAGTCGACCGTGGTTGAACTTGGCTTGAATTCAATTCAAGCTTTAGTAAACAAGCTTGAGTTAAGTTGAAATACACCATAGTTGAACTTGGCTTAAACTCAACTCGAGCTTTAGTTAACAAACTTGACTTGCCTTGAATCAGCCTTTCGAACCGAGTCAAGTGAGCTTTTCGAGCTAGCTTGTCTCGTGTACAGCCCTGAGGACAATGCAATAGGGAATGGTATGCAATCACGTGGTTTTAGGTGTAGTTGGTCGTTCTATTTATATAATATAATAGTAACTAAGTGCTGCAAATCGTCTCCGTTTATTATTTTATTATGGTGGGCCATGTGATGAGGCATTATGGTACGATCTTTCTTGCTTGATTGAATGGAGTAGAGTATTTTATAGTCCACGTATGAGAAAATTGTTTGGAAGGAACTGCTTATGAGAATCCGTGGGAAACCTTTGAAAACTATCTCACGTCATGAGGGCGATGATGAAGTGGGAGGTAATTTCCACCATTGGTTTTCACCCAAGTCTACCTTAGTAGCAAAATAATGTGATTTTATTTCATCCAAGCTTAATAACGGGTTGTGTGAGTTTAGACTACATTTATGAGTGATAAATAAGAGACCATGTGAGCTTTAGACTTTATTTATATTGTTGTAGCAGTCACCACACGTTAGGCGTGGAAGCAACCTTCAAACGATTCAAACATATAATAGGGGGAAAAAAGAAGAAGAAGAAGAAGCAATTACTGAGAAATACAACGATTTGCAGTCGCCACACATCATGAGCGAAAGTAACCTTCGAACAATTCAAACATGTAATAGAGAAATGAAGAGAATGAGCAATCACACATAAATACAATTATTTATATGAAAAGACTTTTGTGGAAAAGAAACCAAGGCACCAAGCGATGGAACAATAAATGAAGAATTAAAAGATATAAGTGACTTACAAATCTTGAAACCCTTTGTCTCCCAAAATGAAATTTCTTTACAAAATCCTCGAAAACTCATTTAGACTTTTCCACGTTAGTTAATTAACCCTAGTTTTGTATTACACACATATATATGAGATTACGTACAAAATTAGAAATAAATCATGCAATTACACAAAAGTTACGCAAACCGTCAGTCGAACCTTCGATCGATCAAGTATTCATCGATTGATCAACCCCGCAATGTTTGATCAATCGAACTTGCTAAAAAATGTCCATAAATCAAATATGTATTTTTCGACTAATCCCAATCGATCGAGCTTTGATCTTTTGATCAGTTGAACATATTCAAAACTGTCTAAAAAGTTAATTGGGTAATTTAGGATTTTCTTGATTAATCAAGGTTGCGCTTGATGGATCAAACTCTCATGTTTCTATTTCAACACATACTAAAGGCACCAATTCCAACATACATATAATGTGAAATAAGTTATCGGAGTTTTCATGAGGTGAGAGAGGATGACGTAGAGCAGGTCGCAGACAGTTTCATGGCCAAGGTGGATCAGAAAAGGCTCGGTCAATGACAGAAGTGATTCGGACTGTTGGACCTTAAATTAGGCGTATTTTACAATCCGAAATGAGTTATCAGCGTAAAACATATGATTTTAGGGTAGAACGAGCTACTTTAGCAAACCAACTCCACTACGCCGAGTTGTATAAGCTGGATTTGCGAAATACCCTTGGATCGACGGCTGTTTCCCTGTTTTAATTCTGTTTTAACTATAAATAGTAAGTTTTAGTTTGATCATTATAACTCTTCTTCCTTTGGGCTTTAAGAGTTGTGCCCAATGTGAAAAGAGCTTAGAATAATTAGGAAAACGGTTTGGTGAAGCCAAATAGGACACTATTTTTGGCCGAAAATCTTGCACACTAGTAGACATCACGATCGTCTATAAATAATAAGTTGAGAATTCTAGGAGTTTTAGTTGTAGTTTGCTTCTGATTTCTCTCATATTGCTTGATATTCCTATTTAAAGTGTTGTGCACTTGTTTATTTCATTTATTAATTAAATTTTAAATTTATTAAAATTTATTTTTATTTTTTTTATTTCTCCCCTTATGGATTTGAGAAGTCTCTGTGATGAGTCTAGAGAAGCCCGTGGATTCAGAGTAGCTATCCTTAAGGAAGACGGTGATCAACCTCATTACGTTCATCTCCTGCATCAGAGGACTCCCAAGATAGTTCACCATCTTTTGAAAATGATGGTGCCTGATGCTCCTCACATTCGGCACATTCGGCACTCATACAGCTATGGACCGTCCAAATTGCGGGCCCCATGAGAAATATCTCTAAAATCGGAGGAATCCTAATTATCAATAGATGACTATCAAATGAACGGTTACAGCTAAAATAATCAGTGGTCAAAATTTCAAGAACAAAATCCTGGTTGCTATCATCTCGACTGTACATTTTCAGTCGTTGGGTTTGGACGTTTTGGATTTTGGTGCCGAACTATCACGTGTATGGTCTAATAGCCACCGCCATTTTCCAAAAAGGTGGGAGTAGACCAGCCCTTTACTTTCATAAAGGAGACCTGTTCAGTAGTCTGTCGGACCAATCAAAGGAGACCTGTTCAGTAGTCTGCCGGACCAATCAAAATAGTAGTCTGTTAAGGCTTATAACCCTGTATTTGAAGGCTGTGACTGCCTTTTTTAGTTTTTAACATACGTATACAGACCCGCACCCCGTAGTGGGATTTTCCCACCTACGAATGCTCAATTTCCCGCCTACGAATGCTCCAAATCAAGGTGTCCCAACTCCTGGGAGTCTACCACTGGATCAAGAGTAGTAAAGATCCAAATGAAATTCTTAAGTATATTTATATAACCGAAGTTTGATTAATTAAATTAACTTTAATATCTTAAAATTAGTGAACACATGTGATATTTAATAGAATAATTTAATAAATCTATTGAAATAAATACTCGCACAAAAAAAAAAAAAAAAGAAAAGAAGAAATTAAACATGTCTGGTGAGCAACATAAATAAACATGTCGGGTGAACAACATAAATAAGCATGTAAATGAGTGACCTAAAAAGAAAATTTGTTTAATTTTTTTTTAACACATGCACACACATCCCACATACTCATGCCATTGTGGAATTACTCGAACCCTTGACCCAATGTTGAAACTTAGAGTCTACCATCGGAGCACACATAAATAAGTGACTTGGCAGTACGCTTCTTTATTCCTAAAATTCTTTTACTTAAAAAAAAGCAGTAAAAAATAAATAAATTGCAATTTACATCCATTATTTTGAAATTATAATAATATAAAGAGATTTCAAAACATTCCCTAAGTAATATTTTATTTACCACCCATTTCAATTACCTCTAATTATAAAACAGGAAACACCAAAAAAATATATTTACACCCAATTATACTGGAACACACCTAAATACAAGATGCCAAACAACGCCTAACTGGATTGTGGAGCCCACCACTGCTAAGTTACAATCTTAAAAAACAGACTAATTGAGCAATCTTAGCCTTTGATTAGTGGAAACTTATTTGTTGAAATGGGACCGTTGGATATCTTGAATTTTAACCATACAATAATAAATGTCCAACAATGCTGTAGTTAAATAATCCAATAAGCTATAATTTTGGGTCATGATACATCTAAACCTATGATTCATTATTAGACAGTTTAATTCTGATTACCTTTGTTCCGCGTATCCAATTTCTAAATGGTTGTGTATCATCCATCGTACTCTGCCAGAGTATTAAAGTTCTTCTCTTCCTTTTCCTCTCAGGATTAATATGGTTGGCCGGGAAGAAGGCTCTCATTGAAATGATGTTATGATGCACGAATGGTAGTTGGTCTTTTGTAGTTTTTGGTGTGGCGCTCTTACATTTCAGTGCAACTGAAGAACATGACTGCTCATACACATGCGCTAGTAAATTGTACACGTGGCACATATGTAAGGCCAAAACATGGGCCCTACTTTAGGTGGGTCACAAAATTAATATTTGCACTCAAGCAGTATCCTGGATCTATTGGACGGATAAAGTGGAGATTATTCCACGGTCCCAATTCAGCAAAAATGTGTTCACTAATCAGATTTTTAAGAATACTCCGAGAAATCTTATATTTTGTGTTGTGACCTATCTACAATCACTCCATAGATTTGGACGGTTTTGATTGAGTTACATGTATGCACATGTACAACTTACATGTGTGTACGTGATTTTGCATCGATTTGATTTTAGGTTGAGAAGCCAGATTGATGACTGCATGCCTATGGGCCATCGTACTCTTCAATACTCTTCCGAATTTGTGTCTGTTCAATAAATGATTTTTTGGATGTTGGTGGTGAATGATTTTTCAAATAAATGTTTGAAATTAGGAAACACAAGGAAAAAAAAAAAAACCATAATCGTGACAAAAGGCCAGCCCAAAATTCCAACGACTTGGTATTGCATAGATCTGGGCCATACGTTTTTGTTAATGGGAGAGAAAAAGTCCAACAAAATAAATAAATAAATAAATAAATAAAATCCTCAAGATGATAGTGACAAATCTATGTTTTTGACAATTTCTCAGCTAAGAGTTTCTATTTTCAAAATATGGCTTCTTGTGATGTTATATAGTGACAAAAGGCCAGCCCAAAATTCCAGCGACTTGGGATTGAATTGATCTGAGCCATATGTTTTTGTTAATGGGAGAGAAAAAGACAAAAAAAAAAAAAAAAAAAGAAAAAGGAGAGAGTCCTCAAGATCATAATGACAAATCTATGTTTTTGACAATTTCTCAGCTAAGAGTTTCTATTTTCAAAATATGTTTTCTTGTGATGTTATTGAAAAAATCATGCTAAAAAATCTTTAAAAATATTATTAGAAATTAATAATAGTTAAAATTATAACTATTAAATAAGGATTTTGCTAAAATTCATAGATGCCTCCCAAGCTTTTAATTGACATGTCGGATGCCTAATCATCTACTCAGCGCTATTCATTCAATAGTTCCACTGCGAACAAGCTATCATGCAAGAATTACACCGATTTGATGATCCTAGCCCTATGTATAAGGTTACTTTGTTCTAAAAAATCAATATTACAGTCGTTAGGATGATGCCACTGCTTCGATTGATGAATTTTGTACTTCTTTTTTTTTAGTGCATCAATCATATATTAAGATAATCTGATAAGTGTGAATTTTAGGACATGGCATCTACATTATCTGCAGTAGGGTAATGAATGGCTATTAATGCACCATATGGTTGCAGTGCAAAGGGCCAAATATTGACAGTGACATGACAACAACCATGTGTACTCTCAATGTTTTTGTGGCTTCAATGCAAGGACACAAATTGCCAGCAATCAGAGTTATAAGAATCCCTAGTAAATCCCAATAGCCTCATGCGGTGAAAATGCCTTTTGCATTTGTCATAAGGTAGTTCTGTAGTGAAAAAAATAAAAATTTTATTTTATATGGAATTTTTAAGATTAATTCATGATAATTGATGTCCTTGTTAATTAAAAATAATAATTAAATCATCTTTTTAGTAAAAATATGTCGTAACTAAATGATTCTATTTTATTTCTTCAAAAAAAAATTAAAATTTAATGATTCTATTTTCATTATCGTATATACTGAGTCCAGGTCAAGAAAATCTGTCATAACAAACGTGGGTTGTTGGATTCTCAAACCAACCCAATTTTGGATTAGTTGATCTTAATGGTAGGCCCTACATTTTCCTGGAATTGATGTCCTAAAAAACTTGCAGTATTTGGGGAATAGATGGAATGATACAAGTTAGGAAGCAAATTGGGTATTACCCTGCCTCTCCTGAGATCGGCACGGACAGGGGCTTTGAGGGGCAACCGTGATGTATGGGGACCATCCACACTGTCCATTCATTTTTTTTCATATTATTTTAGGGTATAGGCCCAAAAAATGAGTAATATCCTAGGCTTAAGTGGACCACATAGTGAGAATTAAATTCCTGCCATTAAAAGCTTCTCAAGGGCTATATAAGTTTTAGATCAAGTTGAAATTTGTGTTTTCCCTTTATTCAAGTATATGCAACCTTATGAACAAGTTGGATGGTAAATAAGCATCACAGCGGTGATATGCCTCGATTTTGGGCTTATGCCCTAAAATGATATAGACAAATAGAAGACTGATATGGATAAAACTCATACATCATGGGGTCCCTGAAAGGACCTACCTATGCCGAGATGAGGATTGGCATGGGTGGTACGACCCCATCTCTATAGGTATGATCATCTCAATAGAATCCTCTGCTTACCACAGGCAGGAAAAATCCTGCTCGTGGCAATCTAATTGGACAAAATTATTATAAGCTACCTTTAATGCAGTAGTGTTGATAACATCAGTGATGATGTGAACCAATCACGATGTAGTAAAGCTGGATTTTCCTGATTGTCGCAGGCTGAGGATCTGGATTCTTCTCAATAACTACATCCCAACTCCTTGAAATGTAAAAGACTTTTTATCATCAATTGTTGGCATAGGCAAAGCAAAGAAACTTTGAAATTGTTATAAAATCTAACAAATTACTTAAAAATTGCTTGCTCTGTATCTCTATTTTTTTTTTTTTTAAATAAAAAATTATTACTTAGAATTTATTTGCTTTGTATTTCTACCATATATATAAATTAAGTAGCTATAAACAATTTTACTCATGCAAGTAGTTTTTGGATGCGGTAAAACTCTACCTTATTTAAAAGAAATAGAGAGTCTTTAATGGAGAAAAAAAGGGCCAGCTTTTAAATAATTAAGAAAATTACAACTAATCAGCTATTCGTGCAAACACTCTCTCTTGATGCTTTAACATATTAAGATTGATAATGCTCACTGAGTAATTATACTCATGAAAGACAATAAAATTAAATTAAACTGTACAAAATTTGGATTTTGATTTAGATGGATCTTAGTTTTAAAAACACATGTTGATTTGCTTCTCTAATTAGCTAACTGTTAATGTCTAATGGTTAACCAAATAAAAATAATTGGTCCAAATTCAACAAATAAATATTTTGGAGATAAGCGTGGTTGGATAACCACTTGGGGTACTTAGCCAGTTGGATTTTTATTTTTATTTTTATTTTTTATTTTTAGTATTTTTAATAGACCCATACTCACACCACAGTAAAATTTCACGACAATGGATACTTGAAACTCTTGTGAGTCTATCCAGTTGCAGCTGATTAGTTCTCCAACTGATATTTTGTAATGCGTTTGGATGCACCACTATTGAATTGTAATATTAGTGGTAGTAGAGTGGCAATAATCAAACCATAAAGTTGGATTTGAAAGGAACCTAACCGCCAACCCATGAGTTGTTTCTAGTCATGAATGCTCCAAAACGTCATTAATTTTGACATTTTTGTTTGATTAGATTGATTGTTTGCAATTCAATTTACTTGGGCATCCAAACGCTACCCTTAAAAGATTTACTTTTGTTCATTTGAAGTAAAAAAACGGTTACCATGAAAAAGCCCATCTTCACGGACCTATGCGCTACTATAGTTCTTCAAGCTTCAAATTATCTTAATTATGGGCCCCGTTATATATGGGTGAATCCCTAAAATCTGCCTATTGGATAATCTTGTGCTTGTTGCCTAGGCATGTGTAGGTTCGATTCCAACTTAACAACTTTGACCTGAGGTGTCAAGATGAGGATGCCCCATATTGGTTTGGAGGATTGTGTATTAGATTTGATGGCAAACTCAAGATTTCAGGTGCTGGTTGCAATTTCTCGAGTGGAAGCAGTGCAGAAGGTGTTGCGAGCTCATTAGCTCTAAAAGAGTTTCGGGTAATTCTTAGGCTTATATTTTCAAAGTTGGATTAATTAATTGAAGTCCCGGTGAGCGTGCTAAAAATTATTGCCTCTCGATTTTAAAATTCAGCCACTTTGACCCCAAGTGCTAAGATAAGCAGATGTGTTAGACTCAATCATATATGACTGGGATCTGAGAAGATCAATCGCGTATTCAACTGCTCATAAGTTGTTTAAGATAATCAAACGATTATCAGAGAATAGGGTTCATCCTCCGAAATGAGTTCCACATTACCTTCCGTATAAAAGGACCTTTAAATTCAAATGTAAATAAGAGAAAAATATTTATAGTCGATAACAGAATAATTGCAAAGCATCTTTCTGAAAAGAGAATTGTTTGTATTAAAATAAGATTAGTCCAACATATAAGCATAGATTTGAATTACCAATAAGGATTACAACCACTGGTTTACTGTTGCTACTCCTTGTACATAACCGTTTGACTTTCCTGCTTCTACAAGTGGGGCGCATATTTTAGTAATCAAATCCGTTGATATCATGGACCCACTATAAATTGTCCACTAACCAGCCAATGAGCCATCAAAATGAGTCCCATCATATCAACGTTTTGGATCAAGGAAAGCTAGACCCCACTTGTACAAAATCAAAACATAAACTTACACGCCGCTTCTCAGCATTTGTACTTCATTTCATTAAATAAATGCTCATAAAGTAACAAGAGATTCTAAGATTCTATGCACAATTGGAAATGTTGCTGATTATAATGCAGATAGTCGAACAGCTAAGTTACAGTTCAACTTGCCTATAATTGCAAACATGTCATGTTTGTGCGATATCTAACCCGTTCAAAAGGTTGGCCTCACCACCAAGATCACTACTGCAGAAACCAGTTTTATCCACCCATCAGCTGGTCCACACATAAACTTTGGATTTGATCAATGGCTCTCCATGTTTTCCTACGGTGTGGCCCAGATAATCTTCACGGTTGGACAAGCCAAGTTGGATCTTGTACACACTTGACACGTGGACACTTATGTGCTAGCTAGTTGAAGATGCAAGTTTACTTGAGACTTCCACATAAAAAGACAAAGCAAGTCACACTCTATCTTTAATTAAAGATTAGCAATAATATAATCTCTCTTTCTTTTTCTTGATACAAGAAGCATCTACCACTCATTTGTTGTTCTCATGTCGCATGTATCAGAGATCTAGACCTTTCATCTGTTGGGCCCCCACTGTGGATGGAGTATAGCCCAAGAAATCACCAACTTGTTGGGATGCAACCCATTAAAATTTTGGGATAATTGTAAACACCCCCTCTAATTTTTGTTTTGCTACGATGTTGGGGCCTACTGTTATGTATAAATGCTATCCAACCCGTCTGTTGGGATCCCTACACCATTTGCATTCCCAAAAAAATCAGGCTAATCAAATTATTTAGTGGGCCACATGCATCTAAAAACATACAAATCTATATTGTGGGGCCACCTCATGGTTGGATCAACCTGTTTTTAAATGGATTTCATTTTCATAGTGGATTGACTATGTTGAACAGGTTGGATGGAGAACATGCACTGTAGAAATGGACCAAGAAGAATCTAAAATCCAGATGTAGGTACTAGCAATAATCCAAAATTGAGGGTAGGTGCTTATGGTTTTCAAAGTCATAGGAGGCCTTTATTGACTGCTTTTGGCATATTTGCCATGTGTTTGGAAAATCTAAACTGTTTATTGAACTTTACATCACAAAAGGTGCACCCCATGAAAATTTGGGCCAATTGAATATTCCAAGTGGGCCACAATCTTAGGTTCATCTTAGCCATAGGTAGGTATTGGAATGTTTTCAATAGGCAACAAACGTGCTACTGGGCATTAGCACATTCCATGGATTTGGACATGAATGGCCAATAACCCGTACCAAAGCATGTAATTTTGATATGGACTAATGAAAAAGCGTTACATGTACACTTTTATTGAAAAGTAGAGATTCTTCACGTGGCCTTGTTATTTTCTTCTAAGGGTGCATTGATGTGCAAACATGGCTCCTTATCATTCAGTCGTATTAGGGTCAAGGAAAACCCTTTAAATTGAGGTCATCATCCATTAGCGTCCCATTGGATCCTTTTCCGTGATAAAAAAAAAAAAAAAAGAAAAGAAAAGATAGCCATTAATGAATAATAAAACGTGTAGGTTTAGCACGCCCAGTGGACCATGATGTCATATCAAAGCGAGTAATCTTAATCGTTGAAGGCACGCGATTAATAAATCTTGTGATAAGCGCTCTATCCTTGTGTTGGGATTCTTGTTCTTTATGCGTCACTACGTGTTGATCTAGACCATTGGTTAAGTAGGTTTCAACATTGATGGGCATGCGGAACAAATACTATTGATCACATATAGTCACCATTCAAATGATGGTGTTGCCATGTGGACCATTGTTTTTTAACAACTTTTGCAGAGCTAGGTAGAATCTGACCTGATACGAACCGAACCGAAGGCCTAGATCGGTGCGGATTGAGAAGGACCACTCAAATCCGATCATACTTCGGATCAAGTTCGGATCGTGGTCAATTCGAACCGATCCAATCCAAATGGATCCAATCCGAACCGATCCGGTCAGGTCCTAAGGCTATATATAGGTTTTTTACATTTTTTTTTTTTACTTTTTACTTTTTACCACCCATCTTTCTACCCGTCCTGAACCGAACGAACCCTAACCCCTCTTTCTCTACCCGAAGGAGGCACCGCACCCACCCATCTCTCCTCCTTTCTCTCCCGATTTCCCTCCTCTCCTTCTTTCTCTCCTCCTTTCTCTCCTTATTTCTCTCCCGGTTTCCCACATCTCTTTTTTTCTCTCCTTCTTTCTCTCCCTCTCTCCCGATCTTAATTCAGCCTAGTCTGAATCGACTGGACAAACTCAACTCGATTCGGTTTCCTAGATCGAGTTAGACTTAGTTCTGGTCGAGCCAGCAAGGATTCAGATTAGATCGAGTCAACCCTTCTAAACTTAGTCCTGCTAAACTCGGTCCCGGATCGGATCGAGTCAGCCCTGCTAGACTCAGTCTCAGATCAGATCGAGTTCAGGTCAGGTTCTTGAAAAATCAAATCAGGTCGAGTTGGACCCAATCTAGCCCGACTCGACTCAATGCTCACCTCTATTTCTGTAGATGGTGAAATCTTTGGTTGGTAGGATTATTGCCATGTAGCACATCCATTGTGTTAAAGATTTAGATGAATGGTCTGAATGCTAGCAAACTTAATTAAGTTATTAAATTTTATAATTAAAATGTAAACTAAAGACTGTATATATTATATACTTGGATGAAATATGCATACAAAATCAATGATCGTGATATTTTTGAATTTCTTAGAAAGAGGTTATTATGCATTATTCACTCAAATACAAAATTTCAATGATCCAAACCGCTTATTTGGGGATCCTCACCATTTATATGGAGAACATATGCATTGAATTGTGTCAAACTTCTGATCACTGAACTATTTTCCTTTTGAATGGGTCCTTCTCCTAATTAACTGTCTTTGTGTGGTCCATTGACCAAATAGTTAGGATCTTCCCAATATTGACTATTTTCAACTTCACCCCAATCATAATGCTTCTCTTCAGATCAACGGTTTGGATCATTGAAGTATAACATCACACATTTAGAATCATGTGTGCACACACTGTACGGTTGCTGATTAATAGGACCCTCTAATTCTTCCCTATTCGTAACCCTTCTTAAAATATTTATTTTTTTTCATGTTGATAAGAAAAGTACCGATAAAGATTTAAAAAAAGCACAAATGGGAGAATTAAAGAGCCTCAAGAAACTTATAGTTTGGATTATGATCTTGTGATCCAGACCATAGGTTTGATGGGTCCCACTAATTATGAATGATACACCAAAATTCTCTTATACTGAAATAAGCTCATCTTTCGGTTAGTAGCCTGTAAATAGACAGTTAAGAAAAAAAAAAAAAATTAAATTAAATTAAATTAAATTTTATATTTTATATTTTTTAAAAAAAAAAAAAGAAAGAAAAAAAGAAAAACAAAAACAAAAATAAAAAGAAGAAGAAGAAGAAGAAGCAAGAGTAAGGCCCATCCATGGTGCAACTTAGTAAATGAACGGGTAGGATCTTTGAATAATGGGCCTCATATGTATGGAATACGTAACATCACCATCTACAAAGAGACACAGAAGTTGATGAAATCACATGTTATGCCCATTATTAATTATGGATTTGATTGCTTGTTAGAAAAGGATTAAGGAAATTAATAAAGAAATTAGAAGATGATGGAATCATGTGGCCAGCCATTCATGTAAAAGGGTCAGATGATGGAAGAAAAAGACCCTTTTCCTTGTGTTTTTTTTTTTTTTTTAAATTAAATTTTAAATTATTAAAAGATGCTTTGATGCTCCAACAGTGTGTGACTGATGATACACAGGAACTGTGACGTGGAAATTGCATACGTGCGGTACAAATAATTCAAATCAAACTGTCCAAATTATCGGTCCCAGTTTAAGACTTTTATGGTGAATGAAAATTTGTGCTCATTCGACTGACTGTTGGATCGGCCATTTATTGGACGGTTAAAATTGAAAATCATCGAATGGTCATATTTCAACAAACAAGAGTCGTCCATGAATTGGAAATTAGGATTGCTCAACAAATCTAAGTTTTGGACTGTCACTCAGCAACATTATGTTCCACAATTTAGTCGGTTTATTTCTAATTAATATATGTTATGTATACAATTCGGAGTGCCTGCATATCAAGCGCCATATGCAGCTAGAGTATCAAATAAATGCCATTCTTTTTTAAATGGAGCTTGTATTTTTAAAAGGAATTGTGGGTGTGGTGATGATGTTAGTGAGAGAGACCCAAGAGGCTTCTTCGACTTAAAAGGGTGTGATTGCAACCAAAACAGCTGGAATGGAAGAGAAATGTCCTCCGTTGAATATTGATGGGTGGGATGTATCAAATTTGGTATAGATGAGACTCGATCAACATACACGTGCCATGCACCTCCAATCAGAACCGCTCGAAAGTCGGGCCCACTGTTGATGGATCACGACCCAAAAATTACACACGAATCATGGTCCTAACTGATCGATTGGTGGACATCCAATGGACTGTGAAAATGGAAAAGGTAGTAAATGGTCAAAAAGCCGTGAGCAATCTTTGAATAATTAATCTGGTTTTGTGAACACAGCCAATCTGCAGTGGGTCGTACTAATTGGTCGGTTCAGATTTGAGAAACATGCCACGTGTACAGTAAGCAAGAGAGAAAGAACATGGGCCATCCATCATCTTACGCATGTATTGAGGATGATGTATATGATAAAGTTGGACGGTGATGGATGATCAGGCGCCTAATCAAGACAAACGTGTATTTAAGACGTGGGTATTGGAATCTTTTCACTGACCAGGCATTGGGTCCCATCAAATGACACATGGGCCCAACAGACCATCATGCATGGCCCAGCATGGGATAGGGATGGAGTGTCAGTCAGGTCGGTCGACTGTCGGTCCAGCAAGCTCTAAGGGCTATCACGTGGCAACATAAGCCATATATAGTAATAGCAATAGACAAGTGGTCTAGGACAAGGTTGTTTCATATTTCAATCTAAGACAAGGTCGTTTCATCTTCCTATGTTCCATATATATATATATATATATATATATATATATATATATATATATATATATATATATATATATATATATATATATATATATATATATATGGTTTTCAACTGCAGCTTTATAAGAACTTATTTACCAACTTGAAAATTGCGGATAAAAGTCTTGTGGTGATGGTATACCGTTGATTGATGTGATTGAAGTCAATTCACATAATGAATGATCGGATCTTGATCAAGTTATCCTGACCACTCGATGTTGCCCCTTGAGGATGGACCATTCACTATCGTCCATTTAACAGCCAAAGTGAATTGTTAGGATAATTTGATTAGCTTGATATAATGGACATACTCCTTCCTCATTTGGATTTGTGCTTTTGGAAGGCTGTAATGTAACAACTCTGAATTTTGGTGCACCTTGGAGTCGTAATGAATGGTTATAAATTTAATTAGAATAAAAATAAATCACTTAGCTGGTTGGTAGATGTATTCCTAGATGAGAGAGATTGTGGAATTGACTCATGCCGCCCCCACTCGTAGGCTGTGGATGAGTTGGGAAGTTCAATTCCTGTAAATGCATTATTCACCTAAAGAGAGAGAGAAAGTTCTGAGAAAGTTTAGATCTGGTAAGTCTCTAATCTCTTTTTTCTTTATTAGTAAAACTCAGGTAGAGATGATTTGAAATCTCTTTTTCTTTATTAGAAAAAGCCAAGTAGAGATGATTTGAAATCCATGTAATTATTTTTAATTTGTAGAAATCAGTATGGACTTATCTAAGGGCTTTAGATTTGATATATACTGATCATTTGATCTTAAGGATCAAAGGATATAAAACCCTAATTTCCAGATCAATCTGACAGTAGGTTTGATTCCATCAATTAAATCTAACTGTAGATATCGTATTGCATATTAGATTTTAATATGGTAATCAGATGGATCGGATTTGATCTCCACTATTTTTGCATAATCTGGGATAGATTCAACTTATATCCAAAAAATGTGGGTGGATCTTACCGTTTGATGGGGCCATAAAAATAGAGGGAAGGAACCGTACATAACATTTTTTAGTTTAAAATTTGAGATCATGGATGGTCTTGATCTAAAAAATCTATTAACCCATCACTAATGTGAGATTTTACGAGTAAATGGATGGTTAAGATCTATCCTCATATGATCAATGAATCATCTAAAACAAGAATAATAAGAAAAATAAGAAAACCCAAAATGTTGTGAGATTTGGATCGTCTGAACTATGTTCAACGGTGTTGATTCAATCAATTAAAGGTGACCCAAAAATGTCCAGTAAGCAAAGTCTGAAATTCAAAACGAGATCGACCGATCGACAAGGTAGCTCGATCGATCAAAGGTACAGTTCAATTGATCAAATAAGCAGTTTTGATTAATCGAAGCGGGATGAAAAGCATCAAGAGAGTTAAGGAAAAAATCATACAAATTTTGTGTGCGATGAAACAATTATTCAATTCCTAGGACAAGAGACTAAACCAGTGGATGATCCACAAGGGCAATGGCCCTATCTCAAAGAAGATGGACTAAATTCATTGAATCAGTAATTTGTTGGAAATGGAACTGATGTTGTGCTATTTGATTATACTTCAGAGTTTGCTATAATTGAGAAACTTAAACTAGTGAATATTTTCATTTAGCTAGAAAATCAAATTTACACCGGTTTCGATCGAAATAAGTTTTGATCGAATCTCGATTGATTGATGGGATCGTCGATCAATTGATAATTCCTTGGAACTTTCTGTTTAAATTGAAAATGTGATATTTTAATTATATCATGTAAAATAATTATAATCATTAATCATCTTGAGACATTGAAATGGTCATAGCACTTTGGTTAATTAAGTGGACCCCCACGTGGAAATATAACCATCTATATATGTTGTTGGTGAGATCTAAGAGAATTTAAATCTGATGGTTAGATTCTCCATGTCGGCGGCCCTGAGTTAGAATTTGATCAATCAAAAGTGAATTGATCATATACGTATAGATGGATGTAAACAATAAGCTAATTGTGCTATATAATTAAGTAGTTGTCAATTGATTGAAAGTTTAGTGACATATCAAAATTCAAATTGTCAAAATAAAGGTGAGTGATCCCAACACGTTTCATCTCTATCGTGATTAAAGTAGTTGTTGATGATGGGACCCAAAAAGAGCGGTGGGGATTACAACAACAAAAAAAAATAAAAAATAAAAAGTGGTTTGTTAAGTGTACTTTTTTTTTTTTTTTTATTTTTACATTTTTATATTAATTGCTTCATTGAAGTTGCTTATATTTGAAATGCTATTGCTAAAACATGCTACTATATACGTGACAATTGCTAATTGGATATGTTTTTATCGTTCTCGTCTCATTCACACATGCCATATATAACGTTCATGTCTTGATTCCTTGAAGGCACTACCTAGAAGGCATGTAGGTACTTATAGTACCGGGTGACTTAGGGGACCATCCCTATATACCCACAATGTGCAAGATAGTGGAAGCCTACCTTAAAAGGAGATATGCAAGTTGATGGAATCCAACTCAAGCAAGTGAATTGATCAACTCACTTGAAATATTAACATATTCATACATTGCAAAATATTCATGCATTCATATTTTAATTATGATGTGCATGAACTATGATGGTTTCACTCACTAAGACTAACGGTTCAACCAAAGTTACATAGCCACATTATATTATATCTAGATTATTTTAGAGAAAAAATCATACAAATTTTGTGTGCGATGAAACAATTATTCATCTTTTCACAAAGGATGTATTTATAGGACAAGAGACACCCGAATGAATGAGTAAAAACAAATTTCATATTGATCCAAAACATTCTAGTCTTGTGGTCCATCGTGGTCAAAGAAGATGGACTAAATCTCATTAAGACAAGCTGTGGATGATCTGGATATAACATAAACCCCGTGATAAGACTCACAGAACTCTCTCCCATAGCTACTCCTATATATAAAATGCATTAAACATAGACCTATGTTTGCCCCGTTGAATTTCTAGTTTGCTATTTTGTGTTTGCCTGCTGGGTTTAGTTTTCAAATGTTTGCCCTTGCTCGATTTCTTAAGATTTCATGTTGTCTCCGCTCAATTTTTAGTTTACTAAATTTATAGTTTGCCCCGCTCAATTTCATGTTTGTCTCATTCAATTTCTAGTTTGTCCCACTGAATTTCTCGTTGGCCCCGCTCAATTTTATGTTTGCCCCGCCTAAATTACAAATTTTTTTGTTTGCCCAATTTGCCATATTATTCATTTTGTATTTCCACAACGTTCATCCATATTTCGAGATCATTTGAGAGCATTATATAGATATATATATATAAAAGAATCATATCCAAAGATCAACTAGACCATACTACAAAGAGCAGCGGAAAAATTGATCTCGATCATTAAAAATTTTGTAGGACCCACCATAACATATATTTTTCATCCAATATATTCATAAGGTCACGAAAATACCCCTCCTTTCACGGAAACAATGGGTACTCACTTGGGTGATCTAAAAATGAAATCGAGTGGAACAAACATGAAATTGAGTGGGGTAAACATGGAAACTAGAAATTGAGGTGGCAACCGAAAATTGAGCAGGGCAAACATGAAATTGAGCGGGGCAAATTAGAAATCGAGCAAGGCAAACATGAAATTCAGCGGTGCAAATTAGAAATTGAGTGGGGCAAACATGAAATTGAGCGAGGCAAACTGAAAATTGAGCGAAAAAATTGAATGAAATTGAGGAAAAATTTGAAATTAACAAAATTGAAACGGGCAAACGAAAAATTAGTGAGACAAACTTGAAAAATTGAAATTAAGGGCAAACATGAAATTGAGCGGGCAAAAAAATCGAGTGGGGCATGAGCGTAGAAGGGAAACTAGAAATTGAGCGTAAGAACCCAAAATTGAGCGGGGCAAACTCAAAATTGAGCAGGGCAAACATGAAATTGAGCGGGGCAAACATGAAATTGAGCGGGGTAAATATAAAATTGAGCAGGGCAAATATGAAATGCATGGAATTGACCATGAAGTGAAGGGAAATCGCTGGGATTGATCGTGAAATGCATGAAATTGATCACGAAGTAAATGAAATGAATGAAATTGAAAGTCTGAAATGGATTTTCGACCAATTATGGAATCTTAAAAAATAACCTAGTTTGTGGAAATACCCCAAAATCATAACCGATGTATGAGAGAATATTATAGTTAGAATAAAGTTCTCCATGTAAAAAAATAAAAAAAATAAAAATAAAATTTGTATGGACTAGCATAGACGACAGATATGGCTACGGTTATAATCCGTAGTAGTAGGTCCTTCGATATTTCAAGGGTCTCTCGATGCAATCGAAAAAGTCCAGAATTGTCAAGTGAGTTTGCCTAAAAAATTGAAATTTTCAATACAGTATGGCTACGGATTATAGCCGTAGCTATATCCGCTGAAATCTATGGTTTTTTTTTTTTTTTTTTTTTAATGCAGTGTTGCTTACGTGGGTCCCATCATGAGGTCTGTGTTATATCCAAACCGTCCATCTATTTGGCGTGCTCATATTAAACCTTGAGATGATAAATAAGATAGATCTAACTATCAAGTGGATCACACTCTAAAAGGCAGTGGGGAATTGAACGTCTACCATTGAAACCCTTTTACGGGTTACAGAAGTTTTGGATCCTTATGAAAGTTGTTTTTCCTCTTCATCCAGGTCTTTGTGACCCTACGAATGAACTTAGATGGGGACGATTTCTCACAAACATCACAGTAGGCCCCCTAAAGGTTTCTAATGGTTGATGCTCATTCAACACTGCTTCCTGTAATGTGGTACACTTGAGATTTGGATATACCTCATTTTTGGTCTCATACCATAAAATAATTTGGAAAAGTATATGGACGGCATGGATGAAAAGCATACATCATGGTGGGGCCCATAGACCACTGAACATCATTGGCTGGTGGCAGGCGGAGTACCCAATCCGTTTCCGTGAAAAGAGGGGTATTTTCGTCCTCAAATTCGCTGTCCGTACGAGCAGGTCTAAGTTCCCAAACAAAGTTTGTGTTGTTTTACAGTCCCAAATTTCTCTTTGGTCATGGCCTTACCAAAGTCGGTGTTTCTCCATCCTAACCAACTTCACGCAAAGAAATAGTGGGCCACATAAATAGTGGGCCACATCATGCAAAGAAATGGATGTCTTGTTTTAACCGTCATTTTACTTTATATTCATAGGCCCACTTGATGATTGATTGTCTTCATCTTTGAGGTAGATAAATTTATAAGACAGAGCTCACATTTTGAACGGTTATGATCTTCAGACCGTCGCTAGATGGGGCCTCTATAGGTGTTGCTGGTGGTATCAGCCACGTAAGCAGGCCTTCCACGGGAGAGATGTTCACATACAACGTTGTGCAGAAGCATTAACATACAATGTTTCTCATTTGCTAGTAATGTGTCGCTGTAGTGCAAGATTTGTGCCGTGAAAATAGAAATATCTATCAATCAGGTAGGCCACACACGTACGTTGATCCAGACCATAGGCTTTATCCCACCTGATTTCCAAAACACCGTCCATCCAAAATGAGGCCCACTAGTTGGACCAGCATATTAAACTCAAGTTATACCGTTAAATTTGTGGGACCTACTGTGGATAAATCATTACTCCAAAATGAGATTGATTGAACGTTTTCTTTACCTTGGATTAATGGATATTTGTTGGTTGAATTTGGACCGTTGATTATTTTTCACTTCGTGCCTACCAGGATCACTCAAATCAGTATCATTATTTTTATTAGAGGTGTACCAGAGTCCAACCGAGTCGAGCTTGGCACAGCTCGACTCGGCTCGGCCACTAGCTGACCCCAACTTGAACTCAGCTTGACCCGTTGACCAGCTCAGCTCAGTTCGGTCAGCGGTTCGGCCAGTTCAAGCCGAGATCAACCCAAGATCGAGCTGAGCTCACCTGTGCAACATTTTCACAAACACATGGACTACACCTTCAAATTTTCACTGTATGTAAAGTAGCAGCAACAATAGTTTTACAATTATTTCATCAACACCCTATAGGCAACAACAAAATCAAGAAAAGATGATATTTGTTTCATATACATACTGTCCTTGCCATCAGCCGACACTCCGTTGAGTCATTTCATCAAACACTTGGTGAGCAACATCAATATCAAAGTAATCAAGTCACCAAATTGGTTCGATCCGAGTTTGATTCGAGTTGGGGTTCGATCTGAGTCGAGTCAAGCTCAGGCAAGCTCAAACTCGGTTTGACATTTTTTTCGAGTCCAAAAAATCAGCTCGGCTCGGCTCAAACTCAATTTCATACCGAGCTTTTTCGAGTCGAGTTGAGCAAACTAACTCGGTTTATTGTATAGCCCTAATTTGATCCATGATCTATTTGACCGGTCCCAGCCCGCAAATTAAAACCTAAGCCCAAGCCCAGCGCCCAGGCCGATGAATGGATAAAAGAAGCAGATCGGATACCGAGCCCAACTACCCACCTTTGTGCAAGATCTGAACCGTTCATTACCTGTGGGTTTGTTGTGTTATTCCTAACCGTCCTTTTTGCAGACTGTCCACTTTTTTGGATATGGTAAAATCTATGGTGGGCCCTACCTGATTTTACATCTCAGATCTTTGATGGATGTGTTGTGGTGTCACCTTCTGTTTGTTACATTGGCCCAGTCCATCAAAGTGACCTTTCCAGAAGAGGCTCGGCCCTTGCACAGCCCCAGCACATTTTCTGGTATATGGACGGCCTGAAACTTAAGCAGTTTTACTTTTGGAGTGGACCCAATATACAAAATAACCGCAAGCCACACGTGGGCCCAGTATCCAAAACAAAATAATGGCTAATACGCTGAGGCGCACGTGAGGAGTGAAATGGTATTATTTGTAGGTCAGAAGATCTAAGTAGCATTGGCCCACTTATATAGAGCGCCAATCTTGCACACGTGTGACAGTTGACATGTATGCTTGCACGTGTGGGGGCTCAGCAAATCTCACTTTAATTATGAATACATGCACACGTGCACATCAAGAGATTTCATGGCACTTATTATTGATATAGCTTTGATTGAAATGCAATTTTGTCCAGATCTTGCACAAAAGTGGGTAGTTGATTAGTGAAGGGTCCTGATCCTTCGATCATGGAATGTAAACCGTGGGCCACGAACGATGGATAGCCTTGGTCCTATGAACATTTGATGGGTTGGCACGTGTGCCGCGAAGCCCCTTCCATCTCATTCGCGCGACGCCCGGTAGCGGGAGCGGATTAGGTGTTGCCCGGGAAACAGCTTAGTGGGCGTTACCCTTACTGTGGGGCCCACTTTGATGAATATTTGTATATCCACTCCGTCCATCCGTTTCTCCAGACAATTTTATGATGTATTTCCAAAAATTAAGCAGATCCAAATCTTAAGTGGATCACAACAGAGGAAACAGTGTTGTTTGAGTGCCTCACCATTAAAAATTCCAAAGGGCCCATCGTAATGTTTATTTTCCATCCAACCTGTTGATAATGTCATGAAGACATGGATGAAGAGAGACTACAAATATCAGCTTGATCCAAAGCTTTTGTGGCCTACAAAAAATTTTTAATCATCATTTATCACTGTTTCTAGTGGTGTGGTCCACATGAGATTTTGATTTTCTTAAAGTTTTGGATCGTGTGCTAACATGAGATGATGATATGAAAAAACAGATGGACAGCGTCGATATACAAAATATTCATCAACGTGGGCCCCACACGGTTAAGGTACACCCACTAACGTGTTACCCGGTTAACAGCTAATCAGCTCCCCTGGTAGCAGGTCTCGTTCCAACGATATTGGAGATCTCAGGAGGAGAATTTATACCACACTCTTGCCAGAGCGTCGCATATCATACTCATGCAAACACCCAATTGACACGTAGCGAGCTTAAACCTCAATCCATACCGTCCAAATGATGGGCCCTCACTCCAATACGTTGTAATCTAAAATTCACCTTGATTAATATATTCTAGATGACCAGTGAATGCACATTTGCTTACTGAATATGATCCACTGGCTAATTTTTCCTTGCAAATATCTGTTTGATGGCAACTCAACACATGGTTAGGACCCGGGTATGATATATTAGGCTGGGCCATGTTCAAAGTGGGGCCTACAATTTGGAGGGTGCACTGGGGCACGTGCATGCCACCTCAACAAAGGGTGCATAGAAGTGCATGAAATGCCACAGGCAAGAATATGGATATAACTCCTCTCTTAAAATCTGATACAGTGCTGGATCTTGTTATGGGTTGTCTGGGTATGTCATTTTCTAACTCTGATAATCATTTTAATTTGATTATTATTATTTTTTTTTTTCATTTTGTCTCTGCATATTTTTTTAATAATAATAATAGGATATTGTCCATGTAAGATTTTTTTTTTTTTTTTTTTTTTGGATTTTCATTGTTGTATTTGTTGCTGTGGTTGTTGTTATCTTTGTAGGTTTTGAATTGTTGAATTGGGTAGTGAATTTTTTTTCTTTATACATTTTTTATTTGAGAATTTATTTATTTATTATTTATTTTCTTTGTTTCCTTTTTTTTTTTTTATCAGATATACATTATCTTTTATTATTTTTATTTTTATTTTTTTGATGATTGATTTGGGTGCCTTGTTTTGGGATCTACATGTTTCACCCTTCTTGGCAAATGTGTCATCCAAACCATTCATCAGGTGGGCCCCACTGTGCATGCACCAGGATCTGAAAGTTGGGCCAATTCAATCAGCAGGTAGGCTGGGTAAACCCCAAATCTGGACTCCTGTTCAACTATTGTTAACTATTTATTAGTATGCTTATGGTTCACCAGATGACCGGACGGGCCGGATTTTCAGATGATGGTAAATACAAGGTGGAGCCCACCTGATGAACAGTCTGGATTGGTCACACTCATCATTTGCATCTATGGGTGATTATTATTGTTGTATTTTCCTATTGGAAGTTTCAATTTTTATATAGTATTAATTTTTTTTATTAGTTTTTGGTGTATGAACTTAGTTGGATGAACTTATTTCTATAGAAGTTAGGTGTTTGGGTCTCTTTCTATAATATTTATCGGGATTTTTCATTCTCTTCTTTTATCTTCATCCTTTTTTAATTAAGTTGGAAAGTTTTTGAGATTCTGATTTTGAGATTTTTATTTTTATTTTTTGAATTTTTTTTCTTAGCTTGATTTGAAAGCCATGGTGAAGGACAGTGAGTATTATAACATCTTGGGTGTGAGTTATAATGCATCTTCCACTGAGATTAAAAAGGCTTACTATCTTAAGGTAACATTGATCCTCAATATCTATTGCATTATCTTATTTACATGGATTATTTATTTATTTTTACTTTTGATAATTGGGTTGATTTGGGTAACTTCGCATGTTTGCGTTGTTAGTTGAAATGGAGTTTAGAGTTGTAGAATTTCATTGGCATTGTTTGGCTTGCCCTGTCTAGTGATTTTTTGAAATTCTAGTATGAGTAGAAAGTCTGAAATCACATATTATCTTTCTCCACTTCTTAAATGTTCATGAGCCAAACATGCCCTTAATGTTGTACTAGAGATCCAATAAAATGGGCTAGTAATAAAAACTTGTTTTCTTCTAAAGATTTTTAAAGAATTCTCCTTAGTTTTCTTTTCTTAGAATTAGTATTTTCTCCTTTTCTGAATTTTGGAGGTGTGATACTCATCAGTGCCACTATCCTCATGCATGTCAATGTTGCACATTTGTGTGAGATATGGGTCATTCATCAGGTGGACCAACTATGTATGTTATTCAGTAATCTGGTTGTCTGTCCAAACATTATTCAGTACTTTGTATTTGTATGGTAGGCAAGGTTGGTGCACCCAGATAAAAATCCTGGAGATCCAAAGGCAGCTCACAATTTTCAGGTAATAGTCTGATGTCCACATGGAATTCATGAACATCAATCAAAACCATCCGAATTGTGAGCTCCGCAGATTGGTTGTGACCCAAAAATCACCTAGAGCAGATGATCTCAACTGTCCAATTAGTGGCCACAAATTGATCATTAAAATGGTAAGCAGCCAATGTTCCAAATTCAACAAATAAGTGTCCACTCCCCAGAGACCAAGATCATCTGATCAATCAGATTTTGGGCCATGCCCCATCTATAGCAGGGTCCATGAATTGGATTGTTTTCAAGTTGCTTTCAAGTAGGAATTAGAAGGAAATTTCATAATGTTAAGAATTTAATTCAGTTGTGCATCCAAACGTAGCCTAAAGTGGAAAGAGGGTGGATGGATCGCTAAAGCTGCATTTGGATGCACATGCAATCAAACAGATTAATCAAGAGGAAATGACATACAATCTAATGATGTCTCATACTATTCAACATGAATGCTAAGGAAGGTAACTAAAATTTTCACCATTTCCATGTCACTGAAGTAATTACTGCAATCAATTTAAATAGTGCATCCAAACGCACCCTCTGGGCTGCATGTATGGATGCATTTGTAGAAGAGAAAAACTTTGATATTCTGGTGGAGTGTGAAGGATGATATGCAGGCACTTGGATATTACTTAGAAATTGTATATGAGGCATACGAGCGATTCCAATTAAACTGTCCAAATTATGGGACCGAGTTTGGTTGCACCATGAACGAAAGATTAAGATTATTGCGTATCTGAAGAGAGGATCAGTGGACATTTATTGGACAATTAAAAATGAAAATATCTAATAAGCCTATTTCAACATACTACTTTCTATGAATCAGAGTTTAGGATTGTTGAACCATTCTAACTTGGGACTCTGACTGAGTGACAGTGGGCTCCACAATTTAGTTGGTTTAAGTTGAACTAATCTATGCTGCGTGTACAATTTCTGGGTGCCTGCATATGATGAGACATATGCAGCCAGAGTATCAAATAACTCCCCTTTATAGAACTGAATTGCTCAAATTACTTAGAGAAGTGAAAATGACAGAGTGGTTATGCTTCATAACTCCTCATTGCATTGGTTTCAAATTGGCCTAGAAAGGAATTCAATTGCAATTTAATTTAGGGTGCGTTTGGTTGCACTGAATATCAGAGTTTCATGATATTTTACACCAAATTAGCCTGAATAATAATGAAATATCATGATATTTGATCGAACCAAACACACCCTCAACTTCCTCACAGTGAATGGCAAAAGCTGTCACCTATGATTGGGTCATTTCCTCTTGATTGAACTGAATGTTTGCAATTCAATTCAGTTAAATATCCAAATGCGATCAATGTGATTGATTGTTAATTTCCCCCATTAGCACTGACAAGCCCTCAACTTGAATTTGCTGAAAGTTGCATTGAATTCAACCTGACTCGAACTTGCATTCGAAGCGATCATTAAAAGCAGAAGACTACACTGCTCAAAACCCATAAAATGTCTTAGGGGCAGTTTGGTAGACACCTGAAAATGAGTTAATCGCATTTTACTTAATTATAATTATGTATTAGAGATCATGATCTCCAAATACATAATTATTATTAACTAAAATGAGATGAACCCATTTTCAGGTGTCTACCAAACAGACCCTAGAAAGTTTATTTTCCTGGTTCTGCACAAATGCTTTCTGATCGTGCTCAACACTGTGTAAAGGTACTTGGGGAAGCTTATCAAGTTCTAAGTGATCCCGCAAAGCGTGAAGCATATGACAGGGATGGAAAGGCAAGTGTATCAGAGTAAGTCTACACAAAATTTCAATAAAGGGTGCCCAAATGGACATTTGGGTGGGCCCACCTGTTCCTTTCGAAGAATTTGATTTCTTATCATGTTTACATATTGATTCCTTTCTTTATTGCAAAGAGGACAATATCAGTGGAAAATCTGAATTCCATAGGCTACCTGCACATACCGATTTAACACGGTTGTGCAAAACCCAGGCCATTCATCAGGCGTAATTAGGCCATCTGATCATTAGGTGGAGACAACATGATAGTTAAAAAGACTTGACTAGTTGATCCACATTTTGCATACACGTGGTGAATTCCACATAAAACCACAGGGCCCACCTGATGAGTGGCCTAGATCAAGCACACTTATGCTTCATTGACATAGAATGTTGTTATGATTGCACATGAACCTGTTTCTCAATTTCAGGGATTCCATGGTGGATCCAGCAGCAGTATTTGGAATGCTCTTCGGGAGTGAACTTTTCGAAGACTACATTGGGCAGCTTGGCTTGGCTTCTATGGCATCTGTGGAAGCCGAAGAAGAATCGCAGTACGCGGATGTGCGGAAACAGAAAGTTCAAGAGAAATTGAAGGTATCATGCACCCATTGAATAGGACTTGCTTTCAAAAGATTATTTTCTCAATCTCAAATGCTGGCATAATTTGTAAAGAGATGATTTGTGTCTCATGTGCCGAGGTTGGAATACAGGTGCAACATCAGCGCCACCCTTTATGTGGGGCACACACTGAACTTCCCTCTGATCAACTCATCACATGATCAGTGCATGTACTTTTTTACATGGACCATCGGTTGTATTTTCACAATTGTCCCATTTTCTTATACATATGTGGTCCACATGATGAGTGAACTGGCCTAATTTCTGTCCTGCATATGTTCATGGTGGGCCCCGATCGCACGCATGGGCCATATCAGCACATTCAATGTGAATAGCTTCTTCGATCTCTCCTCACACATCGTCGTCGAAATGCAGGAGATACAGAAACAAAGGGAAGCAAAGCTTATAGAAAATCTGAAAAACCATCTTCAGCCTTTCGTTGAAGGGCGAAATGAAGAATTTGTAAAATGGGCAAATGGAGAAGCACGCCGTCTATCACAAGCCGGTAAATCTACTTATGTAGTGTAACAATATCTTGAATTGATTGGTTAGATTGGAGTAGTGTCTCAAAAATAACACTCCCATAACACTATTAAGTGGGATGTTTTGGAAGTTAGGGTTTGATAGCCCTATGTGCACCTTTAAACATGTCATATGTGCCAACCTGACACATGTTTGGGACATCCAAGTGATGCTAGGGAGGGCCATACCACAAAAACAGTTATATTGATCAGCTATATAAATCATGTTCTACCATTCCACGGTATCTAGGACCATATCTTTAATTAAACCATAGGTCATCAAGTATCACCTGTAGACATTAATTATCAAATCATATAGAAAAATAAAATGTTTGGATAAGCTTCGTAAATCATAATGATTTTCAGTTAAACCATAGGTCTTTGAAAACATGTAATTTGACTTATAATTCTATGTTTCGATAAGCTTGGTAAATCATAACGATGATACTTTTACCCTATTTAAATATCAAATCATATAAAAAAATATGCTGATGTGTGTATAAATAGGAGAATTCTACTGCAATATAATATAAAATTGTAATGATTACAAATTTATTTACCTGTTTCCTATTACATCTCCATCTAGCTGTCAAATTACGTGTTTAAACAAACATTATAAAATCATAATGATAGCACTTTTATAATACAACATATACTAATGTAATTTGAAATCCAACAGACCCTAAACGCACATTCCATGAACTTGTGCCCATGAATACACAGACAAATAAAGCACAAATGATAATATACGACATTGGTTTTTTTCCCCAATCATTACGTTCGTTAACTATGGTTACGAGACTCGGATCCTGCTAAAAGACTGTAATTAACATACTTGAACACATGGTTTTTACAATGTGTTCGAACCTATGTGATCATTCCTCTTTAGGATTTATAGAGAGTTCTTACCAACCTAGTAATGGACGGAAATGGCAACATTGTTAGTGAACTATTTCTAACATGATATGCCTCTGGGCTTGTATGATCTGAAAAACTATTTCAGCTTTTGGGGAGGCAATGCTACACACTATCGGTTATATTTACACAAGAAAAGCAGCGAAAGAGCTAGGGAAGAGCAAGAAGTTCATGGGCATGCCGTTCTTGGCAGAGTGGGTGCGAGACAAAGGCCATTACATGAAATCGCAAGTAACGGCAGCTTCAGGTGATTCTTCATCTATTGAACAAGTATGATACTTTTCATTCAGGAACATAGTAAATGTGGATCATTGCTTTGATGAAATCCTGATTTTCATTTTATTTTGGACTACTGAATGAAATGTATAGTAGTTTATCCTGGTGCAGGGAGATTGGTAGAACAGCTTGTGGTGGACACAATGTTTAAAGTTGTTAGGAAGAGATTTGATTTTTATTTTTTTTCCCTTCCCATCCATTTTCCAAGCTATTAATGGGATAGTAATGAATTTAGGGTCTTATGATCATAATGATTTTTTAGATTGATGAGTAAATCCCACCAAATGGATTGCCTCTTCGCGACTCAAGATCCAGTGTGTGTTGCAACGCAATGGGGTCCACATGCTTGAGATGGTCCAATGATTTGATGATTTGAACTGTCCATATTTGCAGTTTCTACCATAAATAATCTAGTTTCCCATAATCACACTCTAGCGATAATGCTAACATTTGCTATTTATATTTGAAATTTGAATCAACCATAGAAAATTTTCTTTACTTTATTCCAAATTCATCTAGACATCGTGACTGTTCCAATCATCCTTTCAGCCCAAGTTTCTTATAATGGCCATTATAACACAGATTCCACAATATGGACTGCTATGATCATCGAACTCTGCCACATGTGGGCCCCAGTGGACAGGGACACAAACTGGATCCTGAGTTATGAAAGAGGCAAAACGAACTCTTTTTTTCTCAAGAGTTGGAGATTGGTGTGAATTTTTCACAGCAACCCATAAATGGTGAGTTGACTTTAAATGGGTGGTCCAGATTGATTGATCAGAATGCCCACATGTCCAAATGCAGCTCAGATGGCTAAGAATTTTTTTTTATCTTGTTGGTAGGTGCTGTGCATTTGATTCAAATTCAAGAAGGAATGAGAAAGCTGGAACAAGGTGAAAATGTAACAGAGATGTTATCCAAGCACATTGAAGATAAGAAAGATGCCATGGTTAACTCTCTTTGGAAGATCAACGTTGTAGATATTGAGATGACACTTTCACGTGTCTCACATGCAGTGAGTGAAATGAACTAGTATATTTTTTTGTGGTTTTATACGAGGTTTTAAGACTCGTTCAGTCCTGAGTGAATTGCAACTTTTCTTGTCTGGTTCTGAGTCAAGTTGCAACTCGTCCAAACAGGCCGAGTCACCCCTATTCCTCAATCAGACTCGACTGGGTCAACTCAGACAAATTGTCAAACTTTGTATCATAAGTGGAGCTGTACACAAGCCGAGCCGAACTGAGTTTAACCCAGGTTTGGTTCGACTTGTTTATGTGACACTCCCTGTTCGAGCTTTACACGTGTTGAGTTTCGAACCTATCCCTACTGTTTGAACTTGGTTTAGTCTAGATTATATGAGCTTGAGCATAGTTTGATTTGGTCCAAATATCTGAGTTGAGCCTAATTTTGATGAAGTTTGGATCCTGTGTTGTGGTCTATCAGAGATTTAGATCTTTCTTATTTTTTATCTTATACTGTACAATGAGATGGAAATTTTGATGGATGGCTGGATAAAACACATATATAATGGTGGGGCTCACAGAGCTTTGACACCAATTAGGTGGTGGGTGTTGAGATCACCAGCTAATTCAAATCCCACTTTAATGTATAGAGTAAACTTTCTGAGCTCACCCTTCATGTATATGTATTATCCATGCTATCTATCCATTTTTACATATCGTTTTAAGACATGATTCAAAATTGAATTATATCCGAAGCTTAAGTAGACCAAACCATAGGAAACAGTGTGCATACATGTATATGTATTATGTATTATCCATGTCATAATATATATGTGTTATCCACATCGTTTGTCTATTTTTACATATCATTTTAGGATATGATTCCAAAATTAAATCATATCAAAGCTCGAGTGTATCACACCAAACGAAACAGTGTACATACAATCTACAATCCAACTCAAGCCGAATCAAACTGAGTTCAATGAAGCCGAGCCAAGCCAGTACTGTCTTTATTTGAGCTTGGTTTATTTTATTTTTTTAAAAACGAGCTTGACTCTGAAACTTGGTTTGAACTTCTATTCAAACCAACCCAAGTGAGTTTTTTCAAACCAATCTGAGCCGAACTTTTCGAGCTGGCTTGGTTTGTGTCTCACTCTAATTATAAGGCTAAAATGCTCATTCGTTAAAAAGAAACTTTTATATTTCAGTGTGAGTAGGTTTCAAGTCCAACAAGTTGGACAATAGTTTACATTTCAGCCAGTGAATGACTGCCAACCTATCATGTACATGTGAGATCCAATTCATCTAATTGGTCGCTTGCATATGAATATTATCTTATGCAAAATTCAGTCAAATCTACCAATGGAGTAAACCATAGTTGTATTTTGTTATTTATAGGTTTCTAGAAATTGCTTTCTATGTTGTGGTCCACCTAATGAATGGATGGGGTTGATTTTTGCATATGGTTATCCTTATGGTGAAGAAAACCTATTGAAAGGATTGGATGCTTAACCTACATGATAGGTTCAAAGTTATTCTCTGGTGGATCATAAATTATGTTCCAGCTGATCCTACTTGAGAACTTCTCTCTGGCTATTATTATCTATTCTGTTTAGTATACTTTTTTACACTCCATTAATTGACTTTTAGGTTTACAAGTAGATCAATTCATCTGGTGGGCCACACATTTGTTGAATGTGAACAGATGGTAGACATCTATCCCCACCTGCTTAGTTGACTGGCCTGAATTTTAGACCATGCATTCTGCATGGTGGGCCTAACTATTGAATGGCTTGAATCTTCCAAACATGCCATGTTGACATCTGTGATAGAACTCATAAAATGCTTCTGTTTTCAGGTGATAAAGGACGCTAGTGCTCCAAAGGAAGTGCTGAAGTTACGAACCAAAGGATTAAGAAAGCTAGGAGCGATTTTCCAAGTGAGGATTTCACTACTCTTAGAATATTTTCACACAAGTTTCTTCCGATCATTACTAACATGTGTCATCCCGCTGGGCCCCACATAGATGATAGGAGCCGTCCATATTTTGGCTTTCCTAGCCTGGACGGCCACAGTTAGATACTTGCACTGAATGGATAATTTTGACCATCTCAGTTTATAGATAATTGTGGACCGTTTAGAAGAAAATGTTTTAACTCTCCACGTTCATCCGTGCGAAGGAATGTTGAAAATCATCATTTCTAT
Source organism: Magnolia changhungtana (assembly GCA_030180095.1). NCBI lineage: Eukaryota > Viridiplantae > Streptophyta > Magnoliopsida > Magnoliales > Magnoliaceae > Magnolia > Magnolia changhungtana. The sequence continues at coordinate 1,595,509 of JASAUF010000084.1, read as the reverse complement.
GCCATTATTGGACTGTGACCTATTCCAATCAGTGTTAGATCATTTTAGAACATGAGACCAAAACTGATCAAGATCCAAGACTCAAGTGGGCCACACTAAAGGAAAATGTGGGTAGGGAAATTACTACCGTTGAAACCTCCATGGGATCTACAGTGATGTTTACAGGTCATCTATACTGTTCATAACGTCATTCCTACTGGGATGAACTGAAATATAAATACTAGCCTGATTCAAAACTTCCGTGACCCCACGAATATTTCAAGTGTGTAAGTTCAATCCTCACGTTTTCGGCTCACTTGAGTATTGGTTTCGGCTCATTTTTGTCCAAATATCCTAAAATTATCTCATGAAACGGATGGACGGGATGGATTTCTCCCAAACATCACTGTGGGCCCCACCTAGGTTCGAAGCACAGGAACTTCCCGCGAAAGTCTTTAGCGGGAAATCCGCGTCCCTTTCATTGTGGCAGTACCCATGCAATCGGAGGACGAGTTGGATATATACGACTTGGACGAGTCTACTCCGACTCAATTAGGACCTGATCCGGTTCGACACCACGAGCCACAGACTCGAGTCCGAGCTGCGAAGTCTATTAACCATGCATGCAATGGACATGACTTCAGTGACTATCTCACGTACGTGGTCTCTCATGGACCCGCATGCCGGTCGTCCAATATCTCGCACGTCATACGTGGGGCAGCTAATCCAGAACGTCCATTTAGTGCGTCATATCCGTTAATCAGACCATCCTAGCCATTCCTATCCCCCCTTTGGATGCTGACTTCTAAACCAATTTCATTTTTTTTAACCATCCATTTTCAGGCCAACGGTGGATGGCTAGAACCGTCCAAATTTTGGACCACCTACAAATAGTGCCCAATAGATGGACGGCCTGGAATCAATGCCCCACCAGCCATCCATTGAGGCTAGACAGGATGTTATTTTATTTCATTTAAGAAATGTATATATTTAAGGTCTGGCTTTTTAATGGTTCGGAAGGGCATCAAAGATCTTTACAGGAGAGAAAACAGCCTGCGCTGCGAGATTGGTGCAATGGCACTTGCCACGTCATCGTAAACGGCATCCTCGTAATTTTGGTAAGTATATATCTCTTGCATCCATCTTGTATGATTCTAACAAAAAATGTACTACATTCAGTTCATGTATCAGGTGGGATCCTCACATGTAGATCATATGGTGGAGTATTCAGCCGGTAAACTATCAGGTGGGCCAGCCAGACCTAATAAGACCAGTGGATGGTCCTCCAACATTCTTCCAAGTCCTTCTGGAGTTTTATATAAATACCCCTCTTAGTTTCTGACATTTATAAACAAATTTTCATAGTTACATTTATAAATACACTATAAACATGTTAGTCAATAGAAACAAAGGTATAGAAATATTCAATCAATAAAAATTAAGAAAATAAAGGACGTTACACTTGTTGAAGTGATCACGAATGTAGTGACCCGACTAACAATGAATCTAATAATTTCTTACTAGAGCGAGGATATACATATTAACAATGATTCCGATACACTACATTTGTTTCTGTATTAATCGCATCAAACTCCTGTTTTACCTCAACCTCCTCTACTTCCTCCAGATGACTAAACTTCTCTTTCAAATCACACCAAGTTTCTTTTTCAAATAGTCGCTCTTTTTAAAAAAATTTACACTCCTTGGTAAGATGTATCATTTCAGTGTATAGATTTGACATTATATATAAACTGTTTGAACCCAATATCAATACCACCGCCGCACTTTCTCTACACATTCAAAGAGAAGAAGGAAAAGGGGGGGAAGAATGAAAAGGTCTTGCCATTCATTTCTTGTGGATCCTTACTTCAAACACTGTCATCATCTGATCAAGGTGATGTTACGGCCATTAATTCTTGATGAGTCTTTGTGTTTCCCACATATGAACTCCTACTATAATAACATAGCACCGCTTAATTAAGTAATGATCTTGTGGGCTAAGTGCATGGAAACCTTCTCATGTACATGGTTGCATTTGGACTCTTTGCATTTTCATCACCTAACATACAACCAGGGTTTTAAATGTGGCTCACTTAAGTAAATGGGTTGAGCTTGTGTTGAACATTATTGAGCCCAACCTAACAAACACATAAAGTTTATCAATGGATTTAGATACATCGCCTAACTCAACCTAACCAAAACCCAAAATAAATTAATAACAATAAGTATGAATATAAATGCATGATGTATATATGTTTACATGCATCCACTAATTCCATAAGGCTTGCATACCTTTAATTACATGCTTCATTTTTAAACCAGGGTGTGGTTGTGTGGCATGTCCAAATAGTTACGGCCGTTACGTATTGATAATGGTAGGTATCATTATGTGTTACGGGTCGAAAAAAAATAGCTTATAACTATTGTTACAATTTTTTAAAATGGCAATAAAAGTAGTTATGGCCCGTTATGAAACGATAACAACAACAGACATTTACATCCACCGTTACCTTTGTTGAATACTTTGTCATGTAAGGTTAAGTGCATGGGGAAGTATGAGCCACAAGGTAGTGTGTACGAGCACAACTGGGGCAGCTTGGGTCAACCCAACCTCAAGAGGACCCAACTCACATGCCAACCTAGTCCTAAGGTGTTCCATCCAAACCCACCCTAATTCTTCTATAGTCACCCCTACCCGTACCAATCCATTCTAACCCAACTCAAATACATGGGATGATGAATCTTGTATGTGTTCCTAAGAAAAGAAATTTGTCCATTTTTTGAGGTCTCAAAAAGATATAGGAACATGTAAGAACTCTTGAATGAAAATTGAAAAGAAATGTAGCTCCAGTTCCTTCCTAACCAGAGCAGAATTGGGTGGACATGGGTTGGAAATTTTCAACCCTATATACCAACCTAAGGACCCTTGCAACCCTAACTTTGGTTGGGTCAGTCGGGTTCAGAACAACCCGAACCCAAGTACTAATTCTAGTAAATGGGTGGTGGTCTGGTTCAGGCTGACCCGTTTAGTAACCGGGTCAGACCCGACCTGAATGGATCTGTTCCGACCCACTGCTACATCCAACGGTGGGAATTGTACAGTAGATGGATGGAACTGTCACTTTCGTAAAAAATAAAAATAAAAATAAAAAATAAAAAATAAAAAAGATAGCCTTAATTTGTACCTGCTTTATCAGAAAGACAGACCGTGAAATATACTTTTTTAAAACCTTGTAGTGGACCTCTTTACGCTCCACCATTGCCATTTTAATGAGGTATTTGGTACCATGTCCTTGTCGTTATGGATAATTGAAAGCACTACCCATCCACAAATCTATTTTATGCTTGATAGTTATTTGATACTCTGGCCGCGTGTGACACTTCATACTTGCTACACTGTCACTTGGGAATGGTACACGTGGCAAATTTTAACTCAAGTTAAACCGACTGAATTGTGGAAAATAAAGTTGCTAAGTTGTTACAGTTTAAAAAATCAGATTGGTTGAGCAATCTTGACCTCAGATTTATAGACACTTTTTTCTTGAAATAAGACCATTCATTTTTAACCGTCCAATGAGGGTCCAACAATCTTACAGTCAGGTAATCAAATAAGCGTAGTTTTTGGTACATGATCATCTAAAATGGTACACACAAGTTGGACAGCTTAATTTGAATTGTAATATGCCATGTATACAATCTTTAAGTAATTTCTCAGTGCCTGCGTATCATCCATCACACTATGCCTGAGTATCAAAGTTTTTCTCTTTCATGCTCTCTATTTTCTCGAGGAGCTATATAGGATCCTCCACACTTTGAAAAGTGTGCTCGGGCTCCTTTTTTTACCAAGTGGGGCCCATTTTTCCTTGATCCGGACCATTCATCTGTTTGGACCTGCCTTGGATGGACAATGATACATATAATAATCTTAACTTTTCGATTTGTACGCTACACTCCTATGTTAATTATATACTATTTATATAATGGTGGTGACTCTTCAACCGTACACATGCCATGGTTGTATGCAATCCAGACCGTTCAAATCGTTGAACCGACTCTAAGAGCATAACTGAAAATTTTCACCAAGAAGAAAGGATACATACTCCATCTGCAATGGGACCCACATTCTGATGGCCTTGATAGCTGTATATCAGTGACACATATGAGGAGTATGAGTCACCACCATCCTAAAAATGATATACTAAATTAGCGTACGGATCCATTCCATGATAACGACAGTCCGAACTCCGTTCACAAAATATTCTCTTTTGCGACCCTGCTAAGTGTACTTGCATGAGCGCCACGTGGCAACATGGCACACGAATGCAAGATCCAGGACGTTCATCAGGCAGGCCATTTCGTCTCTAGATGCTTTGGTCCAAACATAGGTCGATGTGCTCATCAGGTCATATGTGGACGAATTAAATGATTAAGATTAGGATCCTTACTCTTGCTCGGGTGGTAGACTCTCAAGGGTTCGAGTATCAATAGGTGGTAATATTCCACTAGCGTGTGGTGTGTGGTGTCTGTGCGTGAGTTAAAAAAATTTTAAAAATATATATTAAGATTTATTTATTGTACGGTTAAAAATAAAAATATCCAGCGGTCCTATTTCACCTAAAAAAATTTCCTCGAATCAGAGGTAAGGATTGTTCAGCCAATCTAATTCTACAAGTGTGACTCAGAGATAGTGGGTTCCACTATTTAGTTGGTTTAATTTGAGAAATTTGATGCCACGTGTACATTTTCTGATTGCCTGTGTATGGAGCTTCATATACTGCCCGAGTACCAAACAACTCCCCTTTAAACCAGAGTCATTCTGTTGTCGCATTTTTAGGTTACAGTTAAGGCAAAGTTGTTATCTAGAAACCTGTGCCCATATGTTTTTAAAACAACCATATGTGTAATGATTTTTGTTTTGGACTTTGGATTGTGCAAGTGGGGCCCATGGTTCAGTGATCCAAACCGTTGAAATGATCATTGCCACTATGGATGGCTAATGTAACAAATTTCTTCCAAGTTGGAAGATCCAAGCCATCAAATATTAGGCCTTTTTTGGGTTGAATGTGAAATCTTTCTAGGTCCACCTACTGAAGAGTTAGCATTTTCTCCAATCGGAACTATTTTAGCTGCATGGGCCATCCATGGCACAATTATCAACGGTTTGGATCAATGTATCATGGGCCCCACTTGTACAAGCTGAGAGCCCAAATGACACTGCATAAACATCGGACCCAAAAGCATATGCATGCAGTAGTTATAACTTTTAAAATCTTGAATTGCATGAAGATATTCAAACATAAAAAGAGGTGTAGTCCAGTGATACACCACCATAGGTAGCGGTGGGGCCCATGTGATGTATGCATGACATCAAACCCGTCTATCAGGTGTATGCCCTCACATTCAACCTTGAACTAAAAAATAAAGCCCATCAAAAAGTTAAGTTGGCCACACCACACGGAACAATTTGAGAGGGGACGCCTACACCATTAATTTATATGGGGCCCTCCGCATTGTGTTTATGCCATCAGGTCCATTGACCTTGTGTATCCGCCTCAGATGAAGGAATACCTAAAAAATCCACCCATTTTGAAACTCGGGTGGGCCCAGGTGGAAATCAATTTTGGGAATCTCCCTCGATTGTTGCTGCTGGTGTGGCCCACATGAGTTTTGGACCCTTGATCAAAGGTGAGGAGACCCGTCTGATGGGCGGGTTGGATGTCGTGCATACATCTCGTGGGCCCACAACAGCCCCGTACCATCATTAGCTATGGTGATACGGGTGCCACTGGAGTGTCCCTCACATATAAATTTATAAAATGGTTTTGTAAGTGTACTTTGTCTACTTTAATGTAAATCTTGGATGACGCATAGATCATATTCCCATTGTGGGTGGCGAACGGTTCAAATGCTGCCATTATCAAAGAATCCTACACCATCCAATAGGCGTCCAATGGTTAAAAATAAAAGGTCGAACAGTCCAAATTCAACAGGAAAAATCCGATGGTTAAAATCACCTGATCAATGCAATTCTTGGGTCATGCTCCATCAATAACGGACCCCACGATCTAGACGGTCCAGATTTCTCTAAATGTACCTCACGTGTACTGTGGATGGGTGGGGACCATCTTCAAATTGGTGGTAAACTACCATCATTGTATAAATCAGTCCACTAGGCACGCATGGACTTAGTGCCCAACATGAAGAAAAGTAGTCATCCTCACCTTTAATTTTTATGAATTTAAAACCATAAAGCATTGCAATAGAGATTGCATTATCACGAATAAAAAAATCACTCTTCCATTTCTATCTCGAACACTCGCTCTTTTATTGAATCCAATGCATTTTACAACATGGAAATGGAGCATCTTTTGCTCTATGCTTTTGAATGAGAGAGAGAGAGAGAGAGAGAGAGAGAGAGACAATCCCACAGAGAAGTTGCACATGATGGCTTTCTTTGTTTTCAAGAAAACTACTTTCCTTTTCATCTTCTTCTCAGCATTGCTACTTGCAACTTCTTTTGCAGGTTGGTCTTATATGAATCTTTTGCACTAGAGTAGAATGCATGGAGGAATGATAACCTAAAATCCGGTTGTAGGTTATCTTAAGCTACAACCTGTCAGTGCGTCTGAATCATCAGGTTCGCCCCACAATGAAGATCATCCGGTGCATAAATCGCACCGGTCCAATCATCAGGTGAGCCGCATGTGTATGTTCAATCAGGCCATAGGCTACAGTATATTATTTTCATACAAGGTGGCCAGCCTGATTATTGGACCAGCATGATTCTATATATACACCCGACATGTATTTCGCATGCGTGTCTGTCGCTTAATCTAACCTTCAACGGCTTGTTTCCGGTGATCAGTCGTCATTAGGCAGGTTTCTTTCCAGTGGAAAGTAAGCACAAGAGGATCAACAGTCTCCACAAGTAGATTTAAACCGTTAATAACTGCTCGTTAGTTTTGTATTTTCAAGTAATTTTATTATTAGTACTGTTGAATGCTACTAATATTTTAGCAGTCTTATAACACCAACAATTAAAGCTGATAAATAAATTTTCCTCTAAATCTTCCACTAAGCAAGTATACGTAGATTTCTAACCCTAATGAAACCCTAAAATAGAATCCCATGTAAGTAACAGAACCCAATACCTAAACTACAACTCCTTAGAAATTCAATAAGGAGAGTGGGTAGATTTTTTATGCATCATGATATGGGTGCAAGTGGGGGCTATGGTTAAGTGATCCAGGCCAACTGGTCCCCACTGTTGATGGTGGATGCCCCAAAAGTCTTCCAGATTGGAAGATCCCAGATGTCTATATTCTCCTGTGTTTGTCAGACAAATACAGTATTCATTTATGAACCATCTATTTGTAGGACAGCGATTAAAGGGTTAAGATCTTGCAACATAGGAGATCTTGCAGTATCATGTTAAGAACCTGACCAATATGCCAAAAGCCTGCCCTTTCCATTTGGAGAAGGCATGGCAGCCTAGCTAGGTAGCCATTTCCATCCTAGGATAGTATGGTAGCTGCACTCTAATTGTCCAAGTAGCTCTTTCCACCCAGTGGTGGTTTTCACTTTAGAAGGGATTGCTCTTTCCACAAGTTACTTCTTTAATCTTTTGTGACTTGAATAATTGCGTAGTGTTATCTCTTATAGTACTAATTGTTGAGAACAAAACCCGAAGAGAGTTATGAAATGCATCAAGCAAGGCCATTTAAACTGAATTGTAACATACCATCCATCATAAGGCCCATCAGATCAATGGTAATTTGCATCAACTAACCATGGGTCCCACAACAAATAATGTCCAAATTGGAAACCAGAGTGCGAAGTTAGGGTTGGTGTGCAGACCCTAGAAAGGGAAGGAAAGAGAAGAATAGAAGGAAAGGGAAAGGCATTAAGAGATTGCTTTTATTCTCTACTCTTTGGAAGCTGTAAAAAGAGGAGAAATTCATTCCCTTCTTCATCCTTATCTCAGCAACACTAGTCCCAACTTCAGTTGCAGGAAACAAATCGAAAGGCTCTAGGATTGTCCTATCACCTGGACTCTTGTAACATGGTAAATTCACAGAGGGACTGAATAGACCAATCATCCGGACCATGGGCCTCACTTGTACAAAACCTTATCATACAATTGCCTTTACATAATGCCCACAAACCATTTCTCGTGGAGAAATTGCTTCATTTATAGTTGGACCCGATTTGATGATCTGACGATCAAGAACCTTCTTGACAAGTGTAAGGCTAGGATCCAACGAGTAAAACTCCAAGTCACTGTCGATTAGTATGTATTTTATTGTATGTTTATTGCTTATCTTCTTAATGTGTTAAAAACCTCACAATCCAATATTTCGATGGTATTTATGTAAACATATGTATTTTTAGGGTTACCTCAAGTCCAACCGGTTGGACTATAAGTTATGATCCACCTAGGATATATCTTCCAACCATTCGTGTTTGTGCGAAATCCAACCCATCAAATAAGTTGGCCCTTTCAGGAGTATTACTTGTAAACTGTCAAAAGATGACTAAAAGTCAATTGCCACAGTCATCCGCACCTTACACTTTTATTGAAGGATTAGGATTAGGATGAGATAGTTCTGCACCTTAGGATGAGATGAGTTCTGCACCTTACACCTTTAGAGAAGCATTAGGATGGGATGAGAAGGCTTCCGGTCAGATAGGTTGGCCCTGTGAGCCACAGTCTTCTACACCTTACACCTTACACCTTTAGAGAAGCATTAAGATGGGATGAGAAGGCTCACAATAACGTGTATAGGACTGGTGAATAAGCCCTACTTTTATACTCACGGAGAGTGAGAAGTTTGTAATCCATTGAAACTCTTTCACTTTAGCTCCATGCGAATTTAGGGTTAGTAATTTATCTAAAACACCGTGTGTATAATATAGCTATAGCACACCACCCCTGTACAACTTTAGATCAATCACAACTTAATAAAGTCCATCGATATGGCCGATCATACTATCCAACCCTTAGGAAAATTCAGACTGTTAATCAATTAAGCCCACCTTATAGAATTCTTACATTACCTTGTGCAAAAATCGTCCACACTCAACTTATGGAATCAACTATGCTTGTATTTTTTCTATTTATAAATGTATAGATATTGTTTTCTATGTGTGATATAATGAATGGGTGGATACTATTTTTGCAGTAGCCGGTCCCTTGGTGGTCTAACTTATTGGAAGGGTTGGATTTCTCATGCACTAAACATGTTGGAAGTTACTCTCCAGGATCGTAGCATATGGTCAAACTGGTTGGACTTGAAAACTTCTCTTTGATGCTATTCCAAACCCTAATGAGGGTACTGTTGATTCTCTCCCATTCGCGAGTTCTTGTCCATAATCCCGATGATGCTGATGTTAAAGATCTTTACATTTGAATAGCAACACTGTCAATCTGACGCGCACAGAGTTCTTACATGTGGGGCCCACGGTTGGGTTATCTAAACCATTAAACTGATGACACCCCACGTGTTTGTCCCATGCACTGAAAATATCTCAAGTTGGAAAATCTTAGCCATCAAATCTTTGATCTTTTTTTCCATTGAATGTGGATCATCGATGTCTTTCTCCTTGATCATCTATTTGCAGGCCAATAAGTGAAAGGTCAGGATTTTCCAATGAGGAGAATTTCGGGATATAGGCCATCCATGATAGGAATCATGAACTCAATGATCTGGATCATCGAATCATGGGGCCCATATATACAAACTCACTGGATAATAGGAAAGTTCTAGTACAGAACCCATGCAGCCAACTACTATATTAAGGTCTGTTAGGGAATTTTACAACTGTGCATGAAGTTCGCACGCGTAAAGAACATGGGCCATTTATTCAAACTATAATCTGATCACGCTAGTCTGGTGTCTCACACGTGCTTAACGTGTAGTGTGAGCGTGTGTATAAAATCATGTGTTTAGACAAATAATCACTGCTGCCATGGTAACCTATATATCATGCCGCCCCCATCTTTTCTCTTCCCGCCGACGTGCCACTTTTGCAGGACATCTCTGCCGTTCAAACGGTGGGCCCCACAATGTAGATTACTGGTACAAAAATAGGTCAGTCCACTCATTAAGCGACCACCACTTCATCTAAATAAATGGACGGGCTGATGGTTTGACTCAGTGTACAAATTTGGACTTTGGATCATGAGTGGTTGGCCTAATTTTAGAGACGGGTGATTTTCATCGTGGGGCCCACTTTTGCACCGTTCAGAACGGGGATCTTCATTTTGGGGCCCATATCTAGGTTTTTAATGCTAGGAAATGGATTACATGGTGGAAATTTCTTTTGCAGGTGGGCAACTGAGGTACATGACGAAGTCTGTGATGGAAGCTGGTCTAAAATCTAAGGTATATATATAGTTCATAAATACAAATATAAACACTTAAATTCCATTTTCTTTCCTTACATTATCTTTCTTTCTTAATTTTAAAATAACCAGCGTCCAATTGGCATTAAATCAAGTGCTGATGATCAATGACACCTATGACCATCAATGTTTCAAATTGGTGTATCGTATCGTTCACCACATGCAGATACTGGGATATCAGGCTACGTGTACTAGATTATACTTTAAATGTCAATGACCATTCATAATTAAAATAAAAGAAAGAAGAAAACCCCAATTATTACATCAAAGTCATGAAAAATCCATATACCTTGGATTAGGAGGATAAATACAATTGGGATGAGAGATTAATTTGACCTGAGATCTGTGAAATATTAGGACTTAAAATCTGATCTGTTTGTTTTTTTTACTAGTGATTTGCCAAATCCATAAATTAGGGGGTTTCTAGCATCCCCACCTTCGTGAGGAACTTAGCAGTGTCCCCAAAGCTTTTAATTTACATGTGGAATGCCTAATCATTAATAGAGAGCGTTCATTACTCTTGGGATGCCCAATCATCAATTGACACTTCATTTAAATATTGTATCTTTTGGAGCGGGCCATAGTGTAAGAATCACACTGATCAAATGATCCTAGCCATCCTATAGACTCAACTAGCTCTATCTTTTTCTTTTTTTAAAAAACCATAGATTAAATTGCTAGAATTATCAAATCAAAGTGTTAATTTGAAACTATAAGCAACACAAAGTGGGAACACACCGATCCATAGCTCAAGTAATAGACCAAGTAAAGATAACCTCGTTTCAACACTGAGGTCATGGTAGCAATTTCCAAGTAGGGTGTGGCTAACAATGGGGTGTGTGTACTAACGTGCTAACCAATAAAAAAACACAGTGGGATATATCAAATAGATGATTCAGGATGATGATTAAACCTATTTTCTTTCTCTGCTCAATCTTAACTATCAATTTTTCATGCTATTAATCATAAGCTTAGGATTATTCAATTAGCATCGATTTTGCACCATGACTTGTCCTTGATTATATGAAGTAATAGGTGGTTCAGATTGATGATTGGGCATCAATGTTAAAAGCTTTGGGAATGTTGCTAAGTACCCATGTGTGTAAAACGCGTACACATATACATACACATGTGTATAACGCACACACATTTACATTCACAACGATGCAAGAGGACACTTAGGCCATCTCTCTCAATTTAAAATATAAAATAAAAATCCCAAACTCTCTCCCTCATTCCAAAAATTCCATTTTGAAATACACATTGAGAACCCCGACACTAGTGCGACGAATTTCTCCAAATATAAAATAAAAATCCCACACTCTCTCTCCCTCATTCTAAAAGTTCCACTTTGAAATGTACGTTGAGAATCCCGAGTGTTTACCAATTTAAATAATAATAATAATAATAATAATAACCACAGCTTCGTTTGCAGGAACCATCAAAGAAGTCCATCCACAGGGATATTCCCACTGGTATTCCTGAGAGACTTCTCAGATCCAACACCAAAGACTATGGCTCCAACGATCCTGCCCCGGCTCTTGGCAAGCCCCCTTTCAAGCTCATTCCTAACTGAGTACTCTTTGGTGCACACTCCTTACGGTGGTGGGCACTCTGCATGCTGGACCACTATATTTGAATAATCAAGTGAAGCATATCTGCTTCTGATGGATAGAAGGTTATATCATGTTTATACATAGTATTGGTGAGATAATGAGTTTTATACAACTAGCTTATTTCCTATGTATGTTGTGGCACCATATGCCACATGAATGTATGTATCTATACAACTTAATGCTTTTATAATATATTATGTTATAGTATGTCTTTAATGCATATGTTGGCAGGTAATACATCTAGTACACAACTATATGTGTGTATATATGCTGTATGCTTCTGAGTCAATGGTCATGAGGCCATCTTGATCCTGACGATCGGTGGTGGAGCATTGATCTGGTAATCAAGATGTTTAAACCATTTTAATAGTGTTAATGTTTCAAAATAATATTTAAATTTTAAAATCAGTTTTCAACTGTTAAAATCGAAGGGTTGATGTGGGTTAGCATTTTGAAAGCATGAGAGGAACGTTTTGAAGATCTGACCGTTGGGATGGTACGTGGATTTGGAGTCTGTAGAAAGGGATTAATTAGCAACCTCATTGCAAAACACTAGAGAATACAAGAAAATACTAGTATTGGGGAGAACAAACCTTCAAGCAATTCTCTGTCTCATAACAATCTTCCCCTCTTGATTTTAGAGACGTTGGTGGGTTCAGATCTTTGAAGATTTCACATACATTAGCAGGCTCATGCACCAGTGTGAATGAAGTGGAAATGCAGCCATCCATTAGGTGAGCTGACCATGAAATCAACCTACTCCACTCACCAAGTGGGCCATGCATGTATGATAAGAGTGTTGTATTTGATGCCTTAAATCTAATCAGATTCTGCGCAGATTTTTCACGCAACTACGAAAGGGCGGGATTTGTTTCCGATTTCGTTTATGATTCTTTCCGATTTTGTTTGGGATTTTTCCTAAAACTATATATATGGGTGTGAATGGGATTATGAAGTATTAATTTTAAGGGATTCCAAGGGTTTCTAAAAGGGTTCGAGATTTGAGGTTGTTCGAATCGGGTAAGTCCTCTCTCTTTGTAATTTATATTTTCATAGTGGAGATCTGTCGCTTTGCGACATGGTTTTTTCCCGCAAGGGTTTTCCACGTTAAATCTGTGTGTTCTCTTGTGTGTGCTTGGTGCCATTGGATTGTTATCCTAGATCTAGATCTGTGTGATTCCGCAAACCAAAATCCCAACAAGTGGTATCAGAGCTATCATTAGGGCATCTGAATCTGCAGGATTAGCAATAATGGAAAGTACTAGGTATGATATTGAGAAGTATTCAGGAAAAAATAACTTTGAGTTATGGAAGATCAAGATGATCAGTTCCTTAATCAAGCAAGGCAAAGATGACGCTCTTGAGGAGCGAAAGTCTACTATGACTAATGATTATTGGAATACTCTTGATAAGAAGGCCTTATCATCGATCCGTTTATGTCTCACGGATGAGGTTCTCTACAATATCATGAAGGAAAAAACTGCGACTAAGTTATGGGCGAAGTTAGAGGATGTCTACGCGAAAAAAATTCTCTGAAAAGCGCCTACACTTGAAGCGGCAGTGGTATAACTTTAAGATGGCAAAGGGTAGAGATCCGGAGACTCACATCGGCAACTTTAATAAATTGGTTTACAAATTACTGGATATGGAGGAAGTGATGAAAGATGAACAACAAGTATATATGTTGACGAATTCTCTTCCAGCGTCTTATGAGTCATTTAAGGACACAATGTGCTCCACAAGTAAAACTATGAGTGTCAACACTGTTATCTCAGCCCTTCAAGGGAAGGCTATGAGAAAGCTTAACGTCAATATGGGGATATCTTCTAATGCACTGGTTACAAGGGGTAAGAATTCTGAACAAGATACAGGTTCTTTAGGTTCTACATCCAAATCCAAGGATAAGGGCAAGGGAAAGGTAAAGTTCTGGAACTGTGGGAAGGAAGGACATGTGAAGAAGGATTGTGAAAATCCTAAATCTAAGAGAGAAGATTCTGAGGCTTCATACAAAGAGGCCAATGCTGTCACGTCAGATGGATGGAGTGGATGCGATGGTGATGTTTTGTCTGTGTCTACGATCAAACGGTCATACGATGATCATAAGGACGAATGGATACTAGACACAGGGGCATTTTTTCACATGACTCCTCATCGGAGTTGGTTCACCAGTTACAGGGAGTACGATAGTGGACAGGTATTTATAGGCAATGGCATTGCCTGTAATGTTGTGGTTATTGGTACGGTATGTATTAAGATGTTTGATGGGGTAGAGCATACCCTGACTGATATGAGGCACGTTCCTGACATAATGAAAAATCTGATTTCTCTTGGTATACTTGAGGCAATGGGCTACAATTTCACAGGTATTAATGGTGCTCTTAAGGTATCTAAGGGGGCACGGGTAATCATGAAACCGCAACGACTCGGTAACATGTACAGGTTGATCGGGAGCACTTCAAAAGGTGGAACTGCTGTGAATGTAGCGAATTTCACCTCTGCACGTGTGTGGCATGTTGGGTATTGCCACATGAGCGAGCAGGGCAGAAAGGCTGAGACACGCGGACAGAGATACAGAGTAAGTGGAGCAGCCACCTATGAGGAGAATCACAAGCATGATCGCAAGATATCAGCGAGGTACATGAACGACTCCAATATCGCAGGGGATTCATCTTCTATTCAGACGGCTCTAGGTGAGCCTAGTGCTGAGAAGTGGAAGGTGACTATGGGCGATGTGATGGACTCGTTGTACCAAACCGACATATGGGAGCTGGTGGAGTTTTAGTGGGTCGAAAAGTAGTTAGATGTAGGTGAATCTTCAGGAGGATACAGCATAGATACAGGGCGAGGTTGGTGGCAAAGGGTTATGCTCAGAGAGAAGGGATCGGCTTCTCAAAGATATTCGCCCCGACGATATAACAGGTGTCTATTAGATCCATGATTGGCACTGGTTGGCCAATGTGATCTTAAGCTGGAGGCATGGATGTGGAGTCCGCACTTCTGCAAGGGAAAGTGAAGAGCAGATATACATGAAGTAACCAGAGCAGTTCGAAGTTAAAGGGGCTGAGAAAAAAGTTTGCAGGAGGTTATTATTCGACCTGTCGCATAAGCAGTGGTTTGATTCATTCATGGTGAGTCAGGAATTTACGACATGTAGATCGTCAATTATGACATGTCTGAAATCAATGTACTAAAGACTCGGTTAAGTGAGACATTCAGGATGAAGGATCGGGGGCTGCAAAGATGGTTCTCAGCATTGAGAATGAAAGAGGAGTAGGCTTTGGTTATCTCAGACAAAATACCTTGGGTAGGTATTGATAAAGGATGTGATGGACCAGGCAAAGCCAGAGATCGTTCCTTATGTGTCTCTCCTCAAGTTTTTCTCAAGACATGTCCTAAAACAGATGAGAAAAAGCAGGATATATCTCATAAGCCTTATTCGAATGCAGTTGACAGTGTATGTCATGGTCTGTATTAGACCGGTTATTTCACAGGCTATTAGTGTTGTGAGCAAGTACCCCGACAAGCAATATTGGGATAGTGGTGAGATGGTAAGAAGACTACGTCTTTCCTTTTGAGAAAACATGAGCAAAGGTGGTTGGGCACGTGGATTCTGATCCGGCAGTCATGATCACCTAAAACGTTCCTGCAAAGAAGTTCAAGTTCTGTGCAACTTCTCTGGACTTGGTGATAATAAAAAAGAAGGACGGAGTGTGCACAAGAAGCTATGTTGTGATGCAGATATAAGAGAAGAGGAGTTACACGTTTACACCCTGATCCATAGCTCAAGTGGTAGAGTGAGTGAAAGATACCTCGTTTCAACACTAAGGTCTTGGTATTGATCCCTAGTAGGGGTGGCTAACAGTGAAGTGTGAACTGACGATGGGGTGTACTAACAAGCTAACAAAAAAAAAAAAAAAAAAATATTGAAGACACGGAGATTTAAATGCCTTAAATCTAATCGATTTGAAATGCGCATTTTTCGCACAACTGCGAAAGGGCGAGATTTGTTTTCTATTTCGTTTATGATTCTTTCTAATTTTGTTTGGGATTCTTCCTAAAACTATATATATATATATATATATATATATATATATATATATATATATATATATAGGGATAAACGGGATTAGGAGGTATTAATTCTAAGGGATTTCAAGGGTTTCTAAAAGGGTTCTAGGGTTATCAAAGGGTGTAGCAAGGGTGAGATTCGAGGTTGTTCGAATCGGGTAAGTCCTCTCTCTTTATAATTTCTATTTTCATAGTGGAGATCTGTCGCTTTGTGCCGTGATTTTTTCCCACAAGGGTTTTCCACGTTAAATCTGTGTGTTCTCTTGTGTGTGCTTAGTGTCATTGGATTGCTATCCTAGATCTAGATATGTGTGATTCCGCAGGCCAAAATCCCAACAAAGAGTGGATGGTTAGACCATGCATTCTTCTCATGCATGACTGATAGATTTAATGAGTGGACCAGCCTTTTTTCCTAGGCCACAACATGCTCGCAATAGGCCCCACTTGAATGACTAGGATCTCGTTCATGTGTACTTGACATGTGTGGGCTTGAAGGAAATCATCAGCCGTCACGAGCAAGTGATGTTGGCAAGGTGACGTAGAGTGGGCCATAGATACATTATAAGCCCGGACACATGCGAAAGTAATCTACCAAACCAGGCTCAATCTTATATAGGGCATGACATAAATAGATCTAAAGCGCATCCTGTTTGAAAAAATTAATTTCATATGAAAAAAAAAAATTATCATTCGAAGTGTGGACCATAAATTAGTTATAACTTTTGATGTAGGCATTGTTACAAAGCTACCAATCAATCTTTAAGTAACGATGCGTCTAGGGTTAACTATTCTGGTATAGTGGCCAAATTCATTTATTTTGCCAAAAAATACATCCATTCAATTTAACACTATAATTTCAGAAAAGAAAAAAATAATAATTTTAAAATTTTTCATTTTCATTATATCTTTATATTCTTCCAATTTAAGGACATTCATTTTATTTTTTATTGTCCAATTTAAGGACGTTCATTTTTTTTTTAAGTTGCTTACAATAATGTTGGGAATGCTCCAAAAAAATTTATCTAGGCATTTTTATTTTTATAGCAAATTAGACTTTTAAATAATTTCTAAACAAATTAAGATTTTGTTTTTTATTATATATAAGTGATGTAATCAAATAGTCTAAATTAGGAAGTCTAAGGATATCTTTCAATACAATTTTGAATTTACACTTTCTTTTGCCGTGTGAAGTCAAGGTTTTGACTCCCAGAGGAAAATGATGATCTTGGACACCGTTTCATACATTACAAGGCCAATACATGAGAACGGAAGTGTACATGAGTCGAACCGAGTCGAGCTTGGCACGGCTTGACTTGGCTCGTCCACTAGCTGACCTCAGCTTGAACTCAGCTCGGCTCGGTCCTCGAGCTTGACTGGTTAGCTCGGCTCAATCCTCAAGCCTGACTGGTCAGCTCGGCTCAGTTCGATCAGCAGCTTAGGCCAGTTTGAGCCAAGATCAAGCCGAGTTCGATTGTGTAGCATTTTGACAAAGAACTGCACCTTCAAATGCTCACTATTTGTAAAACAATAGCAACAGTTTTATAGGTATTTCTTCAAACACCTTGTAGGCAACATCAAAATCAAGAAAAAATGTTTTGCTTCATATACATACCTTCCTTGCCACCCCGACACTTTGTTGAGTCATTTCATCGAACACTTGGTGAGCAACATCAATATCAAAGTAACCGAGTTACCAAACTGGCTCGATCCGAGTTCAATACGAGCTGGGGTTCGATCCGAGTCGAGTTGAGACTTTTTTTTTTTTTTTTTTACACACCCACACACTCACGCCTTAGTGGGATTTCACCACCTATGGATACTCGAACACTTGACCAGGTGTTGAAACTCCTGTTGAGTCGAGTCGAGCTTGGGCAAGCTCGAACTTGGTCGAAAATTTTTCGAGCTCAAAAAATCAACTCAACTCAGCTCGAACTCAGTTTCGAAACAAGCCGAATTGAGCTTTTTCGAGTCGAGTGGAGCGAGCTAAATGAGCTAACTCGGTTCGTGTACAACCCTACATGAGAAGGAAAAAAGAGAATGTCGGTTCGTGGACAGCCCTACATGAGAAGGAAAAGGAGAATGTCGGTTCGTGGACAGCCCTACATGAGAAGGAAAAAGAGAATGCATGCATGAAGTGCACATCTTAGACTTCTCACACGTACGTAACAATCTAAAACTTTTGTACGTGTGTGATGTTTGGGTACGTGTATGTATGTGCATTCAAATGCACATGCATGTGTGATAGCGCTAGCACTGATTTCTTGGTGTTTGGACATGCACACGGATGTACAATTCTTAGTGAGGTTAGCCACTTCCACGCGTATCTCTGGCCGTACATTGGGTGGGTCCCACTATGTTAGTAGATCATACAAATTTAGACTAATGGGACCACCTAGCCACCTGATTTTTCCTATTAAACGTGGACCATTTGCCATTTTCTATGTCAACCCTCCATTAGAATGCTATTAATTGGATAGGCATGCAAAATTATCCAATTGATGTAATATTTATATATTTCCCATCCATTGCAGGACCCATCATGTGGATGGTCCAGATCATCCGTCTATACATTCCAGTAGGTTCGTTGCTTCTCCACGAACCCCATTTTGGAAAGCCCAATCTTCCTAAAGTTCAATTCAACTCACCTTGTAGAACCTTGCCCATCCACACACACAAGCACACGTGCTAAAATTGCACACATGTGGCATCCAATTTTTCCATCCGATGGCCACATTCTTTGAACCTCTGACCTAAAAATCATTCTATTTCTCTCCTTAGGTGGGCCACACTGTATAAAATAAATGTAATGTATCCCACGTGATGGAAAGCCTATATCTGTCACAAGTGTGCCATATTGGGACGCGTACTAGACACAGATGCTCCTCTTCCTGTAGAGTAGGGCATCCTAGCTGTGTATCATGTGGGACCCACCGTACAGATGAGATAGCCAAAAAATTCGGGCTTTGCAACTATCCGGTGGGCCACAGCCCACAGGACAAGTACGAACGGAGCATACTGCCTATAAAAGCCCTGCAAATTTTATCCCAGTAATCCACCCTGAAAATGTGCCAATCTGACTAGAATGCAGAGATCTGAGCCGTTGCATATGGTAATGGGTGGGCCCGACCTGATTTTTATGTGTTTCAGTCCAATTCCTTGGATATCGGGTCGGATCCGGATCCTCATTTTCGATACAGTTGAAAATGGATCTGGTCGGGTCCATGTGCGGGTCCTCCATCTCAGATCCAATTAAAATCAAGTCGGGTCCAGTCTGGGTAATTTTATATATAGTAACTAATATAGCACCCAAATGAGGTTTGCCAAGCCACAACAGAATGCATGTGATCCCCGATCCATCTATTCAAGCGGGCTAGCCCACCATGAGCTCCCTTACGAATCTGACTCAAAGCCCAGATCCAATAACCCGATGGGTACCTGGCGAGTAAATTATGGTTCAACTAGTTGGACCGAGGCCTTCTCATTATAAAAATGTCCTTTCAAACCTAAACAGGCCAATCGGGTCAGACTCGAACCACGGTCTTCCAGACCCATTAATAAGCGAGCTTAAATGGTTGACCTTGACATAGCCCTTGGGCTTGGCATGCTAGCCCAAATTGAGCCCGAAGGCCTACAAACGAGCCTGGACCATTTACAACCCTGGTTTGGAAGATTATAGCCCACCAAATCTCACCATCAAAGCAAAGTTGAGTTGAGACTTGAGAGCTGTCCAAGAAAATCGTACCTTTTCTTTTAATGGTGAGGATTTCTTGTCATTGGGATGCTCACCATCTAGCCATATAATTACACCCCATGTTTGTAAACTATGCCCCCAAAAATTCTCACGTTCTAGAACATTTGTCCACTAATCTTGGGCGAGTATTAATTGTTGGTTCCACGTGGGCCATTGCTGCATTTCTCTTCTCAACGGTTTACTTTTGAAATGTTTGAAAATGTAGCAATTGTTGAGATTTTATAAGGTTGTTTGGATTGCTGGAATCCTTTGAAAAATGGTGGTAATGAAATCAATTTTCAAAAGACAACTCATGCTTTTTAATGTTGACCCAAACAAGGCTAGAGGCCATATCAATCAAACATGTCAAGATGGCATGTGCTATAGATCTGAGCTTTTAATCAGAGGGACAAGCTAATTAGATCTTTTGGCTCAAAATAGATTGTTTTAGTCCTCTGCTAGGCCACGGTGTAAAAATAATAATAATAATAATAATAATAATAATAATAAAATGACCCCTTAAATAAATATTCTAACCATCCATTTATTTTTGTAAGTTGTGGCCCACTGAATTCTTCATTCAACGGCTCTGACCAAAAAGGCTCCATCAACCAATTCGTCCAATGATTAGGCTATACCGTCCATCTAATCGGCACCTAACATAAAGACATCAATCAGTGGACGTCCAAGATTTCATATGAGGAAGACGTGTGGCTCACGTGATTGGAAGATCAGCCTCATTTTGGATGTTTCTCACCTTTAACACCGTACAGTTGTCCTAAAGGGTGACATGTCGGCAGAGGCCCAACATGCTTAAGCTTTACGCTATTTCTCCAAATAAATATTGTTAATAAATACCCATGAATGACAACATCTCGTAGGCTGCAGTGTTGTCCACAAGCATATCAATATAAAGCAACGGCAATAGGGAGCACTCAACTACTAGTCTATGTCAAGTAGTATTTTTCTATTAGTTGCTACCTATGAGTGATCCAAGCGATGACCATGACCATCCAGCCGCTTGTCTTCCACCTTCACTTAATGGCTTATTCTATATATTGACGGTCCGAAAGCCATGGAATAAGCTTTGCTTATGACTATACTTGTTAACCATGCATGTGTTTGATCCCTTCAACCTAACCATTGCCTGCGTTCTCCCTTGCCTGACATAACTGAAGTATGCGGGTTGAACTGCCGGCTAGTCGTCTCTCTCGACTCGGCCAGTGAATAGGTGGGGTGATGCCCTTACCTTTACCAAGTCTAGAAATGCAAATGTTGGGCTAAAGACTACGGGTTCCACTTTTGAGCGAGTGATCAGGTGCATTGGCTGGTATGCTTTCATCCAAACTCCATCATCTGTCCTCCTGAAAATCTCACTCCTTCAATGACATTAGTGAGTTGTATACCCCATTCGTTATTTTAGGATTTTATATGACATGCGTGAGAAGCAATTGATACAGAGGGTTGGGAACTGATGCAAAGAACGCATTTCTCATTGAGCACACCAGAGCCAAGCTGTTGCATATGGTACGTAACGGGAGGACTTCGAAGCTTGCTTCAAAATGCTTATGACTTCTTGCTCAAAAAATTGACTGAACGTGTTTGAGTTATTGGCTCGTTCAACTCAACAGTATTCATGGTGGAGTGACAACCAATTTTGGTGTGTTGAGAGATATTATTATTGTTGAACCAAATGCCTACATTGCATTTGCGGGTAAAAGAGTAATTGAATAAACATAGAATAAGAAAGTACCTGATTGTTCAGGAGCAACTGAGTATTCATTCTATAAGGGCTTATTTGATCCAATCATACCACGATATAGGAAGAAATTGACAATTTTCTTTCAAAGTCCATGTGGCCCACTCAACGGGCATGACAACTTAATTCTTCTAAACCATTTGATAAAAGTCTCAAATCTCTTGCACGTTGATGTAAAAAATGTGGCGGATAACTTAATGGAGTGTTAGTATTGAAAGAAATCAAGTCCGAACTAGGGCAAAAATTGCATAAATTAAATTGCGCGTAGCTTCCAACTATCATAAATTTGCAATCAGTTTGCACATATAAATATACCATTGAAAAGTCATGAACAAACTCTATATCAAGGCCAACCACCAGAGGTTAAACTTGGCAAATTTTAATAATTTTGGGGATTAAATTAAGATTTTATATTATAACTTGCTATTTTTAGTATATTTTCTCTTTGTTGTTTTTAAGGTTTTAAGAGTATAATTATGATTCAGAGTATTTGTTTTAGTCATATAAGGATTATTTACGAGTTTTAGTAAGATTACACTTTTTTCCTTACTATTTTTAATAATTTTTACTACTTAAAAAATATCATATTTCAATTTAAGTTGCACCGTACTATTTTTTGTAAATTCTCACTTTGTTATTTTTAAAGTTTTAAGAGAATAATTATGATCAAGAGTCTTTGTTTTCACTATGTAATTGTTATTTATGAGTTTTTGGAAGATTACATTTTTTTTCTTCTTTTTTTTTAGTAATTTTTACTAGTCAAGGAACGTATCATATTTCAAAACTATCAAGATTTAAAGTTTCTTTTATTTATATAAGCATATCAAGTATATTATAATCAAGACTTTCATTAATAATACTAATTTTATTTCACATTTCAATGACTATTTTTTTATAAAAAAAAATTGTGATTTCTTCTATTTATCCTTCAACCCTTATTAAATAATATGTTATTATATATATATATATATATATATATATATATATATATATATATATATATATATATATATTAATGTAGTCATTTTAGTATTAACTATTATTACATTAATAGTATAATAGTTCATAATACCCCACTGTAGTATTAACATGGCATTTAATTATACTATTATAATTATAATAATATAATATGATTGTATGTATATGCTATTAATTAGATGGAAGCGGATTGTGCGGGTACGACTCGCAACCATAATAATTAGATACGTAAGTATGGTCCTGTCTGAGGCTCCGTGGGGCCCACAACGATATACGTGTTTTATCCAATCTGTCCATCCATTTTGAAAGACCATTTTAGGGCATGAGCCCCAGAAAAAGTTATATAGAGAGCTCAAGTAGACCACACCATAGGAAGGAGTGGTGATAATGACCCCACCATTAAAACCTTCCTAGGTCCCACATGGTGTTTATTTGACATCCAACTTGTCCAAAAGGTCACATGGACCTGGATGAAAGGAAAACATAAATATCAACTTGATCCAAAATTCCGTGGCTTCTATGAAGTTTTTAAGTGGTAGGCATTCAATATCCATTGTTTCTATGGTGTGGTTCACTAGATCATTCGATGTGCCTTATTTTTTGTATCATGTCTTAAAATGATGTCTTCGAATGAATGGACGGTGCGGATAAAACGCATCATCACGGTGGGCCCTACCGAGCCCTTAACATGATCGTCCATATCTAATTGAGTCCCAGAGGGGGTAATACCCAATCTGTGCCTGATTGCATGGTATGTTGTCATCATCAAGTTCCATGGGTCCACCGTGATGATTGTTTTATTCAAGCTATTCATCCATTTAGTGAGATCATTTTTGGCATGAGCTTAAAATTTTGACAGATCTAAAGCTCAAGTGGACAATACCACATAAAGTAGGGAGATAAGAACCATACCATATAAAGCACGAGGATGATGATGACCACAGTTAAAATCTTCCCAGGGTGTTTTTTTTTTTTTTGCAATCCAACCTATTCAAAATGTCACACAAACCTTGATTAAGGTAAAAAACAAATATCAATTTGATCTTAGACTTTTGTGCCCTCAAGAAGATTTTAATGGTAGGCATTCAATCCACACTGTCTTCTATGGTGTGGTCCACACTTAAGCTTTGGATTATCCTTTTTTTTTCTCATGCCTAAAATGATCTCTCCAAATGTAAGACCCGTATCCTAGTTCGTACTGTTCCGGTGAATCCTGCGATCCTTTCCATCGAAGTCCGGCAATCCGCGACTGATAACCGACGTTGTGCACGACCGTAAGTCATATCCTGTAGATTCGAGTCGGTTTAATCCGAGACCTATATCATTGAGACCGCACCGTCGCCGCGGTTCCAACGCCGTGACTCACGCACCGATCCGATGCCCTAACCAGAAGATGTGAGTCGGCGTTTATTTCGAAGAAATACCACGCTTTGTCGATCCCAAGAGAATCTCTACACAATGTCAAATCAATCCCATCAATCAATCAATCACATCAATCAATCAATCACTTCAATGTCAAGTACAAAGCAACCACCAAGTCAACTCTCTCCCACCCTCTCTCTTACACCACCATACATGTCAAGTACACATCACACATCACCTCACCCTTTCACCCATCACACCCATCCCTCATCTCTCTTACAACTCTCTCTCTCTCTTTCTCATTTCTCAACATTCCCAAAGCCAAGCAAGAGCACCACACGTCCATGGTTTCCAAGAGAGAAAAATGATTTTTGTGGCCCACCTTTCCCATTCCAAATCCATCATCCTAGCCATCCATTTTTCATCTCCACCATCAAAGAGGAGCACAAGGAGGGTGGCTTTCCAACGGACCAAGAAGGTCAAGTGGTGGGTGCTTCTATAGGCTAGCTTTTGTGTTTTTATGATGGGCCAAGTGAGGCCTACCAATCAATGGTATGGATCTCACTTAGGACCATAGATGTAGCCAATGGCCCACCTTGATGCTCATAATCATTCCATGATGGGGCCATTCTCCATGGACCCCATCATGATGTTCATTTTTCCTTGCATGCATAGGGTCATCTAGACCATCTATTTTTGTGGAGAAAGGATCTCTACCGTTAGATTTTAATTTAATGGGCCCGCATGTATTGGGACCCACTTGATGTATGATTGCTTGCAAGGGAGGGCTCATAGTGGCGGAGCCCTCCATCTCACGTGTCCCACTCTTTTTCTCTCTCTCCCTCTCTCTTTTCATTTTTCTTTTCTTGTGATGATGTGGTTGATTGGCCCACTCGGATGGACCCCACCATGGAGTATTTTATCCGAGTTGTCTATGAGTGGGGCCCATCTTATATGTGTTGAACTCACATCGTCCATCATGTGGTGGCCCACCTAAACAGGGCCCACCTTAAATTTGGATGCTAAGCCCAAAAACGTCCAGCATCTGGACATTGCTGGAAAGAAAACACAAATATGGGCTTGGCTTTCCAAGCATTGGAGAAGGGTCACTCACATAGGACCCACCTTGATGTATGTATTCAATCCACGCCGTCCATCTTATTTACCAGATCATTTTAGGCGTTGAGCCGAGAAATGAGGTTGATCCGAGTACCTGGTGGGCCATAGTGTTGAAAACAATATCATTACCGTTGAGACCTACCTCGATAGTACTATGCACTGAAAAATATCCAATATTGGACTTGTTTGGTCCATCCCAGGCCATGGAAACTAGTGGCTGGGGTGAATTCGATGGACGCAGCCCCCACACCTGAAAAACCGCGAAAAAACCGCATTTCAAAAAATAAATTAAAAAAAAAAAAAAAAAATTTAAGGGCAAGACTGAACCGCTTTCATGAAGAGACGCCGCTGCACAATCACGTCTGAGAACGGCGAGGGTCCCACAGCTGGCCGTGTGGGCCCCACCATGATGTATATTTGGTATCCACACCGTCCATGAGGTGGACCACCCCCTGAGGTGGGTCCCCTCCGAAAATTAGCCTGATCCATGGCTCAGGTAGCCCACATCATAGGAAACAGTGTGAATGAACGTGTACCATTGAAACTCTTTTGGGGTCCACAGAAGTTTTGGATCAAGCTGGAAATTGTTTTTCACCCTTCATCCAGGTCCACGTGACCTTATGAACGAATTGGATGGAAGATAAACGCTATGGTGGGCCCCACATAGGACCCACAGTGATGCACGTGTCTTATTACCACCGTCCGCCTAGACGGTGGTACCCACTGTGATGTATTGTTTAAATCCCACCGTCCCAGCGGACGGTGCGGCGTCTGTGTGTGTGGACGTGTGTGCATGCGTGTGTGTGTGCACGCGTGTATGCGTGTGGGTGTGTGTGCACGTGTGTGTGAGTGTGTGTGGATATACATATATATATATATATATGTATATATATATATAATATTATATTATATATAATATTGTATATATTTACTGTATATAAATTATATATTATATTATATAATATATATATATATATATGATGGTGGGCCTCTATGGGCCCCACCATGATGCATGTGTTGCATCCAAGTCGTTCAACCATTTGGCCGTTGTTGAGGCCCACCTAGATGAGTACTTGTGGCCGTTGTTGAGATCCACCTGGATGTGTATTTATGGCCGTTGTTGAGGCCCACTTTGATGTGTACTTGTGGCCGTTGTTGAGGCCCACCTTGATGTGTAATTATGGCCGTTACTGAGGCCCACCTTGATGTGTAATTGTGACCGTTATTGAGGCCCACCTTGATGTGAAATTGTGGCCGTCATTGAGGCCCGCCTTGATGTGTATTTGTGGCCGTCATTGAGGCCCACCTTGATGTGTATTTGTGGCCATTTTTGAGGCCCACCTTGAGCCCATGTGATTAGGCCCATTCGAGGTATTGGTGGCCCGTTGTTAAGGCCAACTTTGATATATATGAGACCCATATTACAAGGCCCATTGTGATGCTTTCAAAGGCTCATGGGACATGGCCCATTGCAATGTACTTAAGGCCTATTGATGTTGCCCACTTGATTTATGAAAGGCCCATATGAGGCAGCCCATTTGATGTATTTGAGGACTTTGGGTCGAGGCCCAATAGGGTATACATAAAGCCTATTGAATGTGATTCCACCGTGTTTTATGTGTTGACCTATATGGCGGGCTTTGCCTTGGGAGCAATGTTGGTTTGACGTCCATATTGTAAGTATAATGTTGGTTAAATGTCCACATTACGACTCTCCCTAGGGCCATTGGTAGACCCATACTTGTTGTGTATAGGCCGTCTAGGCCCATCTGCGTTGTAAGGATAGTTCATCACCTTATAACATGCTTAGTATAGCTCCATGATTCATACCCATACGCATCATATGTATGCTTGATGTGAGGAATGTTTGGTTATCACATGAGTCGTTGGGCTGAGACATTTACGGGACTCCATATGAGATGGAGTGCCCGACATGAGCGCATGGTACGCGCGAGATTGCTGCATGTTTGTACGGTGTGAGTCATGTATCTTGCATACATATTACTTGATCATTGTACGCCCTAGCGACATCAGGGTCGTGGCCTCCACAGGCATATCGTGGATGGCTAGACGGGACACCGAAAATATTTGGTTCTAGCATACGGGCGCCATAGATGTCCCTGGGTGAAAATCCCTGAACCTCTGTGGCTAGGAGATGACTCCAACATCGAGACCGAGTGGATATATGAGCGCACGAGGGCCGAATACCAGGAGGCCGCGTCCCCCACTGTGTCGTGGTCGGTTGGGAGGGGGTGTGACCTTACCCGCCTGAGTGAGGGGGCAATGTCTAGGTTGAGTTTGACCAGCTTGAGGAATGGGTCCACTATCGACGAGCCGGGCCCGATATTGGCAGGCGAATAGTGAGGTCTCTTCCACTTACTCAGTTGTGCGCTCGGATAGGGGCGGCAAGCTGGCTAGAATGTAATAGACCCTGATGATGATCCCAGAGATGAACCGTACTGATATGTGGACTTATTGAGTAGGAGTTGCATACTCATCCATTCATTCATTCACTATCCACTCAGGCTGGTGGTGCGCAACTATTTGTTACGTGTACCTTCGCGATGACAAGGATTTCGGTTGGGGCGCGCGACTAACCTGAGATCAGGAGTTTACCACATTGAGTCTGACTATATAAATTTAGGTATGGGACTGGTTTGGATAGAAGTCCCTTGTGGTGGATCCCGTAGCCTGCGATACTACGTACCATCATCCCGACTTCACGTTCATGCATGGTCATTTCATTCGCACCGCATATTACATTGATCATACTTTCAAGATTTTTTGGGTTACTATGTTTTTACGCTTATATGGCATAGATAAGATTGATAGTATTCGTGGCTTGTCGTGGATTTGCATATTGCATTGCATCCTCAAGATCTGCTTCTTGTCTTATTATGTGTTGCATCGCATAGCCTCGCATACGGCCGTGATAGCACTCATGGACTTACTAGTATATTTCCGCTTACTCTGACATTGTATAATTCATAATCTTGTTAGTATTTCTGCTTATCCCGATGATGTATGATTCATGGGCTTTATGGTATACTTGGCACTTACCTTACACACACTCTCACCACCCTCTAAGCTTTTGTAAGCTTATGCACGATAGATGCGTGCAAGTGGCGTTAGGTTACAGCAGCGTTGAGTTTGTAGCGTGCAGCTGTCCTCTGAAGCTTTGATTTTAATATATGTATTTCCCTTTCAGCGTTGTATTCAAATGATTATATTAGTGGATATGTGATGATGATGTTGTTTTGTGACTTGTTTATGCTTGTGGTTATGCTCCCTTACAAAAAAATTCATACTGAAAATCCTCTTTGTAGGATCCCAGGATCGAAATCTGGCGTATGGGCGCTGGGAGCCGAGAATGGGGTACTACGGAGGCTGTCGGCACCGGATTCGGCGATCGAGATTCCTGTGAATCTGATTTCCGGGTTTGGGGCGTGACACCAAATTGATGGGCGGTTTGGATAAACACATATATCATAGTAAGCTCGCATAACATGGTGACGGCGACACATCAAAAGGTTAGAGCGTCTACGCATATAACTCTCCTACGCTAAAGTTCGTAGGAGAGCATTACTCTATAATATATTATATACTATATAGATAACAATGCATGTGATTATAATTATAATATAATGATGGTATATGGTAAAATATATGAATATATACTCTCTCCTTTTTTTTTGTATAATACGATAATTATTATATCTATCAATATAATGATACTTATACTATCATATTGTACTAATATAATATAATGGTAGTTATTATATGGTGTTTAATGATATGCTTACATTATACATGTGCGGTTATTTTTTCATAATAGGAGTGTGAGTTTCACATGCATCTTTCTTAAGCTTTTATCCTTTAAATTGATAAAGCTTTCTTATTATTATTATTTTTTAATATCATTCATTTATTTACATAAAAATGGTCTATTGAACAAACTACTAGAGGATGGTCTGTTTCGTAAGACAGACGATGCCCACGAACTGATTGGCTAGATGGATGGACAAGATCTCATACGAGCATGGGGCGTGCGTACATGTATTGTGAATTGCCTCTTAAAAATCATCTTGACGCAAATAAATAGGAGAGAAATAAAAAATAAAAAATAGGAACTTGTATTACGGGCACCATGTGGAGAGGAGAAAAAGAAGAGAAGAATAACTGTTTTTCCAAAATCGTACCCGAAATTCTCGTATTTATCTGAGAAATACTTTTTTCTTGTATCCCTCTCTTTCTCCAGCCCTAACCATTGCCATCTACTGGGGAGAGGAGAAGAATGGAGGGAAGGAGGCGAATTCTGATCTGATCCTGGTTTGTCGAAATTCCTCCTGCATTTACATTTCTTATCACAATCCTAACGAAAATTCCTGATCAATACTTCAAGTTAATTCTTCTATTCAATTCTATATTTCTTTATCTTTCGATTGTCCTCAAATCACCTCACAAAAATCTTCATATACTATGATGATTTCTATTTTGATATGAAATTTTCTTTTCTTTAACTATTTAAATTTTTTATATTCTATAAATTTTAATTTTTATTTTATTTTATTTATGTGTACTTATGTTGTTGCACCAAATATCATGAAACTTATGATTTAACCATTTTAATTTGGTGCAAAATATCATGATATTATATATGAAAATTACCTTTAAAAATACACATAGTTTCAAAGCACATTTGGTTGTATCATGAAATTACATTATTAATTACTTAGATTTGATGATATCTAGTATAATAAACACACTTAATTTCTTTCTTTTTATTTTTTTATTTTTTATTTTTTATTTTTTTATTGTTCTTTTTCTCTTTCTTTTTTTTTTTTTAAATATTCTTCTTTTAAAATTAATGTATTTATTATTTGAATAGAAATTAAGAATCTTGCTCATCAGTTAGATTCGAGTACTATATATTTGAGTCTCATGATACAAACTATTGATCTGATGGTGATGGGTCCGCCAACGGATGTGAAATGTCTCACATTTCTTTTTACATTAATTAAATATTTAATAAGTTTTAATTATGAATATTATACTTTAAAATTATATCGTTATGCTATTATGATATTATCATAATTTAATTATATTTAACAGTTAATGATATAATCAAATAATATAATTATATAGTATATGACTATTAATTATATTAATATTATAGTCATATATTATACTAATATCATGGTATAAGTGTATAACATATATTTAGTTATTTATTGTACTATTAGCATGGTTATAATATAGTATATGATAGATATCATATCATAATATTAAATATGATATAATATTATGACGTATTATATGATTGTAATACCAATTATAATATATGATTGTATGTAATAACTTTTGATAAATATAACTCTTATCACAATAAATATTTATAGTACTATAATAAGTAATGGTTATTATATGATTGTGATACCAATTATAATATATGATATTAAATATGATATAATATTATGACATATTATATGATTGTAATATCAATTATAATATATGATTGTATGTAATAAGCTATGATAAGTATAACCCTTACCACAATAAATATTTATAGTACTATAATAAGTAGTAATTATAATGTAATATTAATAAGTATATATATTATAAACATACCATATATCATATGTTTTTATATTCATGCAATATATACAGATAATTTAATATTCAAGTATTCAACCTATGTGATAATTATGAGTGAATTATAATATTTTTGTTAAATTATCATGTAGTCATTGATATATTGAACCATTATTAGTAACAACTTAATGAATGTTATATAATATGACCGGTGCATTACCTTAATAACGAACTAAACTTATATTAATATAATAATATTGTTATATCATGATATTATTATTATTATTATTATTATACGAAATATGATTACATAATTAGATATATATATATATATATATAATAATACTTATTATATATCATGATATGTATCATTGATATAATATTACCATATTATCTATATATTTCCATAATACTATTATATAATTATTATTGTTCTGATATAAATATAAAGTAATACAGTAAATTAGCTTATATTTTTTATTATGTGTAATAATAAATGTATATTCTTACACATATAATAATTACTATATTATGAGATAAATTATTAGTATAATAATTATCCTATTTTTATATTGTCATTAGAATAGTCCATTATTTAATAATAATGTGTTATATGTATTTTTTATTATAATGTAATCATTGTAGTTTTAATTATTATTATATTGATAGTATAATTTTATATATATATATATACACACACACCAAACTATAGTATTGACATGGTATTTAATTATATTACTATTATTATAATGATATAATATGATTGTATGTATATGTCCTTAGTATGATAATATAAAATATATTTATCATGGTATATGTTATATGTACAATAATAAATATATATATATATATATATATATATATATATATATGTTACACATATAATAATTACCATATTATAGCGTAATTATTAGTATCTAATAATTATCCTATCATTATATTTCCATTTTAATAATATGCTATTATATGTATCTTTATTATGATATAGTCCACGCAATTTCTTCTATTTGGACCCAAATTTTCTACCAAAGGTTTTCTTGCTAAGGGAAGCCAGGTGGGGCCATCATGATGTTTGTGAGAAATCTACTATGTTTATTCATTTTTCAAGCTCATTTTGAAGGATGTGCAATAACAAATACGAATTCAAAACTTAAATAAGGACACACGTGATGATAGAGTGGTGAAAGAATTGCATATCGTTAAAACATTTTTGAGCTTCACCTTGATGTTTATATGCCATCGAAACTGTTTATAAGGTCATTCCAACTGAGAAAAATTGAAAACACAAAAAACTTATCATGGTACAAAACATTTGTGGCCATATGAATGTTTCAACGAAGGTCATTCAATCCCTGTTGTTTTCTCTTATGTAGTTCAATTGAATTTTGGATCCGCCTCATTTTTTTGCCACGTCTTACAATGAGCTTACAAAACAGGTAGACAAAGTAGATTTATCATAAATATCATGGTGAGCCCCATTTAACTTCTCTATGCAGAGTAAGCCTTTTACAGGAAATTCGGTATAGATGGAAACGGATTGTGTGGACAGGATAAGACCCCCAACTAGGACTATCTATAGACAGATAACCCTGTCTCGAGCTCTATAAAGCTGACAATAATGTAAGTGTTTTATCCAATCCGTCAATCCATTTTGAAATACCATTTTAGGGTATAAGCCTAAGAAAGAGTTATATAGAAGGTTCGAGGACCACACCATAAGAAGCAATGGTGACAAAAATCCCCACCGTTGAAACCTTCCTAAGGGCCCACTATGGTGTTTATTTGACATTAAACTTGTTCAAAAGGTCACATGGACCTAGATGAAAAGGAAAAATTATATATCAACTTGATCCAAAATTTCTGTGATTTTTTTTTCCCTTATTTTCGCATGTCCAGCTTATATGGATTATACTAAGTACGGCTAAATATAAAAATATCAAAATTTTGTTGAATCCCTCCAAAACGGTAAAATCTTTTGAAGCGGAGACTGCACATTATGCAAACTAAAAATAGTGCTTAATCCATTCACTTTCTATCACGAAGCTCTTGCTCATAATCTATAGTCGCAGACCAACCGCAGTAATAACTTGAGTTAGAGAATTGTAGAATTCTCCGACCCATAAGCGATTATATGGTTTCTAGCTGACAGTATATTTTAAGTTTCAATTAGCTAGTGGTGATTTCGAATTAAAAGCATTTTTATACCCGAGTCAATAACATACTTTGACTACATTAATAAATTAATACCAGAGCCAATTAATTGGGGGCACTGCCATGCTATCGTGAAGGGGAGGTGTTCATACACATAAATATCAATTTGATACAAAACTTTTTTGATTGACGAGAAACTTTTAATAGTCAATTACCACTGTTTCTATGTTATGGTTACTTTATAACATATTATATATTATAAATAACAATGTATGTGATTATAATTACAATATAATGATGGTATATGGGAACAATATATGAATATATATATTAGTATTTGGCATAATATAGTAGCCAATATATTTATCAATATAATGATAATTATACCATCATATTGTACTCGTATGATATAATGATAGTTATTATATAGTATTTAATGATATGCTTACATTAAATATGTGAGAGCATTTTTCCACCACAAGGGTGTGAGTTTTACATGCATTTTTCTTTGACTTTTGTCATTTGGATTAATAAAGTTTTATTATCTTCTAAAAAAATTGTCATTCAATTATTCACGTACAAATTATCCATTGAATAAACTAGAGAATGACTTATTTCTTTAGGCAGACAATGCCCACGAACCGATTGGCATTATGGATGGGCAGGATCTCAGACAAGTGTAAGGCATGTGTACATGTATCGCGAATTGCCTCTTAAAAATTATCTTGGCATGGATAAATGGAATTGAGAAATAAAGAATAAAAAATACGAGTTTGTATTGCGCGCCATGTGAAGAGGAGAAAGTGAAGAGAAAAGAGCTACTTTTTTGAAATTGCACCCGAAATTCTCGTATAAATATGAGAAATATACATTTCTTCTCTCCCTCTCTCTCTCTCTCCATCCCCATCCATTGTCATCTACCAAGGAGAGGAGAAGAATGGAGGAAATAAAGCGAATTCCGATACGATCTGTCTGTCAAAACTCCTCTTACATTTTTCATTAATTATCACCTTCCTAATGAAAATTCATAATCGATACTTCAAGTTATTTCTTCTCCTTAATTTCCTATTTCCTTTCCCTTCCAGTGTCATCAAATCATCTCACAAAAATCTTCATATGTTATGATGTTTTTCATTTTAACAAGAATATATATATATATATATATATATATATATATATATATATATATATATATATATATATATATATATATATATTGTCTTCTGGCATTTAAATTTCTTATATTAAAAAATATATATTTTCATTTTATTTTATTTACGTGTGTTTGTATTGTTACACCAAATATCATAAAATTTATAATTTAATTACTTTAATTTAGTACTAAATGTCGTGATATTTGATACAACCAAATGCACCCCTTAAGTATATCTCTTTCTTCTAAGGCTTTGTCCTGGATAAAAATTATTATTTTATTTTATTTTATTTCAACGCATATTTGGTTGTACCGCAGAATTTCAGGATTAATCAATTGAATTTAATGACATCTGATACAATAAACACACTTAGTTGCTTTTCTATCTTTCTTTTTTTTTCTTTTACTTCTGAATTATTCTCTCTTTTTTTATTTTAATATTTTCTTTCAAAATTTTGTATTTATTATCTGAAATGGAATTAAGAGATCCCGCTCATTAGGCAGGCTTTGGTATTGTACATTTGAGTCCAATAAAACAAACTGTTGATGTGATGGATGTTCTAGCGGACGTGAAATGCCTCACATTTCTTTCCAACATCTGAGGATCCTGACCCCTTTCAACCAAACAAAAAAAAAAAAAACATTCTCCTAAAATTGTCCAAAAATCAAATGGCGGGGACCGTCCGCAATGGGGCCATCAAATCACCGGTTTGAATTTGAATTGCTGATCCATGGCCCCCTTTGATAATGCGCAGGACCTTATAATGCCACTTCTTAGAAAGCTAGATCGGTTTCATCACATAGCAATTCTCTTCCTTTCCAAGCAGATACAACTCACATTGATAATTTAAACTTAACAATGAAAAAAAAAAAAAAAAAAAGATGATGAGAAGGGGGAAAATTTTCTGACTATGTGGATCGTTTTGTATATAAAATTTTGTTTCTGTAGTTGAAGGATCGGTTAAAATTTCTTCTCAAAGCTTCAATTCAGAGAATTACATAATCTCATGATTCAATGGTTTTGTGGAAAAGCATGACTGATATTAGATTGTAATTCGAACTATGGACTCTTTTTATTTTTCTTTCTGAATCGTTCTTTATTTCTTTTTATTTTTCAGAGTAATTGTGAAGGTGAAATGTTGGCAAGCAACTCTGGGATCTTATCTGAGGAGCCTACTTTTCTTCTTTGCCTTCTTCTTCACCAAGGGCATGCGAATGTGACATTCTCTTCATGATTGTAGTAATTCTCAAATTTCGAACCTAAACTATCTGATCTCTTCTTCTCGATTTGTTCAAGATTGTTTATCTTACGTTCATGTCAGTAGATGTATTTATCAGAAGAAATTAGGGTATTCGTTTTGGGTATGAGGTCGTGAGAAGGTAGGAGTTGGGTATTTCTTCTCTTTCTTTTCAGTGCAAATGAGTGCTCTGATTTGGTTAATTTACTAGCACCCGCTTGCATTAAATGGTGTACGGTCTTGGAAATTTCAGAAAATTTTATCTTTGGTCTCCATCTATGTAATTCTTCTTCTAGATTTGTAGAAGTTGCTCGCTCCTTCTGCCCCCTCCATCATGGTTCTGAATGTCGGTATTGGTCAGCATATCAGTCTAGCGGAAAATTGATTTGATATGGTGTCGTGTATCGGTATCAGGGTCTTATTGGCCCATATTGGTCTGAATTTTTTTAAAGCAAAAAAAATATATATATAGAAAAATAGTGAAAAATGAGATATCTAAGAATTTATCATATTTAAAAATATTTTGACTAGGTATTCAATGGTGTATCGAACCATTCTTTGATGATAATGTTGTCTGTCGATTTGACTTGTTGAAGGTCAACTAAATGGGCCCTAATTGAACACAAATCAAGCATGATTGGGTGAACAATGACCCATTACATTGAAATTCAACAAAAAGAAGATGAAAATATAAAAGAAAGTGAATGTATACCCTTTTTCCGAAATTTTCCATAATGATTCACTTTGCTTTGATTTCTCGAATCCCATTCAAATCGGTTGTTTTGATCCCAAAATAGGTCTAGATCTAGCCTAAAATGAGCTTTTAAGCTTCTTCCATGGTTTAAATGAAAAAAGAAGAGGAGACATGAGGGAAATTTTGAAAAAATAAATAAATCAAAATTGGGATTTTATGGGCATATCAGCTGCGTCGGCCCTGTATCGGCCGATACATGCCAATACAGACCGATACGGGTCAGTTTTTTCATATCGACCCGATACGACCCCTCGATTGTCTTGTGCCAATAAGGATACGATACGGCCATATTGGCCGATATGATACCGATTTTCATATCCATGCCCTCCATGTGATGATTTAGACTGCACGTATGAGGTGCCAATGCAGATGGGCTACATGGAAAAATGTCGCTCATTACAGATCTCACCATCCCTACAAAGTTGATGTAGAAATAATGGTAAAGAAAAAACCGTTTCTGACTCGGATTTTTATGGATGGTGATGATCTTTGATGAGTGAGAGTTTTTTTGCTTGTGTCATGTATATGGTGGGACCTTCTAGATGAATGGTCTGGATCATTATGTAGTAGGATAGAAGAGGGAGCAGCATGGGAAAACCTCCTTGACATTCCTCTTTTTGGTGTCTGAGTCCGGCATCCAGTGCGTAGCATGCTCAATTAGGCAAATGAACCAAGGATTAATCATCTCATGAATCAAACATTAACTTTGCAGGGTAGATTATGCACCTAATGCATGAAAAAAAATAAATTTAACAAACTGTTCCTTGTGTGTATTTGATGGCTTGCAAGAGCAGCTATGTGATATTATGGGCTTTAGAATAAGGTTTCCTAAGCTTCATTACATCCTAGGAAAAAAAAAAAAAAAAGAGTCAAAAGAAAAGAAAATATTAAAACATTGGTCATTGACAGACATGAGCAGAATAGTTGAGTTCTTACGGGTGATCAAGTATTTCAGTATATTTCAAATCAGTGTGTGTTGATTTGATTAGTTTATTTTGAGCGATGATAAAAATAGGATTTGAGAATTGAATAACCTAAATCTTTGTAAAGCCCATTTGTTAACCTTGCAGCTCCTTGCTTATCATGTTTGCCAACTATTTACTTGTGGATTGATGATACATTTTGCTAAGTTGATGTGCATTTCCTACCTTATAACTTTTTTGCACTAATGATGTGCTTTGATGGCATGTGACCATTGGAGGCACAAGTGAATTTGATAGGGAACATCCAGTTTAATCAAGAGTAAATGCTAAGCATTGATGATGTTTCCTAGTATCCATAACAAGTAAGCAACGTTCCAATTGCAGTTACATTTTCTCAAGTCTGGCTTGAAAGTAACATAATTGCAATCTGGGGCCCACACCCTTAGTTTGAAAGCTTTGAAGGAATATACTACATGGCTATTTCCATTTTGTTACTAATTGTTGCAACTCAATCTGTTGCACATCCAAACTCACCCAAATTTCAATCTGGTGGCTAATTTTCTTTCGGGTGGATATCTTGAGACCGGCTTGAAAATAGTTGTTATGTATCTGTCAGATGGGCATGATTTTTCTCAATTGGTCTTAGAAACTCATTTTCTTATCAAACACAGGTTCCTTATTTCCCTCGAGTACTTATGGTTTATGCCCACCCTTTCCAGGAGATTGGCATATCATATGTAGTCAACTTCCATTTTTATTGGGTTCTGTAAAATCAAGTCATCATAATGGGTGGCTGTGTTTCGGTGGCAAATAGAAAACCAAAGCCGCGGAGAAAGTACCTAATCAGATCCAGAAAGCACCATGGAAAGATTTCTGCTTCTGCGCCAGATGCTCCTAAGACACGGCTTAGTGACCCAGGGAATTGTTTAACGGACTTTGCTGTTAGTGAGTTTGTTCATTTGGATATTGAGAAGGCTGCAACAAACCGTAGACATTCTGAGGTATCCAATGTGACATTCCATCTCACCCAACTGCAGTGGCACCACAGTCAAATTGACACAAACGGTATTTTGGTTCCCTTCTTTTAGCTGATCTAACTTTACAATTCTGAAGTCTTAATCTGGTTGTTACAAGTGCTTTCTCAAGGAACTTTTTACTTTCAATCATTTTCTTTGATTGTCAAATTGTGATGATATATTTAGGTATGCTGTATAAGCTCTTTCTTGCATGATTTATGCAATATGCCATGTTATCGTGGCCGCCTAAGTGAAATATATCTCTTGGTCAGGATTTCTAGAACCCATTCATCTGTGAAGATGCATCACAAAAAATTATTATGACTTGAATTTCCTTTTCAAGTGGTGGATTTGCAAGGTTTTGAATAACAGGGTTGTTGGGCACATTGGCTAGGCCCAAAAATGATATGATATAGAATGTATTGTGTGAGATAGGCCCATGTTGGCAGGATTTTTTCTTTTTGGCACCAAACAATTTTGAAAATATTGGAAAAATAATAGAAAATGTAAAACATCAAAATCTATCTTTTTTCCTTTTTTGGTTTTAAACTAGTGTTTTAAATAGCATATAGCGTGGCGTTTGGCCCTCTATAGCATGTAGCGTAAGCTACACAATCCTTAATATTTTTAATTAAAATAATAGAAAATATGATAAAATTTACAAAATGCATAATTTCTATGAATTCTTGACTACGAATATAGATCATCAACCACTTATTTCCATGCAAGATCTCTCTCTCTCTCTCTCTCTCTCCCTCTCTCCCTCTCCCTCTGCCTTTAGACATCTCTAAGCGTGACTTCTTTTTCTGTTTATTGAAACACCACAAATTCATGATATAGACGACAATTTGGATGGTCCAGATTGATCTAAGTGCTCTATCTACAATATGAACCACAATTTGGATGGTCCAAATTAGTTTAATGTAGTTCCATATGTCATAGGTATAAGTCATCACCATTTTAAATAGGTGTTAAACTAAAATAGAAAAAACACTTAAAAATGAGATTTTAGGTAGCTTACACTATCCACGCTACACACTACGCTACATGCACTGTAGCTTATGCTACATACACTGTAGCTTACTCTGCCAAGGAATTACGTTACGTAGTGTTTATGCTACACGCTATGCTACAACGCTACTGAAAACACTGTTTTAAATGTATATGAGGTGTATTAGACCATTTTTTTATAAGAATGATGTTTGTCAGCTTGACCTGCTCAAAGTCAATCAGATATGAATCAAGAATAATTTAGTACATTGGGGATATGAGAATATAACAAAAACTAGATGAAAAATGAAAAAAAAAAAAAAAAAAGTGATGGTTTACCCCTTCTGAGATTTACCAAAATGGTCTATTATGCTTCAATACATTAAATCCCACTCCAATCTTGTGTTTAGATCCTCAAAGTAGGCCAAGAACTAGTCCAAAATTAGTTTCTAAAGGCACATCCCTTTGGGCCTTCCCCTTGCCCTTTAAGAGCTTTCAACTTGTTAGAACTCACTCCTAACCAGAGTAGTCCTTGGTCTCTATTGCACATGACCAAATCATTTAAGTGTACTTTCCTTCATCTTGTTACCTATTGGTGATACCCCTAAGTTCCCTCCAATTCATTCATTTCTATTTATATCATCCATCTCAACATCCTCATTTCAGTGCCACACATCCTATGGACGTGTTGTTCCTTAGTTGCCCAACTTTTTGTCCCATAAAGCATGCTTGGTCTTATAACCATCCTATAGAATTTCTCTTTCAGTTTGAGTGGTACACGATGATCATATAAAACTCCAAGGGCACATCTCCATTTTTTAATGTTAGAATTCTATGGGCAAACATCCTTCTCAATCTCTCCACTCTCATGAATTATTGACCCAATATATTGAAAGTGGAAGTAGAGGCTCGATTCTAAAATATTTTATGCTTGCAGTAATATGCCAAGAGGAATCGTGGTTTGACTCTGTCAGTATTCAGGAGTCTGACTCAGATGATGACTTCATCAGCGTTCATGGGGGTAAAGTTCATAAGTCTGTCTGCATTTCGTTTAATGATATAATGCTAAGAGGATTATACATTTGACTGATAACTGATTTTTTCCTTTGTCCCTAGACTGCTTCCCTTCTGTAAGCAATGCAATTGGGAATATCTCAAGTGCACAGAAGCTACAATATGAAAGTGCGTCATGCTTTATGGATGCCATGTGTAAGTATGAGGAACTTTATGACAGCACCCCAATAAAATTTTCTGTTGAACATTATTTGAAAATTGATGGAAGCAAGACTGAGAAGTTTTTGGGGAAAGATGAATACAAAGAGGCTGACATATTTTCAGTTTTAACTTCGCAAGGTTATGAGCTATCTTGTTTAGGGAAGGCTGAGGGCACTGAAGCTTGTAAAAAAAGGCAAAGAGTGTTAGAAGATTCGTATGGAAGCTTTAATGCTCGAAAAGTGGAGAAACACGACACCGAAGACAGAAGTCATGAAAACACTTTGAAGCAGATGAAAGCATCTCGCTTACCTCATTTGCTTCCTACTGTCAGTTTTAATGACAAAAATCAACCACCAACAAGTTCCGGTCTGGCATCTCAATGGAAAAAGTCAGCAGTTATCAGGCTTTCTTTCAAGAGAAAGCCTTATGAGGGGGATGAGACTGCTACTGAATTTTGTGAGTATATAAAGTTTCAGCGATTTTTGTATGCTATTGTTGTTACTTCCAGTATCCTTGCATATCTTTGGCAGGAGTTAATATGTGAAAAGAGTAACTTCTTTGGTTTCTTTAATGGTTGATTGAACAAAGATTTCTAGGTGCTATCGCATTATTGTTCTTCAATATGGATTCCATTGTGAAAATCTAGGGAGCTAATCTTTAAATCCCACATTTAAAAAAAAAAATATTTTGAACTCCATCTCCTTGTTGCTTCATACATTTGTGCTTGTACTTTATTGGAAAAAGTGGAAAACAACAAAGGGAAGTGCAGGCATAGAAAACATATGCGTGTAAATGTCAATTCCCTAAATTTATTTCATCAATGTGATTTGTGATTGATTAGATGTTCTATATGTTTTAGGGTTTCCGAGCGTTGCTCTGGATTTTAGTTGCATCATGCATGAACCTTCCACCTCTGAGATTCCCCCACTTCAATCTCCTGCTCCTGCTGCTGCTCCTGGTTCTTACCCATATTGTACTTCCTAACATTTTGGAACAATGGGGTTCCTGCCTTCCTTGCCATTGCACACAAGTTGCATCGATTGATCACTGCTATTCTCCTTAATTCTTATGCCAACCCCACCTTTTTAAAGAGGGAGGTAGACTTGGTCCCAACTGACAAGATGGAATATGGTCTCTTTAGTCCCTGACCGAAGGGAAGTGCTTCTTTGGTAGAGAGAATCGGCAAGGGATTTGAACGAGGGGAGGGGAGAGTGTCTTCGATAGGGGAAAAAAAGCTGGATCAGAAAAGTATATTGGAATCTTAGAAGCAAAGTCTTCCTTTCCCTCATGCTCCATGCAACTACACTCTGGATCCATCTTTTACTCATGTCATGACCTCAGCAAAATTGTATCCTTATTTGATGTATTCACACTCCTTTATATGTTCGTGCGGATGCTTTTGCGATACTATTTGTTGAGTTTCTGAACGCTGTCACTACCCTCTTGCTCATGCTCCACTCATCCTTATTGCATCATTCGAGTGAGTGTACCCTTCAAACCTGTGAATTTCACCTTCAAACCACCCAAACTTGTGCTTGATGAGGTTTCTAAAAAAGAAAAAAGAAGAAGTTATGCTTCATCTCATTTGTGTTAGCTTACATTGCAATCGTGTAGCCCTGCTTAAGCTTAACAACACCTGCAAAAGCACTTGTCTTCTTGATATTTATTTTTTCTACAAGTTCAATACCATTTTTTCAGACTGAATATCTAGTCTCACAATTGATTTTGTTGTTGTTACATTATGTCGGAATACTTCATATAATGACCTAACCTATGAGTATGAAACTGTTTGGTTTCTGCTTCTCTGTGATGCAGCCAACAATCTTTTTCAAGCTGATTTTATGTCCATTGTACTATACATCAGAATCCTTCTACATTAGAATCTCAAACTTATGTGAAGTTTTTAATTGGCACCGTGATGGCTTCAGAATCATTTATGGTTTGATATGTATTATTCCTTCATATGTTTTATATTGGTAATAATTTTTTTGTTACTTTACATAAACACCGTATCCACACAGGTGCCTCAAAGAAATTCTTATTTCGTCCCAGAGCAGGACTTCTGGTTCCATGTTCAATAGGGGAGAAGCCAACTGCAGGATGCTGGTCTGTTCTTGAACCTTCAAGTTTTAAGCTTCGTGGCGAGCACTATTTCAGGCATGTTTATTGACTTGCTCAATGAGTCATGTCATTTCCACTTTACCATATGCTAAATACCATAGTGACAAATCTCATTTTTAGCAATTTCTCGGCTTCGAAATTTCTTTGGAGATTTTCAAATTTCAAGGTTTTCTCGGGATATTATCGGGAAAATCTCACCAAAAATAAAATATTTAAAAATATTTATTGCAAATTATTAAATAAATATATATTTATATAACGAAATTCTTAATGTACTATTTTTCGAGTTAATATCGCGATAAAACATGATATTTGAAACTCTGCTGAGATCTTGAAAATCTCGCGATAATATCATTTAGTGAATTTCTCACAATATGGTTGTGAGATATTCAATATCTCAGTGATATTTGTCACACTGGTAGACAGAACATTACATATAGTTCTATTTGAGCTTGGCGTTGTCTATTCATAAGAACAGAATCTCAAACATCTATCCTGCAGAGATAAGCAAAAACATCCAGCTCCAAATTACACTCCTTATGTGCCAATTGGTGTGGATTTATTTGTGTGCCCACGAAAGGTCAATCACATTGCTCAGCACATCGAGCTTCCATCTATCAAAGCACATGAGAAAGCACCCTCAATCCTGATTGTTAATATTCAGGTATATTTTAATCCTATTTTGAGGAGTTAAATGGAGGAATTACTCGCTCTGTTCTTTTCTTACATCATGTTGTCACTTTGTTCCAGCTGCCCACTTATCCTGCTGCAATGTTCCTTGGTGATAGCGATGGGGAAGGCTTGAGCCTTGTATTATACTTCAAAATTTCTGAAAGTTATGATAAAGAGATATCTCCTCATTTTCAGGATAGCATTAAGGTTATTTTCATATCCTTCTTTCTCTGGAAATTTTTTGCTAGTAGCCAGTCTCCTGAGATTAGAAATGCACTGTTTATATGTTGTGAATATCATGAGAAGCCATTTATTCTGGCGTTTGGGTTACCTTCAACCTTTCAGATTGCAGTAACCAAAATGCTTGAAAAAAACCTCATTGAAACCACATTAATTCCAAGAATGATATGGTGTATCACAAGGCATTGTAATGCATATACGTATGGTTGTGTAACTTTCTATGATAAACACAGGACATGGGCATTTAAGGCGGATCCATTTACTAAATCATGTTCTCTTTGGCAGTAAAACGTTGGCAAAATTATATGTTTCTATTCTGAGTATCTCATGGAAATTTGGGTTCTATGTAAATAAAATGTAATTTTTGTTGGATGGTATTGGTGTTGGGCAGGCTCCTACCAGCCATAGAAAAGAGAACTTTATGAGCATAGAGCCCAAGCCTATAGTTGTTATACTACTATCAAAATCAACAAAATTTTCCAGATTGCTACCAAAATTATCTGGGAAAACCACCACAAATTCTTTTAAGTTCCAATACTATCTGATCTGCTGACAAATTGACCCCATGCTCTGGGAACCCAAGCACCAGACATCCCTTCTAATGATGTGTAAAGGTCTTTTGGTGTTTTTTTTTCCCTTTAGGAACCTTCTACCAAAATCAATAAAATTTTCCAGATTGCTAGCAAACTTAGCTGTGAAAACCACCATCAAATTCTTGTAAGATCCGATACTGTCTATCTGATCCACTTCCAAATTGGCCTCATGCTCTGGGTACCCAACAAGGGT
This sequence comes from Magnolia changhungtana, assembly GCA_030180095.1. NCBI lineage: Eukaryota > Viridiplantae > Streptophyta > Magnoliopsida > Magnoliales > Magnoliaceae > Magnolia > Magnolia changhungtana. The sequence continues at coordinate 1,551,642 of JASAUF010000084.1, read as the reverse complement.
CTTTTGGTGCCTTTTCTTTAGAAATGTTGGAGCCAGTTGCTATTTTGGTTGTGAACTTGTGAATGAAGCATTCGATTTTGAGTTGCAAGGACCTTTATTTATTTATTACAGAAGCTTACAGGTAGATTTTATCTGGTCCTGTCAGTTTCTAACCGTCTTTTGAGTTTTAGGTTGCAATTTGGATGTTCTGGCTGCTAATGCTCATTTATTGCCTATTATAGAACATTTGTTGGTTGTATTGTTCATTTGATGTTTCTTTTATCACAAACTGTCGATCTAAGCCTGAATGAAATTGCTAGAGCATGGTCCTTCCTTTGGTAGCAACTTTATGTAGAGATCCATGACAGAAAAGAGATGATTCTATGCTAGAAGTAAAAATGAATTGAAAGTAAAGTTAATCCATAAGTTGCAAGAGTAACTAGATCAACTTGTTCTTGCATTTTGTATTGCACTGAGAAGGGCAGGATCGTGAATGTACAGGTGGCAGCATTGCCTATTCAAGTGTAAAGGTTCTGGTTTGGAGAATATATGGAAGACCTTGGATTTTTTTACAGAGTGATTCTAACTCAGGGAAATCTGTGGAGCATACTTGTTTCATGAAACTTGACTAAAGGTTTCCTGACTATGAGAAATCAGAGGATTTTGAACCATAAATTTATCATCCCAAGGACAAGCAAGTGTTGATAGAATGGAGCTTTATCGAACTAATATATGATGAAACAATGATAATATGAGCACGAGGAACTTTGAGAGAATGTTGAGCATCATATTTATGATTAAGATGGTGAATGCTAGTAATTAATGGCATTAAGGAAGACAAAGGTGTCATGCCCTGTATTCAACACCTGAATTCTCTCGACTCAGATCCTGCACCCGAGGACGCGACTCAATAGATGCACGACCTAAATTCCAAACACATACCACTACATAGTATCCATAAATGTGATATTATTTTTTTAAACTAGAGACAAGAACATTAACATAAAGAAATAAACGTCCACTTCTTAAAATACTAAATCATCAGCATCATTAACTAAAGTTATATATAAACTTCCTATTCCTTATATAAATCACCAGCATCATTGACAAATTTTGGAATTTTAGAAATTAAATCAGTAAATCTGAAATTTCTGGAATTAAATTATTAAATCTTGGAAAAAAAAAAAAAGAAATAGCCAAACAATATTAGAATAATCCAAAACTAAAAATTTTATAAGAGACTGATGATAAAAGAAAAGCAAATAGAAAACCAATTGCATCTATGAGGTAAACTCACCAAGATCCCTTCTTTCGTTCTCTCTCTGTTCACGTTTCTTCTCTCTTTTTGTTTCTCTCTCTCTCTCCACGTTTCTTCTCTCCTCTCTTTTTTTTTTTTTTTTTTTTTTTTTTGTAAAGGGTTATGGAAACCCTAGGACCCCCCCCCTTTTATATATGTGCATGCATGGGTGTGCATGTGGTGTGCACGCGTGTGTGCGTGTGTGTGCATGCAACGCATGTGTGAAGTGCATGTGTGTTGAGAGGTGTGAGCATGTATGACGTGTGTGGTATGTCTGGCGCGTGCTTTTGTGATGTGTACATGTGTGGTATCTATAAAATATATATGTGTATATATAACATTATAATTAATTATATACCATGGTTGTATTAAGATTTTGCACAAATTAATGATAGAACATAGCCAATCCATGAACACTTTGCATGTCACTAACAATTCTTAGTGTGGGCCAGTCATAAAGTTGCACTTTCTGAGATTTATGTACAATTTCTCCATTTCAATACCTTTAGAACTTCTCACAGATGTTGAACATACCTTTCTAACGAAGGGCCATAACAATTGATTCATTAGCTACATGAAGTTACTAGGAACATAAGATGACTCGATGGCATTACCAACCACTTGTGCAATGATGTGGACATCAGTGGTGCACCCTTTAGAGTGTACCAGAGGAGGAGGCGTCGCCGGCAGAGTACCGAATCGGAGGAGTTGATGTGTATGGACGTCGGGTCCATTGGACCCATTTTCTGACGCGCTACACCTGCGCGACAGGGTGTGAAATCAGTGGTCTTCTTTTTCAGTACACTGCAGTGTAGGTTATATCTTTTGCCAGAGGATAAGGTTGTTAAAATATAAAATAAATGTGTGGAAAAATGAGGTTTTGGGTGATCGAGAAGCGGAATTGTTGAATCTTTTGCATGAAATTCAAATCCTTGATATTAAAGAACAGAAAGGTTAGCTATCAGACGATGAAAGAGCTTGGAGGGAAATCCATAGTGCCAAGTACAATGCTAGATTGTAAGAGGAAGCAATAAAATGGAGGTAACGAAGATGTGCTTTTTGGTTGAAAGAAGGCAACAAGAACACAATTTTTTCATGCCATGGCAAGTGCTTGTTCTAGAGTAAATAAATTAAATCTGTGGTAGTGGAGGGAAAACGAATTGAAGGTAAAAATAAAGTATGCATGGCAATAGTTAATTTTTATAAGAAGCTTCTGGCAAAGGGAAAATTAGAAGAGACTAAAGTTAGACAATTTGCCATTTGACATGATTTCAAGAGAGGAGACAATTGTTTGAAAACGTTTTTAAGAAGAGGAAATAAAGAATGCAATTCCTGAGTTGAACAATGACAAAGCACATGGGTTGGATGGTTTTTTTATATCATTTTATCAAAAAAATTGGTAGCTCATAAAAGGTGATGTGATCAGCTATATTAATGAAATCTTCGAAAAAGGTTGTATAGCTCAGGAGTTAGGTGCGGCGTTTATTACTCTAATCCAAAAAAAAAAAAGGCAGAAAATTTAAAGGATTATAGACCCATTAGTCTCTCAGGGGGTCTGTATAAGATTTTGATAAAGTTGTAGGTTTCAAGATATAGAGCAGTAATTGGAAAGGTCATATTTATATCTCAAGGGGCGTTTGTGGCAGCACGTTAGATTGTGGATAGTGCGTTGGTGGTGATGAATGTATCGACTAATGCAACACGAGAGGCTCGAAAGATGTGGTGTGCAAGCTAGATGTTGAAAAAGCCTATGATCATGTGCACTAAGAGTTTCTCAATGACATGCTAGGACGTTTAGGGTGTAGTGACAAATGGCAGGCCAGGTGTGTGTTGAGTTGGCTAAATTCTCAGTAATGGTTAATGGGTTTCAGAATGGCTTTCTCTCATATTCTAAAGGATTGCAACAAGGTGATCCTCTATCTCCTTATTTGTTTGTGGTAGTAATGGGGGCGTTTAGTAGAATGATCGATAGAGGTGTATCGGCAGGCCTTCTAAGAGAATTTAGAGTGGATAACTCGGATTTTCATATCACTCATTTATAGGATGCGGATGATACTCTTCTATTGTGTGAGGCAGATGAAGTAATGGTGGATAATCTTCAATTATTATAATTTGGTTTGAAGTGGTATCGGATTTAAAAGTTAATATTAGTAAAAGTGAGTTATTGGGGGTCGGTATTTCTAGAGAAGAGGTGCCTTCATTTGCTAGCTTTTTTGGTGTAGGGTAGGATCCTCTCCATCTACATATCATGGTCTCCCTTTATGTTTAGTAAAACCCACAAAACATTTATGGGATAAGGCTGTGGAGAGATTCGAAAGAAAGCCATCTTAATGGAGGACTAGGCATCTATCATTGGGAGGTTAAACTTTAATCAAGGTGGTGGTATTGAATCATCCGATTTATTTCATATCAACCTTCAAATGTCTGAAATCAATGTTGGTCAAATTGGGGGGAAAAAAAAGGAGGGATTTTTTGTGGCAAGGAGCGGAAGAAAAACATTGGTTTCATCTTATGAAGTGGGAGGATGTGTGTAAGCCATGGGATGAAGGGGGAGTTGGGTTGAGAAGTTTGGAGGTCATGAATGTAATTTTGTTGGGAAAGTGGGTTTGGAGGTTTGGGCTACAAGAGGATAGTTTATTGGGGGGGGGATTCAATCATCATTGTTTTATAGGTCTTATCTTTGGAGTCAGTGACCTCAATAAAATGCAAAGTATGGGAAGGAGTAGGTTTCTCCTTGCAGAATGGGTTGAGTATAATGTTTTGGGAGGCCATATGGGTGGGGGATCGGAAATTGAGTGTGGCCTTTCCTAGGCTAGCAAGGTTATCGGTTGAGGTAAATGTATTGGAGGTGAGTTGGTTTAACTTGCAAGGAGAGGTAGTAATTTGGACCCCGCCGTGTGGAAGGAATCTAAATGATGATGAGTTCGAGGAGTTTCTCAATTTGGTAAAGTTGCTTGCCAAAGTCTGACCGGTGATAAAAGAAATCCGGAAAGTTCTCCGTGAGATCCCTCTTCAAGACGCTCAATGCGAAGGGGATAATGGTGAGATTAGCCAGTCTACTTATGTATGGCAGTATGGTGCTCTCCAAAGGTTGCTACTTTTGTTTGGCTTGTGGGATGCAACAAGGTGCTAACAGTTGGCAATCTCCGCAAGAGAGATGATTCTTCCGAATGTTTGTTTAATGTGTTATCAGGATAAGGAAACGATAGATCATTTATTTTTTCATTGTTCATTCACAAGAAGCTTGTGGGTAGGTTTTTTCAAGTTCGAAATAATATGGGTATGGCCATCTTCCATTGCTCTTTTTTTCTTCTTTTTTTATTTTATTATTTTTTATTTTTTATTTTTTATGTGGCATGGTGATGACTTTGGAAAGAGTGGAAAAAAAGTTTGGCATTTATGCTTGCTAGTGGGAATCTGGTCTTTATGGCTGGAAAAAGACAATCAAATCGAAGCTTCAGGAATTGAACGGGGTGAGCTACGGAGGTGTTCAATAGGATTAAGATGAATGTCATGGAATGGGCAATTACATCCAAGGCTGTTGTGCAATTTCCTGATAATTGGCTTGAATTGTAATTTTCTTCTTTTGGTTTGTATATATTTGTAAATTTGGCTTTGGCCACTATTAATAAGATGTTTCAATGTTAATTAAAAAAAGCCATTTGTTTCAAGGTTCTTTTCATTGTATCAGAGTTGGTCCTCTTATTGGCTTGCCATTCTATTCCCTTCGTCCTCAAGCATTTGATCACATGTCCTACTAATCTCATCCCCATGGTTCATTTTCTTCCTCTTTCCTTCATTTCCTCCTAAATCTATTGTACCATTAGTCTCTTCTTTGCCAATCTCATTATCTGCCTTCATAGTCTTTATCTTGCGAAAGAAATCTATTCTCTCATTAATTCTAATAATATCCAACCCCAACACCATATTCTTCTCTGCTTGCCCAAAAAAAAAAAAAAAAACTTTTGCTTCTTCTTTTTCTCAAATCAATCCCTCCTTACGTCTCCATCTTCAAAACAGTTTTTTTTTTGCCTGAAGCCATAATACTTTTTGAAAGAGTTATGAAAAAGATCATTCCATCCTTAGAAAAGAATGAAAATCATCATAATCATAATCATAAGTCCAACCCAGGTCCCCCCCTCTATTCAAAATGATCTATGGCATTTTTTCAAACCTCTTCCACCTGTGATTTTCATCTTCTATTATATTTCAGCCCTCTACTCTCTTAGTCCTTCAAATAGTACCAAGCTAGTTTCCATTAAAGTAACATACCACGATTATTGCTTGTGGAAAAATCAGTTTCTTCCTCTCCTTCGCCTATAGGGAGTTGAGGAATTTATTTATCGTTCTTTTCTACCTCATTGTCTTTTTTTACCCGACTCCTTTCCAAACCCAAAATTTTGAAAGGGGGCATTTTGTGGGTAAATTCATATTGTCCTATATCAATGCCAATCTTTCTTAGGAAGTACTTACACAAGTTGTCGGTGTAGCCAATTCGTATTTTGTTGGGCTTCATCTTGAGATTGCTTTTACTCACTAGCCTTAAGCTTCTCCGTCTTTTAATACTTTGCACCTTCAGTGTATTTTGATCAACTTACTAGTATTGACTATCTCGTCTCTAATGGAGACAAATTACGTTGGGCATGCAATGGCTTTGTGATGCAGGACAATTAACCACTTGCTCTAAAAGCTCGAACTGATAGAGCATGGCAAATTAATCTCTTTATCTCATAGCCCAGGCCCCACTTCTCATGGGTTAGGACCTCGGCTGAACCCCCCTCATGGGCCTCAAATCACATGGGTACTGCCTCACACGAGCCACCCGCGTCACACAGGCCGCCCACCTCGAGTGTGCCCCTGCATCCCACAGGCAACCTCACTCGAGCCCGGTGTGAAAATGTCCCCGCATTACTTTGGACCTGAATATGAGTAATTTATCAACTCTCTTCTCGTGTTCTCGTGTCCATTGTTACCTACCTTCAGCAAGTCAACAAGAAGCTCAGCTTCAAAAGTGCTCTACGTTGAAGTGCAGTCAGCCTCAAGCTCTTATAGCTTAGTGTGGTCATGGTGGTGGTTTCTTTGATGATTGTAGTGACCTAGATCTTGTTGAACAGTAGGATGGCCGAGGAATATTAGTGCGCAACAGGGTGGCCAAGGTGATTTTTTTTCACGGACTTGACATATTCCAAGTTCAGTCAAAAGATCTGAGATATTGTACAATGAAGCTTCACTAGTTCCTGGAAACAACAAGAAATTGTCAGAGAACACAAGATAGCTATCAGACCATGAGGACTGCAAACATGTGTTTATAAAGCCCTCTTCCACTTCTTACTATATGAGGGCTCCCAAAAGCTTACATTTCCAAAACTAACAAGTTGATTTGTCTCTTACATGTAAAAGGGATCAGCTTTTTTGCTTATTTATTTGTTAAATAGGACAAATTACTTCACTTATTAATTGCTAATCAAAGAGGAACTGTCTGACGTTTGCTTAAAAAGAATGGCTAAATGTCTTCTTTCATTGCATTTTATCGAAAGATCATTGCCCTTCCAAGCTTCATGTTATTTTCGATGTGTATAATCTTTCTATTAAATGTTACAAAGTACAGATTCAGCAATAATTCGGCAAGGCAATTTACTGTGGTTAGGGTAGAAATCAGGGAATTTTACCCAATAAGTAGAAAGAAAATATATATTTGTTGAGTTTTTTTTTTTTTTTTTTCTTACTTTGTGGTTAATTCAAAGGTTAAATGGAAATAACTTGCAATGTAGTTGGGAAATTTCTTTTCTTTTTTTTTTCTTTTTTTTTTTCTGAAAAACACAAATGGTTCACAAATTATTGTTTCAAGAAATTGGAAATTTTGAACAGAGATTCAGTTAGCCAAATCTTTCTTTCTGCTACAGAAATTGGTTGAAGATGAAACCGAGAGGATTAAAGGATTTGCAATGGACTCAACCATTCCTTTTAGAGAAAGATTGAAGATAATGGCTGGCTTGGTTAATCCGGAGGATCTCCAATTGAACTCTGCTGAAAGGAAACTCATGCATGCCTACAACGAAAAGCCAGTGCTCTCACGCCCCCAACATAAGTTTTATAGGGTAAGCAATCACATGCTTAAGTACCTTTTGCAAATTCCAAGATGATTATAGCTGTAGCAAGATTGTTTGATTAATGTGGCTCATGATATATTTGCAGCACAATATCCAACAAATGGATGCTTTACTCCTAAAGTCCCTGGATGTATAAGTAGAGTGTTAAGAAGTTGTATTGTAGACTTATGACAACGAATTGTTTTAATACCTACATATCTATAAACTGAAAATTTGTATTATTCAATTCATGTACGCACATATTACATTTTCTACAAATGTATCCCTTAAAAGCACGAATCACCAATCCATCCCCTCATGTACTCTCTACATCAATAAATGGACCATTTGTTACGGAGACACAAGACAAACCTTTCCCAACTAGAAAGCATTTTTTTCTGCAAGAGTCGATTCATCTCGAGGCTTTCAAATGCATCCAAGCAATTGGTATCCGATTGAAACATAGAAACCATAGATTCGTTCTTCATTACGAAAGCTGGCCGTCAGCTTATAAAAGAACGATATAACAAAGATGTTGAAAACACCTCATGTACTTTCTACCGACGAAATAATAAGAAAAATAAAATGAGAAAACATTTAATTTCTCCAATAGTTTATAAGCCTTGGCAGTAACTACTAAAACTCTGCAAGCTGGACTAATCTTTTAGATGTAATGATTAAACGATCGGGGATTCAACAAAATTCTGACAATGAAATGGTAACCTTAAGGGTGAAATTTTATGTCCTGAGATAACTAAAAGACGCATTGAAACAACTAGAACCAAATTACGTACTTTTAGGTATGTTTTTTTCTTGTAAGAAACTTGGAGCAAAGCAATCAAATGCATAGGGTTGAAGCGCTCGAGCATGGTATTACATAATGGCCATCACCGTTATGATAATGGCTGTTACAGTCTCTCTCTCTTTTTTCTTTTCTTTTCTTTTTTGAAAAAAGAATAAGAAGAAAAGAAGTGGTGGCCAAGAATCATAATTCTAAAATCGAATCAAGTGAACTAGCAAACCAGGCATACTGTTTTCAGACTGCCTCTTCCACCATCCTTGATCCTTGCTTTCTAATGTAAATTCAAGGGCGGTGCATTGCTTTGAAACAAACACATGTCATGTCTATTCCACATGATGTCTGGACTATGTTCTAACTTGGTCTTGATCAATTGCATACTTTCTAGTTACACTTGGTAAAATCCTTCTATAGTTGTGGCAATTGGGATCTCAGGACTCACTCAAGGCAACACAATTCTTTTACACTCCACCGAGTAAAAAATGATGCAGATTTGGTGGCAGTGAAAAGTTACAAATCGTGCGAGCTTTCCCACATTGGACCAAAATAGGAAGAGTCATGCCTAGGTCCACCAGGTCAACTCAAAGCCTGGAGAAATTATTTGTTTATCTATTACTTTTAAGTTTTTTAATAGCTCAGTCAGCATCCGAATCATCATCAAAGCCTTATTGCAAGAAATTGGGGTCAGCTACATGAATCCTGTAACACCATTCCACTCTATAACCAACTAGATCCTCAGTTAAACCATAGGTCCTAAAGTTTTTTCTTTCTACCTTCCCCACGTCCTTTTGGCCATTCTCCTTACTCCTTTAACTTGGGATTAGTTACTTGTGGACAGGGTGCTTATTTTTCTTCTTACATTTTTCAATCTCTACAGCTGGGAGAATTAGATCTCTTGATGCAATGATGGTTGTAGACTGGAGCTGGTTGTATTGGATCTTGCATGTACCTTGTATCCTTCCATGGAAGTATCCTCTCAACTCCAAGGGCTGCTTTGTCTCATATATATGTTGATTTCATGCAGGGTCCGAATTACTTCGAGATTGATCTTGACATACATCGCTTCAGCTACATATCAAGAAAGGGACTTGACTCTTTCCGAGAGCGTTTGAAAAATGGGATAATAGATTTGGGTCTAACCATCCAGGTATGCCACTATCATCTAATCATGTTAAAAGAAATACAACTCGGCTTGGAATTTTGAGTTTGACTTTGTCAATGACAAACTCCCAAATTGTTGTTGTGGCCGAGCCAAACTGAGTTAATCAGTGATATTTTAAAATAATTCTTTGTGGTAGTACATCCTAACTTTGCATTGGTAGTTCTGAGTTGATCAATGATATTTTAAAATAATTCTTTCTGGTAGTACATCCTGACTTTGCATTGGTAGTTCTGAGGTAACCTCTCCAATGTTTTGTGAATCAAAGCATTTCCATTTTGACATGTCCAAGTTGTTGTCTTCTGTCTTTTCCAGTTTCATTTTCTCTTTTATCTTTTCTTTTAACATGGATGTTAGAAGACTCTTTTAAGGAACCAAGCTAGAGTATCTTTTCATGTGTTCTCTCACTAGCTTTATGTTGTCCACTGCACTAAAACTAAAGTTTGGAAACTCCAATCTTGACTTTAACTTGGTGAAGGATTGGTCTGATTTGGAGTGAAAATTATGAGAGCTCTCAGTTGTTTTCTTGGAGTTAAGAAAGCGTATGTTTAAACAATTTATCGAGTTTATGAGTCATCGATTGAGTCGATCTTATGTTTGAGTTAGTTCTTATATACAATGTTGTCAAATCGCAAATTATAACAGGGGTTGAATCGTAATGAATCGCAAATCGTAAGATTTTTTTATCATTTTCTTAAAAATATGAAAAATATAAATAAATTAGAATAAATTAAAAACTTTTACACCATCATGACATGGTATTACTTAAAAATTAAATGATTCTTATCTTCTTCTTCTTCTTTTTTTGTCTTTCAAAATATTTTTCTTAAAAAACATATAAGGATCCTTTAATAATTCATGTTCTTGTTACCTTTCTTGAATGTAGAATCGCATTGGAAAAGCGGCTTTTGATTATGTGGACCGATGAAAAAAGATATTTTGACTTCTAACCACCATTCCACAATACATATAAGTCAACATGATCGTAACCATCCATAAAAACATTCCAGATAAGTCATACATCAATTTGGTGGTTTTGACGAATTAAGAAATAAGAAATCATAAAAAAGAAAGAAAAATTAAAAAGCTCTTTGATTTAACATTGAAGAGAATACATATCATGTAATCTCTTATAAAGAACGAAAAAAAATAATTTACCTTTTCTAATTGATTCTTGTTTTTTTAAAGGTTTTTTTTTTTTCTAAAGGATTCTTAAAACCCCCACCAATTTAAAACATAAGAGAAAACAAGTATAATTATAATCGTAAATCGGGATTTGAATCGTAAATCGTAGGATTCAAATCATAAAATTGTATGATTCATATAAAAACGGATTCAAAGGCGGGAATCAAATTGTTTTGCTTAGGATTCGAATCAAATCGTAAATCATAAATTGTAGGATTTTGACAACACTGCTTATATATTTTCTCGAATTAGAAGGGTTTTGTCAGCCCTTTTTTTTTTCTAAAATGAATTACATGGTAACTGTATCATTCTAGTTTTTAACCAAATCAATATATTAGAGTAGAAATCTCTATAGTTGGCTCATGTTAGGAATTGATTATTTGGTTGAGTGTGGACTAAGTCTAATTAGCCAATGTTTTGAGTTCTCAAGTTTTTAGAGTTTAAAATCTCAACTTCTACCTTTTTTTTGTGATTACAACTAAATCAAAACAGTTGGAATTTGAAAGCAATATTCTTAGTTGTAAACTTCCCGAGTTTCTGAGTACTCGACGACCTTTAGTTAGATTGTGGCTATTCAATTTGGATTAGATGTCCATGTGTGCTTTGATTTGTAAAATTATGGCAGAAACTAAGTCGTGGATACTGGCTACAGGCGCAGAAGCCGGAGGAATTACCAGAGCAAGTTCTGTGTTGCATGAGACTGAACAAAGTCAACTTCGTAAATCACGGCCAAATACCTACGATCATGATGCTCAATGACGACTGATTTCAAAGTAAAACTCTGTTTTCTTGTCCTGCAGGTTATTCTCAGTTTAACAATCAAAGGCTTGTTCTGTAAACATCATGGTGGTACCCTTTTCTGGCTTACATAAATGAAATGATCTTCCGCATTTTTTTTCAAGACTAAAATGTTCCCTAATCCTGATATTTCTTCTTGTTAATAATCATATCAACATGTCCCAGTTAAGTAACAAAGTGTTCGCTCTTTGTGATTAATAAACTGTCCCGTCTTCTTCATTTCATAAGAGGTAAAAATGTTTGAGTGCTTGTCAGCAATCTCTACCACACATGGCCTATTTACAGTGGTTGAATGCTTGGTGTCCCTAGCCTTCCTATTCTACTAGTCCAAATCACGTGAATTGGAGTGGGTTGCATCCATGGTCAGGTGGAGATTGATCAAAACACAACTTGAAATGTAAGTGGCACATGATTGCTTCTCTTTCGCAGAATAACCCTTGTGATTAAGAAGTGTTAGATTCACACGTGTTTCATTAAATCACAGCAACCCATCCTTGGTATATGTGGGGTGTACATGTAAGTCCATCCAGACTGTCCAAATTGGAGCCGTATCTTGGATGGTACATGTATGAAAAATTACAGCAATCATCTCAATGATTTCAATCAATTAGTTTTGCCTGTTGAGAATTCTACCTGCTGACTATTCTTTCTTTCTTTTTTTTTTCCATTTGATAATGCCAGATATGGTATAGTTTTCTGATTCAGTAATTTTGGCTATGCTTCATCCACAAATTGGATGTCAGTTGGGATTGATAAATACATATGTCGCATTATAATACAGGGATGAGTTGCCATAATTAGTACATTGTGTCCAACAGATAATGAGGTCATATAACAGTGATTATGTATTAGAGATACCATCCTCACCTACTACTCTGGAAGCACGCACTTTTTTTATTGACCAACAAGGGTGGGACGAGAGTGGCCCCATCTTCGACTTTGAGCAGCCTTGGTAATGAAAGAACGTTCCAAAAGTTGTGGATGTTCATGTTGGACTTGGAAACCCCATCAAGTTGGCAAAGAACTAAAGTTTAATTATCAATACTGCTCTAGGCTTAAGTGATTACCATTTTTGTTTCTTTTTCTTTTTCTTTTTATTGTCTGTTTGTTATAAATGGATTTTGCTTCATCTGCATTTAGGATGCGTTTGGTTTTCCAATTTCCTTTGTAATGCAAAGTAAATGATCCATCATTATCATTTCATGGCGTTTGTTTTTGATACTTTGTGGCCCGGTGAGGAGCTAAGGACATATTTGGTTTTCCAATTTCCTTTGTAATGCAAAGTAAATGAGACATTACTATCATTTCATAGTGTTTGTCCAAAAAAAGAAGTATAACTTATAAATCAAAACCAAATACATTTGTAAAGGAAAATTAAAAAATAATAATTTGTAATCATTATATTTTTACTTATAAAATTATTATTTTTATGGTGATTTATGAGAGAAATAAACAATGGCAGCAAACTCATCATTACATTCAAATATATGTAGTGATGTCCTGCACGATTATAAGAGTAAGTAATCATTACCATTTCCGGGTTGTAATTGGAAAACCAAGCAGCCCCTTGAATGTCTTGTTTTTGAGCCAGTAGATCTTACTAGTGTGGCCCACCTGATAGAAAGATCAGGTCTTGCACACATGTTCCATATTATCAGGGATGAGGAAAGGTCCACATGCATGTGGGTTTTCAAACCTCGTCGTTTAGGGTAGATAATTGAGAAGGGATGTTACCTTGCAGCTGTGAATTTGCATTCCCGTAACACAAGCACCACACATGTGACGACATTTCACACGTGCAAGATTCCTTTTTGCATTCATCTATCGGCCACAGGGTGAATGTATCTCAACATAGAAGTGTTGCTGGCCTTGTTGATATTCAATTCATACATGTGGCCACGTACGAGTATGTATATGTTGTACGTGGCAGAATTGTATTATTGACTCGAACTAAATATACCGTGACTTCAGGCGCTGAAATAGTCATATTTAGACGATATCGGTGAAGATTGGCTTGACTACATAGCTACTAGTTGACAAGGAATTAGGCGATTTGTGAAGGGAATGGTTAGTCCTTCGAATGAGTTCTTTTGACCTTGAAGACAGATTTTTATCATAACAGTCATAGCTTGGCAACATTAGTCAAGAAAATAAATATCTAAAAAGAAAATAGAAAATATCAAGTCAAGTGTCGATTTTATTAATCTAAAGATGGATGCATTACAATTGGCAGAAAAGTAAAAGAAAGCAGTGAATTATCAATGACAATTTAAACGGGGGAGACAGCATAGATGATTGATAGTTTTCTAGAGCCAAATGGTCATCAGACGGTCGACAAAACCTGGATGGTCGTAAGTTGATCCGTAGATACAACCGAGAAAACCACTAAGTAAAGACTTAGAGATTTCCAACGATAGGGTCGTGGATAGTTAACTAAACTAAATCCAACTTGTTGTAATAGTGCACTGAACGGAAGTGAAGAAATTAAATAATCTATGCTAATCAATCTAGACTTGCTGCAACATGGTGATGGATACAAGTAGAGAGGTTAAACTAAGCTAGGTTAAAATAATTGATAGGCAACGTTGAGTTGGGACGAGATTTGTTGTGTTCGAGGGCCCGAAACTCTTCCATGCTACTTTTAGATTGTGGGACCTATGACTATGCATAGCAATTTGATTTGACATATAAAATGACAAGTGAGATTAGTGATGGGCACCATCTATAATAAAGCTCATGTACACACCACACATGTGCCGACATTTTGTGATTATCCCGAAATCCAATCCATCCATAAGAAAGGCACCACTATCTTGATTCCCTACCCTATGAATAAGGTTGGTCCACTGGTTATGTGGGCCACAAATTGCAAATCAAATGTACCTCTAAAGAACTTGGCTCAAGTTTTCTAACCCATCACCTATTTCCAATGTTGGGGCCCGCATGCTGAGTGGACCAGGTATATTCTTGGGACAACATGTAAAAGCCAGGACCAAACTGATGTATGGATGGATATTACACCTCTGTGCCATGCTGACATATGTGTGGTGTGTACATAAGCTTTTAATGCTAGCGTTCGTGGGCTTAGTAAAGCTCTGGACGGCCTATCATATATGACCTATGTCCGATAGGTATTGAATAATGTAATGTGTCTAAGTTTCAGATAAAAACAGTTGGAGAGCCCCACAAAATGCAATTCTGGATGTCAGTAAACATTTTCTAAATACTTATGTCCTTTAATATGAACTCTTGTCAGTTCCACCCAGATGTTATTCTTGTCAATCACAAGCCCCTTGATTCTAAACACTGAAGAGAGAACAAATGATTAAAGCATGTTCCACGCCATGCAGCAGGACACCTGTTTTGGAAAAAAATTTCCCTTTTAATTAAGAATTTTCTCTAGGTACTTGATAAGGGTCCGTGGTATGTCACGGTCTGGAATGTAACAATTCTCATATATTAATAAAAGCTACTTAGCCTAATTATTTTTTAACATACGGCGTGTGAGCACTTCATCTATTCGTGAACAGAATCCAAAATACAACTCTCCAATGGAAGCAACGATTAAAGAACAGCAAAAGCCCTTCACAACGAATCATTAATTTTTCATGCCTCGTAGTTAATTGGCTATCTAATGCCACTGCTTTTCATGATCAAACCCATATCGCCAATCATAATTATATGTGACAGTTAATGCCCCAACTACCAATAGAAATGTCAGAACATTCTCCAAAATCCTCAATTACAAGTAATACGTATTGTCTCAAACAAAAATGACGACTCCACTGAGAAAGTTAACATTTCCCTGCAACACCACCCAAAATGTGTTATGATGATTTGGGGTGAGAGTGTCTTCACAAGTTTTTGTTGCAAACATGAATGTCATTACATCAAGATAAATGTAGAGTATTCTTGTCTACTTGTGAATGGTGCATTGCCAACTCCTTATATACTGAGAGTATATTTTTTGAGTGGCACTTTTGGCACATCTCTGGTGCAAAAAATTATGACTAATGGGAACATTCCTATGCTTCCAAGAAGATTTCATTGTTATTGTTGATTTTACAAGCAATGATATTGATCATTCTTATAACAATAGTATTCACCCTCGAGAAACCTTCATGTTTTCTCTATTCACCGAAGGATCCGCGGTCTCTATATGCTTGGACCGCCCACACCATTGTTACCATTCGTGCTTAGGCTAAGGCCACCATTGTAGCCAAGGCTACTCAATGGCTAAGGATGTTCCTAAGGTGGGTGTTGGTACAATGGCACGACCCACTATTAAGGCAGCATCCACAACTAAGACTACCTCATTGGTCAAGGCCCTCGCTCGGGCTGGCGTTACATCACTAAGCTCGCCTTCACCTATGAATCGGCAACCCGGGTCAATTCCCGTGCAATGGCCAGAACCCCGATCCTCATCGTTGAACCTAGAAAGGTTCCCCTTCGGGCCTCAGTTGTTTCAACAAACATGGCTTCTATTTCCTTCATTAGACTCATTTCTCCCTCCTTTTTGGATTGTAATCCACTAGTCTTAGGAGACTTATGCCCATTGTATCCAACAATGCCTCGGACGGATTTACTTCTGCCCCCGCTCGCCAATCGACGCATCATCAATCACGCGTCCCGTGCACCGAGGGTCCCATCATAAGAGGTTTGGTTTGCAACCTTCTTAGCAAGGTCCCCTTGTCAATCTCCCAACAACTAGTCATCCAGACGTGGCTACAATATACACCATCGACACAAGAGTTCCATCTCCTCTAGCCAAAGAACTCCTCCGCGTCCACTACTTTGTGTAGTTCACCAGGTGCAACTTTTTCCTCTAGGTAGTCCTCATCCATATTAGTTCTTGCTATCAGTTCACTCATTAATCCCTTCACCCTACTTGCATAATCGGACTGTAATCGTTTATGAGACCTATAATTGGACCGTAATCATTCCCGAGATTTATAATTACACCGTAATCATTCTCGGGACCTCTAATCAGACCATAATCGTTCTGAGGACTAGCGATCGCATTTTAATTATTCACAAGACCTATCATCTGACCTTAATCGTTCCCAAGACCACATACCGTAATTGTTTTTGGAACCTATAATCGAACCATAATCGTTTCTAAAACTTATCATCACACCACAATCATTCGTAGTAACTATAATTGAACCGTAATCGTTTCTGCGACATGTAATCAAATCCTAATCATTCTCGAAACCTACAATCAAATCACAATCATTCATGAGACCTATAATTGGACCATAATCATTCCTAGGACCTATAATCAGGCTGTAATCATTCCTTATATCTCTAATCGCACCGTAATTATTCTTAGGACCTATAATTGAACTATAATAATTCATGTGACTTATAATCATACGATAATAATTTTTATGATATATAATTGTACTATAATCGTTCCTACGACTTATAATCGGACTATAACTGATCCCATGACCTCTAACCAGACCATAATCATTCACGATACCTATAATCGGACTGTAATCATTCACAGGACGTATAATTGGACCATAATTATTCATATGATGTATAATTGAATTGTAATCATTACTGGAATTTATAATCACACTGTAATCATTCACGGGATCTATAGTCGGACCGTCATCGTTATCGAGACTTGTAATTGTACCGTAATTGTTCATGCGACTTATAATCGAATGGTAATCATTTTCAATACCTATACTCGAATTGTAATTGTTCTCGGGATCTCTAATCCGACGTAATTATTCTATGGATTTGTAACCGCACCATATTGTTTTTGGGACTTATAATCGGACGATAATCATTACTAAGACTTATAATTGGACTATAATCGTTCATGTGACTTATTATTAGACTACAATCGTTCCTGCAACTTATAATCAAATAGTAACTGATCTTAAGACATATAATCGAACTGTAATCATTCTTGGGAACTAATTAGATTGTAATCCTTCATGAGACCAATAATCATACTGTAATTGTTCTCGAGACCTATAATTGGACCGTAATCATTCACGAGGCTTCTACTCGAACCGTAATTGTTTTCGGCACCTATAATCAAATCATAATCATTCCCGGGACCTATAACTGGACTACAATCGTTCACATGACTTATAATCTGACTTCAATCATTCTTAATGCCTATAATTGGACAATAATCATTCCTAAAATATAATCGTATTATAATCATTTATGAAACCTATAATCAAATTGTAATCATCACCGAAACCTATAATCGTAATGTAATCATTCACAGGACCTATAGTTGGGTTATGATTATTCCCAAGACCTATAATCGGACTGCAATTGTTCTTAGGATCAGATAACAATCATTCCCGAAAACTCTAATCGCTTTGTAATTGTTCATTCGACCTATAATCGAACCGAAATCATTTTTGATACTTGTAATTGGACGATAATCGTTCTTAGGACATATAATTGAGTTGTAATCATTCATATCACATATAATCAGACCATAACCGATCCCATGACCTCTAATCAGACTGTGATCATTCTCGAGACCTACAATCGCGCTGTAATTATTCACGAGACCTATAATTGGACCGTAATTGTTTTCGATACTTATCATCGGACCGTGATCATTTCAAAGACCTATAATTGGATAATAATAATTTCCATAACCTATAATCGCATCATAATCATTCTCATAACCTATTGTCAGACCGTAACGTTCCCCATACCTGTAATCGGACTGTAATTATTCTTGGGGCCTATAATCGGATGATAATCGTTACTAGGACCTCTAATCGCACCGTAATAGTTCGTGAGACTTTTAATCGGATCGTAATCATTCCCGGGACTTATAGTCAGACTATAATCGTACTCAGGACTCATAATCTTACTGTAATCTTTATTAGGTCCTATAATCAAACGATAATCATTTCCATGACCTATAATCAGACAATAATTATTCTCAGGACCTCTAATCACACCTAATTATTCCCTAAACCTATATTCAGACCATAACCATTCTTGGGACCTGTAATCGAATGGTAATCATTCATGGGGTTTATAAACGAACTATAATTGTTCTTGAGACTTATAATCGGATCGTAACCGATTATGAGACCTATAATCAAACCGTAATCATTCTTGATACTTGTAATTACATTGTAATTATTCTCAAGACTTATAATCGGACCATAATCGTTACCGGGACTTATAATCAGATCGTTTTTGTTCCCGAAATGTGAAATTGGATTGTAATCGATTTTGGAACATATAATCTTATCGTAATCATTGTAGGGACTTAGAGTCAGACCGTATTTGTTCTCGGGACCTATAATCGGATTGTAATGATTCTCGAGATGTCTAGTCAGTCCATAATCGTTCTCGGGAGTTATAATCAGATTGTAATTGTATCCGGAACCTTTAAGCGTATTGTAAACGTTCTCTGAACCTATAGTAGGACCATAATCATTACCGGGACATGTAATCTGATCATAAATGTACTCGGGACCTATAATTGGAATGTAATCATTCTTGAGAGCTGTAATCATTCCCGCATCATGTAATCGTATTGTAATAAAATTTGGGACCTATAATCGAACCGTAATTTTTCTCATAGCTTATAATCGGTTCATAATTGATCTCATGACCTTTAATTATACCGGAATCATTACGGGAACATGTAATCGCACTATAATTATTCTTATGACTTTTAATCAGTCATTAATCATTCTCGAGACCTATAATCGGACTGTAATCGTTCGTATGACTTATAATTGGACTGTAATCATTCTTGGGACTTATAATTACATTGTAATCATTCTCTGAATGTATCGTCAGATTGTAATCGGTCCTGAGACTTGTAATCATATCGTAATCATTTCTGGAACCTACAATTAGACTTTAATTATTGTTGATACCTATAATTGGACCGTATTCATTTTTGGGACCGATAATTAGGTAATAATAATTTTTGGGACCAATAATCGGACAATATTCGTTTTCGAGACTTGTAATTATACCATAATAATTCCTAAGACTTAGACCGGACTATAATCGTTCTCACTTATCAGGACTTGTAATCGTACCATAATCATTTCTCATACTTATAGTCGAACTATAATCATTCTCGGAAGTTTTAATTATATCGTAACCGTTCCTAAGACCTATAATTAGACCGTTATCGTTCTCAAGACCTCTAATCAAACTGTAATTATTTTCAAGACTTATAATCACATTGTAATCATTTTTGGGATAATAATTGAACTGTAATAGTTCCTGAGACTTATTATAGGACAGTAATCATTCATGAGACCTATAATCGAATTGTAATCATTCATGTGTCCTATAATCATATGTGACTTATAACCGCACTATAATTGTTCCCGGTACCTATAATCTGACTATAATCATTCTCGGGACCTATAATCGAAAGGTAATCATTCATGGAAACTATAATCGCACTGGAATCGTTTCCATCACCTGTAGTCAAACATTAATCATTCATAGGATCAGTAATCAGACCGTAATAGTTTTGAGACCATTAATCGGACAATCATTATTTTCAAAACCTCTAATCGCACTGAAATCGTTGTTGAGACCTATAATTAGACTATAATTGTTCTCGGGACCTATACACTGATTGTAATCGTTCCTAAGTCCTAAAATCGTATTATAATTGTTTTCAGGATCTATAATAAGACAGTAATTGTTTTATAAACCTATAATCATACCGTAATAATTTTTAGAATTTATAATCAGACGATAATTATTATTTGGACCTATAGTTGGACTATAATTGTTCTGATGACTTATAATCAGACCGTAATCATTCTAAAAAACCACAATCAAACGTATTCATTCCCGGAATGTATAATCGGATTGTAATCATTTTCGGGACCTATAATCGTACTGTAATCATTCCCATGACCTATAGTCAAACCGTAATTGTTCCTGAGACCTATAATCATACTATAATCATTCTACAAACCTCTAATTGGACTGTGATTATTCTTGAGACCTGTAATCGAACTGTAATCATTCTTAGAACTTATAATCGCATCGTAATTGTTCCTCATATCTATAATTAGATTATAATTGTTCTTAGGACCCGAAATCGAACCGTAATCGTTATCGATACCGTTAATCGCACCGTAATCATTTTCATAATCTATAATCGGACCATAGTTGTTCCTGTGACTTATAATCAGACGATAATCATTCTTGTGAACAACTAGCATTTGTGAGTTCCATCAATATCCAATTAATCTCTAAATTTGTATGATTGATGTATGCTTGATGGACCACGTATGTAGCAATTTTGAAGTCAATTTGATATGTATAATCTCTAATGCGGGCCTACCATGATGCTTATTTGCAAATCAACCTGTCTAAGTAGTCATAGGCTCACTGACCGTGGGCCCTACTTTGATGAAAGAACCATACCATGTCCTAAGAATTTTTGTGGGACTTACTGACTGTGGGTCCTACTTTGATGTTCACATACCATCCAAACATTTATAAATTTATTTTTATTAAGTTGGACTAAAAACACATGTTAATTTGATCTAAAATTTGGTAGGACACACCATGAAAGCCACTTGATACTTGCGCTAGATTATTATGGCGGTTGGTCCAATCATGGGCCCATGTAGGTTACAAGCGTAACTACATCCAGCATGTCAGCACAAAAAGCAAGAAAATGTGATGCCTATTCATCGAGACTAAGATTATGATTCTTCTGTTCTCACACATGCCAATTTAAAAAGTATGTTAAAAGATCAACACCATTCATTAAGAGGGATTTACTTCTTTTGTGCCACCTTTTCAAAACAGTCCACTTGAGTCATTAGGTGGGCCACAATTTTACTAAATGTTCTAACAATTTATGCCAATGGCCTACAATCAATATACACATGTCGTCCTTTTTTAATGTAGGACCAGCTTGATTTTCCATTCAAATGTGTAGAAAAGTACATCCATTTGAAGTACGTCCTATCTCATGTGGGCAAGTGTAACTAGAGTGGGATATCTGATGCCACTCTTACAACTCTCAAATGCAATTGAAATTCTCTTGCCTTTCATTGAGGGCGTATTTAATTTTCTAAATACTCGATAAATAGATGATAAATAAGCAATAATTATACTTTCACTTTTTTCGAAAATAAGTTCATATTTTCACTTTGAAAATATGTCCAAAAGGATTGGTTTAAATTTATAAGCCCCACCTTGATATATATGACATATCTATGTTGTTTATCCATTTCACTTAAAAAATGAGGTAGATCTAAAACTCAAGTGCCCCATACCAACGAAATAGAGGCCATAAGAAGTTTTTACCGATGCGTTTAGTTTCCTTTTGCTTAGGGCGTGTTTGGCCGGGTGCTGGATGTGGGCTATCCTGTGATTAAGAGGGTTATCCTGTGCCATCTCATCCTACGTTTGGGATGGCAGGATGTACCTCGCCTCGTAAACACTGCCCTTTGGCTAACATGGATTCTCCTAATCCCAGGATGTGATTTTTCACCTCTATGTGGGGCCCACCAAGATATCAATGAGATATCCACTCCGTCCATCATTTTCACCGGCCTACATTTAGTCATAAATCTGTTTTAAGACATATATAAAATAGTGAGTGGGGCACACCACAAGAAGCAGTGTAGATGCAAACTCATCCAATTGGGACGGTCCAAACAGGCTGCTATATATCCCATGGGCTATCCCAAACCCATGGGATCAAGGAACAAACACCGACACCATCATCATTACCTTAAAATCCATTCCATCCCACCTAATCCCATGGAACTGGTCTGGCCAAACACACCCTTATGGTGTGGTCCACTTGAGCTTTGGATCTGTGTAAATTTTTGGATCATGCCCTAAGGGCCTGTTTGGCTGGGCGGATTGGAAGGGATTGGATGGTATTAGAAGGGATTGAAAGTTAAATCCCAGGATTGGCCAGGCATGCCAAACAGACTGGGTGATCTTCCTGGGATATAGTAATCCCATAGATCTTAAGACAATCCACTGACAACATCATCATTACCTTTAAATCCCATCCAATCCACCATCATCCGTTCAAATTTGCTTGCAATGGATTGATTTGGATTTGAAGGGATTATGAAAATCCAGGAATGGAAGGTTTAATCAAACAGATTGGTGATCTGATCCAAACCGATGGATCTTCGATATCCAAACGAAAACATCGATCATTACCTTTAAATCCCAAATCCATCCTAATCCGTTCAATCCCATGGATCTTATGACAATCCATTGGCCGGGCGTGCCAAACGCCATCATTGCCTTATAAATCCATGGATAGACATCCATTCTAATACCATACCATTCACTCCCTTCCAATCCACCCGGCCAAACGGGCCCTAAATTCATCGCACAAACGATGTACGGCTTAGATAAGTCACATACATCAGGGTGGGCGTCGTATATATTTGGCACTAAAAAATACGCCCATCCAATCAACGATGCGGTAATTGCTTAAGAAAATAATGATTACCAATTACACTGTGATTTTCTTACAGTGATTTGGAAAATCAAGCAGGCCCAGATGCAAAGTGTTGCGTACTACGCACTCCGCGTACCACACAAGCAACCCTGGTTAGTTGCGTTTTGCTGTTTTGTGCGAGATGGTACAATTTTCTAAACCGAAAAAAAAGAGGAATCCGTACGTCACCCGTGCGATGGCAATTTGCATTACACTCGCTGCTCGCACGTGCCAAATCACGAGAATATTAGAGATCCAATCCGTTCATCATGGTTATCCGACCATCGAAATTCCAAAATTAAAAAGAAAACTGATCAAATATCGTCTGGGCCATGGAATAGATTGAACATTGACTCTTGCTTAACATTTTCGTGATCCATCTGTTCTGTAAAATGTAACCACCTGGATATCATAGAGGGATAAATTTTCATCCATGAATGTAGATATTTGTTGTTACACGATAAAAAAGCTTGGATTTATCCCACGTTTGATAATACGACATGTGCAAACAGCGAGTACGGAAAATTGCACGCGCGCGATTGCAGCTCGAAGTTTTTCACGAAAAACCGAATATCCTACGTGGCAGCATCGCCACGCGTGCCACGAACGCCTCAACTTGTTCCGTCAAAACTAACGGCACCCGTAGTGCCGGGAAATCAAACAGACTCTGACGGACCTATAAATACGCTTTCAAAACTCCCCCACTCATTTTCTTCCCTTTCTCTCTCCGAACCCGCTGTCTCTTACCCTCTCTTTCCCTCTTTGGCAGAGAAGCTACAGAGGTACGTTTTATCTCATCTTTTTCAGATTTTCTTTGTTCTACACGTAGATTCGTCTTATCTTTTTGCGATTTTCTGGTCCTGGATGCTGAAGAGCGGGGAAATCCTGGGATCGGATCAGGAAACCTAGTTTTCAACTGAAAGTTCTGTTTTTTTTTGCGATTTTTTTTTTCTTTCTTTTTTGTGCTCATTTTGACCTAATTTTGGTAGGATTCTTTGTATTTTGGGGATTTACAGCTGCGATCTTCGGAAATGGATGGAAACTGATTTTTAGGTATGGCAGATTTGATTTTCTTTACTTTGTTGGAAGAATTTATTCAATTGGATCGGAGAATGGAGAACGGAAAATGTTTTCCTTTGTAGTACCGAGGGATACTTCCGTGGGATTCTGATTAGAACTTGTGCTGTGACAATTAGGAAACCGATGAAATTCGACTCTAGATATTCTCCGTTTTGTGGCTTCATTTGTTCCTTCCAAGCATCTGATTTGATTTTTCCTTTTTTTTTTTATATAAAGAAATTCTTGAATTTTTAGAACTTAAGTTCTTCTCGACTTGACGAGTGGTGGTGGATTTGAGTGGGATTGCTGATTTTTGTGGATAAATTCTATTTGTTTTGACCTAATAATGGTGGCTTTCTTTGTCTTTTATTGTGAACTTTAATACGAACTGATGGATTTCAGTGCTGCTTTTCTTCATTCCCCCCTTCCCCCCCTTTTGAGCTGATTTGATTCTTTACTATTATTATTTCAGAAAATTTTCTTTTTTGCAACTCCTTACTGCTTCTCCTCTATGGATTTCTTCGCGATTGGATGTTGAATTTGTTCAATTGAATTTACCAATAAAAAGATTATTTGATTGAATATGAGAAGTTAGTTTCCCTGAGCAATATTGGTGGATTTGACTGTCATTACTTTTTCTGTTTCTTTTACCTTGGTATTCTGGGTTTTCTCTTGAAGTAGTGTTTCTTTATTGGTGTAGTAATCAAATTGCTTTTGCTTTCAATATTTCGTACTGTATTGGCTGGTGATTTGGTTTTGAATTTAAAGAGGACACTTCACTTCTAGATTTGATGTCAAAGATTGTTTCATAAATTGTTTCATATTAATGGTTTGGAAGTTGGGTGAGGAATTTTTGGAACATGTTGAGGCAGAGAAAGATCAAGTGTGGTTGCGTGGAAGGCTTTTTCACTGTTCCTTTTCTAAAGAATGCCCTTTACCTATATAATGGTAGTTATAAAATGGAAACTGTTATATTGTCTGTTTAAACTATCATTCCAGTCATTTTTAAAATTATAATATTATCTTTAAAGAACTGTTATAATGAAAGTTCATCATCATCATCTAAGCCTTATCCCAACTAATTGGGCTCAGCTACATGAATCCTTTTCCACCATTCCACTCTATCAATGGCCATAATGAAAGTTACTGTTACATAAAGGTAGTGTCCCTTGGTTGCTGTATTTGAATAATACATAATCTCTATACTAAAAACATTTGAATTTTTTTTTCTTTTTTGTGGAATTCACATGTTTTAATATGGAAAAGTTTTAATTATTTAGTTATTGATTCTTTAGACATTTCTACGAGTTCCTCTTTGATTATCTTCATCTCCTTGTTATTTATGATGGACTGCTTGGTGGCTAGGCTTTTCCCTTTAGTTTGATTTTGTTTGCTTGATTATTTATTCCACACATGCAATTTCATTGAAATTTATCAAAGATTAGATACTTGCATGCTTGGGATTATATGTGCATTTTACCCTTTTGACAGGAACAACCGAAAATTTGGATTTCTTCCATGAACATTGGTATGCCAAATTTTAGAAGAATCCAGAACTTTCGATCTTAAGTCTGGAGGAATTTATATATGTGAACAAGGATGGGCTCTGCATGTTGTGTTGCTGCCAGAGACAAAACTCTACCGAACAGAACTAGCAGTCAGTATTCAACTAGGAACATTAGATATTCACCGTCATGGAGCTTTCGATGGGATGCACGAACACATGTTGAGGATAGCATGGATAACCAGGTGCCATTTCCTCGTGGGAACTCCCGGCATGCTGGTTTCGAAATCAAGGGTGGGTTAGAAACAGAAACAGAAGCTCTTTCAGATGAGGGAAGCCCAGTGGAGAATTTTCAGACACCTACATGGCAGAAGTCTCTCATTTGCAAGGGAACTACTGGGACCTCTAGAAATGGTGCTCCGGGTAACAATTTTTGGCTTGAGAGCATTTATTTTATTTTTTCACATTAGATGTTTCTATCTTGTCTCAATGAATTTAAGAAAGTTGGCTAGGAAAATTTGAGTACATGTTTCTATCTTGTCTCAAAGAATTTAAGCTAGCTAGGAAAATGTGATTCTCAAACATTTTTTTTTTTCCAAATCAATAACTGAGATTATTTTCAATGTTGTCAAAATAATTTTTACTTAGGTTGGGCTGCTCCTGCTTTTGAATCTCGTAATTCTTTAATGCTTCAGGCCTATCTCTACTATTTTATATATATCTTTTTGGGCTGCACTAGCTCCTGCTTCCTGGGAAAATGTTACATAAGTCTTATATGTGCATAATTTAAGACAACCATTTAGCATGGTTCCATGCAGTGTTCGCATTGTCGACAAAATGTCGATAATATCGCCGATAATATCGGTGTCGCTAGACTAGCGACACCGAAACCCCCCTTTTTTGTTTCTCTCTGGATTATCGGCGAAATATCAGCGATATCGTCGATAATTTTGGATTTTTTGTGACAAAATAGGTAAAAAGGAAAAAAAAAAAAAAAAAACTTTTGATTTCAGTAATACCTGGTCTGATGGTTGATCGGAACTCGGAAGAAAAGAATCGACAGCTCTCGTCTTCGACGGAGGTAAAGGAATCTGAAATTTTCCATTTTCTTCGTTCAATTGGAAGATTTTTGACGAAAAATCATGGGATTTTGAAACCCAGTCAAAAATCCGCCCTCTGCCGAAAGCCCCTATTCTCATACGAAAAAAAAACCTCTTTAACTTTCTTTTATTCCTTCGTTTTTTTTTTTTTTCCTTTTATGCCTCAAACCTACAGAAGCAGACCGCGCATGGTGCGCTTCAGCGTACTGAGTAAACTCTCTGGGCCCACCGTGAATGTATGTGATTTATCCACGCCGTCCATTCATTTTTCTAGTTCATTTTAGGGATAAATCCCAAAATTAAAGCATATCCACAGCTCCAGTGGACCACACCACAAGAAACAATGAGAATAATGATTTTCACCGTTGAAACCTTCTTAGGCCCCACAGTGATGTTTATTTGTATCAAACCTTTCTGTAAATATAAAAAGGCATGGATGAAGGGTTAAAATAAATATCATCTTGATTTAAAATTCCTGTGGCCACCAGGAAGTTTTTAATGATATGCGTTCAATTCACATAGTTTCCTATGGTGTGGTCCATTGAAGATTTGAATCTGGTTCATTTTTCGTATCACGCACTAAAATAATCCATCATATACGATGGACGGTGCAGATGTAAGATAAATACTTTATAATGGGTCCCACAGTTAGGGATGCACAGGAAGTGGATAGGCTGGTGTACCTCACACCAGCTATAAAGCTGATGTAAGTACATGTCGTGCGAAGACGAGCACCGACGCTCCTCGAGCTCAGAGTTGTACGAACGATTCAAAGGAGATCAAAGTAATATTGGCCCCACAGTGATGTATTTATTATATCTACACCGTTCATCTGTTTTTAGAGTTCATTTTAAAGCATTATCCAAAAAATGAACTATATCCAAAGATTATATGGACCACACCATAGATAGCAGCAGAGATAATGATTTTCACCATTAAACAATTTTCAGGGCCCATCATAACGTTTATTTTGCATCCAATCTGTTCATAAAAACACAAATATATGAATGAAGAGGAAAAACAATTTTCATATTGATCCAAAACTTCTGTGACCCAAAAAGGGTTTAAGGGTTTCAATGGTAGACGTTCAATCCCCCACTGGTTTTTGCAGTGTGGTCCACTTGATAGTTATATCTGTCTTATTTTTCGTTTAAAACTTTAAGATGAGCTCTTCAAGTGGATGAACGGTTTGGATATAAGACATATCTCATAAAAAAATCCACAGAACTTGAACTTGCTAACGCCAATAAAACTTGCGGACATCAATAGTTGGTGTGATGTATACCAGCCATTTTGCCTCCCGACCCACCTAGCTAGGCAAAATTTGGGATTCATAAAAACTACAACGGAAGTGGATTGCATACTAAGTAAATGAAGTGGGCCCATCGTAAATTCGTAATTACGTATTTGATCTGCTGTCCATCCATTTTATTAAATGATTTTAAGGCACAAGCCAAATAATGAAGCATATCCAAAGCTTAGGTGGACCACACATGAAACTATGTGAATTGAATGTTTACCATTGAAAAATTCTTGAGGGCCACAAAAGTTTTGTATCAACCTGATATATTTTTTTTTTTTTTATCCATGTCCCTGTGATCTTATAAACAGTTTGGATGACAAATAAACATCACTAGGCCCTATGAAGATTTCCATGGTGGAAATCATTATTCCCACTGTTTCATATGGTGTGGTCCACTTGAAACTTGGATAAATTTATTTTGGTTATTATTAGAGTAATTTTTTATGGAAACGTATGCTTTTTTGGCCCCATTAAATGAAAACTTATTATTTAATGTATTTTTTTTACAAATTTTTAATTTTTAAATATACAAATATATGTATTTAGGCATGTCCTGAAGTTTCATTAAAAAATTTCACCGTTATCTCCATGTTTTTGCATT
Organism: Magnolia changhungtana; assembly: GCA_030180095.1. Taxonomy (NCBI): domain Eukaryota; kingdom Viridiplantae; phylum Streptophyta; class Magnoliopsida; order Magnoliales; family Magnoliaceae; genus Magnolia; species Magnolia changhungtana. The sequence continues at coordinate 1,523,299 of JASAUF010000084.1, read as the reverse complement.
TTTCTCGGCATTTCCGGTTATCGGCGATATTATCGGCGATAACGATATTATATCTTTATCTCTGGCCAGCGAAACTTGTAGCGATACCGACAACTCGAACACTAGTTCCATGCACATTATGATACCTTGTTTGGTTGGACTCTTGAATTGTTATGACAGAAGTGACATTCTGAAATTGTAATATTGGGTTATGGAGTTAATGAGAAATTTGACAGTCATGTGTGCTAAAACCATTTGGAAATGCCAGGGCATCGTCGTTGTCTGATAGAATGCATTGTGTACAACATGCATATGGTGACCTGTCAGCTTTTTCTTCTTGTTTCTTGGGGTGACAATGGGTCGGATCAACCCGCAGGTTGGGTGGAGGCTGAACTGACCCACTTCTCAGTCAGGATGGACCAATATCGGGTTTATTAAGTAAATGGGTTGGTTTCAAGCCTGGAAATTAGTCCTGTCAACTAAATGGGTTGAGCTTGAGCTGAGCCCATCCTTCCCAGCTGCCTTATAAGACTTATAAAAGAGTAATAGAATGGTTTAATCCCCAAACTCTTTAGTACTATGGCCTGAAAAATAGTCATGTTAATTTGATGGGTCTTTTTTTTGTGTGGAAAGATAACGATGATTTTATTAAAAGAAGCACTGAGATGGCCCAAAACTACAAACTAAAAAGGTAAACAACAATCCTTCGAGCCATTTATACAGGATACCCACTCCACAACAAACCATCATCACCCTCCTCAAAACCTTACCAACACTATTACTATCATAACAAAAACATTTCCCATTCCTCTCTACCAATAAAGCCCAGAGGACAGCAAGCAAACTTAGCCTTCACAGCGCCTCATGTTGATGGGTCAAATTGAATGCGGCTTTAGCCAATTAACTCATCCAGGTTGGACTGCAGGCTTAAATTTGGAACCTGTTTAGGCATTGGGCTTAAATTTTGGACCTTTTAGTAAATGGCTGGGCTTGGGTCATAAGTTGGACTTGGGTTTGAATTCTATTCTTTCCATCCGTCAATGGTCTTTCCATCCCTCCAACCATCGGGCATAATTGAACATCCATGAGTTTTCTAAGAATCCTTGTATCCTTTCATTAAATTATCAATATTGCCAACCTCCTCTAGCATCCATGTTCTCATCTCATACATGGATGGTGCTTTCAATCTGGGCCAAAACTTTCCAATAGCCTCACATAATGCCAAAAAGTATGGGCTATTACACATGTTGAACAACAAAGCATCCCTCCTCCTCACACAAAATAAATAAATAAATAAATAAAATTCCCCCAATCACCCTACACACTTCTTTTTTTCTCTCTCCCTTCTTCTGCCTTGAATTCAATGTGGTTTGTCGTTGTTCATTGCTAACAAATTGGTTCATACGACCCCTTACTCGTCACCGGTTGGTTACCAGAAGATCCACTGCCAACAAACACATCATTACCCGCGCCAACACTATCACTACCAGAATCGGAACATTATGTTGTTCTGCCACTCCCTATACCTTGAAACACCTAATCTGTTGTATCTTTCTCATCATGACAATCTTTCAAACCCATTCTACACCTCCTTGGCTTCTTCTGTCACTTTCGGGCACAACTTTATCCCACTGTAGGTTCCAACCAAGTGATGCTTTAGGCAAGTCGTGCCTCCCATACACCTTTGACCACAAAATTTATAGAACACATAATTTCTATGAGCTTGTTCGAGTGGATTATCGGCCACATATTTCTAAGAAAAATCTCTCTTCCTTCTGATATCTTTCTCGTTTTGGTTCACTAAAAAATAAAAATTTCACAAACTCACAAATCATAAATCAGTAATCTCAATTCACAATAAATGACAAATAACATTCTAACATCAAGTATTTAACCATAGAAAATAATGGTCAACCACAAGTACAAAAAACAAGACACTACACCATAGGGCAACACCAAAAAATCACCATTGTCGAGTGGTGGCCCACATGATGGACTAAACAAGTTAAATCCATACCATACACACACCATAGTGGACCAAAATATGCAATGTTGTACGATAGGTGTTGCTATGCATTTTGTTTCATCTTTTCAGTTTTTTTAGGTGGCCTACTATGGTGTGTGTATGACTTCATGCATCCCATGCTTCTTCAAAAGTGTATGTGAGACAGTGCATTGTTTTCTATAACGTGGCCCAAAATATGAACAAAGCAAACGGACCCAAATACTTTAGGAGTATGGTGAAAGATGTACTTTTGGTGTCAAAATTTTCTATGGATAACCAGTAACCACCTTCAAGAATCTTGATAGGGGAATACATAGGTTGCCATAAGAATGGCTTCATTGCAGTGAGACTTTAGAATTGACATGCCCACCAGAAGTGATCTCGGGACCTCTAAGAGGTGGTCGTTCTTCCATTCCGCATCATCATTCTATTGCAGAGTTTATGGTTAGGATGGTTGAAACTCTACTCCTTGTTCTACAAAATAATTGTACAACTCATGATGTAGATATTCCTTGGCATTGTCAGAATGAGAACACTTGATCTTGGTGTCGTATTAGGTGAAAATTATGAAAAATCTTAATAATCCTGGAAGCTTCATCCTTACTTATCATGAGGTATATCCATGACAGTCTTTTAAAAATTAAACCGGTGCCAACTGGTATTCATGGGCGAGCCGGTTCAAAGAGATCCAACCAAGTTGACCCAAGTCAACCCATGATGTCAAATTGATGATAGAGGTAAAGCAACTCTTCATTTTCCCAATGAAGAGAGATTCAGTTTTGAGGGGAGTCGTTTAATACTCTGGTAGTGTATGATGCTTTATAACAAGCACTCAAAAATAGTTCACATGACATACATTAACTCAAATTAAACTGGCTAAACATCCCACTATCACTAAGTCACAGTTCTAAAATTAGATTAGTTGAACAATCCCGATCTCTTATTTATGGACACTTTTTTTGTTGAAACAGGACCATTGAATATATTTTATTTTCAACCATCCAATAACTGTCCACCAATCCAATGGTCAATGACCAAATAAGCAAAAAAATTGGTTTGCTATACATCTAAATTTGTAGATGATAATATAGACAATTGATGTAGGACAACTAACCACTTGCTCTAAAAGCTCGAACTGATAGAGCGCGGCGAATCAATCCCTTTATCTCTTGGCTTAGGCCCCACATTCCATGGGTTAGGTCCTCGGCCGAAGCCCCCTCTTGGGCCCCACATCACATGGGTTCCGCCTCACACAGGCTGCCCACCCCAAGTGTGCCCTTGCATCCCACAGGCCACCACACTTGAGCCCAGTGTAAAAATGCTCTTGCATTAATCACCTCCGGTGAGGAGTCTCAAACACGAGACCTACTCTGATACCACTTTGACGCAGGACAACTAACCACTTGCTCTAAAAGCTCAAACTAATAGAGCGTGACGAATCAATCCCTTTTATCGCATAGCCCAGGGCCCACATCCCATGGATTAGGTCTTCGGCTGAACCCCCCTCGTAGGCCCCACATTACATGGGTTTTGCCTCACATTAGCTACCTACCTCAAGTGTGCCCCTGCATCCCATAGGCCATCCCACTCGAGCCCAATGTGAAAATGCTTCTGCATTAACAATTTAGTTTGAAATACTTTTATGCCATGTAAGCAATTTCTAAGTTATGCTTAAATGCATGTGTATCATCTATCATGCTCATCACTCTCTGCCAAGTATCTTACCTTACACACAACCACTTGAGGTTGCTAAATCCATGTGCGTGGGAGCCATACACATCCGCATGCAGGGACACACGTGTAAGATCTAAGCTTTCCATCAGTTAAGGTACTTTGTTTACATCTTTCAGCATAAAATAAGGCCATTCTACAATTCATTTTAGCCACAATGTATCAAAATAAATTAATTGTTAGAAAATTAATTTTAACTACCAATTTAGTTTGCACCTTGTAGCTTACTTGAAGAGTGAGTTTGTTTGATTTTTTAGGCACAAGATCTAAGTATTATTTCAAACCTTGTGGAAAGCTCAGTTCCCAGACTCGTTTCATATCGCACGTGTTTTCTCATGTGGGTGTGTGCGGATTTACACAGGTGTTGTTATAGAAAACAGATATATACTTGTGGAATTAGCAATCCTCACAAGATACAAATTCAGATTTTTCTATCTGCAAGATACTAGGTACGATTCAAATTGCAGTTACCCAAAAGTCCATTGAAGGATGGTCTTATGCATTCAAATGCATGGTGTACCAGATGTTCGAGCTATGTGGGGCCCACCTGTGCTGTGTATATGGAATCCAAATCATGAATGTAGTGCCCCACAATAGCACCACTCATCCCAAGAATCATCTCTATCAAAAACTCATGTGGGACACGCCACAAGGAGCAATGTGCAACACGCATAAAATTGCATTTGGATACATGGGATCCACCAAGAAAAGAAATTGGATTCCCTTTGACGAGACAACTAAGGCTATTTGGAGACAGAAAAAAGTATAGATTCTGCAACATAATCATTAAACTTATCCACAGTGGCAGTTCCCTGGCACATGAAACGAGGTGACTGTTCTCTAATAAAATTTGGATTTCCACTTGTAGTTGTATCTAAATAGCCCCCCATTTTTTGAATTCATAATTTTACAGGTACCATGGAAATAATCGTTGCATGGTCATTAAGTTATCCGTGGAATCCAAATGGATTTCACATGCCAAACATTCTGAATAGCTTGCCTTTGAATGTCTCTTCATCCTGGGCAGTTAGCATGATACTGGGTTGGATGACATACAGACACAGTGGCCCCACATTCCATCTGGAAATTTGTATAGTGGGTTCCCCCCCTCCCCTACTGTTGCTGGAGAAAGTGGATGGTTTTTTCTCGTGGATCAAAAATACTGAAATCTTACTCCCCCTCAACTGTAATCATATTGGTCCTTGGTTTTGAATGGAACTCTTTTGGTGAAGACTTGGGTTTACAATCCAACATTGTTCTTTGACATGCCGCCTTTCCCCATAATGGGTACATAGAAGCTTATCCTCACGTGTAAATAGGATGTTTTCTTTTCCAGGTCCTGCTCCTTTGAAAGCTATAAAATCGATTGCTAGGGTAGACCTTTCAAGAATTGCTGAGTTACTTCCATTGTTTACCTGTTGATTAGCCCCACCCCTAGTGTAATTATATACGGATTCTAAAGGAGGCAAGGAATTCCTCCAAGAACCTGTGCACGCTGTAACTCAAAATCAGGGGTAAGACCAACTAAAAATTTTAAAATCCTTAGGGGCTCCAGTTGTTTCTTGGTATCTGCTGGTTTGAAGGTAATGGCTTGACAATGGTCAGTTCCTTGCACCATAAAAACGGTCCAGTTCCTCCCATTATTGGCATAAGCCGGCAAAGTATTCTTCAATGGACTTTTGCCCTTGCTGGAGATTAGCAATCTTTATATGAAGCTCATAGAGATGGGTCAAGTCATTGCTGTTGAGAAAATGTCTTTGCAATAGTATCCCACATCTCCTTTGCTGTCCTAAAAAAATAACAGCACATGACTTATTTTTGGGTTGCATTGCCATTACAGTGTAACAATCAAGACATGACAGTCAGATCTTCACTTTGCCAATCATCATGGGATGGATCCTCAACTGATGGTTCTCTTTTGTTTCATGCTATAAATCCAAGTTTCCTCATAGCTCCAATGTGCACCTTTGCGGACTGCAACCACTCCAGGTAACATTTACTATCCAATGTAACGGTGGTGATCACAAGTCCAGGATGATCATGTTGTCCATCATCATCTGGACCTTTTGATCAACACTAGAACTTTCCCTCATCTCAAATTGAAGGAAATGAACCAACCAATGTAATAGATCGGGCCTTTAGAATCCACTATTACTGTTGGTGACCACGCTAGTGCTGCAAACAACAACAAAAATGGTGGCTTGTGAACCCTGCCTCAATTGTTGGGAGGGCTGGATGGGTCTGCTAGTGCCAATTTTGGGGGCTGCGTGCCTAACTGTTGGTGCTTGTGGGACCTGATGATCCTTTTGGTGTTGGTCATTGGGGCGTGGGGCCTCACTGCTGGTGCCAATCAGATCTACCGTCCTTGAAGAGATCCCATTAGATCTTCCTATGACAATAATGGGTTATGCAATCCCTTCTTTCATCATTGTAAAAAAAAATCCTAATGGGTTATTCAATTGGAACGGACCCTCAAAGTGAGGAAAAGAAGAAAATTGGAGATAAGAAAGAGAAGAGGATGGTGGGTGGATGATAGATGAGGGAGAAAAGAGGGAATTAATAAAGGCACTATACCATGATGAATCATGATATATCAAAAGAAGAGATTTGTGGAGAAAAGGAGAGAGTTATATCCCTCTCATAGGATGGCTTTATTTATAATAAGAGAAGGCTTATATGGAAATTACATTTTACGCGAGATAAGAAAAGATAGAACAAAATAAATGTAGAGATCCACAGTATGGTACTCTGCAGGACTATATAGAATTGTGATCCATTCCTAACAATGTGACAACATGGATGTGTGTGGACAAGAGTAGAAAACCTACAGATGGCATGAGGATTTTTTTGGAATAGGTGAATGCCACGAATTATTGACTTTTAAAAAATGCCTCATTTTTGTGGTAAGGCAAACAACCATTTGAGTCCAGTTATGTGCAGGTTGGACCATTATCCTTTGTCAAGCAATTGAGAGGAGCACTTCATTATTATTTGGGCAATTCTGTATCCAGCTTTCAGTCACACAATCTTGCTTGATTCCTCAGGTATGGTGATGGTCCTTCCCTTTTATATTCAAAATTGATAGTTGCAGGTGCCCATATTCAAGCTTGTCGTGAAGGATAGGGGAATTCCTTAAAATGGATGTTCAGGTGCTTCAAATTTACGGGGATCTTTTATAATTCTCAAATGAAATTTTAAGAGTTGGAATAGAGATATGGCAAGAGAGGAGAGAAAAAGGAAAGAAGGCTTCTGTTAATAGCGATGGAGGTATTATACATCTGATGCCAAAGAAAAACAAAATAAAAATAGTTTGAATACATGTTAAGGTGGGAGGAGATTAATTGGAGACATCAAGGTTGACATGGTCAGAAAAAGTGACAAATTCACTATGTTTTTCATTGGATGGAAATAATAATAATAATAACAACAACAACAATGTTGACATGGTCAGAAAAAGTGACAAATTCACTATGTTTTTCATTGGATGGAAATAATAATAATAATAACAACAACAACAATGTTGACATGGTCAGAAAAAGTGACAAATTCACTATGTTTTTCATTGGATGGAAATAATAATAATTGAAGAACCATGTGGATTATGTAATGTACCAGAGGGAGGCCGTGGAGAACCCTGAAGATATTGGGAGAGGCTACTTAACTCGCATTTGTTATAACTTGCAAATGGTTTGGCAACCCCTATCTTCCCGTCCATTCTGAATCTCTTAATGTTAAAAGGTATATTTCCTTAAAGCACTCGGTCACTAACCCTGGTTGCATTTGTTCTCTGTATGCCTTTCGATATCTCCAGCACTTCCTCCAGTTACTGCTTGCTTGTTGTTGCTAGGAGGTGATAAGTTTCTGTCAATGCACCAGGTGCAAGCGGTAGGCTGAACAATACTCGTCACAAAATGAAATCTCTTTGGACATCTAGAGACCGATGCTAGAGACCAATGTGTATTACTGTATTTAGAGTCCAAAATATCTGTCGACATCAAACATGAATTTGAAAACGGAATGCATTAATATGTCCGCACGCACACACACATGCACACAATTGAGAGCAGGGGGTCTATCTATGAAGTGAATGTAAATAGTGTCTCCTGGATATTTCACATGAGTGTAAAATATGTGTGAAGGCATAACAATAGATATAAATGCATTTAACTGTATATAACTAATAGGTGAGCAATTCAGAAAACTTCAAAGCTAGTATGTTAGATATTTGACCTTTAAAATCCTGAAATGCCCAGACCTCCTACACCCGTGCCTGACACTGCAATTCTATTGAGAAATGGCGTGTTTCCATGTCACTCTTATATCCACTTATTTTTATTTGTCTATAGTATGAACTGATCTGTTCTTTTATTTTTATCCTCTGAAAAAAAGTGGGGATTTTAATCTAAAATGAAGAATTCCCATGCCCCGTCTCTCTATCCTTTTCTTGATTTTAATTTTCTAAATAACCAGAAATTGTTTCCACTTCTTGCATTGTTGTCTGATATTCTTATTTGTGTAACAGATCTACGCATGGGGCACAGGCTCCCTCCTGAGGTGAGTCAGAATCAGTTGTAATGATGCTAGTAGAAGAAACTGCTTTGTGCGTTTTGCTTTTGAGACCAAACTTGCCTGATCTTAATTCGACAATCCATTTACACTCTTTTCATAGGAAAGGGATTCTGCAAAACCATCGGCAGTTTCAAACACACCAAGTCCGAAGCTTTCAGTTTCTCTACCTCCAACTGCCTCTTCATCAATGTCCAAGGTAGATCCTTCATCTTCCCAGACCTACTCGCTCCCCGCGGATCAAACTCCATCGAGGCAGGCAGCCCTCTCTTCGCCAAGTTACCATCTCTCAAGGCAAGCTTCCGACAACCAGATCCCGGTGCCCAAGTCGCCAAATGATAACTCTTTATCTGAAAGGAGACAATCCTTTGCGTTGCCCGCCTCCAGCAATGACTCAGCATTAGGTTCCCATGGTGGGTCTTCAGATGGTTGGTCCATGCACATGTTCTCCGAGCTCGTAGCCTCTTCTCAAAGGGAGCAGTGGTCTTTCGACAGTGAGAACACAAGCTACGGCCATCATAAGACAAGCAGATCCAACAGCCCTATGTTAACTTCTCCCTCCATGGATTTTCAGACATGTGGGATATGCTCCAAGCTCTTAACAGAGAGATTGTCATGGAGCTGCAACGAGATCGCAGTAGTTGCTGTCCTGGTCTGTGGTCATGTCTACCATGCAGAATGCTTGGAAAAAACAACCACAGAAAAGGATAGATACGACCCGTCTTGTCCTGTATGTACTGTAGGAGAGAAACCGGCCTTGAAGATGTCCAGAAAAGCATTGAGAGCAGAAGCTGATTGGAAGGCAAGAAATAAACTCTCTCGGATTGGGGTCGCAGACGTTGATCTCGATGGGGACATGATGTCTGACCACCGGAAGAGCGCCAGACGGGAGGGCAAAGGGCCCCCCAAGATGGGGGCTAGTTCCAGCATGAAGAGCTCCTTTGGAAGGCCCTTTTTAAGGCGACACTTCTCGATCGGCTCGAGATCAACCCGTGTCCCATCTGAGGTTGAATCCACAAGAAGGAAGGGATTCTGGGCAAGATACCGCAGGGAATGAACTTCCTCCCAGCTAGCAAGAGGCAAGAGAGCAGCTCATTCCTTTCTGTTTAGTATATGTTGCTTTACTCGATACAGGTGATACCCTTCTTTTTTTTTTTCTTTCTTTCTTTCTTTTTTATGCACTTTAATAAATTCAGTAATTGTCATCTAGTCTTGCCAACGGCTTGCATTTCCTTCATAAACCTCAGTAATTTGTTCCAAGGCACTTTGGTATTTGAGTCCCTTGCAGCAGAAACCATCAACCGTGACCCCAAGAGAGTCCATATCGACCCCCAAAAAAGCATGAGAGAATATAGATGGTATGATATTCGTTTGCCCAAATGTAAGTGTTCTCATCTTCATTTACCTTTGAATCCAAGCAAATCATAGATGTCAAAGGTGTTTTCAGATTCTTAGGATGATTCCTGCAATGATGGCAAATCATAGTGGTCACAAGTGTTCTGAGTGGAGAGCTGGTAAGCAATGTCTTTTGTATTGTTATTGCGTAACTCTTGGGATACCGATACATATAGGTTATCGCATGGGACATATTGGTTGTATCGCTTAATGTATTGTTGTTGTTGGGAAAGATGGGGAAATTGGTCGAGTTTTTCCATGAAACTTCAGGGATTGTTAAAAGAGACATTAATACAACACTTAAAAATTGAAACATTCAAAAAAACAAGTGTACATATAATTTATGAATGTAAGAAGACGTGAATGAAACACAAACAACATATTCAAAAGTAAAAGAAGAATCATGAGATCTTGGACACAGACTACAGCCCATTTACGAGAAATTGAAATTTTTTGATGTGTTATGTGTGTTGTTGGACTTGAATGATCTCAAAACAATTCCATGGTCAGGAATGATTGGACCATCCATCTGGTTGGCCCTGCTGCAGATGTCCCAAAGATTTTACTTACATAATAAGATCATGTCCCTCAATCAGTTGCACATAGATGATTTATAGAAGGGAGAATAACCAATCGCCCCCTCCTTGATGATGCTTTAAATGCCAATCTCACCATGTAACTTTGTTTAAGAAAGTTAGCCTTATCACCTCCTGCAATTAAACAAAAACAGCTTCAATTCATTATTATTATTATTTTACTTTTCCAATTTTACTCTCCAATCTATTCCGCTTTTCTAACTATACGACCACAAAAATTCGAGTAAATCTCACGTGAGCAAGCACAACACATGCACATATAAATCTTTGCTAGTAAGATCCAGGTTTGTATTTCAGTGGTCCAAATGGTTTATGCGATGGGACCCACCACCGATGGTGTATACCCAGAAAAAATAAAAATAAAAAATCTCACATTAAAATAATACAATCCTTCAAACATTTGACTTCTTCTCGTTGAACGTAAGCTGTCACTTTTGACCGTTGTTTTCAAGCCATTGGTAGGATCTTCAAAACGGAAGACTTTTGTGGGTAATGTATTACACATCCATCATTAAAACATAACCCTACATGGCTGCACTATCCGGTAGAAGAAAGCAACACGCTGTTTTTTGATAGGAAACGGGCACCGGAGCGGAAAGATTCTCTGTGCGAGGGTGGGTTTTCACCGGGACTCCATCTTAAACGATGATCTGAACCGTTCATGTTTTCATTAATGTCTTAGAAGCTATTACCTAATAATCGAGCAGTGTTGATGATACTAACCTTTTGACCCTTGGATTTGGACATGAGCCATTAATATTCCACTTTTAATACTCTAATTTCTTCTTCCTACAAAATCATCCGTTCAACAAACGTTTTTAAAGTACCCCTGTAGCATAAAGTCTAGGATACGAACGGTTCAGATCAACCTGTCAGATGCAGTCCGTGGTGATATCCGAACCCGTGCGGTAGCTGTGATAGGGTGGGCCTCGTCATGTTGTATATGTAAAATCCACTCTATCTATCAGGTTATATCCTTCATGTTATGCCTTAAGACCAAAAATCAGCTAGATCCATTGCATGGGTCACTCCACATGAAACAATGGGGATGGGATGCCAACCGTAGGTCTGTGTGTGGGCCACCTTGGTGTACATCAAACCCGTCAATCAGGTGTTGTGAATGCTTTTGAATGATCTTGGATTTTTTCAATGGATCAAATGAGAAAAGGGGGCTATTTATTGTCTCCAAACTTGGTGTTTCTGTAATTCTTGAAAAGTTTAGGGCTTAAAATGGCTTGGAATACCGGGATTCAAGATTACCACGTGGCATGATCTGGATGGTTGGATTGATTGGTAAAAGTATAATTTTAGGCCCAAGGAAGGGGTACAGAGGTCTTCGCGCGTCTTCACACGATTGCACATCTCTTCAGGAAGACCTCCACGTGCGTTGGAGACCTCTTGCTAAGGCATGGGGCTTGCCAAGTGGCTGACGACGCCCAGGGTGCCACCAGAGCCACAACTGGCTCCCTGCTTTGGTAGGTGAGCCTCCCCAAGTGTGTGGGAGCTCTGGGTCCTTAGGTGCTCCCTTGCTACATCTGCGAATTTTCTTTATGGCCTTTGTACTTGGGCTTGGTTTGGTTTAAGTCTGATCTTGTTGGGCTTATTTTGATTAGGTGTTTGTACTTGGGCTTGGTTTGGTTTAAGTCTGATCTTGTTGGGCTTATTTTGATTAGGTGAGTTGACTGTGGTTAAGTTCTGGAATTTTGGGTTTTAAGTACCTGGAGTTTAGATTTTTAGGATTAGGGTCTCTAGGGTTCAGCCACTAAATCTGGGTTGAGTTGTCTTGGTCAAATTCAATCAGCTTGTTGGTATGGGGGTAGGGTGTCTATAAATCAAAAAAAAAAAAAAAAAAAGACACGAAACATATTCAAATCTCAGGTGAACCGCACTACAGGAAAGAGGAGTGATTGTACGCCTCCCATTAAAAACTTCCCGAGGCTTGTAGTAATAATTTTTGCTATCCAATGTTGATTAGCTGGACCTTTATGAAGGAAAAACACACATATCAGCTTGATCAAAAACATTTATAGCCTAATAAAGTTCTTGTGGTGGGCGTCCAATCATGATTGTTTCAATCCAATTTGTTGTCGCATGATTTTTGGTTCTAGTCACATGATAAGTGCGGACATGTCAAAATTGATTTTGCGACTCAATTCAAACCGAACAAGTATGACCCCAAATGCCGATATAGGCAAATATATAGTATATGACCGAGATCAATTGAGATCGGTTGCCTATTCAGCCACTGACTCAGTATGTAAATCGGATTAGGCGATATTCAGAGGGTAGGATTTGTCCTCTAATGATGTGTTACACCTTTGTCTTCCGTATGAAAGTATTTTTCAATGCAGATAAAAGAAAATATAGGAAAGGAAACCTGAAAGTTAGTCGTGAAGAGCAATTGTAGAACACTTTCCTAGATGGGGAACCGAATCCGACGTATGAGCGTAGACTTAAATTACAGTTAAAATTACCAGCTACTCGATTAACTATAGAATGTAAACAACATGCAAAAAGTAAAAGATTACACTAAAAAATATAATTCACTTGCAAAAATGTAGAGTACAAGTAATTGAAATGATAATTGAAAGATATATTGGATTTGATTGGATTCATATGAGACAAATTTTTCTGCTAAATTTATTTGCTATTTATAGCCTTGATCTGGCCATCTGAATACTTCCAACGTTCTTACTATTGCTAAAACCATTTTACATGTCTTAACTCTTCTTCCCTATAATTCTATCATATGTCTTGTAACCACTTTTACACGATCACTCTTCAATAAACCATTTAATGGATGACATGGCGTCCCTCAATATGCTCTAGATATATTGTTATAAAATTCTCTTTATATATTTTCAAAGATCTCCAAATTCACCATGTAAATTCATCCTAATCACACGTAACTTATTCTAATTAACTTTACTAGAAATTGACAACAATGAGGATGAACACAACTGAGTTTTGGGCTCATGAGCTGAATGTACAGCATGATTGAAATAGTGGGGCTTACAGTGCCCTGACCAGTAGTGACATGGGCACTGGGAGTAGGGGTGCACATGGGTCGGTTCGGTCCAGTTATGGGGTGAAACCAGAACCGAACCGTTCCCAATGGTTCTAGGATATTCGGAACCAGAACTGGACCGTTAGCACCCTAGAACTGAACCAAAACCGGAACGTTAAAACAGATTCGGTTCCAGATCGGTTCCACAGTTCTGGGCTTTTTATAATCCAGCCCAATTGCATGTTTTATTTTATAATCCTACCCATGTCCATTCGTGTTGTGATCCATTTGATGAATAGTTTAGATATTGTATAAGGTGTGATAAAATACATTTATGGAAATAATCAAATGGTGCATTGTAAACCATAAATCATGAGTCAGATATGGAAACAATCAAAGGGTTCTTAGTTCAATTCTAAGTTCGGTTCCATAGTTTGGATCCACGGTTCAGTTCTACGGATCGGTTCATGGTTTGGTTTGGTTCTACATACCCCCAAACCGAGAACTAGGGGTGTACATCGAGTCGAACCGAGTCGAGCTGGCCTCAGCCCAACTCGGCTTGGCCACTGGCTAACCTTAGCTCGAACTCAGCTCGATCCTCGAGCCTGATTAGCTAGCTCGGCTGGGTTCGATCAGCAGCTCGGGCCAAGTTCACCATTAAGGCATTTCCACAAACACCTAGATTGCACCTTCAAAATCCCTCTGTATGTGAAACAAAAGCAATGGTTTTACAGGTATTTTATCAAACACCTTCTAAGCAATATAAAAACCAAGAAAAAAAGAGTATTTATTTCATATACATACCTTCCTTGCCACCAGCCACACTTCGTTGAGTCATTTTATCAAACACTTGGTGAGCAACATCAATAGCAAAGTAACTGAGTCACCAAACTGATTCGATCTGAGTTTGATTCGAGCTGGATTCAATCCGAGTCGAGTTGAGCTAGGGCCTGCTCAAACTCGACTTGAACTCATTTTCGAGCTCAAAAAATCAGCTCGACTTGGTTCGAACTCAACTTTGAATCGAGTTGAATAGAGCTTTTTCGAGTCGAGTCAAGCAAGCTAACCGAGCTAGCTCAGTTCATGTACACCCCCACCGAGAACCGAACCGATATAATCGGTTCTTTGATTTTTTAAACCGGAATCAAAATTGGTACACTCTAGAATCAAACCAAACCAAACCGTTTGTCGATTCTGGTCCGGTTCCATAATTCTACCGGTTCAATGTGCACCCCCTAACTGGGAGGGACAGTATGCAATCACATGCTTTCAAAGTCGGTGCGTGTGCCGCGAAGTCCTATGCCTACATGCGAGCGAGTGTATTTAGCATTTCCCCCAGCTTAATAAGGAAATCTTTGATAATCTGGCAGAGTATGATGGACGGTACACACGCACTAAAAATTATATATATGGAAAACAAGTGATTGAAATTGAACCGTCCAAATTATGAGTTCCCATTCAGATGTATTATTAATAGTAATTTTCACTTATTTGATTACATACCGTTCGAATCGATGGACACTTACTAGACGGTTGAAATCAATGGTTCTGTTTAAGAAGATAAGTTTCTCCAACCAATCGCATTTTCTGTTTGTGACTTATAACCGTGTGTTACATAATTTAGGCGGTTTAGTTTCAGTTAATGTGCGTCACGCATGCAATTTCTATGCTGTACCTGCGTATCAGGTACCATGCGCTACCAGAGTATGAAATAACTCACCGGATATGCTCAACGAGACACGACGACCGATTCCAATACGTGTCACCGCTATAGTCCATGCACCTGTCATGCAGTTGAGACGTGTAAGAATCACGTGACTGCACGAGACACTTGTACACCCCCTCTCTATCTATATAAACCCCACAACTCCTACTAACCGCCCCATCCAAACGCATTTTTATAAGATTTGTGAAGAAAATGGCAGATTTTCGTGATGGATATGGAAACCCAAATCGCCAAACAGACGAATATGGGAACCCAATCCACCAAACAGGTGCACCTGGCTCGGGCATGCATGGTGGGATGGCTCAAACAGGTCAGGGTGTTGGAGAACCAGGTATGATGCATGGCTCGGGCATGCATGGTGGGATGATGGCTCCAACGGGCCACCAGACCGGTGCAATGGGTGCGGGCGTTGGCAGTGGGCCCCAGCAGCAGGGGCAGCGTCATGGCCTTTCGGGCATGCTTCATCGATCCGGGAGCTCTAGCTCTAGCTCGGTAAGTTGGTTTTGTACACGTGCCAGCGTTTTTTTATTTATTTTTTTTGTGATTTGGCCATTACCTGTAAATCCAGACCGTCCATTGTGGGGCCATGGTGGAGATTGCAAAACGCTGAATGGATGATCTGAACTATCTGATTTCACCTGTTGGGTATTGAGCACTGACCATTGTATTCTAGCTTTTCAAATTTGGTCCCCGCATCGGATGGCCAGGATTGTTCGGGCCAACACACCATCGAGACGGGCCCACGTAGTCCAACAGTCCTGGTGAGATCACACGTACGGCTAGAAAAGCCAATATTGCTATATTACACGTGGCAGCAGGGTTATCTTTCAATCAGGATTGTCCTTCTAGTGGGACCCACTAGGGATTGAAAATGATTCTAGTTTCCCGATGGACAGAGATGATCCAAGTCGTCTAAAGGATGGAGATATACCAATAACTACGGTGGGTCCCACAATTTAGACGGTATTGATCGAGATATATACCAATAACTACTGACCGTTCTTTTTGAGTGTTTGTATACAGTCGGAGGATGACGGGCAGGGAGGGCGTAGAAAAAAGAAGGGACTGAAGGAGAAGATAAAGGAAAAGCTACCAGGTGGCCACAAGACAGAGACCGAGCCGTCCGGGTTCGGGCACGAGGGCGGGCAGTACGTCGGGCAGCCCGACCCGCATTCTCCCGAGAAGAAGGGCGTTTTGGAGAAAATCAAGGAGAAGCTGCCGGGCCACCACTAGACTTGCGTGTAGATGCTGCTACGTCATGATAATATAGTATAGTGTATGCTAAAAGAGAATAAGCTGGTGCTTGCACGTGTGCATGTGCATTCGTGTGTATATGTCTAGCCCTTCGATCGTGTGATGCTTTTTTTTTTTTTTCCTTATTATCATAGAGAAGTTTGGATTTGGGCCGGTTGTAATTTTACCCTCTTGTGGTTTGATTGTCTAAGGATTGGGCTCGTTCTATGTTTTGGATCTGAAACTCTTAAGGCCTCCATCCCTTCCATCTTTTGGATTTGAAAAACGTTTACATATTTAATAACCTTTTCATGGAATATATCGGAGACATCTGGCACGTATGACTCTCTCTGCCAACGATATCAACTGCCCAAACCCACCCCTACCATCTCCGTCCTCCACCGCACTTGGCATTTGGCAGACATATCACATTAGCACATTGATTTAACACCATTTAAACCGATGGATCTTCTGCAGTGCACGCATGGCATATTTGTACAGTGACCTACACTGTTCAAATTGTTGAGCCAATTCATTTGATTTGTCGTTGTGATTTTCTCCACTTTCATTTTTAATTCTAACCACATATTTGATAACCATCAATTGGACGTTTATGGTTAGTTGATTAGTGTTATATATATATATATATATATATATATATATATATATATATATAGGATCTATGCAAAATATTTTTCACAATTTGTTAGTGTTAAGTGTTAAGGTTTGTTGGGGAGAAATATAACAAGTCGAGTCGGCTTAGGCGTCGAACCGACTCTCTTGATATGGCTCAGACTCATTAGGCACCGAGTCTAACTACAGCCCATACAGCTCATGCCCGAATTGTTCCCGAATTGTTAGATGGAGAGACATAGCCTGGTCTCACTAGGTGTTGAGCTTGACTGCAGCCTGCATGCCGTGCAGCCTGCATGCCGTGAGCCACAAAGCGAGACCTCCAAGTGAGATTAACTCACCTTCAGGTTCCCTTGAGGATCTCACTGAGGCAACTATACGCCGACCCATTTCGTTGGTCGAGCTCTTGTTCTGACCAAGCTCTAGTTCGACCCACCTTCTCGCTCGGCTAATAGAGTGGTCAGAGATTTGCCTCATGACCTATCCGAACACGGCAGTATTCAAAAGATAACGGTCAGTCGAGTCCCATTGCTCCTTCTTTTGAAAGCTGTTTTATTAGGCTCCGCCGTATCCGACTCAAGGAATCAGCCCCACACTTCCACCCGAGATCTTCGGGAGATAAGCTTCGATCCCAAAAATCTAGGAAAAAGGATTATGGGATCGCTCAAGATAGAGATCTATTCCTCTTAGGAAAGATCTTTGAAGGCTTCACCCCTATAAATGGGGACGACGATAGGTAAAAGGTAAACACACATTGTTGCCCTAACACCACTCAGATTCACATAATTGCCCTAACACCACTCAGATTCTGACTTTAGCATTGGAGGGTCCTTTGGTCAAGCCAGGTTCTCTTTCGTTTTCTTCCTGTGCAGGTTTTTGAGTACCACGAAGGGGGCAAGCCGAAAACAACATCAACAAGGTCCTTTGATATAAATTGATATGTCATCATCTTTCAAGTTTCTAGAGCAATTAACTGTTTGACATGGTATTAAAGCAAAAGGTCTCAATATGCATTGACATGTCATCCTCTAATCACTTGAGCTTTTAAATAAAATGAAATTTTTTTACTTTTTCATTAATTTATAATAAAATTACTATAATTTTTAAGACAAAAAAATATTAAAAACTTAAAATACTTGGAAGTAGGGGTTTTTTTATATAGAGAGAGATGAGTCGATGGTAGCCTCCTGCTTGATCGATTCTTTGGAGGGAAGGCTATACTTCTGAACTACCTTTCTATGCAAAATGTTTCTCGCAATTTGTTAGTGTTAAGGTCCTTTGATATACATTGATATATCATCCTGCTTGATCGATTCTTTGGAGGGAAGGCTATACTTCTGAACTACCTTTCTATGCAAAATGTTTCTCGCAATTTGTTAGTGTTAAGGTCCTTTGATATACATTGATATATCATCCTCTTTCGAGTTTTTAGATCAAACATGGTATCAGAGCGAAAGGTCTCACTCAATATACATTGATATGTCATCCTCTAATCACTCAAGCTTTTAAAGAAAGTGAAAGTTTTTAACTTTTTCATTAATTTAAGATGAAATTACTACAATTTTTAAGATGGATATTAAAAACTTAAAATACTTTATTTATACTTATACTAAATACTTCCTCTAGGGAGGGGTTTTTTAATAGAGAGTGAGAGAGAGGTGAGTCGATCAAGGGTAGCCTTCTACCTGACCGATTACTAGGAGGGAAGGCGTAGTATGATCAAGGCCCCAGCCTACTACCTAACTTGGCCATTCCCCTTTATGACACCGGGCCAAGACAAACCAATAATCACTTCATTCAAAGAACCAAATTATCTTTGAGTAATTATAGAACACATGATTTAAATGGGATAATTTGTTCTCGAAAAAGGGTAATTAAATATTTTATTTTCAACGTGGTTTACTGATAATACCATAAGGAAAATGTCATAACTTAAAAATTCACAAGCCATGAAATTGCCAAGAATGAGATTTAACGGGGTGGTTTGAATAGCGACATGAGTGCACATGTTGTACGGGTAAGTCATAATTCATAACTATTTTCAAAACACATACAACAAAGTAATAATTAATCTCTATTATATAATGCGACCAGCTATGGACAATTGCACCCATGCAATTAGTCTTGGGAGAGTTGCAAAATAAAGCCATTATAATTGATTCCAACATAAGAAAGAGTATTTAGGTGATCCAACCCTCTCTCTTGGGTTCTTATTGATGGAGATTTTTCTCCTCATTGCTGGGTTCGATGAAATCGAACCGGGTTGTTTCGATATTATCGATAATTGTTAAAAATTTCACCGCTGGTCGCTGGACAATTTTGTCCTATTCCGATATCATCGATGGACTATAGATGATATCAAAGGCTGTCATCGAGAGACCTTCGATGACATCAATAATTGTCAGAAATTTCACCCCCTGTCGCTGAACAGTTTTGGTCCTGTTTCGATATTATCGAAGGACCGTCAATGATATCGAAGCTGTCAAGAGTTACGCAGATGCGATTGCGGAAACGCAGATTCTGCGGATTTTGTTTCCTATTTGGATTATACTTCTTTCTATTCTTATATAAAGAAGTGTATGCGGGATTGGGGTGTATTTCAGGGAATTCTAAGATTTTCTAAAGGTTTTTTAGGAGGGCTTAGGGTTATCAAAGGTGTGTGTGTGTGTGAGAGAGAGAGAGAGAGAGAGAGAGGAAGCTTGTGAAAGGGAGGCTATGCTCGTAGAGGTGATCTACCATATCTCAGCGCTTCTACGTCCTTGTAATCGGTGAGATCTCTCCGTTTTCTTTGTTTGTCTTATTGTTTATCTACTCTTGCGTGAGTGAAGAAGGTTTGATCCAAGCGGTGTGTGCTTGTGATCGGTTGTAACGTTCTGCTTTATAGTGGATTGTTGATCTGGACGAGGTCCCGTGGTTTTTACCTCTTTGAGGGTTTTCCACGTAAAATTTCCTGGTGTCGTGTGGTTTATGCTTTGATTTATTTCATTGCTTTATTATTCCATAATTTTGGTTTGTTTTGGGAGGCTAGATCCTAAGGTTTTGTGCAAGGCCCCCAACAAATTGGTATCAAAGCTAGGTTTATTGAACGGGTAGGATCGGTTTTGAATTATGGAAGGTGGCTCATCAAGGATGATCAGCCTCAATGGTTCTAACTGGACCATATGGAAGGCTAAGATGGAGGACTTGCTTTATTGCAAGGACCTATATTCTCCAATTTTAGGCATATCAGCAAAATCCAAGGATATATCCGATGATGATTGGAAGAAGATGGACCGAAAGGCGATAGAGTTTATTAGACAATGGTTGGACGAATCCGTATTCCATCATGTGTTTACGGAAATCTTAGCCGCTAGCCTATGACTGAAATTGAAAGGGTTGTATGAGAGGAAGACAGTCGATAATAAGATTTTTCTGATAAGGCGACTTGTGAATCTCAAGTTCAAATATGGTGGTTCTGTGGCCGAGCACATGAATGAGGTCAGCAATATAGTGAACCAGCTCTCCGCTATGAAGATGGTCATGGATGATGAATTGCAGGCTTTGCTATTGCTTAGTTCATTGCCTGACAGTTGGGAGATATTGGTGATGTCTCTAAGTAACTCTGCGCCAGACGGAAAGATATTCATGGAATAGGTAACTAGTTGTCTCTTCAATGAGGAGACAAGGAGGAAGTCTCAGGGGTCTACTCAGCAAGAGGCCCTTGTGATACAGGAACGGGGGAGAGGAAAGAATAAGAAGGGCAGGAAGGCCCGAGATAAATCAAGAGGCAAGTCGAGTACCAGGAAGAATGTTGAATGATGGAATTGTGGCAAGAAGGGTCACTACAAGCATAAATGTCGTAGTAAGAAGAACGACAAGAAAGGAAAAGGAAATGAGAAGGAAGATGAATCAAATTCTACTGCGGTTGCTTTAAATGGCGACATTATAGTTATTCTTTCAGCAGATCATGATGTTTGTCTCATGACTATGAGTCAGGACATCAACTAGGTGATGACTCAAGAATCTTTTTTCATGCGACTCCACGCAAGGACTTCTTTACAAGCTACAAGTCAGGTAACTATAGGACCGTGAATGTAAGACTCGTGATCCCGAAATCTGGCTTGTACACTGGATAACTATTGATTATAGATCCATTGGCTTCGAGAATATTTTGACTTAATCATAATGTTGTTCTGTTATCAAGCCACAAGTCGTATTTCAACCCGATGTCCGAATTTTAAGATATGTACTTAAAATTAAACAATTTGAGAAATGACAATTATGTCCTTATTTTATCTGACGAAGCCCACCATCGAGTTTTCAAAATTCGTTAGGTCCGAGAGCCTAACTGTTGTAACCGTAGTCGAGTTATGGAGTTAATGGTGAAAACGGCATGTCAATAGGACACCCGAATTGTAAGTTATGCATAAATATGTACATGTATATTTTGAAAAAATATACTCATGATGACCTCAATGTTTTTAAACTCCTTGGAATAGGTTAGTTCCAACTACTTAAATAACATTGTTATATTGCTACTATACACTTAAACTTTTCAAAAACATCACAAAATATCCCATAACCCTTTAACACTAATTTCAAGTCCACACATATGAAAACCCTCTTGCAACATTTTATTTTTCAGTACTCTTTCTTGTTGAGTGTGAAGTTGAGAAGAAGAAGAAGAAGAAGAAAAGGAAAGAGAGGCTGAGGTTGAGAGCTAAACCTCTGATAATTACAGGTGAGTGCATAAATTAGGAGCACGTATATATGTACGTTGAGGTTTCCTTCAAAACCCTATCGCTGGAATTTCTGTTTTAAGGTTAGATAATTGTTGGATTTTCTATTTTAGGGTTAGGTTTTCGTTGAATTTTCATTTAGGGTTAGAAGATATTGCTGGAATTTCTATTTTAAGGTTAGATAATTGCTAGATTTTCTATTTTAGGGTTAGGTTTTTGCTGGATTTTCATTCAGGGTTAGAAGATTGCTGAAATTTCTGTTTTAAGATTAAATAATTACTGGATTTTCTGTTTTAGGGTTAGGTTTTTGCTGGATTTGCATTTAGGGTTAGTAGATTGCTAAATTTTCATTTAGGGTTAGAAGATTGCTGAAATTTCTGTTTTAAGGTTAAATAATTGTTAGATTACTGTTTTAGGGTTAGGTTTTCGTTGGATTTGCATTTAGGATTAGTAGATTGTTGGATTTTTATTTAGGGTTAGGTTATTGCTGGAATTTCTGATGGAGTTGGTTTATTGCTGAATTTTCTTTCAAAACCCTATAGAAGACTAGCTTTGCTGATTTAAATTCGTTAGGTTATTGCTGAATTTTTTTAAGGTTATGGCTGAATTTTCTAAGTTAGTTGACTAGGTTATTAATGGCTGATTAGATGAAAGTCATACGTATTTCAAACAGGTTCTCTCTTTGTCCCTTACAAACGGGTTCTCTCTTTGTCCCTTATGACGTCCGCCCGCTACCTGTTTGACAAATTATTTCAAAGAAATATCCTTCATCCTTTTAATGTAGTTACTTCTTGAGAAAAAATATGCTTATAGCATGAAGTCTTATAGCAGAATA
Source organism: Magnolia changhungtana (assembly GCA_030180095.1). Lineage (NCBI taxonomy): Eukaryota > Viridiplantae > Streptophyta > Magnoliopsida > Magnoliales > Magnoliaceae > Magnolia > Magnolia changhungtana. Next base: position 1,500,875 of record JASAUF010000084.1, on the reverse strand, counting down.
AATCCCGAATTGGAGTTAGATTGGCTAAGTCATGTGCATATCATATGCATGATTTATAGTTATTGTATCATTGTATGCTTGAGAGTGAATGATTCATATCATGATATGGTGATCATAGTGGATTGTGGTGTGACACACGATGTGTTTATGATGAGTATGTAAACTGTCTAGATACATAATGTATTACATGAGACCCTTATGAGAAACTTAAATGTGGAACTTAAATGTATGAGGAGACCACATGAGGAAGGTCGTCCTATGCTTGCCTTGAAAACCATGACATATTGTGCATGTATGTAGACATGCATATGATGATTGTAAATGCAATGAAACATACTTTGTTATAACTTGAGTTGGACACCACACCGGAAATGTGTAAGTCGACAGGACATGATTAGAGGGTCCGTGGGTGAAAGTCCCTAAACCCTGACTGGTACCATTGAGAGCGACCAATGCTTAAACCGGGTGGAAGAACAGAGCGCTGGAATGCTGAAATACCAAAGTAAGCAGCGACTCTCACCGATGTGTGTCGATTGGTTAAGAGATTTGACCTGACCTGCTTATAGGCAAGCAAAGATAGGTTGTGTGAGACGAGCTCGTAAATTGTCCGCTATCGTTTTGCCAGGTGACTTATTGCTTCTCGCTGTTAGGCAGATAGTGAGGTTTAACACAAGTGGGTTAAACTAGTTCGGCCTGAACTATGTAGTCTCACCTCTTTAGTTGACCACAGTGGAAAAGTCTACACAAGTGGGTAGTAATCATATGCGAGTCTCACCTCTGTTTTAGACCCTAATGATCCAATCGAGAAATGTGGAAAGTCATGGAAACGTTGAAAGAGTATGCATTGTATCTTTATTTTATTGTTATCGAGCTAGAAAGCATGTGCATTATAGGAACATGACATGAAACATGCATTTTCACTGTACACACGCACTCACTGGACTTAGTAGATCAAGTTTTTGTTTTTATTTTTATTTTTATTTTTATTTTTATAGGTGAGAGTAAGGAGCTGCAGGAGTAGAGGCTACAGACTCCACTTGTCCTTTTTGTTTTATACATATCAGTGTATATATATTTTTTGTAATACCCTGAATATGTACATCAGGTATAGTAAATATGATATGGTTTATGTTTTGGTTTTGCCTTGATGTACTCAGTTGTACACAGTAATATATGTTGAATATGATGAAATTTTGAGAAATGATATATGTTTATTGTCTTTACTTTTAGAAATCCTCCTTGTGGAACCCCGCTTATGAGACTTAGTAGGTGATAGTTGGAAGTCCCAAAATCATAGTTCTACGGAGGCTGTCAACCAAAATTTGGTGTCTAGTAATCATGGATTACCAACACTAGATTTAGGGTTATGACAGTAAAGATGAAAAATTCTGGCATATCAAAAATCGTAGGGTTCGGTGATATTTGTGTGAAGACTGATGTGGGCTGCACATTGGTTCTTAGAGATGTTAGGCATATCTCAGACATTCGCCTCAACTTGATGTCGACGGTAAGGTTGGATGATGATGACTATGAAAGCCGGTTTGTTGGTGGGTAATGGAAGCTCATCAAGGGTTCATTAATCACAGCCAGAGAAAAGAAGTGTTGCACCCTTTACAAGGCAAGTGTCAGTGTATGCAAGGGTGGGTTGAACATAACGGAAAATTCAGCTATTGATATGTGGCACAGGCATCTAGGCAACATGAGTGAAAAAGGGCTTCAGCTACTAACAAGGAAGCAGCTCCTTCCAGACGTGACAGGTACACCTCTCAAAACCTGTATTGATTGTTTATCAGAGAAACAACATAGAGTTTCATTTATTAAAACTGCTTCTCGTGTTAATAAAGTGCGTGCAGTAGATTTGGTTTATTCTGATGTTTGTGGTCCTATGAGGACAAAAACCCTGGGTGTGGCATTGTATTTTGTCACTTTTATAGATAATGCATCTAGGAGGGTTTGGGTTTATACTTTTGAAATCCAAGTACGAGGTCTTTGGTGTGTTTAAATTGTTTCATGCTATAGTTGAGAGAGAGACAGGTAGATCATTAAAGTGCATCCACACTGACAATGGTGGTGAATACATTGACGACTTTCATAAGTATTGTAAGTCCCTAGGTATACGGTATGAACAAACGGTTCCCAAGACCCCCCAGCATAATGGTGTAACTGAGCGAATGAATCGCACAATTGTTGAGAGAATCAGATTCATGTTATCTCATGCGAAGTTGCCTAAGACGTTCTGAGGAAAAACAATGCACACGACAGTGTATCTGATAAACAGGTCTCCATCAGCCCCATTGAATGGAGAAGTACCCGAGAAGGTGTAGATTGGATATAATCCATCGTACAGTCATCTCAGGGTGTTTGGATGCAGGGCATCCGTTCACGTACCAAAGGACCAGAGATTCAAGTTCGATATGAATATCAGGCAGTGTGTGTTCTTAGGGTACGGTGATGAAAAGTTCGGTTACAGATTGTGGGATTCGACTGAGAAGAAGCTCGTCAGGAGCAGAGATGCGGTTTTCTTTGAAGATCAGTGTATAGAAGACATTGGTAAGTTGGAGAAGAACCAGCCTAGTTCAGGTGAGATAGAGGACATGAATTGGTGCCTGATGACGGTGGAGTACATCAAGGTGTAGAGGACGAGGGAGTTCCTTTAGAAGATGGACCAGGGGAGTAGCCCTCACTTGATCCACCTGTTGAGCCACAGGTGAGGAGGTGATCTAGGGACAGACAGTCGTTCAAGAGGTACTCGCCGCATGAGTAAATTATACTCACTGATGGGGGAAAGCCAGAAGATTATTCTAAGGCCCTAGCCGACGAGCATAAGAGGGAGTGGTTGAAAGCTATGCAAGAAGAGATGGAATCCTTGCATAAGAACCATACCTATGATATGGTGAAATTGGCTAAAGGCAATAAAGCTGTGAGCAACAAGAGGGTGTTCAGAAAGAAGGTCAAGCAGAAGAATTCACAGACGAGGTTCAAGGCCAAACTTGTGGTGAAAGGTTTTGATCAGAGGAAAAGTATAGACTTCGAAGAGATATTCTCGCCAGTGGTGAAGATGACACCCATACGGGTGTTGCTTAGGTTGACAGCTAGCATGGATCTGGAGATAGAGCAGTTAGATGTTAAAATTGCCTTTCTCCATGGTGACTTGGAAGAAGAGATCTACATGCACTAACCAAAGGGGTTCGAAGTCAAGGGCAAAGAGTATATGGTGTGTAGGCTAAGGAAGGGCCTATATGAGCTAAAACAAGCTCCACGACAATGGTACAAGAAGTTCTCAGATGGTGATTTCTTAGTTCTGCTATTATATGTTGATAATCATGATCATCATGGGAAAAGACATCAAAAAAATCGATAGGCTGAAACAGGAGTTGAGTAAGTAATTTGTGATGAAAGACTTGAGCCCGACTAAATAGATCCTAGAAATGGAGATAACCCGTGATAGAAACAGCAAGAAGCTTTGGCTATCACAAGAGTGATATATTGAGAAAGTCCTAGAGTGGTTCAATATGAATGCAGCGAAGCCGGTCAGTACTCCACTGGATTGTCACTTCAGATTGAGTGACAGATAGTGTCCCAAGACGAAGGCTGAGGTGGAAGAGATGCAGAAGATACCCTACGCGACAGCAGTAGGAAGTTTGATGTATGCTATGGTGTGTACACGCCCAGATATAGCATATGCGATTGGTGTTGTCAGTCGGTATCTTATCAATCGTAGCAAAGAGCATTGGGAAGTGATGAAGTGGATACTGCGGTATCTAAAAGGCTCATCCAGGTTGAGCTTATGTTATAGTGACAAAAAACCTGTGTTAGAGGGCTACACAGATGCAGATATGACAGGTGACATAGACTCAAGGAAGTCTACATTGGGGTTCATGTTCACGTTTGCAGGGGGAGCGGTTTCTTGGTAGAGTAAGCTACAGAAGGTCGTAGCATTGTCGACGACAAAGGCCCAGTACATTACAGTCACAGAGACATGTAAAGAGATGCTTTAGATGAAGAAGTTCCTACAGGAACTTAGCCTGAAGCAGGAGTAACATGTGGTCTATTGTGATAGCCAAAGTGCTATACACTTGAGTAAGAATCCAAATTGTCATTCCAAGTCGAAACACAAAGAGATTCAGTATCACTGGATCAGAGATACTTTAGAACAGAAGGTGTTATAGCTTGAGAATGTCCACACGGATGATAATGGGTCAGACATAATGACAATGATTTTACTCAAGGGCAAGTTTGAGGTTTGTAGAAACCGGACTGATTTGAAGAAGGTGGATTCCTCCTTAGTCGAAAAAGGAGAGATTTGATGGGAATTTTTTTCCTTATTGTTGGGTTTGATGAAATCGAACCAGTTTCGATATCATCGATAATTGTCGGATTTTTCACCACTGGTCGCTGGACAGTTTTGGTTCTGTTTCGATATCATCGATGGACTTTAGATGATATCGAAGACTGTCATCGAGAGACCTTCGATGACATCGATAATTGTCAGAATGTTCACCCCCGGTCGCTGGATAGTTTTGGTCCTGTTTCAATATCATCGAAGGACCGTCGATGATATCGAAGCTGTCATCGAGAGACCTTCGATATCATCGAAGAGTTCACAGATGCGATTGCAGAAACGCAGATTCTGCGAATTTTGTTTCCTATTTGGATTCTACCTCTTTCTATTCTTATATAGAGGGGTGTATGCGGGATTGAGTGTATTCCAGGGTATTCTAAGGTTTTCTAGGAGGTCTTAGGGTTATCAAAGGTGTGAGAGAGAGAAAGAGAGAGAGAGAAAGAGAGAGGAAGCTTGTGAAAGGAAGGCTATGATCATAAAGGTGATTTACCATATCTCAGCGCTTCCACTTCTTCGTAATCGGTGAGATCTCTCCGTTTTCTTTGTTTCTCTTATTGTTTATCCACTCTTGTGTGAGTGAAGAAGGTTTGATCCAAGCGGTGTGTGCTTGTGATCGGTTGTAACATTCTGCTTTATAGTGGATTGTTGATCTGGATGAGGTCCCGTGATTTTTACCTCTTTGAGGGTTTTCCACGTAAAATTCCCTGGTGTCGCGTGGTTTATGTTTTGATTTATTTCATTGCTTTATTATTCCATAATTCTAGTTTGTTTCGGGAGGCTAGATCCTAAGGTTTTGCGCAAGGCCCCCAATTTATGTCATTTATAAATTTTTATTACACCCCTTCCCTCCTCTCTATTTCTCTCTCTAGCCCCATTCACTCTCTTAAGTATGTTCCATGTCTCACTCTCTCTTTATGTTACGCTTGCGCACATCCTCTCTTCCCTCTCTCTGAACAGTGAATATTATTGCACTTTTAATGTGAAGTTAACTAAGTGGTAAAAGAATTCATTTATACCTATATATCTAAAATTTAGTCATTAGCTTGTAATAATTATTTTTGTTATTTTATTTTCAATAAAAATTTCTCAATAATATCTAGGAAAAAAATAAAAAATATGAAATTCTTTTTGATATCATATGTAATCTAATCGAAGGTTATAACTCCATAATAAGGATTGTGAAACACAAGCATGTGTAATGTTATCAACTAGAAAATCACGAATTAGAAGTGGAATTGATCACATATCTAGAGTGATGCTGAATCAATGCTTCATGACATCCTCTAGGCAGCTGAACTTGATGATGGATGGCTTTGATCGTGGCTCTACATGTCCCTGCATGGTAGTTGTCCTTAGACTCATCTTTTCCCTAATTCTCACTCAAGTGTGTGCTTAATGATCAGTATCTTCACATGTTTTTTAGCTTGGGTGAAAATGGCCAGGAGTTTATTTTATTTACAGACTTGGATCATATATTTCATTATAAAAACTAACTTCTACATAGATTCTTCTTTCTTGCATATGTTAATTTGTTCTAATGTGTAGTTTTCTATTATTAGAATTCTAAGTTTTCCAAAAAAAATCAAAGGCCAAAATGGCCTTACACATGCCCAAGCATGCGTGTGCATGTTCGTGGACCACCATAATAAGAGACATGCTAACAGTTCTCATACTGAAAAATAATGAGAATAAGATTCTTCACTAGAACAGTGCATATAACTTACAAGTCTGTCCAATGCATGGATGCTCTTGTTTTTTTTTTTTTTCTATCACACGCACTCACACACCCGTGCACTCACACCACAATGGGTGCTTAAGACCATGACCTCATATTGAAACTCTTGTGAGTCTACCACTGTGCCATAGGGTCGCATGCTCATGCGTGGTCTTATCTTGGATAACTCAATGATCATACCACTTCTGTCCTTCATGGGGTCCAATATAATGTAGTATGAAATCCACTTCGTTGATCATGTTCATTGTATAGGTTAAAAAAAATATAAAATCCATTCGAAAACTTTAATTGGTCACAATACAACGACAGTGAAAAGTAAGGCTAAAACCCAGTTCACATGCTATATAGCTCACCCGATCGTTTTGCATTATTTTTTTATTTATTGTTTTTTAACTGTCCCTTCACTCCAGTGAGGCAGCTGACCCAATGAAACCTGTTGGAAGATAGGCACCATGGTGGCCCACATGCCTCATGAACAAGGATAAGCTATGTTAAATAAAACAAAATTATGTGAAGAGAAAGAAAGAGCCTTCATCTTAGTGGTACTACTACCACCCACTGATCAGGTTGAGTGGAAGCCATGCACCATATATAGCAGGTCCATATATATATATACAAACTTGTACTTCCTTACATCAAAGAAAACAAATATACAATTATTAAAAGAGGGGGGAGAAACTATTGTTTGATAGGCAATAGGTGAGTTGTTTTAAGTTTACAAAGTATTAATATCAAGATAAACTTTGATAATATGGTTGGATGACATAACTATGTGGAGAGTGAGAGTATAGTTGTTTCCCTGCATGGGTGTGAGGAAAAGAGAAATGATAACATGATGAGGAAAAAAAAGGAAAAATATCTATATGAGAGAGAGAGAGAGAGAGAGAGAGAGAGTAGATAATTAAAAATCAGAAAAAGAAATGACTTAAGAAGCATTTATATACGAAAATCAATTACTCTTTTGAAGTGTTTGGTTTTCCAATTACACCCATAAATGGGTGAGTGGAAACGAGTAATGATTATTTACTCTTGTAATCATGTGTGATGACATTACTTACATTCGACCAAATGATAAGTTTACCACCATTGTTTGTTTCGCACACAGGTCATGTAAAAAATGTAATTATTGTAATTTACCATATAGATCTTTTTTACAAGAGTATTTGACTTTTGATTTATGGGCCATAAATTTTATTTAAACAAGCACCTTGAATTGATAATGATGGATCATTTACTTTGTATTACTATTGCAATTGGAAAACTTTATATGCCCTCTACGTACTTTATATGCCCTATACGTATTTAAGGTTATAGTGACAATTCTCATTTCCAGTAATTTCTAAGTCAAGATTTTCTACTAGGATTTTCTAACTTTTACTTTTTTCTTCAGATATTATTTGTGAAATCTGATTGAATATAAAATATTTAAAATATATATTATAAATTACTAAATAATTTAAAATTTTGATTTAAAGTATAAAGTAAATTATAATTCTAAATAAACTTGCTACTAAAAACATAATACTTTCGTGATTCTAAAATTTATAACTTACAATGATATCCTTTATAATCAAAATTCTGCCCCGTGAGATTTCAAAATCTCGACAATGGGTTGGCTAGTGACCCCGACATTAGGGAGCTAGGTATTGTCAAAGCTATGTGGCCCACCATGGTGTATGTGTTTTATCCATGTGGCTTATCCATTTTGCCATCTTATTTCAGGACATGAACCTAAAAATGATGTAGATCCAAATCATAAGTGGATCACACTTGATTGAACTTCCACCATTAAAATCTTCCTACTGCTCACCAAAATGTTTATTTGACATCTAACCTGTTAATAAGATCACAGGCAGTGAATGAAGGAAAAACACAAACATCAAACTTAATCCAAAACTTACGTGGCCAGGATAAGTTTTCAATGGTAAGGGTTAACTCTCACCGTTTCCTGTGGTAGGGTCCACAAGAGATTTGGATATGTCTCATTTTGTGGACAGGCCTTAAAATTAGCTGGAAAAAGATCACCGGCAACAGAAGCAGATTGGCTGGTGTACCATACACCAGCTATATAGCTGCGGTAGTTATGTGACATGCGAGGACACTCCTCGAGCTCCGAGTTGTACGATCAATTCAAAGGAGATCAAAGTTACAAGGGCCTCACCTTGACTTATTTATTATGTCCACACTGTTCATATTTTTAGAGATCACTTTAGAGCATTATCCAAAAAATGAATCATATCCAAAGATCATCTGGACCATGCCACAAACAGGAGTGGAGAAAATGATTTTCACTATTAAACATTTTGTAGGGCCCTCCATAATGTTTATTTTCCATCCAATCTATTCATAAGGTTACAAAGACTTGAATAAAGAGGAAAAACAAATTTCATATTGATCCAAAACTTTTACGACCCCAAAAAGGATTTCAATGGTAGACGTTCAATCCTCCACTACTTTTTGTAGTGTGGTCCACTTGATAGTTAGATCTATCTTATTTTTTTATCTCGAGCCTTAAGACGTACGTGTCAAATGGATGGACAATTTGGATATAACACATACATCTTGATCAAACTCGTAGAACTTGCTGATGTCAATACAACAGCTATATAGCTGGTATGAGGTACACCAGCTAATCTGCTTCCATATAAAACACATACATCTTACATCGTGGTAGGGAAATGAATTGGCTGGTGGTCGATGCTCTATAGACCCTACCATGACATATGTGTTTCATCCATTTCATTCATACATTTTTAAAGATCATTTTAGGGCTTGATCCTAAAAATTAGTTGTATATAAATCTTAGGTGGTCCACACCACATGAAAACAATAGTGATTGGATATCCACCATTAAAATTCTCCTAAGGCCCATTGTACTGTTTATTTGATATCCAATCTGTTGATTAGGTCATACAGGCCCAGACAAATGGAAAAAAACAAAAATCAACTTGATCTAAAGCTTTTAGGGCCCCCAAAATGTTTTTAATGGTCGACACTCATTTAACACTGTTTCATGTAATGTGGTCCACTTGAGATTGGGATATCATGGATGAAACACATACAACTTGGTAGGGCCCATAGAGCACCAACCACCAGCCATTGGCTGGTGTCGAGGGAGTAGCCCATCCGTTTCCTCTAGGTGGGGCTTGCAAAGTTTGACACTACCAAACTGGCTAGTGTGGCACAAAACGTACCTACACTAGCCAGGTACAAGCGTTGACGCTCCTCAAGCTCCCCGTTGTAAAACGTACATTGAAAGGAGAACAAAGTTACGTGACCCCATAATAATGTATTTATTATATCCACACCATTAATCCATTTGGAAAGATCATTTTCATTCTTGATCCAAAAAATTAATCATATCAAAATCTCAATTGGAACACACCACAAATAGCAGTAGGGACAATGATTATGATTATCACAGTTAAAACATTAAAACATTTGTAGGGCTTAGAATAACATTTGTTTTCCATCCAATCTATTCATAAGGTCACACATGGTTGGATGAAGAGGAAAAACAAATATATATTGATCCAAAATTTCTGTGACCCAAAAAGGGTTTCAATGGTAGACGTTCAATCCCCCACTTCTTTTTTAAGTGTGGTCCACTTGATCTTTTTATCTGTCTTATTTCAATAGGCTGAATCACGTATAACATACGCTGTTCTTAAAACGTGATTTGCCTCTTATCAACTATTGATGGGTTATAGGCGAATTGCTTCCAGGATAAGATAAGGCTTATTAGGATCCAGCGTGCAGCAATCACGATAGGTCCACTGTGGAATAGTTTTAACATAGCAGATCTCTTCTGGCAGACTTAAATGGTAGAGATGAACAAAGTATTATATAATGAAGATTTAGAGTGTATCTGATTTGATGGGAGAGATGGTGTGTTGAGATGATTCAATCGGACTGGAATGATCCAGTTTATATAGGCATCAGGTAGTGGACTGTTGCTAGACTGCTATCAATGGTTCATAACGTTTGGATTACGTTTCTGACCGTTGATAATTAACTCTAGCCGTTTCTGGTCGTCAAATAAAAGGATCTGACCGTTGGATCATCATGGTCCGTCCGTTTTCAGACCGTTTGGCTTTCAAGGCAGAGAGCTCTTTTTAGAAACTGCTGAACGTTTTAGATTTATGATCCAACCGTTTTCAATCTTCTATAAAACTCAGACCATTTCAGACCCCACTGCACATAGGCACAGACCAGACTTATCGCATCGCGATCGTACCGAGGTCGCACCGGTTCGCGTAAGGTCGCGAGGGAGCGACCACTCTGCAACACGATGCGCACGTGTGAAGTGTATCATTTAGCGCCACTACAGCCATACTGCCATTGCCCTCGTCCGAGGGTGAGCGTGCGCGCGTGCGTGCGCGCGCACTGGAACACGCAACTCGAGTATCTTCTCCTCCAAAAATTTCAAGTAAGAATACTCTTCACAACATCTCATATAAACAACACAACCCTTCTTTGCATTTCCGATTTGGGTCAAAACACACCGTACTTTTTAATTCAAAATTTTCAAAAAGTATTTTGGTGGGAAATTTTTGAAATTTTGAAAAATTCAAGATTTTCTTTTTATTTTTAAAATCATTGATTTTCAAGGTAACTCATACCTCATCATGGGACCTACATAACTTGGTGATGTCAACACACCAGCCAGGTCGGTGGTGTGTGGTACACCTGCCAATACGCTTCCGGCTTGTGTGGGGTCACTTGCCAAACTGCGCTCCCGATGGTCGTAATAATAAAAGCTCGTCGACACGTCGAGCCTCTCTTTCTTAGACGCTTCTCTTCTCCTTCATTTCCCGCCTGTTTAAATCTCTCACCTAATGCAAATGCTCTCTCCATGTCATTTCAAAACCCTACCTCCCAACCCCTCTCCGTTCTCTCCTCCCATACCTCCAGTCTTTCCCATCTCTCCCATATCTCCGCCTTCAACCCCTTCGAATCTCGCTCTACATCTCTCCATCTCTTCCTCTGCAAATCGCTGCAGGAGTCCATTTGCTCTGAGGAGCTCGAAATCGATCCCTTCGGAGCGAATGGACGTTGGTTTGGGGTTGGACAATGTAGAAATTGATCGGTTCGTTGAAATTGGGAATAAGGTCGCCGAGTCTGCCGGAGAAGTAATACGGAAGTATTTCCGCAAGAAGTTCGAGATTATCGACAAGGACGATCTTAGTATGTTTTTTTTTTTTTTTTTTTTAAATTTATAAATTTGGAGAATTAGGGTTCGGTAGGTCGGCGGGTTGCTCGATGCTGCAGGATTAGGGTTTGGTGTGTGCTTTGTGGTTTTAGTTATTTTCTCTCTTTCCTTTTTCTGGAAAAAAAGATATATATATATATATATATATATATATATATATATATATATATATATATATATATATATATATATATATTAGCGCGGTTTTCTTTCCCAGAAGATAGGTTTCTGTTGTGTTCTTTAGGAAGTATTTGGGCACGCCTGCTCATTGTTTGGGTTGGAAAATGCGTTTTTCTGGTTTGGACGAAATGGCGGGCAATCCAAATAAAAAAAAAGAAAAAGAAAAAATAAAAAAAAAGAAAAAAAGAATAAAGAGACTGGATTCTTCCATCTATTTTCGGCTCAATTTTAAAAAGGTTGATATTTGTTATTTTTGTTTTTATAGTTTTGAGTTATTTGTTAGGGGTCGTTTGGATGGTGGTAAATGGGGCAAGTAGTAAATGATTTACTGCATCATCGCCAAAATCTGGGTGAACAGATGTGATCAGTTTAGAAGCAAGTCCACCAATGAACCTGCAAAGATAAGATGAAGAAGACAATGGCTATGGACCCTCCGATGCCTAAGTCAGGCAGGTAGACTCGGGTTGAAAAAGGATTGAGCTAGGGTTTTCGTTGCTTACCTCCCTTCAATTGCAGCAAGAGTACTTATAGAGTCCATTGGGTAGTGTCGAGATTGCGTATCTTGTGGGATTCATCCAATATGTTGGAAGATCTTATTTGGATATGGATCTCCCTCCAGATATATCACCGAGTCCACCTCTCGGTCGGCGTGATCTTCGGATATGTTGGATCTGGTCTCTTGATCTGGGGCAGGATATTCTCGAAGATCCTCACCCTGCACTGGTGGTGGTCTACCTGCGCAGCTTGGGAAATGGCTCTTGCAACCGAGCTATGCTTTCAAGGATCATTGAGCTCTACTCGGTTTGGGATCGATCTCTCCGTCGAGAGGATCATTAACAGCGTCTTCCAAGCTCTCCGAGCTTTATGCCTTGTCAGTTTGGGAAGCTCACCCTGGCGTTCCTCCTATGGTCGGTTACATTTTCCTCGCGATAGACTAGTTTGGTTTTCCCCACAACAACTTGTGTTTGGATGCTCTAAATTGCTTGTAAATCATTTACTACTTGTAAATCATTTACTTGCAAAGCCCCCTTCTCATTTACCAGCAAAAAGGTGTGTTTTCATTTACTAGTAAATGAGGAGATGGCAACAACTCTATTATTATTATTATTTTTTTTAATGAAAGCCTACAAAACATATTTCATTTACCATTTATAGGCTATCCAAACACTGTAAATGATTTAGTAGTAAATCATTTACAACTTAAAGCCAAACAGACAGGCTGTAAATCATGTACAACCTTTAAGTGATTTACTAGTAAATCATTTACAACGTAAACCATTTACCACCATCCAAACGACCCCTTAAGCATTGTTTTAAGATTCTAAATGTAGGCACCCCACCTGAGAATGTGTCATTTGATTGGGCCAGATCAAGAAGGCTGCTTCTCACAAGAGATCCCAACCAACATTTGCAACCCAAAATAATGGGTATGGAAATCCAATTTCCACCACCATGGGATTTCAACCTTTTGGTAAGACATCATGGTGACATAGTTTTCCTTTATCATCCTCCCACACCATCATACCCATTTCATTGCCATTTCTCTAAAAATCCATATATATATATAGTCATGCTCACCTACGCACGTGCGCAACTTTGCACATGAGTCATGGGCGTCTAATCCAAACGGTCCATGTGATGCGGAATCCCATGAAACCTCATTGGACAAATTTTCACTCTGATCTAAAATTCTGGTGGGCCATAGCAAAGAGAAATGCAAATCAAGGGAGGAAACTATTTTCATTTTTCATGGCCCACCAAAGTTTTGGATCGAAGTAAAAATTGGGCCCGGGGGGTTTCATGAGGTGCTTCTTCACGTGGACCGTTCAAATTTTGGAGTCACATCACGTATGATGAGTTCTCAAAAAAGTTCGCACGAGTTCCATGCGAACTGGTGCGCAGCTGAGCATTTGGCTATATATATAATCCCTTTTTCCTTTTTTTTGGAAAGGTAACAACAATTATATTAACAAGCAGCGCGTAACATGCCAAAGAACAAATAAATAATAAATAAAACTAAAAAGGAAATTTACAATCCCTCTACCCATTTATACAAGAAGCCCACTCTATAAAAAAACCCCTCACCCTACTCAAAATGACATCATGCTATTACTCGTATTGCAGAAACATCTCCCATTCCTTTCGGCCCATACAACCCAAAAGACTTCTAGCAAGCTAAGCCTCCACAAAGCGATGATTTGCTTCCAAAAACCTACCCCATTCCAGGCCAGAAGGAGATCACCAACAGATTTTGGCACAGTCCACGAGATATTAAACTTCGAAAGGAAGCCCAACCCAATCTGATTTGCAAATTTGCAATGGATAATAAGATGATTCACCAACTTTGCCTCCTTCATACATAAGACAGATACTCGGGAGGATCACCGACTCTGCCTTTTTCCCTTTTTATCATTCACCTACTCTCACACTCCTATCCCCTAACTTTTTTCTTTATAAAATTCCCAAAATACCAATTTCTATACACTCATCCATGAAGTTTCTAGAAATCATGAGGCCTGCCACTACAACCAGGCAATGAAGGGATTTTACTGCATCCACTAGCCAACCATGTGATGTCATGTGGCTTCCCACAAATAACCAAAACATCATCAATCCCATCTATAAATACACCTTTCCTCTCCTATTCTCAACAAGCCTCCTACTATCTTTTCCAACACCATTAGCTACTTGGGCCAACCATACTTCATCTATCCCAAACCTCCTAAGACCAAGAGTTGGGTGGGGATTGAAGAGCTTCAATCATCTTCTCACCTCCCAAAGGAGTATTAAGGTTCTTCTTTCTTCACCCACATTTTTAATCTAGGCCCTCCATTACTCTTACTGAAGATCTTTTTGGAGTAGAGTAGGATATTTAAGATCTTTGATCATCTTCGCTTGCTAAAGAGTGTCAAAGTTCTTCTTTCTCCAATCATATCCCTAAATCCTCGTCAATCCGACATGTCAAATTGCTTTACAGAGTTCCTTGTCATTTTCTCTACATTGCTACTCTCTCTTCTCATACACCCCCTACGTTGCACTTTTATTTTATTTATTTATCTTTCTTGAGCTACAAGCTATAATTTAAAGATCCAATAAGTAGAGACTGTGCACATGTGCGGCCAGAGAAGGTACCTCACAACTTCCTTCTCCATAACCAAGGCCCTTAGTCAGAATTTGCGGACAATTGCCCACATGGAGTTGTTTGGTCAAATCTCCATCTTTACCCTTGGGTCATTAGGATCTATCGTCTCTAGCTTGCTCTATGTTCGAAGACTTTTTGGCTAGTGGCGACTCCTTTTCATTTATATTTTTCTATTGAAGTTCGTCGATGGATTTATCAGTCTGTTCCGCTTGACAAGAGAGGTCTTAGTAAGTAGCAGACTTTGCAGAATTAGAGTTTATGTAATCGAACTTTGCTTTTTGAATCCCCTTCTTCTGATTAGGGGAAATCGACTAGGATTGTTGTGTTTTAGATCTACTTATTCGTGGAAGAAGATTCATATAAAGCAGATGGGTTTTGGGGACAAATGGAGAGTGTGGATGGGTGAATGCATCGGTTCGGCTTACTTCTCGATTCTTCTCAATGGATCCCCAAAAGGATTTTTCAAGAGTTCAAGAGGTTTGCGGCAAGGTGATCTCTTATCTCCATTTCTTTTTCTCATTGTGCGCGAAGCTCTATCCAGACTATTGCACAAAGGTCAATCCGAAGGCATCCTATGTGGCATCAAAATGAAAGGTATGAGCAATCTGATTTCGCATATCCAATTTGCGGATGACATGTTGATTTTTTCCAAAGCTAATCCAGAGATGGTAGGTAATCTTCGCACTACGATTCACTGTTTCGAGGACGTGTCTGGTCTGAGAGTTAATTTAGCAAAATCCAAGATGTTTGGAATCAACATAGAGATTGAGGAGCTAAATTCATTTGCCAAAGCCTTCCATTGTTCTCCGGCCTCTTTTTCGACATCCTTTGTTGGGCTCCCTTTATGTATAGGCTTCCCTCCAAAGTATCTATGCGAGAAGGTCATTTCTAGGTTTCAGAAATACCTGGCTAGATGGAAATGCCGTTACTTGTCATTGGGAGGTCGTCTCACTCTTATCCAGGTTGCCCTTTCTAATTTGCCGCTCTTCTTCGTGTCTCTCTTCAGATGCTTGGGCTTGGTCATGACTACCCTTGAAATTTTAAGACGCGACTTTCTATTGCATGGAAAGGAAGAGAAGAAGAAATTTCATCTCTTAAACTGGAAAGAGGTATGCAATCATATTCGAGATGGTGGAGTAGGAGTAAAGATATGAAGACAATGAATCGGGCCCTCTTTGGGAATTGGATTAGGAGATTAGGGTCGGAAGATGGGAGCCTCTGGACTATTGTTATTAAAAGTAAATACGGAAAATCAACGGGTGGTTGGTGGACCAAAGATTCTTCATCCTATAAGGCGTCAGCTATTTGGAGGGGCATTTTAAAGATGAAAAATAAGGTCCTCAAAGGCGTTGCTTTCGATCTTGGTAAGGGCTCCAATATTCGTTTTTGGGTTGATATTTGCGTGAGTGATACTCCTCTTAAAGACAAATTCTTGAACATTTATCTTCTTGCTCCTATCAAAGATATCCCTGTGGTTGATTGCTACTCTGTCGTGCTGGGGGCAAAATAGTTTGGAATCCGATTTGCAGAAGAAATCTCGAAGATTGGGAAATTAGCGAATACGTGGATCTTCTGGAATGCATCCACACAGTTTCCCCAAACCAGTCAAATGAAGATTCCTTAATCTGGAGAATGGACAAGGCCAACAGATTTTCTATTAAATCTCTGTACAATTTGCTTCATGGTAGCCTGGTGGCTACAAAGTCCCAGCGGCCCTTTGACATTTGGAAATATTCAGCTCCCCCTAAGATTGTGCTCTTCGGTTGGTTAGTTGGCAAGAAGAAAATCCTGACAGTTGATAATTTGAGAAAAAGAGGGATGACCATCGCAAATATCTGCCTATGCCGCATGCGTAATGAAGAAACTGTCAATCATCTCCTACTGCACTGCCCCTTCATTACTACAATTTGGTCCGACTTTTGTTCGCCGTTCAATATCAATTGTTGTGTTCCTGGAGTGGTGGATCAATTCCTTCAAGCATGGCACGGGGTCAATATAGGCAAGCACAGGACCAGGTTATGGAGGATGGCCATTCTTGCTGTTTGGTGGTCAGTCTGGGAAGAAAGAAATGGGAGATGCTTTTCGGACGTTTCGAATTCTGTAGAAATTGTTATCTCTAAGGCTAAGCGTCTCATGATAGAATGGGCTACTCAAGTAGATCTATTATAGGGCTGTGATTTTAATTTTATAGCAGTTTGGTTGAGTCTGCCTCCTCGGCGAACTCTCTCTCCTTCTCTTGTCCCTTTTGTTTATTAATATATCGTCATTTAAAAAAAATAAATCATCTGAGCCTTTTATCCCAACTAATTGGGGTCAGCTACATGATTCGCTTCCAACATTCCACTCTATTAAGGGCCATAACTTCAGAACACCCTAGCATGGGTTTGGAATGTCATATTGGTCGAATTCATGTAGGAAGTTATGGCATAAGTTTGACTCTGGCTGCCAACCTGATGCAACCCTCCTTTATCTGGGCTAGGGATTGGCAATTAGAGTATAAAACTCCCACAGGCGCAATATAATAGACTATTATATAGGTTGATTACAATCAGGCGCTATCTGATACTCTATTACATAGGTTGGTTACAATCAATGAATTTTGTGGAAGAAAGTTGGTTATTATTATTTTTAAAATTTTTGTTGTTGAAAAACATGTAGGTCCTGTAACAATTGCTGATCGAGCTGCGGAAGAATCAATGTCGTCAATCATATTAGAGAATTTTCCTTCTCATGCAATGTAAGTGATTTTTTTTTTTTCTAGCGAGTGGAGGAAATGATTTATTCTTTTTTCCTGTCCTGTCCATGTGGATATGTTGTTCTGGTTTCCAAAAATTGAGTTTATTATGAAAAATTTTTCTCAAGCTTGACACCGCTTGGTTGTGCCACTTACTATGTTGAAATGCATTTGCTACTAGTCATCATGAAAAGTATTGGGCCAGCTAAGTGCTGATTTTATTGCAGCAGAATGTTCAGAAAGTTGCCTAGTATTTTAAAATTTAAGAAACCCGACATGAATTTTTGAAGTTGATGACATTGGCATAACCATGGCATATTGTAATATTCCCATAATTTATTACTGATAAATAGGATTCGACAGAAAAAGATGTCCAATAATTGCTTTAACTTTACTGAGACTCTAGAGGAAACATTACTGCAGTTATGGGGAGGAAAATGGCTGGAGGTGTAAAGAGAAATCTGCTGAGTATGTTTGGGTTTTGGATCCAATTGATGGAACTAAGAGTTTTATTACAGGTCCTCTCGAGTCGCCTTTTTCATACTGTAGCATTGAAAATTTAGAACACTCTAATTCTATTGCATTGCAGGCAAGCCCTTGTTTGGAACTCTTATTGCTCTTCTATACAACGGAAAACCGGTAAATTTGCCATAACATGATTCAGTTTATACTTTCATAGCAACTTCATTTTTGTAAAACTAGATATCAAATAGAAAGGGAGGTTTGCTAGCCCACTCATCCCTACACATGCAGCCACATGTGCCAACTATAGGACATCTGAGCCATGTATCAGGTGGACTCAGTATGTAGATCATTTGGCCAAAAACTCAGGCTGTTCAACTATCAGGTAGCCATAGATGGACAAAAACGATGGTCTGTACAAACATGCTAGTATTTTCAGGCTGTACATTGTTTTTGTGCATGCATGGCTTACTAGAACTGCTTCTTTCTGTGGCGAGGTCATCTATCTGAGGGGTCCTACCTGATACAGAGCTTGGTTGTCCTACAACTGGCTGCCTGTAGAGGTGCATGTGTTAGCAAAGCTCATCAAAACAATATGCAACTCGATCACAAGCATGGCAGCAGGGATTGATTCTTTCAGCACCTATCTCATGGTATGAAGCAATAATCAAAAGAAACCTCTTAAAGGGAAAGAAAGCAAACTTGTTCAGCTAATAGTGGTGCAGATGTGAAAACTTGTTTACTGAAGCAGTGGAATTTTCAGAACTCCATCTCCATGCAGCATGTCCATATTCTTTCAGTCATTTCCTTCCTCCACCTTCATAATTGGATCTATCCAATTTTCTTGTAATTGTTTGCATATTTCATAATTTTGTTAGTAATTAGAATTGCAGAAAGCTGATGTTAGTTTTCTTTTACCCTTTTACATTGAATTATTTGAACCTTTCTTTGTCTTATTCAGATTGTTGGGATCATTGATCAACCTATTTTAAGAGAGAGATGGATTGGAATGAGTGGGAGACAGACCACATTGAATGGACAAGAAGTTTCTACACGCACCTGTAGTAAACTTTCCCAGGCCTACTTGTATGCATTTCCCATCCTCATACTGTGATTCTGAGAACATTTGCAGTTTAAGAAATTGAAATCTTGTTGTGTTTTGCTTTGGTTACATTAGACCACTTTTCAAGTTTCTCATGAACAGCCATCAGATGCAGATTTCATTGAATGCAAAGACTTTTTTATTTTTATTTTTATTTTTAAAAAATTTAAAACACACGTACACACACCCCCACACACTCATGCTGTAGTGGGATTTCACCACCTATGGGTACTCGAACTCTTGACTAGGTGTTGAAACTCCTGAGAGTCTACCACCGGAGCAAGACTAAGGAGTAAGGACCCTGAATGCAAAGACATGTTAATGTAGAAACCTTGGTAAGAGTTTTACTTGCATCCCACATCTTTATGAAGAGATCCATTGGTCAAATGAAGAATATACTCTGTTTTTCTTTGATCTTTAGAGGAAAGTAAAAAAGCATTTTATATTGAAGTTTGAAGATTTGACTACACACAAGATGTAGAGTATTTGTTAAGACTTAAGAGGTTCTTCTTAGCTGTAACTTGCGAGTTAGTGAAATCAGTTGGCCTTCTCTAACTGTGTTTAAATTTCTCAATATAAAACACTATCTATTGGCCTGCCATGTGTTCAGCAAATCGACCAGACCTTGGTAGAGTTATTAAGATAGTTGCTTGAGGAATAGGCTTCCACAAGGATTTCTAATTAGGGTAGGCCTGGCAAGGCAGGCCTAGGGTTGGTTCAGTTCTGAATTTTGAAGCTGGCCCTAATTGAAATATTGATTTTGCCTGTCCCCAAGGTATTCAATAACAGTAACAGTGGCTGTAATAGCTGGTCTTATGGCCATTACAATACAGGCCATAATGGCTGTTAATGGCCCTGTAATGGTCTTTTAAAAAAAAAATAATAATAAATTTTAAGGAAGAAAATGTATGGCCCCGTTATGGCCTGTTATGGGCCTATTACAGCCATCACAGGCCCATTATGGGCCACTTTTTCAAATTCAGAATGAGCGTTATGCTCCATCTTGCATAACAGGTTCCACCATTCTCGTTATGGCCATCTTGTTAGCATTTTTAATACTATGCTTGCCCAGACCTGAGCTCATTGTCAGCCATAAATTAGGATGGAAAACTGGCTAGTTTGCGCTTGGCGGGCCTTGGAGTTTGGTCCTTAGCTGAAAACCAGCCTACCTTATTACAGTTAGTTGTTAAGGATAATTGCTTGAGAACATGCTCTTTCACAATGATTTATGATCAAGGTGGCAAATAGGTGGTGCTGAGCCAGGCTGTGCCAAAGCACGTCCAAGTCCAGTGATGCGGACACCAAGCCATTCAAAGTATATCAACGTAGGAGGCGTGCATTACCCGTGTCAATGTGGTTAGATGACGGATACGAGTCGGGTCTCTAGAGGTTGAAGACCTTACACATGTGTTCATGATATGTGTAAGTTGCTTAGAGGAGACATTTGAACCATTGGATCGCGAAGATGGGTGTGATCGGACCGTTGGATCGTCACGGCCCACCTTAATTACACTACCTTCACAGCACTATCATCGGGGCCCATCGGACATCTTAAATTTACATTTAGTTTATGAGCATTTGAGTTGATTAAGTTTTGAGACAGTTTGTGCACAATTTTGTGCGAATTTCTTTTTTTTGAAACTTTTTTTAAGTAGGGGTATTTTGGTAATTTTATGTAATTACGATTTTATAAGGGTTGCCCTCAACCCATAGCATGTTATGTGATGTTTTATGAAAAAGAAAAAAGAGCTTTTTGCTTCTGACGATCTCGTCTTCGACTTCCAGTGATTGGAAGAGGGCGTAAGGCCCAGGTAAATGATTTCTCATCCCCTACTTTTTTCTCCTTCTCTCTTTTCTCAAGGTATTCTTTTCTTTAACCTCATTTTCTTCTTTTTCTCCTAATCTCAAAAGATTTTCATTCCCTTTTCATTCCCGCATAAAACCCATCACCCAAATCTATATTTAAAGAACCACCCTTTTTTTTCTCTGAATTTTCCAGATTTCCAATCCAGGAAATTTCTATTTTTCTGGATTAGAAAATCCACTTGGATCGTTAGACAGACCCATTGCAAGACGAAAGTTCTATCTTTCGCCGGATCCAATTAAATTCAGATTTTAAGATTCAATACTTCGTGTTTGTGATGGATGGCCCTAATCAATGCTATGTTGCCCTTATTTCCTTCTTGTGTTCATGATGTATAAATCAAGCTGATATTTATTTGTTTATAAGATTGCATGAATCTGCCCCTCTCAAATAGTATGCTCATTTAAGGTTAGATTAGGCTGTCCTACATCAATTTTGGTATCAGAGCCTAGTTCTTGCATTGGGTCGTCTTAGATCGAGTTATCAAGAGTCTAGATTTTTATTTTATTTATTTATTTTATTTCTAGGGTTTCATGCATCGCATATAGAGTCTAAATCTGAAATTTTCAGATTTGCATTTAAAAAAAAAAAAAAAAAAGGACTCTAAATCTGAATTTTTCCACATTTGCATCATTCTAAAGGTTAGGATCATCGGTGTCCATAGTCTTGTGTCAAAACAGTCTCTTAGAGTCATGTTTTAGGAAACCTAAGTTGAGTCTTATTGTGTATGCCTACTCGGACTGGTAGAGGATTTGGTCTACACCCGATTTTCAATATGGAACAGTTGACTGAGATGATGAACACGATCAACCAACGTTTGGCCGTCATTGAGGCACAATCTAGGAACACGAATAGCCGTATGGATCAGATAGAAGCATCCCTAAGAGAAATCTCCGACACTGGAGGGGATGAACAGTCTCATGTAGGGGGAGTAGTTGAGGAACGGGTAGGAAATCGTGGTAGAGGTCATGGAGCACGTGGCCGAGGGGTAAGACGTGGAGGGGTGCGAAATCAGCAACCCGCTGTCGAGTATCAAGACCGTTATGATGTCGATGAGAGGGTCTTAAAGAGTGTTAAAGTAGATGCTCCTAGTTTTGATGAGCGTCTTGACCCAAAAGCATTCCTTGATTGGTTAGCGGACATGGACCATTATTTCGAATGGTATGAGATGTCTGAGAACCGACAAGTGCGGTTTGCAAAGATGAAACTTGTGGGTCAATGTAAATTATTTTGGACAAATACGGAGCGTAGGATCCAGAGATCAGGTGTTCCAGTCGCGCATTGGGTAGAGATGAAGGAGTTATTAAAGGAAAAATATCTTCCTCTCTCTTACCGTCAAAAGCTCCTAGATCAATGGCAAGCATTACGCCAAGGATCTATGTCGGTTGCAGATTACATTGCAAAATTTGAGGAGTATATGATGCGGTGTGATATTCAGGAGGATCCCTTAGTGACGCTGGCGCGTTTCAAGGTGGGTCTTCACATGGATCTGCAGCGTGAGCTTATGACCCATATAGTGAGTGACTTGGATCAGGCTTACCAAGTTGTACAGGAGTTAGAACTTTACCAAAGTCTCTTGTCATGAGGCGCTTTGAGTCCCGAGACTCTACTGTTAGATCTGGTTTTCGGGGAATCAAACCTAACATTGGAAGTCAGCCTAGGGCGCAGGCTAGTGCACCGCCTAAGCCTAAGGATGATAAGGGAAAAGGTGTCCTTGGTGCCAATCCTGGCAGTGGTAGTCATGTGAGATGTTATGAGTGCGGAGGTACAGGTCATTTCGCATACCAGTGCACGGCAAAGACTCGCGGGAAAGCCTTAGTCATAGACGAGTCAAATGAAAATGCGGATGACATGGGTGATTATGAAGTTGAGGAATATCATCCAAAGATAGGTGCTGGTGATTATGAAGAAGAAGAACCAGAGACTGCACCACTAGCTGTAGTTAGATGTGCTTTAGCGCAGGCCAAAGAGAGATGATTGGCGCAGAAGCACAATTTTCTACACGTTTATCAAGAGCGGTGACAAAAACTGCAAAGTCATCGTGGATAGTGGTAGTTGCACCAACGTGGTCTCAGCTAGCACAGTCACTCGTTTGGGTTTTAAGCCCATCCCTCACCCTCAACCCTACAAGGTTTCTTAGGTTGACACGTCTTCTATGCCTGTGTCCCAGCAGTGTTTAGTCCCCATCCAAATCGGTTCATATAAAGACATGTTGTGGTGTAATGTTTTACCTATGGACGTAGGTCACATCATTTTAGGGAGGTTGTGGTTATATGATAGAGATTTCATGATTTTTGGTCGCTCGAACGTGTGTACATTCACGCATGAGGGTAAGAAAATCAAGATTAATCCGTTGCCACCCAAGAGCCACACAGACAAGGTTAGGGATGTGAAAACGAGTGAGTCAAGGAAGGATGTGAGGAAATCTATTCCGAAGTCTCTACATATCATAAATGCAAAAGAGTTTGAGAAAGAGACAGAGGATGATTCGACGGTGTACACCCTAATGGCTAGGGAAGTTACACCCAAGGTTCATGTAGAGTTATCCCCTGAGGTGACTTCGGTTCTTAAAGAGTACAGTGATGTATTCCCCGAGGATTTACCGGATGAGCTTCCACCTATGCGGGACATCCAACATGCTATTGATTTCGTCCCGGGGTCTTCTTTACCGAACCTTCCTCATTACAGGATGAATCCTGCAGAGTTGCATAGACAGGTAAATGAGCTCCTGCAAAAAGGTTTCATCCGTGAGAGTATGAGTCCGTGTGCCGTACCAGCGCTATTAACGCCTAAGAAAGATGGTACGTGGCGGATGTGTGTGGACAGTAGGGCCATTAATAAGATCACGATCAAGTATCGGTTTCCGATATCGAGGCTTGATGATATGTTAGACATGATGGCCAGATCCACCATTTTTTCCAAGCTAGACCTCAAGAGCGGGTATCACCAGATACGCATACGCCCTGAAGATGAGTGGAAGACAACCTTCAAGACGAAGGATGGGTTGTATGAGTGGTTGGTCATGCCCTTTGGCTTGACTAATGCACCTAGTACTTTTATGCATGTGATGACCCAGGTTTTGAGACCCTTTATGGGGAAGTTCTTAGTGGTTTATTTCGATGACATACTCATATATAGTATCACTAAAAAGCTGCATCTCGACCACTTGAGATAGGTCTGTAGTGTCCTGAGGGCGGAGAGGTTATGTGTGAACCTTAAGAAATGTTCGTTCTTGTCTGATAGAGTTGTCTTCCTAGGGTTCATAGTGTCGTCTGTAGGGATGCGAGCAGATCCAGAAAAAGTCAAGGCCATAGTTGACTGGCCTGAACCGCGGAACGTACATGAAGTGAGAAGCTTTCATGGCTTAGCCACATTTTATCGTCGGTTCATTCGAGGGTTTAGCACTATTATGGCTCCCATTACTGATTGCATTAAAAATGGAGAGTTTATATGGTCTAAGGCCGCAGCTAAGGCATTCAAAGATATTAAGGACAAGATGATAGAGGCTCCAGTCATGCGCCTTCCAGATTTTTTTAAAGTCTTCGAAGTAGCGTGTGATGCTTCAGGCGTAGGTATAGGAGGAGTACTAACCCAAGAGGGTCATCCAGTTGCCTATTTCAGTGAGAAACTGAATGAGGCAAAACAAAAGTATTCCACTTATGACAAAGAATTTTATGCGGTAGTGCAATCGCTACGTCATTGGCGTTATTATCTTCTACCGCAAGAATTTGTCTTGTTTTCTAATTACGAGGCTTTGAAGTATTTGAAGTCCCAAAAGAAGCTTAACCCAAGGCATGTCAAGTGGGCAGCGTTTCTTCAGGAATATTCATTTGTCCTGAAACATAAAGCCGGGATCGAGAACAAACCAGCCGATGCCCTTAGTAGGAGAGTGACATTGCTCAATTCCTTGAGTGTAGAAGTTGTCGGGTTTGAGCAATTGAAAGACAAGTATCCCATGTGTCCAGATTTTGGGGGAACATATGTGTCACTCTTAGGTGCCCAGCATAGTTCGGGTGAGTTCGTGCTAAAAGATGGTTTCCTTTTCAAAAGAGACCGACTTTGTATTCCCCGCACTTCCCTCCGGGATTTCCTTTTTTGGGAGCTTCATGCTGGAGGTATTGCTGGCCATTTTGGTCGAGATAAGACTATTGCCCTAGTGGAGGATCGATTTTATTGGCCAAGTCTTAAGCGAGACGTAGCCAAAATTTTAGGGCAATGTCGAACATGTCAACTGGCAAAACAGAAGAAGCAGAATACTGGATTGTACACGCTATTGCTAGTGCCATACGCACCGTGGCAAGACATCAGTATGGATTTCGTGCAATTAAAAAGCACGATTCCATTTTCGTGGTCGTGGACCATTTTTCAAAAATGGCCCACTTCCTCCCTTGTTCTAAAACCTTAGATGCGTCCAACATAGCCAAGATTTTCTTCGAAGGGGTGGTTCGCTTACATGGTTTACCTAAGACCATAGTATCTGACAGGGATGTCCGGTTTACTAGTTATTTTTGGAAGACATTATGGCATATGATGGGTACGAGACTCCAGTTCTCGTCTGCCTACCATCCTCAAACTGATGGTCAAACTGAGGTTGTGAATCGAAGTCTCGGAAATCTACTATGATGTTTGGTGGGTGAACACATTAAAACTTGAGACTTAGTCCTGCCAGTCGCCGAGTTTGCATATAACAGTTCAGTTAATAGGTATACGGGTATGAGTCCATTCGAGATTGTTAGTGGTTATAAACCTAGATTACCCATAGATTTGTTACCTATGTCAGTCACTCAGAGGACCTTAGAGTCAGCCGATGCATTTTCCCATCACATTCATGAGTTGCATGCAGAGATTAGGAGGCAGATAAATGCTAGTAATGAACAATACAAAATTTCAGCTGACTTACATCGTAAAATTCAAGAATTTAATGAGGGTGATTATGTAATGGTTAGGATGAGGCCAGAACGGTTCCCACAAGGTACCGTTAAGAAGTTATAAGCACGCAGTGCTGGACCATTTAAGATTCTGAAAAAGATTGGGTCCAATGCGTATGTGATAGATCTTCCACCTCGCATGGGGATTAGTTCAACATTCAATGTGGAGGATCTAATGCCTTGTTCAAACCATCCCATAGACCCTAATTTTGTTCCAAACAATTGGCCAATTTTTGAATTTTCTTCCCAACCTACACCACCTATGCCTACTATACCTGAGATAAGAGAAGAAATTATGGATGAGCAAATTGTTTCCACTCGAGACGGTGGATTTCAGAGGTACTTAGTGAAGTGGAAGAACAGACCATCATTCGACTGTACATGGTTGATGGAAGCAGAGTTGCAACGACTAGATTCAGATTTGTTAGAAAAGCACAAAAGTTTTATCTCGCCGGATTCGAGATCTTCTCAGTCGAGGAGAGTTGATGCGGACACCCAAGCCATTCAAAGTATATCAACGTAGGAGGCGTGCATTACCCGTGTCAATATGGTTAGATGACGGATACAGGTCGGGTCTCTAGAGGTTGAAGACCTTACACATGTGTTCATGACATGTGTAAGTTGCTTAGAGGAGACATTTGGACCATTGGATCGCGATGATGGTGTGATTGGACCGTTGGATCGTCACGGCCCACCTTCATTACACTACCTTCACAACACTATCATCGGGGCCCATCGGGCATCTTAAATTTACATTTAGTTTATGAACATTTGAGTTAATTAAGTTTTGAGACAGTTTGTGCACAATTTTGTGCGATTTTTTTTTTTTTGAAACTTTTTTTAAGTAGGGGTATTTTGGTAATTTTATGTAATTACGATTTTATAAGGGTTGTCCTAAACCCATAGCATGTTATGTGATGTTTTATGAAAAAGAAAAAAGAGCTTTTTGCTTCTGACGATCTCGTCTTCGACTTCCAGTGATTGGAAGAGGGCGTGAGGCCCAGGTAAACGATTTCTCATCCCCTACTTTTTTCTCCTTCTCTCTTTTCTCAAGGTATTCTTGGTTTTGCCACTCTCATTTTTTATCATTGCCATAGAGTGCATTATTTTTAAACATATTCATTTTTAAACATCACATAACATAGCATGTTATGTGATGTTTTATGATAAAGAAAAAAGAGTTTTTTGCTTCTGACGATCTCGTCTTCGACTTCCAGTGATTGGAAGAGGGCGTGAGGCCCAGGTAAACGATTTCTCATCCCCTACTTTTTTCTCCTTCTCTCTTTTCTCAAGGTATTCTTGGTTTTGCCACTCTCATTTTTTATCATTGCCATGGAGTGCATTATTTTTAAACATATTCACTTATTATTGTTTCTATGATGTTTTCAAGCATCTTGCCACTAGTAAATATGCACAATTGTCCAATCCATCGTTCTGAATATCAGTGTCAGGGGGCATATTGACCCAACCGAAATTTGATACGATATGGTGTCATGCATTGGAATTTGCTCGTATCAAAGCCAAAGATTTAAGGAAAAATGTTAGAAAAAAGAAAAGAAAAAGAGAAAAGAAATATTCAAGTAGATCATTTTTTTTGTTTGTTTTTGTTTTGGACATGTTTATAATGGTGTATCAGACCATTCTTTGATAAGAATGTTGTCTATCAGTTTAACCTATTGAAAGTCAACCAATTATGCCCTAATTGAACACACATCAAGCATGCTTTGGTAAATTAGGATCTATTAACATTGAAGTACAAGTGTACAACAAAAAGAAGATAAAAACATCGGAAAAGGTGAATGTTTACTTTTTTCTGATTTTTCACATAATGGTCCATTCCACTTCGATCCATTGAATTCCACTCAAATTTATGTTTTGATCTACTAAATTGGTCTAGATCTAGTATAAAATGACTTTCTAAGCTTCTCTCATATGGTAAAATGAAAAAAAAAAAACAGACAGAAAACTACGTAAAATTTTTGAAAAAAAAAAGAAGCCTTTATGGGCGTATTGGCCTTTACTGGTGCTGACATGGCCCATGGTTTTAGGGTGGCTGATTTGGCCTTCTATCGCATATTGTATCAGGCTGCTATGGATATGATACAGCCATATCAGCTGATACAATACCGATGTTCAAAACCATGGTCCAATCAAGAAAACTTTTGACTTGTTTTCATGGAGAGTGCCCTATACTGTTGAGATTGGAGATCATCTTAAAACCTTCTCTCTTCATTTAAAAAAAAAAAAAAAAAAAATTTTAATTTTACATGTATGTGTACTCTTCATCTTTTCAGGTATACGACAAGCCCTCATCTGTTCAGTGGAGATGCTGAAGAGGCATTTGCTCGTGTTAGAAGTAAGGTTGGTGTCTGTGTAACCAGGATGCTCTTTTATTAAAAATCTTGGCGACGAACATCCATATCATAGATTTGCGTCCAACTTTTCGAGGCTATCAATACAAAGTGAAGATCAATTCTTATAGTATCCAATGCATCTTAGCTTTACATGTTTTCCTATTTAATGCTATGAACTAAATTATATGATTATTTAGTTTATAATCAGGATATTGTTTGATTGTTTGATGCTTATCCATCGTACTACAACTCATGTGATAATATTTAAGTTGCAACAAATGTCTACTCTACTAAGTTTCATGTGTTATAATGCAAGGTCAAAGTACCCCTGTATGGATGCGATTGCTATGCTTATGCCCTTTTGGCTTCTGGGTACGTGGATCTCGTTATCGAATCTGGACTTAAGGTGAGAGAACCTCGGATTTTATTTTTCTTATAACATGAAATGTGTGATGGTACTCTTATAAAATTGTCTTTGATTGTTGTAACCAAATCTTTTAGTGTTGATTGATTTTATTGAATTGGGGCATTCACGGAGGGAGGGAGGGAGCCCTATGATCATTTGGTTTCCCCTAATGTCACATTTCTGATTATGTTTTTTTTTTTTAAAAATCTTTTTCCAGCCTTACGATTTCCTTTCGTTGATACCGGTGATAGAAGGTGCCGGGGGAGTGATAACTGACTGGAAAGGACATGAGCTTTTTTGGGAGGCATCTCCAGGTTCACGTGCAACAAGTATAGTTACTTTCTCTGTAGAAAATAATTAACAAGAATTAAACTTCTGGGAGTGATTGGTGATCCGCCAAGATTGTAGTCCTTGTCTTGCTATAGTGGAAAGTGTGGGACCCACTTGAAAAGTGATCAGTGGCCATAGATGGTGAGAACTTCAGTTCTTGCAGACAACTAAACCATTCCTCTTAAGCTTCTGAAATGCCTCATGTTAGTTTCTACTTTCATGACATAAAGAGATGCACTATGTTTGGATGCATGTCTAACAACTTTAGGTCCGGTCTGCATGGAGAAAGCCGAAATTCTTTTGGATTGCCATAGGGACTGACAATATGGTGCCTATGTCTCCATGTTATTGTTTTGTCATTTTGCAGGAAAGGGCCCCTGTAAACTAGATGCTTTTCATTTTGGCTTCTCACTACCATGGTTAAAATACTCGATAACTTGGATCAATGCATTCGGTCCTGAGTTGAGTTGGGGCTGAATTGGAGTCGTGGCTCTGTGTATCAAATCGGATCACTTCCTACTGAGTCTGAGTTGACTTGGACAAGTCACACATACTTGTCCGAGTCTTAAAACCATGGTCACTATTTGGAATCCAAAAGGAGTTTTTGGTTCTCTTTGCAAATATTCTCTTACATTGCTTTCATTAAAATTTACACAAGCATAATCCCATATAATTATTACAGCTTAAAATGTTCCATGTTTAGGTTTCAACGTTGTGGCAGCGGGAGATGCTGAGATTCACCAACAGGCTTTAGATTTGCTACAATGGAAGTAAGGTGAATCTTCTCAACTGATACAAAACATGAAAGGTACAGAGTTTGAAGTCTGCTTGCTTGCAAAAGTGCATGCCCTGATCTGATATCTTTTGGATGGAAATGCTTGCAAGTGCTTGTTTTGAAATGAAGCAAAATCATTTATGTTTTCTTGGGAGAACTAATTTGAATAGGGTGAAACCAAAACCTTGGAAATGGAAAACCCGATGGAATCTGTAAATGTGGAAAATGACATTAGGAGAGGAGGAAAAGGATTTCCTTGTCGTTGTATTGTGCCGTTGAATTCAATAGAAATGTTAAAAGGTCAACAGTCAAACAACCAGACTCTTGTAACCATGGTCCATGGAGTTTGTTTTTGAGGAAAAGCTAGGAAAAGGAAATTGATTGTATTTCTTTTTTGGTTTTTCAGGCAGAAGAAGCTGTCACATTAGGGGATTTTGTTCTCTTGTCCACAGTTGTCCCATGGTCAAGGGGGATGGGGATTGGGTATTGCCCCTGCCTGTAGTGAAGTTGGTACAGGCATAGTGTGGCGGAATTTAATTGAATGGCAGGCCGTTGTTAGACATGGGGCCTGGTCGAGTACGAACTCAACCGAACAACTTTGAAACATGTTTTGCGTGGGCTGCATCTCTGACAGCAGTCTGTTGTCCAATCAAATCCCACCATGTTGTGCCTGTACCGACTTCGGTACAATAGGGGCAGTACCCAATCCGCGTTTGCCGATCAATGGAGGGAGAAGCAATTGAGCAAAAACCAAATTACAGTCTTGGCATGCCCTAACCCTAATTTTAGGTTTGGATGTGTACACAAACTGCTTTTCGGGTGGAAAATGTTTCAAAGACAAATAATGCATGGACTGCAGATTCTGACTCTCATCATGTAGTAGACACTTCAATAGGGAATTGGACACTAACAATTTTGGAGTCTGCCCAACCGTGATTCCAAGGCACCCAAACAATTTCAGACAAAAGACCAAACATTCATATGCAAGCCTAAGGTCGATTTAGCTGAATCTCAGGGTAGTCGTCTCAATTCTTGAAATTTGGTTCAACACTGGTAAATGGAGCATATGATGTAAATGATTGGACCATTCCAACTAACGGTTCTTGGATCCTGTGGTTCAATGACAATCTGACATCTGTATGATGTCTGTGGATGAGGATCTACACGTATCTGAAATGATTCTAACATTCACTGCTGAGAGGGGAAAGCTAATATGCAGTTCCCTTACGGTATGTATGTGGCAAGCATGCCTGGTGATTGGGACAGTAGGGCTGTATGGATGGGCCATAGACTGCAACATTGCTGTGATCAGACAAACTATTAACGATCTAGTTGTGAGGTTTGCTGGTTCATTGTTGTCCACTGCTCAAACTGTTCATTTTGTGTGCAAACTATTGTTGCAGATGCCTGATCATCCTGTCTCCTTTCCTTTTGGGATGCCCTATATAGGTTGTGATCTACCAGAGCAACAGCCCTGATCACCAGACCTGTTTGCTGCATGTGCCCTATATGTGCCTGTATGGCAGGCCCAATTCAACATTTTGGAGTCTGCAAGACCCTCACCCGGCCCATGAAGGTATCTGTGTTGAACCTTTATGCCCAGCCTGAATGTTCACATCCCTCTTGCTGAAAAACACATTTTTTTTTAGTTGTGTTTTGGTGAGGGATGACCTCCTGCAAGCTGGTGACAACCATCCTGATCATGTTAAGTGATTCAGCGCTCCGAATTGAGTTGCGACTTGCCCAAGTCGGGGTTGAATCAGTCTGACTTGCCCGAGGCAGGGTTCAATTGGGATGACTTGCCTGAGTTGGGCATGACTCGAACTCGATCAGGTCAGATATCTGAGTTGATTTGGACGAATTGCATGGGATTTGGCATATCTTAAAGCCATGATCCTGATAGAAACTAGGGTCTGCCTAAGACAGTGCGTCGTTGGCAAGTTGGTCCTGAAGGTATGTGATGTTAAATAGCTTGATGTCTTTTGATGCACTGCAATTTGTATTCTTCACGTTGTATTCTTCTCTTAGGAACTACAGGATATTTAACCTTAGGTTTTGCACGGTATGCTTGGTTTTTCAGCTCTGTTCATAGACTATTAGTTTCTTGTGCCCTGCTGTGCCCAAAACCTCCTCCATTAGAAAATCCTAGCCTTTTGTTTCTGGACGGCAAGCAAATGTTTAAGACGGCAAGTACAGAAACAGTCTTTCGGCCAACATTGGTGGCCGCGATTTTCCAATCCCAGAGATTTTTGGGGAATGGTCCATCTACAGTAGAACAATGAAACAATGGTCAGGATAACGGAAATATTGGAATCCTCATGTCCAATTGAAAACCAAGGGTGCTATTATTCTTCTTTTTCTCTTTTGCTGTTCATGTTTGCTGTGTTTATCGTTCCGGATCAAGGGTACTAATTCCCTGCAGTGGGTATTTCATGGGAAGAAACAATATTTATGGACCTTTGGTTTTTATTGTTCTCAGCTAAGTAATTCTCTTTTTTAATGAAAAAAAAAGGTTGGGTTCATAATTTGGGTTTATTTTTATATTTCCCTAGAATTCGTTCATTAGCTTCTTCCCAAAAAAACTTGCCTTAGATTTTAATTGGGAAATGAAAATTCAGAGAAATTTAAACAGAGTTTTATACTTTTCACAGGTTTTTATAGGAAATCCGGCACATGAACCAAACAAAATGTAACAATTCCCTAGGAAATACCTGGACGACTCTATCATTCCTAAGAGCACACCAGTAGCCCATCGAAATTGCTAGACGACATATATGCAGTGTTTGAAATATCGGTATCGCATTACGTATCGCATCCTTGGGATACTGATACGTATCGGTTATCACACGGGATATATCGTTTGTATCGGGTAATTTATCCCGCTTTTTGGGAAACATTGGAAAAATGGTTGAATTTTTCAATGAAACTTCAAGGATTGTTAAAAAAGGACCTTAATACACACATTTGAATTATAACATCTCAAAAAATAAGTGCATATAATAGGTTTCCTTTGTATAGGGTCTTGAGCTATGCGTCGTCTGACTGAACTAATGCAAATATTTTCAAATTGAATGCATAACATTTAGAGTGTATGTGATGATCATTTCATCAAACACTCCTAAATACTTCGAAATTAGTCTCAATTGACAGCTGGTTGAAGGGAAATTTTGAAAAAAAAATAGATTTTAATAATTTCTATTAATTTTTAATTAAAAATTTTATTTTTATTTTTTGAAAATTGACAAGGACTTAACAAATCAATAAATCAACCCTCATAGATGCTTGATTTCATGTTTTAGAGTGCAACATTGCAGGCGATTTGAAAGAAATTGGGGAAAATTTGAATTTCCCCCACTGTTCCCCAAATTGGACCACCTAAATTCAAAATTTAAAATTAAAGTGTATGTGATGATCATTTCATCAAATACTCCGAAATACTTCAAAATTAGTTTGAAGGAAAAATTAAAAAAAAGGAGAATATGAAGAACCAATGGATATCGAAATCAAAGCTCTAACTCCATAATTTTTCATGCAAAACATGAAGAACCAATGGATTTATACCCATTTGACACTGATTTAGCATAATTTCAACAAAAACAGGGGGATCGAAAATTGAAAATGTTCACCGGATTAAACATGTGGGATATATTGGCACTACCTGTGAGTTTTGTATTGCACAAGTGGGATACAAGATATATCGTGGGATATATTGGCCGATGTCGTCGATATTTAAAACATTTCATATATGTTCCATAATCTATCTTACGTTTGCCATGATATCTTATGTTTTTGCAGCTGGCTCCACCATGGATTGACCATGGCCTAAGTTTTGCATTGATCGAAAAAAATAAAAATAAAAAACCCACACACTAGCGATGGTGGACTACCATACGAGCCTAAACACCTTTGACGGATCATGACTTTTTTCTGCCGAACGCACGGCAATAGTTGTAAGACAATCCAGGCTGTCCAAATTGATGGGTTCATTTGTGGAAGTAGCATAACGCATAAGGTACGCAAATCATATAACAGTACCAGTCTCATGTTGCCTTTTGGAATTTGAACTACTCACTAATTTACTTTTAGCCACCTATTTCGTGACTATCTATTGGATGGCTAGGATGGTAACACTAGGGGGTATGGAACATGCAAAGCAAATGGAGAGGAAAGAGTGAACGGATATGGTGGAGAGATTGGAAAGAATCTTAGGAGTAGGTTACCAAGTATCCATGTCGTCCAAATTACCAAAATACTCTTGTATCATTAGTTTATATTCCTTCCTATATCTCTTCGATACTTGAAGTTTGCGTCCTTGGAAAACTAATTGCTTGGCTGTTTGTATTATATGGAGTAGATATTTGCTCTATCTTTCGTGTGCCTAACTCTTTTAATTTTATAATCTAGAAGGCATGAACGCCCAATGATAGGATGAGGAGTCAACATCATTTTATAACTGTGGTGAACTATCACAGAAATGTCGCCCAAGGCAAGCATGCTCATCCGAATGACGTATCAAAAGCAGAAATGTTGATGGCAGTGTCTTGTTTCTTCCACGTGTATAAATTGCAGTGCATAAAAAGTAGCACAACTTAAAGTACTCAAATTGTGGGCCCAGCTTAGAACGATCATAGATGAAAAAATTACATTGGTTTGATTACCAAGCTAGCTGATTTGGTGAAAACCATAGTTCAAAAAACTGAAAACTGGACTTGACTCGACTAGATGATCAACCGGATCAGGTTGACTCGAAGACTGGACCGAGTCTTTATTTGACTTGACTTGATATATTAAAAAAAAAATTATATTTTAATAATTAAAAATGTAAGTAGTTGTTTGAGGTGAACATTAAACTTTTTAGAAAGAGTAAAATAAATAAAAAAGACGGGGCTAGACTCTAGAGACACTGGAATTGCTTGGTGTGATGGTAGCCGGTTCTTGTTACCTTAAAAGTCATGGGTTTAAATTCCATCGTTTGCATTCCATTGTTGACCTGGAGAGTGATTCGGTTGGTCATATCGAGTGTATTGAGTCGACTAAGTTTATGAACCAACTTGTTGAGTGATTTGACCCAGTCATTTTCAGCAGGGAGTTTCCAAGATAGTCAACTCGAAATCTTACCGAGTTGAGTTGACTCGTCTAAGTTTTGAGTTTTAGACCTATGTTGTACCCTATTTTTACCCTTTTTAGAAGAGCCAATTAAAAAAGGACGCATGTTATTGCACAAGAAGTATATAACATGCCTAAGATCTGTGAGTATATTTAGAGTGCATGTTGTGGAAATAATTGTTGGCATTGGTTGGATAATACACATCATCCAAAGATGAAACATGGCTGAGCATTCGAAGGCGGAACGTGGTTTAGCAAGAAGCGGTTACTAGGACATGTCAAAGAAGGGTTTGGAAAGACGAAATGGTGCTAAAGCAGTTGTTGTAACCACCGAACGTGGGCAAATGCTTCTAGATGATTTTCTTAAGGAAGTTTGTAAGTACTAGAGGAGTTCAACGAAGCAAAGTGTCTCATACCAACTTAATCAAATAAATTAAATCTACCTTTCGATTAGCTTAGCATAACCTTTATGTTTCATAGCATAATCAGTCTTTTACGTTCCTTAGCATAACTAGTAGCATAATCTTACATTAAAAGTAGCAGTAATCCAAGTCTACGCTCATACGTTGGATGATTTTTATTATAATTCAACCAGTTCCTCTTTTAAAAAGGCGCTTTGTAGTTACTTTCTGGGGTCGATTGCAAGTGTTTATTTTTTTGTTTGCTTATGTATTTAAAAGTCATTTTGTACGGAGACACTTGGAGTCAAAGTTGTTCGGTTGGAATTGAGCTGAGCAGTCGATTCTATCAGGCTCGTACATATCACATGTCACCAAATTTAAAATCGAGAGGCAATGCAAACACTAAAGATTAGAGATTAGAACTGTTTAATCATTTACTTTTGCAACGGTGCTTTTTCTATAATGGATCATGTAATTTTGGACAGCTTGAATTGAATTGATTTCCCTTTTTAAGAATATAAACACAAAACTGAGATGCTTTAAAATCTTAAGGGATGAGTGGCAAGATGAGGAAGGATGGAATTAGAAACAAAGACATTTCAGGCAATTTAAGAGTAGCATCAGTAGGTAATAAGATGGCTGCCAATAAAGAGTGATTTGGTTCAAGCTAAACGCTCTAAAAGAATGAGCATGACCCAAAAAAGACGCGGGTGAAGGTAGAGTGGATGACCTATAGTTTAACTAAGGTTATGGCGCTTGATAGATTAGGAATGGCCAAACATGATTGGTTATCCAACCTCAATTTGTTGAGATAAAGAATAGATGATGGACAAGAATGTTAATGTTATCCATCAATCAATCGCTTGATTTTAAAATATTTAAATTAATAAGCTTATGCTTTGCAAATATGGAAAAATAGCCGCCTTTTAGACTTTATGTGACAGAAAACCACCGTTAAGGTGTAAAAAAACATATTTGCCCTCACACCCTTTAGTATTTACGGTTATACTTTGTTCCACGGGAGTGGGCATGCATAAGATTTGACGGGACCCACCTTTATCTAGTGTGTGATTGACACCATTTTAGGGCATTAGCTCAAAAAATGAGCCAGGTTTGAATTGCATGTGGACCCTACCACAAAAAACAATGGTGATTGGACGCTCACCATTATAAACTTCTTGGGGGACCAGTAAAGGTTTTGGATCAAACTAATGTTTATGTTTCCCCTTCGGATTGGTTTGTGTGAACTTATGAATAAGTTGGATGGCAAATAAATATCACTATGGGCCCGGGGAGGTTTTTAATGGTGCGTGTTCAACGACCACTATTTTGTGTGGTGTGGTCCACCAGGGATGTGTGGTCCACCTGGGATATGGATTTGCTTCAATTTTTGGCTCATGTCCCATAATGAGTTGGAAAAATTGGTACGGCATGAATATAACACATACATCATGATGGGCTCATAACTTTTTCAGCATTGATGCTTGAGAGATCAATAATCTTAGTGGTGCGTGTTTCCATGACCAATGTTTTATGTGGTATGGTCCACCTAAGTTATGGATCTTCTTCAAATTTTGGCTTATGCTCTAAAATAAGCTGGTGAAACTGATGGAGGGTGTGGATATAACACATACATCATGGTGGGGCCAATAGCTTTTTCAGCCCTAACCCTGTAGGGATAAAAAATTGGCGTGCTTGCGTTGACGTCTACTGATGAGGACGGACATGGATTTCCTGTGAAAGGCATTTGCAGAAAGATGCTAGGTGGGGCCCACTGTGTTGTTTGTGAGAAATTCACCCTGCCATCCATTTTATGAGCCTATTTTAAGACACGAGACCAAAAATTAGGTGGATCCAAAACTCAAGTGGACCACATGAGAGGAAAAATTGAAGAAAGAAATGCTTATTGTTGAAACCTTCTTAGGCTCCACCTTGATGTTTTTATGCCATCTAGATAATTTGTAAGGTCATTACCACCGGCATGAAGTGAAAGCTTTTTGTGCCTATTGAAGACCGATCAATTTGATATTTGTGTTTTCCTTTCATCCATGTCTGTGTGACCTTATGAAGATGTTAGATGACAAATAAACATTATGGTGGACCCTAAGAGGATTTCAACTGTAGTTGTTCAATCTCATTGTTTTTTGTGATGTGATCCATTTGAGATTTGAATGTGGCTCATTTTTGTGCTAGTCCTCAAAATTGATTTGAACAAATTGATGGATGGTGTGGATTTAACACATAAATCATGGCGTGGTAGAGAAGTTCCATATGTTAAAATGTGTCATGTAGTATGCCATTTTTTGTCATTTTCTAAAATAGATATTTTAAACAGCATAAAACACTAACGCCATTAGACATCAGGCGTTAAGATGACTAACGGTCCAAGTTTACTCAGTATGCTGTAGCCTGCTGAGTAACTCTCACTAGTCAGCATGGATAAGACACGTACATCATGGTGGGCCCATACAGTTTACTCAGTACGCTGTAGCCTGCTGAGTTACTCAGCTCCAGCCCATACAGGTTGTACCTAATTGGGTAACTGCAACTGTCTGAAGGTATATAATGATGCATGGATTTTATCTACACCATCAATTCATTTTGCTACATTATTTTAAGATATTATTGTGCTTTTTCATGCTTACTGTTGAAAACATTTTAGGTGTAATAGATGTTTTGGATCAAGCTAATATTTGCTTTTTTATTTTTATTTATTTTTTCTTGACCCAAATCAATGCTGCCTTATGAACAACTTGAATGGGAAATAAACATTGCAGTAGCCTCCCACCCAGTAAGATTTTACCACAATGGAAACTCTTGTAAATTCGATGCCCACCGTTAAAATACTTCTTGGGCCACCAAAGTTTTGGATCAAGCTTATATTTGGGTTTTCCGGCCAAGTTTGTGCGACCTTATCAATAGATTGAATGGTGGGCCACAGAAGTTTTGGATCAAGCTGATATTCGATTTTTCCCTTCATCTACGTCCATGCGACCTTGTTAACAGATTGGATGGTGGTAGTTCAATCACCACTGTTTCCTGGTCCACCTTATATTTGGATCCCCTTTATTTTTAAGATCATGCCTTAAAATAAGCTGGCGAAACGGATGGACAGGGTGGATATACATACATTATGGTGGGCCCGACAGTCACGGATCCACCGAGGTCCCGAATCCGGTACGGAACTTCCACGTGCGCCACGCGTCTTTCCTCGCATCTACCACACTCTGCCAGACCATTGAAGCCTTTCTCGGCAAGGAAACGTGAGTAAAATGCCTCCCTACCAACTGATCCAAGTCAGCCTTGCGGTCAACCGAAGGAAGCTTCTTTGCAAAGGACTCGCGGGTGGGCGCGGATTGCGTCGCACCCCCGCCCGTCTCTAGCTACGAACGGACAGTTCTGTAGGCGGGCCCACTGTGATGTATCTATTTATCCACGCCGTCCATTACGTATTTAAGATCATTTTAAGTTATGTGCACAAAAATGAGACAGATACGACACTCACATAGACCGCACCATAGATGACTTTTCCATTTAATGCATATGCTTTGTGCATTTAATGCAACCCAATATTATTATTTGGTATGGTCCGTTGGATCATATTTATTTTTGTGCACATACTTTAAAATGATCTGATAGAAAGGATGAACGGCATGGATAAACAGATGCATCACGGTGGGCCTGCCCACTGACGCGGGGTAGGACGCAATCGACGTCCCTCGCGGGTGTAAGGAAAAACAGTGGACCCGCATCTTCACTGTTTACGCCCGCACGCGGTCCGGTCCAGTAGAAAAAAGGCTGATCCATTCGGACGTGTGGGTCCGAACGTGCACAAGAGTAACTCAACATGGTAGCCATGACTGCAGCAGATAATCCACCACCCCTTAACTTGTGGTATCTGATCCACCATAAGCCGTACACGTGGCAAGTAAACATGTCAATCCACACTGTCCGAATAGTGGGTCCCATGTGGATGGAACGTGGGCCGACATCCCAACCGATCAAAGACGATTACCACTAGTTCAATGGTTGAAAATGGAATGATAATAGGTCCAAATACATCGTGGGAGATCACACCGTTCAGAATTTCTTATCGGTGCGAATTTTGTACTACGATCATTTCGGCGAGTCCGGATCGCTCATTTATGCACGTGTACGGTGGATGAGACACCAGGGTTTCAAAAGGGGACGGACTTTACCGTGGAAACCAGATGCTCCGGCGGATTATGATTAATGATACGCATGCGCGGATAAACTGCTTACAAATTTCATACGTGGCATAACAAGTAATTCAAATTAAACTGTCCAAATCCTGGGTCCAGCTGAGACGTATCATGAACCAAAAAATTATCTGAATATCCGATCGGTGGATATTTATTGGACGGTTACAAATGAAAATATCTATTGGATCGGATATTAGGATTTTTCAACCAATAAGATTTTGGGAATGTGACTCACTGACAATAGATTACATAATATAATCGGTCTAATCTGAGTGAATGCATGATGAGTGTAAAATTTCTGAGTGCCTGTGCATCAAGAGTCGTAGTCTGACAGAGTATCAAAACACTCCCACAAGGGGAAGGAGTGTAATGAATTTCCATTGTAATGATGGGAAGGTGAGCAAAAATCAAAGGCAGCTTGTGTTTCCAAAGAAAAAGGGCAATGTATCCTTTTTAACGGGTATAGTTGTCTTCGCGGAGAAAACGGGAAAGGGTTTCTCTCGAGAGGTTTTCTAGGGTTTTTTTTTTCTACGCTCAGAGGGCTCTCGATCTTCCCCCATTCAATCGATCCAGTGTTCGATCGATATTTATAGGTATCTCTCTCTCTCTCTCTCTTCGATTCCTTTCGGTGAATTTCGATTCTAGATCTCGAATTTATTTATTTATTTATTTTTCTTTTTAAGGATGGAGAATTGCAAGCACAATTATCTCATATATATGTTTATTTTTTTGAAAAATTGGAATTCCTGTTTTTCCCCTTTTTGTTTCTTTATTTCGCGGCTAAAGATTGAAATTCTGTGCGAAATTCATTCTTCTCTGTTGGAATTTCTTGAACGCCTATTCTTGTTTGGAAGATTGTTGAGGAATTTTCTACTGTAGTCGTAAGCTCGTAATCCCTAATTAAATAAAGACTAATCTCTTTTAAGGGGCAATAGTGATTTGGGGCCAGGCCACTTCATGATCTGAACCATCCATTCTGGAGACCCCGCCATGTGTTGACAATGAGTTGTTGTCTATGGACAATTGATTGTGGATCCTACCGCATGGGCAGCGGCAGTACCTGATATGGGTTCACTGTTTGCTTTCTGCACCTGCAACATTCTTAACGAGAATAGGAAGATTACGACTGATGGTGCTTTGTTTAATCCTCATGAACGATGGACATTCATGAATAGCTAGCGACTCAATTCAAATTCAAGATGCAAAGGTCAGGATCATCAATGAAGCATGATTATATGACCATAGCTTCTATATGGTAGTAATGATAATAAAAAAAGTAATGTTTGGTCAGTCTAAGGATGCACTCTGGGAGTGGACAACGGCCTCCGTACTGTACT
Source organism: Magnolia changhungtana (assembly GCA_030180095.1). Classification (NCBI taxonomy): domain Eukaryota; kingdom Viridiplantae; phylum Streptophyta; class Magnoliopsida; order Magnoliales; family Magnoliaceae; genus Magnolia; species Magnolia changhungtana. Next base: position 1,460,242 of record JASAUF010000084.1, on the reverse strand, counting down.
GTGATACAGGGCACTGTAACCCATCAAAACCCTGTGAATTTTGTGGGTTGGTAAGAGCTTCATCACGTTCATGGTGCTTTAATTAACCATGCCCATTCAGTTCAAATTTTCAGATCCTTTTGAGTCCACTTGAGTGATTTGGACAGTTTTTTTTTTTTTTTTTTTTTCTCTCTCAATTTTTTGTAACACTTAATGAGCATTGCTATGCCCAAAAGCCTTTGCAATAAAGCTCATGTACACACCGTACATGTGCCAGCATGGCACGATAGGTCCGAGGTCGAATCCATCCATCAGAACAAAACCACTGTATCAATCTCCTAGCCCAAGAAACAGGTTGATTCAGGTGGGCCACAGTGTGCAAAACAAATGCACGGCTCTGAAAAACTTGGTTAGTTCTCCAAACCATCCACCTGTTTTCAATATTGGGGCTTATATGGTGAATGGTCTGGAATTATTATTATTTATTTATTTATTAATTATTTTTTTTTACGCACCGTCAGACCAACCTGATAGATGGATTGGTTCTTGCACTTATGTGCCCAGCTGGCATATATGTGGCATGTACATGAGCTTTATTGCACATGCGTGTGCGCGTAGCAAAGCTCCACATTTAATAATATTTAAAATATAACAATGTAAATATTGCCAAGTCTTGGTGGGTTGAGTTGTGTTTTTTCGGAGCTCCGACTGAGCCGTGACCAAAATCGAGTTTCTATCGGGTCTTGAAGAAATCTGATTAAGTTAGGTCAACTCATCCAAACCAGGTGTTTATTATTATGATTATTTTTTTAATCTTCTAAACTGTTTTGAACCTATTATGGAAGATGGTTCTTCACAATGTCTTAGTTTTCTGTTAAAAATAGGGAAAATTCTTTTAGTTGGCAAAACAAGAAACATTCTTTTATTTATAACATATTGCTTAATGTAATGCATTACTTATATCTAGTGTCCTAAATTTTTTTAAAAGGTATCTGTAGTTTTCATATCATATTGAGGATGGAGTATCTGTCATTCTGAAGGAAAATCTCAGAATTTTCATCAACTAGTATGACAGGGACACTCATTTAACCATTTATTGTGCCATCAATGCGTGTTAGACAGATGCCAACCTGGTTGGTACAAAACTTAATTCTTTTCTTCTTGTTTGCGTATTATTTGTATTACTATTTACTATGTAACGTCAATGCAATAGTATTTTCCTAGATAAAACTTTACATTTCTTATTTCTCTGTGAACTAATACTTGTAGTGGTTGGCTCAGATGGTGTCTTGAAACTGTACCACCAGTTTCAGTCTTATCCGAACCAACTATATTGTAATCTAGATGATTGTTATGGTTCATGAGAAAAAGATGAGAGCACATAACTCCCCTGGTGGAGTTTATAATGTAATCCAGATCAAAAAGGGGGGAAACTCATGGTAATCTTTTATTATCATCAAGAAAGTAAGATATCATGTTATCTTTTTAAGTATTTCAAGGTTGCCTTTTTTGACACTTCATGTCCATGTTTGACATGATATCCATGCCATGTTTATAGTAATCTTTTATTATTATCAAGAAATTTAAATATCATGCCATCTTTTAAGTATATCAAGGTTGCCTTTTTTGACACTTCATGTCCATGTTTGACATGATATCCATGGCATGTCTAAGTTACATGGGCTCAAACGGAAGCATGTCGGCTAATGTTCATTTGTTCAATATAATGTTGATTTAATGACCGTCTTATTTGAATCAATAAATTTTGAAGGCTGTACACACTTATGCATGTGTTCTATCATAAGTGTTCCAATTATCGGTGACATTATCAATAATATTGCTGATAATATCAGCATTGCTGGGTCAGCAATATCGAAACCCCAAGTAAAAAGAAAATTTCCAGATAATGCTGATATTTTCAATAATATTGGTGATTTTTGGTGATAATATCGTTATCACCGATATTTTTGCTTAAGCCTAGTATATATTTTCCCTGGTGTTGGTGATACCAACGATATTGTGGCCAATATCAGGGAGACACCTGGAAATTCGTGAGAAACTCCCCAAAAATTTGATTTTTGATCGTTTTTTTGTAGGATTTTTTTGGGGAATTTGTTAGTGATTTTGATAGCTCCTTTTATGTGTATGTTTTAGTACTTGCATTGTATGGTATTCGAATGATATACTCATTTTTTACGCTCCTATTAAATGCAAACTTATTATGTATAGTTGTTGTTGTTGTTGTTTTTTTTTTTTTGGCAATATTTTGATTCCTGTCTTTCAACAAGTCCTGAAGTTTCACAAAAAATTTCCACCTTTTTCCCGATGTTTCCCTCAGTGATGTTTTCCAGGTATCCGCGATACCAATGCTTGTTTCCGCATCCCTGGTCTTCGATATGTGACATACTCTGAGCACTGGTAATAAGTAATCACACAATCCTCGAGGGCATGAAAAATTAATAAAGTAAACCGCGTGTGATCATTTTATTTTGCTGTTTGTTGACTTAATGAGGGAATTTATGTTTTATTCCTGTTTCCTTGATCACAGAAGAACCTGGTAATAATGTGCCAATTATGAAATATATCTAGTGGCTGTAGTTTAGTGGTGAAAATTCCACGTTGTGACCGTGGAGACCTGGGATCGAATCCCAGCAGCCACTCTTTCCTTCCAGTTTTATAAAAGAAACGGGAATACAAACTAATCAATATGAATATGATTCTCTATAATTAGTCATTATTCTATCTTTTAAAAAAAAGAGAGTCATTTCTGGTATTTTTCTATGGTTTGAGCATCCATTTTGAACAGGAATCACCTCTGAGGTTATTGTCGAAACACTATGAATTTTTTTGTCTTTGAAACTACCCCTGGTAGTTCAAATTGTCTGGAAAATCTACATGATAGAGTGAATGTGCAAGAAACTACATCAAAATTACTGCAGGCAGTCCATGCCAGGAAGTTTCACACCCCAAGGCAATCATGATAAGGTACATAAAATTACCTATAATTTTCATGCAAGTCCTTTCCATATATTCTCCTTGTAGTGCACATAGCAAGGGAAGTACTTGCTCTTCAATGTTGTGATCCTTCTGAGGAAGGATAGAATTTCTTCCACTATCAGGCCGTGAATGCGGTGCTTTTCTGTCTCTTGTTTTTGTCATTTTCAAAACTGAACTTCTTTGTCATGTTGTAACAATGTCACAGTTTTACTTGGAGTATAATGAGTTGCGATGTCTTGTAGTTACAATTCTTTTTGCATTTCTTTTGCAGGAAGTTGATAGCTGCCTGGCAACAGCTGATAAAGACACATGTGATTTACAAGGAGGGACGAGCTGCTTTAATAAATATATTTATATTTTCTATTGAATTCAGAAGATGGCAATGGCAGGACAGCTGCCCAGGGATCATTCTCTGCATGGGATGGTAAGAGAAGGAGCTTACAGCGTTTTCCCTGACATGGCCGAAGATTCTCAGTGCCTGGGACCTAGCTGGTATTTTGGTAGAAAGCAAATTGACGATCATTCTCCATCTAGAAAGGATGGGATTGATTTGAAGAAAGAGACTCAACTGCGGAATTTATACTGTTTATTTCTTCAGGACCTGGGCAAGAGGCTCAAAGTGTACGTACTTTCCTGCTTAGTTCTTTTTCAGCTTAATATGTAAATGAGGGAAACTTTTCAGTAACTCAAATCATCTAAGATTTTTTTATGAGTTTCTCCATTTTCCTTGGAATGGTGCTGTCATTAAAAATTTCCACTGCTGGTTGAAGTATTTTTCTCATTGATTTTGCTATGGATATTTTGATGCATCTATATCTACGCTGCATAATTTGCTATTTATGACTGATAAAGTGACTTTTGCTTTTAAAGGCTTGTCTATCATTTTCTTGTGCATTTCATCTTCATCACTTCTGGCAAGTTTGAAATTCTTGCAGGCCATCCAGTGATTAAAGTGGCATTCTGATTTATGACCTTTTGCATGCTCCCAAATTATGCATTGCCAAGGGGTTGTTTGGCAGCATGGATTTTTGGCAGTTAGGAATTGGATTGTAGGATTTTCAATCCAACTCATGTTTGGCATCCCCCAAGACCTGGATTTCAGTTCCCACTTGGATTTAAAATTCTCAAAAGGGCCCCTCTTAAAATCCAAGAGAAAGGGGACTTATACATTACCCATCATCATAACAGACCATTTCGGACCTGTTACAGTCCGAAAATTTTGACACGTGCCATTACGACCCCATACCATGTAACTGTCTGTGCTGTTACCATTACATAAAAGGCCATTATGTTACCCTTTTTGTATACCCTGGATATCAACAGAAGAAGGGTTTTAGGTAAGGGGGTATATGATACTTAGGGTGTGTATGGCGCTTGATACCTAGGCACTTAAGAAATTGTACTGTGTCATACATTAATTAAAGTTAAACTAAGTTGTGGAACCCACACTAATTCGCGGTCACAAGAACATTTTGGTTGAACAATCTTAAGCCTCTGATTCTGGACACTTGATTGTTCCTATGGAACTGTTGAATATTTTTCATTTTTTACTTGCATGCTAGAAGTTATTCACCTGCTAATTGCTATTCACCTTTGCCTAATCATGTCTTCACCTACTTATACCTGTGTTGGGCCCCCACCGTGTTGTATGTATTCCTTTCAACCCATGCACTAAATGAGTCTCACTATGATGATGGGATGCTCCAAAAATAGGCTTATCCAATCCTTATTTGGGCCACACCATAAGAAACAATCACCTAAAAAGAAATTTGGGCATTTACTTGAATTATGATGTTAGTGGGCCACTTGATGCTCTCATTTTTGGGCCGAGGCTCAATACTATTGTTACCTAAAACACGAAACCCCCATGTTTTCCTTTCCGGATCGGGCAATCTGGATTATGGGTCATTTGTCATCCAGATTGCTATTTTTAGCGACACAAAATTACTTCCCTATATACCATGGATTAAGTTAATACAAATTTATATTTACAATGTAGAGATTTATACTTTTATTTATTTAGTTATAATATAACACTAAGCATGCAAGGTCTATTAATAACATCCATCATTTCATATATAAATCCAATATGAGTTCATATATAAGATTGTATTGCATACACAATGTGTGTATTGGAGTAACGCACATGATCCTACCCCTATCCATATTGGATGAAGAATTGTCCTGTGTGCCCGTTCCCGTACCATGTACCAAAGCAACCCTTGATTGTCCTAAGTGTTGCACACGTATGTCATGTTGGGATATTTGAGCCCATTAACCTTATAAAATTCATTATCTTATGAATATACATGGTGTAATTCCTAGAGTCCACATATTGAAAATCCAGGTAACCAAACACAATTTCTGGATTCCATGGGATTGAAAATTTAGGTTGCCAAACACGATTGATAAAATGAAAATCAAAGAGATTGAAAATCCCAGATTTGGATTCTTAGTGTTAAAATCCAAATCCAAGGTGCCAAACGTCCATCCCTAACCAAGATCCTCTTATGTCTCACAAAATTACCTAGCTGCGCTTTTATTGTTTGAATTAATTGAGAACTAGAACTACACAAGTGTGCCAATTTTTTTGAAGGTTCTCCGATGTAACTATCCTCTTTGCTCCCCCTGTCTATAAACCTTACATATCTTTAAAAGATCTCTTGTTTTGCTTTGGTTGGAGTAAGACATCCATGCGATATTATGTACAAAAGAAAATGACAAGTGATGCCTTGTTTGCAGGCCCCAGATAACAATAGCAACAGCAATGATGATTTGTCATCGCTTCTACCTTCGCCAGTCTCATGCCAGGAATGAGTGGCAGGTAATTTTATATTCTTACGTTGGCATGGGATCCTAATTTATTTTTGCCAACTTGGTGGGATGAGTGTTAGAAAGTAATCATGTTCCAACAGAGCATTTATGTGTTGATTGTCATTTGTAATATGTTCAGTGATAATGTACTTGACCCAATATAGGTCATCCTTTTTAACATATATAATTTTTTTTAAGGCCAAACAAAATGGCAAAACAGCAAGTGATCGTCTTGTAAACCACTATCAAGCCAAGAAAAAGGGGAACAACAAAGGGCAGCCATTGCCCCCAACAAAACACGGGTCATGACTTTGACGTTCCCATACCCAAGACCAGCACCCCTCCCGAAAAAAAAAAAAAAAAACTAGCTAAAGGTTTACTTCCCCCTGCACAAGAACACGTGACAGGGAAGGCAATGTTGTGCTTTTTAAAATTATCCAACATTAGGATTTTATTAGTTGTTGCCACCTAAGCAAAAGCTTTAACTCTTTGCGTCACCAGAGCCGTCCAAACTTTAGCATGAGGAGAATAATCATCCTCCCTCGGCAACAAATTCTACAGAATGTTCTTGCTGAAGAATTGGCATTTGGAGTCCATCGCCAACTTTTCCTGTCATCAGTCCCAGTGTCTATATGAATTTCTCATAACCTGCATAGCAGAATCGCAAACAAAGCTGCCTCCTTGTAGGACAAGTTTCTTCACAATTGGATATTTGGAACCACATCATCCCCCACCGTTTTATAGCACTCCTTTAGCTTGGCATCCTGGAACAGTGCAATCCCTGTATCCTTCCAACAAATGCCCCTGAATCCCATACCACCTCTGTTGGATGTCTCCACCAGTACCGTTGGACTATTGCCCCACTTTGCTAATAGTTTTCCGCCCCTCAGAACTTCTTAAGTTGGCACATTTTACATGAGAACCATCCTCCCTCTGGATCACCATATTTTTCCCCAATCACATTCCTCCATGAACCTCCACACAGCCACTTCAGAGGGTCCAATTCCTCTTCCTAATGCTACCAATCCCGAGACCCCCATCTCTCATTGGCTTTTGGACTTCCTTATCAGTTCATAAAATGAAAGTTGTGCCCTGCCTTACTCCCTTTCCACAAAAAGTTTCCTTTACCTAAACACTGAATTTGTTTCCAAATCCCAGCCTTCTAAGAGAACTAGGAGGAAATCCAAATCAACATGGTCATTCACCTTTTCCATGTCAATCTCACACACGATTTTATCATCACCCTTTTAGATCTAGAGTCTATAATCTCATTGGCAACCAGAATACAATTCAAACCCGCTTGGGGTTTGGGTGAACGGTTAGTGTCATGGGTTTGCTCCCCATAGACGTGGTTTTGATTCCCGTCCCTGTGCTTTTACCCTTTGCACGTGGTTTGCAGGTGATTGCGTGCATCCACAGTGAATAGTCTCGCCTTCAAAAGGGGCGGGGACACCTTGTCGTCATTAAAAAAAAACAGAATACAATTGAGGATATGCTTTTCTTTAATAGAAGCACATTGGGATGGGGAAATCTCCAAGCTTCATGCCTCATGCAATGTCATCAACAAATCCTTCGCTAGAATCTTATAAATCCTGCTCAAAGGCTGATAGGCTTGAAATAATAATATTTTATAACTCCTTCAACCTTTGGAATAAGAGTGATAAATATAATATGGCATTTTAGCCCTACCTCATTTTGGCAATCATGAAAGTCAGAGAAGCTCACAATATCATCTTTATAATGTTTCAACTTCCAACAACTTCAAAAAAAATGCCACAGAAACCATCTAGCTTTGGCGCTTTGTCCTTGAACATCTCAAAAACCACTATACCAACCTCCTCTTGTCAAAGCGTCTTCAAGTTAATTGGCTATAGAGTTTGGAACTGACTTAAAAGATGAACCATTTGTCTCTGTTGTATGGCCAGTGATGAATCCGTCGACCACTTGCTGGTCCACTGCCCGTTTGTCTCTCACATCCGCAATGATTTTCTCTCGCTTTGCTGTTGTCGGTTGCGTCCCTGTGTCTGCCTTCTCTTTTCTCGCTTATTGGCATGGTTTTAAGATGGGTAAAATCAATGCTAAGGTTTGGAAAATAGCTATCATGGCTATCTGGCGGGCAGTTTGGAAGGAACGGAATGATAGGTGTTTCAACAATGTGCAAGCTTCAGCCGCTAAAGTGGGATCGAGAGCGAAGCATCTCCTTATCGATTGGGCTGTTAATGTTCCGCTCCTTAGAGATTTTAATTTCCTGCAGTTAGGATTGTAATGTTCTTGCAGGTGTTTGCTATCTCAGCAGTCCCGTTGGTTTTTTCTCTTTCTTCTTAATATATTTCTCGTTACTTTAAAAAAAAAAAAAGATGAACCATTCAACAATCTTCATGTAATCTCTTCTTTGGATTACAACTGGGCATAGAGTTCGATAATCACATACTTGATTTGGTCTTGATCTTCGACAAACGAATTGTTGATGCATAGCTTATGAACTTTGATTCAATTCTACCCTTGTCATTCGGCATGTTGTTGAGGAAAGCCGTATTTTTGTCCCCTTCATTTAACCATGTTGGCCCAGATTTTTATCTCCACAAAGCTTCTCTCTCCTTTAATCGAAAAAACTATGCTGGCCTTGACTTTCTGCTTGTCCTTCCTCTTCTACTTCTCTTTCTTCTTTCTCCCTATAAGTGGATTTGGTCCAGCTTAAAAATTTATCCTTCCTTGCTTAAACATCTGCAATAGTAATAGTAATAATAGTAGATTTGAGCTTACTCCATTCTTTAATATTCTTCTCGATCATCTGAAACTTTTTCAAACACCCATATCCTGCCCATCTCTCACCTCACTCTCCCTCACCACTCAACAATTAATTGAATGCCAGTGGTAAGGTTGGCAATTGGTTGGGTTGGGATCAGCATGAGCTCGAGCTTTTTACTAAACAGGCCAAGACTTCTGGCCCAAACCCGACCCCATGATTCATTACCCCCAACCCTGACCCAACCCGCTCAAAATTCATCAAGTCTAAGCCCAACCTGACACGACCATTTAATTGTATGTGGTCAGGCTCAAATGACCTGACCTGATCCAGCATTACCCAACTCAGATTTAAGAATGGAAAATGGGGCCAAATGGTAATGACCATCCTGGACAGATTAGTGGATACATACATGCATCTTATGTATCTAGACCTCTTTTCAGTTCAACCGAAGGCATACATTTTCTCACATATGCCTTACCCGCTACCCATTTATCTTGGCTTAATCCCACCTCAACAGCAGGTTGGGCCAATTGACCCACAGCTGACCCAACCCATTGTCACCCCTGAGTCCCTGACTGATGGTCTTGATTACAGGACTATGGGCTCAAGTTGTCAAAATTGAAAACCTGTGTGTATATTGTGCAAAAATGAGGGCCACATTATATAATTCTTGTACAATTTGGTGACAATGTGTGTGTGTGTGTGTGTACATGATTGACCAATTGCCATTTATGTGCACCTTTGAGTGGCTTTATTATGCCTTGAAGTCTGATCAAACTGCACCTATTTTGCAGACCATTGCAACAGCTAGCATGTTTTTGGCAGGCAAGGTGGAAGAAACACCCCGTTTGCTGATGGATGTTGTAGTGGTAGCATATGAGACAATGTATAGAAGGGATCCTGCTGCTTCCCAGAGAATCAAACAAAAAGTACTTACTACCCCCTTACCATTTCTCTGCCTGCCTTGTGTCTTGCTTTGATCTGGAACTGACCGAATCTCTTGCGTTCCATGTGCAGGAACTTTATGAGAAGCAAAAAAGCCTACTCTTAACTGCTGAGAGACTGGTACTATCAGCGATTGGATTCGATTTCAATATTCAACTTCCCTACAAACCGCTTGTTGCTGCTTTAAAGAAACTCAAGATTGACAGTGACATGTGCAAAGTGGCATGGAATTTTGTGAATGATTGGTATGTGGTCCATTTTTATTCGCAACTTCTCTGCTTTAAATTTAATTAAGAGTTTTTTTTTTTTTTTTTTTCCTTTGCCAAGTTCTTTATTGTGGGTTACACGTGTTTAAGCTTATGATTCTGCTTCTTCATCATCCTTAGAATCTGAAAAGGTTGTGGATGGGCATGTAGGCTGCGGACAACGTTGTGCCTGCAGTATAAACCCCATTATATTGCGGCGGGGTCGCTGTGCCTTGCTGCCAAGTATAGCCAAGTGAAGCTTCCTTCAGAGAAGGGGATGGTTTGGTGGCATGAGTTCGATATTACACCAAGACAGTTACAAGGTTTAAAACTCTTCCTCTATTTCATTGGGTTCAACAGTCATTTACTCCTTATTCTTGTACAAAAATGTGAAGCACTGAACATGGTGGTCTAAAAGTCAAGATCAATTCCCACCTTCTCCGTTTGGGAAAGAAAATGGACATGACTTCAGTGAACAGGTTGCAGTGTGCACCAAGAGTTGGTGTGTACATATACCTCTCACCTCCGAAGGCAGTGAGCAGAAGTCCAGCATCCATGTCAAAATGCGTTATTCAAAGGCCCATTTTGAAATGGCGTTGGGATTTTTGCACACCATTATTAGATGGTGGGAGATATGCATGCACAGTGTGCACACAAACTTTCCTAAAGAAAATTGTAATTTTTATGAAGAAATCAATACATATTGCAAAAAAACTATAATACAGAACACTTGGGTGAAATACTTTTTGGGTGTATGTTTGGATGTTCCATGCACCACATTCAAATCACAAATGAGGTAAGAATGGGATCTATTTCTTTCTTGTTCTTAGCTGGTTATTTAAGTTGAAAAGGTGGGAAAGAAGCTTGCTGCAGGTTCCATCTTCTATGCCACCTAGGTGTGCAACTTGAGTTGTGTTGGCTCGGGATTGGATCAACTGAACCTGACACAAATAAATCAGTTAACCCAAGAAGTCGGACTATCATTCATATTACTCAACCGGAACTTGAACTCCACTCATCTGAAATTCATAAATTATAGTAGTGAAGCTTGAATCAAATCACTGATATAAAGATTCCACTACAGATGACCCAAACTTTGAGTTTTTTTTTTTTTATGTTAACTACTTGTATCCGTTGGGGCTGGCAACTGGTCAGGTCGACACACAGGCCAACCAATCCAGCCTGCTTTAAAAAAAGAGGTTTGGGTTGAGTTTATTGGATTTTGGGTCAGGCTCAGATCAGAAAAAAGGTGGCCCATTCAACTATGTACATTTGGTTCATATTATTGACCTTTGCGCAACCTTACCTGACACGCATGCAATCATGCACACAGAGGTAGGTGTACTCACATGTTTTGTGCATCAGATAGACACACACACACACACAGCATAAGGTCTACCTCAATCATTAAATTGGCTCTTCAAGTACACACGCACATGCTCTCACAGCCACGCAAGTGGTGGTTCTCATTGGCCCCATTTATTGATTTTTCTTGCAGAGGTTATTAAGCAGATGCAGGAGTTATTGGAGCAGAACAAGAAAGCAGCAACTCCTTGTGCTCGTGGAAAGGTCACACGAGCCCCAGTCATAGCTGAAAAGGAAGCATCCAGTAGTCCAGATTCATGTGTTTTAAATGGGTCTGTTGTTGCCACTACTTCAAACCATGTAGTCGACAACGAGGCAGGACATAATCCTGCCAGTTCAATCAACCACAACGATCCTGGCAGCCTAGATCCATCCATCAATGATACCTGTGTCACTGGTAAGGAGCATTTACAATGCCAGACGAGCGATTGCGGAAGTACACATAGCATCGTAGAAGATGGTGAGAGATTCAATGAGGGCGCGGATCAAGCAAGGATCGAGTCCGTTTGCATCGCGGGCAGTAGCATTGTTTGCAAGGGTCTATCCGAATTGGACAAGGACAGGATCAAATCTAAATTGAAGAGAAAAAGATGGGAAAGAGCTATGAATGGTAAGAAGGCAGCAGCTGTGGATGATGTCAGTGATGGAGATGCTTGGATTGAAAGAGAGCTCGAAAATGGAATAATGCTCGGAGTTGAATACACGGAGAAGAGGCAAAGGCAGGTCTGAATTTTTGGATTTTTAACTGTAAGTGAAAAATTGCTTATGGTATTTGGAATTCTTTTCTGCACCCTACATTATCCAAGGGAAAGCAGGCGGCTAAGGGAAAGCCCAGTTGGGCAGAAGAATAGACTTCCCGGAAATCGTCTAACAGTGGAAATGAACATTCAGAATGGATTTTTGATGTACGTGGTGATCTGTTTACTTATCTATGACGATGACCAATTTATCATTGTTTTATTGTTGCTGCTGTTATTAACATCTGTTGCAATTGTTACATATACAATTGGTTTATTTTTAGTGCTGTAACTTGGAAAAGACAGGAAATTTTAACTGTCAGGGTAGTTTTATGGAACACTGGGCTCTGTGTGCATGTGCGCATGTGCGTGCGTGTGTGTTTTATGTAATTGTGTTATTCGTTGGGCGCATTTGATGCAAGTTCTGGTTTTGTTCCCGAACTCAGTTTATTCAGGAAGCACATGGGCCCTACAGTCGGCAACTTGGCATTTGGTGCCGCCTAGCAGGAGTGCCCCTCCCAGTTCTGGAATTCAGAGCACCTTCTCCCTTTTGTATGTGTTTTCAGTAACTGGGAGGGATTCCTACATGATGAAAACTAAAGGCTAGAGTTGTCTGTGGGACCCGCATGCTTCCTTTATTTATGAGTTCCTGAACCAAAACAGGCCTTTTGCAAATACTGTAATTCTTAATCTGTTGTAATTTTGTGCTTTTTCTGTAGGAGGATGGCTAGTCAAACTATCGCCCTCTCTACGTGCAGCTCTAGACAAGCATTGAAAACTTGAACCAGAAGGCACATTTACAGGCATCTAAGCCATGTCTCAGGTGGTACCCACAATGCAGATGGCCTAACCCAAAAATCAATCCAATCAAATTGGTAGTTTCACCTGTACAAAAATAGCAGCAAGTCTATTTTAGACTGTCCTCCATTTTTCTATGTGCGGCCTACCTGATAAGTTGACCAGTGTCATTGTTCTCATGTGAGACCTGCCTAATGAGTTGAGCATTGCTGCTGTTTCCATACATCTATCACCTACCTGATTAATTGAATGCTGCCTCTGTTATGGTGTGCAACCCACTTGAGTTGAATGGTGCCACTGTTCCTTAGATATGTGATCTGCCTGATGTTTTGGGTGATTTGCTTAAGTGGAACCCACCAGATGCATGGCTCAGATGTCTATGTGAGTTTTGGCGTATGATGGATCGATCATCACAAGCTTGCTGAAAAGCTGTTCGCGGGCAGCTGTTTCCCTTTATGGGTCGTCTGAATGCCAGGATAGCGACTTCCTAAAAATTGATTTACGCAAAAATTGAAGTGCTTGTGTTGGGACTTGGGAGAGTTTCTTGTGGTGGAAGCCTCTATTTGGGCAAAACTTGACTTACTGTGAAAACGGGGAAGTTGGGAGTCTCGGGGAGAGGATGTTGCTAACTTGCTATTATCCAGGGAGGTCAAGTTAAGCAGTTGTGTGGGGGTCTCACATGACTACATGAGAGACCTTTAGTCATCATCTTTTCTCTCCATTGCCCCAACCAGAAATAAAACTCTCTCCCTCCCTCCCTCCATTGCTCCAACCCCCCCCCCCCCCCTCTCTCTCCCTCTCTCGCGTGTGCGCTCTAGGTAAGCTTCCCCTTCTACTAAAATACTTCAATTTTCTAGATTGTCATGGATGGCTCTAGTTTAGATGGTGCTTTAGTCCTAGATTTTGCTGGAAATATTTGAACCTGATCTGTTTTGAATATCTGAACGAATATAAAATGTCAGGAACCATGCGTCCAAATCTGCTAATTTTGTTTATTATTATTATTTTATAAATGATGTGCTAGAGCTATTTGTTTCTTGATGATCTGTTGCTGCTAGAACCCCATATCGAAGAGTTGCTGCCCATACCCATATTGAAGAGTTGCTGCCCATCTTCTTTGTAAAACTTAATTAGCAAGTCATGTCTGGAATTATTTTGGTAATGCACTGAATGTCCCAAAATTCACACAGTACAGCAGCGCGCTTCATCATGTTTCTTGAAGGCATCGTCTCAAAATCCGTTGCAAATGTTCGTTAGTCCAATGCCTGTGTTTATTGTGTGGAAGATAAATGGAATGCACATAATAGAAACTTGTTTAACATCCAAATGGTGGTGTATGGAAGGGTGATTAGGAATGTGAATGATTAGTAGAAAGCAGTATCTGAGTGGCGGCTATTTGAGGAGCACTCTTATTTGTGGCAATTAACTTTGTAGAGCCTTCCTATTCGCATCAGTAGTGTGAAAGTAGTATTGGTGGGTTGAACTCGAGAAGTTTCATCTAGCTATGAGCATTTCTTCAGTTCACATTTCTAGGGAAGGGTATTAAGCTGCTGATTATCTTGCTAATTGGATATTTGACTCCCTACTTCATTCTGTTTTTCATCATCTCTCTTTTTCTATAATTCCAAATGATTGAAGTTATTTTTTGGATGATTCGGGTTTATTTGATATTCAGATACAATTGATGCTGTTGTTTGATGTCTAGATGGTGTGATTCTTTGTTTCAATCTGCATATTTTCAATCGGCTTATCATTATTTCATCTGCTGATTGATGGTTTCAGTCATGAAGAATTTCTATTTGATTTCTGATATGAAAAAGATCCTATGATAAAACCGTATTTTTTGCTGCTAGAGGAAGATCTGCTATTTTTCTTGCGACCGTTATCTTCTGCAATCTCAACAATTGTGAAGGATGGGTTGGTAGGTGGATGGGGTAAACTATCTTCTTTGAGTGTGCTACAACAGAGTACATGGTTTCTATTTTATTTTATTATTTATTTATTTATTTATTGTTAATGTTATGAAATGAGCATGATGAAAAAAAAAAAAAGGTGATGTTTTTATTTGAATTTTGTTAGCACTCCCTCAATTGAGTTAAGAAAGATAAGACTTGAGGGAATTGCACCAGACATTCATCACGAATTCAAGATTTTCTCAGATTATTTTCCGTGACTAGCATTTTTAGATAAAAATCTAGCTCTGTAAAACATCTAATCACTGCTGAAAAATGAATCTCCATTATTCAATTCTGGTTCAATGCGTGTGGGATTGGGCAATCATGTCTACACACCCAAATCCACTTGTATGGACCAAATATCATGAAATTTAATGATGTTTCATGATTAGTCAAAGTCTAATTTGGTACAAAACTTCATAATAATCATGAAATTTGTGCAACCAAACACGCCCTTGATTAAAAGTTGGTGAATGCAGTTTTTGCAAATCTTTCTGACCTGTATCTGACTCTTCTCAAGAGGCTTGTTGAATGAAGGGATTTTTGGCTAGGCCTATCAAGGAATGTACCATGAATCTCTTCTTCAAGTTTACCTATAGCGACCTTAATAGTGATGTGCACCATTGTTTTAGAACTCCCCGACTCGACTCTAAACTCGGCCCAGCCAACTTGACTCAGCTAGATTTTGAGTGAGTCACTTGGAAACTCAGTTCTGGTCCAACTCAAATCTTGATTTGGGAAGGCTCGTTGAGTCAACTCAACCTCTCTGTTTGGTGAGAAATTAACCATTTTATATTTACTTATGACTATCTTAGAAAGTTATTGGTACACCTAATATTTTAATTATAATGATTAAATATCGAGTCGAGCCAGGTCTAGTCTTCGACTCAACCCAACCTGGCTGAACATGAGTTGAGTTTTCTGGTTTTCCAACTATGGTGTGCCCAATGCCGAATTCGAAGCAGTCAACCCATTATTTGTGATTGCTCGTGTTGATAGAGTAGTTGCCAAGGGGTGTGTTTGGATGCCAGACATCTAGGATTGACGGCTTCTCACGCACTTGTTAATAATGAATTGTTTTCAGAAATCTCAACCTTTCATCAGACCCGTTGGATACTTGACTGATAGTGCCACTATCTCATATCTATTCTAACAATGTTACTTGCAACCCGTTCATCAGGTCCGCCTCCTGGGGAAAAGGGGATACTCCAAAAGTCAGCCTGACCCAAAACTGCAGAGGGGAAGAGATTATTCTTTGGAAGTGGACAGCAAGTATGCCACACGGAGTTCCCTACTCAAGCTGCAACTCGGTGACCAGGACCGTTGATTCGTTGATTTACCTTTGTGGATGGTCTATAGCCCAAAATTCAAGTAATTTGGATAACTCTAACCACCCGATTGTTCTGAGTTTATTGGTTCAATGTGGAACGTTGCATTAACCGTTCCTTTTGCAGGTAATTTATAGGATAGGTACAACAGTGTTGATATTTTTATTTTATTTATTTTTTTTTTTTTGTGGGATATGGCCCATCCACCTGATGGTCCAGCAGAACAACAGTTTTGATCTTCACATGTTGCCACGTCCATTGTAAATAGGGTACTGCATAGAAGCATGCACTGCAGGCTAACCTTCGTCTAAAACAACATCTAATCACCTCCTACGTTAGCTTTGCTATAATTTAAAAGTTATAGCAAGGCCATTGTAGCATGTGTGTGGTCCAGCCCATAAGGGCCATGCTCTCGGTCCTCTCTCTCATTTTAATTATTTATTTTTTTGTGTCTAACAGTGGGCCAGCCCTTAGATTTCAAGGCCAGGCCGCCAAGCATAAAGGGTTTAAAGTCCCAGGCCAAACCCAGGTCCAATAGTACCTTCAAACTACATGTGTACATTGAATGAGAAACGATCACAAGCATCCTTACTCCGTTCTGTTCATTCTTAATAATTGGATGGGCCATTTATCACCTGCCCACGTGTAGGGTCTAGACTGAGAGGCGTAAGCCAAGGTGGGGCTACGTAGAGCTTTTCTTTATTACCGTCCATTTATCTAATGCACATGGCCCACATGAATATTGGAAACTAATAATTGAAATATAGAATACTAATATATATATATTTTAAAATAAAGTGTTAATGTGGACACGTGTACTGTCCGTTCTTTGATCCGGGTCGTTCATCAGGACCATAGCACTCTTAATGGGCCACTGAATAATCAAGCTGATCTGAGTATACCAAACAAAACAATGTTGGGCCACAACGTGGAATTCTCGCCACTAAACTGCAGCCGATGTTTTTGTTAGTAGAAAACGCAATAAATTATATACCCTATTTTTAAAAATCATATAGCAGCTATATATCTTCACAGACAATGGCCCATTGATCTAAACCATTGATTTGACGTTCCCTAAAATGAGTGAGGATCTAAACCGTTGGTGGCATATGTATTCTACGTTTTCTTTATTAAGTCATTTCAATGTGTGATTGGAGGATTATTATAAAAGAAAAGGTAATGACACCATAGAGGCAGAACAACCAGAATACGATAGAGTCATGTTGCCATATTAAAATTGGTAGGGTTATCTTTCAATCACGATTATTCATCTAGTGGTACCTTTGGGCGTGGAAGCGTCACCCAAACCAAAAGGTAATCTAGACATGAATCAACAAGCACAGAGATTTAAAAAACAATAATAAGAATTGAGCATGCACGAAGAATACAACAGTTTATGTGGAAAAACTTTTGCGAGAAAAAACGATGGCACCAAGCAACAAGCAATCCACTGTAAAAATGAAATTACCAGAGATAGAAACAACTTACATGCAATCTCTAGAGTTGAAACCTTAGATCTCATTTTCTCCGAATCTTAGCTTTCTCTAGAACAAGCTCCAATTCCCTAGAATTACTTTAATCTCCTATTACACTTGTATTATATAATCCGGATCTAGAATTAGAAACAACACCGCGCATTTAAGCAGAAGTTGTGTAAATTGTCAATAGGATCGACGACCATCGACAGCCGGTTGATAGAAACCACGTTCTAAAGCTTCGACATCCAATTGAATGCTCAATTCATTAACATGAACAAATAACCAAAAGTCGACCTTCTATTGTTCACGTTCTTAGCGTAATTGGTGTCCACGTTCTCAGCATAATTGGTGTCCATATAGCCTACCAATTTCTTCTAAAAATTTTCAAATGTCAAGATATAGTCCACTGTACCTCGTATGTAACGAAGTAGCCATTTATTGACTCTCAATATTGCTTGCCGGGGTTAGAATATATCCGCTCATAACACTCACTGCATGTGAAATATATACAGACAGTGACATACATTAAATCGCCAACTGCGCTAGATTATGACACACGAGACATATACTGCTTTTCTTCGTCTATAGTAGAATATTATTCCGAAAAAAATCGAAAGTGAGCAATACAGAGAGTGCCAATCGGTTTTTCCTTGTTCATACCAAATGTGAGTAGGACCTTCTCAAGATACTCCTCTTGAGACAACCATAGCTTGCCCATTTCCGTATGTATATCAATGCCGATAATTTTTTTTGCAGTCCCCCAGATCTTTCATCTTTAATGTCCTGGATAATCGAGCCTTCAATATGTTAATATCAGATATGCTTTGTCTGACGATAAGCACATCATCAACATATAATACTAAAATATTAAATTCCACATCACTCAGTGCTCTGAAATAGACACGGTGATCGAATTCACTTCTAATAAACCGTTAGCTCGTCATGAAAGAATCAAACCTTTTGTACTACTACCTAGACAACTATTTCAGACCGTACAACGACCTCTTCAATTTGCAAACCTTATTATCTAACCCCCGTATTTCAAACCATTTTGTTTGCTTCATGTAAATCTGCTCTTACAATTCTCCATGTACCAAAGCAATCTTTATATCCAACTGTTCCACCAGTTCCAACACAAACCTAATAGATATCTGCTTAACCACATGTGTGAAAATCTTGTTGAAGTCGACACCCTCCTTCTACGTATAAACCTTCGCTACCAGTTTAACCTTGTATCTATTATGTTTCTTCCGATAAATCCACTTGCATCCGATCACTTTATGCTTAAGGGGATGTTTCACATAATGAGGCCCACTAATTGGACAATTCAAATTTACAGATAACCTACACCCGTGTAGATTAGATGGATAGCTCCGTGGTACCATCTTCCCATGTTGGTGGGTCCTGCTCATCAACGGATGGAAAGCTTCCAACAAACATGACTTAGTAAATGCTGGGCCATAATTGGGTGATCGAAGCCATTAATTTGATGCACTACACAGCTGATTGCATCTTCCTGCAAAATATTCAAGATTGGAAGATCCTACATATTCAAGATTGGAATGGCTCATATTCAATGGAAACTAGTTGGAACACTTCCCCACACATATGTTGGTCTTACGGGTGGCAAAACTTAATCCAACCCGCCAAGCCGACCTAGACCCAACCCCGAATGCTAGAGTCATGGTTGATCCATGCCCAACATGGGTTCATTCTAGATATGTTTTGTGAATTGGGTCTGGGTTTACTAAATTAGATTCAAAAGTCATTAATATAATTCACTTATTGCCTCCTCATTATATATATATATATATATATATATATATATATATATATATATATATATATATATATATATCACAGATATGTTGCAATGCTCTCATAGTACTATAATTATAGTACTCGATCTAGACTTTTCATTATGTAAACAACACATTTCAAAGGATACTATCGACACATAACACCATTAACCATATGATCAATGGAGTTCAATATGGATGGTCAAGATTGTTTGTAGAAAATAGGTGCAATCAATAATTTGATATATCTATATGTTAGGGCCAATCATAGATTGCTTATTATGCTAATCACTTTTGCTAGGCAATCATAGCCATCCCATCCATGGATTTGAAAAAGGATAGGTACAGAAAATAAGGCCATATCCAGGATGATGAATCATACTATCAGTTCTATTTTTTCATTGTAGCCTATGAAATGTGTTAGGAACTTAACAGATGGATCGGATTGACTGATTAGTCTATCAAAGTAAACCTATGCAACTAGGAACACTATGTTTTGAGGGCACTAAAGCATTTCTACTTATTATAATAGTGATTTTTGCCACAAAATTAAAAGTTCCAAATTTACTAAATGATGCCTCCATGAATAAGAAAAACACAGTGAGGCATCTTTCAAGGGATGAAATTACAAAATTATTCTCATTTGCTTTTCTTTCAAAAAAATGATAAAGTCGAAATTGTGGAGCCCATATTGTATGTTTATGACATCCAACCCGTCCCATGAATTAATCTTATCACAAAGAGTAGACAAATGAAATTTCTAATGGATTCAATCAAAAGGTGGGTCGCGCCATACAAAATAATATACACTGCCCAAAACCATTTAAATTCATATGTACCCCATCTGATGATTCGATCAAATAGATTTTTTTTTTTTTGTTTTAAGTGATCATCATGGTGGGGTGCATATGTTGGATGGGTTGGATGTCATCCACATATTATGTGGGCCCAACAATTCTCAACTTTATCACTTTTTAATAAAGTAAAATTTATAGGGGCAATTTAGTAATTTCATTATCTAAGAATCATTATCTCATAAATCTAATTTGTGGAGGCATTATTGCATTAAATCAGCGTTTTGGAGGAAGTGCATAGAAATCCTATTATAATTTAAGGTAAGTTTAAAAAATTCTAAAGTTGGTTATGATAGTTATAATTTAATTTTATATTAATTAAAGCTTCTAAATATTTTGGTGTATCAGGTGGTATTTTTATAATTTTCTTTTAAAGTGAAAATATCTTTAATTTTATTTTTAATATTTTTAATTAAATGGGTCAATGGGATAGGTTTTTTTTTTTTTTTTTTTTTTTTTTTTTTTTTTTTTTCTGTTAGCTTGTTACTACACCCACTGTCAGATCACACTTCACTGTTAGCCACCCCCACTAGGGAATTGATGTCAGGGCCTCAGTGTTGACACGATGTATCTTTCACTTTGTAGATGAGTTAATCAGGGTTGAGATTTTCAGCTGGTTTAATAAATGGGTTAGGTTGGAGTTGGAAGTATCCTTATAATGTCCCGAACCTATTCCAACCGACATCTGACCCATTGATACGATGGCCCCACTGAATCTACGCCCTTTGTCGGTTTAAAAGTGGACCATTCCTTTATTTTCTATATCCTCTATCTATCCACTAGGAACAATTTAAGGGCTATGATTTTCCTATCGAGGTGATTTTTGGTGCATTGATCATCCATCCAGTGCGACTCAATGGTTCAGATCACCAAACAATAGACCCCACGTGTAGAAACTTAGAGATTAAAAAATAATAATAATAAAATAAAAATCCAACGGTGCATATTCTCGGATCCAGTATGATACCTCTTTATGATTGGTTGATATGTAAAGACATGGGACAAAACGCTTACCTAAGAATTGCAAGATTTGTGGCTTTATCATTTCTTTTGTGGAACCCACCCTAACATGCTTTTGGATGTAAGGCCCTACACCCTCCTTTCCAAAGAGAAGGAAGACTTAGAACCTTTTATAAGGCTTTTTACGAAGATATGAGGGAGGAACGAATCCAAGTACCCGCATGTCCTATTTATTTACCGGCGACCCCTTGGGAATTTTTTTATTTCTTTTCACCTCTTTTATTAAGCTAAATATCTTTGAGAAGTACATAAAATCCATCACACCGTACGGTAAGTTTACCATCCACCTTTCACCTACATAGGGTCCTAAGCTAGGCCTAAGGGTTGTGCGTGATCAGCTTCACGAGGGTCTATGTTGATTGGCCAAACCTAGCCAATTGCAATGTTTCAATCATCAAGTGGACCACCATGATAGAAAAGGACAAGATGATTAAAATACACATGTGGGTGATGATCCATTCACCTTAGTCTAAAAACATTTGTCGGATCTTGACCAAACTGTTTATAGGATGGGACTCATGGTTGGTGGAAGAGACCCTGCAGGCCCTGGCATAGGGCTAGGTCCAAGGCCTTTTTAGCTCGATTAGGACCATTGCCACCCCCTAATTTCCATATGCCTTGTGCATTAAATGTATTATGCATGTTTTATACTTGTTTGCATATGATACAAGTGTTTTTCAATGTGTGTGCGTGTGTCTACATATATATCAAATGCCTTTTGATTTTCATATTGAACTTTTAAACCCTCCATTTAAAACTGCAATTCTTTGTAAAATTTAAATTGCCGTTTCAACTTACATGTAAGTTGCTTCTTAATCTCCAATTCTTTCCACTAAACAAAATCTAAGAATAATTCGTTTTTAACCGAGTTTTTATAATCTTGAACTTTTTAAGTAAAACTGTGTTAAGCTTGGACACATATTTATCTTTGACTTTTTACATGTCAATTTTTATTCCCTATTTTCAATGGCATTTTTTAATAGTCTACAAAAAAAGAAAGAAAAAGAGACGACTTTAAATTTTCAATTAGAACAATTAGTGGTTAGAAATGGACAGTGATTACTTACTCTTGCAATTGTATACATGGTGACATCATGTACATTTGGCTTTGATGATGAGTTTATTACCATTGCTTGTTTTACTTTGATATAATTGAAAGTAATAATTTTATTATATAAAAATATAATGATTATAATATTATTTACCTTATGATTCATAATTCTTATTTAAATAAATATATATATCTTAAAATGATAATGATAGCTCATTTAGTTTGTAATACATAGAAAATTGGAAAACCAAACACGCGATGAGTAATACTCTAACTTTTGCCATGCCATATGATATGTGGGCCGATCTCTCTCATCTTTACAACATCCGAACTAACTTGAAGATTGACCCTCCTAGAATAACACTTAGCTAATAAACAAGGTAAATCTACTCATTGGGTGGGACATAAGAATTAAGTCAATGAAAAGTTTAAATTTGTTTTATCTTCTAATTTAATAAGAAAAGATTTCAATTCCAAATGTGTTCCTTAAATCAAATAAGGTGGTATCTTGATAACTACAAGTGAATCTTTGACACCTTAGTTCTCACCTTTAATTGATAGTTTAAACATTATTTATAATTACTCTATTTTATTATAAAATTCAGATTTAGATATTCTTATAGTTCTAGTTTTAGTTCTTTTCAGAATATGTACAAGTTTAGTCTCTATGGATTCGACCTCGATCTCACGAGTTATTACTATGTTGCGACCCGACACTTGGGGTTGTGATTATATCTCCGTTATTTGATATGTTTGGGCTATTGGATGAGTGGATTGGTTGGATCTATGACTTGGATCATCACTGTGTTGGGGCCTATATTTTGCACTGCTCAAATGTTACATACATGTGACGCGCTCACCAAATGTAAAAGGTTGATGGAAACATACCTTTCCACTGAAATGGATTTAAGAGGTCAGTCTCATTTGACGATTTTATCTTAGTATGGCTTATTTGCTTGATATTGTGGACCGTGTAGGATGTGGCATTCATCCAGGTCAATGTACACTTTCTGTAATGGTGTTTCACTATTTTTTTCTTCTCTTTAATCCTAGCCATCCAATTTTGAAAGAAAAAGTTTAAACCTAAGATTAATTTTCTTTCCAACCATCAAATTTCCACCAATCAATCAAATGATTCATGTTCTTCGATCATTATGTGTAGGCCCAATCCATTGTGGGACCTAGTATTTGAACGGTCTGGATTGGCGTTGGTGTGGGCCATATGTGCAGTGGATGTGTGCCTCTCATGCGATTCCTTTATCTCCTTTTACGGTGGTCAGCCTTTACTAAAAGTGAGACTGGAAAGGTGAGATGACCCTCTCTTTGGGTATCTGATTGGGAGGACAGGTCACGTGGTTGGCCATGTGACTGGTCTATTACGGTGATTTGGTTGTGCCACCCGATCTATATATCAAAGTTGTATTCTTCTGACCATTTTACCCCAACTTATCTTATTAAATTGCCTTCCTACATGGGGGCATTGTAAGGGATAAAAATTAGGTGTGCAACTCCTGCGGGCTGAGTCAGACTTGGGTGACTTCAAGAGTGTCGGATAATGAAAATAGTAAATAATAGAAGAAATGAAGAAATTTGAGATGAAAATATTAGATTTGCATGTTCAGGCCAGTGGGACCCACTAATGGGCAATCACGAGTGGATCCCATGAAGTTTGGCCTCCTTTTATTAATCATTTTTCTTTCTTCCTATTTGAAGTTGAATTTCATATCCAATTTTAAATGAAAATTTAGATGAGGAAATAAGGATAAGACTGGATAAATTCTTGATCTCATCCAAACTCCCCATCACTTCTTATAAATCTATTGTGAATTACAATATTACGCAATGAAAGTAAAAAATTAAAAAAAGATATATTGAAATTTGTCCATTTAGCTTGTACTTGGGATGATCTAAGTTATATATTATAATATGAGGTCATCTATATTGTAGAATCAGAGGGGTGATTAAACCTCTACTCCATTAGTGGTTAGGTGGACCACTAGATATGGATCATTCATCTTCGGCTTTGTGGAGATTTCATATCATGTATACTGTCAGATCTTGAGGGCTCACTCCTCCACACAAAGTTTCAAATAGTTAATATCTACTTGTTTTTAGGATACGATGAACTCATATAAATTTGTAGTTTGACACAAAGCTCTCCATTTCTAAGTTAAATTATTTGTTTTTCAAGACGCTAATATACATGCCTTACCAAAATGTTCTCAAGAAAGTAAGTGCAATAGAGCATAGATCAGATTTAAATTTTAATATCTTAAAAGATATTTTTGTGCATAAAATAGTAATTTTGAGTGGATGGATTGTGGTAATTATTTTAGCCTCTCTTGGTGAGAAGTGGTAAATATATATAAAAAAACTTTTGTCGTACTATCTTTATAGAGATTTGAACCTAAGTTTCTCATAGAAAAAATTCTCCCTCTCACCATTAATTCAAACATATATTTTTAAATAAGTTTTTATAAATAACATATTTATGATATTTTAAAAATAAAAAATTTTATTTTTAAAATTTATTTTTCTTATAAAAGAACAACAAGGAGACCTAACCTGCAATCCGAACTAAGCCAAAGTTTAAGCGGAGGTGCTCAACTCAAACCAAATTCAAATTCCTCTATGCTCATCCCGGACCAGCTGAGATATATATGATTTTTCCTAAATCCGCCTAATCCAACCTGAAAATTTTCTCAATCTGAATCCAACCTAATGTCAAATGAATTTGGAGTTTTCCAACCCAAGCTTGGGTTGGGTCAATTGGGTTGAATTGACCTTAACCCCAAGTCCCAACCATAATAAAAATAACATTTGGGAAGGATTTTTATTTATTTATTATTTATTATTATTATTATTATTATTTTTAATGTTAGGTTTGTAAATACGGGATTGGATTTATATATATATATATATATATATATATATATATATATATATATATATATATATATATATATATATATATATATATAAACTCTTAGGTATTATTTCGATACACCAATAATAGGTATAAATAATTGATTGTCTTTTTTTAACTATGATCGGTTAAGAAAAGAAAAGTTGGAAAGTTTCTTGTTAGGTTAATGTTTTCATAAAAGAAGCTTTAAAAATTTGTTATTTTTAATTTCAAGGTGGTGGTTTTTTTTTTTTTTTTAAAACAAATTTTACTTCTCTTACCATCTGCTGCCTAAGCATACAGCAAGGGGCGGCAATGGGTCATATTAATTTGGATCATAAGTCGACATTAATTAGTGAAATGATATTTTAATTTTCAAATTTGTGGATGCCTAATGGATGGTGTATTGCATACTTATTTTCAATACCAAAATGACATATTATTTTTCAAATAGAGCTCAAAATTGTTTCATATCCACATAGACATTACCAAACTAGGTTAAAATTTTGTATAGAACTAAATTATTATTTTTAGCTCCGTTTTTCTTTTAAATCATAATATCAAAAAAACTATTATATCAAAACAACTTTAAATTTGTTTCATTTCTTCCTTTTGATCATTTAACACTTCTCCTTTAAATATAGATTGTCTCCTTTAATCATTGTTCCATTTGCCAATTAATAAAATCCTTTGAATATAGATCGTCTGCAACCAAGATTTTGTTTTTGTATAAAACGTTTACAGCAAAAACCAACGTGGATCATTGCAACATAAGCACATAACCCTAGATCCAACTTCTATTCTCCTGATGTAGAAGATAACAATACGTCCAGATGTTTTCAGTGACATTTTGGAAACTAAAATATGTATATTATTATTCGATTTGGGTCAACAACTTGGATTTTATCTGCATCTTTTCTATTATTTAATCGAATTGCTCCCTCTCTCCTCCTCTGTGTGTAGCCACCTAGAGCATATTAGTAAGTTAAGAGGCTACATGACAAAGGCTGGATTGAGATCCATATTGTACATTTGTTGTGCCAGTCCAGGTTAGGTCATGATTTTGAAATGAGGTGAATATAAAGCTAGATTAGGCCTCAACATTAGAGATAGACCATCATTATTAACGAAACCATATGACCCTGCATTCTTTCTTGCTCTGCATGTAGCCTACACCGTCTCCCATTTTTCTCTCTTACATGCACGTCTCTCTTTCTGTCATCGAGCACATGCACATCATACTAGTCATGCACATGATTACAAACATGAGTACACCATATGCGTACCATTTTAGTACCCGTCCATGAACGAGTATGACTGAAATCATGCATGCACATGCGTACCCATGACATGAACACGTTAAGTATCATAAAAAGAAGCATCACATCCGGCTGAGGGCCTGCATGAATGGACGGATGGGATAGCATGGACTTGACATGATAATCACAAAAAACTCGTGGTGCTCTCTAAGCCGTCCAAACTAGAAATATCTCTGAATGTGGAGAACCAGCCACGTGTCAATTCTTGATATTATAAGGGGTATAGTGGATATAAAAAAAAGTAAGACAGGCATGGCCCCATATGTTGGATTTTCCGGTCCTAACCCTAAGAAAGCATACATGAAAGCATATATTCTCTTCCTCCCATGCCTTGTCTTCTTCTCGACACCTTTAACATCTGCAAAGCTTTAAACCTCTTTTTAAGGGGTTGGCATGTATGTGCTTTTTCGTATTTAACACTATTCGTTGATATTTTCAACATATGGGGAAAGACATCATCACTTGAAAGTTATTATAGTCATTATTCAATGATGAAATATAACAAGCTTTTGGATTTTTAAACCATTCCCTCTAATGCCCACTATCATAAACACCCAAATCATTCAATAAAAGAGATTATTATCTTCCATAATAAAAACTTATATGATTCGCCATTTCAATCTTTGTATAATATATGTGGAGCTTCAATTCTGACAACTAGCGCCCACATTTCCGTAATTCAGACTGTTTGTTTGTTGAATCCCACGGATCACGTGCACCTGAAATCTCCTCAGTTGGAACATCTCATCTCACTATCTCACCACCATTTTTAGTTGAATGTGGAATTTTATTCTATTAATTTCTTTTCTTAACTATTTATTTATTTGTAGGCTACAAATAAGAAAGTAGTACTGATTGTTGAAAAGATACTATGAGGTCGGCTTCATGGGAGCTTGGCATGAAGTTGAGCTCTGTGGGTCCCATTGTGATGTGTACAGGACATCAACCCCATTGATCAAGCACACCCTTCCATGAGCCAAAAAATCAGGCCAATGCATAACCTAGGTGGCCTATATATATGTGATTTGGCTTGTTTATACGTTGCACCATTAATCTTAAATTCCCGTTGTATATTAGTATTCTCTTTTCATTTTATGATTGAATTTCAAAATCTTTGGTGGGCTTTCCTTTTATCTGTTTGGTAATTTAGCGATGGATATTAGATTCAGCAATTACATGTTCATGGTATCTTTGATCCACAAAACATTTAATCTATTATTGCATACAAGTTTCATCAAGCAACTTCATGTGGAACAATTGTCTATGGTAAATCAACAAATCAATGATAGTATATGATAGGTGTGGCCTGATTATTTTTTTGGTGCCTGTGGTAATTATGTATAGCCTTTTCTGTTTTTTTTTTAAAATTATTTTTTTATTTAAACCAACGGTCTGGATTGCTGATCCATGGCCCCCACTTGTTATAATTGAAAAAGCAAATACACAGCCACAGCGCCAATATCATTCTTTACAAGGTGATACTCTAAGTTCAGAAATGAAAATTATTAGATTAGCAATTAGGAAAAAAATATTTAAATACCATTTATTAGCGCGCGGCAACGGTGTAATAATTTAAAAATGACCTGTTAATCCGGTAAATGCCACTAATTTTATAGTCATTTGACTCTAGAGCTGACTGGCCACTCCCTGAAGAGAGAAAGAAGTAGATTTTCATATGATGATGGTGATGGACCCTAAAGTTCTCAATGATAGCAAGTTGCTTTAAAGGGCCATGTTATTTTAGAACCTTTTGTTATATGAGGTTCAGGTACACGGGAAATGGTAGCTGTACTCGGCCACTAAGATGACATGAGGCTTGGCAGCATACGTTCCAACATGGCACGTGTGTGCAAGATCTGGGTCATTTATCAACTACCACTCATTGAGAAAAATCGTTAAGTGAAAAGCTCACATTGTCTATTTCACTATCATTCACTTCTCCTAACCGTCCATTTTGGTCCTACAAGTTGCACTTCTTGATGAGTGAACAAGCTTGAAAGTTTGGCCGTTGGGATGTTCATGGTGTGGTAGTATATGATGAAGGGACCAGATGTTTCACACATGTGTCATGTAATTGCTGAGGAACCCCTCCATCTCACGCGAGCGAGTACACACATCACTTCTCTTGCGTATATTGGATCCAACAAGGACACCATTTTAGTTTCTAGAGGACTAGGGCTACGTTCGTGTAGGCCTTCCTGTCAATCCATGGTATCTTTCTTTAAGGGTCAGATTACTATGATAGTTCACCACTATTTCAGAATTGGCGTAGTGTCTTCAACTGTAACATAGGGTGGTTGTACGCAATCCAGACCGTCCAAATCACTGACCAGTTGTGGATGGAGAAAACCTAAAAAAATTACAATGAGAAGATGTAAGTAACAATCTGATTTTTCCTTCAAAATATGGACGGCTTACTATTTCATTTTAACCATTCATTGAGAGCAATCAATTGAATTGATAGTATTTCTTAGTCAGTGTGTTTTCCACTACGTGCTCCACATTTGTAATGGTCTGGATTTCCGTACATAATGCAACATGTGAAGAGAATGAGTCACCACCATTTTTTGAAATGGTGAACTTTCACAAGCGTCCAGCCCTTCCGTAACACAAAGGTTAGATATCTCTGTCTCTTTCATTAATGGGGCTTATCATTAAGGATCAGTTTTTGACAAAAATGCCCTCCGAATAAACGAGTAGAACTTTAATCTTTGAGGGGCAGTTTTAGTATTTGACTTTAATTTGTTGCTTATTCATAGGTTCATCATTCTTTTCAAAGGGTCAGACGAATGTTTGGATAAGAATTCAAAATTTTCTGGAACTCACAAATAGCATCTTGGAATCACGATGCTGATTTAATGATTGGACCTTCCAAAATTTTAATACTCTGCTAGAGTGTAATAGATGATACTCAGGCACTTAGAAATTACATACTATGCATACAAGCTAATCAAATTAATTTTTTTAATTGTAGGTCCCGGTTTAGATATATTTATGCACCAAAAATTAAGATTGTTTTTAAGGTGGTTAAAAATGAAAATTATCTAATCATCCTATATATTTCAACAAACAAGTGTTCACTAATCAGGGGTTAGATTTGTTCAACCGTTCTGATTTTGTGACCGTGACTTAGGGATAATGCGTCCACAATTTCATCGGTTGAATTTGATTTAACATATGCTACTTTTTCAATTTTTGAGTACCTGAGTATCAATCGCCATGGCTACCAGAGTATCAAATATGTCTGGCTAGAGTCGTATTTTAGTCATGCACTTTCCCTGGCTACTTTCCCTGGCTGGCATCGGATCGAGTATCAGATTAGGTCCAACTTGATTCGGCCTGAAATGTACATGAGCTGGCACGAACTCGATCTGATTTGTGACCGATTTCAGATATTTGACTCGAACCGTTCCAATACACGGTTGGCTTGACCTGAGTCCGACTCGGTTAGAGAAACCGAGTCGGATTGGGTTGGGTCTATGGGTCCTATCATGAGGTATGTGTTATATCTAAACCGTCCATTCATTTGGAGAACTTGTCTTAAGGCTTGAGCTGAAAACTAAGACAGATCTAAAGATTAGTTGGACCACACTTCAAAAAACAGTTGGGAATTAAACATTTACCATTGAAACTTTTAGGAAATCACAAAAGTTTCGGAACAATATGAAAATTTTTTTCCTATTCACCATGTATTTTTAGCCTTATTAACAAATTAAATTGAAAATAAATGTTATGGTGGGGCCCTATAACTCTGATCTCATTTGCAGAGCAGCTCGAGGCGCATCAGGAGTCATTTACGCACGACACGTATGTACACCAGCTGTATCGCTGGCATGTCTCACAGGAAATCGGGTTAATTGCCGCCAGCCTTATCTACCAAGAGATCCTTCGAGCCATCCATCTTATTTCTCCGGATATAACTCTACCCTAACTCCAAAATCCTACACGCGCCCGCCGATACAAAATGGCTTGAATACATTGTTGAGATCCAAACCGTGAAAAGATGGGGCCCACTTTGAAGATTACCTGTCTTCGTAATCGTTGTCATCTAGCTGCTAAGGGACTACATATGCACGTTGGATATGGAGATAGCGCAGCCATTATCCGTTCATTTCTTACAAACACGTGTGGCCAATCATATGAGTGACCAACATCATTTCTTGGTGGAGCTTATCTACACGGTGGGCCTATCCGTTGCACGGCTTGGATAATCCCCATCCTCGCAAAAATGTACGAACGGGTATGAAGGCACGATTGTGGGGTTAGGAAACACAGTAACGTGATACAAACTCAACCCCACCAAGCAGTGATCACATGCATATTGCATGTGAACTTGCACACACAGCCCCATCTTTTCCTGCAGGATGTGTTATTTTCGGAAAATCTGATCCGTTGTAAAGATGAGCTACAACTCGATGATCATCTATCAGAAAAATCAGGCCTACAGAACGTTAAGATAGGGTACACCTAGACCCAAAACATCAGCCGCCCTTTGGCCATGACACCATAAGCCGCCCAGTCAGAAGATCAGTCTAATTTCAACCCCGTCTGATGATCTCCATGGACCTACTTTTACGGTCTGGATGGTTTACAAAAAATCAAACATAGGCAGAAAAGAAGTGACTGCACGTGAAAGTTTACGTACGGTGCAGATGTCAAGAGTTTCCAGTCCTAGCCTCAGTTCGAGTTACCGTAGTACGGCCTGTATAGTATGTTACTCAGTAGGCTTTTATTGTACTGAGTAAACTCTGTTGGCCACCTTGAATGCATAGGGTTTATCCACACCATCCATTCGTTTTTCCATGTCATTTTAGGGGTTGAACCCAAAATTGATGCATATCCAAAGCTCAGGTGGACCATACCAAAAGAAAAAGTAAATGTATTGATTTCCACCGTTGAAAACTTTATATGGCCCAGTGATGTTTATTTGTCATCCAATCTGTTCAAAAGATCAGAAAGACATGGATTAAGGGAGAAAAAACAAATATCAGCTTGGTGGTGTGCTCCACTTGAGTATTGGATACACTCCATGTTTGGGATAAATCCCTAAAATTACCTGTTAAAAGAGATGGACGGAGTGGATAAATTGTATGAATGATATTTAGGCCCACAAAGTACACGTGGATGGGTATGGAGGGTAGTACATAGTTTTTCAAGAGCTTTTTCTTATCCACGGAATTTACAGGTTACAACCAGCCGTTCAGGTGTGGGTTAAAAACTAAAAAGTAAATGAGATAAAATTAAAACAGGTAAAAAAAGTTTTATATATATATATACACACACACTTAATAATAGATTCAGATTGGATCAAATCGATTCGGATCACATCGATCCAGATTGACTACGATCCGAACTCGATCCAATGAACGATCGGATCTAATTGGCCCTACTCAAACTGCACCGATCCAGGCCTTCGGTTCGATTCAGATCGGGTCGGATCCACTGAATCGGGTCAGAAATGTCAAGCTCTATGCACCATTTAAAAATGGTGGTGACTCTTCAAGCACCCACCCACATGATGTAGCTTTACGACAATCTAGACCATCTAAATCTCAAATTCTACTTTTCTTTTAACCATCCATCTGAGATCCATTTATTGAATGATTAGGATTGCTTGATCAATGTTCTTTTAGAGATATGATCAATCTACAATGGGACGCCCAATTTAGATGGTCTGGTGGATAGCTGTATCTGAGTTCCGCCTGTGAGAATGATTAGTCCTTGTGGATTTCCCGGTACTATTTGGGAGATCCAAATGTTTTATTTGGACTTTTGACAGATAGACCCTGCTTTTTGGTCTATATCTAAATAACCCCCCATCTTTTAAGTGTTGTTAAATAAAACTTTATCTTTTCAAACGTTAGCCGAAAATCCTTACCCATATGCACCACTACTCTATTTTCAAAAATCCAAAACTGCCCTCCCACTTGCTCATGGATCGTTACACCTTCTACCACAACGATTACCAACATTTTACACATTTTTATCTATAAATGCTTCCGTGTGGCCACCATGATATTTGCGAGAAATCGACCTTGTCCCTCCTTTTTGTCAGCTGATATTAGGTCATGAGCTCAAGGAGTAAGCATATTCAAAACTCAAGTGGAAAACACTGTAGAAAAATGTCGAGAGGAAAGTGTCTGTGATCGAAACCCTCCCATGGTCTACCAAGATATTTATATGCCATCTAAACCATTCATAAGGTCATTTCCAGTGAACGAACTGAAAATTAAAAAATATCGGCTTGATCTAAAACTTTTTGTGGCCGTATCAATATTTCAATAGTGAGTGTTCACTCCTCACTATAGCCTGTGGCGTGGCCCACGTAAGTTTTGGATCTGCCTCTTTTTTAGGCTCATGTCTAACATGACGAAATGAACAGACGTGTCTCATAAACATTAGGGTCCAACTTATCTTCCAACCACAGGAGCTTGCTGCAGTCGGTGTGGCTCGTAATCATGTCCCAAATATCTGGTCATTTCATAGTTGAGGTGGGCCACCTTGTGCAAAATAAAGATGTAGTCAGAAATTTTCTGTCTAGCTACGGATTTGTTTGGAAACATGTGGTGTGCTTCCACCTTTCTTAAAAAAAAAAAAAAGAAGAAGGTGTGGCCATACCTGCTTTTTAAGTTAGAAGGTCGAAACAGTCTGACCCACCTGATGGAAAGCTTCACTGTCACACAC
This sequence comes from Magnolia changhungtana, assembly GCA_030180095.1. NCBI lineage: Eukaryota > Viridiplantae > Streptophyta > Magnoliopsida > Magnoliales > Magnoliaceae > Magnolia > Magnolia changhungtana. The sequence goes on along the minus strand of JASAUF010000084.1, from coordinate 1,427,220 downwards.
GTGTGTCACATTGGATGTAAAGGATCCACACGTCTGTGGGTTCAGCAAACATCAAGTTACCCTTTCTGCTTTTGGCTACAAATCATAAATGCACTGCTGGTAGTGTTCTCGTAGAACGCATGGACACATCATATATAGCATGCGTGGCCTGGTTCCCACCATTGAATGGCATGCATGTTGGAGATCCAAGCCATTCATCAGGTACGGTACGCTATAAGCATGCCCTAGACCAAATAATAATAATAATAGTTGTAGTGGTCCACTTATGGCGAATATCACACTTGTATTAGAAAATATTAATGTTAGAAAAAAGGTCCAACGACCCAAATTCAACAGATGCATGGCATCTTATAAATAGTGCGTCCTACCTGATGAATGGCGTAGATATGTCACCCGATGAGATATCCAACGGTAGAAACAGGCTTCGGGTGGTGGTTGTGGTGCCAGCCCCACATCCTGCAAAAACCCTCGCTGGTAACATGCTTTATGGTGTTGTACAAATTGCTAGGAAGTAAATAGTTGGTTAAAATGAGGGAGAATCCTCTCTAATGTTTGATAGAAGAAGCGTTTTTTCTACAATTTTTGCTTGTGGGGCTTACTCTAATTTGCATACCGAATGCAATCCGTCTAATACTGTATGCAGAATTGTAAGGCCCGAACTATACATTAGATATGGATATCTGAAGAACTATAAGGCGTATCTTGTTGGGATACTATTGTTGTTGTAAGTCGGATGTTGAGTCTTCCTCTCCTTACACCCTTAAAGAAGCTATGATAGAATTGCTGATTTTGTTGATGGTGTTGGATTAGGGACACAAACCTGTTCTTATAGTTATAGAAGGCAAAGGTGTTTGAAATCCATCAAAACTCCTCTTCCTTACAGCTCAATATGAATTTGATAATCTCAATCCCACTTAAATACGGTTTGTGTATTACCATTCCACCCCTTACATGAATTCTAGAAACATTACAATTTAGTGAGGTCTACTGGTGCACCCTATCACATTATCCAACCCTTAGGACAATTCAGACCGTTGATCAATAAGGCCCACCTTATAGAATTCTTACAATCTGTTCATAAAGGCCGCCCCCATCAAATAAGATGGTCGATTGATCAAACTCCTGTTACATGTACAGATTTAAGACATTTCATAATATTACTCATGACTAAGTGGTAGATACTATTCATAAAGGCCACCCCCATCGACTAAGATGGTCAATTGATCAATAAGGCCCACCTTATAGAATTCTTACAATCTGTTCATAATTGCCCACCTTATAGAATTCTTACAATCTGTTCATAAAGGCCGCCCCCATCGACTAAGATGGTCAATTGATCAAACTCCTGTTACATGTACAGATTTAAGACATTTCATAATATTACTCATGACTAAGTGGTCTGGGCAAGGTGGATCTGGAACGAATATCTGCCACCAAAAATCTCTTTGTTTCTGTGAAAGCTGATCCATAAAGCTGTCCCCATGGAGACAGTGGTGCAATCTAGAGGAATTCCCCTTGCTTCCGAATGCTTTTGTTGCAGCATTGGTTCAGCTCGTGGCCCTGCGGTGGAGTGGCGATTTAGCCTCGGCAGTCTGGAGTTTCTTCGGATCGTCGCTCGGAATCTCTATTTTGTAGATGCAGTCGGTGGTTGCTAGACTGTTTCAATGGAGAAGGTCGCATGTGGTCCACTTCTCGTCGACGAACTCTCAGCACCTGGCACCCGCCTTCATCTGGTGGGAACTGTGGAAAGCCAGGAATGGCGCGGCCTTCAATGAGAAAGCTCCTTCAGCTGCTGCTGTGATTGCTCGAGTGACGTGGTGGCTCTCCACGACGATATCGATTTTGTTTCCTCCTAGATCCTTAACTGGCAGGAGTTGTGGTGAGCAGCCGATTAAACACTCGGTGGTGGCTTGGAGAAAACTACCTTTGGGTTGGGTTAAAGTCAATGTGGACGGGTCCTCAAGGGGTAATCCAGGTTTGGCGGGAGGCGGCAGAATATGCAAAAATGAGAAGGGAGAAATCATCTTCGATTTCTCGTTTGGTTATGGGGTGATGTCTAACATTGGAGCTGAATTGAGAGCGGCTCACGACGGTTTATTTCTTTGTTTTAGTAAAGGTATCTTCAAAGTGGTGATCGAATCAGACTCAGAATTAGTGGTTCGGGCTTTCAAAGGAAATGCGGGTTTAGGCTGGAAATGGAAAGGCTGGTTTCTTAGAACGGAGAAGCTCAGGCATCTTGGGCAGGTGGAGTTCTCTCATATATACAGGGAAGGTAATGCCCCGGCGGACGCGCTGGCTCGGCGGGGAAGCTCGTCCCAAACCCGCCTTTTATATTCGTGCAGGAATACCCTTCTTAGAGAGGTCAGAGGTTTCCTTTTCTTAGACAAGGTCGAGTTGGGTGCAGTTAGGAGCAAGTAACCCTTCCCTTCCTGTTTTGCGGTGTTTGGTCGCCCCTGCCTGGTTCTTTCTTGTCCATGCTTTTTCTGTTTCTTACGATAGGCCTTCTGCAGGTCATTTTTTCCTCGGTAGACCCGAATTGTAATTTTTGTCCAGATAAAAAAAATAATAAAATAAAATAAAATTGGTAGATGCTGTAATGTTCAGCACTCGGTTCATGGGTCTGATTGCCCATATGGTGTGTGGTCGTGTGGGTGTAAGTGTGAGTGTGTGTGAAAAAAATTTAAGTTCATTTCAACCGTTTAATAAATATCTACCAATCCAATAGTTACATAATCAAATAATCAAGTGTTTATTATTATTATTATTATGATACATCTGAAAAGTAGGATGAATGATTTTGCCAGTTCATGAGTTTGGATTAGTTGCCTACCTAGATTACAATTTCTCACTGCCTGCGCATCATCCCTCACACTCTGCCAGAGTGTCAAAGCTTTCCCCATACTGGACGGACTCGTATATATGTTAGTTAATTTTGCACCATTTAAAAAGTGGAGGCGACTGTCCTCCTCACGTGGTACTGATGCTCAGAGATCTGTACCGTCCGAGTTGCCAGTCCCATTTTGATTGGATTATATCTCTAAATTCACAAGGTAAAACTGAAAGAAAAGAATAAGTGGTCCAGAATAATAAGTGGATTATATCTCCAATAGATGTCTAAAAATAAAATAATAAGTGGTCCACATTCAAAAGGTAAAACTAAACGGTTAACGTTATATTTTGAGTGCAATTTTTTTGGTAGCTTCACCCACGTACAATTAGGTCAGCAATTTGGGATGGTCTGAAATACATACAAGGACACTCTTCTTAACATACGAGGTTACCTTACTGATACAACATCTCTGAAATACAGAGAGACAGTGTCCATACATGAAAGAATGCACCCGTACCACCACAAGTTGTGGTGGTACCCGGTACTATATATGGGCGCCCCTCTTCAAGTCTACGTCACTGATACACCATTCTTCAGTGGGAGCGGATTAGGTACGCCCCTTACCATGGGTCCCATCTTGATCTGTGTATTGTATATCCCTGCTGTTTATTTGTTTTGTTGGATCATTTTAGGTCATGATCTAAAAAATGAAGCATATCTAAATCTCAGGTGGACCATATCTTAGGAAACAGTGGTGATTTTCCTTTAAAACTTTCTTCTGAGCCACAAAAGTTTTGGATCAAGATGATATTTCTTTTATCACTTCATCAATGTTTGTGTGACCTTATCAACAGGTTGGATGGAAAACAAACATTATGGAAGCATTGGGTCAGCCCTAGGAAGTTTTTAACGGTGGAACATTCAACCACAACTGTTTCTTACAGTACCTGAGATTTGGATCAGCTTGATTTTTGGGATCCTGTACTAAAATGATCTGGAAAAAAAGATGGACGGCATAGATAAGCAATACATATATCGAGGTGGGCCCCACTGTAAGGGTGTCACATGCTCCTCTCCCCTCTGAAATACATGGTGGCAGTGTCCATACATGAAAGCATGCATCTGATACCACCACAGGTTGTGGTGGTACCATGACCTGTGGTAGTACCAGGTACCATATCAGCGCACCTCTTCTTAACACATCCTCTTTCTCTGAAATACACAGTGACAGTCCATATATGAAAGCATGCCCGCCATCTCTCTCTCTCTCTCTCTCTCTCTCTCTCTACCTCAGAACACAGAACACACAGAAAAGCATGCAACCTATGTGTTGCATATGTGATGTAGACTGCATAAGATGCCCAATTGCTTTCATGTCTTAGCCATTGTCAGTGGCGTATATGTGTCAGAGGCGTATACGTGTTGTCTTCTTTATTTCCCATTTTACCCTTCAACCGAATAATTGACTAGAATGACCAGAGTCTTAACTGTCTGAAATTGCTGACAATGACTATTATCGGCCAAACATATCTTTTGTGTTTCTGTTTTCAATGGAATTCCATTCTTGTGGTATATTAATGCCCCCTTAACAAACCTCCTCTTTGAACAGTTAAATGACTATAACTTCTCTCAAACTAACATTTGGGCTTTATTTTAGGCCCATTGAGCCAGTACTTGGCCTATCCCTGAATGGATCAACGGTTGATCCACTCAAGAGCGCGGCCTTGAAGAGATCCACAACAATCTAAATGTGTCTTTGCGAAGATAAACACATATATAAGTTTAGGGTGAGATTCGAGTAATTTATTGACAATTCCTACAACCTAATGATGATGGTAAATCTGCGAATAACTTAACAATAATTAAACGAAATGAAATTTTTTCAACACACTTATTAATAATCAAGCAATTTAAGTTTAAAAGAAAATACAAATAATTAAGATTGTATTAAAAATTTATGTGATTGGATGTATTTGTAGTGGAGATTGCTTGCTTAAGCTAATAGCTTGAGGAAGGAAAACCCTAGTATAAAAATTGACCGAAATACTACTCAATCCATCACAACTTCATTGACCTTAGGTCAATTGGACAACTCATCACTCATGTAAATTGGACTATTAACCCAAATAGTATCAAGATCACATGATCTTTTGTTAGTTTGAAATCTAATTCAATAGGCTTTCAAACATGACTAATTTTATGTGATTATGATATCATTCGATACCAAAGAGTGACCAAATATAAGTAATTTAAATATCAGCGGGTCAAGAGTTGAAGAGATGGGCCTCATTCAGTTTAAACAGTTGGGTTTAGGTCAGGTCTTAAGAGTACTTGTACTCGGTCTAATCAAGTCTAGGTCTTGCTATCCTTTTAAGAAGACCCAAACCTAGATCCAATCAGGTGCTCGGCCTTTAGAGCTGGTTTTTAGTCAAGTTTGGATCATGTTCAAGAGCCAAGTCTAGGTCAAATGAGGGCATTTACATGGTTTGGACCACCCGATGGTTGGATCAATAAATAGCACACACATTCATGGCTCAATATTGTAAGCCCAGTTATTTATTTTGTCGATTAAGTGCCTAAATTGCGGGCCATATGGTGATCAAAGTAGCAGAAAATTTTGGCTCGGATGCAGCCTATATCAGCCTACGGCCTAAATTCAGGGACCCACAGCTAAGTGGGCCATGTCTGGGGTGTACTTCTGAGAGTTTTGCTTTTCAGGTCCAGCTGGAGTTGAATTAAGGTCCATTTATAATACTATCAAATACCAGAATTGGGCTTGAATATCTGGACAGTGGGCCTGGCTCAAAAGTAAGTGGGCCACACTCAGGCCCAACAGTTTTTACAACCGTATACCCCAAATAACGAAAACTGTTTTCTGTAAAGATTCTAACTTGCAGCTTATTCGAATAATTAACGTAGAGTTTACATATAAAGACGTGAGAGCCAAGATTCTCCTAGAGAATGCCCAGGCTACACGGTGCAGGTAGGATTAAGATCCTACTCGAGCCCAAGGGTGCTACCATCGCGGCACACGTGTGTGTGATCCAACCACTCGTTAGGAAGGGCCCATGGTGCATGTACGTACATTGATCCAGAATTCAGGTCACTCTACTCATTGAGTGGGCCACGTTTATACACTCAATGTAGATCACTGGTCAGTGTTCCGACCATCTATCTTTTTCAGACGTGTGTGGTAAGTAACAGACGTTGGTCAGTCTGATTTTCATGCCACGGGACATTGACAGGATGGTCCACCTTATCAACGACCTGGATCGATCCAACACACATCTCTGCTCGAGAGTAGAATTCTAGCCTAATCGCTAGAGCAGCCTTAAAAACCTAATTTAGAAAACTGCACTAACTAAATGAGATTTGGATGATAGTGATACTGAGTAATAAGAAAAGGATGGCACCAAAAGCAAAGAGAGGAGAATACAATAAAAAAGAGGGAGCCACTGTTTGGATGGACATCCCTTCTTGTCTACTTTTGCTAATACAATAGTATAAAACCAATAACCCTTGTACTACGGAAAGTGGAAGATATGGGTGAATTTATCAAATGGGGTGGGTGCGAATATCAACTCTCTAAGGAAATCATGATTAAAAAGAGGCCTGAAATACAGCTGGTTGGACCACAAGTTATGGACCACCCAGGAGAACGCTTCTAACCTATTAAGTGCGTGTAACATCCAACCCATCCAATATGTTGGACCCACATGAGGATCACCTTGTGCTAAATATCAGCCATTTGCACTCATTGAGTTGGCCAAACTCATATTTTGATATTTATCAATGGCTATATTTGTTTTCTATGCTGTGTCCCACTTGATGAGTGGATAGGGTACCGTATAACTTATTTTCCTATAGGTGAAGAAATGGTGGAGTCAACTTATTGGAAGGTTTACATCTGACATGCACTAAACCAGTTGGAGGTTAGTCATTCAGTGTACTGTAACTTGTGGTCCAACTGGTTGGACTTGAGACCTTCTCATTAAATAAATAAAGATGTAGATGGCTGAGTAGAGTAAAATGGACAATGTCTAATAGATACACTCATTACCTACTTTTTGTAATACATTAATGGTGCAAGTGGTACTGTTATATGAAGAGAAGTAGAAAAGGGCTGAATCTATCAAATGGGGTGGGTGTAAAATATCAATTCTCTAAAGAAATCACACTTTTATACATGTTTTTTTTTTTCAAAAAAAAAAAAAAAAAGGAAAAAGAAAAGCAAAGAAAATAGATGGAGATGGCTGGGGCATGCTCAAGGACTAAAGAAAGAGAACCACAAAAGCAAAGGCAGGTTGCCCATACTCTAATTCACATTCTCCTAACACCTTTTTTCTCCTGACATGAACTTTTGTGGGGCTGAGCTGATTATTATAAGCTTTCTTTTGAGGTTGGACAGCTTAATCTTGGTTATTCAATCTTAGTAGTATGGTATCCTCACAATCATCAAACCTCTCTCTTTCTCTCTCCTTGCTTAATTATTCAAAATCTTAGTAGTATGGTATCCTTACAATCATCTCTTTTTCTCTCTCAGCATATCATTGAGGAGGATCCTCTGCAACTGTTTGTAGATTCTACTACTAGTGTGTTTTTAACATGCGTGTAAAAAGTATGAACTTCACTCAGGTAATGTTATTCGACTAATGTGTAGGGTCCACCCTGTTGTGTGTATGCTATCTAACCTGCTTATCAAGTGAGTCCCACCATGATAGTAATAGACCCCTTATGGATAGTTGAATAACATTTACGTGAGTAAGTTCAAGGCGTTTAATAACCTTTACATGCATGTAATTAATAATAACCTTTTTAAAAATAAATAAATAAATAAAAATTACAAACTTTGAATGTAGATAGTCTGTATTGAAGGCACAGGAGATTCCTGTGCCATACGTTATCACTGGTCCACGTCATAGGTGCTGATCTAAGCTGACATCAGCTGAAAATTTTAAAAAAGAGAAATACACAAATATTTCCTCACAGGTGTACATTAAATTTCTCTTTTATGCACAGGAAAGAAATCTACACCGTCCACCAGATGCACCATTCCAGAGGAGGCCCACACGGCTGAAAATCAAGTAAATCCGTGACTTTTGTGGTCCACACCACGTACAGAAGTTGAGAGGGGCCGTGCACCATTGAAACATTCAAAACCATTTTTGGGGACATTTCGAGACGTTTTTTGATGATCAACACCGTCCATCATGTGTGTCCCACTTGAATGTAATTTTAGACCAAGTTTCAGGTGGTATACACAACTCATGTGGGGCCCACCAAGTGCATTTACATGTTTTTACGTGTATACTTATGTTTGCCGATGGTATGGCCCACATGAGTTACATGGACGGATGATTTTGGGCCTTGTGCGCCCACCCTGGGCTCGCGCATCTAGTGGACGGTGCTGATGTTCGAAAGGCATCAGGGTGGGGCCCACACAGCTCGACCTCACGGACGACCGCTTTACGCTCGAGCGCATAGTACCTTTTCCCACATATATATATATATATATATATATATATATATATATATATAAAACTACTTTTTTTTCACTCAATTATTTTAACTGTATTAAAATGGAACCATTCCTTCTCTGACCTTTTATGTTTCCTTTTGTTTTTTCAGATTTTACCATCTCCCCAATGGTCAGAACCGAAATAAACAGGAATATTTCCCGTACCACTCTTTTGTCGTAAGCTGTCTTACTAATTATGACAGTCACTCTCGTATAGGGACATGGAGTGCTTTGCACAAAAGCAGGTGGATGATTTTATGTGCAGGAGATCCAACCATTAGATCTAAGTGCGCCACCTCATGTTTTTATATGATCCCAAAAAAATACGCCATTCAAAGACTCGGGCAGGTCACATCATAAGAAGTAGATATGGTGAGGATGCCTGCCATAAAGACCTTTAACATTGTATGTGGAGTGCACCTTGATGTTTATATGCTACCAATTTCATTCACGTAACGCAACTATTAGCTAGGCAGTAGGTCACATCACATGAATTTAGAGATTTAAAGCATGAGTTTGACCCCGTTCCTTATGCTTTGGTCCAAGTGAGTCTTGGATCAGCTTGATTATTGGGCTTTTTCATCGAAACCGTTCATTAGTTGTGAGCCACCAGGATAAGGGGAAATTACTAAAATCAATTTAATTCAAAACCCATGCGGGTGACCACTCCAAACTTAAGAGGTTTTAGGCCCAATTTTACATTGTTTATATTGGCATATTCGCCCATCTGAATTGTTTGTTTCGCTAATATTTTGTATGTATGGTGAGAATAAGGGTTATCATCCAATAGATGTATTGCTGTCAATTCAATCAAACAAGGCTACATGTGTGAACAAAGGCATGTATTCAAGTTTTGTATGTGAGTATGATGCATGGGCCTGCTAGAGTCTACTTGATTCATGGTTTGATTGAATCAGTGGTGTTCCCCCATATTAATAAGGATAGATTGGATACTGGACACAAGATTCAGTTATCTTCTCAACAACTAATTGTACTCAGCATTCAAGCGATTTGTGAAAAGGTAGGGGTTAAAACTTTCGAATATATTTTTTAATTTCCTTGTGATAATAGATGTGAGTCTATGAACTTAAATATACATATAAATAAAAGAAGGTTAAACAATGTCAATTTTATTAAAATTTAAATGTATAGCTCATTACAATCAACAAAGTGCTAATCAACCAAATGTAATAAATGAAAAAGAAAGATAAATACTTGAATTGTCTATCAGAATAGACAATCGAGGCGAGTAGTTAGCAAGATGTGATCGAATGGGTATGATCAGTTAAATTTGGACTCAGTTGATGATGGATCTACAACTTAAGGTTATGAATATTTAATATGCTCTTAAAATATTGTGGAGAAAATTGCTAGGTAGTAGCGATCTATGCTAAAACTAGACTTGTCTATGCTAAGATAAATAGAAAAGATATCTATAAAGTAGATAGTTGTGTTTGGAGTAGGACCTTAACCTCTTTTTTGTGTACTCCTTTTATACCTCGTCGAGGTGACAAAACCCTAGTTGGGTTTCTTTACTGATCCTGGATCATTCGCACTTTGTGGATATAAGAATCTCCTGGATGGATCCAGAACTGTTGGCTTCTCGGATCTTCTTTTCGTAGTCGATTTTGCTACAGAGATCTTCGTGGTCCACTAAATGGATTTGGAATCAGGCCTAGGAATGCCAAGATTCCTCTAATGAAGACTGTTAGGCTTAAACTAGGAAACCTCAAGGGCTAACTTTAGACTTCAAATTCATGATCATTGTCACTCATCTGGTGGTCCACCTCCACTTTTGATCGAGGTGTTGGGCGGTCCAAATCAAACCACCTCCTACCTTTAACCATCTCTACGATAGGTTAGAATGATATAAGTGATAATGGATAGGACCCATCACATCTTGATGTCCCAAAATCTTGATCCTAATCTGGCCTCGGCCATGGGATCATGCCCTCAAGCTCTCCCATTCTTTTGATTTTGATCGGTGTGTAACATGCGTCCTAATCCGACCGATGTGTCTATTTTTCCTTACTTGGGCCCGAATTGAAACCGAATTCATTTAGATATTGGTTCGATCCTTCGATATTCGGAACCTTATCAAACGCTACTGACGTAGGGATGAATGTGATGAGGCTAATCACCGTCTTCCTCAAGGATAACTACTCTGAATCCATTGAGCTTCTCTGGACTCCTCACAGAGACTTCTCGTATCAATGAGGAAAGAAAGCAAGAAAATAGAAATAAATTATAATAAATTCAAATTTTCATTGATTAATTGAAATAAATGAGTTCACAACCCTTTAAATAGGGATACCAAGCAATAAGAGAGAAATCAGAAACAAATTATAACTAAAACTCCCAAAATTTCGTAACTTACTATATAAATAGTAAATTTACTTTTATAGTAAGCGTCCTATGTGGTTTAACGACGTTATTCTGCTAATTATTCTAAGCACTTTTCATGTTGCACACAACTCTTAAAACCCAACGGTTGAAGAGTTATAATCAAACTAAAACTTACTATTTATAGTAAAAATGGAACTAAACATGGAATTTGGTCGTCGATAAGATGGAATCTCATAAATTCGACATAGGCAACCCGGCTATGTCGGGTTGGTTGACTAAAGTAGCTCGTCTTACCCCAAAATTATAACTCATTCTGGTTTGTGAGATATGCCCGTTTTAAAGTTCTGACAGTCTTGATGACTTTTGGCTCTAATCGGGACTTCTCTGGTCCATCTTGGACACGAAAGTGTTCGCGACCCGCTCTACATTAGTCCCCTCCACTTCAAAAGAACTCGTCCTCGAGTTTTCATGCTACTTCGGTTCATGATACTCTGTCTGGTGCGCCGTAACGATACCTGGATCAAAAGTTATGATCAATTTACGGTTTACCTTCTTTTGGTCCAACCATGCTAAGAATGTATCCCGATAGTATCTTTCAATATGATCTAGACGATCTCCTCCATGGACTAGTCATCGAGCAAAGCTGTCATCGAGGTCCTCATCGCTAGAACTCACATTATCTGGTATAGCCCTACGATTCACCACTGGTAGTACTCTACGAAAATTGAGGTTGTGCCATATAGCAACCACGAGCGGTTGAGTATCACATAGGGCTCGTGGCTAAATTAGCGCATCCGCAATATGGCTGAGGGTTGCCTGCAACCGTTGCATGGTCAACTGACTCTCCCGGTGGAAAGCTTTCATTCTTTCCAAAAGATAATTAATCCCCGGATCACTATCCACAAGATTTTTGTTCATACCTTCGTTGTTTATCATCAGCCTGAGGGGAGTCGTTGCTTTGATACCAATTGACGCAGGGATGAACGTGATGAGGTCAATCACCATCTTCCTCAAGGATAACTACTCCAAATCCACGGAGCTTCTCTGGACTCCTTATAGAGACTTCTCGAATCCATGAGAAAAGAAAGCAAGAAAATAGAAATTGACGCAGGGATGAAGTGATGAGGATAAATACTCTGAATCTACGGAGCTTCTCTGGACTCCTCATAGAGACTTAAAAACGAGTTCACAACCCTTTAAATAGGGATACCAAGCAATGAGAAAGAAATCAGAATCAAACTATAACTAAAACTCCTAGAAATCGCGACTTACTATAAATAGTAAACTTACTATTTATAGACGGTCGTGATGTCTACTAGTGCGCAAGGTTTTCGGCCAAAAATAGTAAGTGTCCTATTTGGCTTCACCAAACTGTTCTCCTAATTATTCTAAGCTCTTTTCACGTTGGGCGCAACTCCTAAAGCCCGACGGATGAAGAGTTATAATCAAACTAAAACTTACTATTTATAGTAAAAACGAAATTAAAGCAGGGAAACGACCGTCGATCCAGGGGTTTTTCATAATTTCGGGCGTCATAACCCTGTGTATTAGGGTTGGTTGGCTAAAGTAGCTCGTTCTACCCCAAAATCATATATTTTACATCAGGTAACTGATTCTGGATTGTGAGATACGCCCGATTTAAGGTTTGATAGTCTGGATCACTTTTGTCGTCGACCGGGCCTTTTCTGATCCATCTTAGCCATGAAACTGTCCGTGACCCGCTCTACATCAGTCCCTTCCACTTCAAAAGAACTCGTCCTCGAGTTCTCATCCTGCGCTAGTTCATGATACTCGGTCAGGTCCGCGATGTTGAAAGTCCGTGAGATCGCCATGTCATCTGGAAGATCAACAACATAATCATTGTCATTGATCTTTCGGATGATTGGTACCGGTCCAATCTTTTTATTCTTTAACTTGTTGTACGTCCCAGTTGGAAATCGTTCTTTGTGCAGATTGACCATTACTTGAACGCCCACCTCGAACACTTTTTGTTGCCGATGCTTGTCCGCTTGCTCCTTGTACTTTTCATTCGAGGCATTTAGCTTGGTTTGTACCTTCACATGAATGCCCATAATCTTGTCAGCCATATGTTCTGCTGCAATGCTCATGCTTGGGAGCTTGGGCAGAGGGACCAAGTCTAGTGTGTGGCGAGGTACTCGTCCGTAAATAACCTGGAATGGAAATTTCCCTATCGAGCAGTTCACCATATTGTTGAATGCAAACTCTGCTTGAGACAAGGCCAAATCCCATTGCTTCGATTTTTCTCCTAGAATACAGTAAAGAAGGTTTCCCAACGTGCGATTCACAACTTCGGTCTGCTCATCAGTCTGTGGGTGGTAAGCACTGCTAAATTGAAGTCGTGTATCGAATCGAGTCTACAAAGTCCACTAAAAGTGGCTAATGAACTTCGTGTTACGATTAAAAGTAATGGTCTTGGGAACCCCGTGTAGCCGTACGACTTCCCTTAAGAATAGATTCGCCACGTGTGTTGCATCGAGGGTCTTTTTGTATGGGATAAAGTGTGCCATCTTAGAGAAATGATCTACCACCACGAACACCGAATCCATACCGCATTGTGTTCGTGGGAGACCAAGCACGAAGTTCTTTGATAAATCCTCCCAAGGACCATCAGGCACAGGTAACGGGGTGTAGAGGCCCGTATTCTGAGATTGCCCCTTGAAGGTCTGACAAACATGACAACGTTTTATGGTTTTTCCCATATCACGTATTAATTGTGACCAGTAATACCGTTCTTCCACAAGATCTCGCGTCTTGTCTTACCCAAGGTATTCACCGAAGCCACCTCCATGTAACTCCTGAATAATCTGCTCCCTCAGAGAACTTTGGAGGATGCACAATTGATTTTCTTTGAAGAGAAAATCGTCCTATATATGAAGGTCACTGGGGTGACCTTCTTGGTACTTCACCCAAGAATCTTTGAAGTTCTCATCCTAGGCATACAGCTCCTTGAGACAGTCGAAGCCAACCATCTTGTTGCTCATCGTAACGATTAGTGATGCACGACGGCTAAGTGCATCAGCCACCTTGTTCTGCTGCCCTGACTTGTGCTTAAGAACGAACGTGAATTCCTATAAAAACGTAACCTATCTAGCATGCACACGATTCACGTTAGTCTGATTATTAATAAACTTTAATGTTTGATGGTCAGTGTACAGAACAAACTCTCTTTGAATTAGATAATGCCGCCAATGTCGCAGCGCCTGAACAACTGCTTACAACTCAAGCTCATAAGTCGACCACTTCTTTCCTTCACTGAGTGTCTTGCTGTAGAAGGCTACCGGCATGCCTTCCTGTGATAACACTCCTCCAATTCCGACGTATGAAGCGTCACACTCAACCTTAAATAATTTGTCGAAATTAGGAAGCACCAAGACTGGTGTTATAGACAAATGATGCTCGATCTGATGAAAGCTCTTGTCAGCTTTATCGGTCCACTGGAACGGTCCTTTTTTCATGCAATTTGTTATAGGCGCGACTATGGTGCTAAAATCTCGCACAAATCGACGATAGAAGTCGTCAACCCGTGAAAACTCCTCACCTCATGACTGTTTGTCGGGATCGGCCATTCCCTAATAGCTCGCACCTTTTCATCGTCCACACGAATGCCTGTGGACGTTACAACAAATCCTAGAAACAACAGGCTATCAGTTAAAAAACTACACTTCTTCAAGTTGAGATACAACTTATTAATTTGTAGGACCTGCAGTACCTGCCTGAGATGTTTCCTGTGCTCCGCCTCATCCTGGCTATATATCAATATATCATCAAAATATACTACCACAAATCGGCCAGTGAACAGTTTTAGAACTTGATTCATCAAACGCATAAAAGTACTTGGTGCGTTTGATAGGCCAAAGGGCATGACCAGCCACTCATACAACCCTTCCTTGGTCTTGAATGTCATTTTCTACTCATCATTGGTTTGGATACAAATCTGATGGTACCCACTCCTTAGATCTAGTTTTGAGAACACCTTGGCCCCTTCTAGCATATCGAGCATGTCGTCCAACCGTGGTATTAGAAACCGATACTTGATGGTAATTTTGTTCATTGCCCGGCTGTCGACACACATGCGCCAGCTTTCATCTTTTTTTGGCGTTAATAATGTTGGTACGACACATGGGCTTATGCTTTCTCAAGAGACCCTTACATATTAATTCCTCCACTTGCCCCTAAAGTATCTCGCACTCCTTCGAACTCATCCGATAATGAGGGCGGTTGGGCAGGCTAGCCCCAGAGACGAGATCTATGTGATGTTGGATGTCCCTCATAGGGGGCAATCCATCAGGTAAATCCTCAGGCCAGACTTCTTTGAATTGTTTAGCAACAGTTTTAAACTTGGAGGGATGTTTGAGGGTTCCTCTTCCTCGCCCTTCACCACTATGGTGTACACCTCGCCAGTTTCCTTGGATTCCTTCATGAAATCCAAAATGGTCAAGAGGGAACTCCCCTCCACTTTAGAGGCTTCAGGGTGGTTCTCTGGTGCCATAGGGGCAAGGATTATTTTCAACTATCCTTGACGAATACGTAGACATTGTCTCGTCCCCGATGGGTCGCATCACGGCCCGATTGCCAGGGTCCACCGAGTAGCATTTAGCAAGCTTCCATATCGACTACGTCACAAAGTATCTGATAATTTTTACCAATTGAAAACGAGATAGTGCATTGTTCATTTATCTTGGTTTTATTCACCTTTTTTATCCAGCCAATTGAGTACAGGGAAGGATGTTTCATCGTTGGTAGCCGCAACTTGTCCACCATCACTCTTGAGACGATGTTCTCGCTACTACCACTGTCTATGATCACATCACAGACCTTTCCGTTGACAGTACACCGAGTACGAAATATATTGTGTCGCTGTGGTTGTAATTCCTTTCGTGGGCCGGGTATACAGTAATCGCCTCGCAACTAGAAATTCACTACGATCCTCGCCTGTTACTTCATCGTCACTGCTATTTCTTTAGTGGTTTGTTCATGCTCATCATAGCCATGACCTTCTTCTACAGCCTCATCTTCAGTGCCCCCTTCGTTTATAATCAAGTGTGCTATGGGACGTTAAGGACAGGTGTTTGATAAGTGGCCTGGCTGGCCACAGCGGTAATAATTGTTTGACTTTGGCCGAGTATAAGGATTTGAAATCCTACTCGGGCCCGCTGTTGTGGGTGCTACGCGTTGAGGTCTGGATGAGCCGCTCCCCATATCACGGCTTGTGGTTGTAGGAGGTTGAGGACGTTCTTCTACTAGATCTTTTCCTCGTGCCAGCACTGGATCCTATGTGGGACCTATCATGGGGGTCGAGTTGAATGATAGGAACGAGCAGGAACTCTTGCAAGTTGTGTTTCTGCCCTACCCTCCAATTGAACTGCTTCATCCATGGTCCTGACTGGGTACATCTGAACTCGGTTCTGAATTATCGATCGCAACCCACCTATAAATCATGCCACCTTCTGGGACTCAGATTCTGACAGATCGTTTCGTGGAGCCAACCGCTGAAATTCTTCAGTGTAATCTGTGACGGTTCGATTTCCTTGTCGGCAATTTTGGTATTGCTGGAATAATATCTGCTCATAATCACTGGGGAGAAATCGTGATCGAAGAGGACGTCTCATCCATGGCCATGATGAGATGGGCGCCTTATTCTGGCGGGCTCGTGAGAGTTGTAATTATTTTCACCATGTAGAAGCACCAGATTTTAACTTAAACGCTACCAATTTTACCCTTTTATAATCTGGCACGTCCATATAATAAAAATATCTCTCTACTTCAGCTAGTCAATCGAGAAAATCGTCTATACATAATAAACCATTAAAACTATGAAGTTCAGCCTTACCTCGATAGTCTCTTTCAGCACGATCTAGGTGATCGCCTCCATAGATCGGTCATCGGACAAAACCCTCATTAAGGTCCTCGTCGCTAGAACTTAAATCATCTGGTGTAGCCCTACGGTTTGCCACTGGTAAGGCTCTACGAAAATCGAGGTTGTGTCATACAGCAACCACGGGTGGTGGACCCACCCTGGGTGGTGGAGCAACCATAGGTGATGAAGCACCGCCTAGGGCTCGGGGCGAAAGTAGTGCATCCGCAAGACGGTCGAGGGTTACCTACAGCCCTTGCATGGTCAACTGACTCTCCTGGTGGAAAGCTTCCATTCTTTTCGACAGATAACGAATTCCTGGATCTCCGTCCATAGGATTTTGATTCATACCTTCATTATTTGTCATCGGCCTGAGGAAAAATCTCGCTCTGATACCAATTGAAGCAGGGATGAACGTGATGAGGATAAATACTCTGAATCCACAGAGCTTCTTTGGACTCCTCACAGAGACTTCTCAAATCCACAAGGAAAGAAAGCAGAAAATAGAAATAAATTCTAATAAATTCAAAATTGATGAATTAAATTCATAAAAACAAGTTCACAACCCTTTAAATAGGGATACCAAGTAATGGGAAAGAAATCAGAATCAAACTACAACTAAAACTCTTAGAAATCGCGACTTACTATAAATAGTAAACTTACTATTTATAGACGGTCATGATGTCTAGTAGTGCGCAAGGTTTTCAGCCAAAAATAGTAAGTGTCCTATTTGGCTTCACCAAACCGTTCTCCTAATTATTCTAAGTTCTTTTCACGTTGGGCGCAACTCCTAAAACCCGACGGATGAAGAGTTATAATCAAACTAAAACTTACTATTTATAGTAAAAATGAAATTAAAGCAGGAAAACGACCGTTGATCCAGGGTTTTTTCGCAATTCCGGGCATCGTAACCTGGCATAACAGGGTTGGTTGGCTAAAGTAGCTCGTTCTACCCCAAAATCATATATTTTACGTCAGGTAACTCATTCTGGATTGTGAGATACGCCCGATTTAAGGTTTGATGGTCTGGATCACTTCTGTCGCCGACCGGGCCTTTTCTGATCCATCTTGGCCATGAAACTGTCCGCTACTCGCTCTACATCAGAAATAAATTCTAATAAATTCAAATTTTCATTAATTAATTGAAATAAATGAGTTCAGAACCTTTAAATAGGGATACCAAGCAATGAGAGAAATCAGAAACAAATTATAACTAAAACTCTCTAAAATTCGTAACTTATTATAAATAGTAAATTTACTTTTATATTAAGTGTCCTATGTGGCTTAACGACTAATTATTCTAAGCACTTTTCATGTTGGACACAACTCATAAAACCCAATGGATGAAGAGTTATAATCAAACTAAAACTTACTATTTATAGTAAAAATGGAACTAAACATGGAATTTAGCCGTCGATACGATGGAATCTCGCAAATTTGGCGCGGGCAACCTGGCTATGCCGAGTTGGTTGGCTAAAGTAGCTCGTGCTACCCCAAAATCATATGGTACATCGAGTAACTCATTCCGGTTTGTGAGATATGCCTATTTTACGGTTTTAACAGTCTTGATGACTCCTGCCTCTAATCGGGCCTTTTTTGGTCCATCTTGGACACGAAAGTGTCCGCGATCTACTCGCATCAACTACAAAGTCTCCAAATGTCTCTAGGAAGATATTTCATATTGGAAGGGATGTGGCAAATGCCTTCACTGAGAATGTCACTGCGAGGTATGATAATATCTATTGTTTCAGCAGGTCTCTTATATTCGTGTTAGGCACGCCACTTCATTAATTGGTAATTCGTTCTTCTAATGGCAGACGTAAGGATTTGTGCCTCTGCATTAATAATTGAATGCATAATGCCGAAGGAAGATCAAATTAATGAAGATACTTTCGGGTGAGAAATCAGTGTTAAACCTGCATTGTCAACACTTGGTAGCTTTTTATTAGTCCACATCGGGACACTAAAAATGAGTGTAAACACGAATGAAACAAATGCCCAAAGAGCTTGGGTGTTTTACGCTTTCAGTAAAACAGATGTCTTATGTGTGTCAACATAAAACATGTGGGGGTGTGCGTGCGTGTGTCCAAAATAAAAAACATATGACATGCCAATGCTCGAGGAGAAGACGCCAGGCATAGATAACTACTCATCATCATCAGGGTCCTGGCCTACCAAACGAGTTTAATGGCTAAAGAAGTGTCTTTGAGAATCAAAATCACTCCAAAAACATTTTTGGAAATGCCAAACAGGCCTTTAATATTTTGTACGTATCCCCTCTTATAAAAAGCCAATCCGTTGTATGTGCATACGTAAAAATACGAACCGCTAGCCTGACTACAAGTACCTAGTAACGCCGGGAGCATACCTACTGCGACGTGGGCTGAACTTTCATTAGATCCAGACCGTTCATCATGTCTGGGGACTCTCCTTCAGTCTCTGGAATCCAGAAATCATAACGATCGAATACTAAGCTTCACCATAGTAAACAGTTGGAAGGGAAACGCACCCCATTAATTGGTTTTATGTAAGGCCCACAGTGATTTTGATATTTTATCCAATCCATTCACCTAACTTGTCTTATCAAGATGAAATCATTTCCCGAAATCCGCGCTACCCCAAAACTCAAGTGGGCCATAACGGGCCAACCTAGGTTTAGGTATGATTCCCTATGGAGTGCCCCACGTGAGAGTTGAATCATCCTGAATTTGGGTCCAACGGTTTAAAAGGTTTCTTTTAGCTGATGGACTGTGTAGATCTCATGAATTTAAATTCTTTCCATTCAAAGAAGGGTTAGGCGCGCTACAGTAGTATATTTACTTTGCTGATGACTGGGAGGTATATACGAACAAGCGATGTATATTTACTAATGGAAACGAACCATGACCATATGGTGCATGTTGTTGTATGGTTAGTGATTCTGGACCGTCCATCTGGGAGATCCAGATGGGGATGAGCCATGCTAAAAGAAAACAGTGGACGGGTGATGGCAGCAGTCGATCAGCGGGCTTCAAATGAATGGTAGGTATAAAATTCTGTGGATGGTCCTGATTCAAGCGGGAAAAGTCCTTTAATAAAAAATGGGTAGATTCAGTCAGTGTGGCTTTTGTAGCATGGACCACGTACAACAGGACCACATATTGGATAGTCCGGATTCGCCAACTGTACAGCCGCGTGTACGGTAGAGTGGCAATGAATGATGACTGATTCACTGCACGATGAAGTGGAAAGGTCTTCGTCCTGGAAATATTATCCTCTTTCCTCATAAGATTTTCTTATGCATGTCACATAGAGAGAGAGAAAGAGAGAGAGAGAGAGAGGCTTTTAGTTGACCCAGATAAATTTCTCAGTGGCCATGATTGTGCTATATTTCTTCAGTTTTAATTTCCTGAGAGACAGATGGAGACGGCCAAAAAAAAATCTTAAAAAGAGAAAAAGCTAGAGAGGCTCACGCTTTTCGAGATGGAGGCTCGCTTGCTACAGCATCTCCACTCGTGCGCCTGGCACGTCTGGGATGATCAGAGCTCAGAACAGTTAATCTGGTGGGCCAACAAATGAACAGACATAATAACCTAGCCATTGGATCGGTGTAACTTCTTTCGTTTGAAAGTGGGTCACTGATCTTTTTTGTTCAAACCTATCCACCCATCCATTTTCTGACCACAAATAAGATGTCTACAGCATCTCCACCCTGCACCTGGTACATTTCTAAGACGATCAGGACTCAAGAACAGTTGATCTGGTGGGCCACAAAATGAACGGAGGTAGCTAAAAAATGGTGGGACAGTAATCCGAACCATTGGATCGATGTAATTTCTATAATTTGAATGTGGGTCATCGATCTTTTTTGTTCAAACTGATACACGCATGCATTTTCTGACCACGAATAAGATGTCTAGGGCATCTCCACTTTGCACCTGGTGCATGTCTAGGACGATCATAGTTCAGAGCACAGTTGATCTGCAGGGCCACGAAATGAACGGACAATAGCTTTTAAAAAAACATGGTGAGACAATAATCCTAGTCGTTGAATCGGTGTAATTTCTATCGTTTGAGTGTGGGTCACTGCTCTTTCTTTTTCGAGCTTACCCACCCATCCATTTTCTGACCACAAATAAGATGTCTATAGCATCTGTCCACCTGGAACATGTCTAGGACGATCAGAACTCAGCAGTTGATCTGGTGGGCCATAAAAGAACGGTTGGTAGCTAAAAAATCATTGTGTGATGATGATCCTAGCCATTTGATCCGTGTAATTTCTTTCATTTGTATGTGGATTACTACTCTTTCTTGTTCAAACTTATCCAGCCATCCATTTTATGAACACAATCAAGATGGTTTAGATACTTCAAGTACTATAAAAATTTTAGGTACAGATCCCTTCACGATGGTCCACTAGGTCAATGGTTCCAGTAGCTTTATAAGTGTATCGTTTATCAAATATCAATGGAGAATTTAAGATGTTATTAGCTAGCGAGCCTCCATCTTAAAGAGGCTCTCTCTAACCTCCTTTAATTTAAAAAAATAGAAAAGCTGTGGAGGAAAGATATAATTTCGTGAGCCTTTGCTAAGCCCACACGCGTGTGCCACGCAGCTCATGTACTAACAACACACGTGCCAGCATAGAACATTGGAACGAGATCCAGTCCGTTCATCAGATGCGTACCAATATGTAGATGCTCTTGCAAAGGAATTAGGTGGGTCCAATTAAGGGCTGACATGTTCTGTGGTGTCCCTGTCCCCGTCTCTTTTTTTTTTCTCTCTCTCTCTCACTCTGTTTGAGTTTTTTTTCTGTCCTCCTTTGTACATGTGATACACGATAGGTGGGATCACATCCTTTTTGTGGGGCCCCTCCCGAATGCATAGTGTCCTTTCAATCTATTAATAAAACGATAAGTTTCCGTTTAAAATTTAAAAATAATAAATAATGAATAAATGTACCACTGAGAAAAAAAAAGAAAAAGAAGCTTGGTTAAGGCTTTCTTACCTGTCCAACTGTTTCTAACAAAGTGGCCTACCTACTGAATGGACCAGACATGTTTCTGGGGTGAGAACATCTATAGACCCACATGATGAATGGCTTGGATATTGTATACGTTGAAAAAGCTGGCACATCTCGTGGCGTGTACAAGAGCTGCCTCGTCCATGCGTGACTTACAAGAGATAATGGTAGGGTATCTCCTTTCAAAAAAAAAAAATGGTACAAAAAGGAGTACAATTCCTAGGGTTAAGGTTATCCTGCTTGCCACTGAGGTGTATGATTGAGAAAAACTCTCAAAACTGCTCCTGTCCAAACTATCATAATGAGGTTTCTAATGAAAATAACAATAGAGAATGAGGCTTGTTGTGATGGGTTCTTTTCAGTGACCCTAGCCGTTGATATGATGGGCCTTACTATGGACATGCAGGAGATATCGATTAGATCAATCTGAACCATTCATGTTCTCGTTCATAACATCCTTCAGTGATGGTCCTAACCTTTGAATCTTGGATTGGATCCAATGTTACGTTTTCATCTTCATACACTATTACCCGTGTAGCATAGAATCCAGAACGTGAATGGTTCAGATCAATCTAAGGATGCAATAGCCGGGTGGAAAGGACGGGGTTTGGCTACTAACACTAAGTAGCGACTTGCTACTGGACGGTGCTTTGTGGCCCCTGCATTTTATCCCTGCCGCCCATCTATTTTTAAAGATGATGTTAGGGCATGAGACTAAAAATGAGGAAGATTAAAATATCAGATAGGCCTCTCACCGTTGGAAACTTCGTGGGAGCCACGGAAGTTTTGGATCAAGCTGATATTTGTACGTGTTTTTCCTTCATTTGAGTATTTGTGAGCCTTCAATCACCACTGTTCCATAGCTCAAGTGCTAGACCAAGTGAAAGATACCTTGTTTCAACACTGAGGTCTTGGTATGGATTCCCTAGTGGGGGTGGCTAACACGTGTGAACTGACAGTGGGTGGACTAACAAGCTTTTTTTAAAAAATGATTTTTTTTGTGAGCTTTCAGTCACCACTGTTTTCCTGTGGTGTGGTCCACTTGAGATCCAGTTTTAGCTTATGCCTTGAAATAATAATCTAAAATTTGTGGAGGACATGGAATAAAACATATACATCATCATGGGCCCACAGAGCACTGTCCAGTAATAAGGTTGCTACTGACAGTGTCAGCACGCAATCCGTATCCAACCATGCACAATGCGATAAAGTAGCAGGGGTACCCTATCAAAACCCTAGATGCATATACAACTTTCTTTCTTTCTTTCTTTCTTTCTTTCTTTTTTTTTTTTTTTTAAAGGGGGAGGTTTAAACAAATGTCCTTACTAGGCCCCTAATACCTTTTGAAAAAAATTGGGATGAAATTGTCCTTGCTTGAAGGTTACAACAGTTTTCTTCCTTTTTAGTTCTCTAAGACTCTTCTTTTTCAACCATGTCTCTCGGGAATCCACCACCACTCCCTCTGATTGCATTTTTCAACTTACGGTCACCGCCATCAACTCTTCTGACGTATGGGCACCACTAATAACTTCTACAGCCCTAAAAACGAGTGTTGTTTTTGCTCTGACAAATACATTTATTAGAGATGGAAGTCACTTATAAATGAAAAGACATTTCGAATGAATTTTTGATTTTATTTTTTTACATAATAGTATTTTTTTTTTTGAGATGGAAGTCACTTGTGATTGTGAATAGAGAGGGATGACCATAGTTGTTGTGGTGGAGAGAAGTGATTGTTAGAAGGAATTTGCGGTGGGAGATGGATGATTGTGGTTATTATGTGGAAGACAATGAAAGAAAATAGGTTGTAGATTTTATAATATATTGTCTTGGAAGATAATAAACATTATCATTTGTTAAGGGTTGAGACTGTATGGTAAGGGTTTAGGTCGTGGCTGTCATGTATTAAGAGTCGAGGTTGTCATACGTTAAGGATTTGGATTATGGTTGTCATGTATTAAAGGTCATGGTTGTCAAAGTCTAGGTCTAGGTTGTTATGTGCTAAGGGTCGAGGTCATGGTTGTAATGTATTAAGGGTCGAGGTTGTCATGTGTTAAGAATTTGAGTTGTCATATGTTAAAAAAGGGTTGTGGGGCTCACCGTGGGATGTGTCGAATCCACTTTATCATTGGATTCGGAATTTAATTTAATGGGACCAAAGAATGAGTTACATTAAAAAATTATATGGCCCCCAACAAGTTTTCAATGGTAGATTTTCAATGTCACTGCTTTCTAGGGTGTGAAACACTTGAGCCTTTGATATGCCTCTTTTTTCTGTGCATGGCCTAAAATGATCTTTCAAAATGAATGAATGACATAGATAAAATATATATCACAGTGGAATCATATATCATGGTAGGACCCATAGGACCATCCATCTCTAGCTAGGTCATGCTTCCAATACGCGTAGTGTCACGACACATTGATGCGAATTTCAAGATCTATCATCCAAAAGAGATTGACCTTATCATATTTCATAATCTATCATCCAAAAAAACAAAAAGCATGTCATTCTAGTTCAAAAACAGAAATTCCATCCTATCTACATGTCATGTTTGTTGCCACGATATATATATATTCATCTGTTGTGTTGTAGCTCACCCTATAGTTGCAAAAAAATCATCTACCATTTTTTCCTGCTTCATAATCTCACAATTCCTACAAACTTTGGGCTTCAAAATGGTTATTTACTACTAGTTTCTGCATCCACTCCCACACCCACTTCCTACTATTTTTAGCAGCTAAGGTTCAGCTTGAGTGATTAAGATATCCATCAGTTATATGTATTCAAGAGGAACTATCCACATTCGCTGAAAAAGGCTACAAATTGGTGGCTAGGATCTCTCAATCTTGGGAGATTATTTTTTAGTTTGGTGCATCCATGGTGCAGCATCCACAGCACAACAGACCGATGATCTGGATCAGTGAACCATGGCCCCACTTATACAAACTGAAACCCTGATTACACTGCATTAACTTTGGGTCGGAGATCAAATATTTCCTCAACATTCTAACAGTTGGACTGCTTAGGTTCAGCTGTGTATTAGACCCAACTCCCTAAATCCCCACATCCCTAAATCCCTAAATTCCCAAATCCCTAAATTTCCAAATCCCCAAATCCCTAAATCCCCAAATCGTTTCAATCGGTATTGAGA
Source organism: Magnolia changhungtana (assembly GCA_030180095.1). Lineage (NCBI taxonomy): Eukaryota > Viridiplantae > Streptophyta > Magnoliopsida > Magnoliales > Magnoliaceae > Magnolia > Magnolia changhungtana. The sequence continues at coordinate 1,402,494 of JASAUF010000084.1, read as the reverse complement.
TTGAGAGAGATTGAGAGAGAGAGAGAGATACCTCACTGCATATTCAAGTTCGCGGTTTGTCTTTTGACCTCAATCCCATCCAGACGAATCGGTTGACGTTGTATCTCCACCTTCTCCTTCTTCTTCTCCTTCTTGCAGCGAAAGGGAGTTTTGAAAACCCTAGCGAGAGAGACAGAGGTTGGGAAACAGAGAGGGAAATGGGGCCGAGAGATAGAGAGAGGGTGAGGGAGCGCGGGAGAGGGCTAAGTGCGACAGAGAGAGAGAGAGAGAGAGAGAAGAGAGAGAGAGGCGAGGGAGGGTGAGTCACGGGCGGGCGAGAGAGAGAGAGAGAGAGAGAGAGAGAGAGAGAGAGAGGAGAGGGAGGGTGAGTCGTGGGCGAGAGAGAGAGAGGGGGATTTGTTTTGTGAAATTGGGTGCGCGGGAGACGTGCACGGGAGATGTGCGCAGACGGGATGTTGAGGGTGATTTATTTTAGGACTTGTGGGGCCCACTGTTGTGTATGTTCATTATCCACTCCGTTCATTCATTTTAACGGCTCATTTTTAGGGTTTATGTAAAAAATGAGTAACATCTAAGATTTAGGTGGACCACACCACATATTAACAATGTAAATTTATTTTTCATTCTTTCTCATGGTGTGGTCCACTTAGACTTTTGATCTTTCTAATTATTGGGCTCATGCACTGAAATAATATTTCAAAATTGATGGACGGATTAGATAAAATAAATATATGGCAATGGGCCCCTTAAGCATCGCCAAGTCTCTAATAAAGTCCTATAGGGAACTATGCTTTAGCTACAGATTAAGTATGTTTTAGCTACGGATTTAATTACTACGGATTAAAGCCGTAGCTAATTACTACGGATTAAAGCCGTAGCTATAGACCTATATAGTCCATAGCCTTTGCTCATTTTTTTGGTAGTGAGAGAAAGGCCTCTTGCCACTAATTCTTACCATGGCAAACCACGTTGGGCCCATCGTGATAGTTGTGGGAAATCCACTCCATCCATCCATTTTGGAAGATCATTTTAAGACATGAGACAAAAAATTAGACAAATTTGAAACTCAAGTGGGCCACATGACTGGAAACAACAGAAAGATGTTGCCTACCATTCAAACCTTTCTAGGCTCCACTGGATGTTTATATGCAATCCAAACCATTCATAAAGTAGCCCAAATGCTCATGAAGTCCTTACCATGGGGTGGAATGAAAGAATAAAAATATTAGCCTGATCCAAAGCTATTACAGTCCCATGAACGTTTCAAGCATGAGCATAAGATCTCCACTGTTTTCTGTTTTGTGGCCCACTTGAGCTTTGGATTTACCTCATTTTTGTGCTCATGTGTTAAAATGATTTGGCAAAACATGTGAGTGGTGTGAATTTCTCACAAACACCAAAGTGAGCCCCACAGTGTTTACCCATCAGAATCCCTCCCGCCGTCACGCGCTAGGCTCAATGCAAAAGTAGCCGGGGACAATTTCATCCTATCTTTTTTAAAATGTTTTTAAAATGGTATCGGAGGCTTAGCTAAGGCATTTGTTTAAACATTCCAAACCTTCCTATATTCAGGACATTTGATGCTATTTGGGTCGAATTTCTTTTTATTTTCTAAGTTTTGTTTTGTATTAAAATTTTAAAACAGCACACCTGTAGTATTATTTGTTTTGAATTAAAATTTTAAAATAGCACACCTGTAGTATTATTTGTTTTGTATTAAAAAATTAAAACAGCACACCTGTAGTATTATAATACCTATAGAAAAAAGAAAAAAAAAAAAAAAAATTTATAGCCCTCTAATACCAAAAGTAGAAAAAAGTGCTATGCATGATAGGGAGCAAATGAAATTATATTTTTTCATTGAGAAATGAGATACAGAGGTTGATCGTATCATAATTTATGATACAGCTATTATTTTCCTGCCAGCGTGTCATACATGTAGAATAGCTAGTCCTTGCAAAAATTTGGCCACACCATGATGATCGGTACCTTATATGAAAATCAAGCTGATCCATACTTGCAGCAAGACACTATTCAATTTCAATGGACAGCCGTTGGTATTATTTAGTGCATTGATGTGGCCCGCCCAATGAATTAAAGGGCCTGATTTTCGCACCAGGTCCTTACACTCATGTGGCCCACATTTTGCACTGATAGAATATATAATTACTGTATCATAACTTATCATAGAGCTGATGTACCTGATCATTTCACTTTTTTATATATAGATTACCGGAATAAATATAATAAAATCTTTTTATTTTAAATATGTATTTTTATTAACACTTGCATTATACACAGTATTTTATGGTAAGCTTCAGATGGCAAGAATGTTCCCTGCATGAGAAATGCTACAGTGTTCTCAGAGCACTGTAAGGTATAGTGCTCCTAGTTGGTTGCATGGGTTAGCTTGGACAGTCCAATGGATCAACCTCAACTGTCTATTAAATCCAGAACACATTTCGTGGACTACCAGGAAAAAGTTAAGATGAAGGAATGATCCAGTCCATCCGTGATTTGACATTTTTTTCTATGGCCATCCTTTATCCATGGATTGGATGGCTATGATTGCCTAACAAAAGTGAGTCTTTGGAATCATAAGCAAGCCAAGATGGGCCCTGACGAATAGATGGATCAAATTGTTGAATGGAACTATCTTTTGTAAACGATCTTGACCGTCCATATGAAAGGCCATTAATCAAATGGTTGATATTTGTCAGATTGGTGTCATGCTTGTATGGTAGGCCATGAAATGTGTGTTGGGCCTAATGAAGAGTCTGGATCAATGGATTAGGCTGTCTAAGTGACCCAATGCAACCAGTAGCACTGTAAATTATAGTGCTTTGAGAGCACTGGAGAATTTCTTGATATGATATATATATATATGGGGGTTATAAACTGGCTGTATGAGAGAGAGAGAGAGAGAGAGAGAGAGAGAGAGAGAGAGAGGCATGGGTAGCATCATTTCATCTCTTCAGACTTCTGTTAAAAGCCTTGGGATCGAAGGCACGGATTTTTAATCATGGCATAGCTGAAATATAATCATCTCCCTGTAATTGCAGAGAGTGAAAAAGCTACACCTGAAAAAAGAAAGGGGAGAGAGAGAGCGGGGGAGAGGGGGAAGGAGAGAGGTATTATCGTCTACCTTTAATCTGAGAGAGCTTCAGAAAGTTTGGCTGAAAAGAAAAGGCTGTGAGAGTCTCCTTTCTTTCTCTCTCTTTCTCTTTCTTTGTTTCTTTTCATGGGGCTACTTTAAGCTGAGGCTGTGACATGAAAGAGTAAAGAGATGAGACTAAGTATCAAAAAGCGAGTGGCCAAAAGGAAAGGTTATGGGTATTTTCAAGCCCCATCTTAAACGTTTCTTTTGATTAGAGTGATAGAGATTCCAAAGAGGCTAGTTTAATACCCATCTTGGGATTTTCAAGCCTTTAAAAAAATCCCCATGGAGTCTGCAAATCACCAACACCAAGAACAGCTTGGTGGGTCTTCTTCTTTTGCTGTCCCATCCCTCAATGGATCTGGAAACAACCATTTATGGAGCCAAAACTTCTTACTGTAAGTTCAAACCCTATTGGAATACTCAACAATAAACCCCATTTTATTCACAATATCAATGTTCACCCACCTATCTCGCTTTTTTTTTTTCTTTCTATCACATGGGTTTTACTTGTAATAATTCATTCTTCAAGGGTACTTCTTCTTCCTTTCAATCACTGTACCATCATGATTTATTCCTTGGATTTTGAATTTAGTTGGTTTTTTATTTATTTTAAAACTGATGTTTTCATTGTTAATCATTATAAGGAAGATATCCTTCCTTCTAGGATTTGAAATTCTTGAATTTTGGATTCTTGCTGTTTCTAGACGACTATAAATTTAAGGGTTTTAGTTTTGAACTTAAGAGTGAATAGGGTATTGTAAAGATCTACGGTTCAATTCCTAGGTTTGGAATCTACATGTTGGGCTTTGGTGATTTTTATAGTTATTGTAGGTTTATAGGTTTGGTCATTATGTGACTAGGATTAGGTAGCTACCAGTGGAATATTTCTGGTGATTTGAATTTGGTTATTGGGTTATAATCATTTGAAAGTGAATCATTGTAGAGATCATCGATTTCTTAATCCCCATGATTTTTTTTATTTTTTTCATAGAAGATTTTGTTATTTGCTTGTTGGGTTTTATTCATTATATTAGTATGGGTATATTCTTTTTCTTCTCTTCTTCTTCTTCTTCTTCTTCTTCTTCTTCTTCTTCTTCTGGATAGGATTCAAGTAATTTTGCTCATTTGATTGTGCAGGAGTGGTGGTAACTTCAATCCAAATGTCAATGGACTTCTCTCAAACTCAAGGGATTTAAGGCAAAACCATGACATTTTAGTCCATCCTTCTCTCAATACCTCCATGTTTCAAGACTTGGGATTTCATTGGCCCACCAATGCAGACAACTACACAAACCAATTACCACATGAACTACAAGTTTCAAAAATCAAGGAAGAGTTATCTGATTCCTTCGCCAAATATAGTGACCTTTCTAACCTTGATGAATTCCATTTGCCTTCCACCAGCTACATCAAACATGAACAACAGTACTTGCAAGACCTAAATGAGAAGCTCTTGCTCAAGACCTTCTATTCTGGCTGCCAAATCAATGGATCCCATATCTCAGCTGGAGATTTCTACACCAACCCTCAAAGCTCTACTAGTTTTGGGAATGTATCTACATCTGGCAGAGGGAATTTCAGTCGGATTCTTCCAAGTACCAATATCTCAAGCTTTAATCCATCTTCATTACCATATTCAAGTTCTTTAGGCATGAACTTGCAAGCTTTGGATCTATTGGCTTCTGCAAAAGTCGGTGTTAACTTTAGCCAGCCTTCACTAAGTAACTTTGCTTCCTTCAAAGAAAGTGCACCTTTTGGTCTTGACCATCTACATGATTCTAGTCAGGGGCCATCAAACAGCTCCCGAAAGGTGGGTATGCTGTTCTTCTTCTTCTTCTTCTTCTTCTTCTTCTTCTCAGTGGTGGTAGCACCAGTACTAACTGATATTACTACTACTAATATTAAGTACTAGTGGTGGTGGTGGTGGTGGTGGTAATAGGGGGAGGAGGAGACATTGTAGGCTCCTGCTAATAAAAGAAAGGTTTTCAGATGTGCAAGATCTCATAGGAGCTATTGACTAAGTGATCTAGACCATTGATCTGATGGGCCGTACTGTGAATTGGGGTTCATTAAACAATCTCCCATATTGGAAGATCCGACCATTTGATCTTTGGATTAGGATGAAAATGGGTTGTTGCTGTAATTTCTCCTTAACCATTTACTAGTATCGCATTGATCAATGGATTAGGATTCTTCCAGTCGGGAATATCTTTTAGCTTCCTCGTCCACAATACATTGAATCAGACCGACTTTTTGGATTAACAGATTGTGGCCCCAACATGTCAGCCAACCATATATTTGTTGAGTTGAAGAAACTTATTTGTTTTTCTAGAAAAGATACTTTGTTAATCATGGTTTAAATTTTCCATCCATGTTTTTTTGGCATATGTTGAAATAAAACATATATAATTTAAATTTTTGTTCATTTGATTGCTTGTATTTATCTCTTGTTTTTAATTTCTATAGCACAAATAGTTCAATCGGTGAAATTTCAAGTTTTCAAGAAACTTTGGCAAGAAGTCATTTAAATTCATTATTTAGTTTCAGGCTGAAATTTCTCTTGACATCTTAAATTTCAAATTATGGTAGTGATATTGATATAAATAATAAAGTCGTTCTACTCATATTGACATTAATGGTAATAATATAGTGGAAATGAGGATGTTGAGATGGATGAGCGGCTAGACAAGTATAGGATTAGGAATAAATGCATTGGAGGAACTTGGGAGAAGCACAAATAGGCAACAAGATGAAGAAAGTAGACTTGGATGGTTTGGCCATGCGCTAAAGAGACCCAAAAGCTGTATCGTTTAGAAAGAGTAGGAGGGAAAAGCCCAAAAGAAGTTACCTAGAAGTAGTAAGAAAAGACTTGAGATCATGTGATTTAACTGAGAATATAGTCCATGACAAAGTGGAATGCTGTAACAACATTTGTGTATCTAACCCCAATTAGTTGGGACAAGGACTTGATGATGATGACTGAAATTAATGATAATAATAATAATAATAACTAGTAACAACAATAAAGACATTGAAAAAATAAAAGATCTAACAATAGAAATAAAACTAATAGTAGCAGCAGCAGTAATGTTCTTGTTTTTATGATTTTATTGAAATTTCCTTTGTTGTACTGAATTTTTTGAAATCCATCATCATTCTATTAAGATTCTGTAATATTGCACCAAAAAGTGACCTCCTTTTTCTACATCTTTTTTCCTGTCCAACTTTGATTAATGGAACCAACAAGGCCTATATCTTTTCTTTTCTCACTTTTCTCATGTGGAGTATCTCATTTCAGCTTTATACACAATGTGTTTTATTTCGTTAATCTTACATTTTTTATTTATTTTTTTCGTGTTTGATGATGGCATTTGTTTGGGTGTCAAAATAACTAATTCTTCCATGCCTTTTCAAAGATATCTTTCATGAATGGAGTAACAGAAACAAAGAGAGCTAGTGGCATTTCAGAGCCCAAACCATCTCAGGCAGCACCCAAGAAGCCTCGGTTCGAATCACGCTCTTCGTTTCCGCCGTTTAAGGTGCATCAATTTACAAGATAAAAAATGAGAAAATATATACAAGTTTCAAAATTACTTTGTAATTTCACGTAATTTAGGCATCGTATGAATCTCACTTTTGATTATGTGTGCCATTAAACCAGGTTAGGAAGGAGAAATTAGGAGATAGAATTGCAGCTCTTCAGCAGTTGGTTGCACCCTTTGGCAAGGTACCATTCCTATAACCCTAACACTTATTACAGCCATCCGTGGTGGATGAGAATCCCTTCAAAATGGGAATTTCAAAATCCCATTCTGAATGTAGACGAGGATTCCTGCGGCCACAGTCAATGCAGGGATGAAAATCTCATTTTGAATGTAAGTAGGGGTTCCCCCACGGTCAATGCATTGTGCGAGACGCCTTGTTTGTTGTTTTTGTTACTACTACTAATAAACTACTAATAGTAGTAGGAGCAACAGCTAGCGGTAGTTGTTTTTGTAGTGCACACATGTGCAAGATCAGAGCTTTCCATCTGGTGGGCCACACTGATTGAATCTTTTCTCTCAAAAATAACACCATCTCACTCCTTGGTTGCCAAAAGAACGGATGGTTAATAGTAATTATGAATTTTGGTAATAATCTTCTAGCTTTTTATACACTCCTTTTTTTCTCATTATTAATTAGTAATATATAAAGAGAACTGTTCCAGTGCTGCTAGTTGCATCCATTCACTTGGACAGGCCAATCGACGGATCGATCTCAACTGTCTATTAATCCAGAACTCATTACATAGACTAACATGCAAAAATCTCATTAATAAGATAATCTAATGCATCGTTGTTCTTTTTCTAGCCATCCCTTATCCAAGACATGGATGGTATATATGGTTACCCAGATAAAATTCTTTAGTATCATAACCGATCCATGGTGGGCCCTAACAAATAGATCGATCAAACTATTGATTAGACCCAGACTTGTGTGATGTTCACATGGCAGCCATGAAATGTGTGTTGATCTAGCGAATGGTCTGGATCAATGTATTGGACAAAGTGTCCCAAACGCTACTAGAAGCACTATAACTTGCAGTGCTCTGAGAGCTACTGTTCTTCTAATAATCACCATTGCTGTTAGTCACGTTATTCTCTTACTTATGTATTTGGGATGAGGCTGGATCCAATATAAACACTATCGACATGTGGGGCCCACTGTAATGTTTTATTGACATCCAATCCATCCATAATTTGCGCCACGTCTGTTCCCTTTGGTTAAAAAAATTCAGCTTGATAAAAAATTTCAGGTGGACCACAGTAAGTAAAATCATAGGAAAAACCTTTAAAATAATGTATTGTGTGGCCTACCTGAGTTTTGGAACGTCCTGATTCTATGGTGTTCATTAATCTTGTTCAGATGCATCCTTGGAATGATGGACGGATTGAATGCCACTAAAACATTATGATGTGCCGGCCCACAAATCGATTTGTATGTTAAGGTTAAAGCAGAAACGTTTGTATTGAATCCAACCTCGTCTTTTATTTGCTATTATGGTCAAATATTCAACAAAAGTACATAATCATCAAGCAAGAGGAGTTCTAAACCATTCAATTTTAGCATGCTAGTTATTAAACTCCTTATTAGAAACACGAGGCAGCCGATACAAAGAAATTAAAACATTTCCAAAGATTAAAAAATATATATTACTGCTACTTTGTTGTAGTTGTAGTAGTCCTCGTTGTTGTTGTTGTTGTTGTTGTTGTTGTTGTTGTTATTTTTGTTGTTGTTGTTGTTGTTGTAGCACCAACAACGAAAGCAACGGTAACAATGTCAACGTGTAGAAAATGAGAGTGGCAGTAGCAACATTAGAATTATCAGTAGTTAAAACATGGTTTGACGATTTGTCCGAGTCGCGTCCAACTCCGGCTGGTCGACTCAGTTAAAGTACCACAATGAGTTTTTGTTTTTGTTGTAGCTGCCAATTTTGTAAGCTTGTTATTTGTCTTTCTTCATAGAGGTTTGCTAATTCCACACGCGTGTGGGTGCTATTCTCATCTACACACGGGTGGGCACTTGTGTTACAATGTTACATTTATGTGGGATCTGAGCTTTCCATCGTGTGGAATATACTTTTTAGATCTTCTGGCATAAAAATCAGCTAATTTCACACCCAAGATGGTCAACGGCGGCATATTAAACAAAGAAATAGCTAGGAAAAAAATTAACTGTTGATTTAATTTGTACGTTGTGGCCCACCTAACAAGTGAAAATATCTGATTTTTTTTTTAGGAAAAAGATTTATTATTTCCAATTTAAGGAAAGCTCAGATCTCAAGAATTTGTTTCATATTCGCACCTGTGCTTCCACGTGTAGATGTGTACGGCTATACACTCGTGTGTCATTAGCAAACCTCGTGGCAAACGGTAAGCTGACCTTATTGTTGAAACATGAGGGAAGCCTGTCTACTGGCCATTGCATGTGCTGACGTGGCACAGGGGTGAGTGATCCAAGACGCCCATCATGCGGGTGACACTGTCTAGATCCTACAGCCCAAAAATCAGGCCAGCCCTCTTATCAGGTGGGCTACAGTTAATGAAATCGAATGGATGGCTTAGAAAAACTGGGCCCACTTGAGGCTTGTCCCACCTGATTTTTAGGTCAGCACATCTATACGGTTTGAATAACATGGTGGACATCTTGGATCTCTCATTCATATGCCAAGTTGGCACATGTGGGTCGTGTAGATGGGCTTGCCCTACAAACCTCTACCATACTCATATGGAAGTATGTGAATTTCAATTTAAGATTTTGACTACTGCTCAAGTACTTTCCCAGCACTATAAGTTATAGGTGATCTTAGTTGTATAAATTCACTATAACAGTTCAATCGATCAATCTGAACTGTCCATCGTGTCTATAAGACATTTTCTGGCTAAGGTTTAAAAAATTATACTGATCAGACGATCCAATCCATCCTTAATTTAGCCTTTTTTTCCTATAGCCATCCTTCTTCCAAGCCATGGATGGGATAGGTACTATTCTATTACTATATATATATATATATATATATATATATATATATATATATATATATAAAGTGATCCTTCATAATCATAAGCAATCGATGGTGGGTCGTAACAAATCGATGGATCAAATTGTTTAGTGAACCTACTTTCGTTTGGATGATCTCGATCATCCATATTAAAACTAAAGATCAAATTGTTAATATTTTCCGGATAGGTATTGTTTTTGCATGGTAGCCCACGAAATGTACATTGGACTTAATGGACAGTCCAGATCAATGGTCTAGGTTTTGTAAGAGTCCCAATACAACCAGGAACACTATAGCTTATAATGCTCAGAGAGCACTAGAGCATGTCTCTATTTTTATTTTTATTTTTTATTATTATTATTTTTTTTTGGTTCTTTGAACTAATATAAAATGTGATGGCATGTGGAGTTTACAGACGGACACAGCTTCTGTTCTACTGGAGGCCATTGGATATATCAAATTCCTACAAGATCAAGTCGAGGTATATAATATTAATGGTCCACTGATCATAGCTGGAGTTTCTTATAGATGAATCTTACACCGTTGATCATGATCAGATGGTGATGGGAAGTGGGACCAAACAGGGAACCTTTCCATCACCATTTGAACATATGATCAGCCATAACTAACTATGGTTATGATTGTTTAGGGCTGTCAATGAGCTGGGCTTGGGTTGGAATAGTAGGTCCAAGGGAAAGACCCGACCTAAAATTTAAACCCATTTGATAAACGGGTTGGGCTTGTGCTTCATTTATGAGCCCTTCAGTTCCACCCTGTCTCACAAGGGCATTTTTGTCATATATAATGCATGATGGGCCACACTTAATGAACAGCACAGATCTTGCACAAAAGTGGGTAGCCGGGCTCGGGCTCGGGCTCGGGTTGTGAATCATGAAAAGTGGGCTTGGGCCTTGATTTCATTTTGATGGCTGGGCTTGGACAGACAAAGCCCATCCCGTGACAACCACAGTCCTATGGTTTTTCCCTGAATAACCAAGATATCTTCCATCTACGGTAGCAATTAGCCGGATTGGTCTGGGCCACATTTGGCCATCTATTGATGATTCTTGAAATATGGGCCATCTTCGGCCCATCTATTAATATGGGCCGAAATTCAAGCACAGGCCCATCTCGTCGTTGATAGAAATGGGCCTGGGCTTGGCCGGTACCTTAATTGGAAAAGGAAAAAAAATGACAATGATGGGCCTCAGCCCGTCTGTTTGCAAGAAAAAGTCTGGATCAAGACTCCATCTAACGTACCCTATTGTGGATGGTCCATTGCTCAAAACCAAACCCATTGAACGATTCTAGCCATCGACCTTCTTATCTTTTTTCACCTATTGATGTGGTTTTAGAATGTGATCCATCCATTGTAGGGTCCACTTAAAATAAACGATCCAGATTTAAAAATCCCTCTGCCAAGTGAATTGTAATGTATTATCCATCACCTCAACAGGCTAGATTCGGTACACGTCCGGTACTGTGTACTGAATAGTTCTGGCCCTATAACTCCTAACATTGGAGATTGTAGTGAAAAATCTGGACTGGCAAAAGATGGACCATCTAATCGATGGGCCAGTTCCAAATATATGTATTAATTGAGCAATCTGAGCCATTGGATCTACAGACACTTTTGGATTGCTCTAAACTTATTTTGATGGTCCAAAAAGGACAATGGATCATATATTTGTAAACTTCCATCTCCCAACTGATGTGATTATCGATGATGCCAATCCAAAAGGTGGCCAACTGATAGGACGGTCCAGATCCATCAATGTGGGTGTATAAGCGGGTTTGGGCCCATTACAAAGAAGTTGCTCAAAATTTACCAAAATGCCACCACTGCGACTTAATGAGGAGGCTGGATTCACCACAAAGCCTTTGAAGGTTTTAAAATGCAGCCTGATGTATGGGTCCCACCGTGGTGTGTGCATGACATCGAATTCGTCCATCATGTATGCCTCCTCATGTTATATAAAAGAAGAAAAAAAATCAGGCCGTCCAAAACTCCGGTGGGCCACACCACAGGGAACAGTTGGGATGGGGCCACAAACCGTCAAAAACCTTCCAGATGTTTTGTGGGGCCCACCATTTTTGTACATGCCATCCAATCCATTCAGAAGATGCGCCTGATCACTAGGATCCGGTCTTTTTTATTTGGAATTTGGATATTTTACAGATTCCCTTGAAAGTTGTACGTTTTTACTTCTGACGGTTGAGATTGATTTTGTGTGGATTTGCAGACTCTAAGCGTACCATACATGAAGTCTTCAGGCAATGGTGCTTGCAGTACAGCTCAAGGGGTATGAATGTTGTTTCCGTGAGAAATGTTCACACACAACGTTGTATGGCAACTTTAACATACAACACCTTTACTACCAACCTCTCAGTTGTTCACAAAATCTGAGCCATGAAAATAATGGGGTCCATCATAAAGAACACCCTGGGTGGAACCAGTATGAGCCGTTTATCAGGTGGGCCACACATTCAAAATCAACGGCAGATATTGGTCTGACTCAATGTAGCTGTGTCCCACTGTTCCATTTGGCTAAGATTGTTTTCATGGTATGGCCCACCATTTTCACATCTCGTTCCACCATAGTGGCACATTAGCAAGTATGTTAAAATTCACATACAACATTGTATGTGAATATTTTCTCAAAATAATTTCAAATATTTTCTGAAAAAAATATTATTTTTTTTCCTAAATAAACTTAATTATTGATTGGCCCGGGACTCACATGATCAACGATCAGGGTTCGAGCGAGCAGGACGACGGCGAAGAACCCAAGCGAGATCTAAGAAGTAGAGGGCTATGCCTTGTGCCGTTGTCGTGCACATCATATGTTACGAACGACAACGGAGGCATATGGTCGCCGCCTAACTTTAGTGGGGGTACTTAAATTTGTATTTAGAGGCATATATCTAACTTAGAGAAGATAAATGCCTTTTTCTAAGTTTGATATTTGTAGCATTAGCTTAGTATTTAGGAGATGAATGTATCGCATCCTTGGGATACAGAAACATATCAGTATCGATGGTTGTTGCTGCTACAATTTCAGTTCGACGAGAAGAGAATCTCATCTTAGTGGAACAAATTTGGTCATTTTTTGAAGAATTCCCAAGATAACCAAGTTTGGTCCACTAATTATTTACCATTTTGTGTTAATTGAATGGTATATAAATATCATCTTGTTAATTTCATGCAAGTTTATGTATTTTATTTTCTTGTACTTTATATGTTAATGGGTTCTTATAGCTTTGTGTATATGTGCCATATGTGCTTGTTATGATCATTTAGTTCTAGTTGAGTTATGAGGATCATCAACATGAGTCACCCCTCGGAGGCCCACACATAAAGATGGTTGGATGATCAGAAGTTATGATGCTTTGATGAGGCACAATTAGAAATTTATACTGAATGGATTATTCTGATCATAGTACAAGAACTCAAAACTTGGACTTGATTCGATGTCCAACGGGTTAAGTTAACTCAAGACTCCGATGAATCTTTACTTGACTCAACTTGTTATTTAATAAGTTAATAATTTTAGGTCATCAAGATATCCTCCTATCTAGAGGTGTACATGAGTTGAACCGAGTTGAGCTTGGCACAGCTCGACTCGGCTCAGCCACTAGCTGACCCCAGCTTGAACTCGGCTCGGCTCGGTCCTCAAGCTTGACTGGCCAACTCAGCTCAGTTCAATCAGCAGCTCAAGCTAGTTCGAGCCGAGTTCACATACGCAACATTTTGGCAAATACATAAACTGCACCTTCAAATGCTCACTGTATGTAAAACAGCAACAATTTTACAGGTATTTCTTCAAACACCTTGTAGGCAATGTTAAAATCAAGAAAAAAGGTATTTGTTTCATATACATATCTTCCTTGCCACCAGCCTACACATCGTTGAGTCATTTCATTGAACACTTGGTATGCAACATCAATATCAAAGTAACTGAGTTACCTAATTGGTTCGATCTGAGTTCAATTCAAGCTGGGGTTTGGTCCGAGTCGAGTCGAGCTTGGGCAAGCTCGAACTCAGTTCGAAATTTTTTCGAGCTCGAAAAACCAGCTTGACTCGGCTCGAACTCAGTTTCGAACCGAGTCGAATCGGACTTCGAGTCGAATCGAGCAAGCTAACTGAGTTAACTCGGTTCATGTACAGCCCTATTCTTATCTCACGGAGTTGTGTTAATAAATTTTGCATGTTCCACTTAGACAAAAGTTCCCTTCCAACCGAGGAACTTTGTTTGAGTTCGATTGAGTCAACTAGGTTGACAAAAGATTCTGAATCTACGAGAAAACTCGGCCCAAAACCTAATTGCATCGAGTTGACTCAGCTGAGTTTTAGAACCATGATTCTTAAATTAAACTGGATAAATCAACAGTCAAGATCTTTTTCTTTTCTTTCAGCACCATTATTGGACCATAGGTATTCAAACATATCTTGTCTAAGCTTGATAGGAGAAGTTTACTTAAACCATCCCAATGCATTGTTGTGCATACATTAGGACTTTATTCTTTGAATTTGGAATCATCCTCTAATGATTCAAATAATTTATATGATGGACCTCACCTTGGATGGAGGATATGCTAAGGAAAATAAACTCTTAGATTGGAATATTTTAACCCTTTGATCATTTGATTCTTGTCCTTTGTATATAGACGGTCTATGTAACCTTTGAATGATCAATGGTTGGAAATTGCTAATCCAATGATCCTCCCATATCCGGTGAGACCCATCATATAAACAGTTTGAAACACAAAAATGGAACCCGATCCAAAGGCTATTGAAAGATTTTATCCAATTACAAGGAAAAGAAAGCAGTGTTTTGGTCGTCCACTTTTACTATACGAGTGTAGCCCACCTGATGAGCTGACAACATGATGTTTGAGCCACACAAGAAATAGGCATTATGGCCCATCTCAGGATTGGTCCAGATCTTTCACACGTGCAATGAAGAAATTAAGCAAATTATTGAAGTGTCGTTTGATCAAACTTATTTTTAGCACTTACATAATTCTTGTTTGGCAAATTCAGATTATTAAGTGCTTAAATTAATTTTCACTGAAAATATGAGTTTATCTTTAAGTTCTCCTCCCTTTATTTAATGTTGTAGGCTGAATGCTAAAAGTGGTGAGACATTAAAATTTATTTTCGCTTTTGATTAAAATATCTCTAAAATTATTTCAAGATTACAATTCATCATAGCATTTGCCTAAATTTTCAGAGCTTATTCTTCAGTTTATCAAATGACACCTGAGTAGAGTCGATATTGGCAAAATAACCACCCCATTTGCAAATGAAGAAATTAGAAATGGGTTACAAATACGGAATATAAAGAGGCATATATTCATATTGTAGAAATTTTGATCAGCAAGGCTATGGAGAAGAGGATATTAGTATTTGTATTAAAAATATATATATATTAAGTGATAAAAGAAAGAAGTGCAAAGAGAGGCAAAAAACTACTTTATTCAAAAAGTAGAGGAGAGAGAGAGAGAGAACTTTTACATGTTCCTTGCATACTAGCTTATGCCTTTATATAAAAAAGGAACGCCTATTTTCTAATTTTATTAACACCACAACTCTAAGAAATAATTTTTTTTAATTAATCATTTTATTAATTTAATTCAACTAAATTAATACTTAATAACTAAGTAATCTAATTAAATTAGAACTTAGCAATGATTCTCTATACATGTTGCATCAGAAATATAGCGGGTGAATTAAGAGGTAACAGAAATACTATTTTGGAAACCACCAACAATATAATCTTCGTCTTTATTGGTATACCACATTGCTATGTTGCAGGAGGGAAGACTACTAGATAATGATCTTGAAGAGAAACAAAGTCAGGTAAAGGATTTTAGTAGCTTTTTATTATAAGCATAGTGCTTCATGGAGCTAAAAAGTCTTGCAACGCCAAGCCAAAAGTTAATACTTTCAAAGCATGCACAATTTTAGTATCTTCGTTATCTACATGTTATTAGATAACAAAGGTTATAGCACATGCAATACACGTGGAGATAAGATAAAGGAAGAGAGATATCAAGTAGGTATTTTTTTTTTCAAATGAAAAGGACGCAAGGCAAGACAGAATAAAGGAAAGTTACAGCCTACATGTAGAGAGAGAGTATGTGGGTGTGTTGCAAGAGACAAACATAGAGAGAGGGAGAGAGAAGAAGAGAGGTGGGCTAGACAGAGAGGTCACACAGGCTATACTTCAAGAGATACCCATACCATAACGGCTGCATGTGTTTGCTTTTTGCGGGTGAAATGTAAGCCATTGAATGGCTTTCTTTGAAAAAAAAAAAAAAAATCTTAATCGTACGTTGGACACCACCACATTTCAAATTCTTAGATATCTCTCAGTTTATTTTAAATTCAATGCCTTCAGTTGAAGACTCTTTAAGGCCAGCAGTGATGTTTATATGCCATTTAAACTGTTCATAAAGTAATTCCTACTAAACATATTAGTCTGATCCATAACTTTTGTGGCCCCAGAAATGTTTCAGTGGAACCATTCTATCGTCACTGTTTCTTGCCCTGTGGTTAACTTGAGTTTTGAATTTACCTCATTTTTGGGCTCATGTCCTCAGAAGAGCTGGCAAAATGGATGGACTGAATATGCAACACATGCATCAAGGTGGCCCCACAGCCACGGTTTGATTGAACTCGATGTTACCCTGACATGACTGAATCAACTCCCATCCCAATGGTCTCCCACCAGCTAGAGCTGCAAAGAGCTTCAGCATCAGCGAAGGGGTTGGTCCCATGGGGTGGGACCCACTATGCTGTGTTTCCAAAACCACTCCGACCACCAAGTGGATGGCCCATTTAGGGTAGGGCTCAAAGATCAGCCCATCTGTAATTCAGGTGGACCATGTATAGGGCAATGTGCACCCTCCAAACTTTTTCCCTCAGTGTACCCCACTTGAATCACAGATTGTCCTATTTTTAGGCCCTAGGCCTAAATGTTTTTGTGGCATCTAAACTTATATCCTGTAAAAATCAACGGTCAACATCTCTTTACCAATTATTTCCTTTGGTGGAGATATTTGAATAACAGGTCAACCTGATTTTTTGGCCTAGAGAGCCTGGGATTACACATCCAATGGTTGGAGTAGATATCATATGCACCTAGCAGATTTCACATACACAGCTTTAGGAGTAATTCGCTTCTGCAAGGGAGACGGGAAACTGAGTTTTCAGTTCAAGGAATGTTTTAAGTAAATATGAAAGGTCAAAAATGTTCTTAGAATATCATTCACTCCCATGAATTTTCGTATTAAAAAAAAAAAAAAAAAAAAAAAAAAAAACAGAATTTGAAAGTAAACTTGATAATCCATACTTTATATGGATTTCCATCCAGTTCACTCATGTTGCGCAAACGTGTACTGAATACAGGACAATGATCATTTCCTCTTACCACCCAACTGACACCTGTGATGGGCGGTTGAAACTAAGTTGGGTACGGGACCCCACCAAATCGGGATTAAGCTTAACTGCAATATTACGCAAGCTCTATACCTTCAGATGCCACATGTACACTGATGGGTCATTTTCCTCTTAACCCAACTGGCACCTGTGATGGGAGATGGCCGTATAATTTCTCCTGATGGGAGATCGCCATCGAATTTCTCTTTACCTTAGGGCCTGTTTGGGAGCACCAAAAGTAGATTGGATGCAGAAATACTGTCCAAGAAATGACATATAGCCCTCGTTACGAGTTCACTTTTTGGTGGAAAACATTTCCCAAGAATGCATTTTTATAGAAAGTCATAAAAAATTTTCCAGCACGCATGCACCCAAAGAAAAATGAAAAAAAAGAAAAGAATAAAGAGACCAAATCCTAAGGTGTTTCCCCAAAAAAAAAAAAATAATGATAATAAATAAAGAGAACAAAACCTAAGTGTTTGGATGCACCAACAAATTGATTTGTAGATACTAGTATAATAAGTGGAAACAACCAAATTGCGGACATGGGTAGCTTGATAATTCCTCATTTCGGAACACCAGAAGCATCCTGATATCCTCCTGATTAAACTGAATATTTAAAATTCAATTCAATTGCTCATCCAAACACAGCCCCATCTTAAAACACACAAACAAGAGAGAGAGAGAGAGAGAGAGAGAGAGAGAGAGAGAGAGACAGACCATTCTCTCATTCTAACAGAACCAGTGTCAATTCACAAGCTAGAGTGCAGAAACTAAACCAGTGTCAATTCACAAGCTAGAGTGCAGAAACTAAAACAACAACGCCCCACATGCCTTACTTTGATGCCCCTTAAAAACCCAAAAAAAAAAAAAACATTTTTAAACTAGAATATTGTTCTATTATAAGGAGAGCTTTTCCGGTAAAGAGCTCCTAAAGTAAGGAGGATGCCTCGCACTGCAGCAATACAATAAACCCAGAAAGCACCTATTTACCTAAGCTTGGGCCTCTTGGACGGGACGCTTCTTACATCCCTCCTATCAGGGACACGGGACTTGCCAAAAGCTTTGATCTTCCTCCTCTTCCTGTCTTCTTCACTTTCTGATTCGTCGCCTTTCTCCCTGTCTGCATTGCTCGCCTCCCTCTCCAGCTCCTCCCAAGTCTTCCCCTTCTCTTCCTCTGAATCGTCCTCGCTGTCCTCATCTTCGTCCTCATCAGACTCCACCAACGACTCGCTTTCATCATCTTCCTCCTCTGAGACAGATTCTGACTGCACATCGGAGGGCTCATACCCTTGATCAGATTCCTCCGAGTTCTCGGAATCTGAGTCGCTCGCTTCCATGTTCAAGAACTCCCACCCGCCGTCCTCAATGAACTTCTCAGGATCATCAGTTATTGTCTTCAGGATGGGCCGCCAATTCAGGTTCAGCCTGCTTTCATAGTACTTGAGGTCTGTGGTGTCGAGCCACTCCTTGATGCCATCAAGGGATGAAGATGGGATCGAGTCTATGCGGAGGACGTCCCGCTTGAAGTCCTTGAACACGATCGTCATGTCGAAGTTCTTCTGCCCAAGCCCCACCCTCTCTAGATTAACAATCTCAATCTCGCTCAAAGTGATCACCAAGAATGGCGTTTCGATCAGTTCGACCAAGCAGCTCGATGTTGGAACGATGAAGGCAGAAGCCTTGTGTGGAACTCCATGGAAACCAAGCTCCCTCAGTGGCTGGTCGAACTCAAGATCAAGTCCTTTAAACTGAGGCTGGCCCCAAAGGTCATTGACCCGATTGACGAAATTGTTGAAACCCATGTTTATCTTGTTCTTCCTATCCCTCTCTCTCTGCTCTTCCTCAATCTCATCTGGATCGTTCGCTGATCTCTTCCCGCCTCCCAATGTCTGTACAATGTCCATCACCTCAACATAGAACTGGACATCTTTGGTCTTCTTGTTGCCTACCATGATATGATTATGCAGGTGGAAATGCAGGAGAGTAATCATCTCCTTTTCTGCGGGCTGAAAGAAGGCGTGCTTGATGTTCCCATACATGATGTCTACACGCTCATTGGGCCTCGAGGTAGAATAACGGAAACCATTGGCGTGGCCTTCTAAGGTACCCGGCAGCTTCCTTCCACGGCCGCCAAATACTGGACGTATCCACAAGTCAGTCAGTCTTATCGGCTTGAACTTAGAGCCTGCAAGCTGCAGTTTCTCCTGAGTGACCAAGGTGGCCCGCTCAGCTCTCTCCGACTCTCTTGAAGCAACCTGCCGACGGAGGGTCTTGATCAGCTGCACCACTTCGCTGATGTGCCTCGAATCCTTGGATCGGAACGAAACCTCCTTCAGATAAATGGATCCTTGGAATTTCAGAGAATTGGCATCAGGGGGATTGAACGGGGTTCCAGGTACATTGAAGAATATACGGATATAGCAAGTTTTGCCATCCTGCTGGCTTGAAACACTCTTGACGGCAGCAATGTGAAATGGCACCATGCTGCCGTGGATTGGCAAAAGGACAGCCTCATTCTTTTGGTCGATCTGTATCATTAATTCCCTCGACTGTGGGATATCATTGACATTCTTGTAGGCAATGAGATCGCTTGAAGCTTTTGCAGAACCACGGCCATCTCCAGCTGCAGAACCGCCCCCAGCCAACCTCCTCGCAGTTTCTTCATTCTTCTGCCGGGCCACCTCAGCCTGATGCTGCCTCTGCAGCTCCTCCTTTGACATCTCCTGATTATCCGACCTTAGAGTCGCTTTCGACAAGAATGCCTCAGCTCCATTGGATTCAGCTTTGACCTTTGGACGCTCTTCTTCCTCCTCTTCCTCATTGAATGAGTATGCAACATCCTTAACTAACTTGGAGCTGATTGAAGTCACAACTTCTGCAGCTTTTTCATTGACAATAATGGTGTCTGCAAGCAACAACGAGAACATCTTAGTCTTTGGATTGTTGGTTTCTGATTGCAAGTTCTGGAACCCAAGAGATACATTAAAAACCATTCCAGGCTTCAACACCCGATCGTTCCTGGCATTTAAACTCAATCCCGACTCACGGAACTCGAGACCGATTCCCGTTCCTGCTGACTTTGTAAGATGAGAGGCAAATTCAGGAGCATCCCTCTCTACCACCGAGACTGCTGCTTGGTAAACAGCACTGACCTTATTCCCAGCCTTCAATGCACCTATCGCTGCCTCATGGGCCTTGAGGAGAACCTCATAAGCCTTACTCTGCGTTGCATTTGCATCAATGAGAAATGTTCTGGCAATGTTTGAGCAGTAGCTGTTGTAGCGCGATCCGATTGCGCATATGATCACACTTGTCGAGTCATAGTAGAGATCCTCATCATTGCTTGATGCACTCGGCTTGAGATCGAACTCACCACCACTCTGAAAAATTGGAGGGTAACAGATGTCAACATTCTCAGCTTTTAGTTTGACTTTGACTTTTGCCGGATCAAGTATGGCCTTCTCTGTGTCATCCATCAGTGATGAATGAGAAACCTTCTTCTCCTCATCAATGATCTTCTCTAGCTTTGGGACAACCAAATGTTTCATCACAGACGAAGTTAAGTACGCAGCCTTCTTCACGTTTGTAAGCTCAGTGCCATCCTTGACAGAGAATAGTTCCGAAAATCCATTTGTTATATCACTTAGCTGGAATGTGGAGGACTTCAACTTCTCAGCCCAGGTCTCTAAAAGCCTCCCCTCAGGGGCCTCTCTTGCAATGTATCCAACAATTGGACTATCGGACTGAGACTGGATATCCTGGAATATCTCACCCATTAAAGCACTCCCATCATCACTCTTTGCCTTGACGTGTATCACAATCTCAAGGTCGACAGCCTCCTTGGCAGATTTCTTCAGGGTTCCTAACAAAGAAGCCTTCTTCTGAGTACACAAGAAATGAATCTGTTTCTCCATGAAGACCATGATTGTTTCTGGGAACTCATATCCGAGCAACCAGATATTCAACGCTGAAGATTTTAGATAACGTAGATCATCAGAAGCTGGGGGACTTGCAATAACCAGCACATCAGAAGCACCCCAGAACTCAGATTTGTGTTCCTTCCAATGAGAATAGAACACTTTCAGCCGTTTCTGGAAATTATCAAGATTGATCATGTAAGCACTGGGTGCCCCAGCAGCATTTTTGTCGGAAGGTTTTGCATTGCCATTTCGGTGTTCCGCCATTGAAGCTATGTCAGATCTAGAACAACTGAAATCCGCAACAAACCAAACAGAAAAATGCAGAGATAAACACAAATTTCAGAGGTATGTCTCTTCTTTCCTTTCTCTTCTATTTCACAAACAGAATGTAGTTCATCTGCAAAACACAGTTTTTTAAGGATTTAGCACTTAAAAAAATAAAAAAAAACTACTGGTTGAAAAGAAGAAAAAATAACATTTTCATTATATATATATTTTATATATATATATATATATATATATATATATATATATTTTAATAGCAACGAAGGAAATGCATAGAAAAGAAGAGGAAAGCAAACAAAACTGCTGAGATAGCAGCCAGAAACAGACAAAAGACTAAAAACCTAAGAAGAGAAGATTACAATCTTTTAAACCCATGACATTATAAACCCAATCGACCAACATCTGTTTCGCAAAGGACCCAACTGATTCAGCTGAAGCCTGAGTATCGATATATATATATATATATATATATATATAATATATATATATATATATATATATATATATATAAAACCCATGAACCAAACTTCAATTCCTGGTTTCCAAATTCCTGTTATATAATCATCATCTGAGCCTTTCTTCCAGCAATTTGGGGTTGGCTTTAAATGGTAGATTGGCAAAAAGAAATTATGATTGGCTGCCAACCAGACATTCACCTTCCTCTTTACCAAGGTCTTAGAACCGGAAATGGCAAAGGCTCACATTGATACCGACTCACATGCCAAACATGATTCCACACTACAAAATTAAGACTGCTAACAAGCTACTTGCATATTGCATCAACATTTTAAAATGACAAAAATTACCCTATTCCCAGTGGAGAAGGTAAACTCTACACTGTTGATGGGGCCAACAGGTACAATCTAAACCGTTGGTTGCTACACACACGAACACCTCCAAATTACCTAAATACGAGTTACCTTTGTTTCAAATTCCTCCCCATGTTCCTTGAAAATCCAAAGTCGATGATCCTCTGAAAATAATTGCATGGGAAAAATTGCCCCTAGCTGATGCATACAGAGCTTTGTTAAGCCCACATGCGTGTTCAAGTCAGCTAATGCACATGCCGCCACATATTATAGCAAGGTGAATAAGTGAAATGTCCAAGCCATCCATCATAAGGGTACAATGATGAGATTCCCTATCCCAATAATCAGGTGGACCACAATCAATTGAACAAATGTACGGTTGTGGAAAAAAAAAATAGCCGAAGTTTTCTAATCCGCTTGGCTTATTTCTAATATCATGGCACACCAACTGAATGGACCACCTTTATCTTTGGGCTCTACACGGTGAATTCCACCTAGTGGATGGCTTGGATGTTTCACTGGCCTACCATGCTAGCATATGCAGTGTGGTGTGCATTAGCTGACTTGTAGACACATGTGGGCTTAGCAAAGCTCCATGCATACATACATAGATTTACACTAGAATTGCTCTTTGACAATATGTTATTGTCCATCCAGCAGATAACTTCAAGTATATCCGCTGATAAATAACAAAATAGTTAGTGTTGTCTACCTGATGAGTGGATGGGGCTGAATTTTACACAAGGTGATCCTCAAGGTGGGGCCAACCAATTAGACAGGTTGGATGTTGCACACAAATGCATTTTGAAAGTTACATACGCTGGCAGATAGTAGCCTATTGTCCAACCATGCATACATACGTATGTACATATGTACAGACAAACATACAGACAGTAACTTATCATCCAACCGGTTGGGTGTGAGCATTTTTTTTGTATGTGTGGAGAGAGAGAGAGAGAGAGAGAGAGAGAGAGAGAGAGAGAGAGACTAGTGATATCACATGCAATGCATATGTAGAGAGAGTTCAAAGAGGAAGGGTGCACACTACATGCAAAGAAAGGGAGGGAGGGCTACACATGAGGGAGTTAAAGCTCTATGGCGCCTGCAAAAATGTCTGTGTGACTGACATCCAATCTGTCTATCAATTGGGTCCACTCATATTAGGATGTGATAACAAAAATCAGGTAAACCAAAATCTCAACTGGGCTGCAAAACAGGAAACAATGCAATGGGGATGCCCAACATTTAAGCCTTCTTAGGACCCACCAAGTGTTTGGATGAGGCTTATATTTTTCTTTCACTTCATCCTGTTGGGACCCACCTTATGAACAAGTTAGATGATATAAAAACATCACAATAGGCCCCAAGGAGGATTTGATAGTGCTCATACCATTCCCACAGTTTCTTGTGATGTGACCCACTTTGAGTATTATGTCTCTTTTTTTGGCTGAGGTCCTAACATAAGCTGGAGAACCTAATTAGAGTGAAGTGGATGTCATATAGATATCAATGTGGGCCCCACAGAGCTTTTGTTACAGTATTCCAAGGAATACTGTCCATTAAGGGGTGGCTGAGCTACACGCCAAGAGAAAAGTGAGGTAACCACTTGCATCAAAAATATAAATGACAGAATTACCCCCAGTTGAAGATGCAGAGGCAACAATATCCCCTTTAAAAACCCAAAGTTTTCTGACTCTTCTGCGACTAATTATGGGGGTAAAATTGTCCATATGTATATACTTTTTTTGAAGGATTCCTTGTGTGTATACATATGGGTGTTCATTGGGAATTTATCACATGCAATCAACTGTTTCACAATTTCCAGCTAGTCGCACTGTGTAAGGACCACAGTGATGTGTCAGATATCCAACCCGTCCATCAATTGCATCTCCCAAGTTAGGCCGAGAGCCCAAAATTATGACTCATATGGGCCACACCACATGGAACAATGGATAAGGAACTCCCACCATAGGTTCAAGCATGTGCCCCACCATGATGTGTATATACTATCCAACCCATTCATCATGTGCATCCCAGCTGGATAAAGGGAAAGCCCAAAAAAACAGACCATTCCAAAACTCAGGTGGGAAAAGCCGCATGATTTTAGAGGTTTTAGTAATGATTTTACATTACAAGGTTGAATGTGCGACATGGTCTATAGTTCAATGTG
This sequence comes from Magnolia changhungtana, assembly GCA_030180095.1. Classification (NCBI taxonomy): domain Eukaryota; kingdom Viridiplantae; phylum Streptophyta; class Magnoliopsida; order Magnoliales; family Magnoliaceae; genus Magnolia; species Magnolia changhungtana. Next base: position 1,378,162 of record JASAUF010000084.1, on the reverse strand, counting down.
TGATCAGACACATGTGCATGCAATATTCCCATAGGTAAATCAACTGTACATGTTGCAGTACATTTGAGCTACCGTCGATCTGTTTATGAAATCCAATGTTCATTAGTTGCATGATTGCACCCCCTCATGTTCATCATACATACCAGAAATCAGGCCAATCCATAACTCCGGTGGGCCCACCATAGGGAACTATGTAAAATTATGCTTAAAACCTCCAAATCTGTGTTGCAGCCCACATGAGTTTCCAAATGGCCAATTTTTGGTTTCCCTTCATACTGATGGGGTGAATCATATAAGTGGATTGGATGGCATATACACAACATGATGGGGCCCACAGAATGACTGGTGGACATCCCTCTCAACTTTTCACTATTGTGTGGCCCAACCTGAGTGTTGAATTGACCTAATTTTTGGGCATTGGGCATACAATGAGATGGCATATCTGACGGACGGTTGGATGTTCCCATAGGGTTGACTGTATTGGACAACACATATGATGGACAGGTCAGAAAATGGAACGGCACATCTGATGGACGGGTTGGAAGTTCCCATAGGGTTGGGTGGGCTGACTGTATGGAACAGCACCTCCTCATGTTCTTAACCACTTGCTCTAAAAGCTCGAACTATTAGAGTATGGTGAATTAATCTCTTTATTTCATAGCTCAGGCCCCACATCTCATGGGTTTTAGGACCTCGGCCGAACCTCCTTCGTAAGCCCCAAATCACATGGGCCGCCCACCCCGAGTGTGTCCCCGCATCCCACGGGCTACCCCACTCAAGCCCGGTGTGAAATGTGCATTAATCACCCCTGATGAGAAGTCTCGAACACAAGACCTCCGTGAGCCGCACCCACCCCGAATGTGCCCCTGCATCAAATTGGTATCAGAGCAGGAGGTCTCGAGTTCAAGACTCCTCACCGGGGGTGATTAATGCAGGGGCATTGAGCTACCGTCGATCTGTTTATGAAATCCAATGTTCATTAGTTGCATGATTGCACCCCCTCATGTTCATCATACATACCAAAAATCAGGCCAATCCATGACTCCGGTGGGCCCACCATAGGGAACTATGTAAAATTATGCTTAAAACCTCCAAATCTGTGTTGCAGCCCACATGAGTTTCCAAATGGCCAATTTTTGGTTTCCCTTCATACTGATGGGGTGATTCATATAAGTGGATTGGATGGCATATACACAACATGGTGGGCCCCACAGAATGACTGGTGGACATCCCTCTCAACTTTTCACTATTGTGTGGCCCAACCTGAGTGTTGAATTGACCTAATTTTTGGGCATTGGGCATACAATGAGATGGCATATCTGACGGACGGTTGGATGTTCCCATAGGGTTGACTGTATTGAACAACACATGATGGACAGGTCAGAAAATGGAACGGCACATCTGATGGACGGGTTGGAAGTTCCCATAGGGTTGGGTAGGCTGACTGTATAGAACAGCACGTCCTCATGTTCTTAACCACTTGCTCTAAAAGCTCGAACTGTTAAAGTATGGTGAATTAATCTTTTTATTTCATAGCTCAGGCCCCACATCTCATGGGTTTTAGGACCTCGGCCGAACCTCCTTCGTGGGCCCCAAATCACATGGGCCGCCCACCCCGAGTGTGTCCCCGCATCCCACGGGCTACCCCACTCAAGCCCGGTGTGAAATGTGCATTAATCACCCCTGGTGAGGAGTCTCGAACACAAGACCTCCTCCGTGAGCCGCACCCACCCCGAATGTGCCCCTGCATCAAATTGGTATCAGAGCAGGAGGTCTCGAGTTCAAGACTCCTCACCAGGGGTGATTAATGCAGGGGCATTGAGCTACCGTCGATCTGTTTATGAAATCCAATGTTCATTACTTGCATGATTGCACCCCCTCATGTTCATCATACATACCAGAAATCAGGCCAATCCATGACTCCGGTGGGCCCACCATAGGGAACTATGTAAAATTATGCTTAAAACCTCCAAATCTGTGTTGCAGCCCACATGAGTTTCCAAATGGTCAATTTTTGGTTTCCCTTCATACTGATGGGGTGAATCATATAAGTGGATTGGATGGCATATACACAACAGGATGGGGCCCACAGAATGACTGGTGGACATCCCTCTCAACTTTTCACTATTGTCTGGCCCAACCTGAGTGTTGAACTGACCTAATTTTTGCGCATTGGGCATACAATGAGATGGCATATCTGACGGACGGTTGGATGTTCCCATAGGGTTGACTGTATTGGACAACACATATGATGGACATGTCAGAAAATGGAACGGCACATCTGATGGACGGGTTGGAAGTTCCCATAGGGTTGGGTAGGCTGACTGTATGGAACAGCACCTCTGATGGACAGGTTGGAAGGTCCCATAGGGTTGACTGTATGGAATCGAACATTTTACACATACTCATACACACAATCACCCAAATAACATAGGCCTTTTTTTAAAACAGCAATAGGCCACATTAAACAATGAAAACCCCATGATCTTCGTGGAAAAGAAAATCAACTAAATAACTTCATTCATTTGATGTAAGATTATCCTGAAATGTACAAGCACAGCATTCAATTAATAAATAAGGAAGTGTGCATGCAGCTGTTTTTGCTTTGAAACTTTCTAACAATTTTCATGCAAACAATGGGCCATAAACAGCTTCAAGAGATGGAAGGCATTACTAACAAAAGCAATCAACTTTGTTAACAGGACTATGCACAAAGTCAATCAAGGCAATTGATAAGTAAGAACGTACTCAAAGAGGAAGGTCAAGAGCAGCTTTCTTAGCAGGGGTGCTGACCAACCGATTAGCCTCCCTAGGTAGTAGATACATGATTGAGTAATAATGTCAGAGCCCACCACTAACATCCTAATGTAACTTGCAACAAAAGAGTGTTCATGGTTCTGGATCCAAACCAGATGCCCCTGAAAAAAGAAATTACAGTTCTACTCAACTGTAAGGCATGAAATGACTCTTTCAAGTCTTCAAGGACATTCTAACAAAGGTCATTCTGATGGTCATCCTTAACTAAGAAGAAATTTGAACTAATATAATCACTTGATGGAATAGCTCAATTTTATAACAAGAATATATTTTCCATGTGTAAATAAAATCCAAAGAAAGTAGAAATCCTTCATTAAATTAACTACACTGTTATTGAATTAGTGGATGCCAAATGAAGAATACAGCAGAAACATGCATTGCAACTCCAGTCGTATACTGAAGAGTTATGCTAAAAAGTCAACATGATATGATTGAACAAAACCTCCAACTTCCCAATGACCATAAACAAGGGTATTGCCCAGGAAGTTGCTTCTCATAATGGAAAAAATAAGATAAGGAGAAGAAAGGGCATTCAGAATAATAATTAAGTGATTTGGAAATGAAGAATGAGAAGAATACATTGGCATACACCAAGCAAGAAACCACAATCCTAAGGGGGGCAACAGCTGCCTCAAAATCAGGCCAACGCAAAGCTTGATATGAGACCCAACAGCAGCAACGAGGGGACCTGCATATGTTCTGTTTGGATTTGGAAGCCAATAAAAGGGCTGATGCCATGCTCACATGAGCATGATGTCAAGCCATATGCATAAGAATACATGTGCATGAGGAGAAGGGATTTCATGCTCTAGGAGAGTATGACGCTTGTTAGGCAGGCACTTAGAAATTGTACACATGACAATCACGAACTCAAACTAAACCAACTAAATTGTGCAACCCACTGTCAATATGTTAGTCCCAAAATTGGATTGGCTGCAGTATTTTTCCTTCTAGAAGGGGGGAAAAAGTGAGACACATTTGGAATTTGGAGTACTTTGAGGCCCTATCTATAAAGTTGATGTTCTCTGCTCCTCCTTTCCTCGCGAGCGCATCTATGATACGTAATATGTTACACATTACTATGGCAGAATAATACAGCTATCGCTGACATTTCATTTGTGAGAGTTGAAATCCCTTCCTATTTAGTGAAAATTCTCTACTTGCTGGAAATTGATTCCTAGCCATTCCCAGCTGCTGGGAAGTGACCCTAACAGCTGGAAATTGGATTTTATCACTCAATTTTGTGTTCAAGCCTGCATAAGCCTACACACATCTGCTGGAGATTGCAATCGATCAAACATCTTTAAAAGATTGATAGAACCACATCATTAGGCAGTTGAAAAGGAAGAATCTCATTAGGTCCAAAGAAAGATAACAAAGGTGCAGACCGAATGTGAAGCCAAGCACGAAGATTTCAGTGGCAATAACTAGGGCTGCAACTTGGGCAGATCAGGTCAACTTTAGGGTCAACCCGAGCCCAACCCAACCTCAAGAGGACCCAAACCACAGCCAGACCTAACCCAAATTCCAACTTGAGGTGCCCAACCCAACTCAATTTCCTTTATGCTCAAACCTAACCCAACCTAAATATACGTGATTATTCCCAACACAACTTGAATTTGCTCAACCCAAATCCAACCCGATTTCAAATCAGGTTGGAGTTTTCCAACCCTAAGTCAACCAGAGGACCCTGGCAAACCAACCCAACCCATCCCGAACTTGGGTTGGCTCAGCAATAACATAAAAGGAAAACAGAATATGGTGAAGATTGTTCACTACCTCTCTTTTCATTACAAAAAATGTTCCATACAAGAGAGCCTCTCCCTCGTGCTAGGACCCATTACAATTAGTCCATGAACCAAAAGCCACGTGCTTATAGCCGGCGACAAGTTGGGTCATTTCAAGAACCTTACAATCCCATCAACTTTGAAGGACACCCCCATTTTTAAATTCTGCTAAATATAGACCAGACCTTGTCAAGATATATATAAATTAGACTGGCTCTCGTTGATCAAGCGAGCCGGGTCGGAATTCCCAGTTTTCACACAATGCCATGAAGCTGAAAAAGAAAACAAGAAAAAAGAAAAAAGGTTTCTTTTTGTTGGCTCCAGTATAGTTATCAAAATAAATCCAACCACAGGTTTTGTATAACTAACTCAACACAAATATTGCTTGAAACCTACAATCAGATCCCCTCCCTAATCAAAATTCATAGACCACACAAAAAAAAAAAAAAAAAAAAAAAAAAAAAAAAAAACTCTTAATAACAAGAAGAGAGAGAGAGAGAGAGAGAGAGAGAGAGAGAGAGAGATGTGGCATTAGGAAAAAAATCAAATCCAACCATGATTACCACGAGGTGCATCGACGGTTCATTTTGGATCTCCTGACAGTGCAATTCCTATCTCCTCGTCCATCCAGAGCATGGCACGCCTCTTGAATGCTTCTGATCACAGAAAGATTCCCCCAAAGAAAATATGGGAAAATCAACCTACGAAGTTATTTAAAGCCTAAAAACAAATAAAGAAAAAGAAAACAGGATTGGACCAACAACTCTTTTTTGTTTTATTCATAGATAGATAGGTTCCTTATCTACGTTGCTTCCTGCTTATAAATATCACTTCACCAACATAATTACCATCACAGACAAAACCAATACCAAAAGCTAACAATAAAAACTATGTACAGGTACTGAAAATCACAACACCCGCCAAACAGGGCAGAAAATCCCACGCGAAGAACAAATCAAAAGAACGGCGGAAGAGATAAACCAGAACCATAGATTCTTCCACCGACCACTAAATCAAGAGACAGAAAGATAGGAAATGCACGAAATTGCGGCCCAAGGGCTTAAGAGAACAAATCGATTGAAAATACGAGAATTACATCAAACCCTAAAATTTTCAGATGGGGGAGATGTAAATATAGAGAGAGAACAGGGAAACTATCAAAAGCCCCGGAAAATAACAATATTACGAACAAAAGACCCGATTTCATTTTCATTCCGATGAAGGCCCTAGAAAGATCACTCGCCAGGAAAACGAGAAAGGGCCCCCACCCCCACCGAATCAGACGGTGAGATTTCATCATATTTCATCATTTCCGCAGAACAGAAAACAGGGAAAAGGAAAATGGATTTTTCTACAGTCGCCATAGATTTACCTTGCACGTCAGATGCGAAGATGTTGGTCTCGGTGGAGGACGAGGAATCAGAGCTGAAACCATAAAACACTTGGGGCGAGAGAAGATCTGATTGGGGATTTTGGGGAGGAATTTCTGTTTGGATGGATATTAGGGTTTGAGATAGCATCGGACGGGATACCGTATGGACTTTTGGTATTCTCCTTGGGATAGATATAGGGTTTGAGAGAAATTTTGAGTGAGAGAGAGAGAGAGGCTCTCTTTCGCTACGTATGGTTATTGAAAAAGACGAGTTATATAATACTCTGGCTTAGTTTGAGCTTGATACGCATGCACTCATGCAATGAGCACGTGGCATATTTTACCCCAAATAAAACCGATTAGATTGTGCATCTCACTATATTAAAGTCATATAACCAGTATTAAATTTATTGAATAATCCTATACTCTGATTCGTATACACTTTCTTGTGGAAATAGGACTGTTGGATATTTTTCATTTTAACCGTCTAATAAATGTCCATCAATCCGATATTCAGATAATAAAATAAGATTTTTTTTCTCATGATACATATTTAATTAGTTCGATAATTTGTAAGGACAGATTAATTGACCAATCATATTCCACATGTGCAATTTCTTAGTGAATTCTAAGTGCCTGTATATTGTCCATCAGGCTCTGCCAGAGTATCAATGTTTTTCTCTAGTGGGAAAAGCGGAGTCATATGATACTCAGGCTGCGTATGACGCTTGATACGCAGGCACTCGTATATTATACACGTGGCATAAATTAACTCAAATTAAACCAACTAAATTGTTCAATCCACCGTCTCTAAATGAAAGTACAAATACGAGATTGATTGGACAAATCTAACCTCTGATTTGTGGACCATTGAATACTTATCCGTTTTAACTGTCCAACATACATCCACCAATCCCATGGCCAGATAATCATAATTGAAAATATTGGTTTGTGGGGGAGCGCGGATTAAGGGTCATCCCACCACCTTGACAATGCATTGTATATCCAAGCCGTCCGTCTTTTCAGCCATTTTTAGGAGGTGGTCCCTAAGTAGATCGAAATCTCAAGTAAACACACCTCACTAAACAGTGGTGAAAAAGTGGTGATTGAACTTCAACCATTGTATAATTCCCAAGGCCCACTCGTAATGTTTATATTCAATCCAACCCATCGATAAGGTCAAGTACAGATTATATGAAGATAAAATACAAAGATCAGCCTCATAAAAAATAAAAATAAAAAATTTGTGTAAAAAGCTTTTAATAATTATTTACTACCTTATCCGGTGCTGTGGTCTACTGAGATTTAGATGTGTTTAAAGTTTTAAGATGACATTGTAAAATGAATTTTTTTTTAAAAAGGATGGGTGGCATGTATATACAATATATTGATTAGGCGGGCCCCATACAATAAGGGTAACATCCACTAATTCACTACATGGTTTGCCAGGTAAGGCTATACACTAGCAAAGTTAGCAAGGTAATTTGCTCGACTCGACTCAAAAAAGCTTAATTCGGCTCGGTTCAAGACTGAGTTCGAGCTGAGTTAAGCTGATTTTTTGGGCTCAAAAAAATTTCGAACCAAGTTTGAGGATCGAACTCAACTCGGATTAATTCAATTCGGTGACTCGGTTACTTTAATATTGTTGTTGCCCACCAGTTGTTTGATGAAATGATTCAATGAAGTGTGGCTGGTGGTAAGGAAGGTACGTATACGAAACAAATACCATTTTTTCTTAATTTTTATGTTGTTTACAAGGTGTTTGATGAAATACCTGTAAATTCATTGATGTTGTTTTATATACAGCAAGATTTTGAAAGTGCAGTAAAAGTGTTTGTGAAAATGCCGCACAGGCAAAGTCGGCTCGAACTATACCGAGCTATTAGCCAAGCCGAGCATAAGCTGTTGTTCCAAGCTCGAAGGCTGAGCCGAGCCGAGCACGAGCTAGGCAAAGCTTTGCTCGACTCGTGTACACCTCTAAAGCTAGGCCTGGGGTAGATCTTGGTCCAAATTTTGAAATGTTTGGGGCGAGCCATTGTACCAGCTCTATTCAAAATTTCAAAATTTTAGACCCTAGCTTGGCCCATCAGCACCTCTACTGGTTTTTGATGCATTCCTCTCTTCTTCTTTTTTATTTTTTTCTTTCTCCTTCTTCTTCTTCTTCTTCTAGCATCTAAAAATAGAAATTATATACAGTTCCATCTAAGTTACATGTATGCCAGGTATATAATTTCTATGTAACAACCTAGGAAACAATGTAACATGCGTGAAATCAACACCGTCCATCGGGTGGACTACTTTTCATGTGGCCTTAACCCAAAACATCAGGCTGATTCAACACTTGAAGTAGGCCATGCTAAAAAAGTTGCACCTACAATCTCTAAATTCACTAGTTATGACTAACCTGTATTTTGTATTATTATGATTTTTGGCCAATAATTTCACTCGATGAATCACCTAAGATGAATAGATTAGATGACACAGTACATTCATACGGGAGTATGGCTTAAATAAGGATCTTGAGAATATATTCATGAGAAGAGCATAAATAATAATTTTGAGATGGATGAGTGACATTGCAAGAAACTATAGAATATAAAATGAATGTATTCCATAAAGTTAGGCATAACACTAATAGATCATTATAAAATAAAGAAAATAGGCTTAAATAATTTGATCACATGTAATAAAAAAAAAATATACAGCTAGAATAATGAGTAAGTTAGCCATAACGATGCCTAACTATTGTTATAGGCATTGTAGTCAACCTCAACTAATTAAGATAAAGCTTTTGATGATAGTGATCAAATTTTGGTCTGATGGTTGAAATAAGGCAACGTATGTGATAGAGAAGGTGAATATCATTTAAGTTTCACACATGCACCTATGGATTTTAGAAAGTAACTCCCAAGAGTTTCAACATAAGGTCATGAGTTCAAGTACCCACTGTGATGAAATCACATACGTGTGGTGTGATTGCATGTGTAAAAAAAAAAAAATTTACATTAGCGGGGTATGAAGCCTCTTCTATACACGTATGTGCAAGAGTGCCGTGCTAAAGTGGGATTGATCTCTTTTATCTTAACAGCGATCCATTCTTAAGAAGGGTCACCATGTTAGAAATAGATTGATGGCTTGGAGAAACCTTTCTAAGTTCTTTTCTAGCCATCCATCTATTTTTCTATGAAAATAAATACTCCTTGGTTATAATAAAGTTTGGATATGATCTTGATCGTTCATTGGATTGTACCATGTTTAGTTGCCCATCCCTCACAAAAGCTTTGTTTGATTGCATCATCGTAACCATCCCATTCATGACTAAGAAATGAATTGTCCACTTTTTATATAAGAAAGGGCTTGATAATTGTAAATCATGCTGCATCATCCTAACCCCTCTTAAAAAATAACTATAATGTGATGATATCAACTGCTTAATCAGTGTATGAAAAATAGAGGATCCATCTTTATTATCTTGAAAAGGGTTAGATCATTGGTATGAGATGTCCGTCATTTCAGGCTGAACTTTGATCACTCATGCCTTCAAAAAGTCACTTTAATTAACTATGTATATAGATGTGTGTATTGAATGTCCAACTTGGGGCCAAAAATTGGACGGTTAGGATCATCCACCTTTGGTTATGAGTAATCCACATTAAGCCTCACAATTTGAAATCAAACCATCTAATCCATGGGTCTGCCATAGGAGGGTCAAAATTCAAATTGAATGGGTCAAATATATAGAAAATGCTATTTGTACAAAATTGGGACCCACCATGATGATCACTTAATGTGAAAATTAGTCCGATCCACATTCCCAAACTCTAATCAGCGAATTAGGATGTTATGTGTGTTATATCAAATGCATTGAACTCCACGGTTCTTTATGCAAAAGTTTAAGGGCTTGTTTGGCATATCACTCTAAGTTAATAAGAGCTTTTTAAATAAGAGCTATTTTAGTAGGCTATTTTTTTTCCAACTCTTGTTTTAAATAAGCTTGTTTGATAAAATTATTTTTTCAAAACTTTAAAAAAAAAAAAAAAAACTATATATTTGACAAAATATTTAAATAAGAGCTTTTTTAAGGATAGTTGATGTTATTTTTAAATAATACAGAAACTCTAGAATAAGAATAATCCAAATGATTATTTTGGTGGATCTCATCATTGATGGATCGTGCCGAAAATAGCAAAAGAATTGATGGCTATAATCTTCATGTTTTAAGACATTTGGGCCTTCCATTGTGTCAGACATTGAATGTGGATTGTCCATCATATGGAGCCCACCTTTGATGTGGACCTTTCATCATGTGAGTCAAACCTTCAAAGTGGGTTGTCCATCATGCAAGGCCTGTCTTGGATGTGGACAATTCACCATTAAGGGCCCACCTTAATGTAGGTTATCCATCATGTGGGACCCAACATCAATTCTAATTGTCCTTCATGTGGGGCCCCTCAATGTCCACTACCCATCACTCATCACGTTGAGTCCACATTTGATGTGTCCATTGTGTGGGCCCGACCTTCAAAGTGGATTGTCCATCATGTGAGGCCCACTTTTGATATCACCATCCATCGAATGGGGTGCACCTTCTATGTGGATCATCCGTCACCCGAGCCACTTTGGATATGGGCTATCCATCATGAGAGACCTTAGATGAGGACTGTCCATTAGGTGGGGCCCACTTCATGTGGACCGCCCATCTTGAGGGTCACACTTTAATGTGGAACATCCATCATGTGAAGCCCACTCCATCCATTATGTGGGCCCACATTGATGTGGACCATTCATTGTGTGGGGCCCATTTTTTATATCGTTATACATCATGTGGGGTGCACCTTCTATGTGGATCATCCATCACCCAAGCTACTTTGGATATGGGCTATCCATCATGAGAGACCTTGGATGTGGACTATCCATTAGGCGGGGCCCACTTGTTGTGGACCATCCATCATGAGGGGTCACACTTTAATGCGGCCATCCATCATGTGAAGCCCACTCCATCCATTATGTGGACCCACCTTGATGTGGATCATTCATTGTGTGGGACCCCACCTTCAATATGAGTCTTTCATCATGTAGGCCCACCTTCAATGTCCATCATCCATCATGTGGGTCTGACCTTTGATGTGGAACGCCCATCAAGTGGGGCTCACTTGATGTGTATGGTCAATCATATTGGGCCACACTTTGATGTGGGGTCATTGTTCATGTGGGGCCCACCTTTGATGTGAAGTGCACATTATGTGGGCCCACCTTGATGTGGACCATTCATCATGTGAGGCCCACCTGTTATGTCCACCATCCATCATGTGGGTCTCACCTTTGTTGTGGACCATCTATCATGTGAGGCTCATTTGATGTGAATAGTCCATCATGTGAAGCCACATTTTGATCAGAGCCATCCATCATATGGGACCCACCTTTGATTTCCACCATCCATCATGTGGGTTCCACCTTTATTGTGGACCATCCATCATGTAGGGCTCACTTCCTATGGATAGTCCATCATGCGAGCCACATTTTGATCTGGGCCATCCATCATGTGGGACCCACCTTTGATGTCCAACATCCATCATGTAAGTTGCATCTTTGTTGTCAATTGTCCGTCATGTGGGGCCCAACCTTCGATACAGGTCGCACGTAGGCCCGCCTTTAATGTCAACCTTCCTTCATATAGTCCCCACATACAATGTCCACCATCCATCATGTGGGTCCCACCTTTGATGTGGATTGTCCATCATGTGGGGCCCGCTTGATGTAGATTGTCCATCATGTGGGCCACACTTTGACGTGGGTCATCTATTATGTGGGGGTCAGCTTTGATGTGACTGTGCATTATGTGGGCCCACCTTAATGTGGATCAGTCATCATGTGGGTCCCACCTTCAAAATTAGTCATTCATCATGTGGGCCTATCTCAAAAAAATTATAAAGAAAGAAAAGAGGGCACGATAAAAATTACTTACAAAGTTAAAAATATATATCCACTTAAGTTAAATAAGTTCTTAAAAAATAAGTGACATCACGCTTACTTATATTTTAAGACCATATTAGTTAGTTTTTAAAAAAGTAAGTTGTAAAATTAAATTTTTATCAAACAATTTATTTTTAAAATAAGAGCTTATGTTTTTTTAGAATTAGCTAATAAGCTCTTATTATAAAAATGCCGAATATCACCCAAAATCGCAACCAAAGGCTTATACATTCTAATTGGGCATTTGTTTACCAAACAACTTAAAACCAAAATTCATAAAACTTAAAAAAAGGCTTATATGGCATGCAAATTTTTCATAATTGCAATTTTGTGTAATTGAAAGAAAACATATTATTGATTTAATGGAATATTATGCACATTTTTATGTTTCATTATCTGCTTGACCATCTTGAATCATATTTTTCTTAAATTTTTTATTGCGTAGAGATAAATGAAGCAAAATATTGTAATCGCACAACTAAGTTCAAAAACAAACAAATAGAATATAACATGAAAAAACCTTTACAAGAAAAAAACCACAGCTCAAAACGATAGTCATGCACTATGAAAGTAGAAATTAGAAGAGATGGAAATTATCAATTTAAACAAGCCTCGAATCTTACTAAGAAGTCAAGCTATGCCCTTAAAATCTTTAAGAAAAAATTTAAAACTTAAAATACTCCTCTCTTGCTCTCAAAATCTTGAGCTAAGAATCACGTGAGCTTATACATGTAAAGTGTTTATAAATGTATGGTTAACCATAAATACCACACAAAACTCTAAATCATCAGTTTTAGAACTAAACTATCATGGCACACCTACTAAATGGACCACCTTCATCTCCTGGCAGTAATACCGACGACCACCTGATAGACGGCTCATATTTTTTGTGTATCACATTGGCATATGTGGCTGTGTGCGCATTAGCTCACTTGTAGGCACTCGTTGGCTTAGCTAAGCTTGATATTACGGGCTGGGTCATTTCATCTGGCCCACTCCATTGATTTTTATATGGGTGGGTAAGGCCAAGTTGGTCTAAACCGAGCCCAATCCGTTTATCTAAATGGGCCCATTTTCTAGCTTGAGCCCGGCCTGCTAGCTAATCTAACATGGCCTGAACTCAATTAAGAAGTAAGTCGGCCCAATTGACCAGTGGGTCAACATGACCCTTTGGCACCCTTATTGCCCTCAGTTGCATCCAGACATTTGGATTATAATCCGTTCAATTGATCTTAACCGTACACTGGATCCAGAAAGCATTTTATGGGCTACCATGTTAACATCGCACCATCACAACGTTTTCTTACCATCTGATCAATAGCTTATAAAATTGATCAGTGGGTCATTTAAAAAAGGCCTGACCAATCAATTGCATCGAACATAGATGTGTATATAGAAGAAACCCAAGTTGTGTATGGATTGGATCATCTCATCAGTGTAACTTTAATGTTCGTACATGAAATGTATACAGAACCTAATAGACAGTTTGGATTGGTCAGGGACTACTCCAGTGCTATAACTTTAGGGCTGTCAATGGTTGGGGCTTGGGTCAAGAAAAATCAATTTTTTTAATAGGACTAACCAGGTAGGCCCATCCCAACAATTCAAAATCAGGGCCTGAGACAACAGGCCCAGCTTGTCGATTCCCCTATAATTTAAAAGTGGTTTGATGGCAACCCTTGGTGTAGGAAAAGATTTTGCCACGGCTCCTATTCACTTACTTCCTAATTCACGTCTATAAATCCCTATAAGTTATAGATAATGATTAATTACCAAGGTACCAAAATGTGATAGCTTGTTTCTCTAACAATAAGACTGAAGGAAGATGTGAATTTTATGTGGGGCCCATTATCATGTATGTTGGGTATCCATGGTGTCCAATTCTGCCAGCTGATTTTAGAGCATAGGCTCAAAATTGAGGCAGATCTAAAACTCAAGCAGACCACACCATATGAGGAAACTGTGGGAATTGAATGCCTATGTTGAAAAGTGTTTGGAGGCCTAAAAGTTTTGGATCAAGTTAATATCTGTGTTTCCGGCTTATTTATGTTTGTGCGACCTTATGATCAGGTTGGATGACAAGTAAAAAATTTATGATCCTTGGAAGATTTGTTGACATTTTATGACCATTATTTCATGTAGTGTGAGCTATTTGAGCTTTGGATCTGCCTCATTTTCGAGCTCATGCCCTAAAATATTCATATAAAATGAATGGACAGCATAGATATATCACATACATTGCCATGGGCTCACAAATTTAAGTGCTCAAACATCAAGGGTCGGGTACTGCTATTTTGTGTGTATGCCATCTATACTACGAGTCTATGAATGAAGTGAACCACACCATGATTATGAGATGTTCCAAAAATCAGATTTATACAATCATTATATGAGCCTCACACCTGTATGATGGTTGGATCAACCTTATGTTCGGCCCCAGCTCTACAGTGGGGCAACCTTATGTGCAGGTTAGACTCCATGTTCAAATCACAGTGGGCCCCACAAACAGGGTTGTAGAATAAGCATTTTCTATGGACCTTTGTAGAAGATACGGCCTGGATAAATACATCCATTCTTTCAAAAAAATTTAATACCATAGTACAGAACCTGTACTGTTGTATAACCAAAAGTGAAAATACTTAAAACGGTGGAAGGATTCCACTTATATTTTTAAAGAGTAATGCTCACAGACAACTAATTGGACTCTTCCTACTAGCTATGCATTTAATAAGAAAATTTCCTCTTTTATATATTAGGCATCCTTACATTGAGGGATTGTAGAATGTCTGTCATGGTTATGTAAAGTGACACACAGGTCAAAGAACTACGCCATTCATAAGTTAAGACTCATTAAAGAGAAATTATGTACCATCTATCGTTGGATTGTTTTGTTAACAACCAACAATTTTCGTAAGTATTAGACATGATCGATCATAAGATCATCAAATTCTTTTTTTGGCCCTGGCATGTTGACATGTGATCTATCTAATGCATGGATCTGATTTAGAGTTGGATGGTCCAAATTTATAATAGCATAGAGCCCATCCTACATTTACTCTCCCTTCACACGTTTCCTCTTCTCAAATATTAGTATAAAGTTTGCATGACCTTCCAAAGGGTAACGGTGCATTGCTTTCGCAGACCTAAAAGGAAAGAATTCATGTGGAGTAGATCCATCCCGTATATCATGTGGGCCACCTCATTTTTGGACAAGGGATTAAAACTAAGGTAGATTCAACACTTGATTGGGCTACATCATGGTAAATAGTTAAGATAGAAATGCTCACCAGCGCCCCAGTTCGCATGGAACTGGTGCAAGAACCCATCATACATGATAGGGATCCAAAATCTGAACTGTTCATGTGAAGCAGAACCTCGTGAAACCCCTTAGGCCCAAGTTTTACTTTGATCTAAAACTTTGATGGGCCATGAAAAGTGAAAATAGTTTCCTCCCTTGATTTAGGTTTCTCTTTGCTATGGCCCACCAGAATTTTAGATCATGGTGAAAATTTGTCACATGGGATTTCATGGGATTCTGCATCACATGGATGGTTCAAATTAGACACCCATGACACATGTGCAAAGGTGCGTAGGTACGTAAGTAAGCATGACTATATATATATATATATATATATATATATATATATATATATATATATATATATATATATATATATATATATAGACACACACACATAGTCCCAGTCTCCTACACACTGTACCATACGGAGCTTAAATACGAGCTCCTGTAGGAGCCGTTGGATCTTTGTATATGGCTGGGATGTAGCATTCTTGCACGAGAGACTCTCCGTACAGAAGACTCGCGCCAGATTTTTCGGACGCACCATGCCGTCCTTCTGAAGTGACGTCTCCAAGTTCTGTAGGCCACGCCGTATGTGTGTTTTGTATCTACACCGTCCATCCATTTGGAGAGACCATATTAGGGCATGATCCAAAAAATGAATCAGATCCAAAGCTCAAGAGGACTCTACCACAAAAAACAGAGGAGAGAGTGACATCCACCGTTAAAAACCTCATAATTCCCGTTGTAATGTTTATTTAACATCAAACCTTTTGATTAGGTCATATAGACCGGTATGAAGGTAAAAAACAAATATCAGCCTGATGTGGTCCACTTAATATCAGCCTGATCGAAAACTTTTGTCCCTTAAAAAGTATTTAATGGTGGGCGTTCAATCAACAATGTTTCCTGTGATGTGGTCCACTTAATATTTGTATGTACCTCATTTTTTACCTCATACCATAAAATGATCTAATAATATGTATGGACAGCGTGGATGAAACAAATACATCATTCTGGGACCCATGGTGCACCGACCAGTAGCCAGCGTTGCTAACAAAACCGCGTCCGAATTGGTACCAGCCCCAGATTCCAGTGCCTTCGATCGGAAGCTGTGTGGGGCCCACAGAGATTTCAGTGACAAATCCACTCCGTCCATCAGTTTCAAAAGACTACAATAGGACAGTCCGCTAAACATCAGCTAGATCCAAAACTCACGTGGGCCATACCACATGAAACAACAGGGATTGAATGGTCACCATTGGAAACTTTATAGGGCCAGAGAATTTTTGTATCTGGTTGATATTTCTACTATAGTTTATCTGAGTGGTAACATCCATATGAACGGTTTGGATGTCATATAAACATCATGGTTGGATCCAGCAAGGTTTCAACGCTAGATGTTTCAACTTGTCGCAGTTGAAAGCTTTTTAGTCTACTTACCCACACGGATTCCAAAGGAAATTCATGATAAGTTAGGTGGGGTCCACCGTGATGTTTAGGGAAGATCCACCACGTTCATTGGTTTTGAAAGATGATTTTAGACGATGGGCCAAAAAATGATATAAATCCAGAGCTTAAATATGCCTTACTTTAGTAAAAAGTGTGTAGGTAAATTCTTACCATTGAAACTTCCTTAGGTCCACCATAATGTTTATATCACATCCATACTGTTCATAATTTCATTCTTACTAAGATAAACTTAAATGTTAAATATTTACCTGAACGAAAACATGTATAGCCCTCATAACTTTTTAACGGTGGACGTCACTCTCCCCACTGTTTTTTGTGGTGGGATCCTCTTGAGCTTTGGATCTGATTCATTTTTTGGATCATGCCCTAATATGGTCTCTCCGAATGGATGGACAGTGTAGATACAAAACACATATCACGATGTGACCCACATAACTTGGAGACGTGACTTCGGAAGGACGGCAACACGGTGCATCTGAAAACTCTGCCGAGCGACTTTCTCTACAGAGAGTCTCCTGTGCAAGAATGCTACATCTCAGCTGTATATGGAGATCCAACGGCTCCTACAGGAGCTCGTATTTAAACTCTGTGAGGCACGGTGCGCAGGAGACCGGGACTATATATATATATATATATATATATATATATATATATATATATAAAATTATTGTGGCATTTTACAAAAAGTAATGCTTGTGATGGACGGACCAACCTATTAGAGGTTGGACGTCATATTTACATAAAAGGTTGGATGATACGTGTTGGTTGGACATTAAACGGTACTCCAACTTGGACTTTTATTGTAAAAAAGAATTTTAGTAGACGCTCTATCTTGATTTTTATGGGGCTCACTTTGTGTGATCCACTCAAACCATTAGATGTGTAATCTTATGTCGGGTACAGACCCTAAAAATCAAGCCC
Source organism: Magnolia changhungtana (assembly GCA_030180095.1). Taxonomy (NCBI): domain Eukaryota; kingdom Viridiplantae; phylum Streptophyta; class Magnoliopsida; order Magnoliales; family Magnoliaceae; genus Magnolia; species Magnolia changhungtana. The sequence goes on along the minus strand of JASAUF010000084.1, from coordinate 1,360,518 downwards.
TTCAGGAGGACCACACCGAGGAAAATATTTGGAATAGAGACTTCCACCTTTTATTTTAATAGTGCCCACCATAGAGATTATATCAAATCCACTCCAATTATTAGATGCCACACTAAAACTTAGTCCTAGGGCCCAAAATTCAAGTCCATCAATCTTTCAAGCAGGCCACATAAATGTAAATAGTTTGGAGGGTGATCTTTTCTTTATCAACTATTTCCAGCTGCATGGTCCACCTGAAACAACGATGCACCTGATTTTTGAACCTTACGATGTAAGGTGAGGTCACCCACCTGATGTTCGGGGTAGATTTCAAATTAACACCATGGTGGGCTGACCCGAACGAGCCACTGTTTTCCAAAGTGAGTTTAAATCACTTCTCCACAGGCATTACGAGGATTAATTACCAAAATAACGCCACTTCTCTTCTCTGCCAAGCATTACAAGCATTAATTATCATCTTAAATTACGCTAAGCGGTTGTGTTGGGAACAGGTACCACATAGACTCCCACATCTGATTTTCTATGGGCCCACTCTGATATGTACGTGAGATCCACACCGACCATTATATATATAATCCAGTTATAGACAAAGAGCTAAGAAATTAGGCTAACCTGTGATTTAGATGGGCCACACCAATGGAGGAGGGAGACATCCACCCTCAATTTTTACAGGGCCCATGATGAAGAAACTGTGAAATTCATTCCATCCATTGGATGTCACACCAAAACTAAGCGTGGGTTCCAAAAATCAGGTCCATACATGATTCATGTGAGCCACACCAATGGAAATAGTTTAGTGGATGAACCTTTCCATGTACAATGTTTCCAATCGCATGGTTGACTTGAACTAAGGATAGGGATGAAATTTGAGACCTTGATCTAATATGGGGTGACATACTTGATGGTCGGGGTTGATTTTACATTAACACACCGATGGGGCCCCTTTATCATGACAAATTGAAATTAGTATGCGGTGGAAGCATTTACTTTCATTAATTAAGTGGGATTGCTTTCATTAAATGCGTGGCTGCAATGTCTAAGTAGTTGGGTGTGAGCATTACTCATTTTAAAAATATGTACATGATTCTTGTCATTATCATTTTCTTACCAAACATTTTCAAAATATCAGAGATATATGTTAACAGAGCTTTGCTAAGTCCATTTGCGTGTGCAATAAAGATCGTATATATGCCACTCATATGCCAGAATAGCTCGAGAGGGCCGAGAAGATCCAATCCATCCATCTGAATGGCACCACTATATTCATGCCCTAGTACAAGTGTCAGATTGATCCACTGGTCAGGAGGGCTGCAGTTTCAAAATAATAAAAATAAAATGCACGGCTATGAAAAACACAGCTAAAGTTTTCTAACCCATCCAGGTGTTTTCTAATGTTAGGGTCTACATGCTGATTAGAGTAGATTTTATTGGAGGATTTTTCAAAAAACTACATGATTATTATGTGAAATCCATGCCGAGAACTAGGGGCAGCACCTATGTTTGGCCCAACACTCAAAAATAACCCCATTCTAGATTTAGGTGAATCAAATGATTGGAAATAATATACATGGCAGCCAGCCCTTCCTTCCAAACTGTTTCTCATCATGTAGGCCACCTGAACCATATATGAACTTGATGTTTGAGCCCAGATCTAAATTTTGAGTATCATCTGTTAATTAGTGTGAATTTCATATAATCATCATCACAGGCCATATATGAAATTCAAGGGTGAATGTATCTTTTTTTTAACGTTTTCCTTTGATGCGGCCCATCTGAATGACAGGTGAACCTGATATATATTTTTTATTTTTTATTTACCTTGGGCTTAAACATGGGATTAGGTATTAATGGTTAGAGTAGATCTCAAGTACACATCACGAGGTGTTTGTCAAAAACTAAGGTGAGCCGCATAACTACCTCTAAAGCTGTTGTATTTTTTTTGGCCCACCGTACAGTGAGCACGGGACACCTGAAAAATGCCATGGCGCGAGGGGGCTAATCACAAACTACTGTACTATACCTTTTGGTACTGTTACATGCGAATCTTTTCTACTTTTAAAATGGCAAGGCTAGGAAGATGGTCTCGATTCGGTTAAGACTTGGAAAAGATCCTTGGGCCATCATGATGTATATGTTTTACCTATCTAGTCTAATCAACTGAAGCGGACCACACCACAGGAAGTAGGGAGGATGGTGACATTCACATTGAAATCTTCCTCGGGGCCTAGGGTGGTGTTTATTTGCCATAAAAGTCATGTAAGCCAAGGCAAAGGAAATATACAAAAATCAGCTTCATCCAAAACTTCCATGGTTCATAATAAGTTTCCAACTGTGGACATTGAATTTCCACGTGTGTGCCGTAGCATTTCTCAGCGCAGCATGTGAAGCCAAAAGAGGAATAATAACGCGGCGGACGCGGGTTTCCTGCGAAAGCCTTTCGCAGGAAGTTCCTGCGCAAGGAATCTGAGTGGGGTCCACTGAGATGTTTGTGAGAAAGCCACACCGTCCATCCGATTTTAGAGATCATTTTAGGATATGCAGCCAAAAATAAGATATATTCAAAACTAGAATCGACCACAAGAGAGGAAATAGTGGAGATTTAGTGACCACAGTTGAAACATTTACAAGGCCACGAAGGTTTTGTCTCGGTCTAATTTTTGATATTTTCACTTCATCCCAGTGAAAATGACCTTATAAATGGCTTGGATGGAATATAAACATCAAGGAGGAGCCTAGGAAGGTTTCAACGGTAGACATTCCTTTCCCACTGTTTTATCTCGTATGCCCCACTTGTGTCTTATATCCTCCTAATTTTTAGTCATATGTATTAAAATGAGCTTAAAAAATGGATGAACAGGTTAGATTTCTCATAAACATCACTGTGCCCCCACCATGCATCCCAGCGCAGAAACTTCTTGCAAAAGAAAAGACTTTCGCAGGAAATCCTCGTCCTAACGCGGCTGTCTTTTGTAGTGACCACTCGCCACTAGGCAGGGGAGAGCGGAGTCCGGCTGGAACGCGGATTTCCTGTGAAAGCCTTTCCCAAAAATTACTACGCTGGAAACCTAAGCTGGGCCCACCGTGATGGTTGTGACCAAAAATGAAATTACGATCCAATACTCAAGTGGGCCCAAAACGTAAGGATTGAACGTCCACAGTTAAAATATACGTGGGCCAAGGAAGTTTTGAATCAAGTTAATATTTGTTTTGACGGTTCATCCCCGTAGGAATGACGTTATGAACGGCATGGATGGCATTTAAGCATCACCGTAGACCCCAGGAGGTTTCAACGGTAGGAATTTCCCTACCCACCTTTACCTTTAGAGAGGCCCACGTGAGTCTTGTATCCAACTCACTTTTGGTCTGAACTCTAAAATGAGCTCACAAAACGGATGGACGGTTAGATCTCTCATAAACATGACAGTGGGCCCCACCTAACTTTACAGCGCAAGCTTTTGCAGGAAATCCGCATCCAGTCCGGATCTACAGCTGTCAGATTATAATCAGACAGCTGGGAGAATATGATACACCATACATATCTGCACTGTAGTTTGGACACATGTAAGCCCACCACCGTACGTTACACGTGGCCTCAATCCGAATCACCCAAATAGTGGGACCCACGGTAATTGAGTATGTAGTAAGTACTCTAACGCCTCATTGCCAGACAACCCTGACTCTGGATGAAGAAAATTCTTCATCGAATCAAGACCGTTTAATTCTTTTTGTTTTTGCAGACCACTTATATTTATTCTATCTACAATAGGTCCATTAATTGGGCGGTTTTGATTTAATGTGTGTTCGTGTAAGGAGAAGGTAGCCTCACCTGTATCAAACCGGCTGCTACATCATTAAGAAAGCTTAGTGGGTGAGGTACTGATTGTGGGGCCCACCTCGGGTGATGGCTTATATTACAACCTTACAAATCCAAAATTCAATTAAACCAACGATGTTTCAGATTAGGCTGATATTTCCTTTTTAACCCTCCATTCTAATGAGTCTCAGCTCATTACCGGGTTGAATGGCATATAAATATTTTAGTGGGCCCGAGGAAATTTGCAACGGTGGGTTTCCCATCCCACTGTTTTCTGTGGCCATGATCCACTCAAATTTTGGATCTAGATGTTTTTTTGACATCCTAACATCGGTTGTTGCAACTGATTAATGAAATGAATGCGGTACAGGCATCACCGTGGGACCTACAGAGCTTTTTGTTGCCCGGGCACCATACAACAAGTGTTGCAGGACATTCATGTCGAGAAAATTCATGTCCGCAGTGTTGCTGGAAATTCATGTCAGCTTTCTTTTTCTATGTTAGAAATTTTGATTTGAAGAGCATCTGTCCACGTGACAATCGAGGGTGGAAAGCAGATTGCCTGTTGAGTAAATTCTGTGGGGCCTACTATGATGTATGTGTCTTATCCATGCCGTCCATCTGCTTTATTTGCTCACTCTAACACATCATCCCAAAATTAAAGTATATCCATAGCTCAACTGTACCACACCACAGGAAACCATGTGAATTTTGAACACCTACCGTTCAAAAGTTCTTAAGGCAGAAGTTTTGTATCAAGCTGGTATTTGGGTTTGGTGGACATTATTATCTCCACTATTTCGTGTGGTGTGGTACACTTTGACCTTTTAATATACTTTAATTTTGGGCTCATGCCCTAAAATGAAATGGAAAAAATGGATGGACGTGATGGATAAGACACATACATCTATGGTGGGCCCCACAGTGCAATCGGCGCGCTAGGCATCGGGCTTCCTCTAGACTGATATTACGTAAGAATGCAAAGTGCAATCTAGTAACACATGTGCGAGATCTGGCAGCGGATTTGGTGAGACCCGGCCTCACCCAAGACGGTGCGGCGCTTACCGTGGGGCCACCTTTATTTATGTATTCTGTATCCACGCCGTTCATCTGTTTTTCCGTATCATTTAAAAGCATTATCACAAAAAAAATAAGCAGATACAATTATCAGGTGGGCCATTCCATAGGAAACAGCGTGATTGAACTCCCTACCATTAAAAACTTCTTACTGCACACTTTAATGCTTTTGTAGTATTTATTTTTCATCCAATATGTTGATAAGGCCGCATTAGCCTGATCAAGGTAAAAACAAATATAGTTTAGTATAAAACTCTTGTGGCCCATTAATAGTCAATCACTACACTTTTCCTATGACATGGTTCACCTCATTATCCTATAGTATGGTCCACCTGATCATTGGGTCTGCTTTATTTTTTGGAATAACTCTCTAAAATAATCTGAAAAAATGGATGGACAACATAGATGCAAAATAAATACATCACGGTGGGCCCCACAGTAAGGGCCACACGATCTTGGGTGAGCCCTGAGTCTTACCTAATATGCTGCGGGGATCTAAGCCATTTACACAGTGGGGCTATATATGCAGCGGGGATTCACAGATTCAATGGTCACCCCCACAACGGTGCTAAAAAAAAGTTATGGCCCAACTATGATGTATGTCTAGAGTTGGGCATCGAGTCGAGTCGGACCGAGTTAGGGTTGATTCGACTCGATTCGGTTTTGAAATAGGCCTGACCCAAACTTGATCTGACTTGATACCAAGTCCAGCATGCTTGACTTTATCCGAGTTCAGTCTGGCCTGGACTGATCCAGACTGAGTCCGATCCGGTCAAAAGTACCGAGTCGGGTCAAGTCGGCACCGAGTCAGATTGAGAGATATTGGAGGGAGAGACCGAGAGAGTGGAGAGGAGAGAGAGGAGGAGAAGGAGGGTAATGGTGGTGGGTGGTTGCTGGGCTTGGAAGATGAAGAGGATGAGGGAGGGAAAGAGAGACATCGGGCTTGGAATATGAGGAAGATGATGGAGGGAGATAAAAAATTTAGGATCGGGTTAGGGTAGCGTGCGGCGGGTAGGGTTAGAGTGTCGGGTCTAACCGAATCGAGTCGGATTGAGTTACTAGGTAACTCGAACTCGACTCAGTTTGAGTTTGGATTGGGCGAAGCCTACTCAGTTCGGACCGATTCACCCATTCAGTTCGGGTCGAGTCAAATCAGAATGAGTCGGATGAGTCGAGTTAACCGGATCGAGCCGCCCGGTGACCACATCTATGAATGTCTTTTATACACGCTGTCCATTTGTGTTTTTCGTTCATTAGGTCTGAGTGACCTTAATTAATAGGCTGATATTTTAATGGTCAGTCTATCTAAGTTATAGATCTGCATAATTTTTAGCTCATGATGTAATATAATTTGAAAAAATTGGAGTGACATGTACACGATGGTTGATGCGGATTTCCTGTGAAAGCCTTTCGCAGGAACTTCCTGTGCTGGGAACCCAGGTGGGGCCCACTGTGATGTTTGTGAAAAATCTTTCCTGTCCATCCGTTTTGTTAGTACATTTTAGGACATGTTATCAAAAATGAACCGGATCCAAAGCTCAGGTGAGCTTTATTGAAGGAACATGTGGTTAGGGAAATTCCTACTGCATTGAAACCTTTCTGGGTACAACAGTGATGTTTAAATGCCATCCATACCGTTAATAACGTCATTCCTATTGGGATGAACTGATAACAAAAATATTAGCATGAATCAAAGCTTCTGTGGCCTCACGAATATTTCAACGGTAGACTTTTAATTATCACGTTTTTGGCTCACTTGAGCTTTGGATATGGATCATTTTTGGCAACATGTTTTAAAATGAACTCACCAAACGGATGGACGACGGGGAAGATTTCTCACAAACATCACAATGGGCCCACCTGGTTCCCAGCGCAGGAAGTTGTGCAAAAGCTTTCGCGGGAAATCCGCGTCCTACGATGGTGGAGCCCAGTGGACTTTTGCATTACCATTTTTGAGATTGGTATTGGCAGTGTCGCTTGTGAATCCGTGTCCGAGAGGTTCCCGCCCTATCATATCTTGGGATTACAAATCGATGTTACTAGTCAAAGTGCACTGGCGTGAGTGCATTTTTCCTTTCTTGGGATTATAGATTGATGTTACTGGTTTGCAGGTTCCACTTAGATGAATCTGGACCGTTCATGGCATCTTAAAGTCCAGCTATGGAACTTAAAAGTAGGGCTGTCAAAAGCTACTAGAGGATGGTGGGACCAGATGGACCCATTCCGATTTTAACAGGGTCACTTTTTTTTAACCGGTCAATAAATTAGGTTCTGTTCGGATCTTGATTTTTGACCTGGTTAAATCTGGAACTAGTCAGGCAGGGGTACGGTCTGTTAACATCAGCTATAACTGGGTTGGGTTGGATCTTGTTAATGTTAATGGTAGTTATATACCAAGGGAATATCTTGATTAATGTTAATGGTAGGTATATACCTATGGAATCATCCAATAAGTCAATACCACATCCAACCCTTTCAATAGCTTGGCTCAAAATTAAATATCATATAGTACAAAAAACAATCCTATCCACCCATCATGTGGACAACACCATAGGAAATAATGTATAGGCATTGATAAATAGAAGAATACAAGTTTCATTCCCTCAATGAGTAGATGTGAGTATTTTTTGTTTACCACGATATTCATAGTAGGGCTGACTTATGGGACGGATTGGATGTATTGAGCACATGAGAGGCTCATGTATTAGAGTCTTAAGTTTACAACTCAACCATAGTTTATGGTTCATCTGGTGGATAACTTCCAATCCATGAAGGAATTGTGACACCAAATCCTTTTAATGGTTATGGCCCATTGATGTAGTGAGGGCCCGTTTGGCCGGGTGGATTGGAAGGGAGTGAACGGTATTAGGGTGGATGGCGTGGATTTCTAGGTAATGATGTTGTTGTCAGCGGATTGTCTTGAGATCCATGGGATTGCTATATCCCTGGATTGATACGTCCAGTCCGTTTGGCACGCCCGGCCAATCCGAAGATTAAAGCTTCGATCCTTTCCAATCCCACGAACCAAACACGTCGCAGCTAATTTGGACGGATTGGAATGGATTGGATGGGATTTAAGGTAATGATGGTGTTGTCGGTGGATTGTCGGAAGATCCATCGGATTTGGATCAGATCACACCTGCCCTGTTTGGCACGCCCGGCTATTCCAAGGATTTACCATCCAATCCCTTCCACTACCATCTAATCCCTTCCAATCCAACCGGCCAAACGGGCCCTGAGGGTCATGGACCGTTTCATGGCCAAGATGGATCAGAAAAGGCCCGGTCGACGACAGAAGTGATCCGGACCGTTGGACCTTAAATCAAGCGTATCTCGCAATCCGTCATGAGTTATCGGACGTAAAATATATGATTTTAGGATAGAACGAGCTACTTTATCTACCTAGCCCACTACACTAGGTTGCGCAAGTCGGATTTGCGAAATACCGCCAGATCGACGGTTGTATCCCTATTTTAATTCTGTTTTTATTATAAATAGTAAGTTTTAGTTTAATTATAATTCTTTATCCGTTGGACTTTAGGAGTTGTGCACAATGTGAAAAGAGCTTAGAATAATTAGGTGAACAACTTGGTGAAGCAAAATAGAACACTTCCTATTTTTGGTCAAAAACCTTGCGCACTAGTAGACATCATGAAAGTTGCAAATTCTAAGAGTTTTAGTTATAGTTTGATTTTGATTTCTCTCTCGTTGCTTGTTATCTTTATTTAAGGGGCTGTGAACTCATTTATTTTATTCATCAATCAATTTTGAATTTTATAGAAATTATTTTTTATTTTCTTATTCTTTTTCTTGTGAATTCGAGGAGTCTCTTTGAGGAGTCCAGAGAAGTTCCACAATTTAGAACATTTATCATCTTAAGGAAGACGGTACTTGACCTCAAGTCCTCCCCTGCATCACCCATCATGAAGATTACCTAGTGCAATATTCAATCCTATCGACTCATCAAGTGAGGCATGCTTTATAAAACAATGTATAATCATAAATAAATAGCAAAATATAAATATGGTCCACTTGATGAGTGGTAGCACTGATTTTTGTATAAGTTCCATGTGCATGTACATGAGTTGGGAGTTATTTGCTCGAAAGACCGCAACATGTCGTCCAACTGATTTAACTCGAGACCTTCTCTCCTTTTGTTAAGTATTTTAAATTTTTGTAAGGTTTTCTAAGTCATTCAACTGTAAGAAACTCATTTGCATGCCGTATGTCTAAATAGCACATGTGTATGCAATATAATTCATCCATCAGGTTTAGCCGATCATATAAATGTTCTTATTTAACTCATACTTAACCAAAATACTATATCTAAAGGCCAGATGGGTGCTCAACAAGGAGCTGGACCCAATGTGATCGAGCTTTCAGAATGAGACTTGACCTAGAATGGAGCCTGATCCATCAAGTCTCATACCTTGGTTAGCTTGGCAGGGGTATTATGGATATCGATTAGGTAAGGTTATTAAGACGGGATTTGATTGGACGACATATCAATGTCATGTTTGAAAATTGTTGGGTGTGGTTCAGCATCTCCAACAACAACCACCCCTTCAATCCAATCTACCCGAGTAGTACTCAATCCGCATGTGGGATATCATGGCCCACCCAAACCTTATGTGTTAACTAGGGGTGTACATCGAGTTGAACTGAGTCGAGCTGGCCACAGCTCGACTCGGCTCGGCCATTAGCTAACCTCAGCTCGAACTCGGCTTGGCTCGGTCCTCGAGCCTAACTGGCCAACTCAGCTCAGTTCAGTCAGCAACTCGGGTTAGTTCGAGCCAAGATCGAGTTGAGTTCGTCATTGTAGCATTTTCACAAACACTTAGACTGCACTTTCAAAATTTCCCTGTATTTGAGAGAACAACAATAGTTTTATAAGTATTTTATCAAACACCTTCCAAGCAAGATAAAGACCAAGAAAGAAAAAAAAAAAAAAAGGTGTTGGTTTCATATATATATATATATACTTTCCTTCCCTCTAGCCACACTTCTTTGGGTCATTTCATCAAACACTTGGTGAGCAACATCGATATTAAAGTAACCAAGTCACCGAACTGGCTCGATCCGAGTTTGATTTGAGCTGGGTTCGATCCGATTCGAATCATGCTGGGCCAGCTTGAATTCATCTCGACCTCATTTTCGAGCTTAAAAAATCAGCTCAACTCGGCTTGAACTCAGCTTCTAACCGAGTCGAATCGAGCTTTTTCGAGCCCAGTGGAGCGAGCTAACCGACCTAGCCGGGTTCGTGTACTTCCCCAGTGTTAACGGTCATTGTACAATTGTTTGGCAATGATTAAGATATCTCAACCCACTTCTTATCCGTACTGATTTTTTTTTTTTTAATTCCCTTTTAATGCATGCTTCGCTACTTGCATAAGCAATGAAATGCTATTAGCATTCAGCGGCCTCGCATGCAATAGCGAAAACCCAAGTGCCCCACACGTGCGCCAGATCCAGAAAGTTCATCAGCTTAGACGGACGGTGAATATTCCTCGGATAAAATACGTGCTGGTACAGTCTTCACATGGACCTCAAGTGTCCAAAAATCGATGGGTTTGATTGATAATCCGCTGATTGACATGGGTGCCCAGCCAGCATGATGAATTTGGACGGAATTTATTTTTAGTCTAGGACACGTCACCAACGGGCCCACCTGATAGATTTTCATGATCCAGGTTTGCCACGAGGACACGCGTGCAATGCACGTCTACAAAGTGCTAAGAGCATTCCTCCCACCGGTGCGTGTGCTGTCGCTGCGCACGACTTTGTTATCATCATGGGAAAAATACTCTAGCGGAGAAAAACTTTGATACTCCTGCGGGGAAAACTTTGTAAATCCCATATGTGGTGTACAAATTTATTCAATTAAACTGTCCAAATAATGGATTCCAGTATAGATGTATCATTAAACAAGTATTGTTTTTATTTGATTATATGAAAATCGGATTGGACATGTATTCCACGGTTAAAAATGAAATTCTAAAAACAGTGTCCACAAATCAAGGGCTATGGTTGTTTCAACCAATCTTGGAAATCTAACATGGAGATAGTGGTTCCACAGTTCATTTGTATTAGTTTGAATAAGTGCGTGCCACACCACAATGTATCCAACCCCGATTATGTAGTGACTAACCACCCTACAGTGTGGTGGTCTACTATGATGTATGTGTTTTATCCATACTGTTCATTCATTTTTTCGGCTCATTCTCTGCCTTGAGCCTAAAATTTAAAATTTGGACGATATACAAATCTCAAGTGGGCAACACCATAGGAAATAGCGGGAATTGAATGCATATCATCGAAAACTTCTTGAGGCTATAAAAATTTTGTATGAAACTTATATTTATGTTTTCCCTTTGCTCGTTTCTATGTGACCTCATGAACAAATTGGACAACAAATAAATATTACTGTGAGCCCTAAGGAGGTTTCAACGGTGGATGTTATTATCCCCAATGATTTCTATAGTGTGGTCCACTTGAGTTTTAAATATACTTTAAATTTAGAGTCATGCCCTAAAATGAATTGGAAAGATAGGTGGACGGTGTAGATAATGACACATAAGTCACAACAGGTCTACGGAATTTACTTACACACACTACAAAATATGCATCCTAATTTACCATGTTTTGCCTGTCAAGGTCATGCTGACAGTATTTTTATTTTTATTTTTTTAAAGACAAGCAAAATAATTTTATTACCTGCCCAAAAATTACAAAGGACGGTATTCTTTGATGATCCTATTTTTAGGAGGAATGTGGACAACCGGGCTAGACTCCAATGTTAGTTTTTCAGCATTTAAAATGTAATATGGTGGCAACTCATCTGCTCATGTCATGTGGCACTAATGCATAGCTATTTAAGACCATCCATGTTGCAGGTCCCACTCTGGATGGAGCATATATATAAAATCACACTTTCTAATGATCCAATTAATGTCTATAAAATGGATGTTTAAAGGTAGATGAGTGAATTAATAGCATCTTCTAGAAGCACTTGGAAGGTCTTATCCTACAGCTAAGCCATGTGTGCCATATGTACTTTTGAAGAGTCACCATCATTTTTAAATGTCGCTGAACAAACGAAGAATCTAGCCCATGGACGACCATATCAACAGACAGGCATGCACACATCATATTATGTGCGCAAGGCATCTGACCATTAAAAATGACTCCCCACCTTAAGGATCAGTCACAAAAATTTGGCCAATTTATTCATAAGGTGGGCCCCACTTTAGTAAAAGTGCCATTCATATTATTTTACATCCAATGGCTTTTTCTAAAAGGGTCGGGATTTTCCACCTGACATAAACAGAAAATTCCTGTTTGTTGCAATTTAATTGGCCCACATCAACACACTATATTTAATGGAGCAATGCGTGTGGACCAATCACAGTATAAGAAAACAGAATTTTTTGTTTATAGCGAGCAGAGGATCCAAATTCTTTCTAAAAAGGCACATAGAGACCTTGGCTTGAGAGATGGCTAGAAAATACTTAGAAAGAGCATTTTCACAAAAACTGAAGATGTTTCAGCCATTGGATTTGGGTTCTTTTGAATGAGCCAGACCATTTATGAGACAAGGATTCTCTTGGATGAGAGATGCCTGAAAATTTTCTTAGATAGAAGGTTTTAAGCCTTTGATTATACAATGGTTATCATGAGCATCCATTTTCAAAGCAAACAAACCACACTTCATAGTACTGAGAACATACAACTTGAAGGTTTTATTTGTTGTTTGTCCACAATAAAAGGTGAGGCTAATCATATAGATGGTTTGGATCATTAAAAGACCACCCAAATTCAAAGCTAAATTCTATAGGAGCAAAATAGGTGCAGCCTGGCGTCGCCCAAGATGATGTGGCCCTTACTATAGGGCCCACGTTGATGTATGTATCTTATGGCCATGTTGTCCATTTGTTTTGCCAATTCATTTTAAAGCTAGAGACAAAAAATAAAGCAGATCCAAATCTCTAGTGAACCGTACTATAGAAAACAGAAGTAATTGGACACCCCACCGTTAAAAGCTTCCTACATGTAATGTTTATTTGCCATCCAACCTGTTGATAAGGTTACATAAACCTAGATGAAGAGGAAAAAATTAAATATCAACTTGATCCAAAACTTTTGTGGCTCATAATAAGCTTTTAATAGTCAATCACTACTGTTTCCTATGGTATGGTCTACTTGAGATTGGGATCTTCATTTTTGGGCTCATTCCCTTAAATGATATAGAAAAACATATGGATAGCGTGAATATAAAATACATGCATCAAGGTGGGCCCCACAATAAGGGCTACATTGTCCTGGGTGAGGCCGGGGCATACCTAAGCTCCAACCTATCATGTTGCCATATGTTGTGATGTATTTGGGTGAACCTCTCTACTACGAAAATATATTCAAGTATTTGGGCAGCCACATGTATAAAAGGCCCACACCAGCCATGGAGTTGTTCTATTGAAAATGGGAATTGGTTGGGATACTGCGGATGGAAAAGGAAGTTTTGTAAGAATCACATCTGAATACACAATGGGCAAATAATATAATTTCATTGCTGTTCAAATCTCAAATCATTTGCTATAGATAGAGAAAGAGAGAGCGACATTTGCATTATTTAGAGAAAGGAAATGAAGCAATGGATTCAACATCCAGCATTAGAATACATCCAAAATGACTTGTGGAAGTCAACTACTCTTAATACAATATGCAATTCAAATATCCTTTATTTGGATGCGGTTATCTTTGTGTTGTGTAAGCACATATTTCATTGTATAAAACGTGAATGATTTGTGATTTATAACTCAAAAAAAAGAAGGTTATAACCATATTGCAACATTTTTAAAGTGTTTTATTTTTTTTGGTTTCTCCAATACATGTAAATCTAACACGAGTTTATTGCTGAATCAATGGTGGGCTTGTAACTTGGATTCTCTAAGATGCAATTACTGTATAGAGTAATGCAGGAGAATGATTTGGCGTGCTGCATCAGAATGCATGTGTTGCAGATAACATAGATGTTGCGGGCAATTATGATGGTGTGTCAAAGTGATGGTTTCAAATTATTACTGATCACTTCCTATCTTTTTCACGCCTATCCATAAGTTTAAAAGACTGTTTGAAAAGAAAGCCATCACTTTTGCATATTCCCCCTAAGGAAATTGTTGTGACTACTTACAGTGGATCACTTTTGCATGTTCCCTCTCTTCTTTTCTTTTTGGGTTAGCTTGTTAGTACACCCCCACTGTCAATTCACACGTCGCTGTTAGCCACCCCCACTAAGAAATTGATACCAAGACCTCAGTGTTAAAACGAGACATCTTTCACTCAGTCTACCACTGTTAGCCACTTTTACATGAGCTATGGATCAGGGTGTTCCCTGGAAATTGTTGTAACTACTTGTAGTGGAACTTGTATCACAGAGGCATGGTTATAAATAGCGACACCACCCCATATTATGTATCGTAGGTTCTGTGATCTTAGTTGCGATAATTTTATATGTCACAATTAATCTAAATCACCAATTTAAATGAGAAGACATGTTTAATATTGATGATAACGATTAACATGATGATACTTATATGTTATACCTTTCTCAAAACTTGAAACGGGTGAATAAATTTTTTATATATATGTGTATATGAGGAAATCAAGACTTTATTTATAAGAATGAAATATAGAGTAGTTTAACCCATTATAACTCTTCCTCCATAAATTTTAACACTATAAGATCCACATCTCTTTAAAATACCATGCTTACATAGTATAATTCAAGCGCACCACCCCTTTATATATGTGTACCAATCATTAGTATGCTTGGTCCAAATATTTCAATAGTCGCATTCAAACTAATCAATCACATGGGTCCACCTAATTGAAACCTCACAATCCTAACACACACACACACACACACACACACACACACACACACACACTTTTCAGTTTTCATATGGCTACAATTGTCTAACTAAAACATGTTTGGATAGGCTTATTATGTGCTCTTGATCATTGTTTGTCAAGTACCTCAAATATTACAATAAGTCAGGCAAACATACTCTTGGGATCTGCTTCTCAATATTGTCAATGGAACCCAATAAAATAAACATTAAATAATCATGACATTTTATTTATTTTTCATGCTTATCAAATAGTGGCTAACAAATATTTGCAAAAGGTTGTGCATTTGGATGCCATATCAAAACAACTTGTAAAAATTAGTACAAGTGTAATACGGTGATGGTTTGCATTTCAATTTATAATTGTGATCTTGAGCTGTTCTTTGCTAGAACCGAATTCAGCGAGGTTGGAGAAGCACTAGTGAGGCTTTAAGAAGGCGAGTTTTGATTAAGTCATATGCTGCTGTAAAAATAGATTCATATTTCATATGTTTGAAAGTTGTAATGTGGAGCATGAACTTAACCTCTTTTGTATTTTTTTTTGGGATAGCTTGTTAGTACACACCCATGCCAGTACACACACTCTATGTTAGCCACCCCCATTAGGGATCAATACCAAGACCTCAAGTGTTGAAACGAGGTATCTCCACTCAGTCTACCAGGAGCATGTCCTTAACCTACGTCATAGTTGTGGTGGACCAATCAAATCTTACCCCGTAGGTGTTACTAAATTCAGTTCATGCTTTACTTTGAAAGATGGATTTTTTTTATAAAAAAAATAGATATATTATTATTATTTTATCTTTAGATTAGATCTCACAATTCAATTTCATTTTGCATCCAAACATAGTTCTAGAAAACCGGCATCTAAGTCCTATAACTGGGTGACGTTTCTACCACCCCTTTTGTCCACAGCCTAACATGTGTATTGCACATGACTTCAACTCCAGCTTAAGAAATGTTCGTAGGAACGCGTATCCAGCTGCTCAGGAAATGTTTTTTTTTTTTTTTTTTTTTTTTTTTTTTTTTTTTACGTACAGTTCGATCGTGTTACTGTAGTTTCGGGCTAAAGAAAGCGCGTGAAACACCCGAGCTCTGTGGGGCCATCATATAGTATATGTAAGATCCGCTCCGTCCATCATGTGAGAATTATTATGATCTCTTCATATAAGAAAGATCAGACCAATGGAAAACTTAGGTGGGCCACATAAAAAAGAATAAAGTAAAATTGGTACTAAACCTCAAGTTCACGTGGCATGGCCCACCTAAGTTTTAGTATAAGGCTGATTTATTTATCTTCTCTTCGTACTAGTGAGTTACACCTGATTAAAGGTTTTATGAAAAGTACACACGATGGAGGCCCCACACAAAAACCTACGGTTGGCATCTCATACCATTTTGTACCCTGTGGTGTGGACCACTAGATTTTTAAATCTGTCTGGCTTTTGGTCACATAATCTAGCGTCAGGGATACCAAATGATGGACGGAGTGGATTAAATAAAAATAACAAGTTTGGCTCTACGGAGTTGGGTGCTTTACGCGCTCCCTAAAGCAGGTGATGTAGACGATTCCGACCCTTATATACGGTCGTGGAGATATCCAGGTCATTCGCATAAGGAATAACTGAAGAGGCCATTTCACGTGGCACACATCCAGGGCAGTCATCGAATGGTAGGAGCGTAACATATGCTGGGTTAAAATTAGAAAAGTCCATTCATCTGGTGGGCCACAGCTGCCGGTTGAGTAGGGATCGGTTTTTCTTCCTTTTCTGACCGACCATCTTTTACTTATTCGTGTTTGTTGGGAAATGCTAACCTTTTGGCGAGAGAATGTTAGCTGTGACCCCGTTGGCACCGAACACGAATCGGGTGCGATCCGGGATCGAGCAAGGTTGGTGCGATCCTGACCGTGGGGTATATTTCGATGCATTTGTTATATATCTACACGGTCCATTCATTTTTTCGCTTCATACTAAGGCATGGACCAAAAAATAAAGCAGATAGAGTTCTCAAGTGGACCACACCACAGGAAAGAGTGATCATTGAACGTTCACCGTTAAAATCTTCCTTATACACCCTAGAGTTTATTTTCCATCCAACCTGTTGGTAAGGTCAAAACACAATTAGCAGCTTTAGTGGCTCCCAGGAAAATTTTAATGGTGGGAATTCAATCACTATTGTGTGGTCCACCTCAGATTTCTATCACTTCAATTTTGGGACCTTGCGCTAAAATGAGCCGAAAAAACTGATGGATGGTGTGGATATACAACACCTACATCTAAATGGGACAACGCCCCACCGATAAATGATCTGTCAGCGAATGCCGCTTGCAGCAGCGCATCTGCACGCGCCAGAACAAGCTCTATTCTACACGTGTCCAGCGTCGACCCGTGTGGGTCCTTCTCCTTGGCTCATGCGGCTGCAAACGGTATAATACACCTCCTCCACATAATACACCTCCTCCACATACCAGTTCGTTTTGCCTCCGTCCCGTCAGAATCAAGCGTCTGTCGCAGACGGGGATTGGACGGTACCCTCGCCTGTCCCAAGCTAGGAACGGACATGGGCTCGGAGGGGCCACCTTTGATGTATGGGTTTTATCCACACCGTCTATCCATTCTTCCATATCATTTTAGATTATGAACTCAAAAATGAGTTAGTCAAAAGGCTCAAGTGGACCACACCACAGGAAGAAATGGTGATTATGACACCCACCATAGAAACCTTCCTACGGCCGTTCGTGATGGTTAATTTCCATCCAACCCGTTCATAAGGTCACATATGCCTGGATGAATGGAAAACATAAATATCAGCTTGATCCAAAACTTCCGTGCCACCCAAAAGGTTTTGGACAGTAGGTATTTATTCCCAATGTGTGGTCTACTTTAGCCTTGGAGCTAGCTCATTGTTGGACTTATAATCAAAATGATATGGAAAAATGGATGGACGGTGTGGACAAAACCATTACATCTGGCACCTCATAGCCTTTCTTCGTTTCTACCTAGTGACGGGGCGGAGTAGTGCCGAATTCTCGGCCGTCAGTCGCTGCCCACTGGGCCACGTGCTGAGTTTTTCAAAGATCAGAGCCGCTCATGTCACGGCTCTATGCTGCATTTCTAACCTTACGAAACTTTTACTTGAACGATTGATTATATTACTATCACTATCTTTAGATGAATTTTGGGAACAGGGACCGGCTGTGACTCAGCTAGATAGTAGAAAATCTGTGTTTTATTTACACCGTCCATTCATTTCCTCAGCTCATTTTAGGGCATGAGCTATAAAAAACTTCTTAGGGACACATGATTTTTGAATCTAAGTTATGAACATGATTGGATGGTGGGCCCCTGATATTTTCAATGGTAGGCATTCTATTCCCACTGTTTCCATGTATGGTACACCTTAGCTTTATATCTATTTCATTTTTGGGTTCATACTCTAAAATGAACTTAGAAAATAGATGGACAACGTGGATAATACATACACATCATGATGGCTACACAGGAGCTTTTCCATCAGCTAGTTGGGTGGTACAGGTCACCCGTCAATCCTCCGAATTTTGCAACAATGGAAAGAGATCTTCAATGGTTCCTATTCAACTTTAAAAATCGGAGATGAAGTTTATCACGAAAGATCATTGTTAATGTATGGCACTAAACGTATTGTGGACGGTTCAAATCACCCGGTCATCTCAGAATGCGGCCCAAGTGGGTGGCGCCACACGCTACATCATGAGTCGCGACGGAGTCGACACGAAAACAACCAGGGTGACTCACCCAAGATGGTGCGGCTCGCCTTGATGTATGTATATCCAAGCCGTCCATCCTTTTTTAAATGTCATTTTAGTGCATGATCCCGAAAATGAGAATTCTGAGGTGAACCACACCATAGGAAACAGTTATGATTGACCATTAACTGGTCACGTAAGTTTTGTATCAAGTTGAAATTTGCTTTCTTACCTTCATACATATTTATTTGACCTTATCAACGGGTTGGATGGAAATAAACATTACCCAAACATTACGGTGGGCCCTCAGAGGTTTTTAATGGTAGGGTGTGCAGTCACCATTGCTTCCTATAATATGGTACACCAGAAATTCTTATTTATTTTTTAGTTTAATCCATAAAATGATTTGGAAAAACGGATGGACGGTGTGGATATAGAATAAGTACAGCAATGTGGGCCCATGGTCTTGGTTGAGGCCGGGGGCGCACCTAATCCGCTTCTGGACAACCAACACCACCTGCCGGCGAAGTACTGCGAGCTACGGTCTACCGCTCTCTCGCCACGTGGCGGTCTCTGGTTTGTGGACCCACCTTCCCGAAGCTCAAAAAAAAAAAAAAAGAAGAAGAAGAGGGAAATGGCATCATCACCCTCTTTTTATTCTCCTGTCCCAAATCCTTCGTTAGTTGCCGGCGATTTCTCTTTCGAATCGGCGATTTTCCTCCTCAACTCTCCTCTCCGTATTTAAACGCAGCAAGCGAAGGTGTCCTCGAAAGCACCGCCGATCTCGATTCCTGTCCTCGCTTCGAACGATTCGAGGTACTTTTCTCGATCCGTCTGATGCATTCTTTCGCTCAATATCGTCATTTCTAAGGGTTTTCAAGGGTTTCTGCTGGAAATGCAGGCGTTTCTGCTGTTCGAGCCGCTTCGGTGATGATTCGTTGATCGTCTCGACCTTAATTTCGTTTTCTGATCTGGACCGTCGAGAGATGTCGGGACCACTCGATCGATTCGCTAGGCCTTGTTAGTATTTCACACCTGAATATGTTTTGATTGCTGATATGGAGAATTTCTTATTGCTTCGGTCGATTCTAGGATTTGATTTTTTTTTTTTCCTTTTTTTTAAAAAAAAATTATTATAACGTTCTAGCTATTAATAATAAATTTGCCAATGCGGATAGAATTTTTATTAATTTTTTAGATTGGGGATTTTTAGATATTCAGCGGTTTTCTTCAAGCTTCAGGTTTTATAGTCTTAGATTGTGTTTTTCATTAAAAAAAAAAAAAAAATCTGTTAGGATTTGCTTTACGAGTCAATAGCGATGCAAGGACATTTTTCAGCGAGAAATAATATCGGGGATTTTGGGGAATTCACATTGTTTTCCTAAAACTAGGTTCTCCTACATTCAACGAGTCGTGATTTTGTGATCAAGATTTCAGGTGTTTTTTGAATTTTATTCTGTTTGGTCAAGGGTAGTTATCCGATACTCTGGCTGCATATGATGCGTGATATGCAGGTACTTGGAAATGGTAGACGTGGCATATATTAATTCAAGTTAAGCTGGCTAAATTGTGGAACCTACAGTCACTAAGTTACATTAAAAAATCATATTGGCTGAACAATTCTAACCTCTGATTCATGGACACTTGTTTCTTGAAATAAGACCATTGCATATTTTTCATTTTTCCCTCTAATAAGTTCCCACCAATCTGAAAGTCAGACAATCAAAAAAGCATATTTTTTGGTTCATAATACATCTAAACTGGTACACAAAATTTGAATGGTTTAATTTGAATTATGATATGCCACCTATACAAATCTTTAAGGGATTTCTAAGTGCCTGAGTATCATTCATCACACTTTGCCAGGGTTTCAAAGTATTTCTTTTTGGGCAAACTTCAGATTCTACTCTCTCTCTCTCTCTCTCTCTCTCTCTCTCTCTTTTTTTTTTTTTTTTTTTTTTTTTTTTTTTTTTTTTTTTTGGGGGGGGGGGGGGAATGGGATTTAGGCTCAATTTATATCATATCAATTAGAAAATTTCTGTATTTGTGATGTCTTTAATTGCAATTTGAACTCACCGTAATCATTAGTTGTTTCTAAGTTACATTAGGTGATAGGTGTTCACATGAAATGGGGAGAAATTGCATGATCTAATGTTGCTTTTAGTCATTGTAATACTATTTTATCCAAAGTCCATGGACGTGGTATTAGGCTGTTTTGCGATTGTCTTAAGATTTTTTAGGAAATTATCATTTTTTGTGCACGTAGTGTGGAGCTATGGTGAACAGTTCTCCGGTAAACTTATTGGTTTAGATGATTCCTTTTTGTTCCGCGCAACGGTAATTGAGGAACCTGTCATGGGTAGCATAGTGACAAATCTCATTGTTGGAAATTTATTATGTTTGTATTTTCTTTGCAATTTTTTAATCCCTAAATATACAAACATGTGTATTTTAGCCAAAGTATACAAAAACTGTTACGTAACAATAACAGCCATAACCATTACGTGTTACGGGGTCATAACGGCTGCTACAGGAAAACTTGCATGTAACGGCCCCATAACGGTCTTGAAACAGGTTTTTTCAAAAAAATAAAAATGTTGTAACGGCCGTTACGACCACCGTTAACGTTATGGAACACCTTGATTTTAGCATCTCCCGAGGTTTCAATGAAAGATTCCACCGTTTCCCCACATTTCCGGTTATCGACGATATTATCCGTATCCTTGGCCAATGAAACTTGTAGTGATACTGATACTTCGAACACTGCATAGGATTAGTGGAGCTAAAATAAAGATGTTGAGAAGGATGAGTGGCAAGACAAGGAAGGATAGGGTTATAAATGAATCAATTTAAGGTTATGGAACACCTTGATTTTAGCATCTCCTGAGGTTTCAATGAAAGATTCCACCATTTCCCCATTGTTTCCCCACATTTCCGGTTATCGACGATATTATCGGCGATATTGATATTGTTTCCGTATCCCTGGCCAATGAAACTTGTAGCGATACTGATACTTCGAACACTGCATAGGATTAGTGGAGCTAAAATAAGGATGTTGAGAAGGATGAGTGGCAAGACAAGGAAGGATAGGGTTATAAATGAATCAATTTAAGGTTATGGAATACCTTGATTTTAGCATCCCCTGAGGTTTCAATGAAAGATTCCACCGTTTCCCCATTGTTTCCACATTTCCAATTATTGACGATATTGTTGGCGATATCGATATTGTTTCCGTATCCCTGGCCAATGAAACTTGTAACAATACCAATACTTCAAACATTGCATAGGATTAGTGGAGCTAAAATAAGGATGTTGAGAAGGATGAGTGGCAAGACAAGGAAGGATAGGATTATAAATGAATCAATTTAAGGGAACTTCGTGTAGCACCAATAAGTAATAATATGATGGAAAGTAGACTTTAGATGGTTTGGTCATGTCTAAATGGAGACCAAGAGTTGGTACAAGTCAAAGGCTCTAAAAGGACAACGTGAAGTCCCTAAAGGATGTGGATGGAAGTAGTAAGAAAAGACTTGAGGGCCTATGGTCTAACTAAATATCTAGCCCTTGATACAGTAGAATGGTGGAACATGATTCATGTAGCTGACCCCAATTAATTGGGATAAGGCTTAGATGATGATTATATGATTATAAAATAGATAGTTCAATTTATTTTTATTATTATTATTATTATTTTAATTTTTACATTAGTAATGGGACATTTTTGTGATAGAATCACAAAAAATTCAAAACTAACAATATTTTGAAAATAGTGTGATAACATTTTTTTCAAGTATATTGTGAGATTTTCAAAATCTCGGCGATATTTGACATACTGATAGGTAGGGCCTTCGATGCCATCTGGATTAACGTAGCCTAGCATGCTCATCTTACATGCTCACTTCCCAACCATTTACACTTTGTTGCTATCTGATCATCCATAGAAGGTGAATTTACCACCGGCCCACAAACTTTATTTTGTCTTCTTAAGGAAAGTTAGAAACAATGATGGCTGCTGAATAATTGTTACTTGTAGGTGTCGGAAATTTGGGATTATTGTACATTCTGAATTCATGGATTTATTTTTCTGTGATACATTTAAATGAGCAGTTGCAATTTAAATTTTAAACTGTCAGCTGATCCAGCTATATGTTTTACCTTTGCTTTTCTAAATCTCATTTGAATTTCAGTGTTTACACTGATGACTTGGTCCTTTTCTAACTTGGAGTCAATCCCCGATTGGTTTTCCTAGCTTCCATGGTCTTCTGTAGTCACTGTTTGGTTCAGTTTACGTCTTGGTTACTGCTGCCGCCTGAAAATTCATTTATCCATTCAGGTTTGTCAGTAGCGGCAATGAGAGGAGCAGCTGAGTGTCTCTCATTGTCTCCTCACATGTCCCCAGAATACTTTAGAAAAGGATCTGAAGTTCTGTACTCCGTCTCTGGGAGTTATCACAAATCATATCACTGCATACTCTGTCTCTTTAACATCTTAGGATTCTCCTTTTAGGAATTAAAGAACCATTTGTGATTTTGGACTTTAGTAGTTGATGCTGACTTTGTAACACATCACAGGCTTTGAGGGGTTCTCTAGCCATGATGAGAGAAGGGAAAGGAAATCTGATTTCGAAAATTCAGAAGATGAAAGGAGGACGAGAATCGGTTCACTGAAGAAGAAGGCTATAAATGCATCTACTAAGTTCAGGCATTCTCTTAAGAAAAAGCACAGGAAGAAGAGTGACAACCGTGTCATTTCAGTTTCAATTGAAGATGTACGGGATGTTGAGGAGCTACAGGCTGTTGATGCATTTCGCCAGGCATTGCTCTTGGATGAACTGTTACCTGCGAGGCATGACGATTATCATATGATGTTAAGGTAGTGTATCTTTGTCTTGCTTTTCTCTTTCCATAGCCTTGCTTGAACAATGTGTCTTTTCACTGTTATTTATTTATTTTAAGGATGTGTTTTTCACTGTTAATTATTATTATTACTGTTGTTATTGTTGTTGTTGTTTGCAGTGTCTTTTTGCTGGTTTTAGACACTCAGACTTTGCAAATTTGATCCTTCGTGGAAACTTTTTGTCAGCATTTTATTCAAGTTTCTGAGATAGAAGATTACTTTTCAAGCTTGATTTTGGGTTCTCTCTTCAAATGATATGCACAAAGTTCTCTCCTATATATATATATATTGCGAATGGTATTTCCCTTTTTTTTTTTTTTTTTTTTTTTTTTTTTTTTTTGTTTTTGTGATGCGCAACAATAAAAGGATATTATCAAGCAAAAGAGGATTACACACAATCCATTAATGTACTGGATATAATGTCCTTATACAAGCTTTTCTGTCTCTTAAAGTTCCTTTGCCAGTGTGTCCTCCAAGGAATTAACTTCCTCCGCATGTCTAAAGGTACAAGCAATCCGTGTTCCATCTATGGATGGTCAATATTATCGGTATTGTCGGTCAACATACCATCCAGGAATACAAAAATTCCTATTGGTGATAATATCATTGGTACCTGTGGATATATCATGATGTTTCACAAACACTGCAATATTTTACTGATGTGTCGTGGATATTTGGTTAAATCTTTCATCTTTCGACTGAACCAGTGTAAATCAGTGAAAATCAGAAAACAAAAACTAATTTTGCCCTTTTTTGGGATTCTCTTTGCAGTCGTGTTTTAACAACTTGTCTTGTTTTGCATCAAAACACAAATTTGGTGGAGAAATCATGATCAAAGAGGGATTCGGAGTACTGTTTTGTCCAACAATGCATATAGGTTTGTAAAAAATAGAAAAACTATTCTGCATAGGTTTTTCCCTTCTTGTTTTTTATTCAATGGAAAACAATGGATTTTTTTATTTTATATATATAGATTGAGTTCGAAGTGTGTAAGTATGTGTCTTTTAACATCAACTGAAGTTTCTTTGAAAATTTCCACCATTTTCCTTTAGTTTTGCCAATGTTTCTCTCAGACTGCGATGCATTATGCTTAAATGTGATATTTCTTAATGTTTCCCATTATTTTTGTATCCTAAGGGCGTAATACATGGTGCGAGTTTGATACTTTGATCACTGCAAACAATAGTAGAGGACTTGATCTTAATTCCATTGGGAAAAAGTAGAGGCATCGGAGCTGCAGTATATGTGCTCTCAGCCCATGTGATTGCATTTGTGGGATCACCTTCCATGGTTTATGGCCCCTAAAAAGAAGCATGAAACAGGTTCACTCATTTATTAACGAAGACCTCTGCATGGTTCATCTCCCATTCCAACTGGTCCAAGGGAGGTGAACATGTGTCCAAAGGGAGCTGGTAGGTATACATGGTGGAACAAAGCTATGTAATCTTCTCGACTGAGGGGAGGTGTACAAGGTGGAACAAAGCTATTTAATCTTCTCTATTGAGGGGAGGTGGACACATGCCCAAGGGAGCTGGGAGGTGACGGGTCATTAATGGAGCTGGGGATGCGTGTTTCCGTCAACATCAGTTAGAGTCAGTCGAGGCCAGCTGCAAGTGACACATCACCATGGCATTGTGGGAAGGATTGTGGCAGAGTTGGGTTGCGGAGAAGTAATGTACCGCAGGATCTGTGGCTTGCCCTCTAATAACATGCAACAAGAGTCGAGGGATAGTGACACGTGTGCAGGCGCGTTGAAAGCTGGTGAGAGAGAACCCTAGGAATTGACAACTGGCTTTTGCTGTTTGGTTGGGAAGAATATTGGGTAGCTTTGTTCCACCTTGTAGAGGAAAGGTGAATTCAGAAAGGCCAGAAGATTTATTAGAAGGGAAATTTCAGGTCTCTGAAAGGGATAAGAGAACCCTAAAGTCTCGAGTGCTCTATAAATTATGAGGCAGGAACCTTATCGAGGAGTAGGGAGAAGGAGAGGAGCAAAGATGGTGGACAGTGAAGATTTTGAGTTGGAACATAAGGGGGATGGGCTGCCCCCTTAAATGTGCCCAGATTAGGGATATGGGTAAGAGGTATTATCTGCAGTTGGTGGTCCTCTAGGAAACCAAATTGGTTGCGCTGAATCATCAGATTGTGAATAAGATCTAGAAGGGGAACATGAAGGCTTGGGTCGCCAAGGATGCGGTGGGATCAGTAGATGGCATGGTAATTATTTGGGACTCTAGCATGTGGGCGAAGGAGGATTGGTTGTGCAATGAGTTTTCCATTTTGGTTATGTTCTGAGATTTATTCTTTGGATTCCACCGGGTTTTCTCCTTAGTCTATGGGCCGAACTCCTCGAACCAGCATGTCTGTCTTTGGGAAGACCTGGATGCTACTGTCAGTAAGTGGGGGTTGTTGTGGTGCATGGGAGGGGATATTAATGCAGTCAGATTCTCATTTAAGAGGTCATTAGGAGGGCATATAGGAAGATCAGATGGTCCTTTGAAGAAAGGTGAACTTAAAAAAGAGTGAAATGTTGGGTACTGGCATACCAAGGAGGAGGTTAAAAAGCTAGTGGACGTGTTTGGTTGTGAGGCTGGTTCATTTCCTTCTTTGTACTTGGGCCTCCCACTTTGCATTGCGAAGCTCACAAAGCATCTATGGCATGGGATCATTGAGAAAGTTGAGAAGAAACTCTCGGCTTGGAAGCATGGGCACCTTTCCTTCACGGGAGGACTTGCCTTAAGTAAAGCGGCGCTCTCAAATCTCCACTCTAATTCTTATCCCTATTCGAATGCCCAATAAGGGCTTTAAAGAAGTTGGAGAACCTTACACATGATTAGTTATGGTGCAAGGCGAAGAAGAAGAGCAAATTCACCACATGAGGTGGGATGAGCTGTGCATACCAATAAAGGATGGGGGTGCGAGTATTAGACCCACCCAATTCACCACATGAGGTCGGATGAACAAATTCACCGAATTAGATTTCCTGAGGTTGGGGAATTTGTCCTCGGATGTGGATGCCCCTGTTGATCTTTGCTATTCTGGCTCAGGACACCCACACACACACACATGCCGTAGGAATTTGTTGGAGGAAGAGGAGAAGAGCTCATTATCTTATCTAGGAGGCTTTCGGGCATTTCACTCTCTTCGGATTAGGACTCCTTGGTGTGGTTCAAAGAAAAATCTGGAAATTTCGCTGTCCTTTCCTTGTATAGGTTGCTCATCGAGTCTTTGTCGTGTGGGGAAGGCTTGTACACCTCTGCCCTTTGGTCCTATGGGGCCCCTCTCAAGGTTACGAGCCTAGTGTGGCTAGTGGCATGGAAAAATGTGTTAATGATCAATATCCTTCGGAAGATGGGAATGGTGATAATATGCTTGCTATGTTGGCAGGACGAGGAATCACTCTACCATCTCTTCATTTATTGTGCGTTTTCTAGGGAGGTGTGGGAAAGAGTGATGGGTCTCTTTGGGGTGGCGTGGGTGATGCGGAGGTCTATTGAGGATCTCCTCCAATTGTGGCATGGGGGCGGAGGCGAGCAAAGTGGTTGTGGAGGATGGCTCTTTTGGCCGGCTTGTGGGCCTTATGGGGGGAAAGAAACAACCAGTGCTTCCGCAATCTTTGCGGGAATCCTTGGGGAGTTTTTAGGAAAGTTAAGGTGGATGTTATGGAATGGGCTTCGGTCTTAGTCAGTCTTGGCGGTTGTAATCTTTCTCGTACTTCTTGGGTTGTGGTGTAATTCTTTTGCCTTTGGCCACTTTTTAATAAAATCGTCATCTTTAAATAAATAAATAAATAAAAAGAAAAGAAAAGAACAGAAAGAAAGCTAGACTCTATGATATCTCACCACTTTTCTGAATATGGTGGTCACTCTTCAACCACACACGTGATGTATTGTCAAGGAAATCCTGGCTGTCCAAATCTCTGAACCGTGAAAATAGCATTAAAAAAAACATTTGACAAGGTGATGGAAACCATCTGTTTTATCCTTGGAATTCAGATCACTTGCCATTTTTTACTTTTAACCATCTATTCGACAACCTTCAATTATGGCTAAGATTCCTTGATGAATGTGATTTTAGATATACAATCCATCCACAAGATCTCTTAGTTTGGATGGTCTGGACAAACGTATGTGAATGCCACGTCCTAGGAGGACAAGTCACCATCAGATTGATAGCTCATTTTGAAGATGCATCAGAATCCATCCTCTAGAGTGTCCGATCTTTATTGCATCCTTTCTTAGGGTCTGTGATCATGTTGATCCTTGAATACATGTAGACCGCGAGTTGCCAGCTCCAATCTGATTATTTGCACACGGACTGGCACTAATGCTATTTATTAGTTGTCTTATACATATCTTCTAATTCCCAAGACCTCTATGATT
The DNA here is from genome assembly GCA_030180095.1 of Magnolia changhungtana. Classification (NCBI taxonomy): domain Eukaryota; kingdom Viridiplantae; phylum Streptophyta; class Magnoliopsida; order Magnoliales; family Magnoliaceae; genus Magnolia; species Magnolia changhungtana. Next base: position 1,332,720 of record JASAUF010000084.1, on the reverse strand, counting down.
TGCAAGTCTTATAGCTTAATCCGGGCAGGTTGAATGTTACTGTCTACTGAAGAATGTTACTGTCTACTGAAATCTGGACTACTGTCATCCTTTCTATGTTTAAACTATTGTTGACACATCGTGGGAACATGAGATCTTGGGTGATCCATTGTTACTGCAACTGGAAGGAGTTGTCCTGAAATTGAAATCTCAGGCTTTTAATCAATCTATATCATACTGGATTGTGCATCTGATGGTTCATCCACAACAAGGCATCCACAACTGAAACCATTCTGCTTTGATGTTGTCTAATGATAGCTTCATATTGTTTTACTTAAGTGCAGGTTCTTGAAAGCTAGGAAATTTGATATTGAGAAAGCAAAGCACATGTGGGCAGAAATGCTACAATGGAGGAGGGATTTTGGTGCTGACACTATTTTGGAGGTAATTTCATATGCTGATGTTCATGCACCTTGGAGGGAGGGTTCCCTTCATCTAAATTCTCATATAGTTTGGGAATTCTTTCCTTTCTCTTCCCCTGTATGGCCTACTCGTGGAGTGACTTACATGTTGAGCTATGTCAATACTTTCATCAGGATTTTGAGTTCAGAGAAATAAATGAAGTCTTACAGTACTACCCTCATGGTCATCATGGTGTGGATAAGGAGGGAAGACCTGTTTACATTGAAAGACTGGGAAAGGTTGATCCCAACAAACTCATGCAAGTGACAACTATGGACCGGTATGTAAAATACCATGTGCAGGAGTTTGAGAAGAGCTTTGCGGTCAAGTTTCCAGCTTGCTCAATTGCTGCAAAAAGACACATTGATTCAAGTACAACAATTCTAGATGTTCAGGGTGTGGTATGTTGTCTTTTTGTTCTTCTTAAGCATAAAAGAGAACTTATTGCAACTGTAATTTTTTTTTTATATTAATTTCATCAGAATATTTATGGATTGTTTCTCTGCTCTTTCTGTTGGTTTTACGACTGTATTTGTTAAACAGAGTCTAAAAAACTTCAGCAAGACTGCACGTGAACTCATTATTCGTCTGCAGAAGATTGACGGTGACAACTACCCTGAGGTATGGACTCCTGATGTCACTTGTAATTATAATTTGGTCCAGACCAGAAATTAAATGGGAATTTGAGTTGTTAATGGAAATGTGCATCTGGATATTGCTTGCCTATAACATTCGACTTGCTCTTGTACAGACATTGTGCCGAATGTTTATCATCAATGCTGGCCCTGGTTTTAGGCTGCTGTGGAGCACAGTGAAGTCTTTTATCGATCCAAAAACCACTTCAAAGATTCATGTACTCTCAATGAGGCTTGTCATCTATTTGTATTTAATTAATTATTGTTCCGTCTTCTAGAAATACTGTGACAATGTGTCTAGCAGTAGTTTTTGACATGCTTCTCTAATTTCTGTCCAGGTTCTTGGAAACAAATACCAGAGTAAGTTGCTTGAAATAATTGATGCTAGGTAATTTTATACACGTTTCGTTTGGAGTTGAGATATTGATCATGGAATTGACATTTATTCTCTATACATTCATAATAACTTTTTTAAATACTTACATTACATCATCTCTTTGTTGTTATCCAGTGAGTTGCCAGAATTTCTTGGAGGTACTTGTACCTGTGCAGATCAGGGAGGTTGCCTTAGGTCTGATAAAGGTCCATGGAAGGACCCAAACATATTGAAGGTTTCATACTGTCTTATGGAACTTTTGTTGCTTAAATGTTATGAGATTGGTCTGCTGGGCTTTCTATTCATTGAATGTGATTCATTCCTTCATTAATGTTTTAGAGAAAACCTGATGGTGTGCATGTCCATTGTCATGTAGATGGTTCTTAATGGCGAAGCACGATGTGCCCGACAAATTGTGACCATTTCAAATAGTGATGGGAAGATCACTTATGTTAGGCCACAGTATCCAGCGGTAAGACTCTTAATCATCCTGAGCTATTTGCATCAAGAAATGACCAAATATTGGATTCAGTTAGGATTGTCCCATTTGATTTCCTTGGTTTGGGCCAGATAAAAGGTGGTGATACGTCTACTGCTGAGTCTGGGTCAGAAGCTGAAGACATGTCTTCCCCCAAGGCACTGCGGAGTTATATTTCACATCCTCGGTTGACTCCTGTTCGTGAAGAAGTAGGTGTTCATTATTTTTATAGTGGAGATTTCTCATGTAAGAGAGCTTGGCCAAAATCATGTTATGAGAGGAAATTCTCTGCTCATTTAACTGACATTGCTTCCTCTGAAAGTGTTGCTGGTATATATTTTTTTTAAAATCATTCTTGATATGAGTTCACTCCTTGAACCATAATCTGTATATTTCAGTGAATTCCTAACACACAATTACCATCTTTTCGGGAACTGAGTTTTAAAGGATTGCATTCCATCAATAACATTTGAGTTTTATTGGCTTCTTGACACTGTGCCTGACCCGCTGAACCAGATCATGATCTTCCATAAATGTTTCTTTTATTGTGGTTGAGGGATCCTGTTATTGGGCTGATTACCTTCTCTGAATTATACTACATATTAACTCTCAAAAGTAGATGATCACTGGCACACATGATGCTATTGTTAGCGTAGCTAAGCCCAGATACAAGGTCTCCAATGCATCAGTGTAGAAAAGATGAATACACAGACATACAGATTCATTATTTAGTGAAAATCATTATTATCACATGAAAATTGTAAAATTAAAGTATCTATAGAAATCTTTATCTACACTGTCAGTGTTTGAAGTATAAAGTAGGAAACATCAGAAGAAAGATATCAAGGATTCGAGATACTCATTCCTGTTACGATTTGTTTTCATCAATATACAGGCTAAAATAGCTGGAAGGGCAGGGTTCTCAGAGTTTGATGAATATGTTCCCATGGTAGACAAAGCTGTGGATTCAAGCTGGAAGAAAGAAGTGTCCCATCAAAAGCTCCTGTCTCCTAGAGGTATGCAAGTTTATATTAGATTTCATTAGAGAGTTGCAGGCTTTTGCAAGTCAATGGTTAATCTAAAACCTCACTCAACTTACTAAGCTGCATTAGAAAGGACACTGTCATTTAAACATGCAGGGAAGATAAGAAAGTTGGTCATATTTTTAGTTAAGAAAGTGACCCAGATTTATAAAATCTTGGATTTTTTAGAACTCTTTAGAATCTCCTAAAAGCTACCCTTTAAAAAAAGAATCTCCTATTCCTAATCGGAGTACTCTCTCTCTCTTTCTCTCTCTCTCTTGAGATGAAAACACATCCCACTTGAACTCCATATTTTTTGAAAATAAAATAAAATTGTATGATTGCATCAATGCTTATAACTCTGCACATTTCTGAAGACAGGACTAAAAATTCATTTTATTTGGGCAAACTGAATATAACATGCTTTCTTTTGTGTTCAAAAAGATTTTTTTTTAGGGCAATTTAAAAGCAGAGATTGGTGTTCGCCATCCATTGATCGAATTGAGTGAAAACTTTAGTGGAGACGTCCCATGTATTTCAGGATAACTTGAAGATGAGGGATTTGAGAGAGGCAAAGAATGATATTAATCCTTTATTTGTCACCTATGTATGATATTACTCTATCCAGTTTAATTGATGTTTTGTGTTTTAATCTTCCTTATATACAACATATATGAAGACATGCATATGGCTTCTTTTTTTCACTTTGTTTATTTTTTTTTTATTTTTTTTTGTTGAAACCGTATTAGATCCTCTTCTTTCTTCAATTTTTTGAGTTTCCATTTCTTTGACTGAAAATTTTACCATATTTTTAATGATCAAGCCTCAATTTCCTTAAAAAAAGATCAAATCCAAATCTTTGGGTCCAAACTGAACAAAACACGTAGATTTTTATTTATTTATTTATTATTATTATTATTTTTTGCCGTTTGGCTTCTGCTATCTATGTGCTAGAGGAACTTTTAGGTCCTCCTTGCAATTTGGGACTAGTTTTCCTTTGTTGCAAACTTGCAATATTCCTATTTTGTTTCTTTGAAATAAACTTTGGAGTTACTGATTCCTCCATGAAAAGAAAAAAAAAAAAAAGAAAATCATAAATCTTACTTGATTTTATTATTCAAAGCTCTCATTCTATGTGAATCTTTCATTTCTAGAGTTCCTCATCTCTACAAATTTTATACTCTTATATTTTCTTAACTCTATATAAGTTTATCATCCTTTCTTCTATTCCATAAACTCAATTAATTTTTCACTGTTCAAATTCTTTCCAGAAACTTCTCATCCTCTTAGTAGGATCGCAATCTCTCACTTTCAAAAGTTTGTAAGATCTGTAGTTGTCTTCTTTTTCAAAACTCTCTAAATCTCTTGGTTTTTCGCAAAATCTTTCCTAAACCCTCTCACTATTGCCTTATTCTTCACACACACACACAAAACCTGTCGTTGTTGTCCATTTTTCTATGCCCTCTGTATCTCATACAGTTGATTAAAATCTTTCCTGAAATTTCTTAGTCTTCTCTTTCAATATTGGCTACTGTGTCTATCAGTTGGTTACTCATTTCCATCACTTTCACCTGATCTGAAACATAAAAAATTTCAACAGCACTTCACCTTAGGAAAGGTGAATAATAAAAAAAGCAAGTTCTGTTTCTTTTCTACTTTGAAACTATCAATGCACTGATTCTGCTTGTCAAAGTTTTCTTGGATTTGTAGTTTTTTTTTTTTAATAACTATTACATAGAGGACATTTTTTTTAATGACTATTACATGGAGGACATTTTATATTATTCTTTTTAGGGGTATACTGAGAAATATTCACTGAAATATCCAATCCAGGGACACTTCCTTCATTGGATTCCCATAAGCCTCCAGAGGGAATTCGTGCTCAAGTTCTCACAGTGCTCATGACCTTCTTGATGACCCTCTTCGCTATTTTTCGTTCAGTCACATGCCGTGTGACAAAGAAACTTCCCGGCAGATCATCTGAACAAGATCAAAACTATCCTTCTGTCATGCTTGACCCAATGCCCAAAGAGGAGTTCCGTCCCCCATCACCGTCTCCTGGGTTCACAGAGGCAGATCTCCTTTCATCTGTACTGAAAAAGCTGGCTGAGTTGGAGGAAAAGGTGGACACACTTCAGTCGAAGCCATCTGAGATGCCTTCTGAGAAAGAGGAGCTGCTGCATGCTGCTGTTTGCCGTGTGGATGCTTTAGAGGCTGAGCTGATTGCTACTAAAAAGGTACGATGATATGTTTTTTTTATTATGGTAAATAATTATGGGCTTTGTTCATTTGATTGAGGAAATAAACAAATTCCACATTTCCTTTGAGCATCACATCCATATTCCATTCAAATGATCAATCATAATACTTCAGGCATATCCTCCACACTGTATGTGTGCTAGTCTTTTCTGTGTGGTCATGAATCTAACAGATGAGATCTTCTAGAACTTCTTTAGATCTTTGATAATGGCCAAATCCATCTAAAGTCTCCTCCCTGTTTCACGTTATGGTTTTGGACAGTGCAAATCTTCTCCCTAGACGCCCGAATCTTGTGATTCCTACTTTCTATTATCTCGCTCTCGTTTCATCTAGTCTTTTCTGTGTGGTCATTAATCTTGTGATCGAGTTTTGGATATACATCATGATTCTTTGTTTGGTAGTGAAGTTGCTGATTCTATCATATTATTTTCTATTCTGGTGCACGTTCTTGTACTAAAAAGCCTAAACAATGTTGGTTATGAGGCGAATGTGTGGGCTGATGAATTGGCTAAAAGTGGTTTGTCTTGTTTCTCTTTGTTTATGGAGCTCGTTCCCCCTTTCTTGTTATGTTTTTCTTTTTCTTAGTAATTTTGCATTATTCCTTGCTTAAAAATTATTTGTATTGTTTTTCCCCTTAATTAGATTCAGTTTTGTTGAAGAGAATCCAAATACACCCACAGCGGGAGTAGTGTGACTATTATTACTGCTACCATTTCACTAATGACCCGATGCTATAAATCATTTACTATTATTTCACAAAAAAAGATTCTTATTTTGACAAGTTTTTAATGTCCCGAGCCTCCAAATGAGTCCTGTTTTAGTGCCTTAGTTTGATTAAATTCGGCATTATTGGAGCGCAACCCAAATGCGTTTTGTGGTTTCCCAGGACTCATGTCTATGGAGACTTCTCTTAACAATATCTTGATCATTTTGCATGGGTTCTAATGCCCTAAACTGCCACCCCCAACTCCATCAATCAATCACGGTCTGCGATTTCTTTTTCTGGAAGATGATGTTAGCCTCTGTCATGCTTCATTCTCTGTTTTAAATATACGCAGTATCATCAACCCCTGACCATGTGAAAGTGGAGCCCATGGCTGGCTAATCTGAACTGTTGATCTGACGTGCCCTTCCTTTCATTCATAAATGCTCACCCGATGGAACAAACATATGATCAATATAAAATGTAGAAATGGTCCACATCCAATGGAAAAGGACAAAACTTGGATGCCAATGTGTCTTCCAATTGGATGATATTTACAGAACTGTGCTCCCATTGAGGCCCATCAGAACAGCGATCATGGATCATCCACAGCTGTGGGCCCCACTAGTTCCCCAAGTCAAAGCTAGTGGATACTGTCCATATCATCGGCTTGAGGTTCTTAGTGTTCCTCCTTATGCGTGCATATACGTGTATAGTGCTGTATCGGTATGTGTGCATGTATTGCATTGCATTGATGCAAGTCTTAGGAAGATCATGCTTCTTTGCATGTGAATCGACCCATCTAGTCATGCTTGCATCTCTCTACATACATACATTTGTTTGTGTATTGTCTCTTAATAAGCATGATCATACGCCCATCCACCTTTCTAAGTACATAATAAATACACATCAATTCATTTCCTCCCGAACAGGCTCTGCACGAGGCTCTAATGAGGCAAGAAGAACTGCTCGAGTTTATAGACCGTCAACAAGAGGCAAAATTCCGGGTAAGTTGATGTGTTATGTTTTGCTCTAGATGGGGTGTTTTCTTCTTTTAGCCATGTGATTGCTGAGAGATATCTTTCTACATTATGCAGAAGAAGAAGTTCTGCTTGTGGTGAACGAGGAGAGATTGCCAAGACTTGTTTGTGTTTCTTTTCTCTCTGCCATAATGTTTCAGGATTTTTGAGAGAGAAAAAAAAAAAACTAATTTATACTACAAAAGGTGTGCATGTTTGATTTGGCTCCTTTTTTTTTTTTTTTTTCCTTTTTTGTTTTTTAATGGAGAATCAGTGTCTGATGAAAAATAAAACCATGCTATGATGCTATGATACATGACTCACTTCACTTTATAATGCTATAAATATATGTATTTTGTGGTATTGATTTGAAGTTTCCAGTTGATCTCCCGTTTTGCACATTGTTCGATCAAAATTCAAGCAGAAAATGGATATGTAAACTGGTACTGAGAATTTGTTTTGAAATTCAGATGAATTCATGCCAGAAATATTTATAAACTAATTAGTGGATGACGTGGTAAATGGGCCGTGATTCAATGAGGGACCTTTCATGTGAGGGGGTAGGCGGAACATGTATCTGAGGTGCAGGTGGACAGGGCTTGTCCACATGTGCGGAAAGCCTTCTGGACCATTCATCAGGTAGGGTACACCGAACATGCCATGGACCGACATGGTTCAAAACTTGTATGAGAAATATGGGCTGTTTGGAGAGGGAAAAAAAGAGAGTTCAACAATCCAAATACAACGTTCACGTGTGGGTCACTTATGCATGAGCTATATATATATATATATATAGAGAGAGAGAGAGAGAGAGAGAGAGAGAGAGAGAGAGTCACGTGATATGGCCCAAAATCTGAACTGTACATGTGATGCGGCACCCCATGAAACCCCGGGGCCGTGTTTTTTACCCTTATCCAAAACTTTGGTGGGCCATGACAAAAGAGAGAAATCGAGGGAGGAAACAGTCTCCGTTTTTCCATTGCCCACCAAAGTTTTGGATCAGAGTGAAAGTCGGGCCCTGTGGTCTCATGGGGTGCTACATCACATGGACAGTTCAGATTTTGGGCCCACATCACGTGTGATGAGTTGTGAAAAAGTTATAACGAGTTCTCCTGAGAACTGGTGCGCAGGTGAGGTGAGTGTTGTTCTTACGTGTAATCCGAACGGTCCATGTGATGAGTTCAGTTTATGCAAATCACATCACGTATGATGAGTTCTCAAAAAGTTTGCACGGCGTGTGTGTGTGTATATATATATATCAGCTTGATCCAATACTTATGTTGTCAATCACCACTGTTAAATACGGGGTAGTTCAACTGAGTTTGGATCTGCTTCATTTTGGGCTCATGCCTTAAATAGATTTGTCAAAACCGATTGATGGCGTGGATATACAATTCATACATAAAGGTGGCCCCACGGTAAGGGCCACACCTGATCCACTCACATAAAATTGTAACCCTGGCCATCCAATGGCGGTTTTGGACGTTGAATGCTTGGCTGTAGCCCTTCTTATTTTGTCGACTTCCTACCTGTGTTCTTGTTCAGATAGTTCCTGACTTGGTTGGATAGGTTTGATTTGGTACTGTGGGCCTACATGGCATAGATCGCTTCTCACACAAATTCCTTTTGTATCGTGTATTTTACTTGAAAGGAACGAATGTTCTGATTTTACGGTGGTCCCCGGGTTCATAGTCAAAAAAGCTCATGCGTGAAGCCACATTACACATGGGACTTACCAGTCCGTGAGATGGACTATTATCGATGAAGGCATCGAATGTTTATGGACATCTGATCTAATGGTTCATACCGCCGGGCATACTATCCAAAATGGGCAATTCCATGGGCCCCACCTTTATTCTGTTGATGTGAATGATGACTGTACAAGAATTCAGGTGGGTGCAACAACAAAAGTCGGAGCCCCGCCTCTCATCTAAACTAGCTTTAACTCACAAAATAGAGGAAATAAACAAATAAAAAAAGATTCAGAAAGACTCTACAAAAACTTGAGGCAGCGGGCGATCGTACCTTCAACAAATGTAGAAACAGGGCAGCAGGACTTCCTTCTCAACTAACATTCACTTCAACCTAGCAGCTGGCGCATACAGACAATACAATCATCAGTCCACTTAAAAGGGAAGGACACCCACTATTCCGCCTACCTCAGCCTACACACCACCATCCAAAACGTATACATCATCATCATACTCTCCTCACCATTATTTTCATCCACATATTCACAACATACACATCAAGCAAGCACCACTCATCAGCCGCACAACTCCATCCAACCCAGCATCCGAACACCATCATATAACCTTGCATCCCCACATTACATAGCCATGATCAGACAACATACCTGAGGGGTATGTCTCTGCATAAATCCTTGGAAAATATGCAGATAGAACCTGAGTTAGTGATCGGAGGAAGCGTCCAAGACAGAACCAAGCTGCTGACGCCCACACCCAGGCATCCAAACCATTCAAACTCCAGCAATTCCAGCACGAGATGAGAAGAATCTAACCTTTGAATGGAATGCATACTAAAGCCGCTAACATGCTAAAACTGCTGCTGCAATACCCATCTTGCCTAAGAGCTGCTCAACAGGCGGTGGGCAGAAAAGAGTTTCCAAATGCATAAAACCAAAGCAACAAAGAGAGTAAAAGCATAATGATGAGTATGCATTATACATATTGTGAAATCGATGCAACCCAACATTGATGAGTATTTTCTAACTTTAAGATTATAGACATCCAATCTATGGTTGTATAACTTGTGGCCACTGATCTAAAGGTTAATTAGGAAATTGCAGCCTAGGAGACCCTGAATGTCTTCCTATCCACAATGAAGCCCATCAGATGAATGGTCTACATCCCTGTATGTGTGAGACCATCTGCATGGACTGACTACTCATCTTTATCTACATGTTACGGGAAATGGATATACACCAAAACTCATAATTTTGCACATGATATTAAAATGAAAAATACTTTTTTAAATTAAAAGAGAGAGAGAGAGAGAGAGAGAGAGAACTTCATATAGGGTTAGCCTCCTTTTCTTTTTTCTTTTTCAAAAGAAGGGCCATGCCCCTGTATCTTTGTTTAAGAAGGAACAAACGATGTACAAGCTAGATTTTCGGGTAGGCTCCACACAAAAATATAGGGTTAGCCTCCTATATTAGCTTTTCAACATTTAAAAATCGGTGGTGACTCATCCTTCTCACATATGGCACCGATTTACAACCATCCAGGCCGAATTGTGGGTCCCATTGTGGATGATGTTGATTATCTAAATCGCACTATTCAGGCAATCCTAACCATCAAAATAATGGTTAAAATTAAAATATTGAGTGGTCCACAAGGGAAATATCAAATGGTTAAAGAATCTGAACTGCGATTAGTAGATTTCCTATAGCGTATTTGCTACATCACAAAGATGATACTCCCATTAGGAAAAAAACTATAATCAACCCATTAACAAACTTCAGAATCCAGCAATTGCATACTTCATATCTTTGAGAGGGTTGTGTCTCAACCCTATCAAGAGTCCTTATTAAAACAAAAGACCCACCCTCTCAATCCCATCTAGAGTCCTTAAAACAAAAGACTAACCCAAGCACAAGAGAACAAGTTAATCAAGCTCCAACTTCATGTAAGAATCTGTATGTTACATGTATATGCATGCCAACTTGCCTGTATATCAAACTCCCTAGGTTGAGAGAAACTCATCCATATGAGTATTGAAGAAGATAATGAAGCTACAATCAAACTCCAAAGGTTGAGAGAAACTCATCCATGTGAGTATTGAACAAGATGAAGCTACAATATTCAAACTCCGCATGTAGAGAAATTCATCCATATGAGTATTGAACCAATCAAACTCCGCAGGATTCACTCTTGCTTAAGGTAGGGTGTCTACATTGATGATTTGCTTCTTTTTTTTTTTTGGGTTAGCTTGTTAGTACACACACATGTCAGTACACATTGATGATTTGCTTATTTGTGTTAAAGTGATTATCATTCATTAAATATTTTATATTGTTAATCAATTGATTTGCACATAGAAAGAAAGGTGTTTGGTTTCCCAACAAGAAACTCATCCATTTGAGTATTGAACTAGATTAAGCTACAATCAAACTCCCGACGTTGAGAGAAACTCATCCATGTGAGTATTGAACAAGATGAGGTTTTACATGACAATTTCTTTGATTATAGTTCAAGTGATGATTTAATCATCCTTGTTTGATCAGCTTCTAATTGTCTTTGAATATATCGCATCTATTCAACTTTATTTCTATCACGTACTTGGTCAGGTAGTAACAATGAAAGATGAACTCAAGCAAAATGTTGCATGCAAATATCAACCTACTATAATGTTCATAATCTGATCGATTGTGAGTTTGCTTTGAATAGTATGCATGATTGTTGTTGTGATTGTTAATTGTATCAGTTGATCCAATCTCCGAAAATTCAACCGTGGGTCCAAAACTGGTGGATTCAATACAGAATACAACTTCCTCTAGCACTTGTTCTCTTCAGCATTCGATTAATCATGTATTGGATCTCCTTAGATGTTGAGATTCTCAACAAATTCATCTCCATCAAATTAATATCTGCTCTCGTTGTCGAGAAAAGATGTGCTTCACAGCGATGAGTGAAGGGCACAAATTCATCATTTCCTACTTGAATGCCATCAGTGCCTGTTTTGGAAGATGTTTCTATAAGATTGACAGGATTTGGAATCATGTCACTAGTGGTGGCCAGTGTTACAAGTATTCGCTAGAAAATTGCAGGATAAGTTTGCAAAAAAATACACCAAACAATATTATCATGTTTTTAAATTGATAAATAGCAAAAACCTTAACCAATTCATTGTCTATATATATATATATATATATATCATTTATTAGTTTAGAATAAGTAGTTTTATTTCAGTGAGATTTTCCAAATAATATCCTAAGAAATTAAGCCTCAATATCTGGAGATCTCCCTGAAAATTTGCAGGCTGAGAAATATCTGAGAAACAGATTTTGACACTACGGTGGTGATACTGCTCATTTGATTGGTGGGCAGATATATATCTACTGTGGCAGTACATATCACTGTTCCTTGTTTCCCTTTTACAAATCTGGTAAACTATTTGAGAAATTTCAATGATATTTGGTGCAACCGAATACACCATTTGATTTCTTCCACATATATAGCCACGCAATTCATGCACTGGCGTGAGAACCTTTAGCATGAGTTCATATAAAGATTCAAGGGCTACTTGTGTAGGACAAAAATGTATCCTGACTAGTCATCATGGATGACCATACATGTCCATGGTTTGGCAATAGGCATGAATTATCACCTGTAACTAGTGGTGTTAAAGGTATGGATTACAGTGAAAAAGATAAAAATATTATTCTAATTAGAGAAATTTTGTTTCTTTTTATTATGATTTCATCTTTAATAAGTGCACATAATGCTTTTTCATAGGACAACATTAGGATTACGAAAAATCCTAATTACTAGTAATTATTATCATTTCTTATCCCCTTATGCAAAGAACCAATGTTCTTTTGGATAAAAAGTGATGAATAGATGACTATTGAGCCATGAATCGAGTCTCCAATGAAGAGATTGAACTAATTGTTAATGACACTTTATGATTTGGATGCACATGAGTGTCACTTACCCGTGCTCATATGGCATATTCTAATATATAATGTTTGCAACCATTCAAGTATTATATATATATATATATATATATATATATATATATATATATATATATATATATATATATATATATATATATATATATATAGGGAAAAGGTACTCTGCGCTCGAGCGTAAAGCGGTCGTCCGTGAGGTCGAGCTGTGTGGGCCCCACCGAGATGCCGTTCGAAGATCCACACCGTCCACCAGATGCGCGAGCCCAGGTTGGGCCCACACGGCCCAAAATCAGCTGTCCATGTAACTCAGGTGGGCTATACCATCGGAAAACATAAGTATACACGCAAAAACATGTAAATGCACTTGGTGGGCCCCACCTGAGTTGTGGATACCACCTGAAACTTGGTCTAAAATTATATTCAAGTGGGACACACATGATGGACGGTGTTGATCATCAAAAAGGTCTCGAAAGGTCCCCAAAAATGGTTTTGAATGTTTCAATGGTGCACGGCCCCTCTCAACTTATGTACGTGGTGTGGCCCACAAAAGTCACGAATTGACTTAATTTTCAGCCGTGTGGGCTCCCTCTGGAATGGCGCATCTGGTGGACAGTGTGGATTTTCAAACAGCATCACAGTGGGGCACACACCAGCTCGACCTCACGACGACCGCTTTACGCTCGAGTGCATAGTACCTTTTATATATATATATATATATATATATATATATATATATATATATATATATATATATACATAAAGTATATATATATGTATGTATGTATACGGAAACACTCACCTGCGAACCAGTTCGTACGTACTACGTACGAACTTTTTTAAGAACTCATCATACGTGATTTGGATCTAAAATCTGAACCGTTCATGTGAAGCAGCACCTCGTGAAACCACCCAAGACCAAGTTTTACTTTGATGGGTCATGAAAAATGAAAACTGTTTTCTCCCTTGATTTGCATTTCTCTTTGCTATGGCCCACCAGAATTTTAGATCGAGGTGAAAATTTTTTATGTAAGCTTTCATGAGATTTCGCATCACATGGACCGTTCAGATTAGACACCCATGACACGTGTGCAAAGGTGCGCACGTGCGTAGGTGCATAGGGGAGCATGACTCTATATATATATATATATATATATATATATATATATATGGGAAAAGGTACTATGCGCTCGAGCGTAAAGCGGTCGTCCGTGAGGTCGAGCTGTGTGGGCCCCACTGTGATGCCGTTCAAAGATCCACACCGTCCACCAGATGGGCGAGCCCAGGGTGGGCTCACACGGCCCAAAATCATCCGTCCATGTAACTCAGGTGGTCCATACCATCGGCAAACATAAGTATACACACAAAAATATGTAAATGCACTTGGTGGGCCCCACCTAAGTTGTGGATACCACCTGAAACTTGTTCTAAAATTATATTCAAGTGGGACACACATTATGGACGGTGTTGATCATCAAAAAACGTCTCAAAAGGTCCCCAAAAATGGTTTTGAATGTTTCAATGGTGCACGGCCCCTCTCAACTTCTGTACGTGGTGTGGCCCAAAAAAGTCACGGATTAACTTGATTTTAGCCGTGTGTGCCCCCTCTGGAATTGTGCATCTGGTGGACGGTGTGGATTTTCGAACGGCATCACTGTGGGGCCCACACCAGCTCGACCTCACGGACGACCGCTTTACGCTCGAGCGCATGGTACCTATATATATATATATATATATATATATACCCAAATTGAAATTTCTTTTAACATGGAAAGACAAGCACTTGTTGATGACCCAAATGAGAATTATCTTTAGTATTCCAAAACGAAAATCTCATAATGAAATCACATAATTACAAAGAAGAAGAAGAAGAAGAAGAAGAGCTCTCTTTCCATTGAGAGACGGGCACTTTTTGAGAACCCAAATGAAATTATCATGGAAAGAAAGAAGGGCCTCTATCGGTGTATGCATCCAAAGAGAGAGGATGTAAATATCACTTAAATTAGCAATTTCAGTCGTGAGTCTGGTGTTGCATCCGCAACAGCTGCTGCTGCTGCTCTAACATGAAATTCTGATTCATGGAGTCGTCAGATGTTTGAACCTGAGTAGGCAAAGGACGAGGAATGTACCCAGCCGTCAACAAAGGACTATCCGGCAGGACATTGGCCGGTGACGGAGGAAAGCAGTACACCGATGAAAAAGGATCAGCTTCCGGTGGTAAGGCCAGTTCAGGGTTCGTCGCACTGAAGGTTGGTGGTGGCAGATCCGATGAGGAATATGCCAGTGCTGTGGTGAGGAAGATGTTGTTCTCATTCTCTTCTTGTAGAAACGGGTTCCCGAGGCTTTGATGGTGATGATAGGCCAATGGAGGTGGGCTGCGATAGACGTTTTCTAGAACCGACGAGTCTGGCACTCTCAACGTAGTGTAATTGGGGTGATCTGATATGATGTTTGCCGTCTCCACCAGCACTAATTCCCACCCTTTCTTCGCTCCTCCGTCCGCCGAACAAGATGGTGGAACTTCTTCTTCTTCTTGTTGCTGCTGCTGTAGTTTTTCTTCAAAATTCGGATTGTAATCACCGCTGACTACATCGAACAGCCCTAGATCATCAAGGCTTGCTCTGTGATCTTGATCGACCGAAGATGGCCAGCTTATGTTTCCATCATTCACATTAATCAATTCACCGGCGTCGTGATCATCGCCGCCAAGCGTCGATGAGGCACTTTCAATTGTTTCCTTCACATCCACCAAATCATCTTCCAAGGTGTTCCGATCAGACGTTTCAGATGACTTCTCTCTCTCTTCTTCTGAACTGAATTCAGCTGTAATGTCCTGATCAGATGGGTCATCGGACGGCTCTGAGCCTATCGAATCCTTGATAGGTGGGCCAGGAAGAGCAAGTAGCTTCTCACCATCCTTGTGCTTGCAAGCACGGAAGGTAGATTGGGTATCCTTAAGAAATTCCTGGAGTGTCTCGAGCAACTGCTCAGACATTTTCTGCACGCTCGGGTACTCGGCCGTCCGTCCAACGCCCAGACTCTTACATAAGCTATAAAACGCGTCGAGCTCGTCGAACTGCTTTGAGGCTTTGGTGCATACGTGGAACGCCTCAACGCAAGACGGATGAGGGAGGTGGAAGAAATTATCGAGGAGAAGAGAGAGGCCATGGGAGATATCTCGATAGAGATTGAAGCTCTCACGAACGACATAGTAGAGAGAGATCTGCACGAGACGGTTGGTCTTAGCAGGGCCAGTGGGGCGTGTGGCGAGTGCGCGATCGAGGAGACGTTGCCAGTAGGAGATGTTGTCTAAGAGAATGGCGGGCTTCACGTCGGAGATATTCATGTTGATGGATCGACTACGGCGTCGGTGTAACTTTCCCATGAGAGAGCAATCGAGTCGCTCGTCAAGATAGAGAGCGAAGGTGCGAACGAAGGCGGTGTAATCCCACGGACTGGAATTGGAGTCGTCACGGAAGTTAGAGAGGTCGAGGAGACGGGAACCACGCTTCATGGCGTGGAGAGCTTCCTGAGCGAAGTGAGGGTCGCCTTCTTGGAGGATGTGGAAGATGAGGTTGAGAGATTTGAGAGCTACGATCCAGTTGCGGGTGCGAGCGATGCGGCGAGTCAGTGCCCGTACGCAGGCAGAAGCGTAGCTGCGGGAAGAGTTCGTTAGAAGGACAACCTCATTCACGAACCGATCTTCTACAGGAAAGTCGTCATGGGTTGTTGCTTTTAGGACCGCTACGTCGAGGTTCGAACGATTGGTGCCTGATACCTTCGCCAGCGATATGCTCGTCTGGTCTTTTACCGCTCCCAGCGCTTTCCGTAGCTTGCTTGGCATGGTGGAAATTCAAGAATGAAGAAGAAACAAGAAATAGGTATACAAGATGGAGGGTAGAATGGGAAATTGAATTTCTTACCTATTCCTATGGAGAAAGAGGAAGAAGAATGTAGGTAGGGTAGAATGAGAAAAGAAATTACTAGCTATATATTATTAGCTTGCTTTAAAAGGGAAACTAGTAGGAAGGAAGGGAGGGTAGAACAGGAAATATAAATGGCTTTAGATCTGTACGTATATGAATTGAGAAGGAAGGAGCTTTTAATGGAAATTATGAAATTTCTCTACCCCCTTGAGCTATGGAGGAAGGGGTAGAAAGGAAATTTTTTTATTTTTTTATTTTTTTTTTGGGAAAAGAATATCGTGTTGAGTAAGGGGGGCAGGTTTTGGATCGAACGAGAGGTTTGAGAGAGAGGATTTTTGATCGATAGAGATAGCCGTTGAAATTTCTTTTGAATTGCTTTTTTTACGGAATTTAGGTCGGAGAGTGTTGTCTTTTTTAGAGTTCGTTTTGCTTCTGTCGCGATGTATGATTTTTTATTTGTCGTCACTTGATTGGGCCAGATATTTCCAATTATTTTAAACGTCCATTTTCTCTTTAATATAGTAAATAATTAAATTATTATAAACACGTATTATTGATGATCTGATTATATGATTTTTAGATTTGAAGAGAGCCATCAAAAACTCTTTTAATCGTTTTCAATTCGTCTACTAATAGCGATGTTCAGAACCAACCTTCCAGTTTAATTTTAATTTTTTTGGAACTTTTAGAATAGATTCTGTAACATGAACGGTTTCGATCATTGGAAAACAGAGAATCTGGGGTCCAGTGGCAGCGACACACACTGTATGTTTTGTCGCGGCAGATGCAAAAAGAACTCAGGTTTTGACCGAATCGTTCGGACGACTGAGGTGTTGACCGCTCTCCGCGTTTTGGTGCTGCTACTCTTCCCAAAATGTCCTCCTCCTTAATATTCTCATCTGGACCGTTCATAGGGTGTGACCCACACTGATAAACTGGATTTTTCAATATCAGGATCAGTGGATCCATCCATCCGATCGGATGATCCAGGACGTTACCAATATTCTTTCCTGCCGTCAGTTTTTATATCAGTGATTAGACGGTTCAGATCGCCAATATTCTTTCTTCGCTCTTGTGCTGATACGTTCCTGTTTTTCATCTATGGTTGTTAGCCGAGCAATGGACAGTGTGATTCAAACAGTCAACGGTCCAGAACACAGATCATTGTGCCGTGTTTTCCTCACCGTGCGAATCTGGTCCCTTTTAAGGACGCGGGGGTGCACCACCCAATCCGCGTAGCTCACTTTATCCACGCCTCCATGGAGTCGGTCCAGGCAGGGGCTCTGTGGGGCCCACCGTGATGTATGGGTTTTATCCGTTCCGTCCATCCATTTTTAATTATCATTTTAGTGAATTATACCAAAGACAAGATATAAATAAATCTTATGTGGACCACACTGTGGGAATTGAATTCTTACCATTAAAAACTTCTTAGGGCCACGAAAGTTTTATATCAAGATTATATTTAAGCTTATATTTATGTTTTATCTTAATCGATGTGTTGGAAAATAAACATGACGGTGGATCCTATGAATGTTTCAATGACGGGTTCCATTGTCACCGCTGATTCATGTAGTGTGGTCCGCTTGAGTCCTGAATCTTCGTTCTTTTATTTTTGGATTCGTAATATAAAATTATACGAAAAAATGGATGGACCGCATGGATAAAACCCATACATCACGGTGGGTCCCACATAAACCCTGACTGGACCGAGTGGTTGAGGCGGTTGCAGGTCGCAATCCGCTTCAGTCATTAACGGACGCTGATTGCGTCGTACCCCCGCCCGTCTCCAACTGGGAAAGGGCGGGAGCTTTAAGTGGCCACCGTGATGTATGGTTCTTATCCACATCGTCCATTCATTTTTTTTATATCATTTTAAATTATAAGTTTAAAAATAGGCAGATACAAGGCTCATGTGGGCTACACAATGGGGATTAAACTCTTACTGTTGAAAACTTCTTGAGGCCACGGAAGTTTCGGATGGAGCTGATATTTGTTTTTTCTCTTCATCCAGGTCTATGTAATTTTATGAATAGGTTGGATGGCAAATAAATATTACAGTTGGCCCTAAAAAAGTTTCAACGGTGAGAATCATTATCACCGCTGCTTCCTGGGGTGTGGTCCATAGAGCCTTTAATCTAAACTACTTTTGTTCTAAGGGATAAAATGATAGAAAAAAAAATGAATGAACGGTGTGGATAAGACTCATATATCACGGTGGACACTCAAAGCTCCTGCCCGTTCCCAGCGGCGAGGGTAGGACGCAATACGCGTCCGTCATATCTGGACGCGGATTGCTTGCGAACGGCGATACCCAGTGCGGTCGCTCGCAGAAAAACTTTTGGTACTCTGGTAGAGTGTGATGGATAATAGCCACTCACTTAAAGATTTCATATGTGGCGTACAATCATTTCAAATTAAACCATCGAAATTATGAATTCCAGTTTTATTGTATCAACGGACTAAAAATTACGCTTCATTGATTAATTACCTGACCATCGGATTGGTGGACACTTATTGGACGGTTAAAAAGAAAAAAGTCCAATGCTCATGTTTCAATAAACACGTGTACAGAGATTAGTATTCCTTAACCAATCTGATACTGTGACTGTAACCTCGCAACAGCTGGTTCCACAGTTGGTTTGATTCGAGATAATATCTGCCACGTGTACAATTTATGAGTCAACCTGAGTATGAAGGTATCCAGAGTAGAAGGCATGCATTCGTGTTGTGCCTGTCACGTCTTCCAGAATTCCAAACTAACCCCAGTTATCAAAAGTTCAAAACCTTAAAATGTCAATGTCTGCGTTTCCGCGTGAAGAATGCTAGTTCGATACACATCAGCTTCATGCGCCAAATGCCAATGTACCAAACGTGCCAATATCGCACGTGTGCGAGGTCCACGATGTTTGTAGTTGTGTGCTTGCCGCTGTTTTCAGTGAATGGTCATTGACCCATACGTCTTGTTTGTGCATTTATCAGGTGGGCCACACATGTTTTATGTTTCGTACTTCAAGATAGATATTTGGACGGTGGGTGAATTTTCTTGACAATTTTTAATTAAAGGGTATTTAGAAATTTTAAAAATTACTAAGTATCTTCCTTCTTTGCATCATTTGTACTCTTAGATAGAAAGAATTTATATTCATAGTACAATAATCACATGTTGGAAAATTCTAACTATAAATAATAAAACTAATAACTACGTTACAAAATTTATTACTTTCTTTCTAATTTCAAGGACACAATGAGCCAAATTTAAAGATTTTTTTTTCTTAAATACCTTGTATTCAAACATATGCTTAGGAACTTAATTAGGTACATCTATTTGTAGTGCCTACATTATGGATTGCATGGTGGGAGGTGCATATATTTCTATAATCATAATAGTGGAAGGGTTCTAACCGTCTAATTTATGGGTATTAAATGAATGGCTAAAAGTAAAGTGTAATAAAAATTATAAGGGCAAGTTCAAATGATTAGTATTAATTTTCAATGTAACTTCTAGGTTGTGCTTTGTTTGCTTGCGATTTGGATGGTTTGGATTGTAAACCATGTCATGTAGTCGCATTGTTTTAAAATGGTGGGGAACTACGATTGGATATCTCATCCAAATAAACTTCATTCTTACAACTTTGCCTCCCCTCTCTTCCACATACCTCTCTTCATATGTGTAACTATGCATACCAAAGGTGACAAATATTGTTGAGAATTTAGAAATCTAATATCCTCGTGCAATATTAATCAAACTAGGTTTTGGAAATCACACTCTAATTAATGCTAATACAACGCACAAATGAAAATAAAAATAAAAATGATTCGAGGAAGAAGTAGAGAATAAAAAAGGGAAGATTTCTTTAACTTGGGAATTCACTCACTTTTAAAAAGATGATCAAAAGATTTCAAAAAAAGAAAGAAAAAAAAATTACATCCTAATTCTTCTCCACTTAGAAAATAATATTTATAGAAAAAATGGAGAGTAGATGGGAGTGGGTGGGAGGAAAAAACATTAAATATGGATTTTGACTAAAAAAATCTTATGAAATTATAATTTTACCAAACAATGCCTTGATTTTTTTAAAATATTGTAGTGTTTTGCGTGACTAAATGAATAAATTTTCATCTACTATTTTTTAAGCAGTGTTAGGGCTGAGGCATTGTGGGTCCACGTGATGAGTGTAAATCATTCACCTGTCCAATTGGCACATCCCACCATTTTGATTGTAGAAAGTAAAAAGAAGATATCCAACCATTACGTGAGTGACACTATAAAAATAGTGTGCACCACCCAAAACTCTTCAAATTTTCTCATGGCCCCACCTCATGATGATAAGATCTATACAATTATTAGTTTATAATTATTGTTAGATTTTATACAATGCATCAAATCGTTATTAACGCATACATATTTATTACTTAAATTATATGAAGATTTTTTATCTTTGAGTTTATATACGTGGATATGATGTTTTATGATGATGTATGCACATAGATATTCGAATTGGCCATCGCGATCAACTTTTATTGTTTAAAAGGCTTGATTCAGCTTTTGCATATCATAAGCATCGAATCCACATGCACAAGAGAAGTAATGCATTTTGAGATTCATGTTCATATGAGATATACTTCTGTTTTGATTTATAAAATACATAGGCATCCTTATAGTCCATCGTGAAAGTAACTTATAGCGGTGGAAAATGTAATCCGCGACTACAGAGTTTGGTATAAAAATAAAAAAAATACAGCAATTGCTCTAGGCATGCAACTATTGTATTTTGTGGATGAAGCTAATATTCGTTTTTTTTTTTTCTCCAAGTGCGTAGATCTAGCAACAACATTACAGGGGCCCTATAGTGTGGTGCACACGCCATGTGGATAGCATGACCCACCTGCTGTGGGCCCCATATTGAGAGAGAGAGAGAGAGAGAGAGAGAGAGAGAGACCTAAACCTATGTAAGGGTTATTGTAGCAACAACCACAATGTCATATTGTTGTTTTAAGGCGAATTTTGATGAAAATCTGACAATTCGGCCAGAGGCAATGTTAGAGGAGAGAGAAAGAGAGATGGGGTGTGGGTTGGAAGATGAGAGAAGATGAGGGGACTTGGATTAGTAAGAAGATTTGAGAAGGGAGGTAGGTTGATTGGGAGAAAGAGGAGGAATTGAGGGAATGAAGTGATGGAAAAGTGATCCGTCGTATTAGGTGAAATATATAGCGGCGGATAATGAAATCTGTTGTTATAGGTTGAATACAGCCAAAAAACGAAGCATGAAGGGGCAGCAAAAAAGAAATACATTGGCTGATTTTTTTAAATACGTTGTTATATGTTTATAACATATAGCGGCGGTGTTTAGACAAGAAACGAATATGTTTGTTTTGGGGGTTATCTTCTTCAACAACAGTAAAGAAAAAACAAAATAAAATAAGCAATCATCATCATGTATATTTTATTGATTCTCAATTTGTTTACATTCTCATTTATCCCTTGATTCTAAGATAAAGTACATGAAACAAGAATACAGGAATCGAATAGATTCAATTTATTAATTTCGGCAGCATTCTGGCTTGCGATATACTTATCTCAATGAGAGAAGAGTTGTGCGGATCTAAATATCCTTGATATCCTCGTCTTCTTTTTATGTTTATCCAAGTAATCATCTTTTTAAAGAGATGTCTAAATTTTTAGCAAGTGTACAACAAATTTGACATAATAACTATCCAAATGTTATCCCCGCGCAACTCATCGTGTAGTTGCTTAGACCTATGAGTTGCACGGACCCACGCAACTAGTCACTACAAGAAACAGCGTTTTTAGTAACGAAATTTTTACCAACGAAATATATTTCGTTGGTGAAATTTTTTTTTGTTGGAAATAATTTTTTTACCAATGAAAATTTTTGTTGGTAAAAGTAATTTTCCCGCTAAGAGTTTTACCGACAAATATTTTCGTTTGTAAAAATCAAAGAAAGACTTTTATCAACGAACGTTTTCGTCAGCAAAAGTGTTGTGTATTTAAGTTTGAAACTTTTCGCCCTGACTTTTACCGACGAACCAAAACCGTCGGGAATAATATTTTTACCAACGACAACGTTCGTCGGTAAAAGTGTTGTATTGTCGGTAAAAATTAGACAGACATTTAAGTAAGAAAATTTTCGCCCTGAGTTTTACTAACGAACTAAAACCGTCGAGAATAATGTTCAATCTGACTTTTACCAACAAAAACTTTCATCGAGAATAATGACATAATTTTTAACTTAGAAAATTTTCCCACTGCTGTGAAAAGTTTCCCACTAAGTGTTTTACCGATGAACTAAAACTGTCGGGAATAATGTTTTTTACCGACGAAACGTGTTGTCGGTAAAAGTGTGATATTTTTAACACAGAAAAGTTTCCACTGAGAGTTTTACCGATGAATAATTTCATCAGGAATAATCATTTAATTATTTTCCTGAAAAAGTTTTGCGGTTGGAGTTTTACCGACGACCATTTTCGTCGGTAGAAGTGTTGTATTTTTAGCTTAGAAAATTTTCCACTAAGACTTTTACCGACGAATATTTGCGTCGGTAAAAATCAGAGAAAGTTTACCGACGAAAGTTCTCGTCGGCAAAAGTTTTACGTATTTAAGTTAGAAAATTTTCGCCTTGAGTTTTACCGACGAACTTAAACCGTCGAAAATAATGTCAAGTTGTTTACGTCGGAGGTCGGTGTTATTCCGATCTCTGATCCCCCCACAACCCCTGTTGGGCGAACGTAACAGATAATGTGCGGCAGCTCATCTGTCAGCGCTTTCAGGTAAATTTTAGTAAATTAAAATTTATTTTATAAAAGTTCATTTACGATTAAGTTATTTTATTAATAAGTTTATTACCTTAATCTATTATTTACGAAACTATAGGATAAATTTGACTTTGATTTGAGTGTTCCGCAATCTCCCATGCCGTCGACGACATGGTGAAGGAGCGGTTCAAGGAGTACCGCGGTGACTTAAACAAGCAGTACAAGCGGTACGTGAGCCACAAGTAGGCCGTACAGTCAGCACTGCCGCACGTGACCTATGATGACTAGTGGATACTCTGCGATAGATTTTCGTCTGATTCTTTTCAGGTAATATTTACATATTTACGATATCTTAAGGTAACAATTAAATTCATAATTAACAACAATGTATTATGAATAATCTATTCAGAAGATGAGCAAAATAAATTCTGACAATAGGGGAAGAAGTGAACTACGTGGCTGGTTCAAAGTCATTTGTATGACTTCGTCACGACATAGTAAGAAATTACTGGTAATTAATAAGCTGATATATTCTTTCCATGCATTTATATTAACTCTATTGTCCTTTCAATTACGCAGCGAGATTTCATCACTGGCCAGGAGCCCGGACCAGTAGATCTCTACAGAGGGACTCACTGTCAGCAGGCGACGGGATCTTGAGTACATCATAGAGCCAGCGAGAATCTGGTAAAAATTCTAACATTGTAAAATTTAATTGCGTTGAATTATAATAATGTCATTTGTTATGAAAATTCATATGTTTTCTTTACAGGCGGCGATAGAGACCTTACGCAGTCAGCCCACTCCCAATGGTACTCAGCGGATCAGTGAGCCAGAAGTCCTGAGTCAAGTGCTTGACACCCATTCTGGATATGTGCGTGGGCTTGGCCATGGTGCCAAGCTCATGGCACCCGCTACAGCTGCCTCCAGCCGATCTATCGTCGTTGGCGACAGCGTCGTACGCCGAGCTAATATCGCAGAGAGAGAGAGAGGTTGAGCAGCTACGGGTCGTCGTCCATGACAACAGAGAGCAGCTGCAGAGGCAGAGTGAACAGCTGAAGAGGCATATGGAGGAGCAGACGACGCAGAGGGAGGAGCATGAGAGGAGGATGGAGGAGCTAGCGAGGCAGAGGAGCAGGAGAGGTGGATGGAGGAGCTGACGAGGTAGAGGGAGGAGCAGGGGAGGAGGATGGAGGAGCTAACGAGGGAGAGGGAGGAGCAGGAGAGGAGAAGGATGGAAGAGCAGATGAGGCAGAGAGAGGAGCAGGAGAGGAGGATGGAGGAGATGCGGGTGGAGCATGAGCGACAGATGACGGAGATGTTTCAAGCTCTCGTTGCACGCTTACCCACCGATGCCTCACCACCTCCACCTTCATCTTTATGAAATTTTGTATTTTTATTGATGATATTAAACTTATATGTATTTATGCATGAATAATTGTGATGTGGATAAGATTGTTTGTGTTTGGATGAATGTAGTTTATGTTTGGATGGATTTATTAGTTTGGGTTTAGAAAGGATGTGAATGTAGAAATATATTATAGAAAAAAAAAAAAAAAAAAAAGACTTACTTTCGTAGGTAAAAGTTTTGCAAATATTTTTATCTACGACAATTTTCGTAGGAAAAAGTTTTTGTTAATTTTTACTTACGAAACTTTTCATTGGTTAAAGTTTTTCGCTTATTTTTACCAACGAAAGTAATTATTTTTACCTACGGTAACTTTCGTCGGCAAATGTTTTTTTGCTTATTTTTTACCGACGAATATGTTCGTTTGTAAAAGGTTTTTAATTATTTTTATCTACGAAAGTTTTTGTCAGTAAACGTTTTGTCGATTGTTTACCAACAGAAATTTTCGTTGGCACAAGTTTTGTAATTATTTTTAGCTACGAAAAAAATCGTTGATAAAAGTTTTTAAATTATTTTTTTCCGACGAAAAAATTCGTCGGTAAAAGTCTTACCTTTGCCGGCGAAAATTTTCGTCAGTAAAACGCTTTACCTACGAAAAATAGGTTTTACCGACGAAAATTTTCGTCGGTAAAAGTAGACTTTCTTGTAGTGAGTACATGTTGCATAGTTAACTTTACACTTAATATCTTCCTCTCTTCTTTCCAATACCTGTCGGGGGTATTGAGATCTTTTTTTTAATCTGGAACTTCTAATCTCACCTATGCCAAATGAAGGGGTGAAGGGTTATTTATACACTTCCGCACGTGCAAATCCTCAAATCTTGTACCATAAGACCCACTTTGTAATATTCATACTGCATGGCGCGCAACTTACTTTTCCTTCAAACACAAGTGCAAACCCGTGCAACTATCGTGAGTTTTATATATATATATATATATATATATATATATATATATATATATATATATATATATATATATATATATATATATATATATATTATATTTTTTATTTTACACACGCACCCGCCACACACCCATGCACGTTGTAGTGGGATTTCACCACATATGAGTTTCGAACACAAGACCTCGTGTTGAAACTCCTCAAAGTCTACCACTCGAGCAAGGACTGGAACCCACGCGACTACCATGAGTTATGCGGTCCGCGCAACTCATCAATCTCGCGCAACTCGTCATTTTCTGCTCTTCTTTACTCCTCTCTCCTCCGTTTCTTTCAATCTCCTTTCTTTTAATCTTCTTTTACTTTTCATCATTTGTTCTAAATTTTATGCTCCAACAGACGGATAATAAAATTCGCCACTATAGGTCAAATACAAGAAAAGAAAAGGCTCAAATAGGAGGGGCCACAATAGGTCAAATACAAGAAAATAAAAAGATCAAATAGGAGAGGGAAAAGGGATACAGCGGTGGATTTTTGAATCCGTAATAACATGATGCACTTGATGGGCCAGATGGATGTCATAAACACACCACATTGGCGCATAGCTCTTGACTTCCATTTTAAAGAAAAAATAATAGACAAGGATACATCTAAGTCACTTCACTCAACAAAAATTATGTTCCCATAGTTCATAAAATTGAAAGCATTTTTGAGTAAAATTATAATTCTTGAGAAATTCTGTTGTAGAAAACTTTAGTTTAAATGCCAGCAGCTGATTATTAAGGTGTTCAGTCATGGTAGACGTGGCTATGTATCTAACTAAATTCAAATCATGTATAGTGCGCAGAAGCCTAAAAATAAATTGATGAGAGATTTGCTTCTCATTAATGGACTTTATTTGTTGAATTTTGACCATTGATTATATTTAATTTTAACAAATAGGCACTAATGGACCTTTTAGGATCATCCATTCAGTATGTTTCCCATGCCATATCACATCTAAGGTGGGTCCATAATTTTTATGGTTTGGTTTGGGGCAATGACAACTGTCCCAAAATAAGGTGCAAATCTCGTGTATGGCCACACTGACCGTTGGATGGGAGGATTGTAATATGGACCGCATATGGCCCGAAAGTTATTCGCCCGAAAGTTATTCTGATTGGATGATCACAGCTTCAAAATGGACGGCAAGAGTTAAAAGTAGCCTTATTGTCCATTTGGAGGACTTATTCCAATAGTAGCGACCATCCAATCAGGTTGGGACATCTGCAATCCATTGTGGTCCCCACCATTCAGATGACCCCGCCAGAGATCAGGACGGTTCACATTATTAGGTGGGTAACACTGCCAATTCAAAGGTTTTAGGCACGATTTTACATTGTTTTTCTGTGGTGAGTCACACTAGAGTGTTGGATCAACATCATTTTTGGGCTTGGGGCCAAACTAGGAAGGGGGCACATGATACGCAATTTGAAAGTGCCATCCAATCCGTCCATCAGGTGTGTCCCCCTCATGCTGACCCAAAGCCCAAAACTCAGGCTGATCCAGTCATTAGGTGGGCCATAACATGGGAGAAAATGGGAACCATTAAAAAAAAACTCCAGATCGCGTGTAGGACCCACTGTAGTGTGTGTATGCAATCCAACCCATACATCACGTGCATTCTTCCGTGATGATTGGACGTCCCAGAAATTAGGCCAATTTAACAATCAGATGGGGCCCACCACTTGAATCTGTAGGTTTTGGACGTTATGTCATTGTAATCTATAGTCAGTCACGTGATGATTAGATTGGCCTACTTTTTGAGGGTCCCCCACATCTTCTGGCAGCCCAACTGATGGACGGGTTGGATGTCTTACACGCACAACGCATGCCCCCCGAAAGCGTATTACCACCATAACTGTTGGGAATGGTAACTTCCCCAGCGTCCACTAATACGTACTAGGAGAGGGTCACGGTGCATAAATCACTCTCATCCACTGATAAATAGAGCCTAGATTTTCTTAAATTGCAGGAAATTGATTGAATGATATTCTCATGGTAATATGATGAGATTTTGCAAAATTTCATAAGTTTTAAATTTTCTGCTATTTTATTACGAAATTATTACGATTTTAATGGAAATATCATTTAAATTAAAATTATCTCTACCGCTGTGTTTTCACAAACCAGGGATGGGATGGTCACATCTGTTTTGTGTCTCCACCCAATCGTGACTGTCCATTTTTCATTTTATTGATCGGGTGGTTAGGATCATCCGATTGCAACAATTTTTGCACCATGACTGCTCCATAGCGATATCAATGTATGAACAATCTAATCATGAACAATCTATTCTTTTGTTATAAGGGTAATTCGATATAAAAAAAAAACTTCCAAAAAATGAATAATAATATTAATTTTCTAATATTAGAACTTGTGAGGAAAAAAAAAAGCCTAAGAATTTATATAATTATAAAGACTTCTATAAAATCAAATCAGATCATCTGCTATCCACCAACAGAAATCTACATAATCACTGACATAACGACCCTTGCTGCATTAAATACGATGTATGCTGGTGT
This sequence comes from Magnolia changhungtana, assembly GCA_030180095.1. Classification (NCBI taxonomy): domain Eukaryota; kingdom Viridiplantae; phylum Streptophyta; class Magnoliopsida; order Magnoliales; family Magnoliaceae; genus Magnolia; species Magnolia changhungtana. Next base: position 1,304,559 of record JASAUF010000084.1, on the reverse strand, counting down.
GCCTAATCAAACTGCAACCAACAAGAACCTTTTATTTGTGGCAAGAGGATCCGGATTCTTAGAAAAATCTTCAACAGATCCTCAGAATCTTTATATAAATAAAAGATATTGTGAGAATGAGATATTCCCTCTAAGCTTTTTGTTGGGATTGGATAAAATCATTCATTTTTTCCTTTCAAGCGTGTTCTTTTTTACAATTGAGTGTTTTTTCTGTTAGCTTGATAGTACACTCTCACTGTCAGTTCACACTTCACTGTCAGCTACCCCTACTAGGGATGGATACCAAGACCTCAGTGTTGAAACGAGCTATCTTTCACTCTGTCTACCACTTGAGCTATGGATCAGGGTGTAAGCCCTTGGAGGCAAACCGAGATGACATGGTGTGTTGATGAGGCAAAGTTCTATGGGCCCACCATGATGCATGTTGCATCCACACTGTCAATATATAGATGATGGATGCATGCGTGTGTAAAGAAGTAATTATGCATGTGGAGTACCATACATCCAAACTTTCATGTTGCAATTAAAAACAGATCCAAAGAAATTTCTTTAGAAACAGGCGGCCTTTGGTGGGAAATTGGCCATTTGTTTTCTCCTCCAGGCAAACAATAACATATAAGTAATGATATTGTTATAGTATTTTGCCTATCCAATCCCCACGTTTTGGGATTAAATTCTTACTCCGAAAAAACATTGCATTAAGCAAAACCCATGTTCGGTGGACCATATAATTGTAATTAACGGACCAGATTCACATATATATAACTCGAATGTCACATATAAAATTATAAATGGCACATACAGATGGACAACATTAATAAAACACATGCATCAATGTGGGGCCCACAGCTGTAATAGATTTCAAAATTCACCAGAAACCCCGCATGGGACCAAATGTAATTCTATCCCACATAATCCCCATACCTAATAGGCCTGTGGTTAAACAAACAAGGCCTTGGTTGCATCTAGCTGCACTTTGGGAGTTGGATAACTATCATCACTTTCTACAGTGATCAAAACCATTGGTGTTTTGGCCCATCATGGATGGGAGATTCCCATTAATCTCCCCTAAGGATTATCACTGGTTAGGAGAGTGAGGCGTCGCAGTGGACTCGGACTCAGTAGGACCAGATCCAGTTTGATACCACTGAGTCACCCAAATGGGTCGGCCAATTCAGTCCAACCTCAGTGAGTCCCCACTCAACCCAGGACCATCTGAGTCAGTCCGAGTTACTGAGTCTTTTCACCATGCTCCCAGCCCTGCCAAAGAAATACAACTATCCTAAATACTGACCATTAGCTAGAATTATCATTTGCTAGACACCGATCGGACGGCTAGGATCATCTGGCAGACGGTACTAGGGCTGTGAAAAGGAAGAGTAGCTAATGTGGTCCCACCTTTTCACAGGAGCATGTCCCACCCCATGATGGGGCCTCCAGATAAGGTGGGTCCTACATGTATCATTGCTGCATCAAATAAATAAAAGTCGTTTGGTTAGAATAAGGAGGTTTTTCATGTAACTTGCACTACATGCTATGCAGCTTTTGCTACACAGTATTTGCTATTTAAAAGACTGATCACAAAAGTAATAAAGTCAACTGATATTCATATTGAGAAAGAGCCCTCAATTCATTCATGTTTCTTCCAATCCAACTAAAGCAGAAAGTAATTACAAAGTCGAGTCCAAGACACCAATAAGAGTGTTTGGAAAGAAACTACAATTTGATTATTTCCACTTTGTTAGACCTGTAACTGCAATGAAATTCAATAGAGCATCCAAACATGCCCTGAAAAGAAATCACAATGCATTACAATTCAGATTTTGTATTAGAATGGTTTACAAAATTCTTTTAGGACCATAAGTAAATTTGAGATATTTATTTATTTATTTATTGTAGGAGGATGAATGAAGGGCAAGTTGTATATTATAAACCCAAACCTAGGATCATTTTGGCAATACAAACACAGCAAAAAGTACATTTAGATGAGTTCGGAGGACTAAAAATTGTGCTTAGGTCCGCCAAATTCACTTCTGTCAATGCAACTTCCATCAGTCAGGGGCCTCTTATCTGTTCACCAGCAGAAAGGATTCTGCAATCATGCAATCAGACATGGACGTTGTAAGTAGGAAGAAATATCAAGTGAGAGGGAGAGATGTATATTTAATGAAGGGATGCTAATATTTTTTTGGCTCATGAATGCAAGATCTAAGCTGCTCATGAGGTGGGACATCAGCCCACCATGACTGTGAACATATCCAAAAAATCAGGCATTTCCTAACGCTGAATTTGATCATTAACTATGATATGAGCACTGGTTAATTTTATTTAACCATCCACCTTGAACCTCTTATTCAATGGCAAGGATTTTCAAATCGACCTGATTTTTTTATACGGACACCTCCATGGTGGGCCCATGTGATGAGTAGCTAGCATCTTGCACAAAATAAGGGGAGAGAACATCGGAACCAATGGAACCCTCTCAGTAAGGATTTATTTGGGAGATGGCAAAGGACTGAAATGCAATTCAGGGCAGGCCAGCAAGTACCACACCCAAACTCCATATTTACAAAAATCTTCTTGCTCATCAACTCAACTGAGAAACTGAAAATTGAATTTAACATTTTTCTTTCGTTTTTTTCTCAATATTCATGTAGATTAGAGATGGAAAAAGCTGAGCTGAGATGCACAAGAAGATTCGAACAAGTACTCGACAATCTATATCACTCAAGCACTCAAAAACAAAGTTTAAAAACCTGAAAACTCAACACAACTCGATGTTCATTTGGGTGGGTCAACTTGAAGACTTGACCGGCCTGACTCAAAATTTAATAATTACAAATCGTTATATTTATTATTATAAAGAATATTTATAGGGTTTTGCTAACATCCCCACCCTCATGGGACATTAGCAATGTCCCCAAAGTTTTCGAATGAGAAATGGACGCCCACAGATCAATTGGAACAGTTCATTCGATAGTACCAGTAGGAGCAAGCCATGGTACAAGAATCACACTAATTAGATGATCCCGACTCCATCAATGAGGCCAATTTATTACAACCGAGTGTTTTTTAGAATCATCCAACCAAGTGCTACTTTGGAATCATAACTTATACAAAGTAGGATCTATCAAATAGATGGTTCAAGATGATAATTGGACTTATTTTGTTTATCTGCTCAATCTCGACTGTCCATTTTCCATGTTATTGATCAGATGCTTGGGATCATTCTTGTGGCGTGATTTTTTCACATGGTTAGTTGTATGAAAGAATGGTCGGTTCAAATTGATGATTGGTCCTCCCATGTGTCCATTAAAAGCTTTGGGGGCATTGCTTACGTCCCCATTAAGGTGGGGTCATTACCAAAATCCATATTTAAAATAGTTTAATTGATCATAAGTATTATAAAATAAGAAATCTAGCAACAAATCACTGTGTAGCTAGTGGTAGGCAGGTCAGAGTTTCCCAAGGAGTTGGCTCGAAATATTGGCCAAGTCAAGTTGACTTGGCCGTGTTCCAAGTTCAGTCTGCAAGTTTTAGAACTATGCTCGTAAGACCCGATCAAGGACTCAAAAAGCTAGGACAAATACTTGAAAACTCAATAAAGGAAAAGAACAAATTATATCACGGGTCTTTTAGATTCAAAAACTTAAACAAATAGCTGACTGAGTATTAATTGGAACTCGGATCAAGTTCAAGTTGACTTTTTGACTCTAGAAGGTTTGTTCCAAAGGAATGTTTTCCTCCAAAAAAATACCATCTTATTCTTCTTCTTCTTCTTCTTATCAAGGTAGGCAAGAATCTCCTCCTGTCGTACAAGTGCATCCTCCATAGCCTGCACAAAGAAGAGCAATGTAAACAATATATAATGAATCTAAATTCCCAAATAATTGCCAGAAAGATTTAAAGAACACATACATGAAATGAAAAACCGAAGCCATAACATCTTTGAAACTATTAACATTCTCTCCAATATAAAGGGAATGCATAGCATGTGTGAAACTTGGACATGGACATGCATCAATGCTACCCAGATACAAGGTGCAAATAGCAAATTCAGAAAACCCATGATGAGGTGAACATGGTGACTTCAGAAAAACCCACCATTCTGACACATACACAAGCAATTGTGGACGCACACGCAACCCACACATGCACGAAGCATGCGCCTACAGAAACAAGCATCGAAGGCCATGTAAACACTTGAGTGTGCAAGGAATTGGAGGCTCCTGATGATTAGGACATGAATAGGGTCCCACTACACCATTCTCATAAATGTAGCCCACAATTCAGAGATCTAAACTGCCACACAGTAGATGCTTGCTGCAACAAAAATCTTATACATTGGAAGTTGTTAGGGTAGGGGCCCCTCATGTGGAGGTGGGACCCACATGTGTGGGCTTAAGTAGTCTTGTTAGACCACGTGTGTGGGAGCACTTTGGTCTTTTCGCCATGCAAGCTAAAAGGAGAGAAAAGGGGCTTTTGCCTAGAGAGACTTCTTGCAACACAAACGGGGTTTTCTTTCTTGGAGAGAGAGAGAGAGAGAGAGAGAAGGGTTTGTGGAGGAAGAGGAGCAAGGTGAGAGAGTAGGAGAGAGAAATTTGTGGAGGAAGAGGAGCAAGGTGTGATGTAGGACATGAAATTCAAGTATGATGTGCAAGATTTTTAGGCTTTAGATCACACTAGTTCAGAAACAATTACACAAAATTCCACATCCCACACAAAAGTTCAAACACTCAATCTATGGGAATCTTATGCGGGTCCAGGCCTACACATGCTAAGGCCGGATCAATCAAAATTATATGCCAAACAAGAATCAAAGGATGGTAAATTCATCCACACATGCACAGAAATAATTCCCCCAATCCAAGGGATTTAGAAATTTCAATTCAGGGAATCCTAAGGTTGAAGAAATGGCATAAAATTGGGGATTCGAGTAATTTAGGTTTACGTTTAGGGATTTTGGGTGAAAGAGAGGAAATAGACGAACCAGAAAAGTACCGCACGTGTGGACAACAGCAATGGCCCAGATGCACGTGCGTGTGATTGCAGTCACACGTGTATGGGGCCTACTATTCAGAAAAGGCCACCTTGGCCTTGGTCAGCCCGGGATGGACTCTAAAACCCTCAAATCTCAGCTTGATCCGATGCACGGTTTGTGCGTGGTGCTCCACCGAAGTTTCAACCCTCCTATAGGACTAGATTCTGGAAATCTATTGTAGATGGAGAAACTCCTATAAATATTGATGGATTTGCAGATAGAATGCTTCTAGGAGAAGAGAAATATGGATGAAAGAATGTGGGGGTGAATCGGGATAGGTGTGGCTTCGCACCACGGTAGTCAGCCCTTCGAAGAAGGGTGGGTTTCGCACCCAATTGAATCTCCACGACTAAGAAATTTAGAGGAGCAGAAAAACGCAGCAATTTTATTAATCTTTATTGAATGAAAAATACTACAAGGAATCAATATTTATAATAAAACCATATACCACAAAACTAGCGCCGTGTGCGCAACCTATTACTTGGCAACTAAGTAATAAAAAATAACAAGTAATCAAAACAATCTAAACCGTCCATGATACTCCTAATAACAATAATAAGCAAAACCCAAAGTACTAAATCAATTAGAATAGTGGGCCACGATCATGAGAACCCATGGTGGGATTCACATGCCGATCAGGTCCACTCCAAGGAACCAAAACACAGTCCTCTAACTAGGAGGCCCTCCCTAGACGTCGTCATCGATCCAGATCAATGGTGGGGCCCTCCTCCTTACGTACGTGCGTAAGGGGGCGTGCGTGTGCGCTTGATGTCCCCATCAAGGTGTCTTCTTTCTTCAAGCTTCTTGTTGATTACAATAGGGGTTTTCATCTCCAGGTTTGTGAGGGTCCATCCACAATGCCATTTTTTTCGATTGTCTTCTCCAAGGGTTGTGTTGGGGGTCCCTAGTTGGTGAGAGAACTTTTTTCTTACATTACTGCTTGTAATCCACCTTTAGTTGATGTATTTGGATATCCAAGAAAGGTTAGTCTCTTAATGAGTGTACTTCCATTATTTCTATTATAGTGGATTTGTGTTGGACTAGGTCCCATGGTTTTTCCCTTCACATCGGAGGGTCTTCCATGTAAAAAATCTCAGTATCTCTTGCATCCTACATGTTTGATGATTTATTTGCTTGTGTTGGAAGTGATTATCATTCATTAAATATTCTACATTGTTAATCCCATTGATTTGCTCATAGAAGGGAAAGGTGTGTGGTTTCCCAACAAAAGTTCCTAACCCCTTTGATCGGTGGCAGTGGCACACAAATAGACGGTTAAGAGAAAAATACAGCAGTGGTCCCCAATATCAGATGGGTAGTCTCTTCCAAAATGTGAAGATATTTCCATCCCCCATCCACAGTGAGGCCTGTACATGAAAATTGTTCTGCAATTGTACACACTGGAATAGGGCTGTCAAAAGAAAAGGCCTAGGGTTGTCTTAGGCCCGGATTTTGAACTGCCGAGACCACACATTTTTTTAATTTTGTGTTTGCTAGGCCAAGGACCGGCCCATTGAGGGCCCTAGATTGGATGCGTCAGGAAACTATTCACAGCCTGCTACATCAGGACTATAAATCCTCACTATTTGAAAGAAGGGTGCAACTCCGGTGGGTTGGGTTGAGGGTCAACCCGAGCCCAACATGACCTCAAGAGCACCCAACCCAACCCGAATTCCAGCCCGGGGTTCCCAACCCGAATTCCTCTATATGCAACCTAAACGGACCCAACCCCACCCAAATACTTGTGATTATTCCCAACCCAACCTAACCTGACACGAATTTGCTACACCGGAGCCCAACTTGATTTCAAATTGGGTTCGAATTTTCCAACCCTAACATGACCTGAGGACCCTGACAACCTGACCCAACTTGAATTCGGTTGGGTTAGTTGGGTTCAGGTCCCAAGATGCTGTCCTAATTTGAAAGCCAATTTGCATCTGCTAAACAAATGGTATTCAGTGTAAACAGAAGCATTGACGCTACTGCATTCATGAGACATTGATAATCATTTCTCTTACCTTCTTGGTTGCTGCCAGCTCTGCTTCCAGTGCATTAACACGGGTTACAGCAGCATTTAGCATTTCCTCCTTGTCAATAGGCATCCGTGCAGGTTGCATGCTGAGAATACTCGCCTGCTCTTCCATCTGTCTCAGGCGCTTCATAACAGCAGAAAATTCAGCAGCAGAAACAGCTGGGGCAGGCAACTGATGCTGATTCACCTTGCCTTTCAGCATTGACTCAGCACGGTAAAGAGGATTTCCACAATCATTAGTAAGCTTCTTTGGAATGCCACGTGTGACTCGCAGAACAGTGGCAATGCCCATGACGAAGGTCATGACCCCAGAAAAGATCTGGGTGCTTACCCCGTCAGGAGATTCGTAGGTTTCTGGTGGACATAATTCACCTGCAGCACCAGCAGAATGTAAAGCGATTTACAAGCAACTCAAAATGATGGAAAAATCATATTGAAAATGAACACACACATACACACTTGATCTTTTTAACACAAAAAATCCCATGAACAAGGGTCACATTAATGACGAATTATCACTAGACAGGGCAAGTGCTTGGTCTGGCAGCATTGTATTATTCATTCTCCACCAAGCAATGATCCACACTATTCACCTAGATGGTGCAATCTTGTACGAGTATGACCCACAAAATCTCACCTCACCATCCACGAGTTACATTCTGCTTCCTGCACTGTTGTTTCTGAGTTCATACAGACTGTGATCTCTGATGTGTGAGATTTTGAACGTGTGGCCCATTATGGTCAGACCTTCTCGGTGAATCATTTCGCTAATCGTGTGGTGAGTGGAAAGGGTTAGAAGCTCGTGTGAGCCTCTTTAGCATTTCTCATAGCTAAAAGAGTTCTAACACATAGCTCAGTGGTAAACAGCCTGCATTTCAACACTCAGATCTCAGGTTTGAGTCCAGGTTAACAATCAAAAAAAGAAAGTTCAAGACCCTACGTCTTTTCAACAGACTTTGTATTGTGATTGACAACATTGTGTTATTCATATTCATGGAACCAAGCAATCTATCAATCTTTCGAGAAATGGAAACTGAGGGAGACATCTTTCTCTTTCTGAAAATACACTTGTTTAGCTTTCATTATTTCTTTCCTTAAAAATCTGAATGTATGTTAGAAGTCTCCCTTTAAGATTTGAATTTTTATCAGTCAGAAAACAAAAGATCGAAAAAACTGCAGACCTTTAAGGGAGTCGAGTTTCTCATCTTGAACTGTTTTATTCCAAGTGGCATCCACAGCCTTATCGACCATTGGGATATAATCTTCATAGTCATAGGCACTAGGGGCAATTGGAACCTGCCAGTATATTACAAAGAAAAAGGGAGAATGAGGGAGATTAGAAACAATGCTTGCATCCCTATACTTGACGGAAGAAAATCAACAAGTAGAATTAGATGCGCATGCATTTTCTAATAACCCAAACAGAAAAAATGCAAAATAATATTTCGTGGACATTTCATGAAACAAAAAAAAAAAAAAAAAAAAAAATCTCTGCTTCCATAGATTGGGGCTGGCAGTGGTCTGGATCCGTGCCAAGCAAAATCGATATTTTGAATAGGCCCGGTCCTGCTAGTTCAAAATCCAGGCCTAAACCAACCCTAGGCACTACTTTTGACAGCCCTACCATGGGTTCCATGACATTGGAAACTACATAAACCAAAATACTATTATTAAGAAATGCCTTCCAATAACTTCTGAAAAAGGAAATCCCCAAAACCTACTTCTTCACGAACAGGAGACAGTTGAGGATGAGCTATAAATTCCCGATGAATCCTGGGAGAGTGCGATCTCTTCTCATCTGCCTCCAGAACCGTTTCTCCTTTGAAAGATCCACGACCCTTCATGTACAAAATAATAACGGAAAATGCAGTACTCATCAGAACAAGAAAACTCCAAAAGCTCATCAATTTCGAAGAAAATCGAAATTTGGCATCCTTAAGAATGCTGGCCAAGAAATGAAAGAAAAAGAGCGGATTTATTTAGTAAAAAATCAAGTTATACCTTTGGATGCACAATATCATCCTCAGAAATCATCTTCTCATCAACGGTCGTGGTTTTCCTCCCACATTTTGCCTCACCGTTGTGAACTCTCTACACATCAAAACATCATTTATCAATTGCTAATGCATTATAACAGTAAGCACAACAAATATAGTATACAAGAATGATTTCAGTGAAAAAATAAACAACAACTTGGAACCTTCAAAATTTCAGGATTCTTCCATGGACCTTTATCCGACTTCATGCAACCACCATGATCTGCACATGTACAAGTACCGCCCAAGAACTCTGGCAATTCACTAGCACAACCCAATGCAAATAAGATCTGCTATGAGACTCAAATAAAGTTCAAATGGACCATAGGCTTTCCTTTTGAATATCATAATATAGAGCATAACAGACTTTTGCTGACCCCAATTAGTTGGGATAAGGATTAGATGATGATGATGATGATGATGACAGTATTACAGGCTTCTCAGATTCTTCGTTATATTTGGGCCACTATTCTGAAACTCGCCAATCCCCCGAAACATAGCTGTGTTGACTTCTTTTGGCCCAACGTTGCAGAGACTGAAACCAGTACAACTCGCCCAACTTGTTCTGACTCAGTCAGAACCAGTCCGACTCAGTTTCGTTTCAGAGTGCAACTTGCCTGGTAATTTTTTTTATTCTCCACCAATACGAAATCAAGTCAGTATCAGACTGAAACCTTCAGGAAATTGCCAAATTGGTCATCAAGTCAGCTGGTTTTCTTATATGAACAATTATTTTTCACTGACTCAATCAAGATGAACTTAGAGAATTTCAAAGCAGATAATGGGTAGAGTCCAAGTTTTAAAGTATTCAAGTCAATAAAAAGATAACAACGATTCATGACATAGATGAGAAAACATAACCCAAAAAATGGCACATTCCTCTCAGCAAGAAAACTCACTTAGCATCAATTATTTCAAGCAACTTGCTTTGGTACTTGTTCCCAAGAACCTGAAGAACAAAACATGTCATCAGTCATGTAGATTTTGTGTTAAAACCAGCAATTTTTATACACGAAATGATTAAAATAAAAGGCATACATGGATCTTTGCTGCAGTTTGTGGGTCAAGGAAGCCCTTAATGGTGTTCCATAGCATTCTAAAGCCAGGACCCGCATTGATGATGAACATGCGGCACAAGGTCTGCAGTACAAAGAGCAAACCCATATTATGTCATGAAGAATGTGTTACCCGTAATCCATGGCCAAACAAGAATTCATTATGTATTAGTTATGATTAATAAAGATTAAAGAAATACCTCAGGATAATTACCGCCATCAACCTTCTGTAGACGAAGAACAAGTTCCCTTGCAGCTTTAGTAAAATTTTTAAGTCCCTGTATCACCAATTCACATCACATACATTTCTTGATTCATTAAATACATGGCAGATTGATGCTTTTTCTTTTTTTTAAAAAAAAAAATGAGGTTTTCATGACAATTTCCCTTGAATAAATGCCAAAAAAAAAAAAAAAGAAGAAGAAGAAGAAGAGAAAGAAAGAAAGAAAAGAAAAGAAGAAGAAGAAGAAGCAAAATCTACACATACCACTCCCTGCACATCCAGAATCGTTGTGCTTTGATCAATGTGTCGTTTTGCGGCAATTGAACATGCTGGAAACTTGAGGGCAAAGGTCTTCTCAAACTCCTGCACGTGGTATTGAACATAGCGATCCATGGTTGTAGCTTGCATCAACTTAACGGCATCAACTTTGCCCAATGACTCGATGTAAACAGGCCTTCCGTCCTTATCAACCCCATGATTACCTTGGGGGTAGTGTTGTCGGACTTCATCGATTTCTTGGAATTCAAAATCCTTACAGAATAATAGAAGAAAGAATGAACAATCAGCCAAATAAATGATATTGGAAAAGGAGAGGGTCCAAACACATCAATCAAATAGCAGGATACAACTAACGGTGATTGAGAACTTGGCTTTCCATCACTGAATTTCTCACATATTTAACTTATATTCCCTCCCTCTATTAATAAGGAGGTACTGATAAAAATGGACAAAATGGTGCTATTTATTATAGCAAGAAATTATAAAGTCAACTCAGAGCTCGTCCATCTACCTGCAAGAGGAGGGAAATGCCCCTGCCTTTTTTATCCCAAAGTGAGAATCAGAACCATCACAATGGAAGGACCAATTTCACAGCACTTGAAAACTGATTACAGTTTTTAAGCAATGACCAGCAGTCATCTTTCCGGTTATAATGTTCAAATTATTGAAGCTATGAACCTAATTTAGACACTTATTATTTCAGCATTGGCAAGAATTTAGTTTGGTATGTCTGACTAAAATTTTTGAAAGCTGGTCCAATTGAGAGAATAAAATCAAGTCATGCACCAGGAGGCTTAGTTTGCATGACTATAAAGTCGATTGTGAACTCACACCACTGTACATGATGGTGAATACCATCAAAGGCATGTACCTATCCCTCTCTCTAAATGAAAGTATTGTATTAAACTCTCACTTACTCTTTGTTGCACTTGGAATTCCTTCAGGGAATTCATTGCGGTGACATGAGATGCTCCTTTAAGGATTTATAATTGTAAACAAGTTTCAAATGCATGCCAGTTTTCAAAATATTAAAGGAAGAATAGGATGATACAATAAAAGCAATCTAGATACGAGAAACTGGTGTATGCATATCTCCAACCGTGAAATCATTATTACCTCCATAATTGTGTCAGCGCCAAATTCCTTCCTCCACTGAAGCATTTCGGACCACATTTGCTTTGATTTCTCGATATCGAATTTCCTGGCCTTCAAAAATCTGCATCATCAGAGGACTTATTAATAGGCTGATAAGAGGTATGCTGTAACAGGAATCACATTTTCAGATCTTTTCAATTGAAAAACTGTGGAGCAGTGGCATCTTACGGCTATTTCTAATGGATGGTTAGAATTGTTATTTTCATCCTTCATTGAAACCATGCCAATTAACTGCCAAATGAGATCGACATTTATGCATCTACAGTTCTGCATCTATATCTATGGACACCAAGCAAATGATGGGACAAAAGGTGAGAAACCAACCTCAGCATCATATGATATTCATCATGCCTCGAGGGTAGTAATTCTTCCAAAATAAGTGCTTGACGGAATGCATCAACAGCCTGTAATTCCTCAGCGTTGTGTACATCCTCAATGGAAACAGACATAACCCTACTGCTTCTCCTACCCTTCTTTGTCAAAGAATGCCTGAACTTCGAGGAGGCATTGATCGCTTTCTTCTTCAGAGATCCCATCCTAGTCCTCCTTTCATCCTCAGAGTTCTCAACATCAGATCTTCCATGGTGAGAGGATCCATCTAGACCTGAAAACAAGTAATATACAAGGAAGGAATCTTCAAACACTAACCATCAAAATAAGAGGACTGAAGAAACCTTTGCATATTTACCATTTTATAGCATCAGTTTACAAACAAAATGAATGGAAATGGCTACTACATCAAGACAGCCAGCAAAGTTGATAAATCATCAGTATAAATAAAACATTTTCCACGAATTAGATATACTATATAAATCTGTCTTCTTTTTCTTTTCATTTCAATGACAGATTGGCATTTCAAGATCTCGCCGCAGTACTGTGTCTGTAACAGCCCATTCCATTCTATGAGAATTACTGACTGTCACACCCTGCTCCATGTGAACTCAACGCAGTATATGAGAAGTTGCTCTGGAGTTCCCTTCTACCCCATCATTCTTCCCTCACAAATCAAAGGGGCAGCTCCTTGAGGATTCTTTGAGCACTCCAATAATATGTGAAGCATTGGAGAATGACAAAAAGATTAAAAGGGAAGCCCCCCTTGTCCTTTCGAAGGAATTATTTTGACCTTAAAAAAGACATTCTGGACAAAGGGAAAATAACACTTGGAGAAGAAACTAACCATGCGTCCCAAAGCCACTGGACTGGTGAAGAAAATAGACAAAGGAGCCATCTTAGTTCTCACCTGAAAGAGAGAGCCATGTCCCTCGCTACGAATGGTGTACTCCCACTGCCAGAATTGACTTTATTGAAGGAGGTCCCTCGAGGCAGTCCCAAAAACCCTCAGAACTGCCTTGGAATTTTTGAGATCATGAGATTTGATAAAGTTGGTTGTAATTCGTCCATCATTAGAAACGTAGTGTTTATTGATAAAAACTTACTAATAAAGAGACCGAGTCGTCCCGAAAACCAGTCACCCCTTTTTATTAGAACCATAGTGTTTATTGATAGAAATCGAGAGATAACAAAACATAAGTTAGTCCTTCAAGGCAGTGGAGAAGAGTGACCTATACATTGGCAAGGGATGGGCCCCATTTGTAGCTAGATGAGTGGATAATTCATTTGACTATCTTGAGATGAGATTGAAGGATGCCACTGTGGAGGAAGCTAAAATCATTATCTTGTTATACCAAGAAATGCTAGTTACCATATTAGTTCATGTTCCCAGAAGCCTATGAAATTGTATCCTTCCAATCTCCTCCTATTATTCGAGGCTGAAAGAAATGTCTTTAGCCCAGTTAGGAATGTGAATATCCCACTTCATTCATCTTTGTGCACCCGCAACAACCTGAGAATGCCAGAACCCGCAGCCTTTTCCTAATAAATGTATGCTCTCTCTCTCTCTCTCTCTCTCTCTCTCTCTCTCTCTCTCTCTCTCTCTCTCTCTCTCTCTCTCTCTCTCTCTCTCTCTCTTCTTTCTTCTCTCTCTCTCTCTCTCTCTCTCTCTTCTCTTTTTCTCTTCTCTTTTTTTTTTTTTTTTTTTTTCGTTCTTTTTTTTTTTTTCTTTTTTTGGTTGAAGGATGAACTATATTAAAAAAGGCTCATAAGTGCAAAACACAGAAACAGAAAAAGCATGAAACTAAGGGCATGTTTGGTTTTCCAATTTTCGGTGTAATTCAAAGTAAATGAGTAATCATTATCTTTTTAGGGTGTTTGGTTCGAAGAGAGTTACGCCATAGAAAATGAGAGTTGTATACACATGTCAAGTAAACGGGTAGAGGAAATTGTAATCATTACATTTTTACATACCAAAAGGCCCATTTTTACAGTGATGCCCCTATAAAACAACAATGGTATAATGCAATCATTGCAGACAAATGTAAGTGATGTCACCACAATTACAGGGGTAAGTAATCATTACCCATTTCCAGCCAATTATCATTGTAATTGGAAAACCAAACAGGCCCTAAAGTACATCACCCCAAACCCCAGGTTAGGAATCCCATCCCCTGATCATAGAAAACACCTTATTAACAATATAGCCCGAAGAGTGGCAATATGCACAACTTCTAATGTTAATCATAAGGAATATGCACAACTTTTCACAATCAATCTTTTAATTCTGCATGAATCGTATCCATTAGTTTATAGAATACCATTTTGCACTATAATAGGAATTGATGAACCACAGCCCACCAAATTCAAAAAGAAATGCTTAACAAAGAAAACAGAAGGAATTGAGGAGGGTGTTCATATAATTACCAGGTCTTGAGAATCGATCAAGACGTCCAGACATGATGTCAGTCAGGATCCGTGCCCCTGAGAGACAGCAAAGAGCAGGAGATTCAAGCACTAATGGGGACAATACCAGTATGGAAGCCCTTGAAAAACAGCTACATTCTAACTCATGCAACATCAAAAGCTGAAAGCACAACAGACCCACACAAATGCACATATCTCTGCACTCCTAACAGCTAAACTTAGAGCCCAAAAACATAGAATTGCCAAAAAAAAAAAAAAAGCATTAAAAACCAGAAACACTAGGATACCCTAAAAAAATTCATGTATTTTTCGATCCAAGACCTAAACCAAAACTCTGGAACTCTAAGAGAAGGAAATATCAGATGCTTGGTCCAATCTAATTTTAATTAGGGCAGGCATTCCAACTAGGCCGGGCAACCTTTCAGTGATCTAGACCGTTCACGTAGCAGGCTCTGTTGTGGATGGACCTGTTAGGCATATATGATTGCACATGTCACATGCGTCACACATGGCTGGGCAGTCATATATGTCTAACAGGGCCACGGAGCAGAAAATCCCTTGTCAGACAACCCCAGCCATCTGATGTTGGCTTGTGAATGGATGCAACCAAAAATCAATTTATGATAGCAAAAGTTCCACTAATCAACACCTGGGTTTGTTTGATGGAGGAGACTTTCAGGTACATTACTCATCCACCCACAAATGAATGGTCCGAATTCCTGAAAGTCGTGTCCTACCTATACAAAATTGTAGCTATAGAGGGAGGTAAGTTTGTAGCAGCGTTCCCAGCAGCTGAATATAATGACAAAAAGCAGTTGAATTCGTGAACATTTCAGATCCTTTTTTTTGTAAAGACCATTTTCATCTGCTATCGAGATAACTGAAAGCACAAGAATTCAATCAAAGAAGGGCATGCATTGGGATTGCGATTATAGAAATGTGAGCCTGTGATATATAGCTAAACCTATTTACGAACAGGTTAAGGGTGCGGTTGTTTGTGGCAAATATCATGAAATTTCATGATGTTTTGAACCAAATTCGACCGATTAAGGAATCGAGTTTCCTGTAAGAAGCTTTGTGGGTCCCACCACATTGTCTGTGTGACATCTGCTCCGTTCATCAGTTTTGCTGGCTCATGTGCCAAAATTAGGCAGACCCAAAAATCAAGTGGACCACACCACAGGAAACAGTGGGGATTGAACGCCCACTATTGAAGCCTTCATGGGGGGACCACATAAGTTTTGGATTAGGATGGTATTGTGCTTTCTGTTCATCCTCGTGGAAATAATATCATGAACGGCTTGGATGGCATATAAACATCACGGCGGACCCCACAAAGTTTTCAATGGTGAAATTTCAATCCCTACGTTTCATGTAGCCTAGCCCACTTGAATTTTGGACGGAGTTTATGTCAGTAGTGGGCCCCACAGCGCTTCAGCCTACAGAGAATCCCTGTGGGTGAGGTTGGGTTAGAGGAAAAAGCTGAGTCCACTGATTAACCATCAAAATTTCATGATATTTGTTGCAACCAAATGCAAGAAATGTGAATAGAGGATGTCAATCTATCGACAATAGACAAAAGTGGAGAGAGAGAGAGAGAGAGAGAGAGAGAGAATCCTATATATCGAGCAGCTGGAGATTGACATGGAATAGAAGAAAGAAGGAAAAATCAATGAATTGGAAGAAAGAGAATATGAAGTACAAAGGAGAGAGGAGAAAGAGACGTACCTGTGGGAGAAGAAAATGGAGGGAAAGAGAAGGGAAGGAGGAGTATAAAAATGGCCGAATATTCCTCTTTTCTCCTGAAAATACGGCCCAAACAGCACCCGACGTTGAGGACTCCACGACCATGTTAGAGGGCGTGTTGACGGAGTCCCCATTCCTCTCCTTCTCTCTCTCCCGCCTTTTTTTGCTGTTTTCGAAGGGGATGGAGAGAAATGCAAGCCACTCCATCCATCTATAACGGGGGGGTTATTTGATACTCCGTATGCGTATGACGCTTGATACGCTTGCATTTAGAACTTGTAGACTTTACATAAATTAAATCAATTTAAACCGATTAAATTGTCGAATCCAACTGTGGCTAGGTTAAATTTCAAATTTTAGATTGTTTCAATGATTCTAATCTCTGATTCGTGGAACCTTTCTTGGCGCGGCTTAGGTGGATCCCTGAATGTAGGGCTCACATTGATCTATTTTAATTACATCCACTCTGTCCATACATTTTGAAATATCATTTTATAATATCATACAAAAAATTTGTAAGATAAAAATATCATGTGGACCACACCACATGAAACAGTGGTGATTAACCATTAAAAACTTCTTATGAGCCACAAAAGTTTTGGATCAAGCTGGTATCTGTGTGGTCCTTTCATCCAGGTTTCTGTGGCTTTATCAACGGTTTAGATGGTAAATAGACATTCGGGTGGCTCTATGAATTTTTTAATGGTGGGTATTCAATCACCACCGTTTCCTGTGGTGTGGTCCAAATAAGATTTGTATCTTCTTCATTTGTTAGAATCATGCCCAAAAATGGCTGTCAAAACGGATGGACGGCGTGAATGTAAGGAAAATACATCACGGTGGGCCCACAGTCAGGGATCCATCGAAGCCGGCCCAACTTATTTTTGTTAAATATTCCCGTCGGAAAATTTTTACTTTTAACCGTCCAATAAATATTTGTGAGTCTGATAATAGAGTCACCGAACGGAAGTAATTTCTAATTACCTGCATATTATTGTTAAAATGTATTTTCCCAAAGGAAAAACTTTTTATAGTCCGGCAGGGTGTGATTGATGATAGGAAGGCACTTAAAAATTACCTAGAAATTGCATACGTGGAAGATAATTAGTTAAATTAAACCGTCCAAATTATGTTACAAAATTTAGATGTATCATAGACCAGAAATTAATTTCATTCGATTACTTGACGATCGGATTGGTGGACATTTATTGGACGGTTAAGAATGAAAAGTACCCAACGGTCTTATTTTCACAAACAAATGTCCAAAAATCAGAGGTTAGGATTGTTCAACCAATCTGACTTAGAGACAACGTGTACACAATCTAGCTAGATTTATTTAAGTTAATACAAGCTACGTGTACAATTTCTGAGTGCATGTGTATCAAGCGTCCGATGTAACCGGATCATCAACAGAGTTAACTTTCTCCAAAGTGGGGAAACGATTCAACGTGCGTGAAATCTAGACCGTCATTCAGGTAGACCACCCTTTTTTGGCCTTAGATCACAAAAATCAGACTGATTCAACATTCACCCATTTTAAAATTATACAAAAATCAATAAGTTATCATGGTACGGCCCATTTGAAGCTATGAATACTGTGACTTATGGGTAATCCTTTCATCCTTACTGGGGCAAATTCTCATGAATGGATTGGATGGCATACAAAAGCCACGGTTGGTCTTAGAGTAAACTAATGGTGGACGTTCCATCCCAACCACTTCACATGGTGTGGTCTACCTGAGATTTTCGGGTTAATGATGGTGAATATGAGGCATCGTGCCTGATGGACGGGGTAGATCTCATGAAGTTCCACCCAGTTGGCAGGGTTACCGTGTGAGGGATGGGCCCAACCATTGTCTGGGTCAGGTTTGGGCCTGCTGGGATTGGGCCGGCCTGGCCCTTGGGTGGTAAGGATCAGGTTCATACAGGTGGGACCGGGGCCCATTGCCACAGCTATTCCCATCTCCACCTTTTCATAACATCCAACGTCTCTCCTCCTCCCGGGACGTGGGCCAGACTGAGTGGAGATACCTCGTTTCAACACTTGAGGTCTTGGTATCGATCCCTAGTGGGGGTGGCTAACATGGAGTGTGTACTGGCATGGGTGTGTACCAACAAGCGAGCCAAAAAAAAAAAAAAAAAGACAGGTGTCCTCTGCGTTTCATAATGAGTCCCTACTCATGTCTCAACGGTAAACTTACAAGTCATGAGTTTAAGCATTCATTGTAGTGAAATCCCACCATGTTGGAATCCTACTGTGTTGTGAGTGCGTGTGACAAAAAAATAAAAAATAATCCTCCTCTAAATAAATTTCTCTATTAAATTTTTTTTATCCTTCCACTCAATATTTCAATGTGTGGCAACCATAAGCCTTTATTTTTTAAAATTGTACCATTTTTAAATAAAATGTTATAATTGAAAAAAAAAATCGTGTTAAATTCAGTTTGTCTAGAAAAAACTTTTTTTTTTTGACTTTATCTTTTGGAATATACAGAGTTCTAACAAATCAATTAATTATACATATATTTTAAAAAGTACAAAGTTTTGCTAACCATGGAAACTCCTGGTCATCCATCTTGGAAACCCAAAATTCCCCTCCAAACCCCATAATTGCCACCACTGTCTCGTCGCTCCCCAACAATACCCTTGAAGCTAAGGGCAACTCTCTCAGCCTCCACCTGCTGTCCTGCCAACTTTCCACCATCATTTCAGCAAATCTTATGATAAACTCCTCTGTGGGTCCCTACTCATGGCTGAGTGGTAGACCCAAATATTCATGTGGTGTGTATGGGTGTGAGGACGTGGTAAAAAAAAATAAAATAAACCTCATCTGTTGCAATATTCTCTAGCAGGCCTAGATATGGTCCATGGCTCATATGTGCCAGTAAAACAGCAAATAAATAAATAAGGAAAAAGAAAAAAATAATAATAAAGAAGAAAATAAAAAGAATGTTAATATGCTGCTGTAATATTAGGATGGATGCACTGTATTAGAACTTTTTTTAAATTACTAATGTAATTTTGTTAGCAAATCTTTGGGTTGGCCCCGTTGGATCAAGGGGCTTGACCAGCTTCTGAGGTTGGCTCATGCCAAGATAAATTCCTAGCAGGTTAGGCTCGGGTTATAAAATATGGTTCGTTTAAGTAAATGAGTCGTGCTTGGGTTCAAATCTACTCAGTCCCAATCTGCCCACACAAGTTATCAATGGGCTTGGTGAGAATACTCATCCCTATCCAGCCCAAACCCAAAACAAATGTTCCACTATTAGCCCGACAGTGTCGCTCACGCATGCCTCGGCGCCGACTTGGCTGCCTGTGCAATGTTACCCGGTTCAAGGGAACTCATCAGCAAGTGTTTCTCCCACCCCTCGCTCGGTATGTAGTATATGTATTCGTTAATTGGGTCTGAATGGGCATGGTGCATTTTTGCATCATATTCCCTTAAACATGAGTTGGGTCGGGCTCAGTTACAACCAAATAGGACTACCGGGGTTTGGGCTGTTGATGAATTTTAAGTGGGTCGGGTCAGGTCAGAGGGTGATGGGTCAGGGTTAGAATTCTTAGCCGATTTAGTAAATGGGTAAGGCTTAAGCTGACCTCGACCCAAACTCGACCAATTGTCACTACTAATTGTTATTGGTCCTTTGATGAGATTCTTCATGCAAAAGATTGGGAGTGGATTAGGTGCTACCCGGATAACACTTTAGTGGGTGTTACCTTTTCCCATGTGGGCCCTACCTTGATGAATGTGTTGTATTTCCATGCTGTTCATCTGTTTTTCCAACTCATTTTAGAAAATAATTCCAAAAATTAAGTAGATCCCAATCTCAGGTAGACCACACCACTAGAAAAAAATGACCATAAAAAATTTTTGTGAGCCATGGAAGTTTTGGATCAAGCCTATTTTTATACTTATGTTTGGTTGACCTTATCAACAGGTTAGATGGCAAATAAATATCATAGTGAGTCCTAGGAAGTTTTTAATGGTTGGCATTCAATCATCACTTTCTTGTGGTTTCGTCCACCTGAGATGTTTTTTTCTACCTAATTTTTGGGAAAAACAGATTGACAGCATTGACATAGGACAAATTATCAAGGTGGGCCCCACGGTAAGGGTGACCCCAAAATAAAGAAGACTCAAATCTCAGGTGGGCCTTAGCATATTAAAAAATGATGATTTACCATTAAAAGCTTATAATGAGCAACAACAGCTCCTGATATTTGTTTTTTTCCCTTCATCCACGCTTATGTGACAAGGAAGTTTTTGATGGTCGGATGTTCAATCATCACTATTTGTGGTCCACTTGAGATTTGTATGTACTTCATTTTTGTCGTCATTTCTAAAATGATCTGCCAAAAGAGATAGACAGAATGGATATAGATTACATACATCAAAGTGGGCCCCACCGTAAAGGCCGAACCTAATCTACTCCCACCTCTTATGGGTCTGTAGATACATAGGGACTCTAGCCGTTGGATCTGGAATCACCTGTCAATCCATACTGTTCATGTGATGGGCTCCCATTGGATGTGATACGGCAAAACGAGATATGGCAAAATAAATAAATAAATAATACATCATAGATTGGAATATTTAACCCTTTGATCACCAGTTGATTCTTTTGCTTGGAATTTGACGGCCTACTTAACTTTTGAATAATTGAAGGGTCGAAGATTTTCAATATTAGGTGAGGCCCAACTATGTCATCATCACCACGACATGTATTTTAATAAACATCTACATACATTGACGTTGATTTTGAAATGGATATTGTGATTTTGAGTCATCACAGGGGTACTTATCTGAACTTTTTTTGTGGGCCCATCTCCATCGTGCCCCAGAAGCTAGTACATGATGATTTCACCTTCTTCCACCTATCCAGGTGGGCCCCGCACTCCTTATCAATAGGGATTGATTAGTATGTCACACACAACATCATGCACTCGAATATTAAATAAGAGCCGTTTCTATTATCATCCAAACCAATATCGATCTCTAGATAGGAGGGAGAGACTGACTCAGCCAAACTGCGCCCATCTGCCTGTGGTTCCCAAATCATGCATGCCTGCAAATCTGGACCGTCTAAAACATGCACCCCATTGTAGATGATCCTAACCGTACAATCGATCACCACTGAAATTTTATATTTACATATATATATATATATATATATATATATATATATAAATATATAAAACTTTTTTTTAGTATTTTTCAAAAATCTAAGATTTCATATTAGAGAATAAGATTTCAATTGCATGTAAATAGCCAAAATATAATTAATTTGAATCTGATCATATCTAATCAAATATTAACAAGAAATGAAAAACTAAAAAATAAAAAAAAAATCTGAAAATCTAAAATTTCAAAATAAGTTGTGATTTCAACCTCATGCAACTGTACAAATGAGGCCCATGATTTGGACGGCTTGTTGCAAAAGCACATTGCAGGCTACCCCTTCGACATGTTGATGGGCCAATAACCCTTTTGGGTCTTCTCAAACCACAAGATATTATAACAAGAAGCTAAGAAAATGCTAAGAAATTGTGTATTGGATGTAGTGGTGGGCCACATCATCATGAAGTGCTAGATAAGGCTGGCAAAATCAAGCTCACCCTCACCAACATCGTGGATGACAAGGTGAACGATCGCATGCGATCGTTCGAGCTTTGTGAGACCCACCTGTGATTTTTACGTGGAATCCAAGCCATGCATCTTGTGCGCCTACTCATGACCATACCTAAAAAAGAATCATCCCTATCCAAGATTCAGGTGGGACACCCCACAAGGAACAATGTACAATCACGCCTAAAACCTTTATAATCACGTGGTGTGCCCCACCTGAGCTTTGGAATGGCCTTTATTTTGGTGTTTCTCTTCATCCTGGTGGGGCACACCTGATGACTGGGTTGGATGGCATATACGTACCACCGTAGAACCCACATTCCATCTACAATCTCTATGCGTCACCCCTTCCCGATTCCCCATTTCTTCCCTTTGGTGTGGCCCATCTGAGATATGGGTCAGGCTGTATTTTTGGGATCTAAGCCTAACATGAGAGGTGCATGTAATGGATGGGTGGGACGGCACCCACACACCACAGTGGGCCCCACGCAGCTTGAACGAATTGTGACCGTTCCTTGGGTGCAATGTGTTCACTGTTTCTCCTTCGTGTTATGTCAGGTAAGGCAAGATAAGATTGAGAGAATCTGAGCAAGGTGGGCGTGATAGGCTGATTTGAGGAATTATTAATGAGATGATGAAATTCTATGCCTTGAAACTTATATTCTATAGATTTTTAGACCTTATCTACGAAGATTAATGCTCCAGTGCTCTGAAAGCACTATAAGCTACAGTAGTCCTAGTTGCATTGGGATACTTATACAATTTAAACGATCAATCTAAGATTCTCCATTGGGTCCAACGCAGAATTCATGTGATACCATGCACATTTACACCAATCTAACTATTGTAACAGTCTAATCACTTGCCTTTAATATGAACGGTCAAGATCATCTACACAAAAATTGGTCTAATCAACAATTTGATCAATCTAGTTGTGGGAGAGAATTACAGATTGCTTGTGATTCTAAATAGTCGCTTTTGTTAGGCAATTGTAACCATCCCATACATGAATCGAAAAAGGGATGGCTAAAAAATTTAGGAAAATTCAGGGATGGATTGGTAATATGGTCAGTGTGATCTTTTGCAGAGTAGGCCATAAAATCTGTTCTGGACTTTACAAACGGTTCAGATCGAGCAATCGAACCGTCCAGGTAGCCAGATGCTGACTAGGAGTATCACAAGGTATAGTACTCTGAGAGCACTGGAGCATATCTCATCCACTAGAACCTTTTTTTTTTTTTTTATTGGGAAGCTATGTTTTACCAAATAATAACCCCAACAACTCCTTGATTGAGATGACTACTCAGTTCTCAGCTCATTGATTGAGCCATGTTACCATGTAATGCTTTGAAACCCAGACCAAATACCGGCTCATTTTTATCAGCCATCAATTCTGGATCAATCTGGCTGGCCATCATCTAATGTTAAGGATGTGTTTGGTTTTTCAATTATAATAGTAAATGGTTATAAATGGATAATAATTATTTACTCTTATAACCATGCAGATACATTACTTATATTTGATTGCAATGATAATTGCAAATACATCACTTATATTTGATTGCAATGATAATTTTAATACACAAATACAGTGATTGTAATGTTTTTTACTTCTTTTATTTATAAGTGTATTTGACTTTTGATTTATAAGCTGCAATTCTAATTTAAGAAAGCACATCCAAATGATACTAATAGTTAGCTATTTAGTTTGCATTTCATAGGAAATTGAAAAATCAAATAACCCTAAATTCACAAAAATAATAATAATAATAAATAAATCTGGAATAATTGAAGGATGGATGGCTCTTGTTTGAACCATTTAGGTCAAGCATCCAGAGAGTTAAACCAGAAGGCTCAGGTGACCTGGTGGCCCACTGCAAAAAAGGTAGTGTAGTCAACTGGCACAGTAATTCCACTAGTTCAGGTCTAAATTGGTTAGTCCGGTCTGGGTTTTAAAACATTATTATATATGAATCATAACAATGGATTAGGTTTTGTTTGGGTGGGAGACCCATTAACTGGCAGTAGTGCAAGACCCATGCCCTTCATGTATGATTCGGCATGTTAAGGTTGTGCTTTCGGCTACATCTATTGGTTTCAACGAAAAGTACTGATCACACACAGTCATGTTCTAGTAACTCAATGACTCATCTCGACTGGTTCCACTACCAGTCCAGTCTGGATTCACCTAAGTTGCAGTGAATCAGTCCATGTCTCCCAAGTAGGGGAGCTAAATTCATGTGGTGGCTCAAATGATGGTCATAACGTCCTAGTTAGATGACACATGCACAATTTAGCGGACCCCACATACTCATACTAGTAGAAGTTTATTCTACAAGTATTATAGGAATTATAAATTTTGAACCTTATATTTAGGGTGCGTTTGGATTGTAAGTTACTTATGCCTTAAGTAATTTATATTGGTTTATACTTATTAAGTTGAAGTGATTAAGTAACTTTTAAGTAAAAAGTAATTATTTATAATAAGTCATAAACTAAACTTATTTATCTCAAATAAGTTACTTAAGGCCCATTTGGATCATAAGTTGCTAAAGATAAGTTACTTATGCCATAAGTAACTTATATTAGTTTTTACTTATTAAGAAGATAAATATGTTTATAAAACAATATACTTATCAGCTTTTCTTCTATTGCGTCTCTTCTATGCTTATCTTTGACAAGTTAGGAAAAATAGAAAAGTTACAAAATTTAATTAAAGTGATTAAATACTTTTAAGTAAAAAAATATTACTTAGAACCAATCATAAGCTAAACTTATTTATCTGAAATAAGTTACTTATCTACTGCTGACTTATTTGATGGTATCCATATCAGACTTATATACTATTGTAAGTAGAAAAGTAACTTATTTGGTTGGTTGGTATCCAAATGGGCTCATGGAGTAAACATTTCCTTTTATTCCCTCTCCGCCACTGCCCACATTTCAAGTGTTACCATTGATACTCCGGTAGAAAATGATCCTTGCCAGGTAGGTACTCAGAAGGTTTATTAGACCCACCATTCAATAAGTCAAATCAAATTAGTTGAACAATCCTGACCTTTGATTCATGGACACTTGTTTATTGACATAGCACCGTAGAATTATTTTTCCTTTCTTTTTTTAATGTTTAACCAACCTATAAGTGTCCACCGCTCCAATAATCAATCATAAAATAATTATAAATTTTATTTCACCATACATCTGGACAGGAACACAGTTTGGACTGTTTAAATTAAATTACTTGCATGACATATGCAAAGCAATTTCTAAGAGCCCGCGTATCGTCCATCACAATCTGCCAGCGTATCAAGTTAAGTTTTTCTCTTATCTGTTATGCCTTTAATGGTGGCAACTGTCTAATTTAAAATTTAAAATAGAAAAATAGAAAAAAAAAAAAATCACAATTTCATTTGGCCAACCAAACACTCTAATTACGCTGCTGAACAAAACTGCAAACCGCGGACAGCAAAAGAATGGCCGTATTTGTCTTTAACTGGGGAGATTTAAATGCAACTACGTTGGACAGCTGAGTTATACCCTAGAGAAGTAGAGATAGACTTAAGAGCCAACACGTGATGTACGTATGAGATCCAATCCGTCCAGAAGATTTGCGCCATCGTGAAGATCATCTCGTGCGAGGCCAAAATCCGTTCATGTGTAAAGTTCGGATTTGATCGCTGGTTATCTAATGTTTTTTTTTTTTTTTTTTTAAATGGTATGTATAGCCCAGCCCGGGCGATGATTGGAGCGGTATGATTTCATCAGGCCATGATCATGCTGGGGCCTACCTTTTGGATGGGTTGGATGTCGCACGTGCTTGATACTTTATGACTTATGCGGTGAACTAATTGTACAACTAGTTGCATGTGAATTGTATTATTAAAGATTGGTTCGGGTACGTCGTGGGGACACATTTTTTATACTCGGATTTGGATCCATTGAAGATTACTTAGAATAAGCAATTAAAAAAAATAAAGCAGGTTCTTATGTGGGACCTGATTATCATCGGATAATAAAGGGCCCTAACCAACCCTACCTAACCCGCGTGGGCCCAGTTATACTTGAATAGTTGAATTCGGAAGAATGGTGTCAAAGAGGTGGAATTATATGATACGTGGCTCACAACTTTTCAAGTGTACACGCATTCTCAATCCTGACAAATGGGGCCGCAGTTCGGTAATCCAAACCATTGATTAGTTGGGTATCGATTGAAAGGTTCTAGAGACTGGTAATGGAACTTTTTTAATTTTCAATGTGAACAGCTACTGTACTTATCTTCTTAACCGTCCAAATTGTAGGATGAGAAAAAGCCAACATTGTTCAGAGGAATTTTTTTAGAGATAGTCCGTGGGACAGATGAGATCGAGGGTCCTGATCATTGAACATGCCCCCAAATCATCAGAATCGAAAACATGTGTATACCAAGCAAAGATGTGGGCCACGTATCATGGAAGCCGCGGTTTGGCTACCTCACACCACCTATACAGCTGATGTAGTGACGTCAGCAAGTTATGTGGGTCCGATCACGAGGTATATGTTAATTATATCCAAACCGCTCACCCTTTTGGGTAGCTTGTCTTAAGGCTTGAGACAAAAACTAAGATAGATAACTATCAAGTGGACCACACTGAACAAAGCAGTGGAGGATTGAATGTCTACCATTGAAATCCTTTTTGGGGTCACAAAAGTCTTGGATCAATATTAAAATTATTTTCCTCTTCATTTAGGACTTTTTAACCTTATGGACGGATTGGGTGGAAAGTAAATGTTATGGTGGACCGGTGAAAATCATTCTCCGCTGTTATATGTGGTGTGGTCCATGTGATATTAGGATATGATTTGTTTTTGGATGATGCTCCAAAATGATCTCTAAAAATAGATGAACAGTAAGATATAACAAATGCATTACTGTCGGGCCATGTAACTTTGTTGTCCTTTGAACAATTGGTACAATGAGTTCAAGGAGCGTCGGTGCTCGTCTTGGCGCGACACGTACCTACAGCAGCTATATAGCTAGTGTTGGTACATCAGCCAATCCGCTTCCCGTCATGTGATAATGGTGACCATGCGTGGGGCGTGGAAGGGAAGCTCAGGTCCCTATCAGCCTTTCACGTTCCCCACCTAATTGAAAGGTTGCATTTAAAAATGAAAGGTGGGCCCTTGGAAGAGAAACGTGTCCCTATCACAGCTTTTTAAAGTCCATTTAGATGCTTCTGTTTGGGGTTTGAGATGAGCTTGAGAAAAGAAACGTATAAAAATTAAACTAAAACCAACCAATCAATCCATTATCATACACGTAAGTAGATGGACCAGGGATGCAGATTGACTGGTGACCCAGCCACCCCTGACCTCCGTCCTGGCATGACTCTGTGGGCCCACCATGATTTTTTTTTAATCCATGCAGTCCATCCGTTTTTCTAGCTCATTTTAAGCCACTAGCTCAAAATTGAAGAATTTGAAAACCTCAAGCACACGGGAATCAGTGGAGATTGAACCTCTATCGTTGAAAACTTCCTAGAGTCCACGAAAAGTTTTGGATCAAACTGATATTTATATTTCCTCCTTCATCTAGATTTTTATGACCTCGTGAATGGGTTGGATGACAAAGAAACATCACTGCAGGCCGTATTTTTATGACCTCGTGAATGGGTTGGATGACAAAGAAACATCACTGCAGGCCGTAGGAAGGTTTGAATGGTGAATAAGTAATTATTCCCACTGATTCTTGTGGTGTGGTCCACTGGATCGTTGGATATGCTTCAATTTTGGGATTATAAACTAAAATGATCTGGCAAAACGGATGGACAGCGTGGATAAAATACATACATCACAGTGGGCCCACAGTCCTGCAACCACAGACGTAAGTGGGGCCAGGGTCACTGCGCAAACCGCGTCCTCGGACCAAAATCCACCACAACAACGGTTGCAGGGAGAACGTATAACCCCGAGCTCTGTGGTCCTGGCTCCTGACTTCCACACCGTCCAATTGCAGGTTCGTAACTTGTGAATGGCCCACCATGATGTGTGCATGACATCCACCCCGTCCATCTTGTACATGACCATGTTGTCTCCCTATTACCCCAGAAATCAGGCCGATCCAAAGCTCATGTGGCCCGCACCATTTAAAATCATGTCTAAAACATCTAAATTGCAACAGGGAAATATTCTACCAAGATAGAAGTACTGTATAATCAGACTAATTTTGGGCCTTCATCCACCTGTTGTGAGGCCCAGTTAGATGGTGGATTGTCCAGAT
The DNA here is from genome assembly GCA_030180095.1 of Magnolia changhungtana. NCBI lineage: Eukaryota > Viridiplantae > Streptophyta > Magnoliopsida > Magnoliales > Magnoliaceae > Magnolia > Magnolia changhungtana. The sequence continues at coordinate 1,276,353 of JASAUF010000084.1, read as the reverse complement.
CAGGGCAGCCTTGTGCAATATAAAGAATAGGCATCCAAACCATTGATCTGATGGGGCTAACTCCTTGACATCTCATACATTGGAAATTCTTACACACGCGTCAACAGCCTACAACTAGACAGGTAAGTAAAAATACAGCAACCGATCACTCTTCAATTAAAAGCAGTCCAAAAACCAATGGTTAAGATCTTCTAATGTAGGAAATTTCAGGTTCATCCACCCATAGACAGCGAAGTCCATCAGATCAACGGTTTGGATTATCTAACTATTCTCCCAAATGTATGCGGGTAAGGAAACTGCACGTTTGAGCCAGAATACCAGATGAAGCTGAGATTGTAACTTCCGGCGACAAGAAAATATGCTGCGAAAAATTTCCGAGAATTTGCGGGATCTTCGAGTCAAGGAATGGATGTCTAAATTTATCTGACGGTCAAGATCGCGGCTACACGGAGCCGCTGATCACATAGGAGAGGACACAGAGAGGAGTCCAAATGATAACTCCCAATAGGAGGAGTTCTTTTTCGAGCCGCGTATCTGCACGGAAAATCCAAGCGCTGCAAAAGTGACGACGTAGCACACGTGGTTTCTATTACGTATATTCATTAAGTGGGCCCTTCTCAAATCATCAACCTTTTTATGAAAATGTGGTCCATTTGATGAGTGTGTTCATCACATTGTCGTCAATTCTCCTGAAAGCCGATCAGAACAAGTTTCGTGTGATCCGGATGAATTTGTTGAGTGTATTCAGAGATTATTGGTATGTACGGAGAATATTTTGCATTAATACAACTTAAAGCTTTATATATATATATATATATATATATATATATATATATATATATATATAACACACGCACACACCCCACACACTCACGCTAGTGGAATTTCACCACATTGACCAGTCGTTGAAACTCTCCGGAGTCTACCACATCTGCTGAGCAGTTGAGTGAGTAGTACTAGCGTGGAAGCAATTATAAAACAGATAACAAGTTTAAGAGCAAACAGAGTTTAGTGATGCTAAACAGCTCTACCAACCATCACGACGTTGGAATCATCTAGATGAACATCCCTGCCATTGAATTATATCATGTAGCATGATCGTTTACTTTTTTTTTTTTTTTTTTAGTTATTTATATTTCTTAGTGTAATCTATAACAATAATTAATTATTTATTAACTTTAATTATAATTTAAATTTATTTTTATATATTAATTCAATTCAAGCATCAATCAAAGTTCTTCGTCTGAATTCTTTTCTTGTTTTTCTTAAATAAAGTCATTTAGTAGGGAAGGCAGAGGTGTCCTCCCTCTTAATAGTGCTTAATCATTTTAATATAACATGACCTGAACAGTACATGGAACCACAATCAACAAGGGCCCTCCTGATGGACGGCTCCGATATGCACAAGGGCCCTCCTGATGGACGGCTCGGATATGCACACGTATTCTACGTGGGCACGTCTGTGAGCGCTTGTTTTGTGCGCGGCTGCTGGGAAAGTGTCGTTCCCTGGCGCGCTTCGGTTGTTGCAGAAGGACAACAGCCACTACCTTTGCACGTGGCGCGGGCAGAACGGCTTGATGCGGCTTTCCCGCCTTTTTTTTTGACGTAGCGCGAACTTCGGGCTTATCAGCAGTTAAAAAAGAAAAAACCCTTCCTTACTTTTTATGGATTTTTGACCCTGTTGTGGTCATAAATGCCCCTTAGTTTTCCAGATTTACTAAAACAACCTTATCGTATGTTTAGGAGTCGCTACACGTCGATGACCCATTTATAGTTAACGGTACTACCCCACAAGTCGTTGAATTGTTAACTAACTACTTATCCGAACCATTCATTCAGTAGGTCACATCTCCGATGGGCCATAACTAAAAAATTTCGATCACATCGGATTTTTTCCTGTTTTAAAAAGTTATGAGCACCGGATCAGGAAAAAAGTATAGATGGAATGGTTAAGAAAATCAATCACTAGAGTTTTGCAACGGGCCATCAAGAGGTGGCCTACCAATTGGTCGGCTGAGATTGATGAGAGTAGTGTCGAACTTACAACGTCGACCAGATACGGCATCTTAAAATGGACTTTAATACTCTGAATGAGCATGATGTTTCATTCACACGCATCAAGAAATTCTGCGTGTGGTCCAAAGTGGATGGATTATAAATAATAACGTACACTAATTCAATTTTTAATGGACGCTTGAAATTGAAAACAGGTCAATGGTCAGAATCAAACGAATACATGTCCATTGATCGGAATTTAGAATCATTAAATCGATCTTACTTGAGATGATGAGTGGGCCAGACTATTTGGACGGCTTAGTTTGTGTGTCATGTGTGCAAGGTCAGGTTACCTGATGCAACTATGATGGGACCATGCCAACCATATGTCTGAATCTTGGCCATGAAGTTCTGTCCGTTGCCTGCGTTTCTTTTCCTTACCTTTCTTAAGTTTTTAGTTGGACGGTTAAGATCATTCAATCAAAACCATTGTTTGGGCCTTCGACGAACCAAGGTGGGTCTTGCAGCTGTGATGGGTGGGCCAGGGACATAGCTGATAAAGGGAGGTACACTGTGGTTAGGTGAATAGTAGCTGCACCTGTTTTGCACCAAACGGCTTTTATCCATTTTTTTTCAGTGACTCACTGACTTGTCAGTTCGTCGGTTCAAGTGTTGCGCGTGAGGCCCTCCGACCTTTTGTATGACATTCACCCTGTCGGGGAGAGTGAACCAGCCACGAAATTTTGATGCCCAAAGATCCAGGCACATCCAACCATCATCCGAGACACTAATATGAGGGGTTTTGGATCATGGTCCATTGTTGATGCAGAAATCCGGATAGCTGTCTTTGGCTGGTGAACCTGTATAAAGAACGAACAAAGAAGACTTTGGCTGGTGCCAGGGACCCATCCTCCAATGCCAAAGTCAGGGATTTGAGTCTAGTTGGGTGTATCCGGGTTAGGGCTAGAGATTGTGCGTACCTCTCTCCTCTAGGGATTGTAGAAAGAGGCGGTGGTGTAGATGGTGATCACCTATGTTTTGGGGGACAGAATCCTAGTAGGATTCTGAGTTCATGCGCGTAGCAGAGATCCTTCTCGATCTTCAATGAGGAGAACCAAGTTGAGATGGTTCCCGCGATCGTCAACACGAATCATGGACTGACACGCGAATGGCCATGGTGGCTTGGCCTAACGTTGGGGTCAAACTCAACTTGATGTTGAAATGTTGAGCTCCTCAGTGGGGCATGGCCTATCCGCCTAGGTCGGGCACGACCTATCCACTGAGGTCGAGCTTGGCTTGAGGTTGAGATGGAGCTTTCTTCCAGGTTGATCGAGAGGTGAGTGTTGGACTGCTTGGTCACACCTGTTGTTGTTGTTGTTGTTCGAGTGCTTGACCTCGCCTGTTGACGGTATGTCGGTGTATTTTCCGCATAACATTCATGATTTTCTATGGTAACAAAAATTAAAATAAAATGGACAACCATCTAAAATGCTCAAAATTCATATAGAGGTCGTGTCCAACGGATTGGATACCATAAACACAATCCAATGGGCTCCACACAGAGCACCTGTAGAATACTAGGACCTATAAAGTACCTGGCTGTAAGCAAGCCTTGAATGGTTGGTGGGCCCACCTTAAATTACGGGTGGCCCAAAACTCATATCTACCAGACGAAATAAAGTGGACGACCGTTAGACAAAATGGATGGTCTGCACACAGTCAAAAGAAAATATAGGAAATGATCCATGCTCTGCACCCAAAAGTCGATCTACGAGATGGTCAGAACATCCACTCTGATAAGCTTTTATACAATGTGGGGCCCACCTATCCGACGCTCTGCATCGAACAAAGTCCATCCCAGCTATCCAACTCCACCTCAAGAGTAGGATAGGTATAAAAACAGGCTATGGACTGGATTTACAAGGGTAATACGGTAATTGTCGAGACCATCTACTGATCTACGGCATTTTTTTAACCTTCAACGCTCCATCTCGGACTGCATTTCACTCAACTATTCAGCAAAAAATCCAGACCATTGGTCTGATATGGTGCATGGCAGATGGGTGATGGAGATCTTTCGATTTGTGGCCTACGATGCGTTGCTGAGATTTTCTGGTCAGGATACTTTTAGGAATGGGAAAACTGTGATATCCATGATAGGACCCACCGGACCAATGGTCTAGATTAACCAACCATGGCTCCCACTTGCCAGAGCATAAAACCAGAGTATATACCCTGCAATGACGTGATTCAGAGAAAAGCATGTATTTTGCGTTAAATTTCAAAAGCAAGGGTCATCATCAACCGACCCCATATTCCATAAAATTACCAATATGGCATTTTAAATTAAAGATGATCAATCCAACAGTTGTTTTTTTTTATATACTTTTTACTTCCAATTTTATCCATGTTTCATACCTGTTTACCACCACTTAGAATTGCAACACAAGTTAATGTTTATATCTTAGGAAAGGACAACATCAGTGGTGGCTTCACCAATGTTGTCACTGTTAGATGAACAGGATCAATAGAGAAATATGATAGGCCTGTTGTGTTTTGTAATAAAATAAAAAATGAAAAAAAATATTTTTAATGACTATATAAATATATTTATTATAAAAACATTTAATAAAAAATTTGTATAGTTAGATAGTAAGAGGAGGGGTTTTTTGCTAATGGAACCATGGTTCGAATCTTTACGTGCGCACGGCGTGAGCTATAAGGCTAATTACAGCATGAAATGTGTAGCTACTTAGGTGTTTTATTAAGTCTAATGAGCTTAATTTTTTGGTACTTAGTTCGAACCCATTTAGGTTGGTTATGGTGTAATAAGGAGTGAATGAAGGTCATGTTAGAGGTCTGGATCCTTACTCTTGCTCTAGTGGTAGACTCTCAGGAGTTTCAACACCCGGTCAAGGGTTTGAGTATCCATAGGTGGTGAAATCCCACTACAGCGTGAGTGTGTGGGAGTGTCCGTGCGCATGTTTAAAAAAAAAAGAAGAAGGTCATGTTAGAGGTTTCACCCATTGAACCTAAGGTTTAACCAAAATACTAATTAAGAGAGTGACTGAAACATTACTATACATATGGCATTGGTCCAACATGACGTACATGTGGTGGCGATTGTAATGACTAAAATTTGGATCACATGTGGCAGCAATTTTATACTATTACATAACTATCTGTATATAATGAAGATAGAAACAATTACCACAGGACAAATAATTATGTCCTTTCATGGTAGGATGTTTATTGTTGTGAATGGATATAGATGTCTTGAAAAGTCATATGAGTGTTTTTTTAGAAAGGACTCCGTGACCCTTAAATTATTATGTATCCTGGCCATTATCGTCTAGAAGAGAGATTCCATTTTTTCATATTAAGCAATCAATTGTCCAATGCTCTTAAAATCTACTATCTTGCTGTGTTTTCTTAATCATAACATTTTAAAGGTATATTAGTGTCAAAATTAGAGATATATTCAATGCTTAAAGGCTTAAAATTTAATGTTTAAATTCAAATATTTGAGTTTATCATGTCTTGAAAATGATTTACCATTTTTTTTCTTTTACACTTGTTGGTATCCCCAAAAAAGAGTAACAAAATTATCTTAAAATATTGTCTATTCAAGTTGAGCCTTGAACTCGTTGGATCTAATAATTTCGTCATCAAAATATTCTTTCATCCATTGTATAATAATTTGCCTCTTTTCCGACAAGCCCAACCTCCAAAACATTATACTCTTATTTTTAAATGATAGTGTTATTCCACGAGAAACTACATTACGTACATAAATAGCAGGTTATGTTTATTTCATTAAGAATGACATGAGCATATAAATTAAAAAGATGTGAAATGATGCAGGACAATTAACTACTTGCTCTAAAAGCTTGAACTATTAGAGTATGACGAATAAATCCTTTTATCTCATAGCCTAGGCCTCACATCGCGTGGGTTAGGACATCGGCCGAACCCCCTTCGTGAGCCCCAAATTACATGGGTCACCCACCTCGAGCATGTCCTCGCATCCCACGGGCTACCCCACTCGAGCCCGGTGTGAAATGCGCATTAATCAACCCCAGTGAGGAATCTCGAACACGAGACCTCCTCCGTGAGCCGCACCCACCCCGTGTGTGCCCCTGCATCCCACAAGCGACCCCACTTGAGCCCGGTGTGAAAATGTCCCTGCATTATGAAATCTTTAGAAGTTTATAGTAGATGTTAATAAATATTTTACATCTATCCCTATATAGAACCGCACATGTTATACATACGTATTCTATATTCTAACACAAAATTGAGCTTATCATGAGTAAAAGACGTCTGGTTTGGAAGGGAAAAAAAAAAAACGCAGGAACATCAAAGGATAACACTAAGGGCCCGTTTGGACAAGTGGATTGGAAGGGATTGAATGGTATTAGGGTGGATGGCATGGATTTCAAGGCAATGATGGTGTTATCAGTGGATTGTCTTAAGATCCATGGGATTGCTATATCGAGTCTGTTTGGCACGCCTGACCAATCTCGAGATTAAACCTTCCCATCCCTTCCAATCCCTCAAACCAAACACGTCCTAGGCAAATTTGAACAGATTAGGGTGGATTGGATGGGATTTAAAGGTAATGATGGTGTTGTCAGTGGATTGTCTTAAAATCCATGGGATTGCTATATCCTGGGATCAGATCACCCAGTCTAATTGACACACTCGGCAAATCTCGGGATTTAACTTCCAGTCCCTTCCAATACCATCCAATCCCTTCCAATCCGCCCGACAAACGGCGTTAGGTGTATTGAGGTGTATTTAATTACCATGTCAAGTGAATTTAATGCCGTCAGTGGATGGTCGAGTGGTTTGGCTGTAGACGCCAATCCCATACCCAGCATCGGTTTTGTTTGGGTTTTGTGGTATTGCAACCATCCCACCAACTAATACTGTTTGGAAAACCAGGAATTGCTTCCAGCAACCATCCCGATCAATGGTGCCGATAACTCGGCAGCTGGCCCACCCAAAACACCTAAAGTAGAAGACAAACTTGCTCCAATCAGAGTCTGAGGAGTTTTCATTGTAGGCAATGGTACCAACGATGGTGAGAGATGAGGAAGAGGAAGAAGAAGAAGAGGTATTGGGAATGGTGGCAAGGAGGACGACAAGGAGCATGCATGTGGAGACAGGAGCTATGATTCTGATGATTTATTCACCTAGAGATTCAAGGATGGTGGACCCCCTAGTCTCTTCCGAGCTCCAATCCGCCTCCAAATCAAAGGTTGTGATCGTTCAACCAATCTTGATCTTGGAACTCTCAAATTTCAAAACAGTGGATAATCCAATTTAGTTGGCTTTTAATGTTAGTTTGGCCTGCGTATTGAGCAAAGCTCAATGGCCTACCTTCTCAGGAGCCACTCATCTGCGGACCCACCTGGTCCATATCATTTTATCACACGAGATATCAACACGTGTTCAGTTGATTTTAGATAGTCTTTTTAAAGGTTTTTACCCATTTTCCAATTTAAGTGCAGCTGTTCAAACCCAAAGTGGCCAGAAACGCATAGAAACGTAGACAAAGAGTAACCCAGTCTTCCTATATACAATGACAAAATTGAGGGAAAAAAACACAACATTGAATTCCCAAAAAAACCCCACCCATCTCCATCGTTTTCTCAAACTTTCCTTCAAATCCCCCCACTGCTTGAGATGGACAATCTTATCATTTTCAACTTCAAGAAGAAGACTTTTTTTTTTTGGATTAATTGAAACTCAAGTAAATCAAAACACGCAAATCCATTTTAAAAGAAATGATTTTTTTTCAAAAGAAAGAGCCGGAAAGAAAATTGCAAACTTGATAAGAATGTGACAATTCCGACCAAGCTGTAGTCATCTTCGATGACCCACACATAATTCACTCGGTGGGCTAGCGCCTGGATCATGACGGCCACCAGCGAGCTACCTGGATGGCAGGCAATCGCCTCTGCCCGCCGCACCATTTGCGTAGAGTAGCTCCCTGGTCGGTACCTGACCGTGGACGGTGATAATGCAATAGATGACTCCTCGTCGAAGGAAGAGGAAGACGAAGATAAAGAAAATTCATTCAAAAGCTTCAGCATCCCTTCCATGTCCCTCTCTATACGGAGAGACGACGGGAGAAGAGCTACACCTTACTTTTTTACTTTGACCATCCAAGGAGGGATTTCGTAATCCCTCCATGTCTCCGGCGAATACATCGAAGGACGGTGGAAAACTTGTAGACGCCGCCGCCCAAACATGCAGATGGGTAGGGTAGCTAGGAGGGATTTGACAATCCTATCCCACCTGATCCCCTTCAATACACCTAACCCCGTTTGCCCAAACAGGCCCTAAAGAAATATGTTAAGATCCTAATAAAGAACCAAATAGTAATCTTATTAATAGAGCTTGTGTCAGAGAGGAATGAAAAGATGGCATTGATGGTTGTGCTACGAGGAGCCCTAGAGATCAGAGGTGATTGTACCACTTAGATATAAGCTCCTATTCTCTACATAGACTGAAGCTTTGGAGATGGCTTTAAACGCTTCAACCTCTTATAACAACATTGCTTTTCATGCCATCCCATCATCTCATACTTTACATATAGATTGTTGATACAGGTGCTACAAATCACAAGACTCACGAGCGGTATCTTTCACGTTCTTTTACTCATCTTGCATTATACGAATGAAGTATGTTAATTAGTTGATTAATCGATCTGCACTAATATATATAGAATGGCAACAGCTTTTCATAGCTTTATTTTATGTTACCTACATAGTAAGGATGCTTGAATTGTAATTCTATTTGCTAATGCAGTACTTAGTTCATGGCCGTCTGGTTAGTAAGAGTGATTTATATCCAGTCATTTGTTTCTTAGTTCAAGGCTCACTGGTAATTAATGGTAATTTATATCTAACCATTTGATTATATTTCATCCATTGTCATTTTAAACCATGTTGATTCTTCAAGCTTACATAAGAAATTACTGCATAGCAACACAACCATCCAAATTGCTCACCCAATTGTCAGTCGTATATGAGTCAAAAATTACAATGACAAAATGAAAGCAACCTTCTCATTTTACCATTTGAAATTGGATCTCTCACTGTTTCACTCTCACCCATCCATTCAACAGCCATTTATTAAATGACTAGGATTGCTTGATCAATTTAATTTTAGAGACATGATCCTTACACAACGCCTCCACAACTTAGATGGCTTAGGAGTTCTCACCATTTACTTAACCATGGCAAACTAGAGTAACCCACCATGCATCCTTGTTACATATATTAAGGCCCTTTTTAAGAAACATACCAGGCAAGGTGCTGACCCCTTGAAAGAATATATTCTTGTGACGTATTTATTGTTTCCATAATTCCAACACTTAATTTTCTGTTCTCATATCATGTCAAATAACCATTTTATTTAAAAGCTTAGTCAATTAAATGATAGTGTATCAATGTATGTCAGGGGAGCTTAATACTCTTACCATAAAAAGAAAAATTAATGCATCAAAGTTTTATATTATATTTATAGGGATTCTATAACACACTAATTTTAGTGTGCATGTTGGCTGAATAATTCTATTAATGTAATTTTAGTTATACAATTGATAATTTGATTGTTATAATGTATTATCTTGTGTTACGGGTACAGTAGATTAGTTGCTTAATAACATTCTTGTGCAACTCTTTAACTTTTAAAAAGAACTAGAAAGTATTTTAATTACAAATTACTGAGAAAGAAGGGATTTCAAAACAAGGCAAAACTGCATTTCAATTGCTTCCAATGCACTCAAATCCTCCCTCTGACTGGAACACACGACGCCATTTTGTTTATGTTTGTGTTTTATCGTGATCTCCCCTATCACAACCATGCACACGTGTGTGAGATCAGAACCACTCATTAGATAATTCACACTTTATCATGCCCTGCCCATCCTCACACAAACACATGTACCCTTATTGTACGAGTGTAAGATCTGAGCTTTCCATAGTCAGGAGATAATGTCTACATCCTTTGATTCAAAAACCAGGCAGCTGCACACCTCAGGTGGGCCACGTTGTACAAAACATATCAATATCAGCAAAAGCTATTTCTACCGTTCATTTGTTTTTATACATTTTAGCGAATCGAAGAGTGAAACAGCCAAAAAATTTGAGCCATAAGATCTATTAAGCACGGATCACATGATGGAAAGCTTGGATCTTTTACACGTATGAGATAATGGCACGTTTTCCTTGCGCGTAGGTGGGCAGCGCTTTTACCCGCGCGTAGGTGCACTTAACAAATCATACTCTACACTTAAGACTGTCGTTGATGGGGTAAGATTTTATCCATCCGTAATATTCGGACACAATCAGGGGTGTTTTAGTAAATTCGCAGCATGTAATTCTCCGCACTAGTTTTCACGAACACATCGCGACGTACTAAAATATGATACGTCTGGACTATATCCGTTGAATTTAGGGTGTTTTCGGTGATCCAGACGGTTGATATTACGAAATAGAAGAAATATTATTTAAAAATGTTTATATATGGAAAACCATGGTCGTTTAAATCAATTTTCTACAAGTTCAAGGAGACGGTCCATATTCAACAGAAAAGGTTAAAATAACAAGAGTACCTAGATATTCGAATAGGGAAGTTTCGTTATAAAGTATACTCTATCAGCGAGGCCCATCTAATAAACGGTTTGGATTACCGAACGCACCCCAGATCCAACGGATATAGCGTCGACGTATGATACCCGGATGTATTCGAGCAAACCTCTCTTGTAAATAGCAAATACACTGGCGGCACTCGTCGTCAAACGCGCTTTCGTATTTTCGGTTTTTCTTTGCTCTTTCTTCTCTTTCTCAAAACCCTTTCTCTTTCTTCAGAAAACACACAGAGAGAGAAGCGGTGTTCGTTCAAGGAGAAATGGCGATGAGAAGAAATCGATCGTAGCTCGGATGAAAGCAGCGCTTGCAGAAGAGGTGGAGTTCTACGATCGAAGGTTTGAGGATTTTTGCTTCCTTTGTCGCTTTGATTTTAGGTCAGGAATCTCATCTTTCGTAGTTTTCATAAATTTATTGGATTTTTTTTTTTCATGAATGTATGAAGAATCTGAACGAATAGAGGATTTTCGCCTTTTTCAGTGGAAGTTTTATACCTTTTTGTTGAATGTCTGAAAAATATCGGTAGTCGATGATTCTTTCTCTTTTTTCTTTTGTGGAATGTATGAGAATCTGAGAGATTTGGTTTTATTTTATTTCATTGAATTATTGGTTCGATTTGAGGAATTAGATCTCCTTTTCTTGGCTCTTTTTAGTAGTTTGTTGGAAAATTTTAGAAGTGGAACACATTACTTGTTCTGGAAACAATATCTGATGATTTTATAAGTTGAGTATTTGACCTGAAAATATCTCTTTTTGTGTAATATCGAAGGGCTGATTATTATTTTTTACATTTGTTGTTGTTGTTTTTCTTTGGTTTAAGATCAGAAAATGTATCGTTTTGCTTGTTCGAGCTGAAGTTCCGAATGCCTAGTACAGAAAAAAAAAGAGAAAGGCGATTCTGATTGTTTGCTCGGATTTGAAGTTGAAACTCTTGTCCCTCTGTCTTGAGTTTCAGTGGAAATTTTCATGAATGTTTGAAATCGAGGTCTTTTGTCGCATTTTGCTTTTCTTGAGTGGAAGTTCTGATGTGTATGTGGACAATATCAAGGAATTGGGGATTTTACTGCCTTTCTTGTTAAAGTTTTGATGAACATTGTAAATAGAAAAAATCAGAGTCGACAAGTTGCCTTTTCTTTCATTTTGAGATCACTTTCCAGTGATTTTCTTTTTAACACACGTGAAGAATCTTAGGTAATTAAGTTTCTTTTGGCACTTCCTGGATTTGCTCTTTGAAATTTCATCCAAGGAATCTTTAGGAGATCGTAACAAATGCGGGATTTCTTCACTTAACTTGCTTATGCTATACATCATGAATCTTACCCTTTTATCAGGGTGGAAATCTAGGCCGTTGCATTGGATTTACTAAACAGTTAAATCAATGTTCCAATTGCATTTTGTGGTTTATGATTGATATTTCGGTCCTCTTCAGGTGTTTCAGGGAGTTGAGCTGAGGGCTTCAAAGGATATTTTCATTGGATCTCTTTGTGAGTCTTTTTATTTATTTATTTATTTATTTATTTTTAATAATGTTTTCGAGTCTTGTGTTGGAATTCAATGCCATTGTGTCAGGCTATGATTGTCTAATTATTTAATTGGTGTGATATTTTATATAAGTTCTTGATCAGATATTCTCCCAAATGGGTCTGATTATTCTGTTAGATAATTCGTTAGCATGAAGCATCATTAAGCTCTTTGGATTAGGTGATTGATGGCATATCATTGGGTTGCTGTTGATGTGTCTTGATGTTCTCTTGGTAGTTTCCTTTCCTGACGGAAACTCAAAACAAATTTTGTCTTCATAAAAAAATGTCATTTAAAACTTTTGATCATTGCTTCTGTACTAAAATCTAACTCCTTGCTGCAGAAAAAAGAGGTTTTTTTTCGAGGCCAAGGGGTTCTGCTTCAAAATAGTTTGGCAGAGATGGCCTCAATATTAAAATAAATGGCAAGCTTGATCTTTGTACCCACTCCTCCCCCTTTTATGGGCTATAACTGTTTTTTCTTTGAAGTTCGGGTATCTTAATAAAATGTTTGGAAGTAGCTTCTCACTGAAATTTCTGCTGATAAAAGTGTTTCTTGTTTTCTCCATTCTTTAGAAGCATGTGATACTTGCCTTGAAAATATGTAGTTGTGATGATGTGCCAGTACAATCTTCATATTGTGAAATATTCCTTTTATCTGGGTGAACATCCTAAGCTCGGAAGTTGAACCTTCTCCCCTAGTGGCAACAACCACAATTGTATAACACTGAGGTTACAGATAGTCAATGTGGCCATCTCTAATGCATGTTGTTCCATTCGGAAGATTTAGAGCTTCTCAGCATTCTCTGCTTTTGCTATCATTCAGTAGTTTCACCTCTTGGTAAATTCTGATTCATGAGGAAGCAGTTATCTTTGCTTCAAGCATTGCCAAGTGAATCTGGTCAGTCCTTGGCAGATGTCCGCATGTTCAAATTCGGGATACCGTTCTCAGCAAGCATACATTTTCGCAAGGTTTTTCTAACACACTCAGCACCATGTTTTGAGCATATATTTTTATATTTATTGATTGTTTGCCATGATGGTTGCCGAAATTTTGTTTTCATATTGTGGTGTGATTTCAAGGTTGTCATGTTGTTTTTCTTAACCTTCTTCCACTATCAGTAATATGTTCATTCACTTTACCAAGATCAGGTTCCATTGCCTTCTTACGAAAGGAAATTCTTCAGACCTGCACCTTTACGGCTATTTCGAGTTTTGAACAAGATTGTAGAGTACATAAAACCTTGTCTAAGGTTTTCAGTTATGGCTGGTGATGTTCCCATGGCCTTGTCAAATGGCAATGCAAATACACAACATGATCCCCAGAGGACCTTTCAAGTCGTTGTAGCTGCAACTCGAGACATGGGCATTGGAAAGGATGGGAAATTGCCTTGGAAGTTGCCATCGGACATGAAATTTTTCAAGGCGGTCACTATGGCCACAGCTGATCCTGTGAAGAAAAATGCAGTGGTAATGGGTAGAAAAACATGGGAAAGTATTCCACTTGAGCACAGACCTTTACCTGGCCGTCTGAATGTAGTGCTGACACGTTCTGGGAGTTTCGATATTGCAACAGCAGAGAACGTTGTCATGTGTGGAAGCATGAGTTCAGCTTTGGAGTTGTTAGCAGCATCTCCTTATTGTCTGTCCATAGAGAAAGTGTTTGTTATAGGAGGTGGCCAGGTATTAAGGTGAGTGCTTTGATGGTGACTGGCCTAATTTGGGATCTATAAGTTCTTTGCTGTTAAGGTGGATATTGATGATCTTGTCTGCAGGGAGTCTCTAAATGCGCCTGGATGCGATGCCATTCACATTACAGAAATAGAGACAAGCATTGAATGTGATACATTCATCCCTTCCATTGATTTGTCAGTCTTTCAGCCATGGTGTTCATCCTTCCCGCTGGTAGAAAACGACATTCGATATTCTTTTGTGACCTATGTTCGTGTCAGAAGTTCTGTGACTGAACCTCTTCTGATGCACAACGGGGTCTTAACTGATAGTAATTCAGACACTGTTAAGTTTGAAGTTGAGAAGTTCTCTTTTCTTCCTAAGAAGATTTTTGATAGACATGAGGAGTACCTCTATCTGAGACTGGTTCAAGATATCATCTCAAGCGGTGCTCAAAAAGATGACAGGACAGGGACTGGCACGTTATCTAAATTTGGTTGTCAGGTATTGCAATTTCAGATTGATTGGTCAGTTGTTTTCTATTTTGCTTTTAGATATTTCTGTCAAGCTTAGTCACAAATATTAATTGATCAGTAGGTTCATACACCATTCCTTTTGTTTTTTTTTTTTTTTTGTAACTTCCTCCACAGATGCGGTTTAATCTGCGCAAATCTTTTCCACTTCTTACAACTAAGGTACCACTTGTCCTTTTCAAAGTTCACCTTCTCGTGTCCGCATCTCATGGTATACGGTTCCATGATGAGTGTGTACATGTGTGTATGCATGTATTTATGTGTGTATGTGTTTGACTTTGTGGGCCATTTGAGTTGAACACTTCAGTTTTTTTGTCCTCTCCTTGTGACTATCTAGCCTTTTCATACCGTAATGCTTGCTTTTGATGTTGTAACCTTTTTATGGTTGGATATGACTATGAATTCCATATCCCTCCATAATTTCTAGGTATCGGTTTAATGTAAGCTTATGTTTGCTTTCAATAGAAAGTATTTTGGCGAGGTGTTGTTGAAGAACTTCTTTGGTTCATTAGCGGCTCGACAAATGCGAAGGTATGGACATGTAAATATTCAAAGATTTCTATGCTTCATTCTGTTCATGTTATCTTTAAGTTTGATAATTTATTTGATTAGAATGAAACTTGTGATACTATTTTTTCGGACCATTTTATTTGCCTACAAGTTATGTCTTTGAGCCTTTGACTTCAGTACTTGAAACCTACTTTCATGTTTTTGTATTTCTGTGCATGGCATTTGCCAGACACTTGTTTTAGTGACTTACAATTTGAAAGTTTTCAGCTGTGTTAAACTGTTATATTGCTATCTAATGTTTTCTAAATGGTAAAAGGAAATTATTTTCTTACATATATTAAATATAACTTGTTATACATTTTTTACTTTTATTTTTAGAAGATGACAATTCATTAGAACAAAACAGGCAACATAGGAAGATGACCCCATCGTCATTCCTCAGCAAGCCAACAAAGAAACAAGAAAAGCATCCTATGCCCACAAAATTGCTGGCATAAATACTAGCTGGCCTGCCAAAATACAACTGTATCCCACTCCTTACTCAAAGAGACATTATATCCCTAAGAATTTGGGGGGCACATAAACCCATCACAGCACCAATGAAACGACAGAGTAAATAAGGAATGCTGTCAGCACAGACCTTTTCTCAAAATTCTGCCAATCCTTTCCACGCAAAGAAATGGCACATGGGATGATTTCCCAAATTGCCTAGCACTCTCCAGGACACAGACCGGCTATCCACCCCGCAATGACATGAAAATGGGATCTCTCCAGCATCAATCTAGCTTCCAAATGGCACTGACGGTCTTGCAATGCAGGCACGAGTGGTCCACTAATTCCTCATCTCCTCTTCACAAAACACACATGTTGACCAACATTATTTCTTTTCTTAAGTTTGTCCACTGTGAGGATTTTGCGGTGATGGCAATCCACATGAATGCTTGAATCCTTGGAGGAATAGGGGGGCCTTCCAAATTTTGTAACACGGCATGGGTAGGAGGCTGATCAGAACCACGGAGCTTGGAAATGGGTAGATTTAGAGGAAAAGATATGTATAGAGTTTTAACCTTTAGCAAACTCTATGTATGTATCTATTTTATAAGTTGCAGTCATGGTTCAATATTTTATTACAGTTACATGCAAAGTTAGGACATAGGATAAATAAGAAATTAATGTACGTCATGTTTTCATGGAATTTTGTTGGTACAATGAATCATGATATATTATTTATGCAAGCACTTTTTACATGGTACGCCATCTGTAAATCATTGCAACCACATCTAAATGACTGTCTGTGAGATAAGATAAGACATACAAACTAGCAACCTTATATCATCATCACATCGAAAGGAGCATATGTTAAACCTAGAATTCATGGTACCATACCCTGAATCCCGTGATTTAACCTTGACTGTAGGAACATGAGGTGCCCTACTAACTTTTGAAACTTTAACTGCTCACAATTTTGAGTATTGCCCGTGCTTTTAACTGTGTACTATCACTTCCATGACCTTCTTTATGTCAATCAATCTTATCCTAGCTGGAATTTCTGTATCTAGACATTCAAAGTTCCTATAAAAAAGCATCTCTAAGTCAAATAGTTTCTGGATGTAGCAAATAAATACACACTTTAAATTCCGTATTTTTATCACTATTGTCAGAGCCATCACATATTTTCTACCTGTGGGGGATCTATTGGGAACTGGGATAATCTCTAGCTGTTTTGTGTTTTTCTGTTTGCTTAATAAAATTGTCATTTTCTCACAAAAATATGTGCATCTTTTCTATCTGCAAACATTTTGTGTCATTGTCATCATAAATATTATTACTGAATTTCTTCTGCTACATTCTTAGCTCATCTTTATCAGAGCTAGATGAACACTTACCCAGAGAAGCTGTGTGACAAATAGAAGAACTGCCTTTGTTGCACTTCTTCTTTTTTATGTTGATGTACATTGCAAAATCTGCCATGGTTTCCCGTATCTGCAGGAGATGTTGAAGTGGTCATGCTTAATGTTATAATCAGAATCAATTTGCTATACTGATCTCCTAAGTTGTGTTTGTTTTGATCCGGAAAGTGGTTTCTGTTCACAGGTTCTTCAGGAAAAAGGCATACGTATATGGGATGGCAATGCATCTAGAGACTTCCTTGACAGGTACTTGTCTGGATATTCAACCTATGTGTTTTTGGTGTGAAGTCTATTTCATTCACTCGAACCTAATTTCTGTCTTGCATTTTCTCTCTCAGCATTGGTTTGGCAGACAGGGAAGAGGGTGATTTGGGACCCATATATGGGTTCCAGTGGAGACACTTTGGTGCCAAGTGAGTCAAAAGTTCTGGAAAAATATTTAAAATTTTAATCTTCCTCCTTGGATAGTTCCTTATGTGAGATTTTGAAGTTTATAGGTATATTGATATGCATGCTGATTACACCGGGAAAGGATTTGATCAGTTGCTCGATGTGATTCACAAAATAAAAAATAGCCCAGATGACCGCCGCATTGTTCTCTCAGCTTGGAATCCTTCAGACCTCAAACTGATGGCGCTTCCACCTTGTCACATGTTTGCTCAGGTTAGAAATGTACATCAGTTAGTGCTTCAAGGAAATATCGCGTACTTTATTATAATAGGAGAGGCATTCTTTCTAGCTTGGTAGCAGAGTGTGTACACATATGTATGAAACATGCATACATCTGTCTGTTTCATGCTGCTATTACTTCCTTTCTGGTTGTGCAAGTAGTAGCTTCATGATGATGGACAGCATAAGATAATTTTCTTTGTATAGCATGCAGCCCCAATTGTCATCCGAAAATTTTATATGTGGGTATGATGATTAAACATTGGAAATGCTCAATCAAAGACTGGTTTGAGTGTGTGTGGCTCAGCATGGCTGGTGCCACAGGGAGACTTGGAGATACACTATGAAACAGGTAATGTCATGCAGGTAGGCCTTACTGAAATCTCCATTGTTTTCCCTCCCCAATCAGACCGGTTTGACCATATAATTATTCACAAAATTGCCATTCTTAATTTGCACAAGTTGTTGTTGTTGGTTTTTTTTTTTTTTTTTTTTTTTTTTTTTTTTTTCGTTTTTTAAAATTCTGTTGAAAGAGGAGGTCTCTAGCACATTGCCTGATCTGTATTCATGTATTCATATATTCCTTAACCCATTTAACGCTGAATTTACTTCTGCAGTTCTATGTAGCCAATGGGGAGCTGTCCTGTCAAATGTACCAGCGGTCTGCAGACATGGGTTTGGGGGTGCCATTCAACATTGCATCATATGCCCTTTTAACAAGCATCATTGCTCACGTTTGCGGTATTCTAATCTGACAAGCTTACACCCAAATCCATGTGTTTTTCTTCTCTCAATGTCCACGTGTGTGCAAAATGTTGAAACACCAAGCTAGCTCTGACTGATGTAACTCGTTTAGTGCGATGGCAGAGGAGAAAAAGTGAAACAAAAAAAAAATAAAAGAAAGAAAGAAAGCAATTAAAAACAACATAAAGTTGTGAGTTCTGTCCTGATATCCATGTAGGATATTCTGGCATGTATCTTTCATAAGGTTTACAGCCCTTTTCAAAATAGTAGCAACTTCTTCTGATAAAATGTTTCTTTTTGACTAAAATATGCCCTTTCTTTTGAGAAATTCTATTTAAAGGTATTTTCCCACATTCTAAAAATGCCAAAAGGAGGAGGAAAAAAGTGCATTTGTAACTTCAATTATTTAGAACCAATGTTATGTCTTAGAACATGTCTAATTCATCTTTTTATTAACAAGCTAAAACCACAGGTTTTCTTCTTCTCCTTGTAATTGATTTTTTTTTCGGTGCATGTGCTACACCATCAAACTCTTAATGTTCCCTTCAAACACTGCCAATTATAAATTGATCTCAGTTACAGTCTTGGAAAGTTAACTGCTCTTGTAGTGGAAACACTTCTTATCTTGTAATATAGGTGTTAAGTACCTCTACATCCCACAGGCCACCTCACTCGAGCCCAGTGTGAAAATGCCCCTACATTAATCATCCCTGGTGAGGAGTCTCCAACGCGAGACTTCCTGCCCTAATACCACTTTGATGTAGGATAATTAATCGCTTGCTCTAAAAGCTCAAACTGATAGAGCATGGTGAATCAATCCCTTTATCTCATAGCCCAGGCCCCACATCCCATTTGTTAGCACCTTGGCTGAACCTCCATCGTGAGCCCCACTTCACATGGGTTCCTCTTCACACGAGACACCCGCTTCACACGGATGGGGCCCGCCTCACACAAGCCACCTGCCTCACATGGGCCGCCCACCCCGAGGGTGCCCCTGCATCCCACAGGCTACCTCACTCGAGCCCGGTGTGAAAATGCCCCTGCATTACCCCCTCCCCCAATTCGTGTCTACTCCATTGTTATTTGTAGGTTTATTAATTCTATTTCTTTTCTTCATGTTCAGATCTTATTCCTGGTGATTTCATCCATGTCCTTGGGGATGCTCATGTGTATAAAACGCATGTCAGGCCTCTGCAAGAGCAGCTTCAGAAACTCCCTAAACCTTTCCCAGTAAGTAAATGGAGATACTTTGAATTGAATTTTAATCAAGTGGTTTTACTTTTTATCTTATTGTCCCTTGTGTCCTAAAATACACAGATTCTGAAGATAAATACTCAGAAGAAGGATATAGATTCGTTCGTGGCGTCCGATTTTAAGCTCATTGGTTATGATCCTCACCAGAAAATAGAAATGAAGATGGCAGTATAGAGATGAGAAAGGGCAAAAAATTCAGCGATCCACTTCTCCTTTCACTTCTGATCCCTAGTTTTTGAGGTGAAGTGCTTAGATTCAGCATATATTTCTCAAGGGGTTATCTTTCTTTTATAAAAGGCCTTATTACCTAATTTTAAAAAAAAGGAAAACAAAAACAAGTGAAGGGAAAAAAGAAATTTCCAATAGCTTGACATGCCATTACATGTGCGAGTATTTCACAGAAACAAAAATATTTCAATTTTCACATAATCAAAGCCAGCCCTTTCCGTTTCTCTTTTAAGTTTCACATAAACAAGTATACGTTAATTTTAGTCATGCATGCTGGTTATGTTTTCTTGAATCACTAAATAAATGACTTTTGAAATCATCAAAGTAAACTATATAATGGTCAATTGAGCTTTTCCCAGCAAACTGAGCCCAAGTCATCTATATGATGGGCCCTATTGTGGAT
Organism: Magnolia changhungtana; assembly: GCA_030180095.1. Taxonomy (NCBI): domain Eukaryota; kingdom Viridiplantae; phylum Streptophyta; class Magnoliopsida; order Magnoliales; family Magnoliaceae; genus Magnolia; species Magnolia changhungtana. Next base: position 1,256,253 of record JASAUF010000084.1, on the reverse strand, counting down.
GGGAGACACTCCCATAATCTCCCCCTATCACACCATCCTAACCATCCAACTCAGTCCCTGTTAAATTAGAACTATCAGTTGCATTGTCCAATTTCATCAAATGGCTGGGATCGATCTGATAAGGGTGATCTTAGGTTTGATTTGATAATGGGGCCCCTCATGGGCCACCAAATGGTAGTTCCATCTGATACATTCTTTTATCAAATCAAAGCACTCTCTTGATCAAGCATCATTTTGTTTCCCTGAAATCAATCATGCCCTGTGTTTTCCAAAACGCTAGCTGGAGTGTGTGCACTCTGACTGTCATTTTCAGTTGCTTCACGGCAGGCCTGGCCCACGGGCTTTTGGGCCCGACTAGTCCTTTGGCTTGGACTGAGTACACTAGGCTTGAGGGTTGGGTCTGGGCCTACATTTTAAGCCCACTTTCTAATTGGGCTAGGCTTGCGCCGGTCATTCCTGGCCTGAACCCCACATATATAGGTTGCAAGGGCATTCTTGTCAATATCATCATTATTGGGCACACCTAATGGACATTCCAGATCTTGCACAAAAGAGGGTGGCTGGGTTTGGGCTGGGCCCATACCATGCATAAGTGTTACCGACGGGGCTCTAGCCTTTTTGGGCGCATCATGGTTCTAGGATGGGCTCTGGCCTAGATTTTACTTTGTGGAATGCGGTTGGCCCGGCCTGGACCTGACCCATTGACAGCACTACTTCTCTTGGTGAAATTGTTTATCAAAGAAGGAAATTTTTAGTTGGCTAACTTCATTGGCTTTGGATGACATGTCAGGTACGGCTACAGGCATGTTTGTGGAAGAGTCTGTGCCAATAAAATACCGGTGCATTTTGTTTCACTCCTATATACAATAGAAATTCAGAATCCTTTAGTTCCAAGACTCATGGTTTTAAGGTGATTAGGGGTTTTCCTTCTCTGAACTTTTCTGTTATGTGTTTCTTTTACGTGATAGAAAAGCAGTCTGTTTCCATCAATAGCTGAGTTTCTGTTTTTGTTTTAATTCTTACTTGGGAGCTACTTACAAGGCCATATACACTTCTATAACAAAAGATGATACCTGCGGACTGTCCATTTTTGTATTTGTTTTTTTTTACTGACCATAATGGCCGTTTTCATCTCTTAGTGGGGTTTATTTTTCCAAGCTCTCAAAGATTTAGTGGCAACACTATAAAATATAGTTTGACAAGCCTCTGTTAGTTAGAGGAGGATATTCGAAGGGGCATTGCTGTTTTCCTCTGCTCTTCCTTGTGATTTGCTGTGGCTCACCAGTGACCCGGTTTGAGTGACTGAGTCGCTTAAAGTTGAGTGAATGGTTGAGTCGATTGGACTGGTCTTCCCAAGTAGGGATCGAGTCAAACCTAGAGCTGAGTTTCCATGAGACTTGGCTTGAAATCTTACCGAGTTGAGTTGACTCAGCTAAGTTTTGAGTAGAGCTAGCTAGTTTTAGAATCATGCTTACAGTTCTTTGGTTTCCCCAAAGAGCCAGTGGTTGGTGATGCTGGAGTAGTTTGGAGGCTAGGACCTTGAGCCCACAAGGACTGCAGTAGGACATGGACACCCATGCCCAAGCAACTGGGCCTCAACAACATGGGGTCGATCTTGGAGGCAATCCATCCAAAACATTACGAGATGAATGCTTAACAAATGAATGGCACAATTGGTGATGAATGAAAAATAAAGGGTATGTTGGACCGTTAAAAAATTCCTTCTGGTAAAACAAGTTTTCTGCATGAGCCGTGAGTCAGAAAATCCCAAGCACGTTGCCCCATTTGGGTCCTGCCTTCGGATTTATTGGAAATTCGTGAGTGCCAGCAAGAGTAAAAACCTGTTAATAATGTTAATTTCAGCATTCAACATTCAACCGCTAGTATTGGAGCCCACCATCGTCAATTCCTCATGATCATTGGCCAATGCTTCATTCATTGTGGAGTCCATTTATTGAGATTTCAAATTCTCTTCACGTGGGTCTGCACACGTCAGGACATGCCGTTGACCCTGAGTTGGGATTTGTGCAGTATGAATTCCTTAAAATAATTAAGATAGTCAGTCAGTTACCAAGCTAATACAATAAAAATCATCCAAGCTTGAACAAGATGGCCAAAATGCCCTTGCATCATAGGCAATGAGGTCAGTACACTTAAAAATGTTGCGAGCAACTGATTTCTCAACGATGAGGATCGATCGATTTGCTGTGTTAACCAACAGTTTCCTAATCGTTTTGTCTTTTGGATCTTATCATCTATTCTCCAATATCACTAACCATTGATAGCCATTGTTAGATTAGACTGTTGATCATCTCTATTTCTAGATCCAACCATGGATTGCCTACCGTCACTGTCGTCACTGTCGAGCTCTACCGTGATCTCTAATATGGGTCTCTAGTTGACAGATCAGTGAAGGATCGACCACTAGTCGTTGATCCTTGCCATTGGAACTGTCTAGGCCCACCTAATTGCTTTTACACGGTCTAATCTCATCTTGGGCATTTTGGTCCTTTGGATATTACTTAGAGAGCTTAGATGATGGTAATAGTAACGCTAGTTACTGGATATTTTGAGTACAATGTTACCTTGACAGCTGAATTCTCATAATTAGGGCGATTTAATTTGAATTTCATGAGCTATGTAATGTCAAGGACAATCACATTGCTAACATATAGAGCATTTCTCAGGAGCATGCTCCCTGGAGACTTGGGCTGGATGGAGGTCCGTCCATGCTGGCCTGCAAAGTAGAATCTAGACCCGAGCCTGGCCTGGCAACGGCCTAAAGCAGAGTCTTGCCCAGGTCATGGCTTGGGCCGTGTACCATTCTTATGGACCATGGATCTAATATTTAGGCACAAGCATGAGAGGAAGTGGGCCAGCAATAGCATGGTCATGTACAGCCCTAATGCTTCGGTAGGAAGGTGGTGGTCGATGGAGAAGACCATTCGTTCTTCACGAACACTTTTCCTCTGTTGAATTAGATAGCAAATCATGCCCATGCTGTCCAAACTGTTCATTTTCGAAATCTCAATTTTAAAATGTTCAAAGCTACAAAATGGACAATAATGAGAGACATCTCTTGCTGTCGACCGTCCACCTCTCAATATTTTCATAAGTATTAACCACGCAAAACAAAACAAAGCTTATTGGATTCATGTCCCGACCAGGTTTTGAATTTTTGAAAATTTCAATTGTCGGTTAAAGGAAGGACCCTTATCACGAATACAAAATTAGGTGGATCCGAAACTCAACTTGGACACACGATTGGAAACGGGGGTTAGAGGCTTCCTACCGTTCAAACATTTCTGGCATCCACGATGATGTTATATTCAATCCAAACCATTCATAAAGCAGCCCAACAGTTGGTAAGGTCATTCCCACTGGGGTGAACGGAAAGAACAAAATTATTAGCATGATCCAAAGCTTTTGTGGCCCTGCGAATGTTTCAGTGGTGGAACTACTACAATCTCAGCTACTTTCCGTGCAGTCCAGCTCTAGATCTGTCTCTATGTTGGAGCCACAACATAAAATGAGCCTGCAAAACATTTAGGCTTGGAAGCGAAAGCCCTTCCTCTCCCATGGTTTAATTTTTAAATAAATGGAATTGTTGCCTTTTAAAAGATATGATTTTAAAATAGGATGTAATCCTCACCGCATATGTCGGAAAGTGATTATATCATAATTGAGCAAAAAGTATGCGATTACTTTTAATATTTTAAAAGCAAGGGGTGTTTTAAAAATTAGAGTAAAAGGCCGGCTGTTTTTCATAATTAACTAATAAAACTCCTCCTTCCATGGTTTTACCGAGGTTTCTATTCGGTGCCAGCTTGGGTAATAGAACATAAAACTGCTGCGTATTTGTATTAAAACCATTGCTAGTCAGAGAAATGTTGTTTTCCATTCCCTGGCCTTTTTGTTTTTGCCTCTCCTCCTTTAGTTTCCTTCCCATTCTGTCCCTCATCCTTGCCCTCTTTCATATTTTGTTCATTGTCTTTGGTTTCCTGCCCGTTTTGAGACTCTCTTTCTTCCTTAGCTTTGGCTTCGAGATCTTCAATCTTCTTCCTCTGGATGAATTCGATGAGTCTTTGAAGGGCCACGTCTGGACTGTCGCTCTTCATCAGCTCCTCTGCCACCTGCGCCGGTGTGACTTCCACCTCCGCTATCAGCCATTGGATATCACCGAAGAGCGGATGGTCGTCGATCATGAGGTAGTTCTTTGCCAGGGTCTTGAATCCGCAGAAGCTGCAGTAGGACATGTGGATGTGCATGTCCATGCGTCCCGGCCGCAGTAGTGCGGGGTCCAGCTTGTCCTTGTGATTTGTGGTGAAGATGATGATCCTCTCATCGCCGCAGCTCGACCACAGGCCGTCTATGAAGTTGAGCAGCCCTGAAAGGGTCACCTTCGCCAAAACCAAAACCAAAACCAAAACCAAAACGAGATGATCGACGTTTTAACAGATGAGTGGCATTTCCGGCATATGCCTAAAAGATAAAGGGCATTTAGGGCAGTTTCTAAATTTTAGACAAGTCAAACTTTTTAAGATACGGTGATCCTAGTTGCATAGCCAATATGGACGGTCCAATCAACCGATCTTGGCCGTGCATTTTGGTCAAGCCTATTAGTCATGGGCCGCCATGCAAAGATCAGGGAGATTGAATTATCCTAATCATCTGGAATTTCATCTTCCCTATATAGGCGTCTGTTTTCAACGGTCGGGATGGTTGAGCTCTTACCATCAAAGTGCTTCTTCGGATCGAAGAATCACAAGCAATCCATAATGGGGGTTCACGGAATGGACGGTTAGAGTCATCCGATCTGTAGGAATGTTTTCTCCCCGACACATGGAGTAGACTTGACGCAATTCCAGCTTGGTTGGGGCTCCACCTTGTAGACTTGTGTTGACTCTATCTTAAAATAATTAAAAAAAAAAAAACTAAATATAAAATAGTTCACTTTTGTACAGATTATTACAGAGATGCCCCAGTGAATGTATTATAGTGACACTTAGAGAATTCAATTGATTGATCTAGACCATCCATTAGGTCCAACATGGTTCTCATGTGCTATCATGCAAATAGATGGTCAGTTCCCTTCAATATGGATGGTCAAGATCATTTACATACAAACAGGTGCAATCAACCATTTGATCAATCAATTTGTTGGGGCCCAACATAGATCCCTTATGATCTAAAGAGTCACGTTTTTTAGGCTATCCTAACTAGTCATCCGTGACTCAGAAAAAAAAGAAAAGAAAAGGATGGTTAGAAAGCTAAGGACATACTAGGGATGGATTGGATCATCCAATCAATGTGATTTTCCAGAGGAAGCCATTGAAATGTGTTCCAGACTTAATAGAGAGTTCAGATTGATTGATTGGAATGTTGAAGCGACCAAATGCAACTAGGAAGACTATAACTCCCAAAGTGGTCTGAGATCCATTCAGAGCACGTGACCACGAGTCTTTCCCGGGCTGAGTCAGTTTTTAAAAAAGTGATTGTGCTCGATATCTAACTGAGTTGAATCGGCAACTTTGGGGCTGTTGATGAACTGAAATGGGTGGACTCACAGGAACTGACGGTATCTACATATTTTTGGAGAGCTTCAAGCCAAGATGAGGATGGGTGGTCAACGTCTGGTGGTTCACCTAATCACTATTAGAGCGGAGAGAATATGATAACCCTTTCTTATTCTATGGTTAGGATTGCTCCTAAAATATAATTAACAGTTTGGATTATGATATGAAGGCAAACCTAATGGAGAAAAATATATTAATTTTCTTTTTCGATTTTGAAAGATAGACTAGGGTGGAAAAAAAAAATGTTTGGACGGATCCGGTGGTGGTTTCTCACGGGTGGGACCCACGGGCCCATGCCCAACAACAGCCGAGTAAGCCAGACCAAATGAACAGTCCTGATATATTCATTAGTCCATCCATATTAACAATTGCAATTAGGAGATCGTTTCTCAGAAGAAGACTAGTCCAAGTTTCCTAATCAAATGACAAAAATGCCCCTTGGCCAATGCCCTCACCTGATTATCCGGCCGAAATTTTGGTCTTCCCCCTGCTTCCACAATCACCGCTGCTTCACGATCTTTAAAATCAACCGTGCAATCTATGTCCTCGATGACAAGGATCGATTGATTAGCTGTCCCGATTAGCAACCGTCTGAGATCGGAATTCCGCCTCACATCAGTCAGCTCCAAGTCGTAGACGTCGAAATTCAGGAAATTCGCCATGGCAGCAATCAAGCTCGACTTGCCGGTCCCTGGCGGGCCATACAACAGATAACCACGCTTCCAAGCCTTTCCAACTCTCTTATAGAACTCCTTCCTCTTCACAAACCTCTCCAGATCGTCCATCAACGCCTGCTTCACCTCCGAATCCATCGCCACCGTTGAAAACGTGGCCGGGTGTTTAAGGCTGACCGAAGTCCATGCTTCCCCCATGTGCCGAGATATGCGTTCGTTCTCGATCGTGTGCAGCTTCAGTGTCTTCTTCTCTTCATTCAATGCCTTGGATCTACTGAGAAGGAACGGGAAGTAGGAGTTGAAGACCTTGTCCTTGTGTTTCTTGTGGAAGCTGAGCTGGAACGAGTGGGTCTCAGATCGAACAACGGAACTGAGGCCATCGGTAGAGCGGAAGGTGTTCTTTTGGTTCTCTAGGCAGACTAATTGCCATTCGAGCTTCATTCCTTGGAAGACATCGATGATCTCCTCGCCTTTTTCCATGGAGATTGACAAGTCCTTGTCACCGTCGTGTTTGAAGACTTTGAGACGCCTTGTCGACGGGGAGATCTTGGAACCTAGGTAGATCTCGGCAGCGGCGTAGAGTTCGTTAGCCGCGAAGCCGTCGAATTCTTCGAGAACGAGCGTGAGTTGGGTTGAGAAGCGGTTGAGGAAGGTGTAAAGGGATGAGAAGAGTTGGTCTTGGAGGTGGCGGGGCAACACGCTGTTCGCATACTTGCGGACAACCATCGCCGTTGCTGCGAGGGAGGCCGCTGTCGATATAATCTGTTTTGCTGAAGGCATGGCGTTGATGAGAGAGAGAGAGAGAGAGAGAGAGAGAGAGAGAGAGAGAGAGAGAGGTTAGGAGACTCTTCGATGTCTTGGGGGAGTGAGAATTAGGTGAGACCCTGTCCTCACCCAAGATAATGCGGCCTGTACCGTGAGGTTAACGTGGGGCTCACGTTGATATATGTATTGTGTATCCACACCGTCCATCGGTAAGAAACAGGGGTGATTGACCGTCATATCGTTAAAAACTTCTTAGGGCGCACCTTAAATGTTTCTGTAGTGTTTATTTACCATCCAATCCGTTGATAAGGTCGCATGAGCCTGGATGAAGGGACACAACAAATATCAGCTTGATCCAAAACTTTTGTGGTCCATAAATGGTCAATCAGCACTGTTTCTTATGCTATGGTCCACCTGATAATTGGATCCGCTTCATTTTTTTTGAAGAAAGCCCTAATACATATGTCAAGGTGGGCGCACGGTAACCCCACGGTAATGGCCTTGCCGTCTTAGGTGAGGCCCGGGTCTCCCCTAGTCCGCTCTCGCTATAGAAAAAAATGAAAGGGCGTGGTTTTGTACAGCGAGTTGATTTTGACGTGAATGGACGTGTAATGCACTTTATATTAAAGGTTATTTATCTTGTATTAGAGACCTGACCGTCCACAAACGTAGGCAGTAAGAAGAAGGAAAAAAATAAAATAAAATTCATAACACTTAATACCACTTAATCCCATGTTCTCTCTCTCTCTCTTTTTCTTTTTTCTAACACACGCACACACACCCCTACACACTCACGCCGTGGTGGGATTAAGTTATGTGGGCCTCATCATGATGTATGTTTTGCATCCACATCGTCTATACATTTTCATAGATCATTTCAGGGCATGATACAAAGAATGAGGCAGATCAGTGGATCCCACTACAGAAAGCAGTGGAGAGAGTGACGCCCACCGTTGAAATCTTCCGCATGTCCGCCATGATGTTTATTTGAGACGCAACCTGTTCATGTGTTAAATCATATATGAAAGAAGTTAAAACACAAATATCAACTTGATTGAAAACTTGTATGCCCTTAGAACTTTTTAATGGTCAGTTTCACTCTCCCTACTGTTTTTTGTGGTGGGTCCACTCAAGCTTTGGATTGACTCATTCTTTGGATTATGCCCTAATGTGATATCTCCAAATGGATGGACGGTGGATATAAAACATACATCATGCATGCCGGCCCATAAAAGTTGGTGGCGTCTCTTCAGTGGCGGTTCTTGCTACTCAACCTTTCAGTATCTCTGGAACCCTTGACCAGGTGTTGAAACTCCTGTGAGTATACCACAGAGACCCAATCCCAAGCTCTAACTGGGGAGTAAATTGCATGCTGCGTAAACTTTGTAGGGCTACCATAGATGTATGTTCTCTATCCTCGCTGTCCATCTGCTTTTTCGGATCCTATTACTCCTTAGTTAAAAATTGAAGAATATTCAAAGCTGAATAATCCACGGATGAAAGCTTCCTATGGCCTACTGCAATGTTAATTTGCATTACAAATTGTTCGTAAGATCATGTAAACATGGAAGAAAGGAAGACACAAGTATTAGCCTATCAGTTCATTTTATTTACCAGATACCTGTAAATAAAACATATCAACCACTCAAGTGAATCAACCACATGGAACAATATCAAATATGGAAAATTCATGAAGCCATAAAAGTTTTGAATCAAGCTGATATTTGTATTTTTACTTAATTTATGTCTGTGTGATATCATGAACAGGTTGGATGGCAAATAAACATCACTGCCAGCCCTGGGAAGCTCCTACCCTGCAAATTATTATTCCCACAGTTTCCTGTAACCTGATCCACTTAAGCTTTGGATATGTTTTAATTTTAGGGCAAACCCCTAAAATGAGCTGAAAAAAATCGGACGGACGCCGTCGATAAACAACATACCGTGTGCCCAATAGAGCTTTACTCGGTACATAAAGATTTCCCACCACCGAAATGGATTGGGGCTGAAAGAGAAAATCTTTTTAAGGATCCGGCAGAGAGGGATGGATGATCCTGAGACAAAGAAATCACTCAGCATACAAGCAAGATATTTAAACCGTTTAAACTATGGACCCCGCTTCATATGTGAACGAATTATAACTTAAAGGCTCATTTGATTATCTAACTAATAGATTGGTTAACATTTTTTGAATGAAAAATATCCAATGGTTGTATTTCAACAAACAAGTGTGTACTAATCAGATATTGGTGTTGTTCAACCTATGTCCTTTTGGGGTTGTGAACTACAGACGTTGTTTTCAACAATTTAGTCGGTTGAATTTGTGTTATGTATGCCGTCTTTACAATTTCTGACTGCCTGCATATCAAATGTCATTGACAGCCGGAGTATAAAAAAACTCACTTACTCCAACCATGGTGGTTGTTCCGTGGGAACACTGTCGTTCAGTCAACCCCAAACAAAAGAAGTCTTTGTGGTCGGGTGAGATTAGGACCTGTCAGATCCGTGACCCATGGTTTGATAATCCAGACCGTTGTTCAGGTTCATCCCGTCACGAATGGACCGTGATCCAATATTTATGCAGATTGAAAGATCATAGCCGCCAAATTTGAGACTGTTTTCATACGAATGCTGTATGTTGGTGTATTTTTTTTCTCAACCGTTTAGTTTTATGCCACAATTTGAAAGATTACGACCGAATAACAAGTAGAATTTTGGGATATGTTCCATCTACTCTATGATGAAACATGTCAATGGTCTGGATGATTGAACCATATGGCCTGCTTGTCTCGAAAGAAAACGAGTGTATACTACTGGGTCGAGGAGCTTGAAAAGCATATCCAAAGTCCTTACTCCTGAGTCTTTCCGACTTCCACCTGTCCTAATTGTTCCAGGAGCGGATTAAGTGTTACTCGGGTAACATCTTGGTGGGTGTTATCCTTACTGTGTGGAGCCCACCTTGTTTGTCTTTTTGTATATCTAATCTGTCCATCCGTTTTCACTTATCATTTTATGACCTCATTCCAAAGATTAAGTAGATTAAAATATCAGGTAGACTACGCCACTGGAAAAAGTGGCGATGATAATTAAAAAGTTTGTGTGGGCCACAAAAGTTTTGAATCAAGCTTATATTTATTTTTTTACATTCATCCAGTTATTCTTAATCTTATAAAAGGGATTAATGAAAAGGAAACATTGAGAAAGGAATTTCTTTGGGTCCTAGCAAGTTTTTAATGGTGGACGTTCGGTCACTACTGTTTCCTTTGGTGCGGTCCAGTAGAAATTTGAATCTGTTTAATATTTGGAAAAACGTCCTAAAATGGGATGTAAAAATGGATGGACGGCGTGGATATAAAAAAAAATCATTAATGTGGGCCCGACGATAAGGATAACACCCACTAAGATTTAATTTTTCAGGTACGAAGCGTTTGTGGATAGCTAGCTAGTGCCTAGAGGTGGGCATCAAATGTCGACCGAGTTTTGATTCAATTTTTCAAGAATTTGACTCGAACTTAAACTTGATCCAATCTGAAACCAAGTCCAGTAGGGCTGACTCAATTCAAATCAAATTATTGTTGACCTAAATTAAATTGAGTGTGACTCGATTTGAGAAACCGGATCAAGTCGAATCGAGTTGAGTATAGGGAGAGAGAGAGAGAGAGGGAGAGAAAGGATGGGAGAAAGAAAGAGATGCGAGAAACTGGAAGAGAAAGAAGGAGAGAAAGGAAGAGAAAAAGAAGGAGAGGAAGGAAACCGGGAGAGAAAGGAGGAGAGATGAGTGGGTGTGGAGCTTCTATTGGGTAGAGAAAGAGAGATTAGAGTTCGTTCGGATTTCGGATCGGATCGGTTTGAATTGACCACGATTTGAACTCGATCCAATATACGATTAGATTTGAGTGGTCCTACTTGATCTGCATCGATCAAGGCTTTTGGTTCGATTTAGATCGGGTGGGATTAGCAATTGAGTCAGATTCTACCCAACTCTACTAGCACCACATCATTTAGAATTGTATGACATCTAACTCATTCATCGGTTACATGGTCTCTCGCTCACGCTATATGCCAGAAATCATGACGATTTCATATCTAACTAGGACACACGAGGAAATCATTGGGATGCAATACTCACTGTTAGTTTTGTTTAGTGCCCATCTTGGTATCTATATTTCATCGAACCTATTCATATACATAAAATATCAGGATGAAAGTATTAAACAAAACCTCATTTGGGCCATAACATGTTAATTTAAAGGTTTTTGTATAATTTATCACAAGTGTCCCGTCTGAATCTTGTGTCAGCTCGAATTATGGGATCAATGGCAAAAAATGAGTGTTGTACCTGATGTACGGAGTGGATTCAATACTCCTGCAAAGGTTACACGAGACGGTTTTTTTTTTTTTTTTTTTTCAAGTCAATAAAAGGTGAATTGATAACTTAAAACAGAGTTTTACTCAGGCAGCACTTTATCCCGCGTTTTCTGCCAACGTGTCACTTCCCTGGGTCATCCAATCCGTGAGGAAAAAGTTGGGACCCACCAAAAACACCAGTTGGAAAGGAAATCAGACCGTTGCTTATCAAGGTGCCCACCTGATGAGTGTATCTACGTGAAAATGATGAGTTCCACTTTTTCTACGGCTCTGATGTCATATAATTCTGTCGATTGGTGAAAATGATAAGTTCCACCTCCTCTATCAAATGGTTATCTATGGTAAGAAATACCAATACCACCGAAAATGCACCTGCTACGTGACGAAAGTGCCCCTGCTGGGCTTCCTCACAGAGTAAGAAAGCATCTATTACAGTGAAACCCCTCCCCCAACCATTCTAGTGGTTTTACATAGGTTTCTATTCGGTGCATAAAACTGGTGGGTATTTGTATAAAAGCAGTTATTATATGGTACAAGAATAGATCACTTGTTATTTTCCATTCCCTGCCCATTTTGCTCCTCTGCCTTAGTTTCCTTCCCATTCTGCCCTTCGTCCTTGCCTTCCTTCCCATTTTGTCCCTTGTCTTTGGTTTCCTGCACGTTTTGGGACTCGCTTTCTTCCTTAGCTTTGGCTTCGAGATCTTCAATCTTCTTTCTCTGGATGAATCCGATGAGTCCTTGAAGGGCTACTTCCGGACAGTCGCTCTTCATCAGCTCCTCGGCCACCTGTGCCGGTGTGACTTCCACCTCCGCTATCAGCCGTTGGATATCACCGAAGAGCGGATGGTCGTCGATCATGAGGTAGTTCTTTGCCAGCGTCTTGAATCCGCAGAAGCTGCAGTAGGACATGTGGATGTGCATGTCCATGCGTCCGGGCCGCATTAGTGCGGGGTCCAGCTTATCTTTGTGATTTGTGGTGAAGATGATGATCCGCTCATCGCCGCAGCTCGACCACAGGCCGTCTATGAAGTTGAGAAGCCCTGAAAGGGTCATCTGCGCCAGAATCAAAACCAAAACGTTATGAGAGAGATGATAAACGTTTTAAAAGATGAATTGATTATTTCTTAAATATGAAGGGCATTTTGGGCAGTTTCTATGAATGGTATTTCAGGGATATGGTAAAAGATGAAGGGCATTTTGTGCGGTTTCTGAGAACGTTTACAAGTCAGCATTTAATTTAGGGTGATTCTAGTTGGATAGCGAATGTGGACGGTCCAATCAACCGATCTTGGCCGTGCATTAGGTCAAGCCTATTAAGTCATTGGCTGGGATGCAAAGATGAAGTAGAATGGATGATCCTAACCATCTGAAACTTACCCTTCCTTATTTAGGCGTCTGTTTTCCGAGCAAAAGTTGGGATGGTTAAGATTTTCTTTGATTCTTCGGGACCACAAGCAATCCATAACAGGCGTTCAGAGAATGGACGGTTAGAATCATCCGATCTGTGATATGTTTTCTCTACGACACATGGAACAGTCTTCAAAACCTGACGACTTGACTCGAAGGCTCGACTTGTTGACTTGGGTCGACTCTATGTTAAAATAATTAAACTAAAATCATTTATATTAGAAAAATTAATATAAAATAAGTTCATTTTTTAAACAAATATTATACAGATGCTTCAGAGCATCATAAGTTACTGTGCTCGATCGCTAGTTGTACTTTGACACTTAGACAATTCAATTGATTGATCTAGACGATCCATTAGGTCTAACATGGTTCTCATGCTCTACCATGTAAACATTACATCAATCTGACAATATTAACCCTATGATCAGTTCCATTCAATATGGATGGTCAAGATCATTTACATAAAAATAAGTGCAATCAACAATTTGATCAATCTAATCGTTGGGTCCAACATAGATAGTCACTTTCGATAGGCTATCATAACCAGTCATCCATGGCTCAGAAGAAAAGGATAGTTAGAAAACTAAGGAAAAACTAGGGATGGATTCGATCATCCAATCAATGCGATTTTTACACGGAAGCCATTAAAATATGCTCTGTATTTGAGAGTTCCGATGGATTGATTGGAATGTCCAAGCGACCAAACGCGACTAGGAGCACTATGAGTGCTCTGAGACCAAAGATAAGTAGGTTTGGTTTATGATTAGTTATATCTAACTCTTTTTTTTTTAAAAAATAAAAAAATAAAATTAAAAGTAATTAATCATTTCAGCTAATTTTTTAAAGCTTTTTTACTTTTCATAAGTGTTTGAAGAAAGGCATTGGAGAGACGAGATAAGAAGCTAATAAGTATGTTGTTTGCTAAATATACTTATCTTTTTAATATCTAAAAAATGAGATAAGCTATTTACGGCGTAACTTATCTTAAGTAACTTATGATCCAAAAGCCCCCAAACTGACTTAGACTTGAAATCTAACTGAGTTGACTCATTGATTTTGGAGTTGTTGATTAGCCTGGTGTGTGGAACACAGGATCTGAAGGAATCTACGTGCGATTTTGAGGACCTCTGCATAAAGATGAAGATCCACGTTCTACCTAGCTACTACGGAGTGGAGGATTTGATATTTGATAACCCTTATGATTCTATGGTTAAGATGACTTTCAGGTTTTGATTAACGGTTTAGATCATCTAAAGTTGGGCTCGTTAGGCAAGGATATTAATTTTCTCTCTCTTAGATATTCTTCTCGACACGGCAGGAATTTGGATGGGGCAGCGGTGAGACTGACTCACTAGTGGGCCCCACAGGCCCCTATCCAACGCGAGTCGTGTCAGCCAGTTTTGTAACTATGTCGTGAGGTGTGTGTTCAGGACCTAATTGACAGTCCAGATTAATTCACTGGGCTGTCCACATTAACCCTTGCAATAACAGCAAATTACCAACCAGGGTTTCCTCACTAAATGCCCAAAATGCCCCTTGGTCCATGAGCTCACCTGATTCTCCTGTCGAAAGTTTGGTCTCCCCTCCGCTTCCACAGTCACCTGTGTTTCACGATCTTTAAAATCAACCGTGCAATCTATGTCCTCGATGACGAGGATCGATTGATTAGCGGTCCCGATCAGCAATCGCCTGAGATCGGAATTCCGCCTCACGTCAGTCAGCTCCAAGTCATAGACGTCGAAATTCAGGAAATTCGCCATTGCAGCGATCAAGCTCGATTTGCCGGTCCCAGGTGGGCCATACAACAGATAACCACGCTTCCAAGCCTTCCCCACTCTCTTATAAAACTCCTTCCTCTTCACGAACCTATCCAGATCGTCCATCAATGCCTGCTTCACCTCCGAATCCATCGCCACCGTTGAAAACGTCGCTGGGTGGTTGAGTTTGACCGAAGTCCATACACCTCCCATGTGCCTAAACATTTGCATTTGTTCATTATCGAGCGTGTAAAGCTTAAGTGTCCTCTTCTCTTCCTTCAATGCCTTGGATCTGCTGAGAAGGAATGGGAAGTAGGAGTCCAAGACCTTGTCCTTGTGTTTCTTGTGGAAGCTGAGCTGGAACGACCGGGCCTCAGATTGCACGACGGAATTGAGGCCGTTGGGGGAGTAGGAGACGTTCTGTTGGTTCTTGAGGTAGACCAACCGCCATTGGAGCTTCATACCTTGGAAGATATCGACGATCTCCTCGCCTCTCTCCATGGACATTGACAAGTCCTTCTCGCTGTCGTGTTTGAAGACTTTGAGCCTTTTCATCGACCAGGTGATCTTGGATCCGAGGTAGATCTGAGCAGCATCGTAGAGTTCATTTGCGAAGAAGCCATCAAATTCTTCGATGACGATGGTGAGTTGGGAGGAGAAGCGGTTGAGGAAGGTGTAGAGGGTTGAGAAGAGGAGGTCTTGGAAGTGGCGGGGTAGCAGCTCATTGGCCATCGTGCGGATGACCATCGCCGATGCTGCGACGGAGGCCGCTATCGATAGCATGGCTTTTGCTGAAGACATGACGTTGGGGTGTGTGTGTGTGAGAGAGAGAGAGAGAGGTTAGGAGAGTCTTGGATGTTTTGGGGCACTGGTATGGTTGGGGTTTTATAGAAATAAAAGAAATGACATTGTTTCCCGCGAGTTGATTTTCAGGTCAATGGACGTGTCATTTACTTTATTTTCAAGGTTATTTCTATTAGGGGCCGGATCTTCCACAAACGTTGGTTAAAAATAAAAATAAAAAATCCTCACATGCTTGTAAAGTCTATTAAAATGGGGAACTGATTCGGTTAGGTCAGATAATACCTTGGTGAGGCCATGACCGTGGCCCACCTTGATGTATGTGTTATATGCCATTTATCCCTTTTGCCTTCTCATTTTAGTCCCTTTTGCCTTCTCATTTTAGTCATGGCCTTATTCATCCCCGTTATCACCGTTCCTCATGAAAACAAATTGAAATAGATTACATGTGATATGTATGGATCCACACCATGTATGTGAAGATTTTCATAAGATTTTTATTAGTACAATTGAAAGATATCAAACAATAATATATTATTCTTTAAGCGACTAATAGAAGAGCAATCGTGGAGAGTTTACATAATAGATGGCGGAAGAAGAAATAGAGGAGGTAAGTAGTAGTTAATGGTTATAGCAACCTTCGGTATGTGAAAAAAATCTAAATAATCTTATTAAGGTTATAATAAATAGCAAATGAATTTAGAAGGAAATGAGTCTTATAACAACCAAATCAAATCAAACATTACCTTTCAACTATCCTTTTAAATTACCGGTATTTTACATTCCATAGAATAATCTTTTACTTTCATTGCTAACTAAATTACATTTCTTAGTGTAATTGTTTACTTTCAGTTCACTATTTACATTCTATACTATAATCCAGCATTAATCAAGTAGGTGGTAATCTTAGCTATACTTCACAACCAATGTTTTGCAGCTATTCTTCATGACCGATGGTAAGAATTTCTTTCTCATTTTATTTTATTTGTATCGAAACATTCTTTGATACAAAAGTCAAATGTGTAACACATCATTATTAGAGAACAAATATAACTCTCTAAATATCGTCTGATTCGTATTTACACATTGAGCGAGTGGCCGAATAGACAACCGATCTCATTAGATCTTGATCATACATAACGTGTCTGCTTATCTTGGTGCTCGAGGTCATAATTGTTTGGTTTGAATTGAGCCACACTTTCAATTCTAACATGTCCGAATTCCAACAGGCGAAAACTGAACCCAGCAGCAACAAGCCCCATAATGTAAGCACATCGAGATCTCATCCATTCGGGCTGTTCCACACCATTTTCACTAGGCCATATCAGGAGGTACGAGGGAATCCTCTAATCCTATTAGACGGGATTCTTAATCCAAATTAACTCCACACGACGGAGTTATTATCTTTTACTTTTCTCCTATTTAATGAAGAAGTGCACGCGTTGGTCAATAGGATTTTGAGAAAATCTTTGATACTCGGAGAGCGATGGATGATACGGAGGTACGGAGGGAGGAGATGATGCATACTTGAAATACAAGTAAAACAATTAAACCGTTCAAACTATGGGGCCCACTTAATATGTAGTACGAGACAAAACTTACACTAATTTGATTATCTGACTATCAGATTGGTGAACATTTTTTGGACATAAAAATGAAAAAAATCCAATGGTTCAATTTCAACAAATAAGTGTATGCAAATCAATTGTTATTATTATTCAACCAATCTTCTTTTGGGACTGTTACCTACAGACATTAAGTTACACAATTTAGTCGGTTCAGTTTGATCTATGTATGGCATGGTTTGCAATTTCTGAGTGCCTGCGTATCAAGCCTTATACACAGCCGGAGTATCAAATAACTCACCTAAAACGATAGTTGTTACTCCGACGGACCGCTGCTTGGTCAGTCAACCGCGACGAAGAAGTCTCTGAGGTACGGTGAGATAAGGAAAAAAAGGTCCCGTGACCAATGGTTTGATAATCCAGACCGTTGTTCTAGTTCATCCCTTCATCAATGGATCTTGAATCAACAATTTCGCCGAGTGGAAGATCCTACCCTTCAATTTTGAGACTTCTTTCATTTTGCTTTATTTTTGTGCATTTCTCTTCCTAACCGTTTATTTTTAGGCCATAATTTGAAACATTATGGATGTATAACAAGTATAATATTTTTAAAATGGTCCATCTACCATATGATGCAACATGCCAATGGTCTGGATGACTGGTCCATATGGCCAGCTTGTCTCAAATGAAAACCCGAGTATATTGCCAGATCGAGGAGCATGGAAAGCAAGTCCATACTCCTTGAGTCATTCCAACAACAGCCTGCCGCCTGTCCCGGGAAACATTGACCATTAAAAATTTAAATAGGACACACCATAGGAAACCACTGGGATGCAATACCCACCGTTAGTTTCTTCAGGGCCCACCATAGTGTATATATTTCATCCAATCCATTCTTCTGACTTATCTCATTAGGATGAAAGTATTTACCAAAAAACCATGCTATTCCAACACTCATTTGGGCCATAACCTGCGAATTTAGTGATTTTAGGTATAATTTCTAAGACTTGGCCCATCTGAATGTCGAATCAGCTCGATTTTGAGACCAAGAGAAAAGGAGGAGTGTGTACCTGATGGACGGTGTGGATTTATGTATTGGGCGTAATGAACAGTCCAGATCAGTGGATTGGGTTTATAAATGAAAAAACTGAGTCTACTGTAAAGTCTCGGGTCGAGGATCCTACAAGCCTTTAATCGGGTCTGTTATCTTCAACTACTAGTCTACTACGAAGGGTCGGTCCAGAGAAGAAGCTTGGGGAGCACGTCTAAGTGAATGAAAAATCAAAGGAGTAGATTCTTTAATCTCTTCTCTCGGAAGATAATTTTGACTCATGAACGCATTGGCCGTTCATTGCACGTCAGTGATAAACGGGGGGAAATTATCACATGCGTTAGAACGCATGTGGATTTCCATGCGATCAATCTGCATGGGCCTGCCGAGATGTGCAAGTACCATCCAAACCGTCCATTAGTTGCGCCCCACAACTTTAGACGTACATCTAAAGCTCCGTTCTGATCATGAACATATGGTGGGACACACCAAAGGTAACAATGAGAGATGTTGGGGGAGGAGATACACCACAGAAACTTCCATATAAAATGTGGGGTCCTCCCTGTTCTTTATTTGATATCCACTCCATTCACCAGGTTTGCCCCACCAGGATTGAGGGACAATTTTGAAAAAAATAATAATCCAGAATCTAGGTGGACAACATATAGGCAGTAGGCATGAATGTATATTGCTCCCTGTGGTGTGTCCCATCTGAGATTTTGATAGGGATGATTCCTGGCATGTACGGTGAAAATTAGTAGTCTCAGTGGATGTACAGTTTGGATTGTACATGCACATCACAGGTGGGACCTTCATCGCTCAAACGTGTGTAGTCATTCCAAGAGGGTGGCATGTAGACTTTAAAATAGGTCTCGAAAAGTTTAAACGATGAGCATCTCCACTCCTACATTTTCCTGTGATGCATGTGGCCCACTCGAGTTTTGAATCTGCTTGATCATTGGGCTCAAGTCACAACATGAGCTAATGCAACTGATGGATGGAAGTCGTAGTATTCCACTTGGCTCTTGCTACATTAGGGCCCAGCTGGAATCATCTCAGGTGGTCCAAGCAAGCCCATGACCTATGAAACATAAAAAGGGCCTGTTTGGGCTGAAGCATTATTGGGTGCAGAAATAATGCCTGGGTTTCACTCATTGGCTGTGAGGCGAGTAGCTGAAAGTAAGGACAGGACAGTGCCAGCTGAACCATGGGTATACATACGGTGCATGAGCCAATGCTATTTTATTCGTTTTCTTTCTCAACCGTCTATTTCTTGGCCACTATTGAAAAGATAGCCCTTTTTCTAATATATGGGAATTTCAGAGAGTGGGCCATCCATAACTGAGACCCAACCTTGGATCGGTGATCCATAGCCAGTTAAGCAGCCGTATGAATTCGTTTTTTATTTTATTATTATTATTTTTTTAATAGGAGGTTAGCGTAATTATGGGATTACATGCCCTTTAAAATACGATCATGTGCGGGAATCCAAAACGTGCCTCAAAATGTAATTTTAAAATCGCTTTCTTACGCCAGTTTTGACCGCGGGTAGGTGGTGTGGACTGAAGTCATGCTCTTCTTCACTTGCGACATGACCAAAGTGCCCCTGCTAGGCTTCCTAACAAGGGGATCGTTATTTGATACTCGGCTGTGTATAACAATTGGTACACAGGCACTTAGAAACATTACATGTGACGAAAATCAACACAAACTAAACCGACTAAATTATCGACTTCAATGTAAAAAACTTATAATTTGAAAATCAGGTTGGTTGAACAATCTTAACCTTTGATTTTGTGTGCCCTTTATTTTCTTCCTTCAATGAAATAAGATAATTGTACATTTCATTTTTAACCGTCCAATAAATGTGTAATGGTATATCTTTTTGATTTCATTTGAATGAATGAATTAAAAACGTTGTTGTTCGTCAGACAATGAAATCAATGCGGTTCCCCCTTCTTTGGGCTTCCCGTCCTTTCCCATCGATTTACTCCTTGTTTTCACTATCTCCTCCTTTCTCATTTTTACTTTCCTCCCCATTTTGCCCTTCTCCTTCAGACTCTCTTTCTTCCTTAGCTTTGGCTTGGAGGTCTTCAGTCTTCTTCCTCTCGAAGAATTCGATGAGTCCTTGAAGGGCCACGTCCGGATTGTCGCTCTTCATCAGCTCCTCGGCCACCTGTGCTGGTGTGACTTCCACCTCCGCTATTAGCCGTTGGATCTCCCCGAAGAATGGATGATCGTTCTTCATGAGGTAGTTCTTGGCCAGGGTCTTGAATCCGGAGAAGTTGCAGTAGGACATGTGGATGTGCATGTCCATGCGCCCGGGCCGCAGTAGAGCGGGGTCTAGCTTGTCCTTATGATTTGTAGTGAAGATGATGATCCGTTCATCGCCACAGCTAGACCACAGGCCGTCGATGAAGTTGAGCAGCCCTGAAAGGGTCACCTGCATCAGAACCAAAACGTTCTGAGTAAGATCACAGACATTTTAACAGATGAATGGCATTTCCGTAATATGTTTCAAAGATGAAGGGTGTTTATGACAGTTTTGTAAGAATTTGACAAGTCATCTGTTTAAGATACGTGGAGAGTCCGATCCGTGGCCAAATAGGTCAATATTTTCTCATTTGCAATTAAGAGATGATTTATCAGCGAAGAAACATGCCACGTTTCTCCACTAAATGACCAAAATGCCCTATGGGTCTTGCACTAACCTGACTCTGCGGTGGATGGTTTGGATTCGCCCCTCCTTCATCAACCACCGCTGCTCCACGATCATTGAATTCAACACTGCAGTCAATGTCCTCGATGACGAGGATTGATTTATTAGCGGTTGCGATCAGTAATTTCCTGAGATCTGAATTCCGCGTCACGTCTGTCAGCTCCAAATCGTAGACGTTGAAGCTGAGGAAATTCGCCATGGCTGCGATTAAGCTCGATTTGCCAGTTCCTGGTGGGCCATACAACAGATACCCACGTTTCCAAGCCTTCCCCACTCTCTTATAAAATTCCTTCCTCTTCACAAACCTCTCCAGATCGTCCATCAACGCCTGCTTCAATTCCGAATCCATCGCCAACGTTGAAAACATCGCTGGGTGGTTGAGGTTGACCGGAACCCATGCGTTCTCAAAGTTGCCGTACATCTGGTCATGATCGATCGTGTACAGCTTCACTTCCTTCTTCTGTTCCTTCATCGCTTTGGATGTAGTTATAAGATGAGGTAAGTAAGAGGCTAAGACCTTGTCTTTGTGTTTCTTGTGGAAGCTGAGCTGGAACGATCTGGACTCAGAGTGGACGACGGAATTTTGGCGGTTGGATGAGTGGAAGACGTTATTCCCGCTCTGTTGGCAGACAAACCACCATTGGAGCTTTATCCCTTGGAAGATGTCGATGACTTCCTCATCTTTCTCCATGGAGACTGTGAAGTCCTTGTCGCTGTCGTTTTTGGATATTCTCAGCCTCCTTGTTGTTGGGGAGATTTTGGAGCCTAAGTAGATCTCGATAGCAGAGTAAAGTTCATTGATGGCAAAACCGTTGAATTCTTGGATGGTGATGGTGAGTTGGGAGGAGAAGCGGTTGAAGTAGGAGGAGATGGTTGAGAAGAGGAGGTCTTGGAGGTGGTGCGGCAGCAGGTCGTTCGTGATTGTTTGGATGACCATTGCCGACGCTGCGACGGAGGCTGCCGTCGTTAGCATGTCTTTCGCTGAAGGCATGGCGTTGGTTTTGGGTTGGTGGTGGTGGTTGAGAGAGAGAGAGAGAGTGGGAGATGGTGGTTCTTGATTATTGGGTGTGTTGGTTGGTTGGTTGGTTGAGATTGAGATGGGAGAGGAGAGATGATGGGAGGTGTTGGTTCTTGGTTGGCCGGTTGAGATTGGGAGAGGGAGAAGATATGACGGTGGTTTCTGGCTAATGGGAAGGTAGGGGCATTTTATAAAAGAGAGTCGGTCGCTGATGGGTAGAGCTGGGCATCGGACCGAGTCGAATCGGATTTGGTCTAACTCGACCAGGTTCGATATTTGTAGGTTTCTATCCGAACCTGATCCGATTAGAGATCGGATCCGGGTCATTAAACCCGAACAGACCCGAATTCCTGCTGGCTTAAATCGATCCGATTCCGACTCGGTCTAAAAAACTGAGTCGGATCGGGTTAAGTAATGTTCGGATTAAAACTAATGGACGGTGTGGATAAACCAAAGGAGGTTCAAGATGGGCCCCACATAAAAATCAGACGGTTAGCTTCCTGGAGAAGCTTGGTAGATAGCTTCTTGGAGAAGCTTTACTCAACAGCTGTACCGCAATAGCTTCTTGGAGAAGCTTGGTAGATAGCTTCTTGGAGAAGCTTTACACGCTAGCTAGTGGTCGGTGTTCTGTGGGGCCCACCATGATGCATGTGTGTCATCCATACCGTCCGTCTATTTTTATATATCATTTTATGATATAATAAAAAAAAATGAAGTATATCTCAATCTTAAGTGGACCACATTACAGGAAACAATATCGAATGAATTTTGATCATTAAAAACGTCTGAGGGCTATAAAAATTTTAGATCAAGCTGGTATTTATTGTTTCCCTTCGTCTGGGTCTTTATGACCAAATCAGCTGATTGGATTCCAAATAAACAGTATAGTGGGCCTTCAGAGGATTTTAATGGTGAATATCCATTCATTATTGTTTTGCTGTGGTGTGGCCCACCTAAGATTTATATCCCTATAATTTTTTTTATCAAGCCCTATAATGATCTGTAAAAATGGATGAACGGAATGGATGAAACACGTACATCATGGTGGGCCCCACAGAGCACCGACCATTAGCCGCGGGCGGTGTACTCTCGCTGCCTTGCTGTAGCTAGCAGCCTAGCAGCTATATAGGGTACGTGTCATGCGAAGACGAGCACCGACGCTCCTCGAGCTCCGAGTTGTACGAACGGTTCAAAGGAGATTTGTATTACATGGCCACACAGTGATGTATGTACTATATCTACACCGTTCATCTATTTTTAGAAATCATTTTAGAGCATTATTCAAAAAATGAATCATATCCAAAGATCATCTGGACCACACCATAAATAACAGCGGATATAATGATTTTCACCGTTAAAAAATTTGTAAGGCCCACCGTAATATTTATTTTACATCCAATCTGACCTTAAGGCCACAAGTACCTGAAAAAAGATATTTCATAAGGTTACAGGTATATGATTGAAGAGAAAAAATAAATTTCATATGGATCCAAAACTTTTGTTACCGTAAAAAGGATTTCAAGGGTCAACGTTCAATCTTCCTCTTAATTTTTGCAGTGTGGTCCAGTTGATGGTTAGATTTGTCTTATTTTTTGTCTCAAGCCTTAAAATGAGCTCACCAACTGGATGGACGGTTTGGATATAACACATACCTTGTGATCATACTCACAAAATATTCTAACGGTACCTGAGTCCGTCTGCTTTGTAAGCCGATCAAAGCTGCGAGACTCTTTCCCTCTTTCTCTCTCTGTGTATCTCTCTGCAACTCTTTTTCCGTCTTTCTCTGTATATCTCTCTCTAATAGTAGTAGATAAATTCAAGCTCCAAAGCCTTCTTCAAGAGTTTTAGGTTTGGTGAAAACAATGATATTTATACATATATCTCTCGGAGAAGGAGAGAATAACGGATATAGGGAGATAGAGAGAAATAGAGAGTAGATTGAGCGGGATTTTTTGGCGTCGAACCTTAATTCTTAGGCGGTAAAAGTTATATATATATATATACACACACACACACACACACATACGGGTCGGGTCGGGTCTGTTCGAGTCGGATCCTATCGGGTCGGATTCCGGGTCGGGTCGGGTCGGAACATGGTCTATCCGGAACAGATCCGAAAATATTTCGGATCTGGTTTCTGCTACCCGATCCTGCCCGATCTTGACCGTCGGTTCTGTTCGGATCGGGTCTGATCGGGTCTGATCGGGTCGGATCCAGCGGATCGGGTATGAAATGCCCACCTCTACTGATGGGTTATTTAGTAGGACTGAAAGTCGGGCGAGTACGTTGGAAGGATCTGGTCAATGATCCAACCAAGAGTCATTTATAGTGTGGTCCACTTTAGCGTTGGATCTATCTCAATTTTGTATGTGTAACTTAAAATGATATAAGAGAAGGGATGGACGGCCTGGATAAGAAGATACATGACGGTGTGCCACCCACAGAACTAACCATTCGTGGCTGGAGACAGTCAAGGTTAAGACGCAATCCGCATCCACCGCCATCTGGTCTGCTTTGAGCCGGTCTAGGGAAGAGCCTTGGGATTCACGCAAATTTTTTTTTTGGTGGTTGCCACCGATGACTTGTAAGAGTCAATGAAAAGTCAACGGAGTCGATTGTCCCTCTCTTCCTTCTCGGAAACTTCTTGGACTTTTGATGATAAACCCGGGGATACGGTCAATTGCGTGTGGGGCCACTGTCATTAATAAATATAATCCAAACCGTTCATTAGATGCGCCTCATACCTTTAGTTCTAGATTTCAAAACTCTATTTTGATCCATAATTTAGGTGGGCCACGACATTGGGGAGCGGATGGACGCGCACCACAAAAACTTCCATATAAAAAGTGGGTCCGTTTTATTTATATAAAATCCAACCCGTTCATCAAGTTGGCCCCGCTAGGATTAAGGGCATGATAAAACTCAAAACGTTTCAAAATTTAAATGGGCCACAACAAGTGAGTATACATGCTGTAGGTATGACTGTACGTTGCTCCCTGTGGTGTGTTTCATTTGGGTTTTTGACAGATATAAGATCAATGATGCACGGTACACAACGGTCTCACTCGATGTACTGAGGCCCCACATCGCTCGAACGTATGGTTGCTACAACGCACGTAATCGCTCCCATGATGTTTGAAATTCTATTTGGGCATCCAAACGCGTGCTCTGATCCATGCATATTCTCACGTTGGCTTATTGGTTACTCATAGGTCAAAAACTCAAAACGTCGACCTGCGGATAAATTCAGAGATCGGCACAGGCTTGGTCTCTGAAGGTCCACCGTGATCTGTGGGTTTTACACCGTTCATCTATTTTTTAATATCATTTTAAGGTATAAGCCCAAAATTAAGGCAGATCCAATGCTCAAGTGGACCACACTATAGAAACAGAAGCGACAATGACATCTACCGTTGAAATCTTGATAATACCCGCCCTGTTATTTACATGATCCTTTCAACGGTAGACATTTAATCCTCAATGTGTGGCTCACTTGAATATTGAATATCGAATCTATAACATTTTCGAGCTTTATCCTAAATGATACGGAAAGATGGATTAATGGATTACGGTGTAGATAGAACCTATACATCATGCTGACCCCTTAGAGACCCACCCTATGCCGAGCATTATGTCCATCCATTTTATCTGATAATTTAGGGCTTGATCCCCCTCACCAAAAAAAAAAAAAAAAAAACACATATCTAGAGCTCAAGTGGACCATACTAAAAAATCAATGTGAATAAATGTCTACCATTCAAAACTTCTTTGGGGCAATAGAAGTTTTGGATAAAGCTGATATTTTCCTTTCATCAATGTATGTGTGATCTTATGAAAAGGTTTTTGGATGACAAATAAGCATTATTATGGGCTGTAGAAAGGTTTCAACGGTGGAAATCATTATTCCCACTCTTTCCATTGGTGTGGTTCACTTAAGCTTGGCATATTTTCAATTTTAGGCTCAACTCCAAAAATAAGTTGGAAAAATGAATGAATGACATGGGCAAATCACATTCACCATGGGTCGAAAAGAGCTTACTTGGTATGATAAAGAATCACTATGAGCTCATCATTGGTTGCTTATGATTATAAAGAATCACTTTTCTCCAGCAATATTCCTAACCATCCCATCTCTGGAGAAAAAAAAAAAGGGTGGTTACCAAAATAATGATAAATTAATCAGGGATGATTTGGATCAGCCGATCAGTGTGATTTTTGTATATTAGCCTACAAAATGCTTTTTTGACTTAAAATAGACAGTTCAGATTGACGGATTCGACTAAGTGACAGATGCAACTAGGAGTACTGTAGCCTACAGTGCTCTGAGAGAACTAGAGGATTTCTCATAAATAGTATGCTTCTGGCCGCATATATTCTGTCTTGCATGCGTTGTGAAGAGCCTGTTCGGCTCCTCTCTCATATGAGTCTTTGCTAAATAAAAACCCTTGGGTGAATGACTCGGTTGAGTTGGAGCGAATCACATGGAGTTGCCCAAGTCTTTGAGCTGACTCGGTTGGTCTTATTGAGTCTCGACCTAGTTAGTCTTGCGAGCGACTTTCCAAGGGACTCATTTTGAAACATTGTCGAGTTGACTCGGTTGAGTCCGGAGTGCAGTTGTGTTTTAGAACTATGTTTTTTGGGGGAGATTTGGGTTTGCTCAATTACCCCTGTTACGTGGAAGTAATTAGCATGGGAAATAGTCTGGCAGAAAATAAACAATAAAATGTAACTTTACAATTATACATGAGGAAGATATATAGTAATTACACAATTGAGTTTTGAGAGTATTGTTGGGTCGAAGTGTGCACTAGGCCTCTTTCTTCTAATAGTTGGCGTCCCTTTGGTGAGTTGAACAGGTGCAAAAAGCTCCAACATACTATCCCTTGCAATATTCTTGTCAAGTGGGCCACACATGATAATCGGTTTAGATATAACCGTTATATTAATTAGATCAAGCAATTCAGTGGATCCAACTATAGTCTGATAATTGTAAAAATGTTTGGGGTGGCACAGTTGAACCATACATGGTTATTAAGTTAGATATAAAAACTTCCAGCGTAAAGACCCTAGATGAGAAAACTGTGATAAGTAAACTTCTCTAACCCTCTTTCTTATAAGTAGATATCTTGGTCTCCTTATTCATATATAAGAGAAAACCACAATCTCATTGAGAAGTTCTTCTAAGAGTGTAAGGTATAGAAGACTTAGCATCCATCGGCTACGACACGGTTCCAAAAATATCTTCCTAATTAGGTATACCTTTAAAATTATAGTATTGAATCTTTATCATTGATGCATACATGATCTATCAATTCTGCATATTGAAATAACATCTTTATTATGCAAATGCCTTAGCTAACCATTCACAATAACATATATAGATAGTGGCAAACCTCGGCATCAACCCTTCGTGTAAAATCCCAACACCAATTTGAAGTGGATGATTTTTTTTTCCTAACACATTGATTCACCTTATGAATAGCTTCGGATGTCACATGAATATTATCATGCATCTCAAGGTTTCAATGGTTCTCCATCCCACTCTTTTTTTATAGTACAACCCATTTGGGTTTTCAATCTATTAAAATTTTGGGCATTCGTTCTAAAATGAATGTTTATCATTGCTTGCGGTGTCAATAGAATTGACTGATACTATTGATATCAAATGGACCCGATACTAAACACAGGAAAATCATAATATCAATGAGAATATTGCATGTATATTGTTCAATATGTCATTGATCCATCTATACACTGCGGAATATCACATTGTTCCTTTACAAATATTTCCTGATCTTGTCAAAACAAAAATGAAAAATATCCTCTAAAGATTCATATTTTCTCCCCTTTTGTTTTTTTTGTTTTTGTTTTCTTGAAATCCCATTCTGGCAGGATTTAGACAACTCTCGGGTTGTTTGGAGAGAAAGGAAGATTTCGATGTAAAAATCACAATTGAAGAGAGGAAACGGCTCAGAATCCATTCCATAAAAATTTTGCTTAAAATCAGTTACTAAATCATGATTATGCATGATTTACATTAAAAAATATGGATTTGAAGCTCCGATTTTATAATTCGAAAAAATTGAAAAAATTAAAGAAAATTTGATAATTTTTCATTTTTTATTCATTTAAATTGCAAATAAGGTCTCTAATTAAAAGTCAATGGACACTACTCATAGGCATTAATACAGGTTGGAGACAGCTTTTTGATTTTTTTTTTTTTTTTTTTAAGAATATTCTTTTAAAAAATAGCAAAAAATAATTAAAATATCATTTTCTAAAAATTGCCGATTTAGCTTTGCTTCTCTTTTGGCTTTGGATATATTATTTATGTACTTGTATTTTATGAATATAAACTCTTTTCTCTTATATTAAATACATAGCTTTTGTCAGACCACACACATAATTTAGGACCATGCATATACAATAAAAACTTATTACAAGGACTTAATTTTTCTAATATCTTGAGTTCTAAATGTGTAATCAAATCTCTTTTAACAATTTCTTAAACTACATTGAAAAATTCCATAATTTTCCCTATATTTCCCTTTAGCCAATGATACAGTCCCTAATACATGCGATATTTTTGTTCTCGAAAGAGAGTATTTCCATCCTGATCTCATATTATTTCCATGGCTAAAGAAGCATACTTGGATGGGCTGACCTTTTGGGACTTTTAGGTAGTCTCGACAGCAGATCAAGCCCAATTATTTACTGGGTGCAGAGATAAGACCTTGGTTCCATCCATGGGCCTTGAGGCTCGGCCCAAATGTTTCCAAAGGCCCAAAAGTGGACCCGGGTCAAATTTTAGATTTTGCCTGTCCTGAGCCCATCCGATTGACAGCCCAAGCTATCAACGGTTTGGATGACTGAACCATGCACCCAAACTGTATGTCCTGAGCTCATTCGATTGACAGCCTAGTCATGGTTGGGCCACTTTATAGTTCTTCCTTATCTCTTAATCTCGGCCGTACATGACTAGATTCAACGGCAGCAGGAGTGGATAAAAATAAAAGTAGAAGAAAAACATCCCCCCTATAGTAGGGGTGGCAATGGACCAGACGACTCGGTCCGAGCTTCATATCTAAGCCTTGCGTGGGTTCTGGTTAGTGACGAATGGCCTGCCCCGTCGGAAGCAGATTGCGTGGTGTGCCACACGTCACCAAGTTCTGTTGCCCCACCATGATGTATGTGCTATATCCACACCATCCATCCATTTGACAGATCCAAAACTCAAGGGGGAACAATAATTCACACCGTTGAAAACTTCATAGGCCCCACCATGATGTTTATTTGTCATCCAACTTATTCATAAGGTCACACACTCCTAGATGAAGGGAAAAAACAAATTTCAGATTGATCCAAAACTTCTTTAACCTTCCGGAACTTTTCAATGGTAGATGTTCAATCCCCCCTGCTTTATATGGTGTGGTCCATTTGAGATTGGTATACATCTCTTTTTTTTTTTTGGCTCAATCCTGAAAACCATCTCAACGAATGGATGGACCGTGTGGATATAACACATACATCATGGTGGGTCCCACATAACTTGGTGACGTCAAAACAGGGCAGAGGTGGGTGGTGTGTTGCACACCACGCAATCGGCTTCCCGGCCCATCGCATTAGTGCGGTCCAATCATCAAGGATGCCACCAACGTAGGAATGGATGATTCCAAGACTCTTGACTCTGAGAGTGATTCCGAATCAGCGCGCACACCTTGATACGGACGGTCTTGGAAGGATCTCTGTGGGACCCACCTTGATATACGTATTTTATCCACGCCGTCCATCCATTTTGAAAGATCATTTTAGGGTGCGAGTCCAAAAAGTAAGAATATCGAAGGCTCAAGTGCACCACACCACAGTAAACATTGAAGATTAAACGCCTACCGTTGAAAACCTCCTGGGAGTCACAGAAGATTTGGATCAAGATGATATTTATAATTTCCCTTCATCCAGGTCTGTGTGACGTTATGAACAGGTTGGATGGAAAATAAAGATCACGGTGGGCCTTAGGAAGCTTTCAACGGTGGGCATCATTGTTGACACTGTTTCCTGTGGTGTGGTCCACTCAATACTTAGATCTACCTCATTTTTGGGCTCATATCCTAATATGATCTTTAAAAATAGATGGACTGTGTGGATAGAACACATACATTAAGGTGGGCCCAAAGATCCCCTGCCAGGACCTAGCTGGTTCCTGGTGGGAGCAGTACCCTATCTACGCCCTGTATTGTAAAGGCACTTTTTAATGATCAAAATCATTTTTATATGATGGAACCTGACGTGGACGGATTCCTATCATCCTATTTCACTCCCCACTTCTATTTACTTATTTATTTTTAGTTACAGACCCTGGGCTCAGCCCATTCCCAGCGACTCAGGGACAGGGTCCGGTAGTCAGCCACCGGGGCCCACATTCTAAGTGGTCCATTGATCGGAACCATTCAAGCTCAGGATTTCATGTTATACGGCTGTACGAAAGAAACTGACGTGGCTGCTTGCTTCCATCACTGTCTACAATGAAAAGAAAATTTTCAATGGCCCATGTTCAACTATAAAAATCAAAGGTTAGGATCATCAGTGAAAGGAGATTAGGGAATAATAGCTTATTTATAATAGTAAGGAGAATATAGACGGTTAAAAACATTGGGATGATCTCAACATGCAGCCCCAGTGGAAGTGACACAGGATCCTGAGTTTCAATAGAGGCAAACAGCTTAGTCTCCTTATGCTTGGACACCTGACATGATTCTGACCGTTCATCTGTTTATTTCTAGTGTGGATGGGCCATGCACCAGAAAACGTAACTTTCAGAGGATCCTAACAACTGATCGAAGATCTTCTGCCCGTTGATGGTTGACCATGGGCTTGGTTTTTTTTTTTTTTTTTTCAGGGGTCTATTTATAATATAAAAGAAAAGAAAATGTCCAACGAGTAGCTAAACTCACGTGAGAGGTATGATTTTTTGTGTACTCGCAATTCAAGGCAGGGGCCAAAAGATGAACGGTGTGGATCATGCGAATACGACGCATCTGTGAATATGATATTGCTTATAGCTAACTTCGGAGGATTTTAGAGTCCTGATGCATGAGAATGGGGCTAATGTTATGTCATCGTGATGTACTATCTGGACTAATGGGGTCAGTAATTTGGAGATCTAAACCGTTGATTTGAATGGACCTATCATGGATGAGGGACTTGTTAAAAATATCTCAGATTTATATTTCTTTAACCTTTCCTTCTGCAGCTTACCAATAGAAGCTAAAGAAAAAAAAGCTCAGTAATGTTACATTAAATTTTTTATTTTTTTTTTAAAAAGAAAAGAAAAGAAAAGAAAAGCAAGAAATTGGATCGCTAAGATCTTAGTTGCACATCTGCAGTGAGCCTCATAGGATTAACGGTCCGGATAAATGAAATGGGTGCTACGTGACATCATTCTGCTACATATGTACAATCACGTCTTAAATATACATGGAACCCAAATTTTGGAACGGCTTGAAACTTTCTGTGTGTCAATTCATCCTGGTGGGGCAGACCTGGTGAATGGGTTGGATGACATATACACAACACAGTGGAACCCAAATTCCATCTGGAAGTTTCTATGGTGGGTGACCCCTCCTCTCGTGTCCCTCGTTGTTTTTTCTGGTGTGGCCCACCTGAGTTATGGATCAAGACAGATTTTGGGATATAGATTTAAAATCGAGGGATTCATCTAACGGACGGGTTTGATTGCATTCAAATATCACGGTGGGCCCCACATAGCTTTAACCTATGTGTATGGTATCGTTCCCCTAAATGCCAGGAAATTAATGGAGGAGATCATCCTTTGAGAATGATTATTGTTCGATAAGCTCATCCCCAATAAAACTCAGAAAATGGACGGTTCCGATTTGCTGACCTTCTCTACGGGTGGGCCCTGTTGGGGGTGTTGGGCTTTTTTGTCTTCACATGGTCGGAATCTCAACTCTGATTCGCCTGAATTTCATTTTCCGGCTCAAAGAATATCCACATTTTGGTCAAAAGGAGTCTATTTTTGGACTATATGCAGCCCTAGGGCTCGTTTTGCCTCCCTCACGGCTCAGAATCTAGCGTGTTTATCCACCTAGTGGGGCCCACAAGCTCAGACGGTTCATGATCATAACTCTCCATATTTTTTCTACCACTACAGATGAGCTATGGCCAGTAATAACGGGTCACAGATGTTCCCAATCTTCGACTTTTAAAGTTGAAATAGATCCATTGAATTTTTTTTAAATTGTTCTAAAGTAATCTATAGATAGTGATGGTCAAAATGATATTTTCGGTTTGATTTTCGTATGGTCGTTATTATAGTATAGAATACATAGATCGGACGGTTCCGATTATGTAAGAGCTAAGAATGTTGGCCCCACTGGACAGCAATACAGGCTGTAATGTAAGTCGCGACGGAGGAGGAACAGACTGTTTGTCGAATAACACTATTGGACAAGCGTCCCCATTGAGTCTCTATCATCTAGAAGAGGCCACTTTTGATTCTTCAGTAATCGTTCAGCTATTATGGACCGTTCATTGGGTGGGCCTTACCATAGATGCACCTAGTTAGAAAACATACACACCACACATGTAATTATGGCTGTCGATTTATGATTTTAAAACAGAGGGTTGACATAAATTTTTGAAAAGCAAAGACTTCACTATCTGCTGACGCACCGTTTGATTTAAATGACCATAGTATCCCTGCATTCCACACTTCGGTTCCATTCAGATATAACTAACTGATAATAATATTATAAGTGAGGTGTAGCTAGTCAATATGTTTTTGGACCGTTTATTTTAGACCCCTGATCGTTGCCCATTTGTTTGTCCAAATTGGACTGTTAGACTGCTATTTATTTAAACCGTCAATTGTATGTCCACCAATAAGATAGTTAGGACATCTGGTCGGTGTAAATTTAGCTTGTGGCCCATCTAAAGTGGGTCTGATGATTGGACGGCTTAGTTTTGTTACATGCATGCCCACATGTGAAATTGGTTAGCACATCCTTATCTGCCATTCTTAGTGGAGGGAGCGGATTAGGCGTTAGCCTGACCTTGTGGACCCAGCTTGATGAATTTGTTGTATATAGAGACCGTCTATCCAATTTTTCTAACTCATTTTAGGATGTGACCCAAAAACTTAGAGTAGATCCAATTCTCAGGTGAACCACACTATTGGTGGTGAATAGAGGTAGGCATGGGACGACTCGATCCAGCTAACTCGACTCATTCGACTCGATCCGATCCGATTCGACTCGACCCGAACCGAATAGGTGAGTCGGTCCGAACTGAGTAAGCTTCGCCTAATCCAAACTCAAACTGAGTACAGTTCAAGTTACCCAGTAACTCGACCCGAAACTTGATCTGGTTAGACTCGACTCGATCTAAAACCCGACTCGACCCAACTCTCTAATCCTACCCTGACCCGATCCTAGCTTCTTTCTCTACCTCCCTCATCCTCCTCCTCTTCCAAACCCAGCAACCACCCACCACCATCACCCTCCTCCTCCTCATCCTCCTCCTCCTCCTCCTCCTCCTCCTCCTCTCTCTCTCTCTCTCTCTCTCTCTCTCTCTCTCTCTCTCTCTCTCTCTCATCCACCTCCTCTTCCTCTTCCAAGCTAGACCACCACCATCACCCTCCTCCTCTTCCTCTTCACTCCCTCCCTCATCTCTCAATCTGACTTGGTGCCAACTCGACTCGATTCGGTACTTCTGACCGGATTGGACTCGGTTTGGATCAGTCCAAGCCAGACCGAACTCGGATCGAGTCCGGCATGCCGGAGTTGGTATCGAGTCGGATCGAGTTTGGGTCGGGCCTATTTCAAAACTGAATCGAGTCAAGTCAGCCCTAACTTGGTCCGACTCGACTTGATGCCCAGCTCTAGTGGTGCATGACCCTTAAAAATGTTTACGGGCCACAAAAGTTTTGGATCAAGTTTATCTTTACTTTCTTATTTCATACAAGTGTGCTCGTCAATAGGTTAGTTGATAAATAAGCATTACAGTGGGTCTTAGGAGGTTTTTAACGATGAGCATTTAATCATCACTATTTCCTATGCTATGGTTTATCTAAGTTTTCGATTTGCTTAATTTTTAGGACCGCATCTCATAATGGACTGAAAAAACAAATAGACAGCGTGGATATACAACACATTATGAAGATGGGCCTCATGGTAAGGGTAACGCCTAATCCACTCTCCTTACTTCACCATCAACATGGTGTTTTAGAATTCGGCCAAGAGATTATTATAAAGAATTGATCAAATTAAGCCTTGCTGTATACTTCATATTAAACTTGTTCTATTTCATTTTCTAAAAATATAAAAGCCTTAACAAAGATGTATACATAATAACAATGAGAAGTAAATTAAGCTTTAATAAAGAAAATATATAATTTATTAAATTAAAAGGGCACACATCCTTACGACAGTTTTGTTATATCATTTGAATTCATGAATTTAACCCCAGGTTTTTAAAAAAAAAAAAAAAATCCACTCACCTTGGAGCTTATCCGATTGCTCCCGGGTTGTAAAACACTATTAAAGGCAATCATTGTACAAAACTACAAAAAGGAATTGCAATGGCATTGCCACCACAGTCGTGGATTAGCAAAGTGGGCATTTTGGTCATTTCACATACATTTCGTTGTTGTGGAGTGCACATGATGCAGTCCCACATTCATATTTCCCAGGCATGCATATGTCCACCCTTTCTATTTTTTTATCATTGGTTTGTCCTTACCCTCCCCTCGTGGGCATCTCTCGATTCTTCATACGTAACTTTCACAATACAAAATGTGCATTTGGAAATGTTTTTGTCACATTCATCATGATGATAGTGATTTGGAAATGTTTTTGTCACATTCATCATGATGATAGTGATTCTTCGGCAAAATCCAACCGTTGGATAGTCTTCAATCTCCAGACACCTTTCAACCATTTGGGTCCTTTTCTTGTTATAAAATGCAGGCTGCAGAGTCCAAACCTATCTCATAACCTTAATCCTCTATCCATTTTGCTAAACAGAAAGCTCTTATCCAAGCCTTTTGAGATGTACAATCCGTGGATGGAGGAGTTGATATCATTTGCTAGCAATTACTATGATCTTTTAGCTGTCCTTTTGTTTTCCATTGGAATTTCTTTCTTGATTCCAAAAGCATGGAGGAATTTCACATGCGCGGGAGGCGACATCCCCGGCAGGCTTGGGTTGCCTTATATCGGTGAGACCCTCTCTTTTCTCCGGGCCACCAATAGCACCAAAGGTTGCTACGATTTTATTAGACTACGGCGTCTATGGTTAGTATTTTTATCTTGTCATTAGTGTTAATTTTGATTTCATTAGACTATATCTTCTATAGTTAATATGATTCAATAAAAATGTACCATGTGTGCTTGTTAGATGTGAAACTCATATTAAAAAGAATAAAATTAATAATTTTACACAAAGACTTATAAACTGGCATGCTTGCATGTGTTAGGCATGGTCACGCGTCCAACACATGCTATAATAGAATTCACACTACTTTGATCATGGTTCTTATATCATAATTAATATGTGCAATTGGTGTTTATGGTGTGATTAGGCATGGGAATTGGTTTAAGACACGGATTTTTGGGAAGACCCACGTCTTTGTTCCGAGCCCAGAGGGTGCCAAAAAGATATTTTCCAACGATTTCGTGTTGTTTAACAAGGGGTATGTGAAATCAATGGGTGATGCCGTTGGGAAGAACAGCTTGCTGTGTGTTCCTCAGGAGAGTCACAAGCGGATCCGGCGTCTCTTATCGGATCCATTTTCCATGAATTCTCTATCTAAGTTCGTTAGGAAATTCGACAAAATGGTTTTTGAGAGGCTCAGAGAAGCAGAGGAGAGTGGGAAGAGTTTTCGGGTACTTGATTTTAGCATGAAGGTAAACCTTTTCCTTGCTTTTTTTTTCTTTTTTTTTTTCATCCTCTTTTAAATTTCGATCCAGTTGTGGGCCCCACCGTGGATGGATCATGGCCCAAAAGTCACTTGTCTAAAGCTGATGGATGAAATCAGATGGTTAAGGTTGTCGAATCATTTTTTTTTCAGCCTATGCTCCATCTACAATGGATTCTATATTCATCAGGTGGGCTACACCATTGGGATGTTTGGGATGTCCAATGAATTGGGTGTTTTTCTGCAACACAAACCTTTTCAATGGTTTGGATCCTGTGATGATGTGCCATCTTCACCATATGGATTAGATGGACAGTAACTTCAAGGTCTATTAAGGTCTACATGATTAATTACAACCATCTGAGGTTGACCTATTACTACTCTTTTCCACAATCATTTCGGCCAAAATTTAAAAGAAGAAAGAGAGTAAGAGAGATGATTGAGCCATCTTCACCATATGGATTAGATTTTATTATGATTTAAAATTTTAAAAAAAAAAAAAACCTTCTGATATATTTGATAAACGCCCAAACAGGACCACCTATTCACATCGATTCACGCTCCCAAATGACACTTTATACTATGCACGGTGCACCAAACATCTCACCGTTCAATAGGAATGTGCAGAATCCCAATACACATCTGCGTGGAATTTAGTGCACGAGGCATCCATGAGTCCCCATCCTATCAACGGTTAGGATCACTGGGACAAACTAAAAACTAATAATATGTACAATTTCTTGGGTGGACCATTATACAATACCTCTTATATATTCCATTGACTGATTCCTATGAGGGATTATCGATAATCATGAATTTTATAATACTCCATATTATATACTCCACGCGCGTATAGCTTAACCCATCCATATGCAAGCGCACGTGCTAATATTACACGTGTGCTAGATCCAAACCTTCCATCAGGTGGCCCACACTTAATAGATCTTCTGATCGAATAATCAGGCCATTTCAATGGTCAAAGATTATCCATAGTGTACAAACAAAGTAATGGCAGCCCGAAGATGTTTTAACCGTCCATTTGTTTTGGGAAATGGCCCAGCCGTGACCCTGGGACCCATCTTGATGTATGTTATGTATATCCGCGCTGTCCGTACGGTTTGCCAGCTCATCTCAGGCATGAGCCCAAAAACGAACCAGATCCAAATCGAAGGTGAGCACACCACCGGAAACGTGGCGATTGAATGCCCACCATTAAAAACTTCCTGGTCCCACCGTATTTTTTATTTGCCATCCGACCGTTGATAGGGTCACACAGACCTGGATGATGGGAAAGCACAGGTATCAGCTTCATCCAAAACCTTTTTTTAATGGTAGCATTCAATCACCACTGTTTCGTATGGCGTGTTCTACCGTAGATTTAGATCAACTTCATTTTTAGGCTAATCCCCTAAAATGAGCTGAAAAAACGGATGGACGGCGTGGATATACAATACATATACATCAAGATGGGCTCCACTGTCACGGCATCGCTGTATCCGCGTTTATGCCTCTTTGCGCTTCAGAATCTGGGTCGTGCCACTCTATTCTGATTGGTCCGATCAGTAGAACCGTCTATCTTGCGTGGAATCTAAGAAACCTACGCAGAAAGGATGATTTCGACCACCACTATCTATAGAAGAAATTAGAACAATGAAATCTAAAAATCAAAGGCTAGGATCATAACTGAAGCCAGATTAAATAATATATTACTTATGTTAGTAAAGTGACAACTGAAGTTGACGATTTCAATATGTTACCATCTTAAAATGTGGGACCCAGTAGGTGACGACAAACGGTTGAGCCAGAGTCGCGACAGATAAAACGGAATAACCTGTCGGCAGACACGACGTTGGATGATCTTTATAGGGACCTCCGGCTAGGTTTTATAGGAATGGAATCCTGTATAGTACCTGTTCTACGCAGCCGGAAAAATACCCAAGATCTGTAGGGCCATAGTGTTGTGCATGTGAAATCCACTCCATTCATCAGGTGAGCCCCTTAATATCAGTTCCTGATAGTAAAAATTAGCTAGATCAACGAGTCATATGGGCCACACCAAAGACAGCAATTGGAGGGGACGCCAACCATGGATTTTTTTCAGCGGATCGCATCATGGTTACACATCCCATCTAACCCGTTCATTGGAATTGGATGAATAGACTCTTCAAAAATCATCCTGATCCATATGTTGCGCGGGCCACAGGGCTGGAATGTAGTGTTTTTAATCGTGAGTTTACATCAATCCGCTAGTATGGCCGACCGGATGTTTGGATTTGGATTTGGATTATTTTTGGTTTCTGCGGTGGAAATGAGAAGGTGCACCTGATGGACGGATTGGATGTCCCATTAACAACAATATTCCAAAAAAGCTTTGGCGTTTTACCCGCCTCCTGCAACACGTAGGGCAGGATTCTTTTCCGGTTTTATCGGAGTGGCAATCTTTCAATAAAAAGAAAAACTTTTAATCACAAACAGCATGATTGAGCCCACCTACATGATGTCCAAATTACCATTCATTAAGTAGACCCTACTGCAATTGGAATACCCGACACCAGCTATATAGCTAGTGTATTGACGTCAACAAGTTCTGAGGGTCTGATAATGAGGTATGTGTTATATCTAAACCGTCCATTCATTTGGCGAGCACGTGTTAAGGATTGAGACGAAAAATTAGACAGATATAACTATCGAGTGGACCACACTGAAAAAGGCTATTGGGGGATTGAAGGTCTACCATTGAAACCCTTCTTGGAGTCACATAAGTATTGGATCAATATTAAATTTATTTTGCTCTTCATTCAGGTCTTCGTGAACTTATGAACAGATTGGATGGAAATAAACGTTATGGTAGGCCCTACGAATTGTTTAACGGTGAATATAATTATCTCCGCTGCTATTTGTGGTGTGGTCCAGATGATTTTTGGATATGATTCATTTTCTTGGATGATGCTTTAAAATGATCTCTACAAATAGATGAACGGTGTAGATATAATAAATACATCACTGTGGGGCCTACGTAACTTTGAACTCCTTTGAACCGTTCGTACAACTCGGAGCTCGAGGAGCGCCAGTGCTTGTCTTCGCACGACACGTACCCACAGCAGCTATATAGCTGCTGTGTTGTACATCAGCCAATCCGCTTCCACTGCAATTTCGGTGCCCAAATCCTGAAAATTTCCCCCAATAATCTTGGCCGTCGATTAGGGGTCATGAATGGACGGTTTCAATATAAAGAAGAGAGGACCATGATTATCCTTACCAACAGAACTGGTGCCCTTTTTGCCATCATGGCGAATCTGTGATGAAGCTGAAGGATCGAAAACATGATGAGATCATCATGTGGGCCCCACTAGATGAAGGATCCAGTAGAATTCTCCCCTGCTTTATTATGGTTTTAATGTACTAGGGCTCACGTTGGACCCCACATCATCGCTGTGGAATATTGGATAGAAGTCCACCGTGGATTGCACAAGTCTCAAATCCAGCTTGATTGCATGATCACAGCCATCCAAATACTAAAAAGGACCTACAAAATTGAAGTTCATGATGATGCAGTTGGTAATTTGAGTTATGCACAATCTATGGTGAGTTCATTGTATCCAACGGTCTTCCTTGATGCCCCCACATGATTGGAGTATAGCTCCCGATTACAATATCGTTCCGGCGCACGTTAGCAACCATGAACTAGAAAGATCTTGCTTGCGCAGGTAGCGTTCGATGCCATGTGCGATATGCTGATGAGCGTGACGGACGCCTCCCTCTTAGAAGAGATACAGAAGCACTGCGACGACATTTCAAACGCCATGTTGTCTTTACCAGTCATGATCCCCGGAACTAGATACTACAAGGGCATAAAGGTAATTTTCTAAGGCCGTCCATTTGGTGGGCCACACTATTCTAGATCTTCTGGTTAAAAGATGAGGTGGTTTCACTTCTCAGGTGGCCCACACTAGTACAAGAAAAATGGCCGGCTAAAACTATATTTTGCTAGCCATCCGTTGTGGCCCACTTCAGGGGTTGAACGGCCTGATTTCTTTGCCAGAGGATCTAAACAGAGTGGTCCACCTTATGGAAAGCTCCGATCTCACATGCAAGCATGTCAATCAGCCACTCCAATGCAAATTGGACAGCTGCAACCTGACACGCATCAAAGAGAAATGCTATATGTCACGAGTTTTGAAAAAGTTCGATGAATGGCTATCAGGACAGTTGATCTAGAGCATCATATATGGATGGGGCTTGCTAATGACATATCCATGCAGTGGCCCACCAAATGGACAGTCCTGATCACCGAATACAATTGCTTCGAATACCCTTCCTAGAATGTACCTCACTGTACCATTATTCAAGCACGGAATGACGGTGCATGGTCCGCATAATCTACATATCCTACACGCCTAGGGTTGGC
This sequence comes from Magnolia changhungtana, assembly GCA_030180095.1. NCBI lineage: Eukaryota > Viridiplantae > Streptophyta > Magnoliopsida > Magnoliales > Magnoliaceae > Magnolia > Magnolia changhungtana. The sequence continues at coordinate 1,216,205 of JASAUF010000084.1, read as the reverse complement.
AATCGGTCAGCAGGGTGGGGAAAACACAAGCTCAAACTGATAGAGCACGGCGGATCAATTCCTTGATGTCATATCCCATGCCCTACATTTCATGGATTAAGACCTCGCTCGAAACCCCCTCATGGGCCCCACTTCATATGGGTTCTGCTTCACAAGAGTTACCTGCCTCATACAGGTGGGGCCCACCTCACACGGGCCGCCCATCCCGAGTGTGCCCCTACATCCCACAAGCTACTCCACTTGAGCCTGGTGTGAAAATGCTCCTGCATTAATTACCTAATTCATATCAAGAGAATGTGAGGCAAAATGCATGTCCAGCCTGGACTATCAGTGAATATATACAGTACATAATGCATAATAACTATGCCTAAACCTATCTTCTATTGGTTTGTTTTGGGTTTTGGGCTGGGTCGGCCGGTTCATCTAGCCCGACCCATTGATAAACTATTGGACAGGTGCAGTTAAACACGGTCCAACGAAGCCAACCCATTTTCTAGCCTGCATATTGATAACCTATATGGGCAGGTCCAGTCAGTTAGGGTTCAACCCAAGCCCAGCCTGCTTACTTTAATGGGCCACATTTTTAGCCCGGATAACTTATATGGGTGGGTATGCTCAGGTAGGGGTCATCCCAGCCCAACCTGTTTACTTAAATAGGCCACATTTAATAGCCTGAGCCTGACCTGCTACTCATTTAGCTTGGCAGTATGGCTAGTTGACCAACGGGCTGACTCAACCCATTGCCACTCTTAAACAGACCTGATTACTCTCCTTTGGAAGTCATTTATCTGAATTCAGAGTATTAATAAAATCAAAATCACAGGGGCGGGAGAAGCTCATGAAATTATTTCAAGAGATGATCTCACAACGACGGACGGGTGAGGACGTTTGTGAAGATTTCCTCCAAACAATGCTACGGAGGGATTCATTGCCAGATGAAGAGAAGTTAAACAACTCCGAGATCATGGATAACCTATTGACACTGATAATCGCAGGCCAAACCACAACGGCGGCAGCCATGATGTGGAGTGTCAAGTTCTTGGATGAGCACAAACCTGCCCAAGAGAGATTGAGGGTGAGCAGTTCTAACTCCTTTGTTAATGGCTGGATGTGGCCCATGAGAACTGTTTCCAGTAACTGTGGAAATCGACATTTAACAATTTTTTTATAAGGAATTCGAGCCCTGTATATTTTTTTTCCTAGACATGAGGACCGAGTTCTTGGAATTTTTCCAAGGTTTTCCACCAACCTAAGCAGCCCATGTATGATTTTCAATTTTCTTTCTTTAAATTACAGGAAGAGCAACTGTCGATAGTTAAGAGTAAGCGTGAAGGAGCATCACTTACCCTAGAAGATCTTAACACCATGTCTTATGCCTCAAAGGTAGAAAATCTAAAGCCTTTATACACATCATTTCAGGGAGAATCTAAGCTGTGAAACCACCCAGCATAGGCTACTTATCCTGTGCCTGATCCAAATGGCCAAAATGCCCATGAATTTCCATCTGTCGGAATGGCAAATTGGGGTCGCTATGGTGGTGAAATACAGCATCAGTCTCCAACACCGCTGTGATATTGGGGCCTCCATTCTTCTTTCTATTCTAACGATTACAAACATCTACATTAAAGAGATGCTGATTTTTTCCTATTTTTTTTGGCAGGTTGTGAAAGAAACATTAAGGATGTCGAACGTTTTGTTGTGGTTCCCACGCGTCGTGCTCAAGGACTGCATTATCGAAGGTAAATTTTGCTCTAGCTCCCACTTGCATACCCACATGCACTGTATCTGTAAACGTCCACAAGTGGCCCCACATTGCAGAATGCATGCTGATAAACCATTTGAATGAATGAATTCGCATGCCTCTCTCCCCTCAAGAAAGTTCTAAATATAAATACCTAAAATTGATTTTTATTATAAATTATTTGGTTCATTTGATTTTCGCTATTCTAATTGTTCTCTGCAATTTAAAAAAGGTGGTTGGTTAACTATGTGTGTGATCTTGGCAGGTCATGAAATCAAGAAGGGATGGCATGTTAACATCGACGCAACGCATGTACACTACGACCCATCTTTATACAAGAACCCGATGGAATTTAATCCTTCCAGATTTGATGTAAGTGTAATGGTTTATTGTTTCTTCACATTTTCGCAATTTTATTGAGGAATGGGATAACAGCTGCAACACATTTAAGTTGGTCACTTGGCAGCATAAATTTTCGTCATTTAGGAAGATTATCAACTCAAATCATGTTTGAGACACCTTAAAATTCTGGATTTCAAATTGACTTTGGATGAAAATAGAGAAAAAAATTTATAACCACATAACAAGAAATCTAGAGTTTTGTTTCAATTATGATATTAGTGGGCCACCTTATGCTTGGAATTGCCACATTTTTTTTTTTTTGCCATAGCCATCTTATAATAAACACAGTACAATTATTATCTTACATGTTGGATATGTATATCAAGTTACAATACTTGAGATGATTTTTCTCATTACATTCATTATCCCGTGAATATGCAAAAAATAGTTCCATCAACCACCGAAATCAATATCCAAGCTACAAAACACAACTGGAAATTCCCAAGGTTTGAATTCTAGAAATTGAAGGCCCGGATTTGAAATCCAGGAGAACTGAGGGTTTTCTTCTTCTTCTTCTTCTTCTTTTTTAATACAACCGAAGAACCTTGAATTTGTACAGGAAATGCAAAGGCCATACAGTTACATGCCTTTCGGATCAGGACCAAGGACATGCTTAGGGATTAATATGGCAAAGGTGACAATGTTGGTGTTCCTGCATAGACTGACTAGTGGCTACAAGTGAGTTATAATATTAGATTATGATTTTTGTTTTTTTGAATTTCTAAATTCTATTAATATTGCATCTTTCTTCACATGGCCTCAAATTTTCTTTTATTTATATTGTTCTTCCTACTTTTGTGTAGGTGGAGGGTTGATGATCTAGACCTTAGTCTAGAAAAGAAGGCCCATATTCCTAGGCTTAAAAGTGGCTGCCCTATTACCTTGATACCCATACAAATTGGGGAATCTACACAAGGTGGGAAGGATTTTCGGGCATAAGAGGCTTTGCTTGAAAGCCTTGAAGGATTTGTAGACAATGACAATGTGTGTGATTTCTCCATGCAATCTAATAATGATAATGGAGAAATGGTTTGAAATGTTTCAGCAAGTTATCGCTATTATAATATGAAGATGAAATGGAATGAGGGATATCCACGCTTTCATATGAAATCAAACTCCCATCAACTCAAAAGATCTAATTCGCATCCACATATCCACCTTGATAAAATGATTGAGTAGTTCTAAATTGGCTCACACACTCTTTGTTCGATGGATTCTCCAATCGAAATATGCAATCAGAGGTTAGGAACTTTGGATACAATCTTGCCAGTCCTAAATTTGACTCCTAAATATCATCATTCGACTGAGAGAGACATTCTCAACCATTTTTTATCATCAGAAGATCCAGAGCTAAAGAAGATGCAAGCATCTTTAACCCATGAAGATCGCAGGCTGCATTTGGATGCTCGATTGGATTGAATTTCAATTATTCAATAAAATAAAGGATCTACTTCAGGTCCAGCCTGAAATGCACAGAATTCGCAATTTGGCCATTACTGTTACTTGACAGCCATTACAACCATTATGTACCTGTTTTTAATACCTTGCTCAGGGAGCCTTACTACAGTCCAACATTTCCTGCCAGTGGGATTGCAAGGACTGGCTGTACAACCTGCGACATTTTGACGTCTGCCTTTGACCACAAAATGTTGACTGAAAAATTCTGTTTAAGACGGCCTCCGTCAAGAAGGATTTCCCCTAAATATTCTCTGGTTTCACTCCAACCATATATACCAAAGGCATCTTTGGTGACATCTTTCCAAAGGATCCTGCCCACTCAACCCTGAGAAAATACCCTCCCACCGGCACAAAAGCCAGCCACCAAGCCTGGGACAGTCCACACCACCCTGAACTTATAGAAAATCGCAGCCCAGATATTATGCAAGAACTCGCAACGAAGCAAGAGGTGTGGGGAATTTTGCCTAGGCAGCACAACACAAAGCATATCTGTTTGCCATTGCATATCCCCCCCTCTGAAGGCTATCAATAGTAAGAATCCTGTTGAGGCAAAACTCCCAACTGAAAATGTTCACTTTCAGAGGCAACTCTCCGAGACAGAGAAACGACACCCAATCCACTTTGGGACTCCCTTTATCTGAAACAGCCTGGTAGAAAGACTTCACTGAAAAGGCATCTTTCACTTCTAAGCCAAACTCTTCTATCAGGAACTAGTCTTCCAAGGATGTAGACTTTACCCAGGGTTTCTAATAAGGAAGTGACTGCACGTATCTCATCGTCCTTCATATTTCTTCTGAACCCAGAATGCCAAACACAAAACCTGCAGTACTGATCCTTCTTGCATTGATGAAATCTGAAACAGATGCTCGGATTGGTCTTTGAGGGAATTCTCAGCGCACCATTTGTCTCTCCAGGAACTAACACTTTCACCGACTTTCACCCTGGCTCTGATGTACTGCTGAAAGACACCATACATGATGCAGCTTGGATTACAATATCCAGACAAAGGAACCTTTTTGTCGTTCACTACCCAAACGTCCGTTTGGATGCACTTACTCAAAAGGGGGTTTCCAAGAAAGCGGGTTTCAAGCTGCTTTTCCTGTCGGGCTCAGCAAAAACCAATCAGTGTTCTAGCACCGATTTTGTCCAGTGAGAGATGAGACGGGTTTTGCAATGTGCATCCAAATGCACAACATCAACTGCTGTTTGGATCAAAACAGCGTATTCCTCAAACACCCTTCAGAGGGTGCGTCCAAACGGGCCCTTAGCTGATAAAACTTCCTGCAGCACTGGAGAATCCCCATTTCGTAGCCTTCACCACCATTTAGTCACCAAGGCAGAGTGGAACCCCTTAAAAGGCATCTTCGATGGAGAGAAGGTTTTCAAATGATTTTTTGAGTCGTAACCCTCTTGAGTGTTGTCAAGGAAAGGAAATCCCTTCCGCCATCCAAAACATTTAAATCTTTAAAGTGCTCTTTACTTCTAGAAATGAATGAAATGTTACTAATCTTTAAAGTGCTCTTTACTGCGAAGATGATTTTCATTTTACTTTTCTTTTTTCTAAGGGTATGTTTGATTTTTTAAAGTAAACGTAATTGCACTGTAAATGAGTAATAATTATTTCCAATGGTAATTACAGCATCGTTTCCGAGGATTGATTTGACTCCTACTTTTTTCAACACTAAAATCGAGGATGTTGCCAAATATTTGTAGGGCCCACCGTGATGTATGTGGATTATCCACACCATCCATCCTTTATGCCAACTGAATTTAGGGCATGAGCCAAAAAATGAGCCAGATTTAAAGTTCGAGTGGACCACACCACAGGAAAAGGGAATCGAACACCCATTGTTAAAAACTTATTGGGGCCACTGTTTACTTTGGTGTGGGCCACTTCAATGTTGGATCAGCCTCATTTTTTGGATCATGCCTCAAAATGTCATGGTAAAGAAGATGGACGACACCACAGGAAAAAGGGAATCGAACACCCACCGTTAAAAACTTATTGGTGCCACTGTTTACTTTGGTGTGGGCCACTTCAATGTTGGATCTGCCTCATTTTTTGGATCATGCCTCAAAATGTCATGGTAAAGAAGATGGATGATGCAGATATACAATACACATCACAGTGGGGCCCACAAATTTAAGTTAATCCTTTTGGACCGTTTTCCCAAGCAGAAGTACCTGCCTATTTCCAAACAGGGTGAAATTGTAATAAGTGGGTATTTACAGGGCATTTACAATGAATTTGAAAAATCAAACCGGCCTTAAGCATTTTTATTACTTCAATTCATGTTATACAGCTGCATTTGTGCTACATCACTATAACTGCAAATCACATCAAGCTCAAGCTCAAGGAGTGATAGACATGCATAGGAAGTAAAGAAAATCTAACAAACAATAAAGAAACACGAACAGAAGGTGAATGCACGGATTGCACCTCACTTGATGGAAATCGATTTGTATTGTTTGACTGTGATTGTAATTGCTTGTTCAACTGGCAGCCTCTCCAAGCTAGATGCCCCATAGAACCCATGAACCCCATTTGTCCTCTGCAGTATGAACTCTGCTTCTCCAGGACCAGAGATAGGACCTGCAAATTGTACAAAGAGGTTTTTTATTTTTATTTCTGGCTACGGCAAGCTACTGTTAACAAAAAAGCTGCTTGACAAGAATGCCAGGTGATGGGATTTCATTTTTCAATGTTTGAAGGAGGTGTTACACATACTTGGCCAAAGACTTCTTATGGCATGCTTGGATTTTCAGTTTGTAAAAGTGGGCAATGGTTGAGTCATCCAATCCATGTGGATGGCCCATGCTCCGAAAATACCCCTGATAGGAGTGTCCTATCGTGGAATCCCTGGGCCTTTATTCAGTGGAATATGGACCTTTGATGTGTGTTATTTCTTAACAGTATTTTTTGGTCGTCCATTGAAAGAGGAATTTTCCCATCTCCAAGAATTTGGATGCACCGTGTTGGAGAACCGGCCCTCCGGAAGCACTTTAACCGGATTGAAACAAACAAAAGAAAACGAAAAATCCAAGCAACCACACAGAAAACACACGATTTTTTACATGGAAAACCCTTGCGGGAAAAAACCACGGCACAAAGCGATGATCAATCTACTATTCAGAGCAGATTAGAGGGATGGAGAGAACTTACAACAAAAACCCTAGCTCTCTCCTCTCGGAGGCTCTAAAAAAAAACAAAATCGTAACTCTCTGTTAACCCTAACATAACTAACCCTAAAAGTCACCATTTCAAGAGGTAAATGTCAAAAATACTCCTCCAAGGGTCCACTAACACTTGGGCCTTGTTAGCATGTGAAACATGGGTCATAAGGGCTCATAAAAGTGAATAAACTCACAGTGATTTTGGTGTCATAATTTTGTCATAATTTTAACAATCTCTACCTTAAAAGCAAAATCACTTCCTTGTGTAATGCCCATCCAACCAGAACAACGTCCTGAGGCGTCCACGTAGGATTTGCCGCATGACCATTCGTTTAAACCACTCGTGGTGACGTACCGCAAGTAAATTAATATAGGATTAGCCCAATTAAGTAGACCAGACGAGTCATGATAGGACCTAGTGCGGGCCGCCAAGCCAGATGACCGTTTACACTAAGCAACAGTCCATGCGGACTATACCGCGACGCGGAAAGGTCAGAAAATTATAAAAATTTAGGGAAGCATAGATCTCACTGGGCTTATGGTCCATCGCGGACCATGGACCCAGTAAACGTCCAGAAGTCAACTATCCACGCCGTCCCAGCGGTACTTGCAAGGTGCGACTCACCTCAGCTCACTAGTCTCAGAATCTGACACTCTTAATTGAAACTGAGATATAAGACATTTTGGTCGTCAGATTTCTTTTAAATTTTCGGTGGAGGGTTAATGTATTTTTCTATGCCCATCCACCAAATCTGGGACCCGAACGTGGAACGGTGACCGTTGATCGCGAATCGGACCCGTGCGATCAAACCCCATATCCAATCGTTCCAAATTTTGCATGACCATTCATCGGGCCATAGACCACCTATCCTGTAAGTTTCATGGCCAGAGGGCCACCAGAACCGCTCCAATCAACGGAATGGACCCCACAGGGCCATTTAAGGATTGGAACCGTATGATCAAACCCCATACTCGTTCATCCGTTTGTTCCCAAATTTTGCATGACCCCTCATCGGGCCATGAGATGCCTATACACAGAATTTGGTGGCCGGAGGGGTGATAAGGCTGCCCCAAAACCAATAGGGAGTCCTGAAGGGCCATTATGGGAATTTGTGGAAACTTAAGGCCAATTGACCCAATCTTAGGAAATAAAGCCCTAGGTCCTTATCTCATAACTCTCACCACAACTACCACCACCAAGAGAGAGCAAAGGAGAGCAAGGAGACAGAGAGAGAGAGAGGAGAAAGTGGGTGTGAAGGAGAGCAAAGGTGGACCCTAGATTGAGGTGGGGCCCAAGGAAACCGATCTTGCATCTCCCTACCTCTTCTCCAAGAAAACCCTACGCCTCAACCGCAAGAATCATTTCTGTTGATCGTCTAGGTAAATCCCTCATCCCTTTTCATGAAATCCTTGTGTTGAGAAGGGATTGGCATGGATTTCTAACATGCAAGTGCTTGCTTTAGAGATTCCGGCGGATCGACCTCAAAGCCATCATTCCTAGGTCGTTTTCCAAGTCTCCAACGATCCATAGGTGCGGACTATTAACCTTAGGTGGCCTAGCACCAATTATAGTATGAGTCTAATGATTGTGATTGCTTGGATAATGTGTTTGGATAATCTAGAGAAGCCTAGGAACCGTATGTTTGTTGTAATTGTATGAAATTGTATGTTTGGTTCTCATATGATGTAGTTCTTGCCTCTCACATGATTTTGTGTATGGATGATTATGTGCTCATGCCTTGTTTGATTTTTCTCATATGGTATTGCTTCAAAGTATGTATGATTCATTACTCTTGTGCATATGATTTCTTGAGATGAAGGAAGCGCCTAACTTCCTCACAAACCCACACAACTCACATGCACTTTCTTTCACGATAATGATATCTTACTTGTTAGGAGTATCTGATTTGTATGATTGAGATGCATGAAAACATGATATTGTTATGCTGGTTGATAACCTGGATAGTTGGCATGTTATGGATCACCATCACACCCTTGGGTTGGTCAGGAACATGAGGAGAGACGGTAGTCCCATCGGTAGGAATATGCTAGGACTTGACCCGTGAGTTTGGCCGGGTGTGTACGGCTGGCAGTAGTCCGACTACATGAGTCGCTCACATCCGATGTTGTCTGTCATACACTTGCCTGGACTCGTGCGGTCTAGTCTACTGGCTGACCAACCTTGTTTGTTAGCCCTGTTTGCTTACATATGTATGAAATTTGGAACACCCTACAACCGTTGTAGCCCATCGATAACCAAATTGAAAATGATCTACTGTCTCGTGAGTCGGGCATGGTGGAATGGGACAGTGTCCGAGCTGTCAGCCTACGCTGGGGTGACGCGCTTCCCCGTAGTGACAGCGAGCGATCCCTTCTTCTCGGCACTCCCCATGTGCTTGAAGTCGAAGATGGAGAACCCAACGGGATCAAGGTTCGTGGGGTCTTGACCTCACACGTTGGGGGGTCTTGGCCTCGCATCCAGTTGAGGGCATTGATATGTGGGGTGTATGAGATTCCCCAACCTGCTGGACGAATGGACTTAATTAAGAACTCGGCTAACACGATCACATTGCATCGCACTAGTTAGGGTAGCAACTCGGCAGTCGAGGTCGTTCTGAGGGAGTGTTGGTCATATGCGATCGTTAGATGGAGTCGCTTGAGGGAGTGTTGTGGCGAGGGCATGCATCATACCATCTATCATGCATACGCATTAATAAGCTAGTTCAGTGTTTATGAATGATTGCTTTTCATTAAATTCATATTATAACTGATGCTTGTTACAACTTAAGACTAATAGCACCCACTGAGTTAATCACTCACTCCCACTCTGGGACGGTATTTTAAAACATCAACCAGACTCGCCCATAGATGCAGGTGAGGCAGATTTGGAGGAGCCTGGCGACGCGAGCCTCAAGGAGGAGGACGAGTTCTCTTACTTCCAGCTGATAAGCGGGTCTTCTTCAGATTAGTAGATGGAGCGTTGGATCGCTAAGTAGTGGACTCAGCTCATTCTTTTGGATATACTATTCTTTTGTGATTTTGTTGGGCAGCGCCATGGGCGACCCATTTATATTCTTTTGGACCTGTATATATTCTAGATCGCTTTCATTTTAGTAGACTTGTGTGATTGTGTTTCATATTCCAGGAAATTTCAAGCTGCGCATTTAAACCTAATTAAATGCATATTAATGAAAATCGGTTATAAGTGACTCCGGGAATTGGAGAGTCAAGTGTATGCACGACCCCTGATTTCCAGGGCGTTACACCTTGCCTTGCCAATTTTCTTCTAAGCATCACCATCATCTCTTCGTGCACACTTCGTCTCTATTTCTTTCTTGCCAAGCTTAGAGAAGTTGAGCAAAATTTGAACTTCTTTGCAAGAACAACGTTCGTAAGCATGTCTGTAGGATTCTCATTGGTGCAAATCTTCTCAAGAGTAACATCTCATTCTTCTAGCATCTGCCGGATAAAGTGACGATGAACATCAATGTGCTTAGTCCAGGAGTGATATACCAAGTTCTTCGCCAAATTAATCGTGCTCTCATTCCGCTCCCCCTATACTAGTTAAATACTCAACTAGCAATCATCGCTTTACTATTCCAAACTCTGTTGAACAATGCACAGGCACGACTTCCTGCTGAAGCCCCAACTCATTCATCATTCATTTAAACCAAATAGCTTCCTTGAAAGCCTCCGTCACTGTCGTATATTCAGCTTCGGTAGTGTAAAGTGCAATCACAGACTGAAGCTTAGACATCCAACTAATAGCTCCACCCGCTCGCATAAATGAGTAACTAGAAGTAGACCGTCTATTGTCCATATTCCCTGCATAATCTGAATCAACAAAGCCTACAAGTCTTTCCTCTGAATCTTCGAAACACAAGACGTAGTCCGTCGTTCCTCATATATATTGAAGCAACCATTTCACCGCTTTCCAATGTTGCTTGTTGGGGTTTGACATGTATCTGTTCACAACACCAACTGCATGTGAAATGTCTGGTCTTATACAGACCATGACATACATAAGATTGCCAACTATGCTAAAAAAGGGCACACAGGACAAACTATTTTTCTTCATCTGATGTAAGACAGTTTTGAAGAAAGTCAAAAGTGAGCAGCATAGGGGATACTAATCGGTTTTGCCATTTCTAGTCCGAACTTAACTAGAACCTTCTCAAGATACTCCTAAGACAACCATAGTCTGCTCCTCTCCTAGTCTGTGTATATCAATGCTAAGAATCCTATTTGCAGCCTCCAAATCTTTCATTTCAAATGTCTTAGATAACTAAGCCTTCAGTATGCTGATTTCAAACATGGTATGGCTAGCAATAAGCATATCATCAACATATAACACTAGAATGATGAATTCTCTACCACTCGATACTCTAAAATAAACACAATGATCAAATTCACTTTTAGTAAAACTGTGACTCAACATAAAAGAATCAAACTTCTTATACCACTGCCTAAGCAACTGTTTTAGGCTATATAATGACCTCTTCAACCTGTAAACAATATCATTCTTTCCCTACATTTTGAACCCTTCTGGTTACTTTACGTAAATTTATTCTTCTAATTTCCTACATAAAAACAACATCCAATTGTTCCAATTCCAGATTGTATCGGACAACCACAGCCAATGCAAATTTGATAGATACCCGCTTTACCACTGGCACGAAAATCTCACTAAAGTTATCACCTTTCTGAGCATATCCCATCGCTACCAATCTAGCCTTGTACCTTACCACTTTTAGTAAAACTGTGGCTCAACATGAAAGAATTAAACTTCTTATACCACCGCCTAAGCAACTGTTTTAGGCCATATAATGACCTCTTTAACCTATAAACAATATCATTATTTCCCTGCATCTCGAACCCTTCTGGTTACTTCACGTAAATTTGTTCTTCTAATTCCCTATATAAAAACAACATCCAATTGTTCCAATTCCAGATTGTATGGGACAACCACAACCAATGCAAATTTGATAGACACCCGCTTTACCACCGGCACGAAAATCTCACTAAAGTTAACACATTCTTTCTGAGCATATCCCATCGCTACCAATCTGGCCTTGTACCTTACCAGTTTCTTCTGGAATATCCACTTGCACTCAATCGCATTCCTTCCAACGGGCAACTCAACTAGCTCATACGTTTGTTTTTTAAATAGAGAATCCATCTTTTCATGCATAACTATCATTCACTTTTTTGCATCTTTATCTTCTAAAACTTAATGGAAAGTAGATAGATCCCCCTCATCTGTAATGAGAGCAAATGCAACATTAGAATCATTCATGTATCTCAACAGTAACTTGCGATCCCTCGGTGGATTTCTCCTAACAGGTGGCGGCTCCACCTCGTCCTGTACCTCAACCTGCGGCTCAAGTTCCTCAAGTGTCTCACCCTTGTCTAATTTCACATCAACAACTGACTTTTCCATTTCATTTTGTTCATCTTTCCGAAATAAGAAACTATCATCAAATTTAGCGTCCCGGCTAATAATGATCTTCCGTGAAGCACGATCTAACAACTTGCAACCTTTCACCCCATCACCATAGCCAACAAAGGTGCACTTTTTTGCTCTTTGGTTTAGCTTATCTCTTTCAACAGAAGGTACATGAGAATAAGCATCACAACAAAAAAAACTTAAAATCCGAGTAAGCAACTGCCTAGCCACTCCATACTTCCTTAAGAATGGTATAATCAATAACTATAGAGGGAGATCTATTCACCAAATAATAAGTCGTAGAAACAACTTCAACATAAAGTTCTTTGCCCAACTCAGAATTGCTCAACATACTCCAAGCCTTTTCGAAAGAGTCTGGTTCATATGTTCTGTCACACCATTCTGCTTTGGTATATGCCTCACTGTGTTGCGCTTGACTATTCCCTCACTCTTACAATAATGATCAAACACATAAGATTTATGTTTCAAAAATGTAAACCCAAACCTTCCTAGAAAAGTCGCTATAAATGTGACAAAGTAAGACAATTCTCCTCTAAAAACAACGGGCGACGACCCCCACACATCAGAATGCACGTAATCAAGCTACCATTTACTAACATGTTTGCCGGTTTTAAAACGCAACCTCGATTGTTTCCCATATATGCAATGCTCACATACATTCAAATCAAAGCTCTTAAAACTAGGAGTTAACTTACGATGAAGAAGAACCTTCATACTCCGCTCACTCATGTTGCCTAGTCGTGCATGCTACAAATGTGCCGACGTGGAATCCGCTATATACATTGCAACTCCACCAGATATAGTATTTTCGATCAACTGGTAAAGATTATCACTCCGTTGTGTTTTCATTACTGTAAGAGCCCCGTTTGAAACCTTCAGGACACCATCATAACCGACGAACTTGCAACCAATTACATTTAGAGCTATCAGAGATATCAGATTCTTCTTCAAGTCTGAAATGTGCCTCACAATTGTCAAAGTACGCTCCACCCCATCAAAAATCTTGATGTAAACTGAACAAATTAAAATAATCTTTGCAAGCATGATTATTGCTCATAAGAACCAGCCCACCAATATACTTGTTATATGTGGTAAACCAACTCCAATGAGGACACATATGGTATGATACCCCCGTATCCGAGATCCATTCCTAATAGAAATTCTCAATCTTGGTCACCGAAAATATATCACAACCATCTGAGCCTTCACCAGATTCAATTAAATTAGCTTCATTCAGCGAATCATCCGACTTCTCATCCTTCCGGGTTTTGGAAAACAGGCAGTCCTTTTTTAAGTGTCCCATCCTCTGATAATTCCAACCCTCCAACTTTATTTTGCCTTTTGACTTGGATCTAGATCGTGGTTTTCCCTTCTTTCACTCAAACAATCTTCCTCGAGCAAACAACACATCCATAGAGGTACCTTCATCGCTGCTCTACTGTCGCAACTACTTCGACTGAAGAGTTGTGGTAACAGTCTCGATGTCCAAAGTATCCCTACCATAGCAAAGAGTATCAACCAGATACTCAAACGACTTGGGGAGAGATGTCAACAAAATTACGGCTTAGTCCTTCTCGATCTTCACCTCAACACTCGTCAACTTGCAAATCAGTTTGTTGAACATGTTAATATGTTCAAATAGATCCGACCCTTCTGTCATTTTCAAAGTGTAAAACTGTCCCTTCAAAAATAGACGATTGGTGAGAGATTTCATCATGTAAATACTCTTCAACTTCACCATAAATCTGCAGTAGTCGTCTCATTTATGACATCGTAAAGGACTTCATTGGGTAAGCACAATTGAATTGTACTAATTATCCTTTGATCTAGTTCATCCGAATTTTCTTCCTTCACAAATTCCAGATGATGCACTTTTCCAAGGAGTGCATACTGCAACCCTTGTTGAACTAAGAGGGCTTTCATCTTCAATCTCCATAGTTCAAAGTTATTTTTACCCATGAATTTCTCTATCTCAAACTTAACATTCGATCCCATTGATGCCATGCCTCAAATCTAAACTAACAAACCAACCTCGCTTTGATACCACTTGTTGGAGAACCGGCCCTGTGGAAGTACCTTAATCTGGATTGAAACAAATAAGAGAAAATAAAAATCCAAGCAACCACACAAAGAACACGATTTTTTACATGGAAAACCCTTGCAAGAAAAAACCACGGCACAAAGCGACGATCAAGCTTTTATTCAAAGAAGATTATAAGGATGGAGAGAACTTATAGCAAAAATCTTCTCTCTCTCCTCTTAGAGGCTCTAAAAAAACCAAAATCGTAACTCTCTCTTTACCCTAACATAACTAACCCTAAAAGTCACCATTTCACGAAGAAAATGTCAAAAATAACCCTCCAATGGTCCACTAACACTTGGGCCTTGTTAGCATGTGAAACATGGGTCATATGGGCTCATAAAAGTGAATAAACCCATAGTCATTTTGGTGTCATAATTTTAACACACCGGAGGCAAATCAGCTCAACAATTTGGATCACTAAACCACAAGCCTCACTTATACAAAGTACAAATTGAAAAATCAGACTACAGAAACTCTTGGGCAAGCACAAGAGGCTTATGTGGTTATTGGCAATCTCTACGGAGATTCACAAGAACTACAATCAGATCTAAGAGGCTATTAAATCTTTGGGAGGCTTCTATTTCAACATCAACATATTTATCTATCAAAGGAAAAAAAGATATGGGCGTGTTTGGACGGGCCCATCCCATGGGATTGGATTGTATTAGGGTGGATGGCAAGTAATGATGGCTGTGTCAGTGGATTGTTGGCAATCCCATGGGATTGCTATATCCAGGGAATTCACCACCGAGTACGTTTGGCTCGCCTGGCCAATCCCGGGATTACGTCAGCCAATCCCGGGATTGCTCCGTCTAACCAAACATGTCCCAAGCAAAATAGATGGGATTAAGAGGGATTGGGTGGATTTCAAGGTAATGATGGTGATGTCAGTGAATTGCTGGCAATCCCATGGGATTGCTATCCAACTTCTGCCTGTTTGGCACGTCCGGGCCAAATCCCGGGATTGCTCCTTCCAATCCATCCTAATACAACCTAATCCCATCCACCCTGCCCGGCCAAACAGGCCCTAATAGGGAATGGGTGGTTGAAGCCTAACGGCTCTTTTGCAACTCTTAACTACATGGCAAAGACCAAGGTATTCCAAAACAGTTACGTAATGGTTATTACTTGACGGTAACAGTGGTAATGATTGTGTTACGGGGTCATAATGGCTGTTATGGAAAAAATGACCCGTAACCATCCCATAATGGCCATAACCGCCCTATAATGGTCCATCATGGGGCCAAAATAGGTTTAAGTTTTTGTTTTTTTATTTAAATGTAATGGCCATTATGGCCTATATGGTAATGGTAATGGCAGTGGCCGTTACGCCCACCATTACCATTATGGAATACCTTGATTATATAAACATGCCATTGAGTTTGCCTGAACTCCATACATATGGAGTTTTTCTTGTATAGTTTGGACTTAGAACCTTGAGATCAGCATGTGAAATTTTTCCCAAGCTTGCACAAGCACTAAGTTTCTCGGGATAATGTGTTATCTACTCCTACACATGTTGGAGAGTTTCACTCGAATTGGAAGCAGACAGCCTCTCTCTTACCTTATTTCTTTTGACCTGAGCCTATCTAATTTGAAGCAGACAGACTCCTGATTCTTTATTCTTTTTTTTTTTGGCAACTATCTTGCACGGATTTGTTTATAACTTCAAAAACCTCACTCCATTGCAAACCTTAGTAGCTCAAAGCATGAGCAAGCTTGAAGTTAGAAGTGTAAATGCCTAAGAAGTAGAAAGAACAGCATTCTAAAGCAGGCTCCTAAACTGAGTCCAGTTCATTCAATCTCTATAATAGTTTTATGCCTCTCCCTCCCTCCCTTGTTTTAGCCATTTTGGAGGACATTGTATCATAGATGATGAATAAAAAGCTAGAGAGA
Source organism: Magnolia changhungtana (assembly GCA_030180095.1). Taxonomy (NCBI): domain Eukaryota; kingdom Viridiplantae; phylum Streptophyta; class Magnoliopsida; order Magnoliales; family Magnoliaceae; genus Magnolia; species Magnolia changhungtana. The sequence goes on along the minus strand of JASAUF010000084.1, from coordinate 1,199,984 downwards.
GTATGAGACAAACCTCCATGGCAGAGCACAATAATATTTGGATTGATTCCAAGTGCACCATCTGCAATGGCTTGTACACAAACCACACTGTCCTCCAAAGTGATAGCTGTCTTTGCACCAATCGATCCGGATGTTGTGAGCCCCATATGTGCCACTACAATATCAGCGCCAGCTTTTGCCATGGCAATGGCTTCATCTTGGTTGAAAGCATATGGAGTTGTCAAGAGACCCAACCCATGTGCTTTTCTAATCATCTCCACCTCCAAGCTAAAAGAAAGAAGAAACAAAAAGAGAAAAACCAAGAACATAAGTCCCAATGCAGAAGTCTGTAAAGAACTATAATGCAAATACAAATGGAAGATAGAGCATGTTTGGAAACAGACCTGTATCCCATTCCTGTCTCTTCTAGGTTTTGGCGAAAGTTACCATCAAAGAGCCCAACTGTTGGAAAATTCTGCACTCCACAGAACCCAATTGATTCCAGTTGTTTTAGGAAGTAATCCATTCTACGGAAAGGGTCGGTTGCACACACTCCGGCAAGAACTGGTACATCCTTCACCACCTATATATCTTAAAAGGTCAAGCAAACATGTTTACAATGTCCATAATCCACAGCAATAGAAAGCAATAAATCTTGCTTCCATCCATAGTCTTCCAAAATTCACGGAAAAAAAATAAAAATAAAAAATCATGAAAACAGTTCACCAAAAAATTTAAGAAATGATAACTTGGTGGGCCAATGTTCTAGTTTTAAAGAGCTTTGTTATAACAAGTCAGGAGTTGAAACTCACAGGCAATACTTCATTAGCCATCTCAAGTACCACCGCATTTGCATCTGCGAAAGGCAGTAAACCGGCCAAGGAACCCCTTCCTGCCATCCGAAAACGTCCTGAGTTGTACAAGACTATAAGATCAACGCCACCCACTTCCTCAAACTTGGCTGATATGCCTGTCCCTGCACCAGCTCCTATTATGGGAATCCCTTTATTTATTTGTTCTTTCAATTTCTGTAGAATTGCATGAGTTCTCTGCAATGTTTCTGCACAGGATGATTCACAATAAGGTGCCATACCATTTTCAAAGAATATGAAATAATACCCTTGTTATCTTCAATGTACAAAATAAATAGATAAAATTTATCTGCAGCTCACCACTTAAATTTTAAGATGTGACATCTTGTATTTATATAGCAGATGGAACTGACATGGGTTTCAAAAGAGGAAAACACTCCAGTCATATTCTACTGAAACAAGTCTTATTCAAGATATGATCTCAACATCATATATGAATAACAGAATGAATATTTGAACTGAGAGGAAGAAGACACATTAATGATAGTAGCTGAAGAAATGAGAAGACATGCGGTAAAAAAACTCAGAATCCTGTTGCTCCAATACCATGTAAGTTGTTGAGAGAGTAGAGCAAGATCATATGTTGTATTCTTGAGAGGACAAAAGACAAAAATTACTACACAAGTTACACGTGTCAGCAAAGAGGAAGAATGAGAGAAACAGTCGTGATTGTGGCTGAATAAATGAGAAGATATGCGGAATAAAAACTCAGAATCCTGTTGCTCCGATACCGTGTAAGCTGTTGAGAAAGTAGAGCAAGATCGAAAGGGAAAGAGAAAGTAAAAGCAAGACATAAGCGGATGGAATGCTAAATTGACATGGGTAGCAAACGCATTGCACTTATTTGTTTTGCTACAAAAGAAGTCCTAGAAAATGCCTTTTCTTTGCATTTTTCAGTGTTTGAGTTGCAATTTTCATAGGCAAACCTCTCTCTCCAATTTGTTATTTAAAACATCACATTATAGGGAAACATCTTTCCCACCAATTGACTTTTTGAAAAAAAAAAAAAAAAAGGGTTTTACTCCCTTCTTGAGGAAAGGAAATCGATTTCCTTATCTTTTTATGCTTCTCAAACAGAGAAAATATCACATCAAAAGAAAATTGTTTGCTTTGCTTAGTTTTCCTTAATTTAATATCACATCAAAAGAAAATTGTTTGCTTTGCTTAGTTTTCCTTCATTTACCCTCAATCCAAACTTGGCCTAAATTCACAATGTTACATATGTTGACTCTAACACCTAGATACTTTAAGTCATAAGAATGGGCTATTATTATCCACTTTTCAGGACATAAATAGCCCAAAAATCACGTTCAAATCTAAATAAAAGAGTGGGCAACCTGATTACTTTGAGTAGTTTTCAAGCTGATTAATTCAGGACATATTCAAGCTCCTTTTGAAACCCAAATACCAGAGGAACTTGAATGCATGCATACAGAACATCGTTGCCAATCAAAACACTCATTTTACATGAGTTTCTTTGCAAGTTACAAACTTATAATTCACGGAACAGATGTCACGACCATCCATTATAGTAGTGTCAGAAACATAAATTCATACAGAGTCTGTCAGAGATCCCAAAATAACTTAGAATCAAGTTGGGCATTCCAACCATCATAACTAGTGCATTATTGAGGATAATCTTAATGAGTTTCAACACAATACCACCACTGTAATGATTTCAAGCATCAATTCTCTTGGAAAGCTTGTAATTGTTGTTAAAACAAATGATCTTATAAATGAAAACTGAGTTCACCATATGTGAAAGATGAGAAAGACCTGGTCTTGCATTGGGAAAGTCAGTTGGATTGTGCCAAATTGTTCTATAGTCTGTAACATTCCCATGTAGGGTCACATCTTCCTTTTGAAGGTCTTGATTGGGTTCAACAAAAGCATTCTCTTGTGGAGTTGCATTTTCGGTAATCTTGACATTCATCTCAAGGAATGCATCAACCAATGCATCTGCAAATTTGGGATCATTGATATGATAGGGAAGTGTCCTCACCTATTAAAACGAGCAGCATAAAATTTATAAGCTATGCAGTCCAAGATTTTCAGGAGAAAAAGAGAAGAAAAGGAAAGAAAAAAGGGATCTTTACCACAAAATTGCTCAGGAATTTGATTTTTACAAAATAGTGCCTCAAGGAACCTTAATACCCAAGCAGGCTTTTTGAGGGGAGAAATTATGCAAATGCCCTCCAATGATGCACCACACCATGATTGCCACCCGAACAAAAAATATGGCGGATCCAATCATGAGGTGGTCCAAACCATAAAAAATAGTACATACCACTCAAAACCATCCAAATTCAAGTGTGGCGCATCTAATGATTCAATCAGCCAGATTTTTGGTTCGTGCGATCATCATGGTGAGGTGCATATGTTGGACAGGTTGGATGTTATATACATACCACCTGGGCTTAGCAATTTTTGATGATTTTTAAAGAAAAAATAGATAAGAGCATTTAGGAATTTCTTCCCTCGAAAAGCATCTTCCTGAAATTCCTAATTGTCTAGGCATTATTTGGTAAAATGTGAATTCCTGATGAATTTTGGGGTTTTAAAAAAAGAAAAAGAAAAAAAGACATGTCCATGAATATCAGAAACAGGAAAAGATAGCAAAGAACAGCCTCCAATCAGTACTGAATACCTGCCGATCTTCATTTTTCTCGATAAGCTTCTCTAATTCATTTATAAGAGTACCCGTAGCCTCTGGATCATAAAAAGGCTTCCCTGGTGCATCTAAAGCAGAGACGCCCTTTTGCGGAAGGCAAACACATACTTTTGATGATGATTTGTTGAGTTTCTCCGCTATAAATCTAGCAAATTTTTTGTTCTCCTCTACAGTTGTTCGCATGAGTGAAACCTGCAAATGATTGATTTGTAAAATCCACATATATGAAAAGTTTAAATTTTTTTGAGCAGTAAATTTCAGCCACCAAGGGACAGCTAGATATCCAATCAGTCGAATCATTACTACATGACACAAATATGCAATGGCATTCCTGTACAAATGTGTAAACGTGACACAGGAATTTCTAATGCAACTTTCATCTCATTATCATCTAAGCCTTATCCCAACTAATTGGGGTCGACTACATGAATCCTTTTATGCCATTCCACTCTATCAAGGGCCAATGCCATTACTTCAGTTAGACTATACGTCATTGAGGATTTTCTTACTACCTCCACCGATGTCCTTTTGGGCCTTCCACTTGTCAGTTGCCCTTTTAGAGCCTTCAACTTCTGCGAACTCACTCCAACCAGTGCAATTCTTGCTTCCTTGGTCTCCATTGCACATAACTAAACCATCGAAATCTACTTTCCCTCATCTTGTTACCTATTGGTGCTACACCTAAAATTCTCAAATGCATTCATTTCTAATTCGATCCTTCCTTGTCTTGCCACCAGTGTTGTCAAAAGTGAGCGCATATCCGATTATGCGATCGAATAGTTTCCATTTTTTTTCCGATTTTTTTCATTTCAAAAAAAAAAAAAAACAAATTGTGCGATCAGTTGTGTGATTGTGCGATCGCATAAGCAATCACACAGGATCGCTTATGCCATTTGACAACATTGTTTGCCACTCTTCCATCTTAACATCCTCATTTCAACTACACGTCCTATGGAGATGTTGTTCCTTAACTACCCAACATGTTGTCCCATAAAGCATGGCTGCTTTTATAGCCATCCTATGAAATTTCCCTTTTGTTTAAATGGTACACAATGATCACACAAAACTCCGAAGGCACATCTCCATATCTTCCACCATGCTTAAATTCTATGGGCGACATCCTCCTCAATCTCTCTACTCATGAATTATCAACCAAAGATAACAAAAGTGTCCATTTTGGAAAACCTTTTAGCCAACAATCTTTACTAATTCCTTGTTCCCACTTCCATTATTACTAAAATTGCAGTCAATATACTTTGTTTAAGTCTGATGAATTTTAAATCCTTTAGATCCTAAAGCACCTCTCCATAAATCTAGCTTTGTGTTTACACCCTCCCTCGTCTTGTCAATCAAAATTGTCATCTAGAAACAACATACACCATGGGATCTATATCTCCATTATTCTTATAAATAGGTACCACAGTACTTTTCCTCCATTCGTCGGGCATTTTCTTCGATCTTACAACCTTGTTGAACAACTTTGTCAACCAAAATAACCTAGTATACTTCCAAACCTCTATTCATATACAATATACTATCTGCACCAAGGACCTTTCCTATTTTCATCTTTCTCAAAGCTTCTTTCACTTAGATATCCTAATCCTACGAAAGTATCTATGGACTTAGACTTTATTTGAGTTTATGGTTCCTTCTATCCCTATGCTCTCAAAGTGATTCTCATTTGAGTTTATGGTTTCATTGATCTCATTGTCATTGACTACTACCCTCACTTTGTCACTCTTAACGCATCTAACATGATTTAGGTCCCTACACTCTCATTTTTACAAGTTTGAAGACATCTTTTTCACCTTCTCTCGTCCATCATTTATTGTAAAGATCATCATAAGCCTTAAGATTAGCCTTACTACTTTCTTAGAAATCTTTTTGGCATTTCTATCTCCAACACCCCACCCCCCCCCCCCCCTTTTTTGTCCCCTTGCAGGCTTTGAAACATGCATATTTCTCATCATAGCTTTTCGTACATCATCATTCCACCACCAAATTTCCTTATATGATGGGCTTTCCCTCTAGATACTCGTAAAACATCTTTTGTTGCTTTCCCAATGCCCTCAGCCATCTCATTCCCATAGCATTTACTTATTCGTTAGCATTCCGCTTTCTTTCTTCCATCAATCTATTTATGAACAACATTATTCTCTCCTTTTAATACTAGATTTTGGACACCAATTAATTTCATTCCCTTTCTTCCATCTCTTAATGTAAATATCTATAACAATTAACCTATGTTACACAGTCAAACTCTCTACAACTATCATTACAGTCCTTGGATATTGATCGCTTTGTCTTTCTACAACAACTTTCTAAGCTGGAAATGGCCAAATCAATGAAAAAGACCCCACCTTTAAAAAAAAAAAAAAAAGAAAAAAAGAAAAAAAGTTACGAACAATGGGATTCCAAGCAAGAGCACAGGACACAGTGCAAGAAGAGGGAGATCTCCGCACCTGCTCGTTATGTATATGAATCTTTCTGTGGTCATGGGCAGAAGGAATCGTCTGTTTAGCTCCAAAGTTCACCATATCCAAGGCCCCAACACTGAGGACTAATGGGACCCTTTCTATGATCGCATCAAAGCGTGAGCTGTCACAGGCCATGACACCTCCAACTATATGATCAGCAACTTCTGTCGTTGTGATATCCAAAACCCCCTACACGAAACCAAGGTGAAAAAATCGAGTAAGCCAAACCCAAACAAAAAGGATATGCTTAACAGCTTGAATCTCAAAAAAAAACAAGATGATCAGACAGTGGTAGCCATCCAATGAATGGCCCAAAAAATTATGGTTAATTTTTTGAGAGAGAGAGAGAGAGAGAGAGAGAGAGAGAGAGAGAGAGAGAGAGAGAGAGAGAGAGAGAGAGAGAGAGAGAGAGAGAGAGATCCATGTCCAGCAGGAAAAAAAAAAAACTCACAATAATTCAATGGTGGAGTGGAGTTCTCCAATCACTAGGATCTTCTGCCCCCAACCCATCTATGTAGTGGCCCACCAAAGCAATGGTATCAAGAGAACTGATCACCTACAGCCGGATGTAGGCTAACTTAATGTAAAACCCACTTTTGCAAGCATATTTGATATTTTCAAGGTCAAAATTGGAAACGAAAAATTAGAAGGTAAAAAATAAAAATAAAAATAAAAAGGTTCACACTGTACAGTCAGTTGTAGGTGATCGGTTATCCTGGTATCAATTACTATACCTGTGTCTTGCTTTTACAGTGGAAATGGTACTTCATAGAAGTTCTATGAAGCACCATATAGAAATAGCATTTCTCATAGATAAAAGATGTATCTCCACATGGGGTCCACAACTCCCAAGCGCACATAAACATTCGATAACAGTAAATACCTGTATGAACCCTGCTCTAACGAGATCTTCCATAGCCCTGCCACCAACACCAGTGGCATGGAAAACAAGTGTCTCATAACCTTCTTTCATCAGTCTTTCTTTCACAGCACTTACACATGGAGTTGTAACTCCAAACATAGTCATACCAACAGTAACCACCTTAGGCTTCTTAGAAGAATCATGTAATCTCAACAATCTTCCAACAACCATCCCAGCGAAAGCAGCCCCAGCATTCGATAAGACGGCCCGGCTTATGCTGTTAATCCCACAAATATCTACCACCGATGGAAACAATATCAAATCAGACGTCCCCACATAAGGCTTAGTTTGACCGCTAGCCACGGTGGACACAATGAGCTTGGGGACTTCTATTGGGAGAGATCTTAGAGCGGGAGCAATAATAGATGTTCCTCCACTGCCACCAATGCCAATAGCTCCACAAAGAATTTCGTCTTTGTAAGCTTTCTGAAGGAAATGTTCGAGCGCTTTACTCATTATTGCAACTGCTTCACCTCTGTCATCTGGAAACATGAATGAGGACAGGCCGTCTGCCTTCAAATGGGAGGAGAGAACCTCCTTTCTTGTTACAAATGTAAAATCTTCCAAGCTCTCCATTTCCTTCTGACTAGTGGAAACATCGACAATCGTCACTTCTACCTGTAATTGCCACAAATGATCACGAACGGAAGAACAGAAAATAAAAACATATATGAGTACAGCATTTCTCAGTACCCATTAGGGACATGAATATGAAACACGAATGCAGAAATTCATAAGTACCGCCAATTGGATGGTCCAACATTCAACATATAACGACTGTCCTGTACAATGGCTGAAAATGATCAGAATGTTCCAATCAACGGATTTTTTGCCAGCTGAATGTGAACCACTGCTGCTTGGATTTTCAATTAATAGGTCCAGATTGATCAACATATTGACTGTTGTTGCAATTTAGGATTCGTTTGGATGCTTGTAAAATTTTAAATTGTAAACACTTTTCATCTATAAAGAGTTTATAGGTAAACTGTTTATATTCTATCATGTTTGGCTTCTAAGAGATAAAGTGTTTACGGATAAAAGTAGTTGTGTATACCAGACAGTTTGGAGCAGTAAATCCCGCCAAAAATGTCAAAATCAGTAGAAGTGCTTGAGCCAACTTCAATGCAGGTGATGGAGAGATTGATGTCCAACAGTCATCATGGTGGACCCCACAAATTATGCAGAAGGTTTTAATGGTGGGTGTCCCAATCCAAATTGTTCCCCACAATATGGCCCAACTGATTTTTCAAACAACATGATTTGCTTGAGAAAGGGTTCATATTGGGGACACACGAGATGGATGGCCTGTGTTTTGCACCCATCACATTGAGCCCTACACACAGGGGTGTGTGTGTGTCGATCATTGCATTTTGGTGAGTATGTAAACTCTTTACCTGTAATATGAATCTCTCCTTTTTTTCAAGGGAAAAAAAAAAAAAAAAAAGTAAAGCACAAGTTGCAAACACTTTATAACCTTTTTTCCATCGAAACACTACAGGGTTGTTTGGATGCCTGTAAAATCCTCTAGTTGTAAAGCTTTACAAGTGAAGGATTACAAGTAGCGTTTGGATGAAAATAAAAATAAAAATTGAGTGTTCTTCTAAACACTTCAATAGTTAAATACCCTATTTGTTTCCTGACAAAACCCCCATGTTTCAGATTATAGGAAGAGGGACTATACCGGTAGACATATATAGCAAAACATGGTGGTTGATATACACGCTTTTTGCAGGGCCCACCTTGATATGTACAATACATCCAATCCATCCATCATGTGCATCCCTTAATGCTCCCCTAGAGCCCCAAAAGAATACGTAAATGGATTCATCAAGTGAGGCACACTACCCGGAAAAGTTGGGATAGGGTGCCCACCATTAAAAACCTTCCAGGTTGTGTGTGTGGCCCACTGTGATGGCTGTAGGACATCCAATCCATCCATCATGTGCATCCATTGATGCTCTCTTAGGGCCCCGAAAAAATCAAGCCCTTCTTGCCTGATTTGAAGATTTTGCTAGGATCCACCGCTCCAAGCTCTGTCTGAATACCCACTTTTTACATCAACACTTCACAAGCCATAAGCAGAAAACTGTTAACACTTTCCTACTAAAAAGCCAAACATGACAGTGTTAAGGGGCACTTGATAAAACTTATTTTCAGCACTTGCCACTGAAAGTTGATATTTTCAGTGATTTTCACTAATTCAGATAGTTTGGCAAATCCAACTTATTAAGGGAGCGTTTGGATCATAAGTTACTTAAGATAAGCTACTTATGCCTTAAGTAGCTTATCTTGATTTCTACTTATTAAACTGAAGTGATTAAGTAACTTTAAATAAAAAAGCTACTTATAATTGATCATAAACCAAACTTATCTCAAATAAGTTACTTATCTTTTTTCTTTTTCTTTTTGGTTTTTTTTTTTATAGAAGACACGGGGTGTCCACACCTCTTTTTTGAAGTGAGACTAATCCCTGCGGATACACGCAATCACCCACAACCACGTGTATCGGGTAAAGCCAAGGAGGGGAATCGAACCCTCACCTATAGGGAGCAAAGCTATGGTGAAGACCATTCGCCCAAACCTCGTTGGGTAAATAAGTTACTTATCTACTGCTGTAAGTAAAAAAATTTAACTTATTTGGTGGTATCCAAACAGGCCCTAGGCGCTTAAATTAATTTTCACTGTCTTTTTTTCAGCTCCCCTCCCTTCACTCCAGGGCTGAATGCTGAAGGTGGTGGCCCATTAAAATTTCTTTTTTCACTTTTAACTAAAGCATACCTAAAATTATTTCAAATTTACAATTCATCACTTAAATTAATTTTCAGAGCTTCTTTTTTTCAGTTTATCAAACGGCACCAAATCTAAGGTTTTTCCAACTTAAAAGTTTTACAAGCATCCAAACAACCACCTAATCTGAATGTCCCCATTTTTACAGTAGTAGTAAAAAAACACAACGCAAGAGCTTTAAACACTTTACAAGTTGTAGACATTTTACTGCCTCTTTCTCATCTGTATAGTGTTTGCCATTAAACGATTGTACGGGCATCCAAACAACCCCTTATAGGTGAGCTACCATATATTATAATCTACCCGACGTGCACTGGATCCAATCTCTAAAATTGAAAGTCGCTGGCTGACACGTCCGCCGAGTCAACTCGTCCGATCCCGAGTAATGGGTTTATTTTAATGGCGGAGTAAAAAGGGAAGGAATAAAAAGGACGGTCATGAAAGATCAGATCGAAAGGAAAGAGAGAGAAGTACAGTTTGAATTTTCACAATGACGAAAATGCCCTCGAATGGATTCTTAGAGAGAGAGAGAGAGAGAGAGAGAGAGAGAGAGAGAGGCACGAGCATGGAAAGCATACCTTTAACGGAGTAGGACTCGTCTTCGTAAAACGGTCCAGATCTGACCAGACGGAATCGGACAGGTATCGGAGCTCGTCCGATTTCGTATCGGCCGTCCCGATACAGAAGACTCGGAATACCTTCTCCCGTTCTGACATTTTCTTTCCGATTTTCGGATTCGGACTCTTGAGGGCGGGATGGTTTCTGCCGGGAAACGGGGAGAGGATAGCAATGAAGTACCAGAAAAGGCTAGTGGACTCGCTCCGACTGCTGTTTGAAAGTGAACTCGCCTCGCACGTGGTATAGTGGCACGAGTGCGAGATCAGAGCCGCCCTTCAGGGCATCCCAAGTAGGCGCCGTAATATAAAGACAGGCCTCTACGATCACCAGGTGGGCCACACTTATACAAACAAAGGGTCTGTTTGGATTTGCGTATTGTATCGTATTGTATCATATTAAGGTCGGTTTTTACAATATACCTAGTTCGTATAGGAGCTGGCATCCAAACGTACACATGCGAGCGCGAATACAGTAAGTCCTGTTTGATTTTCCAATTACATAGGTAATTCAAGGTAAATGGGTAATAATTATTTACCTATGTATATCTGGCTGAATTTCCAAGGTGACGTTGACCGCCACCTTTCATTTATAGCACTCCTCACGTTGACCGAGGAGAAAAATATTAAATTACGGAGCCCACCATAATGTGCGGGTCTTATCCACACCGTCCATCCCTTTAGCCAACTTATTTTAGGGCATGCGCCAAAAAATGAGGCAGATCGAAAGATCAAGTGGATCACAATACAAGAAACAATGGAAATTGAACTCCTACCATTGAAAGCTTCTCGAGGACTCTAAAAGTTTTGGATCTAGCTGATATTTTTGTTTTCCCTTTATCCATGACTGTGTGAGCTTATGAACGGGTTGGATGACAAATAAACATCAATGTGGGCCCTAAGGAGAAAACAACTTTCAACCATTGACGTCTTAATAATCATTGTTCCCTAAGGTGTGGTCCACTTGAGCTTTTGATTTTCCTTATTTTTGGGTTCATGTCTTAAAATATATTTTTTAAAAGGATGGATGGTGTGGATAGCTAACATATATCATGGCAGGGCCCACATATTTAAATCAATAATAAAAAGGTACTGGATGAATCTTCTCGAAACGTAATTCCTGCTAATATCAAACGAGGTGGAGTAAGTAAAAGGGACGTATTTCCATGTATTTACCAGGGAAATTAAAAATAGATTGAAAGAAGAAGCCACTGCATCGTGCAGTGCAGCGTCTCTAATGCGTTGTATTTTCGCACGTAGGGATGTGGATTCGGCATTACCCTGCTGTACCGACCTCGGCATAGCCAGCAACTCTGAGAAGTCCAGCTTGATGTATGAATTTTTATCCATGCCATCCACCCATTTTTTTCATATTATTTTAAGAGATATTTCCAAACAATAATCAGATCCAACAGCCAAGTGGACCACACCAGATGAAGCAGTAGTGACGATGATGCCCACCGTCGAAACCTTCCTAGGGCCCACCGTAATGTTTATCTTCCATCCAACCTATTCATAAAGTCACATATACCGTAATGCAGGGAAAACACAAATATCAGCTTGATCCAAAACTTGTGGCCCCCAAGAAGTTTCAACGGTAAACGTTTAATCACTACCGTGTGGTCCACTTGAGCCTTGGATCTTCCTCATTTCTATACATAAAATCTCAAATAGTATGGAAAAATGTGTAGATAGTGTGGATGAAACGCATACATCATGGTGGCCACCCAAGATGTGGGGCACGTCTTGGGTGGAGCATATCACTAAAATAGGCTGATCAAGCAATCCTACCCAGTCCTAATATGTCGTTTCCAGCATTGATATGTACAAGAAATTGTATACTTGCCCGGACAATACATTCTATCCAAACATTGGTTAAAGACATTTTGATTTGGATGTATTCTGAAAATGGCCAAATGTATACATGAAGAGTAGCATAATACAATACAATATAGCCTTACATACGAATCCAAACAGGCCCGAAATCACCAGTGATTTTGGATGGCAAGCGGATTGCGTCCTTCCCACGCCCGTCTCTAACCACGAACGAGCTGATCTGTGTCGGGCTTACCATTATGTATTTGTTAATCCATGTCGTCTATTCCTTTTCTGAGGGTTGGATCTGCCTCATTTTTAGGCATATTTGGAGCGTGAACTTGAAACCTACTGGATTCGGACCCCTCCAGATTTCAAATCCTCCCGTTGTGTTTGGCACCGTGAGTCAACTTTAATTCAAAAGAAGGTATGCATGATATATTTACAGGGGTTTAAATTTAATTACTAAATCAATTTTAATATCTCTAATTAGTGAGGTATGTAATGTTTGAAATAATGGTTGTAATAAGCCCATTGAAATATATGTTTTGCTAAAAAATGATGAAATTCCAAGTATCAGATGGGCCACAAGCACAAGATCATGTTTGGATGCCTAACTAACATTTTTTAACCGATGATTTACATGGATAACGTTTGGACAGTGTTGATCATCGTATTAAAATAATTATAATGATGCAATTGACAATCTAATTGTTTTTGTATATCACTAGTGAGCCACGTGTTCAATAGAATAATAGTCTGATGACACACATGTTACACATGCAACTCTTGAATAAATTTTAGATGTAATCCAAGTTATTGGACCCTTTTTGAGGGGATTTGAAACCCCTGTATTTCAAACCCCCGTTTATTTTATGCTGTCAAACAACCAGCTCAACCCCCTCAAATCCACGGTGCTAAATGACCCCTTAAAATAATCTCGGAAAAGCGATGTACGGTGTGGATTAACATATATATCACGGCGGGCCCCACACAGATCAGCCCGTTCGCGACTAGAGACGGGCGCGGTAGGACGGAATCCGCTTCCTTTTGGATGCATGTAATCTGGACGGTGTGGATCTCTGGACGAGCCGGTCCTATCTGACCGCGTGTGACTCACGTCACGTCCACGTGTAAGGCGATTGCACTTCCACAAAAGGATTTGGGTCTATGTTTGAATGATCGAAACCGTTTCTAAGATGATATTCACCGTGGATGGGGATACCCAGATTGAAATCTGGACCGTTTACCGTCGTTTCTTGAGCCAAGATTAGGATCTTTTAATCTTGAAGTAGCGGGTATCGGCTGCGTATCTCGTCAACGGTTTGGATCATTAACACGACCCCACCAGATCCAACGGTTTTGAGGTTGCGATTTCGATAGTTTCTTCATCTTCTCCATTTATGTGAAGGACACTAATTGTACGGATGGGATGACATGATTGTTATAGCTTTTATGCTGTGGGGCGACCAGATGTACGATCATGATTTGTGAATGAGGGGCGATGAAAGAAGACCGGTGGATTCAGCATCGAGCGCAGGGGTGGAGTCTAGATTCAGCATACATGGACCGTTTTTAATTTCTGGTCATTCAGCCACTGTGCAGTTGGCACGTAATAAAGCAATCCGGACCTCCAGTCGTAGGTCCCTTTGTATGCGGACAGTGGACCAAAAATACCATTGGTTGGATGATCTCCATCATCAGCTTTTGTCTAACCAATCTCTGTAAAGCATCCATTTGATGACTACCAATCAAAGGGCTCCGATCAGTGTTATTTCCCACAGTATGCCAAACTTTTAAATCACCGACCTTTACCGCCCTTCCAAAATTACTTTACTACACCGTTGCCTTTTTGTACGGTGCAGTTTTGCTTTCCTACTACGGATTTTAATCGTAGCTATTGGAAAGTAAAAATTTCAGCTAGGAAATATTAAGTTCACCGATCCGAACCTATCAGTACGGATTATTACCGTATCTATTTCCCGGCTAACAAGAAATTCAACGAGCCTATTCCTGCGAATAGCTACGGTTATAATCCGTAGCTATAAATCCATCTGTTTTAACCCCATAACTCAGCCCAAAATTCAAGCGTATCCAAGGCGATGATACCACAAGAAATAGTAGAGATAATAATTTCCACCGTTGAAACCTTGCTGGGCCATATAATGATGTTTATTTGTCATCCAACTTGTTCATACGATCATACAAACACGGATGAACTGAAAACACAAATATAAGCTTGATCCAAAACTTCTGTGGCCCCTAAGAAACGTTTAATGGTAGAAGTTCAATTCAACTGTTTCCTGTGGTGTGGTCCATTTGAACATTGTATATGCTTTATTTTTGAGGTAAAGCCTTATAATTATCTGAAAAAATGGATGGATGGAGTGGATAAAATACATAAATTATGGTGGACCTCACAGAGTTTACTCAGTACGCTAAGTGTTGTGAGTTACTTATTACGCAATCCATTTCAAAAACTTCATACCGTACAGTTAACCCCTAGTGCATCTCTAGTTGACCCCTCCCATCTCCACACACATACTTCATCAAGAGCCTTTGGATGAATGGTTTAACTCACCGTCGTGGTCTTTTAAAATAGTCAGTCTCTCTCAAATTTATCACTATGGAGGAGAGATAAAGAGCCGAAGTCCTTTCAAGTAGGTCAAAGAAACACAAGCCATCTACAGAGGACTCAATACTGAAAGGTAATGATGAAGGAAGGAAGGAGGGGAATGAATCTCTTTCTCCTTTCTGGCTCTCTCCTCTATCCCTTATAAGGAATGTGAGATTAGAGGGAGATACTATTTATGGTATTCCATCACTCTACAATTTTCCATATGCTCCTATTGTATTGAAAATTTGTAATTTGTTTCCATCCCATGCACCTATATTCGATTAAATGCTTTAACTACCATGGCTATCTATCAAAGACCCAATGCTCATTAGATCAAGTGGTGAATCCTGTATGTAAGTCATTAAATTATCATCAAATGTGATTAAAATATTTTTAGTGATTAAAACGAAAATTTTAACAGTTAAAAATACTGATAAGACCTATCAAAATATTGGACTAGAAAAAACCACTTGATAAACATATTATCTTTTGAGTCGAAGTCATAAGTGAGTTCATAGGAAAACCAATGAATTGCTTGTTGACCCATGTAAGTTTTAGTGGACATTAATGGATATTTTCAATTATATTCACTCTTATTGGTTGCATGATAACCTTGAAAAGTGAACTTAAATACACATAATCAAGAGCTTGAGCCTTCACACGTTTTTAAGTTCAAGATTTAATTGATTTCATTGCATACTAAAGTCGATTATAGTCAAAGCATGACAAGCCTATTGATGTAAAGACTTAACCTCAATTCACCAATTCAAGTGCCCAATTGGTCCACCTTATCCATGGTAGATTTTCACTTGTATAGGGCAAGGTGAAGGCACGCCGACTCATCATCATGCCCCATGGTGTAGACCGAACCTCACTTGTCATCAGTCCCCTTGTACAAGATAACCACATACAATATAATAGCAACTTGTTTCTCCTGAAACCTGCAAAGTGATTATCGTACAAGGTATACCCTTAGTGTTGGTTCTCGAATTCGGTCATGTGAAACACGTACGAGGGTTGCGGGCATGACAAATTAAACCGATTGAGTTCGATTCAAGCATTGACCATCAACCCCCTAGCATCGAGATGAAGTGAGGCTCGGTCATGGCTTGTCCATTTGTTTATTCAGCCAATTGTTGTGCGCTCGTTACTCAGGTGACTGACGGAGGTGGGGGCTCTTCCTCCAAATGAGCTTCTTTTTTTCTTTTCTTTTCTTTTTTTTTTTTTTTTTGCATTGGAAACCCAAGGACTTGTGAAGGTGCGATTGTTGTATACTCAAAATGAAAAGAAAAAGAGATAGATGCAGTGCGAACATGTAAATAAGTTACCATTATAAAGGGATCGTTCACCTATTTAAGAGTAGTAGACCGCTTTCGAGAGCAGTGTGTTAATGAGTGAAGTGCAGACAATACTAGAAATTACAACTATGGTCGCTCTAACGTATGAGCTTCAATGGATAGGCTTATAAGCTATTGTTTTCCTTCAAATCTAGCACACAGGCGTATAGGAACAGACTAAATCTAAATCTACACAAAGGGTACGTTGTTGTTGAGTAGGGAGAGACTAAACAAGAATACATAGTGTTGTGCTGGATTGATTGTTGTGTTTGTTGTTGGGTTCGGAGAGAATCCTTTTTTAGATTTGCTTCCAACGTGTATAAACTTTTAGAAGAAAGACAAGAGAAAAACTGTTCATCCACGCAACTCCCTTATATGCAACCAGCTAGAAAAAAAGCAGTTGCACTTCATTGACCATGATTTTGCCGTATGAAAATGTGCTTTAAGGTTGATGTGACTTGAACAACCGTACATTACTACTCAAAAGAAACTAAAATTTCAAAAATACTTAAATACAAGCTAATATCCAAATACTCGGGACATATATCTCAAATATCTTTTATACCATGTGGTAACATTAATACCATTTATATGATCCACACAAATTTTGGTTCAAAAGGTAAATCGTCTTGTCTGGAATTCAAAAGACACCCATATAAATCCCTCTCTTTTAACCATGATCGTGTATGTTTTAAAATACTCCCATACATTAATCATGGCATAATCAGATGGCCACGTAGAACGATGGTGGCCATGATTTATGTTTGGAAGTAACCTGTTATATTCATATTATCAACGGACAAGGTTTACGTTGGTTTTCAAGGTGACAACTCCAACACCATCCAAGGGCCTCATAATTTGGACAGTCTAAATTAACATACCCGTTTCTATCTTGCAGTGATGCCATGAAGAGAACCACCACTTATTAAATGGCGATGACCGTTGACCGGCAACCCCGTGGCTAAGGGCCTGTTGGGTGAACGGTCCAGATCATACCTAACGAAATGCATGACTGAGACATGTAAATTATACAATTCATCTTTAATTAATTAAAATGATGTCAAAGTGACTTTTATGATAATCACGGTCAGAACTCCATTATGGGCCCCACCAGAATCAGTATGATCCAACTGTTCATTGGTGGGCCCGCTGAAGAACGGATATGCTCTGAAGAGCTTTGATAAGCCCACAAGCGTGTATAAGACAGATCATATACACGCCACAAACATCTAAACAGGTTGAATGGCCACCTGATGGATGGCTTGGATTTTACACCGATCTGCCACGCTGGCACAAGTGGTGGTCTGTACATGAGCTGCGGTGTTGGACGTCTGGGCTTATTAAAGCTCTTGGCTGAGAATTGTTGTACTTTTGATGATATAAACCAGGCGACTGGAGGTCTTTTGCCTATTGGACATGGACAGTCCTGTTTCTCTTTTCAACCATCCGTCTGAATGGAAAAAGATCTGAATCGTCGGATCCGAGAGCTTTGGCCAATGGTCAATCGATTGTGAAGCCACTGAATGAACCGTTCAAGTAAAAGGTTGTGTATAGTATATTTCCCCTAGGGTGCATGTGGCAGCGGACAAGGTGGATCAGGACCGTCCATCTAGTGGGATCCACCGTTGATGGCCCATGGTTAAAAATTAAGTTGAGTTAGGTTAGGCTACACATCCGTTTGGTGGCCTTCAAATGGACGGTAAAAGATAAAGTTGGTGAAAGGTCGACACACGATGGGTGTGGGGGGTGCATTTCCAGCATTGGATGATATAGCAACGTCACATGTTGGTTACCGGATAAGTAAATGGTACCAACCATTAGAGCTGGGTATTGAGTTGAGTCGGACCGAGTTGGGGTTGACCCGACTTGATTCGGTTTAATTTGAAATAGGCCTTACCTGAACTCGACTCGAGTTAGTACCTTTACGGCTTGAGAAGGTCCATGCAAGCCGATCCAAGTTGATGACTAAGGACTGGTTTGACTAATCCAAACTGCCCAGGCATATTCCTCTGAAAAGGTGGAGATTTGATGAGTCCCTCCTCATTACTTGGTTTCGATGAAATCGAACCGTACTAAGTCGGTTTTTCGAGTTCGCACCAATATCATCGATCAAGAGATGAGAGAGAGAGAGAGAGAGAGAGAGAGAGAGAGAGAGAGAGGAGGAGGAGGAGGAGGAGGAGGAGGAGTGGAGATGGTGGTGGGTGGTGGGGGTGTTGGAAGAGGGTGTTTTTAAAGGATTTCTAAGGTTTGGGGAGGAGAGAGAATCGAGAGAGAGAGAAAGAGGGGAGGAGGAGGCTATCTCGTAGGAGGAGATCCAGAGGAAGGTTTGATCCAAGAGTGTGTGCTTGTGATCGGTTGTAACGTTCGCTTTATAGTGGATGTGTTGGGGTTTTTATGCCTTGCACAAACAAAATCGTCTTCTCTCGAGGATCATATAAATCCCTCTCTTGTAACCATGATCGTGTATGTTTTAAAATACTCACATACATTGATCATGGCATAATCAGATGGCCACGTAGAACCATGGTATGGATAATAAAGCAATGAAATAAATCAAACAAGGTTTATCAATCACACACCATCCAAGGGCCTCATAATTTGGACAGAAATTTTATCTTGTGATGCCAAAGAGAACCACCACTCAAAGAGGTAAAAACCTGTTGGGTGAACGGGATACCTAACGTCCTGAGACATGTAAATTATCAATTCATCAATCAAAGTGACTTTTATGAAGTAGAACGTTTATGGGCCCCACCAGAATCAGTATGATCCAACTCACGCTGAGAACGGATGGATGAACACATAAAGAGAAATAGAGAAAACATCTAAACAGAATGACCTGATGGATGGCTTGGATTTTACACCGATTATGGAAAGTGGTGGTCTGTACATGAGCTGCGGTGTTGGACGTCTGATATAAATTGGCAAAGTAGAAAAACCTCTTGGACATGGACAGTCCTGTTTCCCATCCGTCTGATAAAAAGATCTGAATCGTCTCTTTTGGCCAATCTCTCTTGTGACCTTTGATAACCGTTCAAGTAAAAGGTTGTGTATTTTTCTCAGGGTCAACACAAGGTATCCAGGAGAAAATCTAGTGACCACCGTTTTTGGTTATAGTTTTAGGAAACTCCTTTCCTTCAAATGGACGGTAAAAGATAAAGTGACACACGATCATTTCCAGTTGGATGATATAGGACTTTGGTTACCGGATAAGTATCTAGAGCTTATTGAGTTGAGTCGGACCGAGTTGGGGTTGACCCGACTTGATTCGGTTTAATTTGAAATAGGCCTTACCTGAACTCGACTCGAGTTAGTACCTTAAACTGATCCAAGTTCGGTCTGACCTGGACTAATCCGGACTGAGTCCGGCACCGGTCAAAAGTACTAAGTCGGTTCGAGTTCGCACCAATTCAGATCAAGAGATGAGAGAAGAAAAAGAGAGATCAGAGAGAGAGAGAGGAGGAGGAGGAGGAGGAGGAGGAGAGTGGTGATGGTGGTGGGTGGTTCTCGGGCTTAGAGAGAGAGAAAGGAGGAGGACGAGGAGAGATGGTGGTGGGTGGTTCTCAGGCTTAGAAGAGGAGGAAGATGAGGGAGGGAGAGAGATAATTTAGATAGGTCCAGGTCGGGTTGGGTGTGGCGTATAGATTAGAGATACTTAGAAATTTGAATTTTGTATTATATATATACTTGAATCCGAGTCAAGTTGATTTCGGATCAAATCAAGTCTGACTGGATCGAGTTTCGGGTAGAGTTGGGTCAAGTTATTGGGTAACATCGAACTCTACTCGATTTGATTCGGTTTGAGTGAAGCGTATTGGGTTTAGACAGACTCACTCATTCGATTCGGGTTGAGTCATGTCTGAGCGAGTCGGATTAGTTGAGTTAGGTGAGTCAAGTCGTCCCGTGCCTAGTTCTACCAACCATATAAACGTCAGATTGGTTCAAATGTTGATGGATCTAGACCATCCAATCAGCGGACCTCCTCTTGAGTGAACTGTAGGCTCAAAACCCCACAGATTGGAACTTCATAACCATCCAACCATCACCCGATTTGGGGCCGTTAATCCAAGAAAAAGGTATATACATTGAACGGCTAGATACACTCGATTGCAACAAATATAGAAAACCAACATTCGGGTATGATCACATGGGCCACACTAGAGGGAAAGACATTGGGTAGGGGGAAGCCGACATAGAAACTTCCGGATGGCATGCAGGGTCCACGGATGGACACCAACCGCTCAACTGGCAGCAGCCTGAGTGGAGATACCTCGTTTCAACAACACTTGTGGTCTTTGTATCGATCCCTAGTGGGGGTGGCTAACATGGAGTGTGTGTACTGACATGGGTGTGTACTAACATGCTAACCTTAAAAAAAAAAAAGAAAAAAAAAAAAACGATGGACACCAACCATCCAGCCCATTCATCAGTTGCACCCCGCCAGGAATGAACGGACGCACCCAAACTCATGCTCCTCTAAAATTTAGGTGGGCCACAACAAGTAAATATAGGTTTTAGGAGTGATTTGGTTTCTCCTCTAAGATTTTTGGTAGGAATGACTCTTTGAATGTACGGTTCCCATGAGGTATACTAGATGGATGGTTTGGGTTTCACATACATGTCATTGGTGGGCCCAGATAGATCGAATGTACCGTAATGACTCATTACTATATGTTAAAACGCATGTGATCACACACCATGATCATATAATAACACCGTACATGAAAATTAATATTAGGACAAGGTAGTTGTGGCACGAACCAATATGCCATGATTGATTTTGGATGGACAATTGAATTGAATTGCAATAACATGTATCATAACGGGAGGTAATGAAAGCACGTGGAATGACACACCATGTGATTGGACATGACCCAAAAATAGGCGAATTGGACAGTCGAGTGGGCTACTACATTTAAAAAAAAAGTTGAGATGGGAAGTATCCCATTTAAAATCATTCAAATTTCTTTGTGGGGTCCATTGTCTTGTGTATATGCAATCTAAGCTCTCAATTGGATTATTTCAATCCTTTGATAATTTGGTTCTTTTGCTTTGACTATGAGCTGTAATTATATTTTCTTTACGATCGAAGGATCTAAATATTCAATCTGATAGCCATTTCAGGAATCCCCAATCCAAGAAGAGCCCAAATAGATAAACGATTAGGATCATTAGAACAAACCAAAATCAAGTGGCTAGAATCCCAATGCATCATATTGCATCATAAAATATAAAATCCCAATGTTCCTATTTCTCATCAAATTGAAGCTATAAAAATTAGCCTCATCCAAAATTATTGAAGCAAGCCACATCACATGAACTTGGAAATTTCAGGCATAAATTTATATTTTACCACTGCTCAGGCCTATATTAGTTTTTTTTTTTTTTAATATCTTGTATGTCCAATGAATATAAGCATTCTTCTCTAAGAGAGACAATGGATTTTATATATACAACATGGTGGGCTCTACACAGTTTGGGTGTTGTTGGAAGGTAGTTTGGTCATTAGCGAAAACATCAACTTAATCAAACTAACAAACACCCCCACACACTCACGTGGTAGTGAGATTTCACCACCTATGGGTACTTGAACCCTTAACCCGGTGTTGAAACTCCTTAAGAGTTCACCCCTGGAGCAAGAGTAAAAACCCGAACCCTTTACTGAGATATAAACAAGATAATGATTAAGTAGTAAATTATAAATATCCTAATCAAAACCCATATTATGTTTTGTTTGGTAAAGTCATGATACATGTTAATCAAAACTTTATATTGAAAATAAATATAAATCGAAAATGGAAAATCATCTTTAATGGGGCAAGTCTCATAATATGGAGCATTGGATATGGGTGTCATAAGGTCCAATGTGGACACCCATTTGCTCGCAAACGGGGCATGTTTGGGGCACATAAATTTGGGCCTTTTGTTCCGGCTTCTTGTCGTCGACTTTCTTCTCGTCTTGCTTCTTTTGACCACCACCTGCATCCTGTTTTGGGGGAGCAGGTGGTGGACCAATGCTTACGACTTCAGCAGATTTGCCGGTTTTCCTTACACGACTAATGACTCGAAATGGGTCTGCATCTCCGGTGACTGTTAAAGTTCCCTTAGCTGCATCCAACTCGATTTTATCTACACCTGCCAAATAAGTAGTGTGAAATTAAAGACTTAATGTTACTTTCAGGTATGCTGATGCATAAAATAAATTATAATTGTAAAAAATAGGTATCTTTTGATGAAGAAAAAATCTTTTTAATTGACTATAATCCTTAGATATTAATATTTTGCATGCCTAATCACATGTCATATTTTACCCTTAACAATTCTTATTATATAAAATAGAGATATGCATTAAAAAATCTCATGGAAGGCTTGATGTTTTTTAAATTAATTAAAAAAATATATTTTTTTAATGTAATTAAAAAAGCTATTGAATTAATTACACAAGTGGATTCAAGAGGAATTCAAGCCTAAAATATACGGTGTTTAAAATGAAATTGCTTGAAGCAAGTGCATCAGAAATGAAATTGCAAAATGTTTGAGACAGGACGACGGTTCATCATCCACACCGATCTTGAGGTGGGTCCTGTAGATGATGGCTCAATATTCAAAATAAGCGTGGATTGGATGATCCTAATCATCTTCCTGGTGGGACCTTTCCTGGTCAACCCTGAATACCACCATATTCATTATTATACCTTCTATTTATAATCTGAATTGGATGGTTAAGATCATTTGATCAGTGAGATCTTCCTATTACAGTGAATCTATGGTGGACCCACCCAAGGAATGGTCTGGGTCATGGGCTGCTGGTCCATGAGGAGCATCTTAAAAAATGGAATTAAAAAGCAAAATGGCAGAATAATATAGGAACCAAGTAATCAAAATAACTACATAAAAGATTTCATCTTTTACATAATTACGAAATAAAAGATGTCTTTATTTTTAGGATTTAACCGTAATTTTTTTTCCCCTTTGTAATCAATCAAAGATTTTTTGTGTGTGGATCCCACGAATCAGCAGCCAGTGTTGTCACTTACTTTCGTAGGTATCAAATGATAAAAATGGCACGTACGTGTGAGGGCACAAAACCATTGATTCACTTAACGTGGTTGGGCCATACACCCAATCTCATCTGATTGGACAATCCCAACCTTTCAGCCAGAGGTTTAAAAAAATAATAATAATAATAAAATCTATACACCTTCCTCAAAATTCCTCCGAACAAATGGATTGGATTATCCAATCCATGAGATTCTTGATCACTAGTCCATCTAAGGTGGGGCCCCGTCTAGTGATCGGCTTTGATCTCATACATACACGGCACTGGATATTAATATTCGATTACCACCGTGCGTTTGGTTCCATCAAATTTGATGAATTATCATGAAATCAGTATATCTCCACGATATTCATGAAATTTGGTGCAACCAAACACATGCACCTTAGAGAGAGGAAAAAAGAAAAGAAAAAGACCTAGGTATGAAAAGCTCTTCTTACCTTGTAGACCTGAAACTGCCCTTAGTATCTTCTTCTTGCATTTTTGGCATGAAATATCAACCTTGAGGACAGTCCTTTGCACCATGGAAGAATTTTTCTTTTCTCTTCAATCCTAAAGCAAATGACCATTGATCATTATAAGGTGATTAGTTAAATGCCCACCAGCAGCTTCCTTTAAAGGATCTTTGGGTAGTTCACCTTCCTCAGCAATCTGTTAAAAGATGTTGTTCAACGAGGAAGCTGGCATCTATCATTTGTCAGCGTCCCTTTTCATTTTTCTATGGGAAGGATCATTATCTCATATATATCGATCAATATATATATATATATATATATATATATAACCAATGTTTGTATGGACTTAATCGGTAAACTCTATTTTAAATGATTTTTGTTGGTTATTCTTATGCAATGGTGTTTTGTTGAAATGGTCCTAGTTGAAATGGAATCCAACATGGCACGGCATGTTGATTCGAGGGTGCAACCGTGGCGGCATGGCGTGACATTTGTCGTAATCTAAATTTTGCACATATGCTACCATGATTAAAAGAGTTGTCCAATCTCGAGTCGAGTTGGGACCCGCAAGAGTCCGATGTAAATGTATGTGTACTGAAATTTTTTTCTCAACATGGGCTGATCTTGGGCTGGGTTTGGACAACATGAAACCTGGCTCGGCTCAGCCCATCGACAATCCTAATTACATAGTAGAATAAAATTTTATTTTGGGTTGTTCTCATATTTTGGTTGCAATGTTGAATATTATGGTTAAGAGGGAACATTATTGAACCAACCGAAAAAATAATAATAATCATCGAGTCGCATCTCAAGAGTAGAGTTAGGAGCCCAAGCTCTATTTTCAAGGTGTGACAGACTTTCATGGTGTCAAACCAAACCAGGTCGAATCGAGTCGAGTCATCTAGTTGCATTAGACTTGTCCATTTCTTAAAAGCATTGGTGCACACCATCCATGGTGTTGTGGATGTCTTAAATCTGTAAATCAATAGGTCTGTTGATGCCATCGACAGACCGCTTGATACCATTGTACAAAGTTTAATGCCATCGAGTAAAGTTCAATGCCATCAGAAAAATCCATGTTTTCTTGCTTGGAATGTTTTGATGTTTTCTCGATGCCATCGAAGTCCCATCGAATGTGTCATCGAACATGAGTACAGAAGTACGCAGAGTTGCGTAAGTATGAGATTTGTTTCCTATTTCGATTGTGATTCTCTTAAAGGCTCGTAAGTGTGATTTGAGGCTTGTTTGAATTAGGTAATTTTATCTCTTGTAATTTTCTGCTTTCATAATACATTACTGTTGCTTTGTGCTGTGCTTTTTTCCCTATAAGGGTTTTTTTTTATGTTAAATTCGGTTTGTTTGTGATCGAACTTAATTGTGCGATCAGAGTAATTTGCTTGATTCATCTATGTGTGTTTCCGCAATTCCCTAACACAAGCTACCAATGAGTCCATTATTACCATGGTTGCAACTGGGCCTGGTGAAGGCGCAAGTCAAGCAGCTAGCGAAGGACCTCACAAGGCCCAGATTGGCCCACTAGCTATCGACAAGGTCCAGTGACAGATGGTCCGTTAAGCCCGGAAGTGTTAAAATAATTTGGGCTGTGCTGCTTATAAGAAGACTTCACCAACTTGTTGCATTCTCAGGCACACCAAACCCCAGGGCCATTTGGATGGCTAAACCACTCTCCAAAATTGGCCGGACCCAGTTACAACCCCACCAGTGATGATCGTTCAAGAAACTAGGACTTATGTAAAGGTTCTTTCCAGCCTTACATTAGGTAGAAGGGTCCCACCAACTCTTATTTAGGATTATCCCTTTCTTTGTTTACTTCTGTTAGGTGAACCGTTGCGCTTAGGTCTTGTCGACCACATGTTTGAAACCGTAGGCTAGGACATAAGCATTTGGGGTTGTACACGTACAAGGTCCGGATTTTGAACTGACCCAGCTGGGCGAATTCAATTTTTTTTAATTTTTCTTGGTCCAGGCCCAGCTCATCGACGGCCTTAAAAGTATTTTAGACTACTTTCCTTAATTGCATCAGCAGATTGACATTATACAGTAATTCAACAAAAACAGCTTCTAGAAGATGGGAATTTTCACATCTACTTTCAATTTCTTTGAAAGGAATTTACTTATTTACCAGGCTTGTTTGGGTTTTCCAGAGATTGAGATTTGAATGGATTGAACATCCAGATTACTTAGCTGACCAGGCATAGCTAGACTGAGGATATGACCATTCACTCTGTAATTGAGTGGCACATGGGGTGATGTGCATGAGATCTAACCGTCCATCAGGTTGGCTTCTTCATGTGCACCTTGGAAACAAAAAATCAGGCCGTTCCAAATCTTAGGTAGGCCACGCTGTAGGGAAGAGTTTTTATGGGATGTGAAGCATTAGTTGAGTGTGGGGCCGACGGTGGTGGTTATATGTGCCATCCAACCTGTTCGTCTAATGCGAATTAGCAGGATAAATGGACATTCCAAAAATCACGTTATTCCGAAGCTAAGGTGGCCACATCACATGAATTCACTGCTTCCTATGGTGGGTCCCACCTGAGTTTTGGATCAGTGTGATGAGGCCCAACATTAGGTGGCTCACTTAATAGACGGTGTGGATCTCATGTACCTGAAGTCGTTCACTTCATGAAAGCATAGGCATGTGCAAACACCTTTTGAATCTATTTATTTCTCTTTTTTACTGCACTAACCTAACTGTACATAGGCATAAAAAGGAAGGTCTGGTGCTAACTTAGCCTAACTGGGGGACATGTATCAGATCCATCCCGTTCATCAGGTGTGCCACCAAATTTTCACCATGGATCCTAAAAATCAGTCTAATCCAAGACTTAAGTGGATCACACGGTCAAACACTTACATTTGCATTTTTTGGACAATAAAAAATGGTCCATACAACTGCAGCTTTTCATTCAATCCAAACACAATAACGATCATAAAAATGTCTAAGGTTTCGTTTGATCACACCAAATATCATAAAAATTCTTATATTTTGCACCAAATTAGAACTGATTAACCATGAAATATCATGATATTTGGTGCAACCAAACGCAGCATTATGGATGTGAACATATCAGACTTAAAAAGTGGAATCAAATGGGGGAGGGAGGCATCAATATTTCAATGCCTCATCTCATTGCTTATGTAACAAAGATAAAATATAATATAAGAACTGATCAGCTACAAACATTTCATCTCTCCTGCCACCATACCACTTGTGTAGGACATCCAGTGCCATGAAAGTGGTAGGCCCACCATCAAGATCGCCTTAAAGAAAAATCAGGCCGGTCTGATCATCAGGTGGGTGGGACACACCGTTGGAATCAATGAACAACCGATGGACTGACCCAACATATTGGTCGGACCCACCTAGTGAATGGATCATACTGATTTTCGAAGAGGGTATCTTTAATGGTGGGGCTTACCTTTTTCATGGTACTGATGTCTTGTATAAGTGGCATGCTCTTACTTTTCTCCCAGCAGGTTTCAAAGAGGGAGAATACGGTGCTGGTGTCGAGACTTGTACTTTACGCACTACAGTACGTTTGTATATTGTCATTTCCGCTTTTAAGCTTCTTGGAATTAGGTGGGAATTAAGTGGTATGGAATCTGAATTTTGAAACGATGGGTAGGATTTGATTAATCTTGGAAATTGTCATTTCCGGTTCATAAGGATTTAATGGTTGGATCAGTCCAATTTTCGGGCATCCAACCTTCAAAATCGGTTGGGCCCACTGTGAATGTATGTGATTTATCCACACCGTCCATCCATTTTTCCTGCTAATTTTAGGGGTTGATCCCAGAATTGAAGCAAATCCAAAGCTCAAGTGGACCATTCCAGAGTAAACAGTGCGGAATAATGATTTCCACCGTTGAAACCTTCCTAGGGCCATTAGTAATGTTTATTTGTCATCCCACCTGTTCATAAGATCACAAAGACATGGATGAAGAGAAACCACAAACATCATTTTGATCCAAAACTTCTTAGCCAAAAAGAATTTTTCAATGGTAGAGGTTCAATCACACTGTTTCCTGTGGTGTGGTCCACTTGAGCTTTGGATATGCTTCCGTTTTGAGCTCAAGCTCTAAAATTATCTGTTAACATGTATGAACGGAGTGGATAAAAATAAATAAATAACGGTGGACCCCACAGAGTTTACGTAGTAAGCTAATGGTACTGAGTTACTCAGTAGGCAATCCGCTTCCCAACCTTCGTTTGAAGAGCTCCCGTGGGATATATGCCTGCCCAAACAACCGCACGGGATGGACGGATGGGATATGACGATCCAATCCCTCCTAATACCGTGGGATTCGCCCGGCCAAACAGGCCCTTGTGAACAGGTTGGATGCCATATGCATGCGGGCCCACCGCCCCAACCCCCTCCTGATTACTTTTTGAAAACAAACAAGCCCACCGCCCTAAACCCTAAACCCCCACCGGCTTTTTTATGAATACCAGCTTCAACTTTCTAAATTGACCAGCCGTCGTATTTTGCTTCTTTGATTTGGAAGACTGACCATTTACTTTTCACCCATCATTTCGGTGACCATAAAATCAGATGGTAAAGATCAGATTGTTTAATCTGTGTTATATTCAGGCTATGCTTCGTTGCAAGGAGGGCCATTAATTTGACGGTCTTGATTGGTACGCATTATGCATTTGAGCATGGTTCGGTTGATGGGATAAACCGATATTCAACGGTCATTGTTCAGCCAGTAAGGCTATAAAAACTAATGGTTAGGATTGCCCGGTAAGTGTGGAATTGAATCATGGGCCATATTGACATGATGATGCAACCCGACTCAATTGTTTGATATTCTTATTTGAGCTTTCCCAAGTTAGCTAATGCACATGCCACCACATAAGCCAGCATAGTAGTCATGTGCTTTATCCAAGCCATCCATCAGAAGGGCACCACTACATAGATTACCTATCCCAAGAATGAGGTCGGTACGTTAGTTAGGTGGGTCAGAATTAACTAAACAAATGTATGGTTTTTAAAAAATCAGCTGAAATTTTCTAACCCGTCCAAGTTATTTCTAATATTATGGCACGCTGCACACCGACTGCATGGACCACCTTTGTCATTGGGCACTAACATCTCCATGGTGAGGTCCACCTGATGGATGACGTGGCATTCGTCTACTCGTACAAAGATGTGGGTTGAGCATAGCTCTTCTTATTGATGTGTGTCTAGAATACATGACTTCAGAAGTGGTACCAAACCAACTCAGATAAAGGAGGTTGCATTGTCATTGGAAGGCGGATTGCAAGTTAATGTAATCGGAAGCTGCATGGGGCCCACAGAGATGCCCGTGAAAAATCCACTCCGTCCATCAGTGTTGCAAGGCCAAAATAGGATGGAAATCTACAAATCCATTTATATGATCCTTAATTTGGCATAGATTATGGGGCATTTTGGCTGCACTAAACTCCATGAAATTTCATGAAGTGTGATGCAACCAAACATACCCTGCACTGTTTGGTTTTCCAATTACAATGGTAAATGGCTGTAAACTGATAATGATTATTTACTCTTGTATTTGTGTGGTGACATCACTTGCATTTGATTGCAACGATGATTATGATGATTTTGTTAAATTGTTAGTTCCACCCAGAAATTACCCTGACATCAGTGCATTTAAAATTTTTTTTTTTTTTTTTTAAGGTTTACTTGTTAGTACACACCCATGTCAGGACACACACTCCATGTTGGCCACCCCCGCTAGGGATCGATACCAAGACCTCAAGTGTTGAAACGAGGTATCTCCACTCAGTCTACCAGTTGAGCTATGTATCTGAGTGTGACATCCTAAAAATTACCCTGACATCACTTGCATTTGATTGCAATGATGATTTTGTTACATTGATTGTCACACTGAGAAATCATCCTAAAAATAATAGTTTTATAATGTGAAAAATGTAATGCCTACAATTTACTTTACCAACTTTCTTCACGAGTGTATTTGACTCTTGACTTACAGGCCATAATTCTCATTGGATGAAATAAACCTCCTGAGAAATCCCCAAGCAGAGAAAATGGCTGAGAATGAAATTTGTCACTACGCAACTTCGTCTTGCATGGGAGACTATTCAAGGACAAAAAAAAAAATACAAGGACTTTGAAAAAGAGAGACAAAAGCCACAAACATTCACATCTCTAGGAACCATCCAAGCCACCCAAAAAAAAAAAAAAAGACCAAAAAGAAAGATATGAAGTAGATCCATCTAGGCACTTAATACATTGAGATATGAATACACTAGGTTGCACCAAAAAATCGTTTTTGCGTCACGCCCGGAAGGGGTTTTACAAGATTAAAAAGGTCCGTTGAGCGCCTCATGGCTATGTCATAATAGATCCGAACACTTGCCCCGGATCGACTTCCATATCATAATTGCTCTAGTAAATAACTAAAGAAAATAAATAGATGGGAGATAGGAAAGAAAGGAAGTTATCCAACATATAAATACCCATCACTCAAAGGTTCACTATTTACTTGACAGTTGGTGGGTCTATCTTTATGTGTTTTCCAGAAAGAGGAATCAATGATTATTCATTCGCTGGAACCATAAGTAAAGATCCAGGTAGATAGGGATCCCATAAGATTGCATTTCATTTTTATGGAACCTGATCTTAGGAAAATCTCACCATCTGTTAAGGAAATTTGATCTAATCAGTTATAAAGATAATGCAACCACTTCAATTCAAGAAGAATGTTGAAGAATAAATGAAAAAAAAAAAAAGTTCTAAAACTTGGTGATTGTCTCAAAACTCGGGTGAGTCAACTCGACTGGCAAGATTTCAAGCTGAGTCTGACCTGGCCCGACTAGACATCGACTCGAGTCAAAATTTTGAACTATTATGAAAAGGATCTCAGGACAAATCTCAATATACAATTTTTTTTTTAATTTTTTTATAAAAAAAAAAAAAAAAAAAAAAAAACACCAACAAAAAAACAAAAGTTCACCATGGAATGTATTTCGGTACCTTGGTTTCATATCTTATAAACCAAAGAAAAATACAATTGTGTTTAAAAAAATAAAAAATTGGTTGCTTATCTTTGAGTTCTTATGACTGTTTTTCAAGAAAATGATATATGATATATACACCCAATGTTTCTTATGCCTGGAGAACTGATCACTTGCAAGCAATACTGTACGAAGGCATTCGTGAGGTCCATTTAGGGTGGGTCCTACCATGCTGTGTTTCTCACAAATGAGCTGACCATTGAATGCGTCAACCCATTTTAGGTCCAGGATCCAAAAATCAGCCTGATCCGTAATTCAGGAGGGCCACACCATAGGGAAACAGTGAACAAGGGAACATCCACCCTTCCAACTGCTTCCCTTGGTGTGGCCCACCTGAACAAGGTGTGCCGTATCGGTATCGGTTGGCGTAACGGTGACCTCCAAAACCGATACGGATACGGGGGCGTAACGGCCCGTAACGGCGCAAAATTTTTTTTTTGCCAAAAAAATATGAAAAAATATGGATTAAATCCGGAATATTCTAAGCATTCCAAATATGCATTCATTTATAAATTGGAACATGTTTATGGTGGTGTAACGGTCCACTCTTTGGTAAGTTGTATCGGACTGTCTAATGAATTTATGAACTAGATAACCTGAATTTGACTACAAAATTCATATATTTAATTTTCTAACTATCTACTATCAATGATAGATATATTAGAATGAATGTAATATGAAAATATCTTACATTTGGTGTTTGCAATTATTTTTGAGGAATTTCTCGAACATGCGTAAATAGAAAAAAATATAAAATGGCACCCCAAATCTATAAAATGCACATTAACATGTTCTACTATGATTAACACATCACATGGCATGATTAAAACAGCAAAACAATCATTAAAAAATGATTATTTGAATTTTTAAAAAAAGGCCATAATTAATGCGTAAATAGAAAAAAATATAAAAAAATTATAAAATGGCACCCAAAATCTGTAAAATGCATATTAACATGTTCTACTATGATTAACACATCACATGGCATGATTAAAACATCAAAACAATCATTAAAAAATGATTTTTTGAATTTTAAAAAAAAGGGCCATAATTAATGCGTAAATAGAAAAAAATATAAAATGGCACCCCAAATCTGTAAAATGCACATTAATATGTTCTACTATGATTAACACATCACATGGTATGATTAAAACATCAAAACAATCATTAAAAAATAATTTTTTGAATTTTAGAAAAAAGGGCCATAATTAATGCGTAAATAGAAAAAATATAAAAAATATATATAAAATGGCACCCCAAATCTGTAAAATGCACATTGACATGTTCTACTATGATTGACACATCACATGGCATGATTAAAACATCAAAACAATCATTAAAAAATGATTTTTTGAATTTAAAAAAAAAGGGTCATAATTAATGCGTAAATAGAAAAAATATAAAAAAAATATAAAATGGCACCCCAAATCTGTAAAATGCACATTAACATGTTCTACTATGATTAACACATCACATGGTATGATTAAAACATCAAAACAATCATTAAAAAATGATTTTTTGAATTTTAGAAAAAAGGGCCATAATTAATGCGTAAATAGAAAAAATATTAAAAAAAATATAAAATGGCACCCCAAATCTGTAAAATGCACATTAACATGTTCTACTATGATTAACACATCACATGGCATGATTAAAATAGCAAAACAATCATTAAAAAATGATTTTTCAAATTTTAATGCGTAAATAGAAAAAAATATAAAATATATATAAAATGGCATTTGTTGTATATCCATGTGGTCCATCCTTTTTGCCCACTTATTTCAGGGCATGGACCAAAAAATGAGGCTGATCCAAAGCTTGGGTGGATCACAAAATGGGCCTTAAGAAGATTTTAACGGCGGTCATTCAATCCCAATCTAGTGGTCCAATTGAGATTTTGATCCCTTCATTTTAAGGATCATGCTTTAAAATGAACTTGAAAAATTATGAATGGCATGGATTTACCATACATAAATCAAGGTGGGCCCCACCGCATGCAATAAAGCGAGTGTGCACCATGCAGCGTGCACTGCAGATTATACAAAAAAAAAAAAAAACAAACTGCGTGGCTGTGAAACAGCCACGCCATTCTTCGATTTTGCTGGAAAAAGAAAAGAAAGGAAAAGAGAGGGAAATGAAAAGAAAAGACGAAAACAGAGAGGGACCGAACCGAGAGAGAGAGAGAGAGAGAGAGAGAGAGAGAGAGAGAGAGTCATTAAGTGTATGAAGAATACAACCGCAATCAAGAAGAATTAAAGAATGCAAGAATAGAAGCAAGAAGAAGAATGAAGAAGAAGAAGAAGAAGAAGAAGAAGAAAGAAGAAGAAGAAGAAGAAAAGAAGAAGAAGAAGGTAAGTTTTTTTTTTTTATTTTTTTATTTTTTTTTTATTTTTTATTTTTTCAAGGCCCGTAACAGCCGTTACGGGTCCGTAACGGCCGTTATGGCCCGTAACGGCCCCGTAACGGCCGTTACGGTCACAAAATTCCATAACGGCCGTTTCGACCCCGTATCGCGTAACGGTGTCAGCCGTTACCGTTACGTATCGGCCGATACGGCCGTATCGTAACGGATACGGCACACCTTGCACCTGAATCACAGATAGAGCTGATTTTTTTTGGGCCCTAGGCCTAAAATTGGGTGATGCATCTGATGGTCAGATTTCATGTGAGAAGCACATCAAAGTGGGGCCCACCCCAGGCAGACCACACGAATGCGTTCGTGTGGTGGTACCGCTCGCGGGCGAGCATTTCATGTTATGCTTTTCCCCCCTAGGTAGTATAGCAGTACAGGCTTTATGAATAAAAAACAATGTAGGGGCGTAACTAGCACTTCCATTCTTTTCTTCTTCTTTTTTATTTTTTATTTTGTTATTATACTTATTATACATGCATTCCTTTTTATTTTTATTAGTGACAGAGTCAGTAGTAGAAGTAGATGTTGATCAGAAGGAACTTGATTGAACCACCTATGATTTCTCATTGCCGTTTAATGTGAGTTTTCATGTGAATTCTTTTAGATATCTTTGTTTGCAACAGGAAAAAAAAAAAAAAAACAACCAAAAACAAAAACTTAAAAGGATTCTAAAATGTAGATAGATCTAGAATGTTTATCCCAATTAAATTATTCCTTGTGTCTATATGTAGTTTACCATAAACTGAGCACACAAATGTGCCTCTGACGGGTTCGTCAACATAGAAATTGAAGTTCATGGATTCAATACCTCAAATGCTCATGGGATTGCATGGGCTACAGTCCGTGTTCTTCATCTGCATGTAGCGATTCACAATCTTCTGGTCCAATTCATAGTAGTAAACCATCCTTTTCAAAGGTTTCATATCCAGGTCAATGAAATATGCCTACAAGAAGCACAGAATGAGATCAGTTTTTCTTTTTCTTTTTTAATTTGATTGGTCCAGCTTCTGAAAATCTTGACTAGCTAGTAAAGAGAACGGGCAGGAAAAGGGACAGCAAAATCCTATTGTTTACTTGCATTTGCAATTAACAAATATGAAGGAATTATAGTTACTGATATGCAGGATTGCATAGATTTAGACAGAGGCTCTGATAGGCCCCATCGTGGAAGGAATAAAAATCTCCCAGTTTAGAAGATGCCAACTGTGCGATGTTTGGCCTCCTTTCAGTTAGACATTGATCTTGCACTACTCTTTAAGTCTTATTTGAGGGTACTGTTCAAGGATTGGGACCTTCCACCTGGGGAGATAGTGCAGCATGCCCCATCCATCAGATAAACAGCGGATCCATGAATTATAGGCCCTACATGTATTGAATCCTGTGCCTCAACAAGCTTTTATGTTGGTTAACCGAAATAAATCCGCACAAAAGGTAAGCATGTCCATCTCCTTTCTTTTTTCTTCTTCTTATTTTGGTAGATTGACTCGGTTCAGCGGCCAAAAACAGTACAGGCAAAGCCTGGGGGTTGGTCCCAGGATTCATTTGTCTTTCTAACCCATTTTGAAATGGTTGAAGGCATCCAAAAGTGAATCATAAACTATATACATGAATCAACATTCGAAAACTCACTGGTGATCTTGCAATTCGGCCAACCTGACTCGGTTCAGATGGGCTATGTTGGCCCCAAGTCCAAATTCTAAAATTACAAATAAATCAACCGTGTCAATAGAGTTGACCTTGAGTTTTTCGTTGACGTAGCTAAGTTGACATAGGAAATCCGGGAACTCAATTTATGAGCTAGGAATGAGTTTTTGAACATTGATCTCATCAAGAGACTAAAAGGCAAATAACCATATGGCAGGGTAATGAAAGATAAAAAAGCAATGAATCACAATAAATTGTGAAGAAAACAATTCAGTAGTAGTCAGATATCTAAAAGCTTTAAAATCATCAGAATAGTAATGCTACAAACATATATATAGCGACATGTACATAAATACATATGTAGCTGGGCCCATGCACGCCAGGGTGAGTTTGCATCAAGAAACAGAGTCTTTGAGACTAGGAAGGGATGCATACCTTATAATCAAAGTTTTGGTTAGTCGATTCTAGGAATACAGAGCTATTCTCAGAAGTTGAATCCCCATCTTTTGTAGGTCTAAAGCTAATCATCAGACTACAATCTTTGGCAGTTGCAGCTATCAAGTACTCCCTCACAATTTTCAGGCTTTCTTCCAACGAAAGAGAATGCAGGAATGAATATCGACGCAAGATTTCATCATTGCCCAAATTCTTGCATGCCATGCAAGGCTGAGAAATGATATCGTAATATGAATGAATTGCCCCTTCTATGTCAAAGGAATCAAACTTCTGAACCTCCAAAAGCTGGCGTAGTACCCCTGATTGGAAAATCGCTTCTCCAACAAGCTCTAGAAAGCTTGCTAACCGTAGGCCATGGCCTGCTTGGATCACACCCTTGAGCAAATCTTCAAATGCCTCAGTTGTTTCACGAGTGTCACTGACTGCAGCATCATCCATGACACCTCCCAAGCCACCATAAATGAGTGACCGATTAAAAAATATACGAAAATTATTCTGTGGAGTCGCAAAAAGTGCTCCGGTAGCCTGAATTATTCTTTCTCTGGATCCGGAAAACAGATCCAGTGGGTCATATTCACTTAGCCGAGATATCTGAGATACAAGACAAAACATGAATATAATCACATAAGAGCACATTTAAAAATCAGGGTATAGAACCACTGAAAATGCAATAAAAGTGGCAGCATTTTTTTTTCCCCCTCAATGTCCAAAAATCTGGGCTGGACTTGAAATCAACCTTCCTATTCCAAATCTGGCTCCACTGAGGGAATGAAAAACTATTTGGTTTTAAGAATTGATTATCGACCCATCCACTTTTTTTTTTTCTTTTTCTTTTCTTTTTTTAAATTTTAAATCCACACTCATCCATTTTATCGTAAAACAACAGTTTGAATTTAGGATTCGCACTCAGCCACAAAACCCATCCACTTTATTGTAAAACCACAGTTTGAGTTTGGACTCTTGAGAGAGGGAGGGAGAGGGGTGTGCAAACTCAACATATGCATGGACTACCCAATGACTTGACCAACTTGACTTGGACAGGTCATCTACGTGGAGGGCCCACCTATGATGCATGGCTCAGTATCCTATATGGCATGCATGGAGGTGCAAGTATCCTATATGGCATGCATGGAGGTGCATGAGGAGAGGAACATGCAAGATTAGCAAAGCACTTGAACTTAACACTCGGAGCTTGGCCAAACCACACTGATCGCCAAGTTCTAAAGTGGTCCAACAAAGTCTTTGAAGAAAGCTTTCAATAATTTAGGTGGTATATGGCAGTTCCACCTAATAAGACCAGGCACAGATTAGATGTTTATCATGCTTGAGATAATTAAAAAAGAACAATTAAAAGTTAAAATTGTCACAAAAAAAAACAGGTAAATGCGTGATGTCAGCAGAGCCGATAAAAGAATGGCTGGCGTGCAACTAGTGAAAGCTGAACTGAAACAGATTAACGATTAAAACAAGTAAAAAACAGCAAAAACTCCCATGACTGCTGCAGCCTGAGAAGCCATTCAAACCTCTGAAAGCAGAAGGTAACGCTGGTAGTATTTTATATATATATATGTGTGTGTGTGTGTGTGTGTGTGTGTGTGTGTGTGTGTGTGACAGGACCTGTGATTGTAAAATCTAATAAGTTAAATATATTCTGGATTTTTGCCAACCTTTCAAATTTTTGGTTGAAAAATAACCGATCAAAGGCTGGATGGAGGTACTACCTCTTTCTGATGAAGTTTCAGGACCTGGTGCATCTTATAACGAGTAATACTCTTCTTAATAGCATTTTTTTCGTCTATGAATCTTGAAGATGGAAGAAACCCACATTTGGGCTGCTCTCTTGCGATAAACATGGAAAAATATTAGTATTATGCCAAGAATAGTATGATAAATTGTGTGTGCAAATGAAAAAGGAAATGACGATTGTAGAGACTAGAGAAGCACCTTAATTTCTACTGCTATGCAGAGGTCTTCTTTAAGACTACCTGCAATTAAGAAATTATAATAAAAACATGTCCTTTCGGAACATCACAGGCTCAATGTACCAGAAACAACACCATTTCCTTGACTGAACAACCAATCTCTATCATTTGCAATAGAAATTCCAATATCATTTGCCATCTTTAGTTTCCGGAAATCTCATTGAACAAATTGCATTGATCCCACAACACATTGTTGTCCATGTAACAGAGGGTTCATGCACCTTTCTAGAACTTGAACTTGAGGATTTAAAAACTTACGACATTTTAGTGACCAACTGTCATTATAATGACAGTTATGAAGTAGAAAAATGGAAAATGAAAAAAGTTCAGCTCACGGGAATAGAAGGATTGTTTTACTGAGAAACAGCATTATATACCATAAAACTCTGTTATTTGAAAAAAAAAAATAATAATAAAATTTAAAAAGGAAAGAAAATTTCCTGTGCAGACAACAGCCTTTCTTCGGTTATATAATGGCTGATTCTTTAGAAAATAATGGTTGTTACTTTGAAATGGGCCATTATTTAAAAAGCATTTTCCATAACGTAGAATGACCATTCCCATTATAATGGGAATTATGATGTTACTTGAACCCTGCCTTTAGTAAATCATACTGATCTATTAAAGTCTTCCAAGCTTACATCTGATATTAACTAAGTTTTTTTTTACCAATCAATGATTTTTATTTTTATTTTTTGTTTAAAGAGAAAAACTGATACTGTTTTCAAGTCGATACAGCTGTTGGGGCATTCAAGGCTTCAGGTTTCATTTCCTGTTTTTATCGATATGAAAGATTTCAATATCCTTGACAACATACTGCACAAAATTTAATAAAAAACAATAGACTTCTTCCCTAACTTGATCATCTTAAATTCCTACAGTTGATAAGGTTGAGCTGAATTTCATACATTCATTGATGCAAAACAACAGAAAACCCAATGTATAACTTCTCCCAGTAGTCATACTTTAAAAACTCAATCTTTCTGATAAACAAAATCATTTTGAAATAAAGGGTGTGTTTGGATGCTCAACTGAAGTGCAATGTTTAAATAGCTAATAGCATGTAGCGTAGCATGCACACATCTAAAGCGCAACATATAAGCTACATATCATATGGTGTAAGCTGCACGTTACTTCTAGATTTTTAATTAAGGTTATGCTTGGTTGTACCAAATATCACGATCAATGGAATTTCATGATATTTGATGCAACCAAGGTACATCCTAAAATAATAGGAAAAGTGGGCAAAGATTGAGTATAAAGATTTTCAAAAAATGGCAACGAAACTTTTTTATTACTGTTACTTATTTTACTAAAATAATTGAAACATTAATTAGTTTTAATGTTTAGTGAAAAATAACTTGCAGTTTAAGCTAGTTAGCATGTAGTGTATGTTAGTTAGTGTGTAGCATACGCTACATGTGACTTAAGCTATTTTAATCAGCTATGCAGTGGGAAGGCTAAGCTACGTTATGTGGTGTAAGCTATTTACAACATTGCTGAAGTACAACTGGTTACATAGGAAATGACCAAAATGGGGGTGGCTCCATTTAATTGCACAACAAAAACCAAACCCTTAATTGCAACTGTTTGACCCCACTTGGACTTGAAAGTACACTAATTGGAATACGGGGGCTAGCCCTGATTTGGTCATTTGGCCTTTTAACTCGAATGAACATCCAAACACAAACTGTTATCAAATCATTACCAATTCAAGTTTCAAAGTGAAAATGATGAGGAAACAATGGTAAAAAATCATGACGAAACTAATAAATACATTTATCAAGATTACAATCATTAACCTTTCTCCCAGTGATTTGGGATTGCTTTTAACTGGTAGATCGTCTGAAGTTCTACGGTTGGCTCCTACCAGATAGGCAGACATCAACCTATCTCTTTTGCCGGTCTCTTGGAACCAGTGATGGCAGAGGCTCATATTTGACCCCATTCACATGCTGCACATGGCAACATAGAAAGCAAAGCTCTCCAATATCCACTCCCCACAGGTTACTGGTCTGAAATTTCTCTGATTTTTGTTTAGCATGTATAAAAGATTAGAAACTTGATGAGACAACAACATGAAAGAAAACTCACCAACACCACGAATTAAATATGTCGATCAAGATTTATTTATTTTTTTCTTCTGAATTTCATCATATTTCTGTATTTATGTTTACTATACCCCTCTTTAATGATCCCCAAATAGGTGAATGGATACCCTACTAAACTAGCATGCAATCTAATTTTATAAAGTTGTTTCATCAAAATATAAATGTCTTAAAGTAATGAAAAGTGAATACACTATACTGAGAATCATAAAATGAGCTTTGGCTTACTCATTTAAGGGTTAGTCTTTACCGTGGTGAAAAACTGAATGATCAGAGATAAGAAGTGCAGAATCACAGAGGGTGTGAACCTTGGCAGCATCAACACGCCAAGCAGGGCGTTGACTGAGAACATTCTTTTCTATGGACTCCAGGAATTCCTCAGACACAAGGACGCGAATCTGCCATATCCGGAGGAAGTTGAATTTTAAAATTTAAAAATAATAATAAATTTTTTATTTTTATTTTTAAATGCTGAAATGTTGTCAAGGTCATGATACCATAGATCAAGGAAAAGTAACCTATAAAGGAGTAACCCTGCCAAACTAGTCTGAGAGTATGTTAGGATTGAAAAGGCTTCCCCTTTCTTTCCTTTCTCAAATAAGTCAGATACACTTTACTGACAAACAAGCACTATAACCAGTAAAACACTTTCCAAAAACAAATTCATAGGGAAAATTATTTCGACAATACATGGGCCCCTGATTTCAATAAATATACCCTGTTTCTCTACTTCCGCTATGGGATTAGTACTAAAATGTGTATCATTCTAATACCAAAAAGTATCATTAACATTGGATCATGTTAGTTCCCAAATACATAAGCTCAATGCTACCCAGTTATTGTGTCCTCAAGAAGGAATCCGATTCTTTACAGAGATGAACTAGACACTTCCACAATTTTTTGATTTAAAAAAAAAAGTAGAAAAAGAAGAAGATACTTCCACAAGTCAGCTCCACTAAAACAAGAGCCCCTTCTTTTTTTTTTTCTTTTTTTTTTTGAAAGATAAAAAAGCCCCTTCACCTTTCAAAAGCCCCTTCACTTTTCAAAAATTCTAAACCAGGCACAGATCATACATGGTAATTAGGTAAAAAAACAATGTTATATCTGAAAATTCAAACGCCTTTACACCATAAAGCATCGACTACAATAACATAATAAAGCTACGCGAGCCACATTTCAACTAGAAAATCAAACTAAGTTAGCAATCATATCATGTTGCATCCAACAAGAACGCACCCCAGCATCGACATGTTCAGAGCCTAACAAGGGGCTCATCACATGAAGCGCAAAAAGTTGCCCCAGACTTTCCTTCGACGAACAAGTCACCAGTTCTTGTGTATCATTCCACAGTAGACATTCGTGCATGGACAAGATGGATTTGCTAGTTGTATGTTGAGATTCACTTCTTGGAACTTTTTGCACACGCAACACTTTTCCAACCTATGACCAATGAGAAAAATGTGGCAAATTAACACACACACACACACACGTATTAAAGAAGAATAAACTCAAACCAATACTGGAATGCAGCATATTCCAAAAATCATCACACACTAAATGAATGATAATTGAGTTAAAATAAATTGAATCTGGATGAAATAACAGTAGATAGACTCTCACAAAACTGATATCATGTAAGGCAGGTAGCTCATAGTACCCCAAAATTGTAGTTAATGGGACCTTCTAGGGCCACCTGCAGGGTGCACTGTGGTCAGAAAATAGATGGATAAAAGTAAAAAAGGCCAGTGGCTCAATGAGCAAAAGTCGGATGATTAGGATCAGCTCATTTGTGCAGTTTCTGCACATTGTGCTATCCATCATGGAGTGCACATTGTGCCATCCATCATGGAGCCCACGGGACACATGGTCTGATCACTTTGCAAGGGTCCAATGTACAGATGAGACCGCACACAACCAAATGGAACTGTCTTTCCTATGTTGG
Organism: Magnolia changhungtana; assembly: GCA_030180095.1. Taxonomy (NCBI): domain Eukaryota; kingdom Viridiplantae; phylum Streptophyta; class Magnoliopsida; order Magnoliales; family Magnoliaceae; genus Magnolia; species Magnolia changhungtana. The sequence continues at coordinate 1,158,788 of JASAUF010000084.1, read as the reverse complement.
TTTAAACATTTTCATTCAGGAAACAAAGGGTTGTAAGGAATCAAATAGATAAACATAAGGGGAAAGTTTAGGTAGCACCCTGCACCACTATCTCATGTGGCTCACATGGTGGGCACACTAAGGATGGACCATTCCAAAACAGAAATGATCACATACAGTCTCGTGTTTCTTTCCAACCAGTCATGCATATAGGACATCCGAGTATGAAAAAGATGCCATGCCGTGAAGATAACCGGCGATTAGAATCAGGCTGATCCACTCATTATGTGGGCCACACCTCTATGTTGAGCCAGACCATCAGCTATCTTTTGCTTTTGATGGTGTGGTCCATGTGATGAGTGTGCCAGCCTGATTTCTGCTCCAAAATCTTCTTGGCGTTGCATTGCCTGGATGTCTTACACAAGTGATATATTGGCAGGAAAGATGGGGCTGTTTGTGAAATTTCACATACAGTGCTTGTATGGGACCATTTCTCATTTGAAAATGTAGCTACAGGACTAGTTGGGGCTGTTTGTGAAAGTTCACATACAATGCCTATATGTGATCGTTTCTTACTCCAAAATTGCAGTTACAGGAAGGTCCTCGTGGGGACCTGTGAATGAACAATGGGGGCCATGGCCCACTTTCATCGGGCAAAAATCCATATTGAGTGCCTAGTTAGTATTATCACATCAGCATGATTTTTTTAGGGCTGATATGCCATGGAGGTCCCCACCAAATGAGTTTTTTTTTTTTGGTAAGGGGAGACTACAATTAGCATAACTTCTGCTAACATATCCTACTGTAGATACAGCATTCATGCATGTCAATCAAAACTCTCCAAATCATGGATCCAATTGCTGACGGAGCATTGCAAGAAAATCGCAATGATCAGACAATCCTATTGGTGGCCATGAAATTAACAGTTCAGCTAGCACTCGGAATTCGAGGGGAAAATCAGATGGTTAATATTGCGCCCGACCAGTGTTATCTTCAGACAATGCTCCACACTTAATTATACCCTGGATTGACATGCATGTATGCCACCTTCAATGGAAGATTTTCCGCCGCACACCACAACAGAAGAAAAGGCAAAGAAGCAGATAAGATTTCATGGATAGAACAGGCATACGAAAGCAGGCGAAGATCCACAGTAACCTAAGACGAGATTTACAGCTCCCTCTCCTCTGTAATTCCAGTCAGATGCGTCTTTTCCTTCTAATATCAAAGTCATCCTTTTTACTCTTTCCACCTGCAGTTTTTGTCAGAAAAAATATATATATATATATCCGCAAAATAAGTATAGAGAGAGAGAGAGAGAGAGAGAGAGAGAGACCAAGCCCCCGCAAGTGAGATTGAAGGTTTTCTTGAAAGCACACATACTTAGCAATCAATACATCCATAACATTTTTTGAATTATCTATTTTCTCGTACATGTATGACCCTCCTGATAGATGGACCATCCTGAAAATGGCAGTCAAAACCACCTAAATGGCCCGGATCTCATAAAAATGTGACAAGATTGAACGCGTGCCAGAAGGAAACCCCTTATCACACATGAGCAAATACTGTCGAGCTCGTGTGGGACCAAGATCAATAGATGGACCATCCTGAAAATGGCAGTCAAAACCACCTAAATGGCCCGGATCTCATAAAAATGTGACAAGTTTGAACGCGTGCCAGAAGGAAACCCCTTTATCACACATGAGCAAGTACTGTCGAGCTCATGTGGGACCAAGATCAGTGCCTGCATTGATCAGTGGGCCTCAAAAATAATTCTTCCCTTCAGCTTTGCAACCAAAGTTGGGATTCCTTCTAATACATTACAGGGGAATTACATGACATACATGATCCAGGCCCGCCTCTTTTCACAGTATATGTGAGTTTTCAGTTCTGATAAGTGGGGCCAGGTCCAGTAGTCCAAAACATCGGTCAGCTGCACCCCACCTAGCTCACAAAAGATCTCCCCTATAGTAAAATCTTAACCTTTGAATTTGTGGCCTGCACATAGAATGCTAGGAAGAGGCTACAACAAAGGTCCACATTCCACAGGAAAAAGAAGTCCCAAGATTGACTATCAGGATCTTTCAATCTTGAAAACTTTTCTTACGTACTCCATCAATGGTGGGACTCAATGCTGTAGCTGATTGCTATTCAGTTATGAATGGTAAGAAAGCTTGGAATCTGTTGTGCAGAAGAAATCTCCAAGACTGCGAGGTTGCTGATTTCGTGCAACTGCTTGGCTATATTTATAAATCTGATCCAAATCAGTTGAGCGATGATAGAATCATATGGAGATTGGAAAAGTCTTCCATCTTTTCAGTTAAATCATTATACAATCTGATTCATTCCAATCATAGTTTTTCAGAAGATCACCTTTATCATCATGTTTGGAAATATTCAGCCCCTCCGAAGGTTGTGTGGCTTTTGGGTGGTTGGTCGGAAAAAAGAAAATTCTGACGACGGATAATCTGAGGAAAAGAGGGATGGTCTTAACAAATATCTGCTTATGTTGCATGGGGGATGAAGAATCAGTTGATCATCTTCTCGTTCATTGTCCTTACATTGCTAGTATTTGGGCAGATTTTGTTTCTTGCTTCAGGATTAATTGGCGTATTTCGGAATTGGCGGACCTTCTTCTCAAAGCTTGGCATGGGATCAGAATAGGAAAGAAAAAGATTCAAGTTTGGAGAATGGCGATCCTTGCAATTTGGTGGTCTGCGTGGGAAGAAAGAAACGGCAGATGTTTTAAGGATGTTTCTAATTCTGTAGTTTTTGTTGCTTTTAAAGCAAAGCGTTAGTTGTTAGAATGGGCTGTTCAAGTAGATGTTTCAAAAGATTTTGATTTTCTTTTTCTTAGAGTTTAGTTTGTTTCCGCTTTCTCAGCGGAAAGCTGCTCCAGCTTTTGTTTTTTCATTCTCCTTTTAATATATAAATTGTTATCTTTCAAATATAAAAAAAAATGGACCATGGGTCCCACCTGTCAAAATTGAAAACCTGTGCATACTATGCCAGATACCAGGTGTGTAGTTCAGAAAAATGGGGAGAGAAATCTGGAAAATGAAACTCACAGGAATGGCATCAAAGCCATCGAGGGAAAGAGATTGAACGAGACACTTTTCCCACGCGACATATGCTCAAAATCTGGAAAGATTTCATTCTAGAAAATTAATCATTTACATTTTTTTAATGGAGAGAGATGACTAAAGAATCTATAGATAGAGAGCAGGCACGAGGATCACGAGTGGACTAATATAACCCTGGATCATCATCTACCAAACCTTGTGGTAAACTACTCGATTATGGCCTAAGCTTTGTGGTGAATTGGGGTGAATCAGTGAGTATTTGGGAAGACAAATGGGCAGGAGAATGTCCAATCATTAATGTTCCCAGGATGGGTCGAGAATATAAATCTTAGAAGAAACCTCGAGGACAGAGATGAGGATTTTCAGGAGCTGATTCATCTGTTCAAAGACACATACCTCAGCCATCACGGTGAAGACATTAGAATATGGAAGAGGGAACCATGAAGAATGTTATCAACGAACCCCTTTTTTTCGCAATCTTCACACCCACATTATGACAATAATGCAGAGGCATTTTCACATCAGGCATGAGAGGGGTAGCCTGTGGGATGCAGGGGCGCACTCGAGGTGGGCGGCTCGTGTGAGGCAGGCCCCACCCCTGTGAGACCGGTGGCTCTTGTGAGGTGGTACCCATGTGAAGTGGGGCCCACGAGGGGGGTTCGTCCGAGGTCCTAACCCATGGGATGTGGGGCCTAGGCTATAAGATAAAAGGATTAATTCGCCATGCTCTATCAGTTCGAGCTTTTAGAGCAAGTGATTAATTGTCCTGCATCAAAGTGGTATCAGAGAGGGAGGTCTCGTGTTTGAGACTCTTCATCGGGGGTGATTAATGCAAGGGCACTTTCACACCGGGTTCGAGTGGGGTGGACAAGTTCAAATGAATGAAAATTTTAAAAAATAATTTTAATCTGGATTTTTAACCACTGATCAATCTGGATTTTTTTAAAATATCTATTTTATATTTTAAATTAATTTATTTTGAAAAATAAAAAATAAAACTGCTGTCAATCTATAGATCAGCCTCTAACATGTGCATTGTCATTTTTCATATCCTAATTGCAATTTAAAATGATGGGAATGTTGGCGGATAGCAGAGTGATTGGTAGACAATGACACTGATAGACAATGATGGTGTGATCTAAGGTTGTAGCCGATCTCGAACTGGGGAGATGAGATGGGCCATTTAAGTCCCTGTTTAAAGACTGAAAAGGAGGATGCCACGAGTATTGAGTTATCCCAGTGGAAAAAAACAAAACAAAAGACAAAAGAGATAGGAGAACAAGGTACATATTATTTTGGGTTTCTTATGGAGACTTGTAAGAGAGATTGTTCGTGAAAAAATGCGGGAGGGGGATCTGGGGCCTTTTATAGCCAAAGGGGAAGGGTTTGGTTGGATCTAAAATATTTGTAGAGATGCAAAGAGGGGTTCTGGGTAAATTCGGGTAGAATTTCGGGTGAGATTCGGGGTCATTTGGATTTTTTCTTTCTATTGATGGGATTTTGGATGATTTAGGGGCTAGGGTTAGGGAAGAATAGAATTAGGATAAGAGAGGAAAGGAGAGAAAGAGACATGCGGGGCACGTGATTTGCCTCTACTTTAAATATTTACTACTCCTAGCTCCACATAATGCCATCACTTCTCATTCTTTCCTTTCTTTTTCTTTCTTTCTTTTTTTTTTAAAAAAAAAAAATTTCCTTTTATCCAAACCCCCTTGTCTAACATTTTATTTTCCTTATTTCTCATTCATTTTCACCCTTCATTGCCTATATTCTTGGTTACCCCATGGTTCACCATGGTGCAACCAAGAGAGGTGATCGGTTGGTGGTCATTCCACTCCACTAACTTATTCTTAAAATGCAAAATCAAGTTCAACCAAGTGAGGTGAAATCAACTTCAACCAAGTGAGGCGATCGGTTGGTTCTCTCTCTCTCTCTCTCTCTCTCTCTCTCTCTCTCTCTCTCTCTCTCTCTCTCTCTCTGGCCCTTAAATCCTCCGAAATCCCAGCAAAGGAAAGAAACATCCTTCAAAATCCCCAAATCTCACCCAACCCAAAATTCTACTTAAATCTACCCAAAATTCCCTCTTTGAATCCCCGCCAATCTCCTAGATCCAATTACACCCTTCCCCTTTGACTAAAAAATTTAAAAAAAAAAAAAAAAAACCATGTATGTGTGTGTGTGTATAGAGGCATGCTCTTCTACGCACCTACGCACGTGCGCACCTTTCCACACGTGTCATGGGTGTCGAATCCGAACGGTCCATAAGATGCAGAATCCCATGAAACCTTAGGGGGTGAATTTTCACCATGATCTAAGATTCTGGTGGGCCATAGTAGAGAGAAAATCAAATCAAGGGAAGAAACTGTTTGCATTTTTATGGCCCACCAAAGTTTTAGTTCAAAGTAAAAAATTGGTACCAGGGGGTTTCATGAGGTTCTACTTCATGTGGACCGTTCAGATTTTCGAGAATCTTCAGATATGATGAGTTCTCAAAAAAGTTCGTAGGTAGTCCGTGTGAACTGGTTCGCAGGTGAGCGTCCCGCTATATATATATATATATATATATATATATATATATATATATATATATATATATATATATATATATAACCAAGGATAACTCGTTTTGGGACTATTTAGTCTTCAAGCCCTATGAAGATTCGGGAAAATTGTTCATGTCGAGGAAAACCCACCAGTCCTTGAGGAACACCCAAGATAGATACTATACCACTAAATTAAATGCCCAATGGCCCAGCCCAAATTACATCAACACCCTAGAACATGCTCTGACATATAATTAGAATTAACGGTAGGCTAATAAATCAAAACCAATCCAAGCTAGGCATTTCATCATACACCTAAAAGGCAAAAACTGAGAGATTAAGCTACAGACTGGACCCGTTTGTTTTGCCCATTTTCCTGGTAATGTAAAGTAATTGTGTCATGATAACTGTTTTACCACTGCCTAAACAAACAAAGGAATGGTCGGTCAAACGCAGATGTATTCAGCAGACAAGTAACTTTTCATAACTATACATTTCCTTTACAAACAGGCCCTAAAAAAGACCCTTCTTAAGAAACAAGAAAATTCAATATATAGCTGAATCAGTTCTTTCTAAGGCAGAGAGAATTTCTAAAACCCAACAGTTTAGAAAGAATCAACGTAGAGAGAGAGAGAGAGAGAGAGAGAGAGAGGTTACCGGCAGGAAAATGGAGATCGCAGAAAATGTGAGAGTGACCGAACGGGAAGAATGTAAAGCCAACTCTCAAAAGTACAAGTGGTAGGGTATTGAATCAATGGGGTCCATCCATCTAGTTTCCCCTGCTTTGGATGGATAATGCTTCCAGTTATTCGTGGAATTAAAAGAGACTTTATGCCGACCGTTGTGCTGGACCGACACATTCATCGAGGAGTGTCTGCAGAAGCGGATGAGTTGTTACCGAGTAACAATTCAGTGGGTGTTACCTTACCGTGGGGCCCACCTTAGGCCCTGTTTGGGCAACAGGATTAGAAGGGATTAGATTTCATTGTACGCCGTCCCATGTTTGGCAAAGCCGTTTGATCGGATGGAGTTACATTGCCTCAATGTTTATTGTGTAGGTCCCACGATTGTGTCTATATCCATTTTCCACCCATTTTTGGAGATTATTTTTTTCAGCATGGGCCAAAAACAACAAAGCTCAACCCACCACCATTTGCAATACTTAGGAAAACTTTTTTGGGGCCACATAAGTTTTAGATCTACCTCATTTTTCGGCCCATAACATAAAATGAGGTTAAAAACAAATGAACGGTTTAGATATAATATATATGTGTTATTCTGGTAATTTCAAATGATGGTGGGTATATCCATTCAATGTACCACCATATTACCAACAAAGCAGAGCATTAATCTAATCCCATGGTATCAGGGGACAATCCCTGCCATGGGTAATAATGATGTTTTTTTGAATACAATCCCACCTAATCCCTTCTAATCCAGTTGCCCAAACAGGGCCTTAATGATTTCTTGTACGCCGTCCATCCGTTTTTCCAGCCCAGTTTATGGGACGATTTCTTAAATTTTTTTATTATTTTTTTTTTCAAAAAAAAAAAACAATAAAACCATTGCAAACAGGCCCTGAAACTTTTACGGCTCCGGAAGTTTTGGACGAAACTTAGGGCCTCTGTTTGGGAGCGTGGATTTGGAACCCCTTAATTCGGAACCTGGATTTGCAATCCTCCCAATGTGGTTGGCACCATGGAGTGTGAATCAACTTTAATCCAAAAGTACCTATGCATGGTATATTCACAAGGGTTTGAATTTAATTACTAAATCAACTTTAATATCTCTAATTAGTGAGATAAGTAATTTTTGACACAATGAGTGTGATAAGCCACCTGAAATATATGTTTTGCTTGAAAATGAAGAAATTCCAAGTCTGGGATGGGCCGCAAGCACAAGATCATGTCTAAGTGACTAACCAATGATTTTTAATAGTTGATTAACATGGACAATATTTGGATGGTGCTGATTTACATGGACAATGTTTGGACGGTCTTAATCATCATTAGCGGGCCATCATTAGCGGGCCATGTGCCCAATAGAATGATAGTATAGTGACACATATGTTATACATGCAACTATTAAAATAATTTTAGGTGTAATCCAAGCTCTCACCCTGGGTTGCAAACCCCCTGGATTTGAAACCCTCAATTACTTTATATTGCCAAACAACCAATGGATCTGAAATTCCCTCCAATCCACGGTGCCAAACAACCGCTCATATTTGCATTTGCCCTTTTATCTCGCGTGTGTGACAATAGACCACAAACAAACGTCAATATAGACCTCCAGAAGAAAACATCTTTCAACAGTAGCCTTTTGGGGGTTGTTACTGCGGTGTGATCCACTTGAGCTTCGGATCTGCCTCTTTTTTTTAGCTCATGTTATAATGTTTTGGTAGATGGACGTACGGTGTGGATAGGTGACATATATCTTCGTAAGGCTTATAAAATTTAGCCAACTTTTTAGGATTATTTTTATAGGGAAAAATTCCCACTAATTCCTATCTATTTTCATGTGTTATGACTAGGGTCGAAAGTCGGCCGGGTTCAACCTGACTGACCCATGACTGACTTGACAAGGGGTTGGGCTCAGGTAGGATGTATTGGGTTTAGTTTCAGGCTTGGGTTATACAAACACCAACCAAATAAAACTTGGGTTGGGCTCAAGTTGAGGTCTCGAGTTGCTTGACCCAACTTGAACCCGATCGATATATAAGTTACTTATAAATTATAATTGAGTGCGGATCACTGCATTGAAGGCCCAAGAAGTTTTAGTGTCATCATTTCTGATGACTCAAGCTAACAAGATATGCCAATTTCTCTCCCAAATAGATTACGTGCTACACAATACGCCTTTTAAATGAATAGTTGTCTTATATTTTAGCTTGTTTGTTTATAAAAAAAATGTAGTTTTTTGTGATAGATCACTACATATATGATTAATAAAATTACATATACAAAAAATAAAACATATATTGAAAATATAATATACTATAAAGTAACAACGAAAATATTAGCATGTATGAACCTAACCAACCCAACTAACCTGATCGAACCCACTTGAGTTGGGATTGGGTTAAAAATTCCTAACCCGAGATTGGATTGACTTGAGTTAGGGTTGAGGTATAGGAACCTTGGGTTGGGCTAGGGTTGAGCACCAACCCAACCCATCCGGCTTTCAGCCCTAGTTAAGACTTCCCTAATTGATATATATCTTTCTGCTAGTGCACTGTGGAGAGATGCTCTTTCCTGCAGGCTCTATGGTATTGAGCCAATTGAAACTCGGGCAGCTTGTGATAATTGAGAGCATCACTTGGTTGCGTGGGACCCTGTCGGTTGGGCACACCTCAATACATGTATTGCATATTCATGTCATCCGTTTGGGTAGATTATTTTTTAGAATTCTCCAAAAAACTGAAGTAGATATAAATTTCAAGTAAACCTCACCATTAAAAATGCAGATTATTTTCAGGAATTCTAAAATAATAATATTATTATTATTAAAAAAAAAAAAAAAAACAGATACAGATTTCATGTGGACATCACCATTAAAAACTTCCTATGGTCCACCGTAATTGTTTTGACCATCCAACCTGGCGATAAGGTCACAAACACCCAGATGATAAGAGAAAAATAACAGCTTGATCCAAAAAATTGGTGGCACATTAAAGGTTTTTTTTTATGACCAATAATCATTGTTTCATGCGGTATGTTCTACCTGAATTTAGCACCTGCTATAATTTTTGGATCAAGCCCTAAAATAAGCTACCAAAATAGATAGACACCCTAGATGTACAATTCATACTCCAAGGTGGACCCTAGGGTCAGTGTCCCACCCACATGGCTGGTTCCAGGTCGCAGCCAAGTCTCAATGAATAATTGAACGGTCATAATTACAGAACCATGTACTCGGTCTGGTAGTGACCCCTCAGTACCGAGTTTGGTTGTGGTCGGTACTGTAAAAGCAGTAAAGCACTGTAGGCCTACCATGATGTATGTGTTTTACCCGTAAGCCGTGCATCCATTTAAACAGCTCACCTTAGAAGCCGTAAACTGAACTGTCCAAGCCTCCGATTCTTGGACTCTTGTATATTGAAAGAGTACAATCGGATATTTTCATTTTAACCGTCCAACAAATTATTCACTGATCTGATAATGAAACATTCAAATAAACATGATTTTCGGCTCATGATACATCTAATTTCCTGCATATCAACTATCCAACACTGCCCGTGCATCAAACTTTTTCCCATTTCGACCATGGACACTAATTGCGTACTGAATGGGGCTCAAACGTGATGTATGTGTCTTATCCACACTTTTCATCCTTTTTGTCATATCATGTTAGAACATTAGCTAAAAATTGAAACATATCTACATTTAAAGTGGATCGCACCACAGAAAACATCCACCGTTAAAACCTTCATATGGCCTACAGTGATATTTATTTGTCATCCGAAGCTACTCATAAGGTCACACAGACATGGATGAAGAGAAAACACAAATATCAGCTTGATCTAAAACTTTTGTAGCCCCAAGAAGTTTTCAATGGTAGATGTTCAATTCTAATTGTTTCCTGTGGTGTGGTGCACTTAAGCTTTGGATACGCTTCAATTTCAGGCCCGTGCCCTAAAATGATCTAAAATAATAGATGGACGGCATAGATAGGACACATAATTCACAGTAGGCCCTACAGAGTTTACTCAGTAGGGGGCTTCCTTCCACCCCTCCATATAAGGCATAAACGGTACCACTGATCCTAGTATTTATTTGTAAGCCATTAATCATTAATCAGTAGTTGTTACAATTCAATGCTCTTGACTTTTCAGGTCACGTGTTCCAATATGTTACACGTGTGCAACTTCAGTTTTTGGCACTACCGTCACATGTACGAACTTACCTTCATAAGTGGGGTTTCATCCTTTTTTTTTTTTTTTTTTTTTTTTTTTTTTTTTTTTATACACACGCACACACACCTCACACACTCACGCTGGTGGAATTTCACCACCTATGGGTACTCGAACCCTTGACCGGGAGTTGAAACTCCTGGGAGTCTACCACCCGAGCAAGAGTAAGGACCCACGTTTGAGAAATCTCCCAATAGAAATGATATTATCACAAGAATAACATGAGATTTTCTAAAATCTTAGTGGTTTTTAATTTTTTGCAATTTTATCACAAAATTATTGGGATTTTAGCAAAATGAATATTTAAATGTTTAAATTAATTCATTTTTTTACCCTTTTTTTATTAGCTTACAGTAAATACTTTTTTAGTATTTTGTTTTCAACAAAATTTCAAATTAAAATCACGAGAAAAATGTCAAAATATGAAAATTTCCAAAGAAATTCCCTTGTTGAGAAATTGACGAGAATGAGATTTGGTACTATCTGTCCATCAATCAAGTGGTTCAAAACATTGCTGGGCTCGACAGAACATACATCAATGATTCGTCCACATGATATTTTAATATACATCCACATGATACATTTTGGAGATCCAGTCCCTTCATCAGGTACAATGAGGTTCGAGGATAGCATGCTCATCAAGCTAGCCGCATGTACATGGTGAATTTTTACTCTTTAAGCTTTTTGTCCTGACTATGGATTTTTGTTTTTATATATATATATATATATATATATATATATATATATATATATATATATATATATATATATATATGTCCCATGAACTTTCCATGAGGTTGAGTTGTATGGTCCCACGGTGATGCGTGTTGAACATCTACCCCATCAGTCAGTCAGAAGCACCATTCCATGGTGGGCCTCAGGCTAAAAAATGAAGTCAATCCATGACTTATGTGCGCCACACCACATACAAAAGTTTAGAGGGGTTATCCTCCCATTAAAACATTCACAATCATTTGTTGGGCCCACTGAGATGTGGTTCACAAATTCAGCCCATCCACTATGTGTGTTGCACTTGGATGAGGGGTTAGACCAAGTTTCAGACGCATCGTAATTTTAGGTAGGCCCCACCTAGTGCTTTTATATGTTTTAGGCATGTCTTCACATGATTTTAAAAGAGGGCATTCACTTGCTCACAATTGAAATTGTAGACCAGTGATCACAGGCCAAATCAACAAAACGTTAAATCAAGGGCATAAGATGGTCTTCAATCGAATCAATTTTTTTTTTTAATTTTTTTTTTCTGGAATAAAATCTGGTATTGTTTAAGACCGTACAAAAAATTGCCCTTGGCATTTTCGCTTGAGGGCCCACTTGATGATTGAATTAACCAGATTTTTTGTGCGTTCAGCTTTGAGGGTGGAGTAACCTTGTTGGATAAATTGGATGCGATTTACATACCCCATCCATTGTTTGTATGGTGTGGCCCACTTGATGATTGGATTGTTGTGATTTTTGAGTTGGGTGCACATCATGATGGGCCTCGGGCAACCTTGATTTTGGCAGGGAAATCGAGAACAATGAGATATAGCTCTTCAATCCATTGAGGTGATTGGATTACATTTTTTTTAATGGAAATTGAAGTGCATCCGAAGATGGGAATGCATAGACATGCACATATTTATCAGGTGTGCATTGTCCCATGAGTATAATGATATAGTATACATTATTGAATATAAGTAAACAGTTTAAAATAATGTCTTTGTTTTTTTTTTTTTTCCATCAGCCCATCTATTTTTTGAATCCTTGGGCTCCTGATGAATAGAATTGTCTCAGTTTAGAGCATGAACCTTTTTTATTCTTTTATTATTATTATTATTATTATTATTCTTAAAAATAAAATAAAATTAGGTACCGATGAGCTGTTGCACTATTCCAATAAGGGCATGTTTGGATACCACCAAATAAGTTACTTTTTTCTACTTACAGTGGTAGATAAGTGACTTATTTCAGATAAGTAAATTTGGTTTATAATTAGTTATAAGTAACTTTTTTACTTAAAAGTACACGATTTCTTCAATTATTATTATTTAAAAAAAAAAAAATCTTTTCATAAGTTAGCAAAGAGAAACGTAAGGAGAAAGGAAAGAGAGGAGAAGTAGATACGTATATTGTTTGCCAAACATAGTTGAGTTACTTGTAGAATAAGTAGCTTGTATTAAGCAACTTAAGATCCAAATGGGCCTTAAGGACCTGTTTGGCCAGGCGAATCCCATGGGATTAGGAGGGATGGGATAGATTTTAAGGAAATGATGGTGGTGTCAGTGGATTGGTTTAAAATCCATGGGATTGCTATATCCCGGGACAAGTTCACTGGGTCTGTTTGGCACGCGCGGCATATCCCCAGATTTCACCTTCCAATCCATCCAACCAAGGGATGGGATCAATTTTAAGATAATGATGGTGATGTCAGTGGATTGTGTTTAAGATCCATGGGATTGCTTATATCCCGGGACAAGTTCACCGGGTCTGTTTGGCTTGTCATGCATATCCTGGGATATCACAATCCCATCCCTCCTAATACCATGGGATCAGTCCGGCAAAACAGGCCCTAAGAGACTGATTTACTATGGAGTAGGCATCATGACTAGTTGTGTTGTCCAATTGGATTCACCTTCAAGAGGGATGCAGAATTGACAAATGCCATTTTGATTTAGACCTAAGCTTACATTGTGTGTTTGGATGCACTTTTACAAACCTTGTCTCATATCCTATTTGATAAAATAGGTGCTAATAGCCACTGATAAATTGGAAAATTACGCATGAAAGCCCTTTCACCAAAAATCCTATTTTGCATAAGCGCATCCAAACAAGCCTCTATTGGCGGAAAGGGATGTTTCTCTAGCTATGGAAAATAAAAAAGGACGATCATGCATGTGAAAGTTATTTATTAAACTACATGATTGGGCATCACTTAATTTTGGTAATTAATGCACCAAACATGTGATTTTTGTACCATTACAATCTAAGTTCTAAAACTTTTTCACAAAACATGTGACATTTGATGTAGACATTCCAAATTGGACTTGCCTTCGTGGATCTTTGGGTATGTGCATTACATCCACGCTATCCATTCATTTTGACAACTCATTTTAATGCATGATTCAAAATGAAGTAGATCCAAATATCAGGTGGACCACACCATGGGAAAACTTATTGGGGCCACCAAAATATTTATTTGTCATCCAACTGGTTGATAAACAAAGACATCAATTAAAGGACCACACAAAATTAGCTTGATCCAAAACTTTTGTAGCCCACAAGAAGGTTTTAATTGTCAATCACCACGGTTTCCTCTACTATGGTCCACTTGAGATTTGGATCTACTTTATTTTTTAGATCATGCCTTAAAATGAGTTGTCATATTGGATGAACTACAAGGATATAAGGGGTCGTTTGACACATGAATTTGGGGGGGTTTCCTCTGGGTTGTTTGGCACCATAAAGTAAATGGGGGTTTCAAATACAAGGTGAGACTTTGGATTACATTTTAAATCATTCCCATAGCTACATGTGTAACATGTGTATCACTATACTATTAATCTATTGGACACATGGCCCACTAATGATATCCTAAAATAATTAAATTATCAATTGCGTCACTATAATTACTTTAATACAATGATCAGCACCGTCCAAACGTTGTCCGTGTAAATCAATGGTTAAAATCATTGGTTAGCCACTCAAGCGTGATCTTGTGCTTGTGGCCCATCTGAGACTTGGAATTTCATCATTTTTTGGCAAAGTATATATTTCAGCAAGCTTATTACCGCCATTGTGTCAAAAATTACATAAGTTCACTAATTAGAGATGTTAAAGTTGATTTAGTAATTAAATTTAGACCCCTACAACTATACTATGAATAACTACTTTTGGATTAAAGTTGATTCTCAATCTAGGGTGCCAGACACAACTAGAGGATTTCAAATCCAGGGGGTTCCGAATCCAGGGGGTTCCAAATCTACACTCTCAAACAGGCCCTAGGGCACATACATCTTGGTGGGCCCAACAAATAGGGATCTAATCCCCAAGTCACCTCCTTCCAATCCATTGACTAATATGGATGGCTCCTACTAGTGAGTGGGAGTCCTCTTTGAATTTTAGGGCCCGTTTGACCAACTGCATTAGGTGAGATTAAGGTGGATGAAATTGTAAAAGTAACAATAAATGCATGTGTAAGGTATTGTCCCTGGATTGGGTGTATCCCATGTTTTCAGTACCATGTTTGGAATGTATGCAATTAAAAGTAAATCTTGGGATTTCCTTTCAAATTACACTTGGGTATATAGGAAAAATTCATCATCCATGGGATTTGGAATTCCCATCTCACACTTCCAAACACAAGGCTCATTTTCCAAAGCCTATAAAATTAATTTTAATCCCATCCCACACTCCTTCCAAACATGCCATTCCCAATCTCAAGGTGGGATTAGCAATGTAATCCCATTTAATACAACTTAATACCACTGGCCAAACAGGTCGTACTCACTATGGTTGTTCCATTAAATCATATAACTCTACTAGTCGTACTCACTATGGTTGTTCCATTAAATCAAGCTCCAGGCCATTCGTCAGTTGTGGCCCACTTTAAGCATGCCCTCACTTGATTTTTGGACATGTTAGAAAAAGGATGAGGGCCAATGGCCTCCACGTCTCTTCCACTTGATTTTGGACCACCCTACAGGAAAGGACATATTCACTGTGGGACCCACCTGATGAATTGCACAGATGGGTAACGAATTACCTACGGACATTGCCGGTGGTTCCACTACTGGGCCCACTATCATGTATAAGTTTTATCCACACCGTCCATCCATTTTTCAGTTCATTTTGGGCATGAGCCCAAAAATGAAGTAGATCTAAATGTCAAGTGAACCACACCACACCATGGAAAACAGTGGTGATTAAACGCCCTCCACTAAAAACTTGTAAGGGCACAAAAGTTTTGGATCCAGCTGATATTTGTGTTTTCCATTCATTCAGGTTTTTGTGATCTAATTAACTGGTTGGATGGCAAATACACATTAGAATGGACATTAAGAAGTTTTTATTGGTAAGTGTTCCATCACCACAATTTTCCTGGTTTGTTGTCCACCTTAGATTTGGATCATACCAAAAATAATGAGACAAAATGGATGGACAGAGTGGATAAAACACATACATTATTGTGTGGCCCACAGAGCTCCGTCAAGTAGCCATGTCAGTACGCAACCTGCCATGCGGATTGTGTAGGAGGAGCTCATCACGCTATAAGATGGCTCTCTGGTACCCACCATGATGTAGCACACCATTCATCCGTTTTTTCAGCTTATTTCAGGATTTCCAGCTCATGTTAGGGCATAACACAAAATTAACATACATCCAAACTCAAAGTAGGCCACACTACATTAAAACAACAATGATAATGCTGTCATCTTATAGAATAAGCTTATCATATAACTCTACTGGTCGTACTCACTATGATTGTTCCATTAAATCAAGCAATATTCATAAGAGTTGCCCCACCATGAAAGTAAGATACCCCTAAAATAAGGCAAATCCAAGTCACATGTGATTTTAAAAGCTTATGTTAAATGTCCATTTTTATTTTATAAGGACCATGGGATCGGTCCGGCCAAACAGGGCCTAAGAGACTGACTTACTATAAAGGAGTAGGCATCATGACTAGTTATGTTGTCCAATTGGATTCACCTTCAAAAGGGATGCAGAATGTACAAATGCCATTTTGATTTAGACCTAAGCTCACATTGTGTGTTTTGATGCACTTTTACAAACCTCGTCTCACATCTTATTTGATAAAATAGGTGCTAATAGCCACTGATAAATTGAAAAATTACGCATGAAAGCCCTTTCACCAAAATCCTATTTTGCAAAAGTGCATCCAAACAAGCCTTTATTGGAGGAAGGGGACGTTTCTCTAGCTATGGAAAAAAAGGTCGATCATGCATGTGGAAGTCATTTATTAGACTGCATGATCGGGCATCACTTAATTTTGGTAATTAATCCACCAAACATGTGATTTTTGTACCATTACAATCTAAGTTCTGAAACTTTTTCACAAAACATGTGACATTTGATGTAGACATTCTAAATTGGACTTGGCTTCATTGATCTTTGGGTATGTGCATTACGTCCACGCTATCCATTCATTTTGACAACTCATTTTAATGCATGATTTAAAATGAAGTAGATCCAAATATCAGGCGGACCATACCATGGGAAAACTTATTGGGGCCACCAAAATATTTATTTGTCATCCAACTGGTTGTTAAGGTCACAAAGACATCAATTAAAGGACCACACAAAATTTGCTTGATCCAAAACTTTTGTAGCCCACAAGAAGGTTTTAATTGTCAATCACCACGGTTTCCTCTACTATGGCCCACTTGAGATTTGGATCTACTTTATTTTTTAAATCATGCCTTAAAATGAGTTGTCATATTGGATGAACTACAAGGATATAAGGGGTCGTTTGACACATGAATTTGGGGGGGTTTCCCCTGAGTTGTTTGGCACCATAAAGTAAATGAGGGTTTCAAATACAAGGTGAGACTTTGGATTACATTTTAAATCGTTCCCATAGCTGCATGTGTAACATGTGTATCACTATACTATTAATCTATTGGACACATGACCCACTAATGATATCCTAAAATAATTAAATTATCAATTGTGTCACTATAATTACTTTAATACAATGATCAGCACCGTCCAAACATTGTCCATGTAAATCAACGGTTAAAAATCATTGGTTAGCCACTCAGACGTGATCTTGTGCTTGTGGCCCATCCGAGACTTGGAATTTCATCATTTTTTGGCAAAGTATATATTTTAGCGAGCTTATTACCACCATTGTGTCAAAAATTACATAAGTTCACTAATTAGAGATGTTAAAGTTGATTTAGTAATTAAATTTAGACCCCTACAACTATACTATGAATAACTACTTTTGGATTAAATTAAGTTGATTCCCAGTCTAGGGTGCCAAACATAACTAGAGGACATAAAATCCAGGGGGTTCCGAATCCAGGGGGTTTCAAATCCACACTCTCAAACAGGCCCTAGGGCACATACATCTTGGTGGGCCCAACAAATAGGGATCTAATCCCCAAGTCACATCCTTCCAATCCATTGACTAATATGGATGCCTCCTACTAGCGAGTGGGAGTCCTCTTTGAATTTTAGGGCCCGTTTGGCCAACTGCATTAGGTGGGATTAAAGTGGATGAAATTGTAAAAGTAACAATAAATGCATGTGTAAGGTATTGTCGGATTGGGTGTATCCCATGTTCTCAGTACCATGTTTGGAATGTATGCAATTAAAAGTAAATCTCAGGATTTCCTTTCAAATTACACTTGGGTATAGGAAAAATTCATCATCCATGGGATTTGGAATTCCCATCTCACACTTCCAAACACAAGGCTCATTTTCCAAAGCCTATAAAATTAATTTTAATCCCATCCCACACTCCTTCCAAACATGCCATTCCCAATCTCAAGGTGGAATTAACAATGCAATCCCATTTAATACAACTTAATACCACTGGCC
Source organism: Magnolia changhungtana (assembly GCA_030180095.1). Taxonomy (NCBI): domain Eukaryota; kingdom Viridiplantae; phylum Streptophyta; class Magnoliopsida; order Magnoliales; family Magnoliaceae; genus Magnolia; species Magnolia changhungtana. Next base: position 1,140,702 of record JASAUF010000084.1, on the reverse strand, counting down.
AAACAGGTTGTACTCACTATGGTTGTTCCATTAAATCATATAACTCTATTGGTCGTACTCACTGTAGTTGTTCCATTAAATTAAGCTCCAGGCCATTCGTTAGTTGTGGCCCACTTTAAGCATGTCCTCACTTGATTTTTGGACATATTAGAAAAAGGATGAGGACTAATGGCCTCCACGTCTCCTCCACTTGAATTTTGGACATATTAGAAAAAGGATAAGGACTAATGGTCTCCACGTCTCTTCCACTTGATTTTGGACCACCCTATAGGAAATGACATATTCACTGTGGGAACCACCTGACGAATTGCACAGATGGGTAACGAATTGCCTACGGACACTGCCAGTGGCTCCACTACTGGGCCCACTATCATGTATAAGTTTTATCCACACCGTCCATCCATTTTTCAGTTCATTTTGGGCATGAGCCCAAAAATGAAGTAGATCAAAATGTCAAGTGAACCACACCACACCATGGAAAACAGTGGTGATTAAACGCCCTCCACTAAAAACTTGTAAGGGCACAAAAGTTTCTGATCCAACTGATATTTGTGTTTTCCATTCATTCAGGTTTTCGTGATCTAATTAACCGTTGGATGGCAAATACACATTAGAATGGACATTAGGAAGTTTTTATTGGTAAGTGTTCAATCACCACTGTTTTCCCGGTTTGTTGTCCACCTTAGATTTGGATCATACCAAAAATAATGAGACAAAATGGATGGACAGAGTGGATAAAACACATCCATTATTGTGTGGCCCACAGAGCTCCGTCAAGTAGCTATGTCAGTACGCAACCCGCCATGCGGATTGTGTAGGAGGAGCTCATCACGCTATAGGATGGCTATGTGGTACCCACCATGATGTAGCACACCATTCATCCATTTTTTCAGCTTATTTCAGGATTTCCAGCTCATGTTAGGGCATAGCCCAAAATTAAAGTATATCCAAACTCAAAGTAGGCCACACCACATTAAAACAACAATGATAATGTTGTCATCTTATAGAATAAGCTTATCATATAACTCTACTGGTCGTACTCACTATGATTGTTCCATTAAATCAAGCAATTCATAAGAGTTTCCCCACCAAGAAAATAAGATACCCCTAAAATAAGGCCAATCCAAGTCACATGTGATTTTAAAAGCTTATGTTAAATGTCCATTTTTATTTTATAAGGACCATGGGATCGGTCCGGCCAAACAGGGCCTAAGAGACTGACTTACTATGAAGGAGTAGGCATCATGACTAGCTGTGTTGTCCAATTGGATTCACCTTCAAAAGGGATGCAGAATGTACAAATGCCATTTTGATTTAGACCTAAGCTCACATTGTGTGTTTTGATGCACTTTTACAAACCTCGTCTCACATCCTATTTGATAAAATAGGTGCTAATAGCCACTGATAAATTGAAAAATTACGCATGAAAGCCCTTTCACCAAAATCCTATTTTGCAAAAGTGCATCCAAACAAGCCTTTATTGGAGGAAAGGGACGTTTCTCTAGCTATGGAAAAAAAGGTCGATCATGCATGTGGAAGTCATTTATTAGACTGCATGATCGGGCATCACTTAATTTTGGTAATTAATCCACCAAACATGTGATTTTTGTACCATTACAATCTAAGTTCTGAAACTTTTTCACAAAACATGTGACATTTGATGTAGACATTCTAAATTGGACTTGGCTTCATTGACCTTTGGGTATGTGCATTACGTCCACGCTATCCATTCATTTTGACAACTCATTTTAATGCATGATTTAAAATGAAGTAGATCCAAATATCATGTGGACCACACCATGGGAAAACTTATTAGGGCCACCAAAATATTTATTTATCATCCAACTAGTTGATAAGGTCACAAAGACATCAATTAAAGGACCACACAAATTTAGCTTGATCCAAAACTTTTGTAGCCCACAAGAAGGTTTTAATTGTCAATCACCACGGTTTCCTCTACTATGGTCCACTTGAGATTTGGATCTACTTTATTTTTTAGATCATGCCTCAAAATGAGTTGTCATATTGGATGAACTACAAGGATATAAGGGGTCGTTTGACACATGAATTTGGGGGGGTTTCCCCTGGGTTGTTTGGCACCATAAAGTAAATGGGGGTTTCAAATACAAGGTGAGACTTTGGATTACATTTTAAATCATTCCCATAGCTGCATGTGTAACATGTGTATCACTATACTATTAATCTATTGGACACATGGCCCACTAATGATATCCTAAAATAATTAAATTATCAATTGCATCACTATAATTACTTTAATACAATGATCAGCACCGTCCAAACATTGTCCATGTAAATCAACGGATAAAAATCATTGGTTAGCCACTCAGACGTGATCTTGTGCTTGTGGCCCATCCGAGACTTGGAATTCATCATTTTTTTGGCAAAGTATATATTTCAGCAAGCTTATTACCGCCATTGTGTCAAAAATTACATAAGTTCACTAATTAGAGATGTTAAAGTTGATTTAGTAATTAAATTTAAACCCCTACAACTATATTATGAATAACTACTTTTGGATTAATGTTGATTCTCAGTCTAAGGTGCCAAACACAACTAGAGGACTTCAAATCTAAGGGGTTTCGAATCCAGGGGGTTTCAAATCCACACTCTCAAATAGGCCCTAGGGCACATACATCTTGGTGGGCCCAACAAATAGGGATCTAATCCCCAAGTCACCTCCTTCCAATCCATTGACTAATATGGATGCCTCCTACTAGCGAGTGGGAGTCCTCTTTGAATTTTAGGGCCCGTTTGGCCAACTGCATTAGGTGGGATTAAGGTGGATGAAATTATAAAAGTAACAATAAATGTATGTGTAAGGTGTTGTCCCTGGATTGGGTGTATCCCATGTTTTCAGTACCATGTTTGGAATGTATGCAATTAAAAGTAAATCTCAGGATTTCCTTTCAAATTACACTTGGGTATAGGAAAAATTCATCATCCATGTGATTTGGAATTCCCATCTCACACTTCCAAACACAAGGCTCATTTTCCAAAGCCTATAAAATTAATTTTAATCCCATCCCACACTCCTTCCAAACATGCCATTCCCAATCTCAAGGTGGGATTAGCAATGTAATCCCATTTAATACAACTTAATACCACTGGCCAAACAGGTCGTACTCACTATGGTTGTTCCATTAAATCATATAACTCTACTAGTCGTACTCACTATGGTTGTTCCATTAAATCAAGCTCCATGCCATTCGTCAGTTGTGGCCCACTTTAAGCATGCCCTCAATTGATTTTTGGACATATTAGAAAAAGGATGAGGACCAATGGCCTCCACGTCTCTTCCACTTGATTTTGGACCACCCTATAGGAAAGGACATATTCACTGTGGGACCCACCTGACGAATTGCACAGATAGGTAACAAATTGCCTACGGACACTGCCAGTGGCTCCACTACTGGGCCCACTATCATGTATAAGTTTTATCCACACCGTCCATCCATTTTTCAGTTCATTTTGGGGATGAGCCCAAAAATAGATCAAAATGTCAAGTGAACCATGCACACCACACCATGGAAAACAGTGGTGATTAAACGCCCTTCACTAAAAACTTGTAAGGGCACAAAAGTTTCGGATCCAGCTGATATTTGTGTTTTCCATTCATTCAGGTTTTTGTGATCTAATTAACCGGTTGGATGGCAAATACACATTAGAATGGACGTTAGGAAGTTTCTATTGGTAAGTGTTCAATCACCACTGTTTTCCTGGTTTGTTGTCCACCTTAGATTTGGATCATACCAAAAATAATGAGGCAAAATGGATGCATGGACAGAGTGGATAAAACACATCCATTATTGTGTGGGCCACAGAGCTCCATCAAGTAGCCATGTTAGTACACAACCTGCCATGCGGATTGTGTAGGAGGAGCTCATCACGCTATAGGATGGCTCTCTGGTACCCACCATGATGTAGCACACCATTCGTCTGTTTTTTCAGCTTATTTCAGGATTTCCAACTCATGTTAGGGCATAGCCCAAAATTAAAGTATATCCAAACTCAAAGTAGGCCACACCACATTAAAACAACAATGGTAATGCTGTCGTGTTATAGAATAAGCTGATCATATAACTCTACGGTCGTACTCACTATGGTTGTTCCATTAAATCAAGCAATTCATAAGAGTTGCCCCACCATGAAAGTAAGATACCCCTAAAATAAGGCCAATCCAAGTCACATGTGATTTTAAAAGCTTATGTTAAATGTCCATTTTTATTTTATAAGGTGGCTCACCTAATGAATTTATAGACATGGGATACCCATTATTATGGTGGGGCTCACTTTTTTTTTTTTTTTTTGGTTAGCTTGTTAGTATACCCTCTGTCAGTTCACACTTCTCTGTTAGCAATCCCCTATATGGAATCGACACCAAGACTTCAGTGTTGAAACGAAGTATCTTTCACTAGTCTATCACTTGAGCTATAGATCAAGGTGTATGGTGGGGCTCACTTGATCCATGGCTTCAATAGGATGCATACAATGCAATGGACCCACGAGACAATAAAATAAGAGTTAAAAAAGAGCCTCTTCTACAAATGTTTGTAGGGGATCTGGGATCAAGTTGTTCAAATTCAATGGCTCAAAATGAGTTGACTATATATGTGGGTAAGTGGCGTGCTATGAGATCAGAACCGTCCATTATGCAATATCCACCTCGTGGATGCCATGTCGTAAAATACACCAATATAATCATCAAATGGGTCCAATGTGTAAAAAAAAATAAAAATTGAATGGTTAGAGAAGTGGAGCAACGATCCAACTTGTATGTACATATGGCTCACTTGATGGCCAGATCCATTTAAAATTTTAAACATGATATCTACCCTTGTTTCTCATTTCCATGTGTGAAGTGAGTATATTAAAATAATAGCAGTTTAGATTTCAAATCTCAGGTGGACCACACCATAAAAAATAGTGTGATTGAACGCCCACTGTTAAAAACTCTAAGAAGCTTCAAAAGTCTTGGATGGCTGATATTTGATATATATGCGTTTCCTAGGTTGGATTTGTGTGACATAATCAACGTATTGTATTGCAAATAAGGGCCTAAAAAGTTTTTAACGGTGGACATTCAATTATCACTGTTTCCTATTGTATGGTCCACCTGAAATTTCAATCAGCCTTATTTTTGGGTTCATAACTTAAAATGAGCGGGAAAAATTGATGAACGGCGTGGATAAAATACATACATAACGGTGGGGCCCACAGAGCTTTTTCAGTATCAAGCTGTTCCCACCAACGTTGTGTGCTACACTGCGCAATCCGAGTCCGTCGTACGTTGCTCGGTGACGTGAATTTTGCATTATACCACGGTTGCGACTAACACGTGCACATCACTTACACATGGCTAACATGCGTGTCAACACGCGAACAGAACTATCCACGTGAAAAAAGAGGTTGCCGTTATCCTGAGGGCGCAGCCTGGGTGGATCTCAGGGTCGGTGGATCCCTGTGGGCCTACCTTGATGTATGTGTCTTACATCCATGCCGTCCATTTTATTTTTTTTTTTACAATTCATTTAAAAAGATAAGCAAATTCAAATATCTGGCGGACCACACCACAGGAAACTGTAATGATTGAACGTCCACCATTAAAAACTTCTCATGTGCTATAAAAGTTCTGGTCAATCACCACCGTTTCCTGTTGTATAGTTCACCTGAGATTTGTATCTGCCTTATGTTTGAGCTGCTGCATTAAAATAAACTAAAAAAATGAATACAATGTGTTGATAAAACACGTACATAATTGTGGGCCTACATAAGTGACCCAGGGAGAACGTGAGTTCAGCACCGTCTCCCTGAAGAGGATAACTATTCTGAATCCATGAAACTTGAGGAAAGAAAGCAAGAAAATATAAATAAATTCTAATAAAAAATTTGAAATTGCATGATTGATTAATGAATTAAAATGAGTTCACAACCCTTTAAATAGGGGTACTAAGCAATGAGAAAGAATTCAGAATTAAACTATAACTAAAACTCTTAAAATTCACAACTTACTATTTATAGATGGTCGTGATGTCTACTAGTGCGCAAGGTGTTCAACCAAAAATAGTAAGTGTCCTATTTAGCTTCACCAAACCGTTCTCCTAATTATTCTAAGCTCTTTTCATGTTGGGCGCAACTCCTAAAGTCCAACGGATGAAGAGTTATAATCAAACTAAAACTTACTATTTATAGTAAAAACGGAATTAAAATAGGAAAACGACCATCGATACAGGGGTATTTCGCAAATCCGGCTTGTACAACCCGGTTGGCTAAAGTAGCTTGTTCTACCCTAAAATCATATATTTTACGTTTGATAACTCATTTCGGATTGCGAGATACGCCCGATTTAAGGTCCGATGGTTTGGATCACTTCTGTCGTCGATCGGGTCTTTTCTGATCCATCTTGGCCATATAACTGTCCACGACCTGCTCTACATCAGTTTCCTCCACTTCAAAAGAACTCGTCCTCGAGTTCTCGTCTTGCTTTGGTTCATGATACTCGGTCAGGTTCACAACTTTGAAAGTCCGTAAGATCGCCATGTCATCTGGAAGATCAACAACATAAGCGTTGTCATTGATCTTTCGAATGATTGGTATCGATCCAATCGTTTTATTCTTCAACTTGTTTTACGTTCCGGTAGAAAATCTTTTTTTGTGCAGATAGACCATTACTTGGTCGCCCACCTCGAACACTTTTTGTCGTCGATGCTTGTGCGCTTGCTCCTTATACTTTTTATTCAAGGCATGTAGCTTGGTCTGTACCTCCGCATGAATGCCCATGATCTTATCTGCTATATGTTCTGCTGTAATGCTCATGCCTGGGAGCTTGGGTAGAGGGACCAAGTCTAGTGTGTGGCAAGGTACTCGTCCGTAAATAACCTAGAACGGGGATTTTCTTGTCGAGCGGTTCACCATGTTGTTGGATGTAAACTCCGTTTGAGACAAGGCCAAATCCCACTGTTTCGATTTTTCTCCTGAAATACATCGAAGGAAGTTTCCCAACATGCGATTCACAACCTCGGTTTGCCCGTCAATTTGTGGGTGGTAGGCGCTGCTGAACTGAAGTCGTGTATCGAATCGAGTATACAAAGTCCACCAAAAGTGACTTATGAACTTTGTGTCACGATTAAAAGTAATAGTCTTGGGAACCCTGTGTAGCCGCACAACTTCTCTAAAGAATAGATTCGCCACGTGTGTTGCATTGAGAGTCTTCTTGCATGGAATAAAGTGCACCATCTTTGAGAAACGATCTATCACCACGAACACCGAATCCATGCCACGTTGTGTTTGTAGGAGACCAAGCACGAAGTCCATAGATAAATCCTCCCAAGGGCCGTCAGGCACGGGTGACGGGGTGTAAAGGCCCGTATTATGAGATTACCCATTAGAGGTCTGACAAATATAACAACGTTGGACTGCCTTTCCCACATCACGTACCAATTGCGGCCAGCAATACCGCTCTTCCACAAGAGCTCGCGTCTTGTCTCGCCCAAGGTGTCCACTAAGGCCACCTCCATGTAGCTCTTAGATTATCTGTTCCCTTAACGAACTTTTGGGGATGCAAGGTCGATTCCCCTTGAAAAAGAACCCGTCTTGCATATGTAAGTCGTCGGGGTGACCTTCTTGGCATCTAACCCATGCATCCTTGAAGTTGTGGTTGTCGGCATATATGTCCTTGAGGCGCTCAAACCCGACAACCTCATTGCTCATAGTGACTAACAAAGTTGCATGGCGGCTCAGCGCATCGACTACTTTGTTCTGTTGCCCAGACTTATGTTTTAGCACGAACGTGAATTCATACAAAAATGAGATCCATCTAGCATACACACAGTTAATGTTAGTTTGACTATTAATGAATTTGAGAGCTTGATGGTTCGTGTAAAGTATGAATTCCATTTGAATCAAATAATGTCGCTAGTGTCGCAGTGCCTGGATCACCGCGTACAACTCGATCTCATATGTAGACCACTTCTTGCGTGCATCGCTAAGTTTCTCACTGTAGAAGGCTACCGGCCTACCTTCTTGAGACAAAACTCCCCCAATCCCGACATATGAGGCATCACATTCGACTTCAAACAGTTTGTCGAAGTTGAAAAATACAAGAACCGGAGTGACAAAGCTCATGTCGGCTTCGTCAGTCCACTGAAGCTGACATTTCTTCATGCAATCTATGATTAGTGACATAATGGTATTGAAATTTTTCACAAATCAACGATAGAATATTGTCAGTCCATGAAAACTTCCCACTTTGTAAATATTTGTGGGAACCAGCCATTCTCTGATTACCTTCACCTTTTCCTCATCCACCAAAATATCCATGAATGTTACGACAAAACTCATAAACAACATGCTATCAGTCATGAAGCTGCACTTTTTAAAATTGAGATACAATTTATTTTTAGTGAGCACTTGAAGGACCTTCATGAGGTGTTCCATATGAGTAGTTTCGTCTTGACTGTATATCAAAATATCGTCGAAATAAACCACAACGAACCACCCAATGAAAGGTTTCAGAACTTTGTTCATCAATCTCATGAATGTGCTAGGCGAGTTTGAAAAACAGAAGGACATGACCATCTATTCGTATAATCCTTCCTTGGTCTTAAAAGCCGTTTTTCACTCATCACCTGGCCGTATTCGAATCTAATGGTAGCCGCTTTTTAGGTTCAATTTAGAGAATATTTTTACGCACTCCAACATGTCTAGCATATCGTCCAACCGTGATATAGGAAACCTGTATTTTATGGTGATTTTGTTGATGACCCGGTTGTCAACACACATGCGCCAACTCCCATATTTCTTTAGAGTTAATAGAGATGGTACGACACATGAGATCATGCTTTCTTGAATAAGACCTTTATGGATCAGTTTCTTCACTTGCCCCTGCAGAATCTCACACTCATTTGGACTCATCTGATAGTGAGGGTGATTGGGTAAACTGGATCCAGGGACAAAGTCTATATGGCGTTGGATATCCCACATGGGGGTAACTCATCGGTAAGGTCATTGGGCCAAATTTCTTTGAATTCATGTAACAAGGGCCTTAGACTTTCAGGGATGATAGTAGGCTCGAGTTATTCGCCTTTTACAATTAATGCATAAGCCTGTCCTGTTTCTTTGGATTCTTCCATGAAGTCCCTTATGGTTAAGAGAAAACGGCCTTCCACTTTAGAAGTTTCAAGTGGTCCCTCTGGATCCATAGGGGCCAATATGGTCTTCTGGCCGTCCTTGACGAAGATATATATGTTATCTTTTCCTTTATGAGTGGCATCACGGTCAGATTACCAGGGTCGACCGAGTAGTATGTGACATGCTTCCGTGTCAACTACATCGCATACTGCTTCATCCTTATAGTATTTGCCAATTGAAAAGGAGATGGTGCACCATTTAATTACCTTTGTTTCGCTGACCTTCTTGATCCAGCCGATTGTATATGGGGAGGGTTGACGCTCTATTTTCAATTGCAATTTTTTCACCATGACCTTAGAGACGATGTTCTCGCTGCTCCCACTGTCAATAATCACGTCACAAACCTTTCGATTCACCATACACCTAGTTCGGAGGATGTTATGTCGTTGTGGATGCACTTATTTTCTTGACGCATATAATATTCATCTCACGATGAGCGACTCGCCGCGATCTTACTGAACCCAACCTGACTCATCTGCCTCATTTTCGGTGGTGTGCTCATGTTCTTCAAGATCTGGATTTTTATATGTGTTATCAGCACTATCATCATTGATGGCAAGGTTCGCCACTTTTTGTTGGAGACAAGTATTTGATAGGTGGCCCGACTGGCTACAACGATAACAGTTATCGGGCCTTAGCCGAGCATAAGGGTTTGAAATTCTATTTGGACCAGTAGCAGTCGATACGTCCCTTTGGGGTCTAACTTGCCTACTTCTCTGATCTCAGCTCTTATACGTAGGAGGTTGAGTACGTGCTCCTACAAGTTCCTTCCCCTTGGGCCGTGGAGTTCCCTGGGGCGGACCTACCGCAACGACCTTTGCGGTAGGATAGGTCAGTGTGTTAGGACGTTCAAGTTGCGCTTCCGCCCGAGTAGCCAACTTGATCACATCATTCATCGTCCAGACGGACTGCATCTGAACCTGATCTTGGATCGCCATTCGCAATCCACTGTTGAATCGGACGACTTGCTGTGATTTAGTCTCGACTAAATCATTACACGTCACCAGACGGTAAAATTCTTTTCGTATACTCTCATCGACCGACTACCCTGTCGACAATTTTGGTATTGTTGGAATAATACCTGATTGTAGTCGCTAGGGAGGAATCAGGCACGTAATAGGTGCTTCATCCGCTGCTATGTGCAGATTGGTGTTTTCATCTGCCTGTTTCGTGCGAGTTGCAGTTGTTCCAACTAAGTTGAAGCTCCGCCTTTCAACTTGTAGGTCACAAGCTTAACTTTCTTTGCTTTAGGGATGTCTATATAGTCGAAGAATCGCTCAACTTTAGAAAGTCAATCGAGAAAATCCTCAATGTGTAATTGGCCATTGAAGTTATGAATATCAACCTGTATCTTGAATTCTCGATCTGTTCGATCTACTCGGTCGCCGCCTTGTTTAGGGTATTGGAAGATTATGTTGCCGATCTCCTCCTCGCTGGATCCCTCTTCCTCAGGAATGACCCTTAGATGCACTGCTGGTACTATCCAAGTTTCAACAATTGGCAGTGGGGGATTACCACCAGGAACACGGAGTTGTCCTAGAGTTTTCGCCAAGAGGTTCGCTATGCGGTCGATGGAAGCTTGTAGCCTTTGCATGACTTACCGATTCTCTCGCTGCGCTGCTTCGAAAGTTGCCGCCGTCAAAGGTAAATTCCCTGTAGCGCCGCCCATGAGATTGTTGCCCGACCCGTCGTTAGAATCCATCGATCCGAGGAAAAACCTCACTTTGATATTAAACTGACGCGGGGAAGGACGTGAGATCGAGCACCGTCTTCCTCAAGAGCATAACTATTCCGAATCCATGGAACTTCTCTGGACTCCTCACAGAGATTTCTCGAATCCACGAGGAAAGAAAACAAGAAAATAGAAATAAATTCTAATAAATTCAAAATTGATTGATTAGTGAATTAAATAAGGATACCAAGTAATGAGAAAGAAATTAGAATCAAACTACAACTAAAACTCCTAGAAGAATTTGTAACTTACTATAATTAGTAATTAGAATTCGCAACTTACTATAAATAGTAAACTTACTATTTATTGACAGTCGTGATGTCTACTAGTGCACAAGGTTTTCGGCCAAAAATAATAAGTGTCCTATTTGGCTTCACCCAACCGTTCTCCTAATTATTCTAAACTTTTTTCACGTCGTGCGCAACTCCTAAAGGCCAGCGGATGAAGAGTTATAATCAAAGTAAAACTTACTATTTATAATAAAAATGGAATTAAAATAGGGAAACGACCATCGACCCAAGGATATTTCGCAAATCCGGCTTGCGCAACTTGGCATTGCCAGGTTGGTTGGCTAAAGTAGCTCGTTCTACTTTAAAATCATATATTTTATGTTTGATAACTTATTTCAAATTGCAAAATATGTCCAATTTAAAGTCCGATAGTCTGGATCACTTCTGCTGTGGAACCGGACTTTTCTGACCTATCTTGGCCATGTAACTGTATGTAGCCCGCTTTACATCACGTAGCTTTTCAAGTAGCACACGTCACCCACTATCAATTTTGGATTAGTGTCATTCTTGTGTGTACGGTTGAGACACGTGCACATCACCAGCTAGAATACGGATCCTCTGTTTGCGTGACGCAAGGAAAATTGTGGTTGTTGTAATTTAATTGGAGGACGGTATCATTACACACCGCCATTGCTGCCATTGACCAATGATGATACGGAAACCAGAAAAGTCATGGTGGTTGCAATCTAATTGGACGGTATCATTCCACACCGTCATTGCTGAGCATGGACCCATGATGATACAGGAAAGCAGAAAGTCGTGCGTTTGGCAAACAAAGGATCCGGACTCAGCTAGCCAATATCCTTGGGGGCGAATCTTCGTTCCATCGAGTGCCATGGATCCCTGACTGTAGGGCCCACCGTGATGTATGTATCTCACATTCATGCTTTCTATTTATTTTGACAGCTCACATTCCTCCTGTCCATTTGATTTGACCGTTCATTTTAAGACATGATCTAAAAATGAAATAGATCATGTAGGTTTAAGACAAATACATTACAGTGGTACCCACGGTTAGGGATCAAGGCACTTGTCTTTGGTGGGAACACGAAGAATTGCAAGTCAATCAGGATCCTTTGCTTGCCTTAAGCTGGTTTATCTGCTTGTTGCAATGTGATTGACAACGTTATCACTTATGACAATGTCAATGATGATGTGGACCAATCACATTATAACAAGCAAACACATTATAAGCAGAAAATCTTTGATTGTGACAAGCAAATGATTCGGACTCTAAAATTATGGTCTGAATAATCGTTGGTTGTAATTAGATTTGCCTTAAATGATCACCACAAACTGAGTTAGGTGGACTGAATTGTCAAGGTCTTATCAAAACACAAACATCTAGCCATAAAATTGAGTCCTTACTCTTGCCTGAGTGGTAAATTCACAAGAGTTTCAATACCAAGTCAAGGGTTCAAGTACCCATAGGTGGTGAAACCTCACCACGTGTAAATTAAAAAACAAAACAAAAAAGAAAAAAACATCTTGGCCTAAATGGGGTTGGCTGACGCGCACCTCCAAACCTCTTTGTGTAGAAAAAAAAAACATCTTCGCCTACATGGGGTTGGCTGATGCGCACCTCCAAACCCTTGTGTTACGTATGTTGATTATCCCCGCCACTTGAATGTGATAGCCTCACATATGATTCAATTCAAATTAATCAAACTATTAATTGTTGGTTTGGACTGAGAATACTGATGGGTCTTGTAGAAAGTGTGATCAATTTAGATATGTAAAGAGTGGTGCACTTGGACTCTATGTGGAGACTCTCAGGGCCGTTTGGTTACCACCAAATGAGTTACTTATTCTACTTACAACAGTGGATAAGTAACTTATTTCAGATAAATAAGTTTGGTTTATGATTAGTTATAACTAACTTTTTATTTGAAGTTAGCTAATCATTTCAGTTAATTTTTTTAAAACTTTTTTACTTTTCCTTAGTTCTTGAAGAAAGAATTATGAGTTATCCTCAACTTTTTTACAGTGGGCGCATAGAGCTTTTTGTTGAAGTGCTTTGTCAACGATGGATGTTCGCATCAACTGTAATGTCTTTTTAGACAAAGATAGGAAACTTTTGTATGAAAGTCGAAAGCCCGATCAACAAAAAGCTTTGTGAGCCACCATGATATTTGTATAATAACCGCTCAGTTTATCATTTTCAGCCAATTCATAGTAAGACGTGAGCCTAAAAATAAAGATAATCTGAAAGTACTCCATGTGGGTCACACCATAGAGAGGTGGACAAGTCCACCATTGAAAACTTCTTGGGCCTACCAAAGTTTAGTATCAAACTTATATTTGGTTTTGGGATTTTTACAAAACAATCCTTTATTAATATATATGATATATATTAATATTTCGGTACCTATTTAAATTAACTTTTTATTAAGTTACCTCATCAATCAAGTTAACTGTTGTTAGTTTTCTCTAAATTTCATTAGATTAATCGTGCTTTTTTAATAAATGACAAAAGTATGGGCATATATTTCATCTCTACAAAGGAAGGGCTCTAACAAAAAGACATGTGGGGTCTACCAAGATGTTTGTATTATATCAACCCTATTCATTCAATTAGTTGACAGCTCATGTCAAGAAACGAGGCAAAAGATCATACAAATTCACAACTCAAGTGAGACATTCCACAAAAAAACATCTAGACTAATCACACACCAGTGAAAATTTCCTGCAGTCCATTGAAGTTTTGGATTAGCCTGGTATTTGTACCTTTCCTTCATCCTAACTATAATGATCTTAAAATTACCAGGAGATGTTGTTCTCTTTCTAATGAGAACCAAAGATTTGAATTCTCTCTCTAATGACATTTCAGTCTTTGATCCTATCTATAATAGCTCATTTTTGGTATCAACACTAGTAGGATTGTGGAAGGTTTTGACGGTGAGTGTTTCAATTTTCACTGTTTTATGTGGTGTAGCCCACTCTTGTTTTATATCTATCTCATTTTTATCTCTGTTAACAATTCGTGGGAGCATATAGAGATAAATCAAGCAAAGTATTCCAATCACATAACTAAGTTCAAATGCAGAAAAACTAAATTTTACGTGGAAAAACTCTTGTTGAAAAAACTACTGCATAAAATGACAATAATACGTTATGAAGCAGAAAATTACAAGAGACAAAGATTACCGATTCAAACAAGCCTTAAATCTCCTTCACAAGCCAAGCTATGTCCTCGAAACCTTACGAATGAATTATATAGCACTAGAACACCTCTAATCTCTCTCAACTACCTATTACAATTGATATATATAGCCTATATAATATCACAATCAGAATAGGAAACGCATCTTGTACTTATGGAATTCCGCACTCATGCTCAATGCCACCATCGATGGAACTTTGATAGCATTGAATAAAATACCAAAATATTTCAACGATAAAACATAGATTCTAAAATTTTCCAATGGCATCAAAAATCTGTCAATGGCATCGAAAGAGTATTGTTTATAACTTTAAGACATCAAGAACAATCTCATGCTATAAAACAAGCTTGCGAAACTAACGAATGGATTGAATGTCACACATACAATAGAGTAGGCCATACAAAGCTTTCATGATTCATCATAAATGGTGGGACGCCACAAACCAATGATCTTGATTACCTAACCATGGCCCTACTTGTCAGTACCGAAAACCACGATTGATGTTTAGAGCCTCGAGTCGAGAATCCTATAATTCCTCCGTGTGGGGATCCATGTGCCTTAGGCACAGTCACGTGACTAGCAAAGTAGAAAGGGGAATCCTATGGATTTTAGATGAAATCTCGTCCTTGGTTGCTTGTTGTCGTCGTAAGAGGGAAATCGAGCATTAGCAGCAAGGGTCGTGATTATGAGCGGCCGATATATCTCTTCTGAGAGTGTGAAGTTGCTATTAAGAGATCCGTGCGTACGGTACACGTGCCACAGATCCAGTCCATTCATCTGGTTAGGGTGATTGTAAGCACGCCGTGTGCCAAAAATCAAGGGAGTACGCTCTCAAGTAGGAGGACGATCACATACGTTCGAAACTTTTGGTAGTTACCATGTGTTCGAGTTGCATGGGGCATACCGTTATGTGTGAGTGCCATCCAACCCGTTCTTTATATGCCCCCCAATATCAGCCCTAAATTCCAATTTTCAGCCTCATCCATACATAACTCGGGTGGGCCACACCAAAGGGAACAATGGTGGAAATTGGGGAAGCAGATAGCCATCATAGAAACATCAAATGAAATGTGGGGTCCACCATATTGTGTATTTTTCATCCAACCCATTCATCAGGTGAGACCCACCTGATGAAAGGACACACCAAAACTCAGGTGGGCTTCACTGAATATATAGGTTTTAGGTGTGATTGCAAAATCCTCCCCATTGAACATTCGAACGCATGTGATCACTGGACTTCTCATATAAGTTTCACCTGTTTGGTTACTATGACTGTTATTTTCAGTCCATGGGATGTTCATGGTGTATCCTACGTGATAAACGTACCGGATGTTTGACAAGTGTCACACGCACGGTATCCTATCTCTCTTTCACCCTCACCCTGGAGGCTGCTCACAGTCACATCCCTAACGAGAAAAGCATTTGCCTTGTATTCCGTTCAGTTGAAGCAACCTCACATCAGTAACGTGACTCACAATCATGCCCATAAAATCAAATTAATTAATAGTCGGCCACCTTAGAAAATAATGGACAACCACTCAAAACCTCCAATTTCAAATGGTGGCCCACCTGATGATTGCACTAAATTGATAGGATATCCTAAAGGTGGCCTGCACTCCGGCAACAACTTGTGCATGAGAAAAGGGTGTAAAATGATCAACTGCTCAAATATAACTACGGCGTTTGCAGACGGGATATCTTGAAAGAGAGGACAGGTAAATGTTAGATTCAGTCGGTGCGGCCCACCTTAATGCATGTGCTGTATATCCAATCTGTTCATCCGTTTTTTTCAGCTCATTTTAGACGGTAGTTCAAAACCGAAGCAGATCCAAGTCTCATGTGGACCACACCACAGGAAATAGTGGTGTTTACTTGTGGGCCACAAAAGATTTGGATCAAGCTCGTATTTGTATTTTGCCTTCATTTAAGTCTGTTTGACCTTATTTGGATGATAAATAAACATTACTGTTTCCTAGTGTGGTCCACTTAAGATTTGGATCTGCGATTTGGATCTGCTATATTTTTGGGCCCACTTCCTAAAATGAGCTGGAGAAACGGATGGACGGCGTGGATATACAACATATACATCAAGGTGAGCCCTAAGATTACGACCTGATTGAATCGGCGCACGCAGATATACTAACCCTTTTAACACTTCCCGACTCGAGGATATACTCGGGTACTCCGTTTGTAATTCGAACGCCTGGGACCACTTTCATTTCAAGAGTTAGGCGCCAGACAGACCATGGCCTAACTGCCAGTTTTTGGTGAACGTGGACCACTTCACCTTTTTCTTGACCATCTATTAACGGGACACAAATCAAACGGTTAGCATTGTCTTATTGAGGAAATTTTCAGGGCCATTGCCCATCCGTGGTGGGACCCTAACAGATCAATGGTCTGGATCACTGGAATATAGGCCCCATTCTTAAGAACCAAAGACTCATTTGTACGGTGCGAAGATGGAGGGGAGCTATATAACTCCTTCCGCGCATCACGCCATAACATTTCAACGAACTAACAACGAAGAAAAAGCTGTTTGACAATTGAAAAGCGACCGATTGATAGGTCAACCGTTTCTATTATCAATTTTCAAGTGACACCCAGATCACTCAATTGGCGGACTGAGTGGAGATACCTGTTGAGGTCTTGGTATCGATCCCTAGTGGGGGTGGCTAACATGGATTGTGTGTGTACACACATGGGTGTGTACTAACAAGCTAACCAAAAAAATAAATTTCAAGTGAAAAATAAAATAAAGAGTGATATCTACACCCATCCGATTGATAGCTCACCGCATTCTTTCCACTCTAGGCAAGAAAATGTGAAAATGGATGGATGGCATGGATATAAAACACATACATAATGGTGGGGCCCACAGACTTTGACAGCAGCTAGCTGCGTCCCCAGTCAAACCGCCTCCCAGCTGGGGACCCATATGACGGATTGAGTGGACGATCTAGCAGGTTCAGCAATGAATAGGCAACCGTAAGAATACCATAACTGTCAGACGCTCCTGTCCATCCATTTATGTGGACGTTCGCTGGAGAAAAAAAAAAAAAAGGAAGGAAAGATTGGGTCCATGTTTGGAAGGAATTCTAGACCGCGGAGATTGAGTAGTCCATCAACAGCAGAGCCTTTGAGAACCTAGGTGGATGAATTCTTTCCCCCACTTAGTTACGTGGGCCCATCATACTTTGAACTCCAAGGGTGATGGATGGGATGCCGTAGATGCACATAAACCATTAGGCAGTGGCTATGTAATGAAGTACACTGACATTATCATGTGGCCCACCTGATGATTAAGACTGATGTCTCTACCTGTTTTGCATGCCATTGATCTGATGGTTAGGATTAACCTATTACTCTATTTATTTTTTAATAATGCTATGCGATGAGCATGATGATAGAAATGGACGGTTCAGATCGGTTGTTCGATTATTCACACACGCCCATAATCAACTTGCATCTTAGGCCATTGCCAACCTACATCACTTCACCCCTGCGAGAGCCAAGTCCGCCATTTGCACGGCCTCTCTCAAACATCCCATTGCATGTTGGAGATGATACGGTGGAACCCGGAGAACCCAAATGTGGTAGATCCATCTCTTTATTCTACGGGTGGCAGGGAGATGTATTGATCAGGGCTGTCCATCTAATGGGATGTACCGTGGATGGATAGTTTTTGACAAAATAAATGACAGCAGTTAGAAAATCTTGTCTATCATATTTCATCAATTTAATTGGATGAATGTTTGGCTATTAACTATTTTCATCTTACACCATCACTTGAAGGCCATCTTCCAAATGGATATGCTAATTGGATATTTATAAATTTGGATAAACAATCATCCAAAATAAGGAAAACTTGATAATCAACAGATTAGATGTCAAGTAAAAGTGGGTGGAACCTTCGTGGGGTAAAAGTTTTGGATCAAGCTAATCTTTGTTTTTAGTTTCATCTGGTCTTTATGACCTAATCAACATATTCGATGTCAATAAATAGTACAGTGGGCATTAGGAGGATTTTAATGGTGGATATCCAATCACTATTGTTTTCCTGTAGTGTGGTTCACCTGAGATTTATATCCCTCTCATTTTTGGAATCAAGCTTAAAATGACCTTTAAAAATTGATGAACGGAATGGATGAAACACATACATCATGGTGGGTCCCATAAATGCTCAGAGTATGACCTATTCTAGGAAGGGCTTGCATCTTTGACACATAAGCCGTCCAATGGTGGGAGACACACCCAACTATCAATATGAGAGAGAAAGAGAGTATTAATCAGACATGACTAATAAAGTGAAAAGTACCAATAATACAGAAACATTTCCTTCATTTACAGTACATTTCAACACATGATACTCAAGCAGAACATGTTTTAAAATCAAGCAAGAACTACCTACCTCATAAATACACATTCGTACAAGGTTTTCTAATTCCATGTTTGTACAGCAGTACATGCAAATGCAAAACATGTGCGTAAAAGTACGAGTTTCGCATAAGGCGTTTGATTCAACCTAATTACTGTAAAAAAGTAATAATTGCATTGCTTATATTTCCCGTTGATAGGTTTGGCATCTAAGGGAGATTCAGTTTGCATGTAATATGCACCGGCAGCGGATTGGCTGTCAAATAAAAGCGGGTGCAACCTTCGTGGATAAAAGTTTTGGATCAAGCTAATCTTTCTTTTTGAGTTTCACCCGGGTCTTTATGACCTGATCAACAGATTGGATGTCAAATAAACCGTACAGTGGGCCTTAGGAGGATTTTACTGGTGGATATCCAATCACTATTGTTTTCCTGTGGTGTGGTCCACCTGAGATTTATATTCCTCTCATTTTTTGAATCAAGCCTTAAAATGACCTTTAAAAATTGATGAACGGAATGGATGAAACACAAACATCATGGTGGGTCCCACAGAGACCCAGATGAATGAAAAAGATAAAGATCAACTTGATGCAAAACTTTAATGCCCCCAAAGAGTTTTTAACGGTCGACATTCATTCAACACTGTTCCCTATAATGTGGTCCACATGAGATTGGGATATACGATCATTTTGGGTCTCATGTCATGAAATGATCTAGAAAAATAGATGGACAACATGGATGAAACACATATTGACCATTAGCTATTGGTAGGTGGCAGAGAGAGTAGCCAATCCTTTTCCTACTTGAATGTGGAAAAGGAGACGCGGATTTCGTGCGAAAGCCTTTTGCATGAAGATTTTGCACAAGGATAATGGGTGGGCCCCACTGCCATGTTAGTAGGAATTTTACTCCGTTCAACCATTTTGAGATCTCATTTTACGACATTATACAAAAAATGAGGTGGATTCAAAACCCAAGTGAGTCATACGAGAGAAAACAGTGAGGATTCATTGAGAACCGTTAAAATATTCTTATGGCCATAAAAGACTTGTTTCAGGATAATTTTTTTGTATTTTCTTTTCATTCAAGTGTTAATGACCTTATAAACGGTTTGGATGGCATATAAACATCAAGGTGGAGCCTAGGAAGGTTTCAACGGTAGGTATGTCTTTCCCTAATTTTTCCTCTCGTGTGGCCCACTTGAGTTTTGTATCCACCTCATTATTGGTCTTTTATCCTAAAATGAGATCTCAAAACAGATTAACGGAGTAGATTTTCAAAAAAAATGGCCGTGGGCCCCGCCCCACCCAACATCCTTGTGCAGGAACTTCCTACAAAAGGCTTTCGTAGGAAATCCATCCCGAGAATAGGTAGAAAGGGAAAAAAAAAGGGAGACATTTGGGGTTCTTCGTGGACTCAAGTACAAATGCGGGCTAACGCCTCCGTTTGCTGATGTGTCTTCCTACCTTCTGACATAACCGCTCTTCACCAATATAGGGGCTACATATCTAGCATGTTCTGAGCTCTGCACGGGCGGGGGTTGTGAGACCCGTGTCCTAACCTGTACCGTTCCATAGGCTTCCGCGATCCTCCCAATCAAATTCTGGCAACTCGCGATATATAATCGATGTTTGCGCGCGATCCTGAGTCATATCCTATAGATTTGAGTCGGCTTAATCCGAGACTTGTATCTTAGCGACCGCGCCGTCACTGCTGTTCCAAGGCCCCGACTCACGCACTGATTTGATACACAGGTCAGAAGATGTGGGCCTACGTTTATTTCGAAGAAATACCGCGCGTTTGCAATCCCAAAAGAATCTCTATAACATGTCCTATCAATCAATCAATCAATCACATCATGTCAAGTACAAGAGCAACCCATGCTTTCTTTCTCTACAAATCAAACAATCTACTCCAAAAGTCAACAAGTCTCTTACCTCACCCATCACTCACTTCACATCCATTACTCACCTCACATCCATCACCCATCACTCTCTCTCCTTACAACCCTCTCTCTCTCTCTCATTTCTCTAACACAAATTCCAAGCAAAGAAGAGAGTGGAGGTCCAAACCATCCCAAGTGAGAAAAGTGTGCTGTATGGCCCACTTCCCACCCCAAAATCCTTCATCCTAGCTATTCATTTCTCATTATCTTCCATCAAAGAGGGACACAAGGAGATCAGTGTTCCATCGGACCAAGAGGAGCGAACGGTGGGTGCTTCATAGGCTTAAATTTGAATGTTTTTTTTAATGATGGGTCAAGTGAGGCCTACCGATTGATGGTATGGATCTCAATTTGAACTCTACATGTGGCCGATGGCCCACCTTGATTATCATGATCATTCTATGATAGGGCCATTCTCCATGGACCCCATCATGATGTTTACTTTTTAAGTTTGAAAGAGGTCAACTAGACCTTCAATTTTTGTGGAAAAAAAATCTCCACCGTTGATTTTGATTTGGTGGGCCCACATGTATTGGGACCCACTTGATGTATGATTGAATGCGTAAAAAGGGAGGGCCCATAGTGTCGGGGTCCCTCCATCACACGTGTGTCTCACTCTCTCTCTCTCTCTCTCTCTCTCTCTCTCTCTCTCTCTTTTTTTAAAAAAAAAAAATTGTATGCGATGATGTGGCCATGTGGCCCACCCTGATGGACCCCACCATGGAGCATCTATTTTTATCTAAGCCATCTGTAGGTGGGGCCCACTTTACATATGTGTTGTACCCACACCATCCACCATTTGGTGGCCCACCCTAATAGCATGTTTGTGGGTGGGACCCACCTTTAATAGGTGTTACCCTGGCTACATTGAAGTGTGAACTGACAGTGTTGTGTACTGTATTGACGAGCAAGCGAAATATCATTTTGACTTAAAAACTTAGGAGGGCCACTCCTACAGGCCCCACTTTGATGTATGGATCTAATCTAAGCCATCCATCCCATTCCCTGGGTCATTTTAGGCGTTGAGCCTAAAAATGAAGCCAATCCGACTTTTTGGCGGGGCATAGTATAAAAAACGATATTGTTACCGTTGAAAACTCACCTTGATGTCCCACTCGCTAAAACATTTTGAATATTGGGCTTGTTTGGCTTGTCTTGAACCATGAGAGTCAGTGGACAAGGTGGATCCTCACGATGCGGACCCCACCTGGGGAAATCCTCAAGAAAACCAATTAAAAAAAAAAAAAAATCAGGCAGCAGCCTGCTGCGTGGGCGGTGGAGGCCAGGGCCGTGGGCCCCACTTCAGGCCCCAACATGATGTGTGTTGAATATCCTCACCGTGCATCTGTTAGGCACCTTTGGGGCAGTGGGCCACCCAAAAATCAGCCGTATGTGGGACTCAAGTGGCCCACATGGCAGGAAACAATGGATCTGAACGTCTGCCATTGAAACCCTTTTAGGCATCTAGAAGTTTTGGACCATTATTAAATTTGTTTTTCCTTTTCATCCAGGTCCGTGTGACCTTATCAACCGATTGGATGGAAAATTAACGTTATGGTGGGCCCCACGTGGGACCCACCTGCATGAGGATGGGCTGGTGTACTCATACAGCAGCATGATAACTACTGTATTGACGCCCCAACCCCACGCACGTGGTATGTGCTTTATCCACACTGTCCATCTATGGGACCCACCATGATGCATGTGTTGCATCCAAGTCGTCTAACCATTTTGAAAACTCATTTTTTGGCATGAGCTAAATAATGAGTCAGATCCATAGTTCAAGTGGATCCCCACCACTGAAAAATAGTAGGGATTTCACCGTTCAAACTTCTTAAGGGCTACGTTAGTTCCGATCAAGCTAATGTTTCTACCTTCACTTCATCTATCTCCATATTGGGCCCTATAGGATTTTTTTAACGGTGGAAATTATTGTCACTACTATTATTTGGAGTGCGGTCCAGTTGATCTTTTGATATAATTCATTTATATATATATATATACATACATACACACACACGCACACACACATCTTGATGTACTTGTGGCCGTACATTGAGGCCCACCTTGGTATATATATGAGGCCCACGTGATTAGGCCCATCTTGATGTATTTGTGGCCTGTGGTTGAGGCCCACCTTGATATATATAAGGCCCATTTGAGGAGGCCCATCTTGATGTAGTTATGGCCCATCCGTTGAGGCCCACCTTGATATATATGAAGCCCATGTTATGCGGCCCATTTAATGTATCTAAGGCCATGGGTCGAGGCCCAATGGGAAGTACATAAGGCTCATTGTAATGTGATTCCACCGTGGTTTATGTGTTGACCTTTATAGCTGGCTATGCCTTGGGATCAATAATGGTTTGACACCCACATTGTAAGTATAATGTTGGTTAAATGTCCGCATTGTAACTCTCCTTGGGCCCATTAATAGGCCCATACTTGTTGTGTGTAGGCCGTCTAGGCCCATCTGTATTGTAAGGATAGTTCATTACTTTATAACATGCTTAGTATAATTACATGACTCATGCCATACGCATCATATGTATGCTTGATATGAGTAATGACTGATCATAGCATATGCCATTGGGCAGATTATTTATGGGACTCACCGATAGGAGTTACCCACATAAGCGCGTGATATGCGCAAGATTATTGCATGATTGGACAGTGTGACTCATGCATCTCGCATATGTGTGACATGATCATTGTACGCCCTAGCGAAATCAAGGTCGTGGCCTCCACAGACACATCGTGGATGGCCAGATGAGATATCGAAATGCTTGGTTCTAGCACTGTGGGCACATAGGATGTCCTTGGGTGAAAGTCCCAGAACCTGATTGGTATTAAGAGATGCTCCAACATCTAGACCGAGTGGAATATGAGCGCCGGTGCCTATACCATGAGACCGTGTCTCCAACTGTGTCGTGGTCAGTTGGAAGGGGGTGTGGCCTTATCCACCCGAGTGAGGGGGCTGTAAGCTAGGCTGAGTTTGATTAGCTCGCAAATGGGTCTGCTATCGACGAGCCAGGTAGGTATTGACAGACTACTGGTCAGGCGGATAGTGTGGTTTCTTCCACTCGCTTGGTTGTGCGGCTAGGGAGGCGGTAGTCAGTGTGGAGTGTATTAGACCACGGTGATGATTCCAGAGAGGAACTGTACTGATATGTGGACTTGATATGAGGACTGGTATGATATTATGACACCCCGTCACTATTGCACATGTGGGCGGGCACACGTGGATGGACACTAATGTGGGCGGGGCTGAGGCCTGGGCTAGATACCAGTGGTTGGTAGGGTACTGTGTTGGCAGACTACTGTGCAGGAGTTGCGTACTCAGCACTTGACTCATTCATTCATTCATCCACTATTCACTCAGGCTGGTGGTGCCAACTATTTGTTACGTGTACCTTCACAATGGCCAGGATTTTGGTTGGGGCGCGCGACTAACCTGAGATCAGGAGTTTACTACATTGTGTTTGACTATCCAAATTTAGGTGTGGAACTGGTTTGGATAGAATTCTCTTGTAATGGACCCCATAGCCTGCAATACTACGTACTATCATCCCAACTTCACTACAGCTTGGTCATCTCATTCGCATCGCATGTTGCATTTAATCCACAATATATAATATTTGGCTCATTATGATTTGCATTGTGTACTCTGATATTATATATGATTCATGGACTTACCAGTATATTCCCGCTTACTCTAATATTGTATGATTCATGATCTTGTCAGTATTTCTGCTTATTCCGATGATGTATAATTTATGGGCTTTATTGTATACTTGGCACTTACCTTACATACACTTTCACCACCCTCTAAGCTTTCTATAAGCTTATGCACGATAGATGGGTGCAGATGGCGTTAGGTTGTAGCAGCGCTGAGCTTGGAGCGTGCAGCGATCTTCTGGAGTTTTGATTTCTGATATATGTATCTTCCTTTCAGCATTGTATTCAAATGATTATATTAGTGGATATGTGATGATGATGTTGCCTTGTGATTTTGGTAAACTTGTGGTTATGCTCCATTACAAAAAAAAAATTCATACTGAAAATCCTCCTTGTAGGATCCCAGGATCGGAATATAGCGTATGGGCACTGGGAGCCGAGAATGGGGTACTACAGAGGCTGTCGGCACCGGATTCGACGATCGGGATTCCTGTGAGTCTGATCTCCGGGTTTGGGGCGTGACAGGGGTAGTACCTAATCCGCAGCCCCAACTATATAGTTGGTATACATACGTGCCGTGCGAAGACGAGCGTCGACGCTCCTTGAGCTCCTAGTTGTACAAACGGTTCAAAGGAGATCAAAGTTACATTAGCCCCATAATGATGTATTTATTATATCCACATCGTTCATCAAAATTTTGAGATCATTTTAGATCATGGGCCAAAAAATTAATCATATTCAATTATCAAATGGACCACACTAAAAATAGCAGTGGGGTAATGATTTTTATCCTTGAAAAATTCGTAAGGCCCACCATAATGTTTATTTTCTATCCAATCTGTTCATAAGGTTACAAATACCTATATTAAGAGGAAAAACAAATTTTATATTGATCTGAAACTTCTGTACCCCCAAAAGGGTTTCAATGGTAGATGTTCAATCATTCACCGCTTTTTGCAGTGTGGTACATTTTATCTTTAGATTTGTCTTATTTTTCGTCTCAAGCCTTACAATGAGCTCTCCAAATATATGGACGGTTTGGATATAACACATATGTCATCAATACACCAGCTATATACCGGTATGTGGTACACCAGCCAATCCGCTTCCATCTGTACCGTGCCTACGTGGCAAAACTTTGTGAGCACCGCTACGATGCATGTGAGTTGTTCATTCATTTTGCTAGATAATTTCCAAAAAGGGGCAAATCCAAACATTCCCTAAGTTTGGATATAATGCTTAAATTTTCTCCAAAAAAATTGAAAGAATTCTTGATTAATTTTTTCGAACCATTTATTTCTTTTGATATTCTACCTCAACCCATATATGAAATGTCCTACTTTTAGCTAAAAAGCACGTGTCTCACTAAGGGTGTACACGAACCGAGCTAGCTCGGTTCACTCGCTCGACTCGACTCAAAAAAGCTCGATTCGACTCAGTTCGAAGCTGAGTTCGAGCCGAGTCGAGCTGAGTTTTTGAGCTCGAAAATGAGTTCGAGCTGAGTTCGAGCCCCAGCTCGACTTGACTCGGATTGAATCTAGCTCGAATCAAACTCGGATTGAATCTAGCTCGAATCAAACTCAGATCGAACTAGTTCGGTGACTTGGTTACTTTGCCATTGGTGTTGCTCACCAAGTGTTTGATAAAATGACTCAACGAAGTGTGGCCGGTGGCAAGGAAGGTATGTACATGAAACAAATGCCCTTTTTTTTCTTGGGTTTTCTTGGTTTTTATATTGTTTAGAAGGTATTTGATACAATACCTGTAGAACCATTACTTCTCTTTCCCAGACAAAGGCATTCTGAAGGTGCAGTCCAGGTGTTTGTGGAAATGCCTCAATGGAGAACTCGACTCGATCTTGGCTCAAACTTGGCCCGAGCTGCTTACCGAACCGAGCTGAGCTGGCCAGTCAGGCTCGAGGACCAAGCCGAGCCGAGTTCGAGCTGAGGTCGGCCAGTAGCCGAGCTGAGGCAGCTCTACTGGTTCGACCCGATGTACACCCCTATGTCTCACATTATAAGTAGGGCTGTCAAGGGGCTGGGCTTGAGGTAGGTCTCAGCCCGGGCTGTCGGGCCAGCCCTATTCATAACTCAGATTTTTCGGGCTTGAGCCCGGCCCATTGACACCACTATTTATAAGAGCATACCCACGTGTATGCTTGTGGAATGGTCTCAGTCGCGTGTGGAATTACCAAACCAAGAAATGGAAGGGCATTTATGACCATGGATTTAAAGGGTCCATCCTGACGTACGGATGAACGACAGGCTATTCCATCTCTACCACACAACCCTGCCACGACAGATCCACAAAAAGTCCAATGTTTTGAAAATCTCATGATATTTTCGCGATAAGTAAAGTTAATGATATTATCGCAATAATTTTACAAGATTTTAAAAGAATATCACCAGTTTTGAATTTTTCGTGGAATTATCTCAATAATATATATCATAATTATGATTTAAAAAAATGAACTTATTGATTATATATAAATAAAAAATTTAATTTATAATAAATATTATTAGAATTTTATTCTTGTTGAGATTTTCCGATATCTTGAGAAAATCTTTAAAATTTTAAAATCTCAAGAGAAATTCCCAAGAACGAGATTTTTCACAATGGGTACTGCTTTATAAGAATGCCCCTTGAGTAAGAGAATACAAGCATCTAGAGAGAGAGAAAGAGAGGAGCAATGGAAGTTCATCAAGTTGTCGTCATGAATGGAGGGTCAGGAGAGACTGAGGCCATGAAAGTGCAACCAAAGGTCATGGAAGTGCCACATGTACTTCACATGAATGGAGGGTGTGGAGAGACTAGCTATGCTAAGAATTCAGTAGTCCAGGTTACTACTAATATCCTAATCACTCACTTCCTTCTTTCAACCTTCGTATGGTATCTGATTCTCTGCATTACTATACACTGAAGATTGGTGTATAGCCTATAGTTGGTAAACAATCCCATAAATGTGGACCATCCGCTTGGTGGGTCACCTCTTATTAGATGGCCAATACCATAAAAACTGCATGGGTGAAGAGCTCTCTCTTGTACATCAGAAGAGGAGAGTTCTGCTACTTCCACACGTGTAAATCACAGATTTTCTGCATGGCATGGGCCAATTTTTCATATGTTTCATGCATTGTGACACACTTGATGAGTGGACATTCTTGATTTTTATCCGGGTCATCTACAAGGTGGGACCCAGCTGATGGATGGTTTGGATCTAGCTCATCTGTGCTGCATCCTAGTTTAAAAACATGAAAGTACTTAATTCGACTCGAAACCCAGTGAGTTGAGTTGACTCAAAAAACTCGGGCGAGTTTCTCAGAACCTCTATGAGTTTTTCGAGTTCGGGTGAAATCCGTGCATGCACACGTGTAGAGTTAGCAAACTTGGCGTAGAGGTAGTGTATACACCCAACTTCGGTGTATACTTCACAGACGAGATTCTTCATTTCTTCTAACATATCATTCCATTCATTTGTGTATTTGTAGAATAAGATCATATCCATAGCCAAGCCCATCATAGAAGAAGCGATACTGGACCTCTATTGCACCACCTTGCCCAAGAGCCTGGCTATAGCTGATCTGGGCTGTTCATCAGGACCCAACACATTGCTGGTCATCTCCGAGATCATCGACACCGTCCACGAGAAGTGCTGCCTTTTGAACCGTCCATCACCCGAGTTCCAGGTGTTCTTGAATGATCTACCGGCGAACGACTTCAATTCCGTATTCCGGTCGTTGCCAGCGTTCCAGGACAAGCTCAGGCAGGAGAAGGGGGCCCACTTCGGCCCATGTTTCATCTCAGGCGTGCCTGGCTCTTTTTATGGGAGGCTTTTTCCGGACCAAAGCTTGCAGTTTGTTCATTCATCTTCTAGTCTCCATTGGCTCTCCCAGGCAAGTTACATTCTTCCACCATTGGTTGCTCGGCCCCACATCACGCTACCAGGTGGGGCCTCATTCCCACCATTGGATGGCACGTGTGATCCATCTGGGCCGATCCGACTGTGGTTCACACTATGAGAATGCCATGTACCAAAAATCGGGGTAATACGCTCATCGAGGGAGTCACACGTGTGCTTTGTATTAATACCTTTTGGATGCTTTTCTTTCCAGCCGCCCATGTTTCTCGTACAAGTGTGATCTTCCTGGTTGGCGGATCTCCACGTTGAGTTTTATCGCAGAGCAGCGTTAATGTACGGTGCTGATGAATGGTCGGCCATCCAACACCAGGAACGAGGATCGCATGGTAGCTCTATGCTGATGTCGGCCCACATCCTTATCATTCTATAAAAACGGGATTTCATTGCCCCAGATACAAATTTTCTATTTGTGGGAACGTGATTGGGCCACGACATCACGTACTGCATTTAATATGGCAGGACTGCATTTAATATAGCAGGGCTGACAGTGTCGATGATGACATGAACCGTGTATATATATATATTAAATGCAGGGCTGACAGCGTCGATGAGGACATGAACCGTGTATATATATATATATATATATATATATATATATATATATATATATATGCACACGCGTGTGGACTTTAGTGGCCACACCACATACAGTAGTGAAGAGGTTCCATGCACCATTAAAATATTCATAATTATTTTTGAAGGCCTACCGAGATGTGGTTTGCAAATTCAGCCCATCCATTATGTGTGTCCCACTTGAATGAGGGTTTAGACCAAGTTTCAGGTGCATGGAAAACTCAGATGGGCTCCACTAAGTGCTTTTATATGTTTTTGGCATGTATTCACATGATTTTAGATGGTTTGGCCTACCTGAGTTCCGTATACGGCTAATTTTGTGCCGTCCAGGCTCACTATGGAATAGTACATCTGGTGGACGGTGTTGATGTTCGAAAGGCATCACGGTGGGGCCCACACAGCTCGACCTCATGAATGACCAGTTTACACTCGAGCGCATTAGTACCTTTTTCATATATATATATATATATATATACATATATACATACATACATACAAGGAAACGCTCACCTGCAAACCAGTTCACACTAGAACTCATTATACTTATGAGTCTGCAAAATCGAAACAGTCCCAGGACGCAGAGTCTTTATTTATATGTATATATCAAAATAAAAATTGGGCTGTAATTAATGAGGTGCTGCATATAATATATATACTTACTGTTTTTATTTCTTAGTAGCCTAGCCAAAGTTTTGGGTCAAAATAAAAATTAAGTTGGAATTAATGAGGTGCTGCTTAGAATGTTCAGATTTTGGAGTCAGTATATATATATATATATATATATATATATATATATATATATATATATATATATATATATATATATATTCTCCTGATATTCATCAGGTGAGCGTCACCAGGGTGATGGGACGCATGGAAACGCGGGCCATTCCAAAACTTGGGTGGGCCACAGCAAATGAATATGTAAGTTTTAAGCTTGACTGCCCATTCCGGCCTGTGGTGTCTCAAATAAGTTTTGGATGAGGATGCTTCGTAGAATAATGTACGGTGAGCATGAGGGAGTCATATCAGATGCATGGTTTTGATTCCACTTATACATCAGGGGTGGGCCCCACACATCTCGAACATATGGTAACCATATGCATGAAAGTGTCAACATATGTGATTCCCCATGTACACCATGCACGTACGAGATCCACATCATTCATCTATGGGAGTTAGGTGTACCCTAAAAATTCGCTAGTGATCCTAGCCACTGATTAATTAGAGGAACCTTGAAGATTAGATGGGTGGTTCGTGAAAAGAACCGGTGGTAGGATCATGTGTCTAGTGTTGTTTTTGGCGATGACCTACCAGTAAGTAGATCATTCATGTTTGCCACATGGGTTCTGATACAATGCGAGGCCCACATCACAGCTACCATGTGGGGCCTCATTCCTAACGCTATATGGCAGGCATGCAGAGATCCAGATCATCCATCAGACGGTGTACGCTGACAGCGTGCCATGGACAAAAATGATATTGGTCCACTGATCATGTAGGTCATAGGTGCTGTAGCCAAACCGAATCCTATTATTATTATTATTATTATTATTATTATTATTACTATTATTATTATTTCGAGTGTAGAGCCCACGGATATCATGGGATCACACTTGTATGATAAATAGAGTGGTTGGAAAAAAAATTCCCACCGTCCAAATTTATTGCACGTGTCACTCATTCGTTGAATAACTAGTTCAATATTTGGCAGGCAGCATGTTTATAGCGCATGCTATCCAACAGCTGAATGAGACTGGGTGGATGTGGATTGGGTACTGCATTGCTTGTACTGACATGAGGTGATAGGATTTGATTGAATAGCTCATTTAATCAAATAATTTTTAAACTTACTTTGTGTGGTGCATCTCTAATAGTAACTTCTCATTTAATCAAATCTAATCATATTGTTTTTTTACAAGTGAATTTAGAACACCTAAGCTCTTTGGGGCTTAATAGATTAGCCCGATTTTTTTTTTTTTTTTTTTTTTAAACACTAAAATGGGTGACACTAATATGAATAATATTGCAACTAAAACAATTATGTTTACACATTGAGGTCTGCTTGGGTTTTGGATCAAGCTAATTTTTGTATATTTTCTTCAGCTTGACTAACCATTTTAGGTTTGTTTGAATTGCGGATTACACTAATTACATACACTAATAATGTAATGTAAAAAGTGCAATGATTTCTTTACCTACCTCTTAAATACATTGTATTTGACTAGCAGTGTCTATATATAGTTTAACGTGGTAAAATTATAATGATGATACTTTACTGCCAAATAATATACTGACGTGCATGTTTGAATACAAATTTTCTATTACAATATGATGTTACAAGTTACTTTACATGTATCTTATTATATAAATTACATGTTTAAACAATCATAATAATGATGCTTTTACATTATATTAACGACACAAGTCCCAATTCAAATAGGCTAGCTCTTGGTAAAATATAGATATCACACTTGATGAATGTTTTTTTTCTATGAAATATAGACATCATGGTGACCCACCCACAATGCTATTGGTAGCTTCTCATCCCAAGGTTTCCTTCTGGTATGACCAACCCGAGTCGTGGACATGCTGATTTTTTTGCACCTATAACTTGAATCAAGGAGCAGATTTGATGGACGGACATTTTTCATGTGTTTCATGACTCAATTAAACAAGGATTCCGGGTCTGTTTGGGCAGAAACACAATAGATGCCGAGGTTTAATTGTTGCGACTCAAAATGCCCGCCCTTGCTACAAGTTTCTGTCGGTGCAACGTCTATGGGGCCCACCGAAATGTCTGTGAGAAATCCACTCCATCCATCAGTTTCTCCAAGAATAGTGAGGATTGAGCACCCATCGTTGAAACAATGGTGGGGCCACAGAAGTCTTGGCTCTGGCTGATATTAATTTGTATTCTGGCTTCATCCGAGCAGAAGTGACCGTATGAACACAGTTTGGATGGCATATGGATATCCGGATGAACACAGTTTTAATTTGTATTCTGGCTTCATCTACACATGCATTTTTGTCCATGCTGTTTATCAATGTTGAAACACCAACGTAAGAAAAATGAATAGAAAAGCCATATCATTGGTGTCCAACTGTCTTTTGTTTTATTATCTCATTAGATATGATAGAAAATGAAAAATGAAAAGAAAGGTCTATGTTCGAGGAGACAGGTCATGGTTAAGAAGAGTCATATCCATATGGAGGAAGTACGCTGTCTGCATGTGGGTCCTACAAGTCCCATATACGACAAGTTATGCAAGGAAGGCTACCCTACCATAAAGACTCTTATGTTTCAAAAATCAAGCTAATCCCATCACGTGACTAACCGTTAATTTGAAAGTTTTTGGATGGTTGTGCATAGTTTTTCAAAACTAGCACATCCTGAATCCTAAAATCATCATTCAAAACCAGGCTGATTAGGTGTTATCGGGAGTAATAATTTAGTGGGCGTTCACCTTTAATGTAGGGTCCACTTTAATGATATGTTGTATATCTACTCTGTTCATTAGTTTTATTTAAGTACATCCAAATCTCATGTGGAACACACAGTAATAAACGGTGATGATTGAATTCTTACCATTAAAAATTCTCCAAACCCATTTTAAGCAGATTTATAATGTTTATTTGTCATCAAACCCATTGATAATATCATGCAAATATTAGGTTGATTCCCCCCACACGGTTAAAGTAACGCCCACTAAGCTGTTACTCGGGTAACATGTAATCCACTCCTCCAAATTTAACGGTTGGATTACCCTTATTTCTAGAGGTAAACTTTCACGGAGATGTGACCTTGATGTGTAGGTTGAATGTCATCCACGCTCCTCCGTAGGATGATGCTTATCATATCTGTACGGATAACTTTTTTGTAGAGGCACTGGCCTCTTTGTTTAAGGCCTAAATTGACTTCATTTAGGCCTTAAATAATTAGGCCGGTGCCTCAAAAAAAAAAGGCACCAGCCTCTTTGTTTAAGGCCTAGGTTGACTTCCATTTGATTAGTTGATAGCAGGGGTGTACACGAATAGAGCTAGCTTGGTTAGTTTGCTTGACTCGGCTCGAAAAAGCTCGATTCGACTCGGTTTGAAGCTGAGTTCGAGCTGATTTTTTGAGCTCGAAAATGAGTTCGAGCAGGCCCCAGCTCGACTTGACTCGGATTGAATCTAGCTTAGATCGACCCGGTGACTCGGTTACTTTGCCATTAATGTTGCTCACCAACTGTTTGATAAAATGATTCAAAAAAATGTGGCCAGTGGCAAGGAAGGTATGTACATGAAACAAATACCCTTTTTTCTCTTTGTTTTTCTTGGTTTTTATGTTGCTTATAAGGTGTTTGATAAAATACCTGTAAAACTATTGCCTCTGTTTGTAAAACAATGAGATTTTGAAGTTGCAGTTCAGGTATTTGTGAAAATGCCTAAATGGCAAACTCGACTCGAACTTAGCCTGAGCTGCTGACCGAACCGAGCCGAGCCAAGTTCACGTGAGCTGAGGGCAGCTAGAGGACCAATCCGAGCCAAGTTCTACTCGATGTACACCCCTAGTTGATAGGTTCGATGGATTTCAATGCAGATCAACTGCCGAACACCCACTTCGGAGGTGAGATGCCTAGGGGAGTTTTGATTCGCGAGGCTAGACATTGTCAGAGATGGGCCCCGGTTTTTTAAAGGTTTTATCATAGATAGTCGGCCTATCTTTAACAGCATACAGCTCCACCACTCATAGTCAGCCTATCTTTAACAGCATACAGCTCCACCTCTCCTTCCACGTGCATAAGATTTATGGATGACTGCTTGAAGTATACTCGTATAGTAGAGAGGTTTGGTAAACTCACTTGTGTAGATGTAAGCACACGCACTTATAGGGCACATGTATTCAATCCAAGCCTTCTGGATTATTGGGTACCACCGCCTGTCCCTAGATAAGAATGCACAGGGGCTCTGAGGGGCCATTGGAATGTATGGGTTTTATCTTCATTGTACATCTATTTTTCTATATCATTTTAGGGTACAAGCTAAAAAAAAAAATGATACATTTTTAAAGTTCAAGTGGATCTCACGCACCACAGAAAGCAGCAGTGATAATGACACCCATGAAACCTTTCCAAGGGTTACCGTGATGGTTAATTGCTATTCAACCTGTTCACAAGGTCACATAGACGTGGATGAAGAGAAAACACAAATATCAGCTTGATCCAAAGCTTCTGTGGGACCCCAAAAAGTGTTCAACGGTAAATTTATAATCATCACTGTGTGGTCCACTTGAGACTTAGAACAGCTTCGTTTTTGGGCTTCTCTACTCCAATGATATAGAAAAATGGATGGATGGTGTAGATAAAGCACATACATCAGGGTGGCGGCCCAGAGGCCCCATCCGTTCCTATCCAGGGACCAGCGGGCTAGTAACCAGTCCGCGTCCAGGCCTTCCCTCAGGTTGGCCACATTTCAGATCTCATGGCGAGTGTGTGGGCCCTTTTATTTTATTTTTTTATTTATTTTTAAGTTAAAAGATCTGAGTAGCGTGAGCAACTTGATGGACAGCTTTTTTATTTAATTTTACACACGCACACACACCACCCCACACTCACGCCACACACCACCCCACACTCACGCCGTAGTGGAATTTCACCACCTACTCGAACCCTCAACCGGGTGTTGAAACTCCTAAGAGTCTACCACCGGAGTGAGAGTAAGGACCCAACTTGATGGACGGCTTGGATCTTGCACATGCATGACATATTGGCACGTGTTTTTGCATGTGGATGGATAGGTCCCTCCGCAGGCAATATCAACCGTTGAATAGCGGATGAACGGGCGCATTTCAATGTCCATATCAGATTGGAGCTGTCCTTGGGCCGAGTATTGCATGATCCCACGACATTCATTGATATTTATTCCTTTCCATGAAGTGAAGAACTGTGGTCGGCACCAAACATGGTATAATCTATACGGTGATCGCGACCACTGATGTGGTGGACCATCACGGAAATTACTGTGGTTGGTGAGTGGTCATAGGTTCTATCTAATAAATGAGAATTGATGATTTACAGGTGCCTGTGGATGAATAGTTATCCTAACAAAACCTTTTACCTTTTGGCGTGCTTTCATTTTCTAACTAGTCATGGTTAGCAAAGCTGTTTTAAACCCGTGTATTTCATTTTCTTAACTTCCAAAATGATGTGGCCCCAATGTTGATGTGGGCATGACGATCAGTCCGTCCATTTTTCATCTCCTTTGCTCTCCTTCGCGCCTGAAAATCACGCTGATCCAAAACTCAGGTTGAACACAAAAATCATTCTTAAAACTTTTAAAATCACATGGACCTAGTTCACCACGTTTTGGAATGATTTGGTTTTTTGGTGTCCACTCATCCTAGTGGGGTGCATCTTCTAAATTATTCAGTTGGAATATGCAAAACATGGCAGTCTTTATACAATTGAGGAGGTTTTTAATATGGCACGACCCCATTTCAACTATTTGTTAGGACCTTCCATGTATACGAGTCATTTTTTGCATATACGAAGAATGAGAGAGATGTAAGTCTTATATTTTTTTTATTTCTTTTGAGATCTATATTATTGTTGAGATTCATAATCCATGTGTTACATTTTCTCCATTGTCAATATAATAACTAAGGTATTAAACTCATTCAAGTGTTTTTTATATAGATAATGGTTCATTTATTTTTAAGTTGTACTGTTGTCATCGGAGAAAAATCTTACTTATAATGATTCCTTTGATACAAGTTTTGTACTTTGTCTCATAAACCTTTAAAAGTAATTTAACTGAATATGTTGAACACAACCAATCATTTACTATAAGAAGAAGATTAACCATAAGTATATTACCAAACTACGTAAATCTTTATATATGTTGTTTTTTGTTTTTCACTGTCTTTTGGATTTGGGTTTAACTTTTTTATTTTGTGATTTTCCTTTGCCATTGTGTGTTGGTGTTTTTCCACAACACCGCAAAGAGTTATGTAGTGAAAATTCATTACGTAGTGAAAACAGAATTATACATGTCTTCTTAAGCCACATTTTGTTTAAAAAAAGCCTCATATGAGCTACTAAAAAAATCAGAGATCGGCAGCGGCCATCCACTGGTAGAGTTGAGTAGAAGGTGAAATTTTTAGTAGAAATTGATCAATTCATGCACATATTACTTGAAAAGGGAAGATATTGGATAGGGAAATGATGATATAACCTGCTATTTAATTAATGCTTACATACATCAGGACATTGCCTACAAGTGATTTGGCTCAAAATCTCATTGAGACTAGTTGATTTGGCCAAGTAATTCAAGTCGAGTAAATGAGTTTTAGCACAATGGTTTTCCTCCAACTAAAGTGATTTTCCTCTAACGAAAGAAATTTCATTCCATGTATTTTGTTTGAAAATTCAATGAAATGATTCTATTTTACTCACAGAGAATTACTTAACAGGTTCCTCCAGAGCTTGATATATCCACCATTACACCATTGAACAAACAGAAAATATTTATTTCCAAGACAAGCCCTCCTAGTGTGATAAAGGCCTACTTTGAGCAATTCCAAAGGGATTTCTCACTGTTCCTAAAGTCGCGTTCGGAGGAGATAGTGCCGGGAGGCCGCATGGTGTTAGCATTTGTCGGCAGGAGAACTGCTGACCCCACTAGTGGAGAGAGTTGCCATCAATGGGAGCTCTTAGCACATGCTCTCAATGACATGGTTTTAGAGGTAATTCCTTCTCTTCTTCTTATTATTTCTTCTAGTTCTACAGCTACTATCGGAGACTCGGATTGAGTCATTCACTCTTGAGTTGAGTCAGGACTCATCTGAATTGGGGACCAATTGGTTTGACTCATTGGGGTATTGAACCAAATCGGGTCCAATCGAGTCTGAGTCGACTCGGACCGAATCTTAAAACCATGCTGCTGCTACTATTCCTTTTTCCTTCTACATGGCTTTACGGATTTTGTTTTATCAGTAAATCCTAGCTAAGGTTCTATTCTCTGTAACTGGATAATTTTCTTCCCTTTCTTTTGTATGTGTTTTGCTGTCCATCAAAATTGTGGACAATAGCAAAATGGGGCACTGCTAAAGAATCAAATTGGTTGAACGATCCTGATTAACTGAGATGTGATCATAAAATGGACTGTTAAAAATATTAAATTGCCTATAGTCCAACTTAATAGGCAAAAATGTTCATCTAGCAAGATTTTTCATTGACTAGTATAATCTTTTCATTATGTTGAATCCATAACAAGGACACAATATCGACCGTCTATATCGAGTGCATGTGTGGCCCATCCATCCATGTATGAGAAATATATGATTCCTCTAATAAAAAGTTATAGGAATGCCTCTAAAAATGAAAAGATGAAACCATTTAAACCTTGGTTTTTTTTTTTTTGCCCCTCATTTCTGTTGTAGTCTAGTGGGTATGTAAATGGGCCCACGTAGCGTGAGGCAAGGCCCAGCCCATGATCTAAATACATGCGCCGAGCATTAGTGAAGCCCACTAAATAAGCAACTAGGTTCAAGCCCAATCCATAGGGGTGGTAATGGGTCAGGTCAGGATCAGCCCAAACCCAAACCATGGGTTGACCTGACCCACATAAAATTCATCAGGTCTCCCATTTAATTGTAACTGGGCTCGTGCTTGACTGACTCGACCCAACCCGGCACAACCACACTCAGGTTTAAGAATGGAATATAGCGCTAAAGGTATTACCAGCCTTGCCTAATCAGTGAATACAACAAACATACATCATTTGTATCTATCTATATTTATCTTCTATTATATGGTTTTTTATGTTCTCGGCTGTATCAGATCAGGCGATTTGGCCCAGCCCATTGATAAGCTATATGGGTGGGCTGGGTTGGTAGGGTTCAACCCAAGTCAAACCCATTTACTTAAATGGGCCACATTTTCTAACCTGAGCCTGACCCACCACCCATTTAGGTTAGCCCAACAGAAGCTGGTCGGGCCA
This sequence comes from Magnolia changhungtana, assembly GCA_030180095.1. Lineage (NCBI taxonomy): Eukaryota > Viridiplantae > Streptophyta > Magnoliopsida > Magnoliales > Magnoliaceae > Magnolia > Magnolia changhungtana. The sequence goes on along the minus strand of JASAUF010000084.1, from coordinate 1,102,836 downwards.
GTTGACCTGATCAACCAGACCAACCTGGCCCAATTTTTTACTGGTTCCTAAAAGTCATGTCTAGGTCCAAACCATGGACCTTTGATCTTCCCCCAAGTCAACCCCAAAATGGGCCATGTCTGGGTCCGACTGGCCTAATCTCGAGTGTTATATTAGTTACTTGGATTACCAGAATAGGTGGTTTTTGCTATGAGAATTACTACTAACTGATAACACCATGCATTTTCTAACTCAATATTTTCAGGGCATTGTTGAAGAGGAGAAGGTGGATTCCTTCAATGCTCCCTACTATTCGCCATCACCAGACGAGCTCAAGTTCGAGATAGAAAAACAAGGGTCATTCGCTCTCGATCACCTTGAAGCCTTCGAAGTCGCCTGGGATGCAACGAACGGTGATGATGGTGTTAGCGAATATGTACAATCTGGTATTAGTAAGCTAACGAGTGGCCAACGTGTGTCAAAGACAATCAGAGCCGTTGTTGAGTCAATGATCGTCCATCATTTCGGAGAAGAAATAATGGACGATTTATTTCAACGGTACAGCAAGATCGTAGATCAGTACATGTCCGAAAACGTGTGCAAGTATGCCAATTTGGTAATCTCTTTGGTGAGAAAGGCCTAAAGAAGCATTGTGGAAGATCATCACTAATAATTCATCAAGATAAGGTGAGAATGATCCAGTTTCTTCTAGATCACTATAAGTTATGATGCTCCTATTTGTATTTCAAGAGATGAAAAAATCCTAATTTCCGCGATTCAAAATCCTTTTTGCCTCTCAAGTTCTATTCGTCTTCACCATAATCGCATAATTAATAAGGTATTTATATATCTCATCTCGGATTAGAAATAAAACTCGTATTTACGCAGACTTGCTCGTACCGTAGATTGAGTCAACAGGACTCGGCAAACCATCGATCAAATCGACACCTTTGTTGATCGAACCGATAACGTCTAAAAACGCTCCGTGAGTAACCTAAAATTTTCAAGAATATTTGGATCGAATCAACAACCATATTGATCGAATTGAAAACTCTTCTCTAACAATAGGATTGAAAGCACTCAATCAACAAGTACACCGATTTAAAACCTTGGTGGTGCTTGCCCTTTGTCATGTACATATAATAGTTGGATTGTTAGTTAGTATCAGGTTGGTATGTGAGTGTTGTTGGTGCTAGGCTCCTGTAATCCGCATACTTGAAATGTTTTTTCCTCTACCTTTTCTCTGTTTAGGGTACTATTGAGATGGGAAAAACGTGCAAAACATGAGAGATATTTTAGAGGAAGCTCTTAAGAATCTTAAACCCATCAAGAGTCATTAGTCCTTAATTAAGTTTCTACACTTGCGAAAATTCCAGCTAGGATTCCTTATTGTTAAGTGGAGAGTGTGCTGCCCCATTGCATGTTGGGTATATATGATCACATCATAAGTGGACCCACCAGCATGCTCATTGCTTAAGATCCAACCGTTAGATCTGATCTATTTTAACATTGAATCTATGATGAATAGATCTGTAAACAAAATTAAAAGTCTGAGTAAATTCAATAAAAGAGAAATGTCCACATCAAGTGGGCCATCTATCATAATACTTCCGGGTCAATTTACGGATTAAAAACTAACCCAAGTTAATAAGAGAGTAGTGATATGATGATGAAGATGATAATGAAGATTATAATGGTGGCGATGACGGTGATGATGGTCATCTCAATAATATTGCTAGTTTACCAAATGAGACATACCTAATATATATTCTTATTGTTTGAATTAAAATTTGTGGAAGGCTCTAAACTCAAAGATAATAAAATGAAATGATGGTGTTGTTTGAAATATTTCTCCAATCTACAGGCACCCACTGAGAATTTATGCTTGTAAATTGAGTGGAAGGAAATTAACCATCCTTGGCCCAGGATCTTTTGTTTGTACAAGTGGGGCCCATGTTACAGCGATCTAGACGGTTGGTTTCTTCGACACAAGCATGGATGGACTGTATCCCAAAAACCTACTTGAAGAGACAGTCCTAACCACTTAGATTTATGACCTGTAAATAAACGGCTAAGAGTGGATTATGGAAATGGTCCAGAGATTGGTGGATAAGATCTTCTAATCTTGGAATTTCTTAGAGGTATGGTCTATCAGAGTATACTGTATGTATGCTTGGGTGGAGGAACCTGTAATTCTTCCAGAAGCTAAGGTGGGAACTCTCAAGTGAACTCAGACCGTAGATGGTGCCCGGTATACCAAAATTTCAACTATCATTTTACTAATAATGCTTCTGGGAGCTGATTAACATGGTAGAACATCTGTCCACCGTACACATGACAAGGTGAATTATCATTTGGAACCGTTCATCTAGTTTCCCGTACCATGGATGGTTAATTGTTCAATCTAAACACCATAGATCCGATGATCTCAACCATCTGATTATGGCCTTCAAGGGGACGGCAGAAAGTAAAACAGCTTCACTGTTAAATAATCAGTACAGAAAATTTGAAGAAAGGTGATGGATTATATTTTCTGATTAGCCTTGATATTTGAAACATAAGCCGTCCATGATAGGTACTAATCGATGGACGGATCTGATTGACACTCATCTTGCCCCATGTAGTGTTTCATCTTCCTGTGAATATGTTGAATGTCCACTTAACCGAATTTGCCTGTTAAAGAAAAGAAAAAAGAAAGAAAAAAAATAACATAAAAGAGAAATGATCACATGTTGGCTATATCGACCAAAATGATGTATGCATCAGATCCACGCTGTCCATTAAAAGTGCCCTTTGATGTTAGGCCGTTGACCAAAAATCAGCCTGATCAGAAACTTAGATGGACCACACCACAGAGAACAGCTGAGAGAACGCACGAGCATTAATAAAACCTTCAACACTATTTCTAGGGCCCACTATGTTGTCTATATGCCATCCAGTCCATTCATTAGACATCCATCAGGATGAAGGAACAGAATCAAACTCAGGTAGGCCACACCAACTGACTTCAGAACCCTTAGGCATGATTTTACACTGTTGCCACAGGTGTGGCCCACTTAAATGTCTGATCAGCCTGATTTTTGGGGTCTTAGGTAAAATTCAAGGTACACACGTAAAGGATCGAACGGATTTCATGTGCACGTCGGGCCCTACAGACACACTACTGTAAGTTATGATAGCCTTGATAATGCATGATCAAACCCCTGTAAGGTAGATATGGGGCTAGACCACGGCGTGAGCCTTTCACCGATAAATACAAGGGTGGCCACCATCCAAACAAATGAAGACATTTAAGTAAGTCCAGACTGTCCGATGTGTGGGCCCCATCGAGAGTGGATCATATATAGTCCAAAAAATAAGGCAACTTGTAGCATCTATGTCTGACATTGGACTGATGTTCTTTTAAAAGATACCCTGAGAGATAGAGAGAGAGAGAGAGAGAGAGAGAGAGAGAGAGGGATTTTCAATGGTCCACATTCAACAGACAACTATCCATTACCAGATATTACAATATTCCAAGCAGTCTATACAGCTTGAAACAAGTTTGGACGGTCAGGATTGAAATAGTTGCATGCCAAATATAAAGCTGCAGTTCTTGCATGTGAACTCAATTGCATTTGTCCCAAAGGTAAGTTGCTGCCATGGCTGCACATGTTACCACAACCCAACTTCTCCAATTATGTATATTTACCACCATATGTTCTAATGTTACAGATCCAAGCCGCTCGTCAGGTGGGCCTTTGGCTGTAAATTTCATGGGCCAAAAATTAGGATAGAGTGATCATATAGTGGGTTATGCAATTACATTGAAGGTAGACCGCTGTCATTTTTAGATATCAACTCTTTTGTATGCATGTGCCCTGATGAATGAATCATCTTGATCGTAGATATAGAAAATTTACAAATTGGGCTCTACATGATGAGTGGATTGGATCTTTCACACCGGCAAGTTATGGGATACGTGTTGAGTAATATGGACGGTCCTATAGGTGATATATATGTTTTATCCACGCCATCCATCTATTTTGACCTATTATTTTAGGACGTGAACCTAAAAAGGTAGTAGATGGAAGGCTCGGGTGATAGACTCTCAGAAGTTTGAACACCCGGTCAAGGGTTCGAGCGTCCATACGTGGTGAAATCCCACCATGGCGTGAGCGTGTGAAATCCCACCCGGTCAAGTAGGTGGAAGGCTCAAGTGGACAATACCACAGGAAGCAGTGCGGATTGAATGATTATTGTTGAATACCTTTTAAAAGCTATTGAATTTTGTATCAAGCTATAATTTATAGTTTCCCATCATCTAGGTATGCCTTATAAATAATTGGATGACAAATAAGCATCATATAGACCATAGAAAAGTATCAACAGTGGTTGTCAAGCCATCAACCTGTATTTCTTTTTAGGCTCATGCTTTAAAATGATCTTTCAAAACGAATGAATAACATAAATAGCAAAAGTACATCATGATGGGGTTTTTTCCCCGTCTATGACCGGTCCAAAGTCCCTCACGACCGGTCGTGGGAGGTGCTCGACCGGTCGTAGGTTCGAGCCCCAAATTTTTTCACGACTCCAAAATCCAGGTGCTTTTGAGTTCGTCTTGTTGTTTTTTCTTGTAGCTAGGATCTTTTCGTAGGAGAGCTACGACCAGTCGTGGTGGTTCACGACATCGTAGGAGAGCCAGGGACTAGTTGTAGGTTACGCAGATTGTTCAAGGGAGCATTTTGATTTTAAATCCGGATTGAGTCCTTTCATGCAACTGGGATGCGGAAAGGAGTTTCCTTAAACTATAAAAGGGGTTTTTAGGGTTTTTTAGGCATCACAAAATATATTCCAAGAGGGTTTCCTAAAGCTTTGCATTAGGATTTGCTAAAGGGTTTAGGGCTATCAAAAGCAGAGAGAGAGGAGAAAGAGAGAGAGGAAGCTTATAGAAGGGAGGTTCTGCTCGTGGAGGTTCTCTACTTTGCAATCTACATCTCGGTAAATTCTATGTCCTCGTAATCGGTTAGATCTCTCCGTTTTCTCTATTTCTCTTATTGTTTATCCACTCTGCGTGAGTGAAGAAGATTGTAACGTTCTACTTCATAGTGGATTGTTGATCTGAAAAATATAGGTCCCGTGGTTTTACCTCTTTGAGGGTTTTCACGTAAAAAATCTCTTGTGTGGTGTGTGATTGATGCTTTGATCTATTTCATTGCTTTATCCATAATTCTGGTTTGTTTTGGAGGGCTAGATCCTAAGGTTTTGTGCAAGGCCCCCAACACATCATGCTGACTCTACGAAGCCTCTTTGAGACCTGTCCGTATCTAACCATGTCATGGTGAAGGTAATACCTGTTGTATTTTGTTTCAAAATGAACATTAAAAATTTGATTTTCAAATTTTTCGGTTTCCCTCCACATTTGAAATTTTGGTGCTTTTGAGTTATGAGTTTTGCTCCACATCGGATTTTCCAAAGAAAATCTTTTTGTATATAAGATATGTTTTTTGCCTTGGGGCTTGAGCCCCATTAAGGGTCATAGTCATTGTATCCTAGAGGTCGATTGCTCTGGAAACTTGTTGCACTTGGGACGCTGTCTAAAGGGAGCAAATTTGATTTTAAGCCAAATAACTCACGTCACGCCTCAACTCAGTTCAATAAGTTTTCTTTCTTAGATTTTTTTTTTTTTTTTTAGTTCTCGATTTTTATATAGTCTATTTAATTCAATATATATTCCAATAATCTTGAGATCGAATTGTTGAATTAAATACACTATGACTACCGTAACAGTAAATCTTCTGCTGAATTAGTCAAAATCGAACCATTTGCTGGACAATGCTTTAAACGATGGAAACAGAAACTGATGTTCGCACTGACCACCCTTAACGTTTCGTACATACTATTTGAATCATTTACTATAAATTCAGCAAATCAAACTGAAGTAACAAATGAAAATAATTATAAAATTTATATTCTAAACTTTTTGTCTAATGAATTATATGATGTGTATGCTTCTTATGAGTCTGCTAAAGACATATGGACTGCTTTAGAAAAGAAGTACATTTTAGAAGAAAGAAATATGCAATCACTAATTTCCTTCATTATGAAATGATAGACGATAAACCTGTCACTAATCGGATTCATGATTTTCAAAATCTAGTTCATGAACTTTCGACGGAAGGAATTAAGTTGGATGAAGCATTTTTTTCAGGAGCACTGATAAAAAAGCTACCGCCCTTTTGGAAAGAATATAATAATAGAATGAAACATAAAAAGAACGGTGTTTCTTTGGAAACTACTATCGTACACATACAAACAGAAGATGCCAATAGAATCATGGACCAAAAAGAAAATGGAAATGAGATAGATTCAAATGCGAATTTTGTAGAATCAAGTTGGGAAAACAATAAGAAAGATGACAAATGTCATAACCGTCACAAACCTGGACATTATGCAAATGAATGTAGGCTCAAAAAGAAGAATGCAAACAATTAATTTAAGAAAAATGGAAATTACTACAACCGCGAAAAGCCTGGGCATCATATTAAAACCTGCAGACTTAAGAAAAATAAAAATAAGCCACATGCTAATCTTATAGAAACAGGCAATGAGTTTAACATGGTAGTAGATGTGGTGTCAAAAGTCTTCCTTATGGAGTGAGTACTAGACACTGGTGCAACTAGGCATGTGTGCAAGGATCATAGCATGTTTACCTCCTACCAAGTATCACGAGATGATGAACATGTGTTCATGGGTAAAACAATTCCAGTTGTAGGAAAATGAAAAGTACTTCTGAAATTCACTTCTGGAAAGACTCTAATGTTGAATGATGTCCTACATGTGCCTGACATTAGAAGAAACTTGGTCTCTGGTTCATTCCTCAATAAGGCTGATGTCAAGTTAGTATTTGATTCAGATAAATGTAATGACTAAGAATGAAACTTTTGTTTGTAAGGGATACTATAGTGATGGTTTATTCATTGTAAATGTATTAAATGATAATAATAAGAAGACATCCAGTTCTGTCTATATCATTGAACCCTTTTGTCTATGACATAGTAGATTAGGTCATGTGAATGTCGTATCTTTGAAGAAAATGAAAAGATTAGGTTTATTACCTAAAATATCTAATGAAGAATTCGATAAATGTGAAACATGTGTACAATCAAAATTCATTAGAAAACCTTTTAAACGAATAGAACGATCCTCTGTTCTATTAGAGTTGATACACAGTGACTTAGGTAATTTTAGAAATCACATGTCTAGAGGTGGAAAAAGATATTACATAACTTTTGTAGATGACTACTCTATGTTCATTAGAGTATATCTGTCAAGGAACAAAGACGAAGCTTTAGATGCTTTTTCTAAGTATAAAATTGAAGTTGAAAATCAGTTAAATATAAAAATTAAAAGACTTAGAACAGATAGAGGAGGTGAGTATGAATCTTCTCAATTTAGATAATTATGTGAAAATAGTAGAATAGTTCACGAAACTAAAGCTTCTTATACACCAGAACAGAATGGAATAATAGAACGTAAGAATAGAACTATAAAGGAGATGATTAATGCAATGTTAAAAGGTTTAGGCTTAGCTTCAAATATGTGGGGAGAAGCAATTCTATCTGCTTATTATATTCTAAATAGAATTCCTTCTAAATCTTCTGAACAAACACCTTATGAACTTTGGAAGAATCATGTTCCTAGTTATAAATATATTAAAGTGTGTGGGTGTTTTGCTAAAGTAGGATTGCCTGAAACTAAGAAAAGAAAGTTAGGCCCTAAAACGACCGACTGTGTATTTATAAGTTATGCACAAAACAGTGCAACATAAAGGTTTCAGTTTTAAAGGCTAAGGATAATATTATAGTTCCTAATACAATTATAGAAGCTAGGGATGTAGAGTTCTTTGAGAACGCATTTCATATGAAATCTAAATCTATAGGAATAGAAGAAGTCAATGAATCAGATATCGCGTCTACAAGTAAAAGTACTTATGAGAAAGTAGTAGAAGAGATACAACCAAGAAAAAGTACTAGGGTTAGAGAGAAACTAACCCAGGAGATGATTTTTTCACTTTCTTAGTAGAAGAAGATCTTATAACTTATATACAAGTAATTAACTCTCGAGATACAATATTTTGGAAAGAAGCAATAAATAATGAGTTGGAATCTGTTATATCTAATAATACTTGAGAACTTGTAGACCTACCATCTGGAAGCAAACCAATAGGCTGTAAATGAGTGTTTAGAAAGAAACTAAAATCAGATGTGACTATTGGTAAGTTTAAGGCTAAGTCGGTAGCGAAAGACTTTAAACAAAATGAATGAATAAATTATTTTGATACATATTCCCTTATAATTAGGATTACAACTATTAGGGTCTTAACAGTGATAGCCTCCATATATAAACTGCTGGTACACCAAATAGACGTTAAGACAGCTTCCTAAATGGAGATTTAGAAGAAGAAATATATATGGATAAACCTGAGAGTTATAAGATATCAGGTAGAGAAAATAAAGTATGTAAACTAATTAAATCACTAAATGGTCTACAACAAGTTCCTAAACAATGACGTGAAAATTTTGATGGTGTTTTAAAATCAAATGGTTATCCTATAAATGATGTAGATAGATGTGTACATAGTAAAATTTTTAGAAATGATTATGTTATTATATGCCTTTATGTTAGGGCTGAAAGTCGGGCGGGTTTAACCCGATCGACCTGTGACCGACCCGACATTGGGTTGGGCTCGGGCAGGATGTACTGGGTTTGGTCTCAAGCTTGGGTTATATAAACACTAACCCGATAAAGGTTAGGTCGGGCTTGGGTTGAGGTCTCGGGTTGCCCGACCCAACCCGAACCCGATCAATATGTAAGTTATAAATTGTAATTGAGTGTAGATCATCTATGTTGAAGGCATAGGAAATTTCAATGCCTCGGGTCTCATTGGTTCATGCCGTTTCCAATGATTCAAGCTAACAAGATATGCCATATTTCTCTCTCTCAAATAGATTGCGTACTACATAATACGACCTTTAAAGGAGTAGTTGTAAATTTTAGCTTGTTTGTTTAGAAAAAATAAAGTTCTTTACCATAAATAACTACATATATAGGGAATAAAATTATAGGTACACAAAATAAGAAGTGTATTGAAATATAATATACTAATGTAATAATGAAAATAGTAGCATGTATTTGCCCGACCAACCTGCCCAACCCGACTGAGCCCGCTTGGGTTGGGCTTGGATTGAGAATTTCCAACCTGAGGTTGGGTTAGGGTTGAGGTATAGGAACCTTGGGTTGGGCTACGGTTGAGCACCAACCCGACCCAACCCAACCCTACCCAACCCGCCCGACTTTCAGCCCTACTTTATGTTGATGACATGCTTATTTTTGAAACTAATATTAAATTAGTTATTACGACTAAGAAATTTTTGTCATCTAAATTTGACATGAAAGACTTAGGAGAGGCTAGTGTAATTTTAGGTATTGAGGTAAATAGGAAAGATGATGTTATTGTATTGTCACAATCTCATTACGTTGAAAAGTCAAAGAAAAAGTTTAACTATTTTAACTGTTTACCTATCAGTACTCCTTATAATTACAGTATGACTCTCATGAAGAATACAAGAAGTAGTATGTCTTAATTAGAGTATTCCAGAATAATTGGTAGCTTCATGTATCTAACAAACTACACTAGACCAGACATAACTTTTGCAATAGGAAGGCTAAGTAGATATACATATAACCTTGGAAAAGAGCCTTGGAATGCTTTGTCTAGGATTTTAAAATACCTAAAAGGCAGTATGACCTATGGTTTACATTATAATGGTTATTCTGCTGTATTGGAAGGATACGTTGATGCTAACTGGATCAGGGATTCAGATGAGATAAAATTCACTGGTGGATATATCTTCACTTTGGGTGAAGGAGCAGTCTCTTGGAAGTCTACCGAGCAGACTATATCGCTTGGTCAACTATGGAATCCGAGTTTATTGTCTTAAAAAAGGTTGGATCAGAAGTCGAATGGCTTAGAAATCTCTGAGTTGATATACCATTGTAACTAAAGCCTGTATCGGCCGTATCTATTTATTGTGATTGTCAAGCAGCTATAACAAAAGTAAAGAGTAAAATATATAATGGAAAGAGTAGGCATATTAGATTCAAACACAACATAGTGAAACACATGTTGCATAATGGAGTCATATCTATTGACTTTGTGAGGTTAGAAAAGAATCTGGCAGATTCTATGACCAAAGGACTATATAAAAGATTAGTTAATAATACATTGAAGGGAATGAGGCTGAGCTTAATATATGAGCTTCTAGTGTTGGTAACTCAACCTATACAAGTGGAGATCCCATAAGATATGTTCAATGGGTTAACAACAAGACACGAGGTAGACGATTACATTGAGTTATATGTTACGCCCCAAACTCGGAAAATGGACTCACAAAATTCTCGATCACCGAGTCCGGCGCTGACAGCCTCCGTAGTGCCCCATTCTCAGATTCCAACACTCACATGCCAGATTTCGATCCTGGGATCCTACAAGAAGGATTCTCAGTATGAAATTTTTTTAATTGTAATGGAGCATAACCACAAGCATAACTTAGTCACAAAACAACATCACCACATATCCACTATATCAAAGACTTTAAGTACAATGCGGAAAGGAAAATACAGGGTGATCAAAAACTCCAAAATAATCTGATGTGCGCTTCTGCCTCAGTGCTGCTGCGAACCAATGCCACCTGCACACAACAGTCGTGCATAAGCTTACAAAAGCTTAGAAGGTGGTGTAAGTGTGTGTGTAAGGCGAGCGCCAAGTGTAAATGTTAGAGTAATGCGGAAATATGCAGTAAGTCCATGAATGCTATCAGCTATACCAAAGTTATGTGATGCAAGACATGAATGCTATCGACCATACTAAGGCCATGCGATGTGAGGACTATGTAGCCAAATGTCATATGCAAGATGCAAAGCATGCCGGTCCTCATCAAATACACATATCAGTATAGTTCATCTCTGGAATATCACCCGGGTCTAGTACACTCCAAACTGACTGCCGCCTCCCTAGCCGCACAACCTAGCGAGCGGAATAGACCTCACTATCCGCCTGACCAGTAGTCTGCCAATACCTACCCGGCTCATCGATAGCGGACTCATTTGTGAGCTAGTCAAACTCATTCTAGCTTATAGCCCCTTCACTCGGGCGGATAAGACCACACCCCCTTCCAACTGACCACGACATAGTGGGAGACGCGACCTACTGGTATTCGGCACTCGGGTGCTCGTGTATCCACTCGGTTTAGACGTTAGAGCAACTCCTGGTACTATAAAGGTTCTGAGATTTTCACCAAAGGACATCCTAAGTGCCCACGGTGCTAGAACCAAGTATTTCCGGTATCTGATACGGCCATCCACAATGTACCTGTGGAGCCACGACTCTGATGTCGCTAGGGCATACAATGATTAGGTTATACATATGTGGGATGCATGAGTCATACCGTCAAATCATGCAGCAATCCTGTGCGTACCGCACGCTCATGTGGGGGCACTCCGTTTCATAAGGAGTCTCGTAAATATCTCAGCCCAATGGCTTATGATATGATCAAACATTTCTCATATCAAACATACATATGATGCGTATGGGCATGAATCATGGAGCTATACTAAGCATGTTATAAAGTGATGAATTGTTCTTATAATGAAGATGGGCTTAGATGGCCTACACACAACAAGTACGAGCCTATTAATGGGCCCTAGGGAGGTTATAATGTAGACATTTAACCAACATTATTCTTACAATTTGGACGTCAAACCAACATTACTCCTAAGGTATGACCCACCATAAATATCATTACACAAACTATGACGAAATCACACATTGCAATAGACCTTAAGTACAACCCATTAGGCCTCAACCCATGGGCCTTAGATACATCAAATGGGCCGCATCACATGGACCTTATATTCATCAAGTGGGCCGCACCAATGGGCCACACCAATGGGCCACACCAATGGGCCTTATGTACATTGCAATGGGCCTCGACCCATGGGCCTTATATATATCAAGGTGGGCCTCAACAGATGGCCACAAATACATCGAGATGTTTATAATATACATACATACATACATACATATATATATATATATATTTATATATATGAATCATATCAAGAGATCAACTGAACCTCACTCCAAATAATAGTGGTGATAATGATTTCCACCATTAAAATTTCCAAGGCCCACAATAACATTTATTTCCCATCAAATCCAATCATAAGGTCACACTGGCCTGAAAGGGGTTTTAATGGTGGACGGTCAAACCCACTATTTGCTATAGTGTGGTCCACCTAATACTAGATCTGTCTTAATTTTAGTCTCAAGCCCTAAAATAAGCTTTCAAAATGGTTGGACAGATTAGAAGCAATACAGGCATCATGGTGGGTCCCACCGTCCACACCACTGGACGATGGTGTGAATAAAACACATACGTCATTGGTGGGTCCCACGTAGGGCCCACAATAACGCTTATTTGCCATCCAATCTGTTGACGAGGTCACACAGACCCGGATGAAGAGTAAAAACAAATTTCATATTGATTCAAAACTTCTGCAACCCAAAAAGGGTTTTAATGACAGCCGTTCAATCACACTGATTCCTGTTGTGTGGGCCACCCGAGTTTCGGATAAGGCTGATTTTTGGATGGGGCTCACTGCCTTAAGGGGCCTACCACATGCATGGCGTGGATGTTCAAAATACATCATGGTGGGGCCCACACATGGGATCCCTGCTTCCAGCGCCCAGGACGTTGCTGGGTGTGTTGCTTAAATATATATATATATATATATATATATATATAAACATTTATTTTCAAGGTTTTTCGCAGGTGGGGCCCACATCAGGTGGATCTGACCTAACCATTTGTCGCTATGGCTTAAGACAAGCCAAACAAGCCCAATATTCTAGGTGTTTTGGCATGTAGAAACATCAGGTGAATTTCAACAGTAGAAAACACTGTTTGTTATGCTATGGCCCATCAGAAATTCGGATCAGCTTCATTTTTGGGCTCAACACCTAAAATGATTTAAGGAATGGAATGGATGGCTTGGATTAAAAACATACATCAAGGTGGGGCCTACATGAGTGGCCCGCCCAAAAGCTTGTTAATCAAGCTAATATTTTTGTTTTCATTATACGTCCAGTGTCCCTGGACGCTGGACGGTTTAGCATAACACAACTTAAGGTGGGCCCTGCTCAGGTGGGCCACCAAATGATGAATGGTGTGGATACAACACATATATAAAGTGGGCCCCACCTACAGATAGCTTGGATAAAATACATGCTTCATCGTGGGGTCCATCCGGGTGGGCTACATGGCCACATCATCACATACAATAGGAAGAAATGAAAGAGAGAGGGAGAGAGAGAGAAAAAAAAGTAGGACACACGTGTGATGGAGGGACCCCAACACTATGGGCCCTCATTTTTAAGCATTCAATCATACATCAAGTGGGTCCCAATACATGTGGGCTCACCAAATCAAAAATCAACGGTGGAGATTACTTCTCCACCAAAATGGAAGGTCTAGATGACCTCTTTAGATATTAGGAAAGTAAACATCATGATGGGGTCCATGGAGAATGGCCCCATCATGGAATGATAATGAAAATCAAGGTGGGCCATCGGCCACATCAAGGGTCCATAGTGAGATCCATAGCATCAATTGGTAGGCCTTACTTGGCCCATCATAAAAACATGAAAATTTAGTCTTTAGAAGCACCCACCGTTCGATCTTCTTGGTCCGATGGAAAGCCAATCTCCTTGTGCTTCACTTTGATGGAGGGTGATGAGAAGTGAATGGCTAGAATGAAGGATTTTGAGATGAAAAAGTGGGCCACACAAAACCATTTTTCTCTCTTGGAATTCCTTGGACGTGCACCACTTTCCTTGCTTGGAAAATGTGAAGAGAAAGAGAGAGAGAGAGAGGGTTATAAGGGAGAGAGTGATGAGTGATGGATATGAGGTGAGTGATGGATGTGAGGTGAGTGATGGGTGAGGTGAGAGATTGGTTAACTTTGGAGTTTGCTTGATTTGTAGAGAAAGAAAGCATGGGTTGCTCTTGTATTTGACATTAGGTGATTGATTGATTGATTTGAGTGATTGATTGATGAGGCATGACGTAGAGATTCTCTTGGAATTACAAACGCGAGGCGTTTTCTTCGAAATAAACGCCAACTCACATCTCCCTGCCAGGGTATCGGATCGGTATGCAAGATGCGGCATTGGAACTGCAATGACGGTGCGGTCACGATGGTACAAGTCTCTGATTAAGCCGACTCAAATTTACTGGATACGACTTAAGGTCGCGTGCAAACATCGATTATAGGTCGTGGATTGCCAGACTTCGATGGGAAGGATCTCGGGAGTCGACGGAACAATACGGACTAGGATATGAGTCTTACATTATATGAACCACTTTTATGATGTACAGTGCAAGAAACAATACAGAAGGATGAATTTTTTAGAACTCTTAATGGATCCATAACCATATATTTGGTGGTGTATACAGTTGCTATATACACTTGATGAAATTCACCTATATGGGTGTGGAGGTGGAAGTCACTTCATATGAGAATCTAGGTGAATTCTCTAGAACACTCATGAAATTCAGGTAATGGTGTATGACCAAAACACACCAAACTGCAAAATCACTTGTAGAGGAAGAGTTGTGTGAGTGACATGTACTTGTGATTTATTCACACACCAAGTATAGGGTTGTGATGTAGTAATAAACTCGGTAAGACCGAGGTTGAATCCCAAGGGACTGGAACTTGTACGTTATCTGAAACTAATGTAGAAATAGAACTAGAATGAGATGAAATCTAAATCGATTGTAATTTGAAGAATAATGATGAAATATTAATCTAAACTGAGAAGAAAATTTAGAGAAGGAAAACTAGGGATTCAGAGGATCCACTTGTAGAGATCAGGGAGATCTTATGCCTGGAGTAAAAGTCAAGGAAATTAACTGAACTGCCGTTGATATAATTTTCAAGAGATGAGAGGTATATGAATTAGAATGGATTCCATCACCAAACCGTGCCCAGGAGACAAAGCAAACAACAGAATTAAACTAATTACCAACCAATCAACATGTTTATGAAGGTTAGGAAGGGGTACCGTCATCCGACCATGCCCAGGAGACGATGGTGAACAACAGGGCTTCCTGACGTCATAAACATAAAAAAGCAATGGAAATACTCAAAGCCATCGCAGACCCATTGTAATTTCAGTCACAACAGACCATTAAAGACTAAAAACATTCCCATAATAAAAACCCAAATCAACATCAATTCAGTCTAAACAAAGGCACAAGCAAAGAGACCTCCCATCACGCTACAAGCTTCACCTCTTAGCCCTAGCTAAGAGGTTTAGCCACACATAGACATAGTGGACTAGATCTCTTAAAAAAATAAAATAATTAAATAAAACAACAAAAGAAAAGAAACAAACTCTTTTTCTCTCTGTCTCTCTCTCTCCTCACGTCTGCCCCAAAGCCCCCAGATAATCTCCAAGCTGAGCTCCCTGTCTTTTTAATAGGTACTGGAGGTCTGCTGCACCGGCCCTTGCAGAATCCTTTTACACAACAGAAAGCGGAAGTTTCCTTTCGCGAGCTAAACATGTTTTAAGGAGCAGAACGCTTGATAACGCAAGACAACCTCAAGCGTTTGGGGCCGAGTGTGAGATACTTGGCCGAAAGATCTCTCAAAACAAACTTCTTAGGCAAGGTTCGGGCCACCCTTTCAAGAGATTGGGCGGTCTGGATCATGCATCCAACCACCACCATAGGCGTACAATGGCTCTGAACGGTAGGATTCATCCGGATCGCACTGGCCCGATGGACGCATGCTCGATAGTTGGTGGGCCCACGATCGCATTTTTCCAGAAATCCACTCATTCATTTGTGTTTAGGATAAAAAGAGTCCGGGAAGGGTAACTCGGTTTGATTTCTCTGTGGCCCACAAATTGTTTCTCATCCAACGTCCATCTTCCGTTTGGACGGTTGGATTCAGATCTTCCCTGTCTTCTAAATTTCTGCCACCTAGGAGAAGGTAATACCACCCCTCCAGAGATGATGAACGACTCAGATCATCGATAACATGGACCGTGATATCCCACGAATTCTGTCCGCATGCTCTGTTGTGAAACAGAGCCTTCGCAACAGCGTGTGACGTTGGTAGGGCCCACTTTACTATTGGTTTGAGCAATCGACGCCGTCCACTGCATTCTGCTCGAAAAACCATTCGGGTGTGAATGCTTTTGAATTGGATTTGGTGTGTCTCACATGATTTTCTATTCCGCCGTCCATCCGCCGTTTGACGGTGGAGATTCTCTGATCACTTGCATGGAAGAAAAAGAACACCTAGGTGAGATTAACACCCCCCCTATGCACACAATGAACGGTCCAGATAGATGATTTGGGTGATAGGTGGGGCCCACAAATGAAACCCAATCCAGACAGGAAAACGCTGTTTGCGTTCTTCCTGATTTGAGAAGAAGAGTCGGCTTTTAGGTGCACGCCCGGTGCACTCTCACTCCTTGCACATGCACTGCATGTAGGGGTCCCACGGAGATGTTATGAGAAGTCTGGTCCGTCCATCCGTATTGTCATTTCATTTAGCGCGTTGACACCAATTCTGAAGCATATCCAGCCAGCAGGTGGGCCCAAAATCAGAGTTTTGTGGGCTGATCTGTCCGTTGGGCTGTTTTCACAAGGATCCAACGGCCAAAATTCGTCGTGTACGGTTAATTTATGGTCCTGAAGCCATGTATAAAGTTTCGAACCGAACGGATGGTGGGAACCCTGTGATCTTGTATTCTGGACCAATTTCAGGCCACTTGAGCTTCAGTTTCTCGATTTTCGCGGATCTCTGGCGTGTAAATTCGTCGATCTTGGTCCCATGGAGTCTGTCCCTTGCCTGTGGTGTCATCAGAGCATTAAATTCATGCTTTAAGCTCCCTTTTTCAGTCCATGTTCGCAAATACACTCTGCATCACAAATACGATTAAAGTGGATCGTTAATAGTATTATGTACGTAAATCCAGGCCATAACAGGGGTCTAATATGCAATATTTGACCCTCAACATGATTTATATTAAAAGGATTCAAGTTCAAAATTATAGTGTCACTTGATTCCCGTAGACCTGTCTTGCTTATTCTAATGTCAGTTCAAGTCTATGGTGACACCGGCACCATTGCACAACTATTACGCTTTAACCCGAAAGATTTTATTATTATTTTGAAACATGTGGGGGATTGTTTTATTTTATTTTAAAATAAACATTAAAATTTGATTTTAAAATTTTTTGGTTTCCCTCCACATTTGAAATTTTGGTGCTTTTGGGTTGTGGGTTTTGTCTCACATCAGATTTTCTCATAGAAAATCTTCTTGTATATAAGATAGGCTTTTCGCCTTGGGGCTTAAGCCCCATTTAGGGGGTGTTCATTCCCCAAGTATAGGGTTGTGATGTAGTAATAAACTCGGTCAGACCGAGGTCGAATCCCAAGGGACTGAAACCTGTATGTAATATGAATTAAGTAGAACTAGAACTAAACTAAGATAAAATCTAAATCGATTGTAATTTGAGGAATAATGGTGAAATATTAATGTAAAACTTAAGAAATTCAGAGGAAGGAAACTAGGGATTCAGAGGATCCATTTGTAGAGATCAGGGAGATCTTATGCCTGCTTCAAGAACTCATATGGACTTAGAGTCCTATCTTCATCCAGTTGAAGGGTGTAACCATGAAAATCAAAACTGAACTTCCTTTGATCTAGTTTTTAAGAGATGAAAGGTATAAGAATTAGAATGGATTCCGTCACCAAACTATGCCCAGGAGACAAAGTAAACAACAGAATTAAACTAATTAACAACCAATTAATAGATATATGAAGGTTAAGAAGGGTTCCGTCATCCTACCATGCCCAGGAGACGATGGTAAACAACAAGGCTTCCTGACGTCATAATCATAAAAAAGGAAAGGAACATGCTTAAAGCTATCGTAGACCTATTGTAATTTCAGTCACAACAAACCATTAAAAATTGAAAGTATTCCCATAATCAAATTAGTATCAAGTTCAATTTAGTCTAAATAAAAGGCACAAGCAAAATGTCTCCCCATCACCCTACAAGCTTTACCTCTTAGCCCTAGCTAAAAGGTTTAGCCTTGAGTAGACATGATTAAGCTAAACATCTTAAAAGAATTAATAAAAAAACCAGTAGAAATAAATAAAATAAAAAACTAAATATTACTCTCTCTCTCTGCTTCACGTCCAAGCTGAGCTCCCTCGATCCCAGAATTTCCAGATCCTCCTGTCCAAGGATCAGATGCCCCATCTCTTGTGTGTTCTCTCTCTCTCTCTCTCTCTCTCTCTCTCTCTCTCTATAGCCAAGGAGAGTCTGTGACGTGCATAACAGAGGTGGTAGAAACCAGTTGGCTGCGGAACAGCGTGCGCATGCGCAGGAGAGTAATGCAAACTATCTTGCGTTGGGATCCTATTTTCGCTCAAAAGGAGTATCAAAGAATCAGAATTTTCTCCATATCTAGGGTAAAGACCCCTTGGTGTGTCGTCTGAACGGTTCAGATCATCCAACCGATCAAGAATGGTGGGCCACAATAGCTCGAAATTTTCAGATTTCCCAGATGTGCGTTACTTGCAAAAATCCTGCGTTGACATGTTCGGTGGGTCCTATAGTGGTGTTTTCTGCGAAATCCACCCCGTTCATTAGATTCCTGGCGAAATTTCAGTTGGAAAGGAGTGGTTTTGGTCAAGTTTTGGTGCTGTCCATTGTATAAAATCAATTCATTGTCCATCCTGCATTTTCTAGCGATCCACGTGTATACGTGCGTAAGAGGCCAAACGGCCACCTAGGCGAGGGTCACGTCCCACCTTTGGAGCGAATGGACGGTCCGGATCATCGAGATACATGATGGGTGGGCCCCACTTCTGGAATCGACTGGAATTGACAGTCAACGTGCGAAGATGTTGGGCGTCATGAGATTTTTGTGCTTTTATCGGTCAGCGTTGCGCTGGCCGATTTAGACGGGTACGGTGAGCGGTAAGAGTGTGCACATGGTGCACATGTATGCTTATAAGTGGGGTCTATCTTGATGTATATTACGAAATCCACTTCGTCCATCCGTTTTATCCTCCCATTTAAGGGGTCAAAACTGAATTTGAAGCATATCCAGATATCAGGCGGGCCCCAATTTGAGATTTATGGGCTGATCTGCTTGTTGGGCCACTTTCACAGGGTTCCGAGTGCTGAAATTTGACTTGTATAGTTAAATTAGGGTCCTCAGGCTATATATGAATTCTCGAGCTGAACGGATGGTGGGAACCTTGTGATCTTGCGTTCTGTACAACTTTAAGGCCTCTTTAATGTGAACGACGTGATTTCCTCGGATCTTTGACGTTAAATCTTTCGATTTCTGTCCCCTGGGGTCCGTCCCTTGCCTTGGTGATTCAGAGCATTAAATTCATGCTTCTAGCACCCTTTTGCAGTCCAAGCTCGTAAATACACCTTGCATCACAAACACGATTAAATTGGGCCGTTAAACAGTACCATGTTCGTAAATTCAGGCAATAACTGGAGTCTGGTATGTAATATTTGACTCTCAACAGGGGGCATGTGAATTTGGTCCTATGGGGGAGCTATGCCAATAGCTTTAATCTATGCTATTGACTACACACGCACCCGCGCCGAGCCGAGCCGTGCCGAGTCTGAGTCTGAGTCCGAGTCCGTGTGCATGTGCGTGACATGACGCGATAGGATGGGACGGGATGAGCTGGGCTTGGAGTGGGTGCGGGTACGGGTACGGTGCGAGTGTGAGTATCGCGGGACTTTATTTGCTAGAGTGTACTTCCACTTGCGCCTTTTCATTTTAAACTAGAGATATGTGTCCGTTCCGGTTAGTCGCATCTATTGGGTTTAAACCCAATGGACCTAACCCTTTTTAAAGGGTGCTTAATGTACCACTTCAGAATCTATATAAGGGCTTCTATTCCAGTTTCAAATATAAGAAAAATCCTCTCTCCTCTTATAAAACTCTCTCTGTTCTGGCTTACTGGTTTATAAGTTTTTGTTGTTGCTGAGTTCATTGCTGAGTCAACTCAGCACTTTCAGGTTAAATTGCAAGTAGTTTGAGCCC
This sequence comes from Magnolia changhungtana, assembly GCA_030180095.1. Taxonomy (NCBI): domain Eukaryota; kingdom Viridiplantae; phylum Streptophyta; class Magnoliopsida; order Magnoliales; family Magnoliaceae; genus Magnolia; species Magnolia changhungtana. The sequence continues at coordinate 1,082,653 of JASAUF010000084.1, read as the reverse complement.
GTGTACAGTAAGTGCACCACTGGGACTGGATCATAGTCGTTGTATCCTGGAGGTCGATTGCTTTGAAAATCTATTACACATTGGACGCTGTCCAAGGGAAGTAAATTCGATTTCAAACCGAGTGACTCATGTCACACCTCGACTCAGTTCAATAAGTATTCTTTCTCAGATTTTATTTTCTTTTTTAGTTATCGATTTTTATATATAGTCTATCTAATTCAACATATATTTCGAATCCACTCCCTGTCAAGCTCCGAGAAAGGGTATCCTGCCATTGATTCCGAGAATGCTGTAGCAAGTGCACTTGGCATGAAAAGAGAACCTATAAAATCCTTTTCATGCTGACAGATGAGATTCTACTAATATATTCCAAAAGATCTCCTACCATCGATTTTCTTTGGCTTTGGATTAACCAATCAAGCTTTGCCACGTGTACAAGTACTAAATATAAAATAAAAAGTGGATAACAAAGCAACGCTATTTAATTCATTAGCTAAAGCATCTTTTGGCGCAGTTGCAACAAACACCATCATTTCAAAGCATTTACTGGCTACCCAAGGGCGCAGATTGGATACTGAAAAGGTCAGTAGCCGAGTGGCTACTGAAGTGACGTCACCAAGCTCTGTGGACCCCACCATGATGCATGTGTTGTATCCATACCATCCAACCATTTTTAGAGATCGTTTTATGACATTACAAAGAGAATGAGATAGATCTAAATTTCAAGTGGACCCACCACAGAAAACCGTGGGACCCATCACACCCACCGTTGAAACATTTATAGGGCCCACAGTGATGTATTTTTGAGATCCACCCTATCCATAAGTTAACATAGAGATAGGTTGAAGTGAAAACAAAAATATTAGCTTCATCGGAAACTACTGTGGCCCCTAAGAAGTTTTGAACGGTGGATGTCACTATCCCCACTATTTTCCATGGTGGGGTCCATTTGAACTGTAGATCTATCTCATTTTCTTTGTAATGCCATAAAATGTTCTCTAAAAATGGTTGGACGGTATGGATACAACACATGTATCATGGTAGGGTCCACAGAGCTTGGTGATGTCACTTCAGCAGCAATTTGGCTACTGATCTCGTCAGTATCCAATCCCCGCCCAAGAGAATGGAAGCTCAACAGATATAAAATTCTTGTTTCCACTTCTGCCCTTCTAAGGCATGCGCAGTTGCACAGAATCCAAAGCATAATAATAATAATAATAATAATAATAATAATAATAGTTCTATTCACACAGTGAAAAATGGGCTGTTAATAAAGTAACCTATAATCAGTTAGAGCCAATTAATATATTTTACTAGTATTGTGCACTACTTATTCATTCATGTTCCAATGTCACTTTAGAGCTTGTTTGATTTTTCAAATACAACATTAATTAGTCAAAAATAGATAATGATTATTTACCTTTATAATTGTGTAGTGACATCACTTATATTTAATTGAAATGATTATATTATATCATTATTTATTTTCCAAAGACATTACGGTAAAAACAAAATGAACCTTCTGATATGAAAAATGTAATGCTTATAATTTCCTTTATTTGGATACGTTGTCCATGGGCTGAGTTTGGGCCATCCTGAATTCTATAACAGAAGTCCAAACCAAGCCCGTGATACCGTATACAAGGTCCAGCTTAAGCCCAAAGTGGTTATAAGAAGAAAAGGAGGAAGAGAGAGATAGAGAGAAAAAAAGATGAGAAAGAGGGTGGGTTACAGATGAGAGATGAGATGGGTTTCCAAACCTTAAGGGGTGGGCTAGCAACGGGCTTTTGGACATCTAGTTCAAGCTCGGCCTGATTTAAAAATGGACCTGAAGTTTAAGAATGAGCCTGGCCCTAGAGTATGAAACCCCAGCCCAAGTCTAGCCGGAGACAGGCTAGGCCTGAAAGTCTGACAGCCAACCTGGTCCATTGACACCTCCATTTATTCGTGTATTTAACTCTTGTTTTTTGTACTGTAATTATGTACCTTGAAGAGATAAGGATATCTAATTTACCTTGACTTACCTTAGAGATTGGAAAAACCAAACATGCCCTTATGTGGTGAGTCTGGTCATATGACGCAGGGGAGGATGTGAGGTCGAGCACCGTCTTCCTCAAGAGGATAACTATTCCGAATCCACGGAACTTCTCTGGACTCCTCACAGAGACTTCTCAAATCCACGAGAAAAGAAAGCAGAAAATATAAATAAATTCTAAATAAATTCGAAATAGATTAATGAATCATTGATAATTTTTCTAATGTGTCTCCTTACACCATTAATATAGAAAAATAAATAAACTAAAATTCGTAATTACCAAAAATAGCAAAATTCTAACTCTAATAAAAATCCTAATTCTAATAAAACTCTTCTAAAGCCTAATTTCTAAAAATAAAAATTGCAAATAAACTTTCTCTAGAAGAGTCCTAGTATAACTAAAATTTATTTCTATAAGGAAAGAAAATCTAAAACTCTAAAAAATATTAAAAATTCAGAATTACTAAAAATAGTAAAATTTTCCTAAAAATTCGTTTTTGAGCTGAAAGCGCGTGCTTTCTGACGAAACGGACAGATGCGACCCACTTTGTGGGTCAGTTCACCTCGGATGGCCCGTTTCAGTAAAGATTGATAGGTTGTACACCCCGTAACGATACCCGGATCAAAAGTTATGGTCAATTTACGGTCCACCTCCTTTTGGCTCAACCATGCTGGGATTATCTCTGTGACACGTTCTACATCAGACCCCTCCACTTGAAAAAAACTCGTCCTCGAGTTACGTAAGATACTTGGCACATGAGTCTGAGATAACTTCTGACGCCGATGTTCATTAACCCTTTTTTTGTACTTGGCATTAAACTCTTGAGCTGATATAATATATGTACTCATGCTTTTCTTAACTTGACTAATATTGATCAGTTCCTTCACATCTGACACAATACATGTACTCATGCTTTTCTTGACTTGACTAATATTGATCAGTTCTTTCATATCTGTCGTTAAGATCTCATATTTTTTCTGATAATGTGGGCAATTAGGTGGACTTGCCTCTGAGACAGGATCAATGTGATTTTGTATATCTCGTATGGGAGGCAACTTATTGGGGGGTTCATTGAGCACAATCTCCTTGAACTCCTGCAACATTGGCTTCAAATCTTCTGGGATATTCACAGGCTCTATATATTCTTTCTTTTCAACTAATGGATATATATGTCTTGTTTCCTCAGATTGTTTAACAAAGGCCTGTTCAGTGATAAGATATTGTCCCTCCACTTTAAAAGTCTTGGGTTGGTTCTCCATTCTTATAGAGGTCACATGTTCACCACTGATGAAACCTGTGGTCTGTTGCAACTCCGTTTTGATGAAGTCGTTTCTCGCAGACCAATGATAGGATTTTTCTACATAACCTTTTACTGATCGGCTATCCTGATAATAATTTTGGTTTTGTTGGAATAATACCTGATCGTAATCTCGAGGGAGGAATCGCATGCACAATAACTTCTTCATCCGCGACCACGTGCGGATTGACGCCTTCATCTGTCTCGCCCGCTCGAGTTGAAGTTGTTCCCACCAATCTGAAGCTCTACCCGTCAACTTGTATGCCACGAGTTTAACTTTCTTTTCTTTTACGATGTTCATGTAGTCGAAGAAACGTTCGACTTCGAGCAACCAATCGAGGAAGTCCTTGAAGTAAAGTTGACCATTAAAACTAGGAAGATCGACTTTCATCTTGAATTCTTGAACCATCCTGTGGTTCATTGATAGCATCGCCCTACGATCAGTATAATTACGAATTCCAGCAATTGCTGGTGGTGGATCACCACCATGAACATGGAGTTGCCTTAGGTTTTCAGCCAAGAGATCTGCTATGCAGTCAATGGAAGCCTGCAGCCCTTGCATGGCTTAGTGATTCTCTCGTTACGCTACTTCGAAAGCTACCGCCGTTAAAGGTAAATTCCCTTGAGCACCGCCCATGAGATTATTACCCGACCCGTCGTTAGAAGCCATCAATCTGAGGAGAAACCTCGCTTTGATACCAAACTGACGCAAGGGAGGACGTGAGGTCGAGCATCGTCTTCCTCAAGAGGATAACTATTCCGAATCCACGGAACTTCTCTGGACTCCTCACAGAGACTTCTCGAATCCATGAGAAAAGAGAGCAGAAAATAGAAATAAATTCTAAATAAATTCCAAATAGATTAATGAATCATTGATAATTTTTCTAATGTGTCTCCTTACACCATTAATATAGAAAAATAAATAAACTAAAATTCGTAATTACCAAAAATAGCAAAATTCTAACTCTAATAAAAATCCTAATTCTAATAAAACTCTTCTAAAGCCTAATTTCTAAAAATAAAAATTGCAAATAAACTTTCTCTAGAAGAGTCCTAGTATAACTAAAACTTATTTCTATAAGGAAAGAAAATCTAAAACTCTAAAAAATATTAAAAATTCGGAATTACTAAAAATAGTAAAATTTTTCTAAAAATTCGTTTTTGAGCTGAAAGCGCGTGCTTTCTGACGAAACGGACAGATGCGACCCACCTTGTGGGTCAGTTCACCTCGGATGGCCCGTTTCAGTAAAGATTGATAGGTTGTACACCCCGTAACAATACCCGGATCAAAAGTTATGGTCAATTTACGGTCCACCTCCTTTTGGCTCAACCATGCTAGGAATATCTCTGTGACACGTTCTACATCATCATAGAAGAATACTTCCATACCCTGGTAAATTCAATAAAAATGGTATTAGAGATTATTCAACCCTTTTTCTATAATTCCAACAGTAAAAAGCAATTGTTTTAAAAAATATATATATATAATGATTTCTCAACATTTCTAGCAACTAAATAATGAAAAACAGTGATTTTATAAAAATGAATATAGTTATGGCTAATGATAATCTTGGTGAAATGAGGAATTATGACTTTCTCCCATTTTCTCTTATTTGTAATAAAATAATAATATAATAATACCACTCACTCTAACAATTTACAAACCATAATAACAAATACAATGATAATAGAATCGGAATTTATTTATTTTTGCAATCCAAAAGGTGGAAGAGATTGACTTTCTTCTGCAAAACAAAGTCGTTTTCAGATTTTCCTCTTATTCAATCCAGTCAGTGCTGGTGCGTCTATGCTTTCAATTATTAGATGTGGTGACATTTTGTTAGAGAGACCCAGTCCACTCATCAGATGGCCCAACGTTAATATTCTTTAAATTTAAAAAAATGGTCCTGATCGGTTCTCAAGTTGGGCACAAATGCATATAACTAATGGACGGTTGAGATAAATTGACCTAGATCGTACAAATTCAACTTGTATGCTTGTCCAATTTGATGATGAGGTCAGCCTGGATCCACTCAGTGGGACCCAACTGATGAACCTCTTTGATTTCTCTCAAAAGATGCAAAGTTGGTACTTTGTCAGATACAAATTCTAGTGGAGATGGGACCCAGTAACAGTACCCTACTCTTATTGACAAATACACCCACTTATCTAATGTTTGGCAATACAACAGTACAAATTCCAGTTGAAGCAGAAAGAAAGGATGTTTCAATCAGTTGGTAGGGTATAAATATCCATTCCCAAACAAGGTTCTCCACTAATTCCTAAAATGGGCTAGTGGGTAACTTAAGAATCCACTAACATAACGTCTCTCATTTCCTTCACGCATGCATTTGAGACTTTTTCTACTTATTTAAAGTTCCGATTTGGCATATCTGGGGTCAATTTTTAACTATCCATACTGTTCATATGATGGACCATGCTATGGATGGGATACCCAAAATAAAAAATAAAAAATAAAAATAAACAATCTACATTCCTCTCGATGGACCGAAGAAGGATTGCAATATCCAATCTACCCCGTCCATGGTGAGGCCATCGTATAGACAGCTTGGGTTATTGAAACATGAACCCAGATCCGACGGTTATAGTGGGGATGTAAAAAGAAGCCATACATTGGGATGTACAGCAGAAAACACTTGCATTTTATATTTGCGTCACTGGTCAGTGGACACGGTACATTGATCTTACTATAATAGGAAAACCATGACATCATATCAAATGGTTTAACAAAAAAGAAAAAAAAAACTTAAATTACTGATGCATGGCAGAGTGGATGGTAGATATATTTTTAGCTGGCTGGACCAATAAAAGCTCGAACCGAAGCAGAAGTAGTATGTTAAATCCTAGTCCATGTAGGGCATAACATAGCTAAGCTTAGGCGCATTTGGTTTGAAAAATTCATTAAATTAATCATTACTTTTGATGCAGACATTGTCACGGAACACATAACATATATATCAATCTTTATATAATGATGCTTTTGGGTCAGCCTTACTTGTATGGTAAGTTGAAGATGATCATTTTGCAAGAAAATAGTTGCTTCTTATCCAAAATTATGATTTATTTTTTTAACTATTTTTAAAATTTTATATTTTTATCGTATGTCATTATTTTTGTAGTTTTAGGAATTTTATCTTTTTAGAAACTGCTTATAATGAATGTTTCTATTTTCGATAAATTAAACTTTAGAAGAGTTTTATTGTTTCACATAACTTATATATAAATTAGGGTTTTGTTTTTTCTTTATAAGTTATGTAATTGGAAAGTTTTAAAATTATATTTTAATATAATTTCAAAATTTTCTTTTTTAATTCAAGAACTAATTTGTGGATTAAAGGTTTTCACTACTTGGATGATACAGTGATCTCGATCTCATTGCTTCACATCCTTCCCTATGTTAATTATCCTTATACCATTATTATATAAGGTAAATTGTTTTTATCTTATGAAAATGCTAGGAAAGGAGGGATGATCCATTCACACTATGGCCACAGATCAATTGGGACCAATAACTTAGCAATCAAGACCGTTGGATACTTTCATCCGCTGTAGATGGGCCATGTACTAAAAATTAAAAAGGAAATTAAAAAACTCCTTGAATAGAAGATATGGTCTACAAATAATGTGAGTTTTTATTTATTTATTTGATTCCAATGTGGACTGTTATTGTCATTTTCCTCTTAAGTGTCTATTTTTAGGACACGAATTCAAACGTTAAGATTGTTCTGTCTTGTATATGCTTGAGACAATATCTATCCATGATATGACATGATGGACAGATGATCTAGATTACCCAAACATAGACCCAGTTGAGCGATCTTGGTGTGTAAAATAATAATAATTCCTCGATCGCATGCTAACTTTAGATGATAATTTGTGGGTGACCCCAACCCCGCAAAGCCCGGTGGTGCAGAGACATGGAAGGATTTGATTGGGTGATGTGCTGCTCTGAAGATAAGTTAATCACTTAACAATTTTCAGACATGTTTTGAGTGGGCCGCATCTCTAACAACTGCATGTGGCCCAATTAAATCCCTCCACGTCCCCAGTACGCCAAGCTATCTGGTTTTAGGATAACCAAATCTGTGTGCGTCCATCAAATATGCCCATTTGGTTTCACACCACCACAGCCAAGAGCTCTTTTTTCCTCTGTTGGACCCATGATCTAGTGGGTGTCATGGCCCATGGGCGAAAATGCGAAGTATCCGATGATCTGAACCGTTCATTCACCTTAGAAAATTAGGTGAGTGAGCAGATGAGAGTGACAATCATTATCTTCAGATGACTTCAGAACAACCAAAAAAGGAAAAAGAAAAATTTTCAATGGCTCGTTTCCAACTCCAATAATCAAAAGGTTAGGTTCATGGGGTAAGAAGGGATCCAATGCCCTTATACCAACTCCTCCCAAAAATTGCATTATCCAAACGAATGCCTTTTAGTGGACCACATTACTTTTTCAAGTAGCCATCTTTAACACGTTAAGAAAAGAGCTAGTAGGGGCCAGAAATAGAGCTATCAATGGGAATATTCAAGATCTTACATTTCAAAATTCAGACCAAGCAATCTCAGACCTGGCCCATTGACAGCTCTACTAAACTTAGACCACCTACATGTTAGTAAATGAAAAAAAAAACCACCAGTGGATCTACTGAAAGAATCAGGCCACCCCATGGAAGGAATTCACATGCCAAAAGGCTGCTAGCTTCTCTCACTGCTTACTGTAGCTTGATTATTGGATAATAGCTTATTTATTGACACAGGGATGAACGTGATGAGGTCGAGCACCGTCTTTCTGAAGGGGATAACTATTCCAAATCCACGGAATTCCTTTGGACTACTCATAGAGGCTTTTCGAATCCACCAGAAAGAAAGTAAGCAAAATAGAAAATAAATTTTATAAAATTTGAAATTGATTAATGAATGAAATAAACGAGTTCACAACTCTTTAAATAGGGATACCAAGCAATGAGAGAGAAATCAGAAGCAAACTACAACTTACTATAAATAGTAAACTTACTATTTATAGACGTACGGTCGTGATATCTACTAGTGCACAAGGTTTTCAGCGAAAAATAGTAAGTGCCTATCCTAATTATTCTAAGCTCTTTTCACGTTGGGCGCAACCATCGATCCAGGGGTATTTCGCAAATCCGGCTTGCGCAACCCGATATAGCGGGGTTGGTTAACTAAAGTAGCCCGCTCTACCCCAAAATTATATATTTTACGCCTGATAACCCATTCCGAATTGTGAGATATGCCCGATCTAAGGTCCAATGGTCTAGATCACTTCTGTAATCGACCGGGCCTTTTCTGATCCATGGCCATGAAACCGTCTGTGACCCGCTTTACATAATTTATTTACGGTAACATTGAGGATATATACCAATGGTTCAGGTCATCAGAACATTTCGGAGCGTGGGCCCCACATGCTGGCGACTTCATTTAGCCTGTGTGGCAAATCTGCATGTGTTGACGTGTGAGGCCCACATGCAGAGATTCCAATGATCAGAACCGTACATCTTCATTGGTACCTCATATGAGCTACAGTCAAATGATGAGGTTTCAACAATGATTTTGAACTCTGACACTCTATATTCATATCCACACATAGTTTTGATCACAGTCATGGATTCAGACTAAGTTTCCCTTCTCTTCCAGAAGATGGATGGTTCCGATCATCAGACCATCTCATCATCAAGTGGGCCCAATGGGGCCACATGCTGGTGATTCTAACTCTGCAGATATTCTTATATGGGATAGAAGTGGGAGGACGTGGTGTGCTTTTTGGGCTTGAATGTAGACTAGCCTGGCTTATGTCAGGCATGCTTCCTTCCACATAATGAGAAACCAGTTCCATCAATGATGGCCCCTCCTTAGAGGAAGCGGAATCCCTCCTGCCCGTGCCATGACCATAATCCGGGGGTTCTGTGGGGCCCACTATCATGTATGGGTTTTATCTACACCGTACATTCATTTTTCCAGATCATTTTAGATTATGAGCCCAAAAATGAAGTAGATCCAGATCTCAAATGGACCGCACCGTAGGAAGAAGCAGTGATAATGACACCTATAGTTGAAAATTTCCCAAGGGCGACGGTGATGTTTATTTACTATCCAATCTATTCATAAGGTCATATAGTCCTGGACGAAGGAAAAACACAAATATCAGCTTGATCCAAAGCTTATGAATCTCCCAAGAAGTTTTTAATGGTGAGTATTCAATCCCCACTGTGTGGTCCACTTGAACCTTAGATCTAACTCATTTTTGGATTCATACACTAAAATGATCTGGAAAAATGGATGGACAACATGGATAAAGCCCATACTTCAGGGTGGGCCCTACAGAACCCTGCATGGGGGCTTCCCTCCAGATGCTAGATATAATCGATGGGCTGCATTGGGCTTGGGCTGGACTTTGGCCCTCCAATTCAGGACTGGTCCGGAGATGGATCATGCAGCAACCATCAGTGGGCTCAGGCCCATGTTTTTAAGACTCAGACAAGTACGAGTCAACTCAGAATCGGTCAGTTTTTTATTTTATTTTATTTTATTTTATTTTTTATTATTTTTAAAATTTATTTACACATGCTAACACACCCCACACACTCATGCTGCAGTGGGATTTCACCACCTATGGGTACTTGAACCCTTGACTGGATGTTGAAACTCCTAAGTCTACCACCAGAGCAAGCGTAAGGATCCAGAATCAATCGTTTGATACTACAAGTCACGTCCAATTTGAGCGGGTCTCAGTCGATTCTGGGCCAAATGAGTCGGGTTGAGTTGTAGAGTCTTTAAATCATGCTTGGGCCTTAACTGGGGTTAAGTTTCATAGTGGTACAAATGTATATTTGTAAACGTCCCCATCTGTTTCATGATAATTGTAAATACATTTCTATTTTGGATTATTACGTGTGCCTTTGTTACAAATCTCCCCTGCAGAAACAACATTGTTATCTTTAACTATTTGACTGTTCAAGAAATCAAGTTGATACCACCATTAGGCAGCATGCCGCATGAATTTGGAGGTTTTTGGATGGTTGTCCATTATTTTCTTTGGTATAGATTACCTATTTATTGAATTAACCCCATTTTATTCTTATTTTTTTAAAATTTTTGTGGTAGAGTGACTTTGATGGATGGTCAGATAGAATCTATCCGTAACAGTACCAGTGCATTTTTAGCCACAAAAAATCAATTTTGGCTATAGAAGAAAATTATTTTTTCTGATTTATTATTGTTTTATCCAATGTATGGCTCTTGCCACACAGGTAGCCTGCAGGCTATCGATTTCTTTTTGTCATTTGGTACAGATTCCTCTGTCCTTTTTAATAAGAGTTGCGTGTAATAATCCAAAAAACAAAACAGTAGTTAGGTGTTTACTATTATCATAAAACAATGGGAAGGTGTTACAATAATCCTAGATTGAAACAATCACAATGGGCTCGGCCCAATGACGGGCTATTTGTAAAGCCCATCTCATCAGGTGACTTTTTTTACCTAATAATTTGGAGATGGAAGCATGGAAACAGACGCTAAGATATTTATATATATTTAAAAAGGAAAAATCCATACATGTATGATATAAAGTCAAGTTAGCAACCTCTCCAACTCCAAAATACAGATTTCCAAGTCCCGACCATGGATGTGGAGAAAGTCTTCCACATGAAAGGTGGTCTGGGAGAGACAAGCTATGCTAGAAATTCATCGCATCAGGTAAGCCTCTCTCTCTCTCTCTCTCTCTCTCTCTCTCTCTCTCTCTCGGTGGACACACACACACATTTCAAGTGTGCTCCCACACCCATGTTGCTTGTGTACAGATACCATTCCTCTCACACACCCAAATGGATTGTGCACTCATCTGGTAAGTAACTACACACACCCAAAAAAGAAAAATAGAAAAAAGGAAATCACAAGCTATGCTAATGATTTATCAATTTTGTTTTTGGTTTTTTTTGTTTTTTTTTTTTGTACAGAAGAAGGGGTTAGAAATGGTGAAGCACATAACTATAGAGACCATCATAGATCTCTACCTCACCAGCACTCCTCATACCTTAGCCATAGCTGATTTGGGTTGCTCATCAGGGCCCAATACATTGTCTGTGGTGGAGCAAATTGTTGATGCCGTGGATGAAAGGTGCTGTAGGTATCTACTACAGTCATCGCCCGAGTTCCAAGTGTTCCTCAACGATCTTCCGGCCAACGACTTCAACTCAATCTTCATGGCGTTGCCGGATTTCCGTGCCAAGCTCAACAAAGGTGGAAGTAGGGAAGCTTGTCCTTGTGTTTTCTTTGCTGGGGTGCCTGGTTCTTTCTATGGGAGGCTTTTCCCAAACAGAAGCTTGCACTTCATTCATTCCTCCTTTGGTTTGCATTGGCTCTCTCAAGTAATCTCTCTCTCTCTCTCTCTCTCTCTCTCTCTCTCTCTCTCTCTCTCTCTCTCTCTCTCTCTCTATTGTTCCAGGTAATCCTTTATCGGTTTAGTTTTTTCTGCTGATTTTCCTTTTAGATAAGATTAGTATTTGTTTGGATTTTTAACAAATGATTATGGCTGTTCTTACTTTTGTTGGTTTTGGAGGAGAACTAATGTGGTATATAATTGTTCGTTTGGCAATCCCTCTTAAGTTCTAGATTTTAGGCAGTTAGGAATTGAAATCTAGAATTTGTAATAGTGGGGTTGTTTCGCAGCCCTAAAATCTTTGGGTTTCAATTTCAGGGTAGTTCAAAAATCCTAGGATTCATCCTTTCCAATTCTAAGATAAACCCTAGCTTGCAAATCTAAGATTTTAAGATCAACTCCTACTGTTATAACTACTATCTCTTCCTCTCTAGAGGTATTTCCATTCATTTATGCTGATCAATTTTTATTTATTTATTTATTTATTTACTTATATTTATACAGGGATGTGATGCTGTAAAAATCAAGTTTATCCAATCATTATGTAGGATACGTTATGCAAAAAAATTGACAACCATTCAAAACACACACACATATATAAATTATTGGACTCACTATAAAATCAAGTTTTATTTCAATTATAAATAACTGGACTCACTATCGCAAGCTATCATAAGTTTGAAATTGCTTTATTTTTCAGCTAATACTGTCTTGCGATGGGCTCACTGCAATATTTGTCTTATATTGCACACATATATCACATTTAAAATATTTGGAGCATTTAATTAATCACATTCATTATCTTAGAATAATTTTAGGAATCATTTAAATCCAGGCACCCAAACACAATTTCTAAAATTTAGGATTTTGAAATTCCATTATGCTAAACAAAATTGGAAATCCAAGATCTTATATCTAGGGTTACAAATCCAGAATCTTAACTCCATGCTCCTAAATGAGCCCTTAACATGAATAGTGCACTATATTATTGATATGGATCTGTCTAATCAATGGGCCACCGATGAGATCCCATAATCGTAATGATCTAATATTTTTCCGATAACTATGATCAATAAACTACTTTAAGCTGAAATTGTCACGAAAAGAGAAAATATATGGTTCATTGTCATTATCATTATCTATTGTTCCTTCTAATTGCGGTTGGCTACATCAATCCTATTCCATCATTCCACTACATCAAGGACCACATCTGAAGAGAAAATCTGTGACGATGTACTTGGTAAAGTTTTTTACTTGTGGCGTAGCTAGTTGGAAAGGGGAACATTTACTCGTATGTGCGAATCAAAAGGAAATCACGACCGATAATGATATCCACAACAAACCAAACCACCCCAAGCACAGAGAGAAAGTGAAGAAAGAGACCCTACTATTAAGATTTACGTGAAAAATCCTTCAATAACAAGAGAAAAACCATGGAACAACTTTGAGAGAAATCCACCATGAGAAATATGATGATACAGTGTTTTTCTCCTTCTTTTAAATTTCTAGAACTTAAGGCATGAAATTTAATAGAGCAACACTAGTTATCTAAGTGCAAAATCATGGATGAAAAGATACCGTGCAATAGCTAGATCTCAAGAGAAGAAAATGAAACTAAACAACATGCATAAACCCAAGGAATGTTCATGAAATTTGTAGGTTGGCACCTGCATTAGTTGGACTGTTGAGATGACTTGCACATGATTTTCTATGGTTTCTGTTCAGGAGTTCTTTGGGGTGAGGGATTTGGGGCAGAGATATGTGAAATCCATGGATTTTAAATCTCCCCATTTTGTATTTTGTTGGGAGCATATCAAATCCTTTGATTTTCAAATTCTACACTCCCATAAACCCATGGATTTCATGTAAATCCAAGTATCAAAAAGGGAAAAAAATCCATGGAATATGACTTTCAAAGGTAATAAAAGTTATTCTGTTATAATAAATACTTCAAAATCGATGGGTTTTAGCTTGATTTTCAAATATTAGACCTTGGAATGTGCCAAATCCAAATCTAATTCAAACTTGTGAATTTGACAAGTTTATAGATATGCTAAATTCATATTCTCATTTCCCTCCTTCCAATCAGGATTTTTCTTTTTTTTTTTTTTTTTCCACCAAAAGGTGTGGTTTGCATTTTTGGGTGGACTCGCTTTCCTCTTTCAAACCATTCTTTGCTTTCTGCATATTCTAGGGAAAGTGGATCTAGGTGATTGGAGTAAATCACAATTTTGACCTAGAAAATAGCTTTTTATTGAGAAATTCATTAAAGAAAAACTCTCTTTTGATGCTTAAGAGCTTGTTAATATCTTTCCAATAACATGCCGTTAAAAAAAAAAAAAAAAGTTTTAACTATTAGAAGATATTTACCTCATCAGGGCCTCTCTCATGGAAGTTTTGCAATCAGGCTCTTCATTGAGTTTCACCGCCTGTGATATGATAAAGTTTCGTTACATGGATTGCATTTCCAAAGGAAAAAAAAAAAAAAAAAACTATCTTTCTATGGGTCTATGATTCTGAAAAATCAAATCTGGAAATGATAGAAGGGTCTTGAAAAATCACATCTCAAAATGCTTTCTTGATTGCCTTCATCTGGATTGGTGTAACATTTCCCGCTAAAGCGGTGCCTACCAGTCGTTAACATGTCTTTTCAAACCATGGTTATTTAGTACTCTGGCAGTGCATGACGCTTTATCCTTTATCCATAGACACTCAGAAATGGTATTCGTGGCATATATAAACTCGAATAAACCTAATAAATTCTGTAACCCACTTAACTCACACTCCTAAATTCATATTTGTTTTGTGGATACTTGTTTGTTCAAATAATCCCATTGAATGTTTTTCATTTCCACTTTTTTAGCTGTCCTTTAGACCACCAGTCTGATAGTTAGATGATTAAATGAGTTTAATTTTAGGTGGACCATACATCTAAACTAGAATACATCTAAATTGCAAGGTATGCAATTTTTAAATAATTCCCAAGTGCCAGCCATAGAACCCGAGTACAAAAAGGTGTTTTTTTTTTTTTTTCTTCTTCTTCTTCTTCTTCTTCTTTTAGACACAATGATCTGCGCATGGCTACAGAAATATCATTTGGGACAACACTGAAAAGGAGAAGAAGTTTTTTTTTTCACACACTCACACACAGCCACACCACATGGGACCATTCGTACACCTATCTGGACTATTCATTCGTTCCAACACATTAGCAGAGGGCCACCATGCAAAACAAATAAATATCACTATGATTGGTTGACCCCATCTTTTTGAATGGAGTTCAGTTTTTGCCAGAACCCTTCATTTTGTAACCACATATCCAATGGTTGTCATCATCTTTCCAAAGTAATTATTTAGAAACATAAGCAATTCAAGTTGAATAGAGGCTTCAAGCTGATGACCTTTTTTTCCTCAAGGCTTGATCTTGACCATCCATTTCTGCATGCAATTAATTGAATGGTTAAAGTTTGTTAGCTGAACTGACCTGATGTTCCACCAAGCAACCATCTTGCTTTTTCCCTTCCCTTTGAAATTGGACCACTGGCTGTTTTTACTTTTAACCGTCCATTTGACAACAACCAATGTGCTGTCGATCAGGACTGTTTTATCAGTTTTGTTTTTCAACTATGGACTATCCATGCTGTGTCCCACAATTTGGATGGTCTGATAGCTCTGCAAGTGTACCACAAGTAAGAAAGATGAATCAACACCGTGCTCATGTGATGCTTTGAAGCATGCAGGCAGTCCTAAAACGATATAAAGTACATGCCTTTCCCAAAAGCTGTCACTCCATTCCATTGCTACGTGTCACCGAATGAGACGGTTTGTCAGCTGTTTTAACGCAGCCACATGCACACATGAAAGTAGCAATGATTCACCCGTGCAGGTACACTCCCCGAGAGCCGTTGGATTCTTTTTGGACCTTATCTAGTCAGGACCAATCAACTGGTAGGCCGCATGCTTGATTCATGGGTAGAAACTAGTGGGAAATGGTACACTACTAGGGTTGCCAGGTTGGCGCCGTTATAGGTGCTGTCACATGCAGACACGTGTCAAATTAGGAACTTAGTTCCATGGGGTGGACCGATGGCTTTAATAAAATCAGCCCGACTGACCTCCGGGCTTTTGGGCTCGACGCGACGGCCGGCAATTTGGGTCCCACGTTTGTGTCCTTCAGCTGGACCAATGAGTCAGGTCAGGCCACTGGTCAATTGGTCCAGTCTGCTTTTAAAGCGGGTTCCAGCCAAGCTAAGGTCAGAGGTCATCGTTACAATTTTGGCCTGCAAAACCAAATACAATAATTATTAGTCAAATATAACTATTTTTAAAAAAAGATCAATTTTTTATTTTTTATTTTTATAATCACTATACTTTTCAATACACTAGTGGAAAAATCTTGAATCCAGGCAAAAACATCAATGTATCAATTTGATGATTGGATATTAAGGATGCATTTGCAAAAACATGAATGACCTAATATTGTAGTGTAAAAACATAATGTTTATAAATTTTAATATTTGTCTATTGGAAAGGATGGTAATTTGACTGGCAATTTTCATATTTGAATAAGCACAATAAAATCATAATGATGATGCTTTTATATTATTAAATTATTAAATTAATTGAATTTTTTTTATTAATTTAAGTTTTTGGATAAAAGATGTCATTTGCATTGCTTATAAAATCTAACGATTATAAATTCTTTCATCCGTTTCATTTATATATTTAAATAAATTATATAAAGAAAATAATGATTGCACTTTTATGTATATAATTGGCTATTCAAACATTAGGAAAAGTGCCATCATTACAATTTTATTGATAATAAAACAAAATTGACAATCTTACTTAGATGAAAATGTTTTTAAGAAATCGGTAAATAAATTTGTAATTTTTATACTTATTAATTACATTAGTGAGTTGTTTGGCACCTAGTATGTTTGGCACCATAAGATAACTAGGTTTCAAATCTCTCAATGAGGGGTTTTGAAATCCATTGTGAAAGCTTGGATTATATCTAAAATCCTTTTAAGAGTTACATGTGTAACATGTGTGTCACTAGACTATTAATCTATTGGGCCATGTGCCCCATTAATGATATCCCAAAATAATTAGATTATCAATTGCATCACTATAAGTACTCTAATAAGATGATCTGTGCCATCTAAACATTATCCATGTAAATCAATGGTTAAAAATCATTTGTTAGTCACTTAGATATGATCTTGTACTTATAACCCATCCGAGACTTGGAATTTTATCATTTTCAAGCAAAATATATATTTTAACAAGCTTGATACAACCATTGTATCAAATATTATATTAGAGTTGGGCAAAACAAATCCGATCCGGTGGATCCGACCCAATCAGACTCGATCCGACCTAATTCTAATCGAATCGATGACCTGGATCGGTGCAGATCGAGTTAGGTATTTCATATCCGAATGATTTCGGATCGGAATTGGATCGTGGTCAATTCGGACCGATCCTATCTGAAACCCGACCCGAATGGATCCAATCCGATCAGATCCGACTCGATCCGGAGCCTTAGGAGGATTTTAATGGAGGATATTCAATCATTATTGTTTTCCTGTGGTGTGGTCCACCTGAGATTTTTATCCCTTTAATATTTTTTATCAAGCCTTAAAATGATCAGTAAAAATGGATGAACGGCATCGATGAAATACATACATCATGGTGGGGCCCACAGATCACCGAACACAGGGAGTAGCCAATCCGTTTCCGTCAGGCGTCAGTACCACGCACCAGCTACTGTTGTAGCCTAGGCTAGTTGGCTAGGTACATGGCGTGGACTAACGCTCCTCGAGCTACGAGTTGTACGAACGATTCAAAGGAGATCAACATTATATGGGCCCCACAGTGATGTATTTATTATATCTACACCGTTCATATATTTTTAGAGATCATTGTAAAGCATGATCCAAAAAATGAATAATATCCAAAGATCATCTGGACCACACCACAAATAGCAGTAGAGAATGATTTTCACCGTTAAACATTTCGTGTGGTCCACTCGATAGTTAGATCTGTCTTATTTTTCATCTCAAGCCTTATGAGGAGCTCGCCAAATGGATGGACGGTTTTGATATAACACATATCCCATGATCAGACTCATAGAACTTGCTAACGTCGTTACAGCAAGTCACTTGCGTGAAAAGCACTCAATGCACTTTCGTGTAGTGTACGTCAACACATGTCCGGTAAAAGCATGGATACGGTAGCGAAGAGTTCTTTCAGAACCATGTGAGGCCCACCTTGATGTATATGTTTTATTTAAGCCGTTCATCCATTTTGACATATCATTTTAGGCCTTGAGCACAAAAATGCAGTATATCAAAGGCTGAAGTGGACCACACCACATGAAACAGTTAGACTAAATTCATACGATCGGAATCCTATCGAACCCGATCCAACTCGGTTTCTTTGACCGAGTCGGACTCGGTTCGGGTCAGGCCAACCATGCATCGGATTTGTCTGAGTCAGGTGACCTAAACTCAGTCCCGGATTGAATCAAGTTCGGGTCAGGCCATTGAGACTTCGGATCGGGTCGAGTTGGACCCAATCCGATCCGATCCGGACCGATGCCTAGCTCTACATTGCATACATACACTAATTATATATATATATATATATATATATATATATATATATATATATATATATAAATATAAGTTGATTCAGTGATTAAACTCAAACCCCTTTAAATATACTATGCATAGCTACTTTATGATTCTAAATTCTGGATGCTAAACACAATAGGAGGATTCCAAATCCAGAGGGTGTCAAATCTAAGGGGTTCTGAATCCAAGGGGTTCCAAATTCACGCTCCAAAACAGGCCCTAACTAGGTTGGGCGGGCTTGGGCGGGATAGAGTTCAGTGGGTTGAGTTGGGGAATAGAATAACGGGCCATGGGTTAAATTTGGGCTAAAATTCTTACCCCGTTTAGTAAACAGGTCAGAGTCGGGCGAACCCTTCACAAACTGGCCCCATTGCCAGTTTCCCACCCCTGGGCTAAAATTTCAGGCCTTGAAAGTGACTGTACTGGAGCACGTGGCCCACGGTGGGCCATTGATGGGCCTACAACTTGCTATTGGAAACGAAAAGATAAGCTTGGGTGGTGACATCCTTCTAAGTCTTGTGGCCCACACCGCACACCATTCTATATCCTGGCTGGCACGATTTCTAATGCATGGCCATGGGCAGATGCGTAGTCCACTCAACCACGTTACCCGTACTTGTATATGTACTTCAAAGGTGCTTTTCTGATAGACAACCATACAAACGGCCCCACCAATCAGAGGATCTTATCTAACTGGTGTCCATCAAATGAACAGTTTTGAAAATATCAACTACCTTAACCCAAAATCATCATACAACGTGGCCCTTTGGCTGTCCTCCATCCACAACGGGTCATACTATTTGAACGATCTGGATTGATGTACACGTGGACCACGCATGTGGATGATGTGTCCACCACCACTATGAATAAAGAGCACAAAACCATCACTTTAGCCGAGGCTTTCCACTTTCTGCAGCCCATGCGCGTTGTGCCTTTTTTTTTTTTTTCGTCTTTTGGAAACAATCATAGCACGGTAGGGGAACGGAGACATGACACGTGTCCATAGAAGAGAAACGTGGAGGCCATTTGCGAGACACACGTGCCAACCCTGACCGTTGGATTTTTCTAACAGTAGTTTGATTAAGTTATGAATCTTTTATAAATGAGAAAACTGTCATTCCAACCATAATTTCATTTTAAGTAACAATGTTCACATACAACCGATCTTATTTTCGAACTTTGGCTTAATTTAGTTGGTACATGACACGTGTACAGTTTGATAGTGCTTGTGTATCAACTGTCATACTTCGATAGAGTATCAAATAAATTCTCAAAAAGCTCTCTTCTTTTGTGTTTTACTGGAAAATAAAAACCTTCCACTCTCAGACACGCTTTGTGAAGATACATGCATCTCCGGACCACACCTATCTCACGTAGGCATAGGTAGCCTACCACTAACCAAGTGCGATGTAGACCTGTCACGATCTAACCGGTCCAACTGTTAAACTGTCTCAAAATCGGAAGCGGATTGGCTAGTGCTGCTGTATTTGCGTCAGCAAGTTCCGTGAGTCTGATAATAAGGTATGTGTTATATCCAAACCGTCCATTCATTTGGCGAGCTCGTTTTAACGTTTGAGACGAAAAATAAGACAGATCTAAGTAGTAAGTGGACCACACTGCAAAAAGCAATGGGGGATTGAACGTCTACCAGTGAAACCCTTTTTGGGGTCACAGAAGTTTTGGATCAATATGAAATTTGTTTTTCCTCTTAATTCAAGTCCTTTTGACATTATGAACAGATTGGATAGAAAATAAACGTTATAGTGGGCCATACAAATTGTTTAACTGTGAAAATCATTATCTCCACTGCTATTTGTAGTGTGGTCCAGATGATCTTTAAATATGATTCATTTTTTAATAATAATCTAAAATGATCTCTAAAAATAGATGAACTGTGTAGATATAATAAATACATCACTGTGAGGCCATGTAACTTTGATCTCCTTTGAACCGTTCCGAGCTCGAGGAGAGTCTGCGCTCGTCTTCGCACGACACGTACCTACAGCAGCTATACAGCTGCTGTGTGGTACACCAGCCAATCCGCTTCCCTCAAAATCACACAAGTTCCCAAAAATGATGACGATCCAAGACGCGTAGGCCGCACCATGGGAGACACATGGAATTGGCATGTTGGCCATTAGTTTTAGAATCTCTGGATCTTCTGCTTGTCATAAGCCGGAAAATCCTGCTTTCTTTGTGGCACCTCATTATGGACTTCGTCAGCACTGCTGCATTGAATGCAGTATGGTTCAATTACATTGCAATGAGCAGGATTTCCTTGCATGCGGCAAGCAAAGGATCAGGATTTTTAGTTTTATGTTTGGTCCATGTAGTGTTTATATGCCATACGTCCATCCATCTGACATTACTCAATAAGATGAAACAATTTCTAAAACTTATGTGGGCCATACCATCTAAATTTAGAGGTTTTACTCATAAATTTATACTGTTTGGGTCACTGTCAGTGTGAGTTTTGAATCAAAGCAGCACACGGGTTGAGGTATGTAATGGAAGGAGTAAATGTCATGGAATGGTCCTAGGTTAGACGTAGGCACACCTAGTACACCTAAGCAAGTTATGCCTATTGAAAAAGAATCACGCCTGCTTGCTACATGCAGAAAAATCCGGCTTTAATGCAACAAATATGATTTTCCAGATCTGAACTCATTGAAAAATCTCAGGTGACTTAAGTAGGGTACGTTGGAAACTAGGCAGCCTTAGGTTATTTAAACACCCAAGTGGCCCACCCATACGGAATTATACCCAAAAGCTCTAAATTCACTTCTTATGGGCCTGCCTGAGTTTTGGAATAGTCCTTGTATGGAAAGTTAGGTGAACGGATTGGATGAATACACCAAGGTGAGCCCTACACAAAGCTACTGGTGGGCGTTCCATGCTAACTATTTCCTATGGTGTGACCTACCTAAGTGTTGGATCATCATGGTTAGTGATCAGCTCCGGGATGAACGGGTTGGATCTTACGAAAGTTCCACTAATCGGTTGCCATCTTGAACATGCACAGACACATGGTTTGAAGTTGATTGAATATGGACAGCATGTACAGATGAATTAAAAGAAAAAAGAAAATTTATGGTTGTAGGTACCACCAGCACTGATGGACGAAAGCGGCACATGGCTAAACAAGGGGAAGATGTGCGTATCAGAATCGAGCCCTCCTCTCGTGTCCAAGGCCTATTTCATGCAGTTCCAGCAGGATTTTTCACTCTTCCTTAAATCAAGATCAGAAGAGTTAATTTCTGGAGGACGTATGGTCTTGATTTTATTAGGAAGAAGTAGACATCGCACGGAGATGGGCCACACTTTCTACTGGGAAATGTTAGCCCGTGCCTTCGCTTGCATGGTTTCTTCGGTACGTTCTTTTCCTTCCAGTGATACCCCTACCACCTTAAGCTTTTGGCTACGCCCGGAAGATGTGGGGTCCATTGGATCATTGCACATTCTCTATTATAATAATACAGACCGCCCATTTTCCGAATCATTGATCAGATGGTTAGGATCACCTGGTCAATGTGACCGGTCCTGATCAATGCTTGCACTTTCTCTATTATAAACAAGATGGGCCCACATGATGGACGATGCATTATTATCTCTCAATCTCATTTGGTGTGTGATGTGCAGGGCGAAGTGGAGGAGGAAAGGGTAGATTCATACAATGTTCCTTTTTATGCTCCATCAATGGAGGAAATAGAAGGTCTGGTCCACGCCGATGGATCCTTTAGGATCGACCGCTTGGAGATGTTCGAAATAGGTAGGGACGATAGCAATAGTATGGAAGATGGACGGTCCATGGCGATGGCCGTGAGAGCCATCCAAGAACCAATGATCCGCCACCACTTCAGCGAAGGAATTGTCGATGGATTGTTCCAACGGTACGCTGAAATGCTCGATGCCGAAATGGCCAAAAGAGAGATTAAGGTTCCTAGTTTGGTTGTGGTCTTAAGAAAATCAAAGTAAGGCCTCGTTTGGTGAGGATTCGGTATACTTGAATTGAAAATTCCTGGATTTGGAATACCCTAGATTCAAAATTCTCGAGCAGCACCACCCAGAATTTAGAATCTCATGTAATTTAAAATTTTCTATGAACTTAAATTATGTAGTATATTTAGAGGAGTTTGAATTTAATTACCAAATCAATTATAATATTTTTAATAATAATTGTAATAAGCTCATTAAAATACTTACTTTGGCAAAAAATGATGATATTCTAAGCCTGGGATGAGCCACAAGCAAATGATCACAGTCTGTTTGATATAAACATTGTAATAAGCTCATTGAAATATATAGTTTGATATTTTAAAAAAATGACGATATTCTATGCCTTGGGTGAGACACAAGTAAAGGATCACAAGCGAATGACTAAAAACCATTGATTTACATGACCAATGTTTGGACTGCGCTCATATTATTCTATTGGTGTACTTTTACTGATGCATTAGATTCAATAGGTCACATGTGTAAGAACTTTATTTAGTGGGCCTTAATGATCAACGGTCTGGATTATCATATAGTTGGACTAGATGATTGAGTAGACCAGTGGGCCCCACTTAGTATCTGCACTTGAGTAAAGCTGATGCATTATGAATGCTATGGTACATTTACGCATGACAATAGTCGTCACATGGAGCGTGGGAGAGAGAGTTTTGATCACCATGTCCATGCACAGATTATATTCAGCGTATATATTAGATCCCACAACATGTACCATAGATTAGCAGCGTAGTGACACAAATATTACACATGCGACTCTCTTACTTTTTAAAATGAGGGAAAAAGAAAGGAGAAGATGGGTAATCCAAGCAAACAAGAGGGATTGAAAAACTCATCAAAAATGAAAAATTGAAATCCCCTTATTTGGAATACCCTTTAATTCATTTTGCTAAATGACCGATGGATTCAGAATACGTTAAATCACTCCAAATCCATGGTGCCAAACCACCGTTAAGGAATTAGTGTAAGAATAGTATCCTATAATAATGGAAAAATTAGTTTCAAAATGTTAGCGAGATATAAGTCATAGTTTGAAATGCAAGTGAGATATAAGTAATAAGAATATGCTGCAAATCTAGCATGAATACAAACCGCTTCATTCAGAATGGTGGAACAGTCGCTCCATGTTGGACTTGAAGCGTGCATATTTGCAATTTAACAGCTGATTGCCATTTTGAATTAAAATGGTGTCACCCCATTAACAGAATGAAGAAATTGCAATTTAGGATAAATCAAGCACCGTGCAAGTGTGTTTGGATACATTATCGAATTGAATTGCAATTGAATGAAAACGAATGTACTCTTTATTGTTGGATCGGCTTGCCATAGTACCTCAATGGCCAGTGGCTAATCATGGTGGTATAATCCTAGAGAACGCAATGGTCTATTCAATCTGTTTCTAATCTCATTTTCATGAAAACTCAAAATAATAATAATAATAATAATTTATTTACAAAAATCATTTTTAATCAAGTTATTAACGGATTGATGGCTTTAACGTTTCTCATTTCAAGGTGGGAGTGAGCTATAATTGTATTTCTTGCTTAAAATAACATTTAAAACAATTCCCTCTTCTCTAGCCACTATTTCTCTACCACTTTTTTTTTTTTTTTTTAGTATGGTTTTGATCCATTTATTTCAATCATGAAAACTTGACCATACCAGCAATTTATTATTATTATTATTATTATTATTTTAATATTATCAACTGAATGTTTGCAATCCATTTCAGTTGTGCATCCAAATGCGGCATTATTGATCCACCAAGAACTCTAGTTCATGAAAAACATGGTCTAGAAGCAAATCATTTTTCTCTCACTTGGGTTGCTTTGAATACCTCTGATATGAAGGCTCGAATTCCTTGTGTCCCTCACAAAAAAACATAAAAAATGTTAATTTGTTTTATGCTGCATTGTTTCCAATGGTGTTCCATCAATGAATCATATGGAAGATGGAAGTAGAATTTCCATCTTCAGTTATACTAAATGATGAATAAATTCCCTACAACAATCGGCTAATTAGAAAATCAGACATGTGGACGGTCAGATATACAGCAATTGCATGTCATGGATGGAGTTTCATGTACCCTACAAAGGCCATTTCAAACATCCATGATCACCATTAATTAAGTTGTGGTGCCTCATCCATGATAATTAACTGATGGGTCTGGGCTACCGTCAACCCAAGTGCAGCCCAACGAAACCTAGACTATAGCCCAACCCAAGGCCGAACAAAATTTTGATGGGCCTTAATTCCAAGCTCAATACTGGCCCATTAATTTTCGTAATGACAAGTCCAAGCTCATCAGAAAGAATCCAAAATAAGGTGGTGAAGTTAGGTGGGCGTGAGCCCATTTACTTTAAAACTAAGTGCAAAGTGGGCCCAACATGGGATGGGCCTTAACAGTTCATTCCGCTACCCAACCCATCAACATACCAACTCATCCATAGTATACGTGCATGTACTTCAATCAGAGACCATTGTGAATGGAGCAAGGCCGAGAATCACACTGCACGTAAAATCCTAACCATGCAATGGATGACTATCAAATAAATGATTATTCAGGGAGTGAAATTAGATGGTGAAGATGGTTTGATCAGTGCTGGGCCTCAACTGTTTTGATTGAAGTGCATAATACTGTAGGGTGATCTCTCTCTCTCTCTCTCTCTCTCTCTCTCTCTCTCTCTCTCTCTCTCTCTCTCTCTCTCTCTCTCTCTCTCTCTCTCTCTCTCTCTCTCTCTCTGATTCTGCAACTTGGACTAGCTCGGTCTCGAGTCAAGTCATCGCCGGAGTCAGGTGTGAATCAGCCTGACCTGTACAAGCCGTGGGTAAATCGTCTAGGTGCCTAACACGGAGTTAAGATGGTTAAAAGGGCCAGGATCACACAAATTCAGGTTCAAGGGGTTTAATGCGCACTATTCTTCCCATGCTCATAACTCAGGACTAATTATCCATTTTGTGTGTATATGATGTAGAGCGGGTCGCGGATAATTACATGGCAAAGATGGATCAGAAAAGGCCCGGTCAGCGGCGAGTCACCATCGACTCATCGGTCTTAATCCGGATGAGTTACACGTAAAATATATGATTTTGGGGTAGAACGAGCTACTTTAGCCAACCAACCTTAAAAGCGAGGGTTATGGCGACCCTCAGAATTGCGAGAAACCCCGATTCAACGGTCGTTTCCTGTCAATTTCATTTTTAGTATAAATAGTAAGTTTTAGTTTGACATAATCCGTCAGGAGTTCAAAAAAGAGCTTAGAATAATTAGGTTTGGTGAATGGACACTTACTATTTTCCCTTGTGCACTAGTAAGAGACATGCTCATAAATAGGTTTACTATTTATAGTAAGTCCAATTTTTTAGTTGTTGTTTGATTAATTTCTTTCCCATTGCTTAATACCCTTATTTAAAGGGTTTTGAACTCGTTTTTATGCATTCATTAATCTATTTCGAATATATTAGAATTTATTTCTATTTTCTGCTCTCTTTTCTCGTGGATTCGAGAAAGTCTCTGTGAGGAGTCCAGAGAAGTTCCGTGGATTCGGAATAGTTATCCTCTTGAGGAAGACGGTGCTCGACCTCACGTCCTCCCCTGCGTCAGTGTAACATGTTGTTGGAGAGTTATGGACAAGCTCTACGCTCTAACCAACTACCCAAGGTTTGTCATCTCTAAAATGACTTTGTAAAATTAGTCATTTAAGTTCAAATTAGGATGTCAAGTTAAAATTTTCTATTTTTCATAAATGCTATTTTATTTTTATTTATTCTTCTTCTTATTTTTAGAGTTTTAAGAGTTCTGTTGTGATCCACAATCCTTGTTTTGGTCATCTAAAAATTATTTACGAGTTGTAATAGAATTATTCATATTTTTATTAGTTTTAGTCATCTTTACTATTTAAAAAAGTGTCCTACTTGGAGGTCTATTAGGACCCAGAGTTTCTTTTGCTTAGATAAGGTATCAATTATGTTTTAAGTAGTACTTAATTTAATACCATCCAATTATATTTCTCAAAATTTAAGGTTTTTTTTTTTTTTTCTTTGTGAATTTAAGGGGCATGCTTGTCAGAATTTAAAGGCTAAGCTTGAGAAGCAAATGGTGATTTTCACAACTTACTCAGTTTAACTTGAGATATTGTTTGTCATGTGTATAATTTCAAAATGCCTCCCTCTCAAGCATCATGCCCCACATATCAAATAAATTTCCACTTAAATAATTTAAAAAAAAAAAACGATTCTTGATTTAGTATATAAATATTACAAGGAAATTTTTGATTAGGCAATTAAGTTTATGGCTCGTACTTGCACTTGTACCACCAGCCATTTTACACATCTTTATGCCAAAATAAATATTCGGCAATATGACGTTAAGAGTATTCTCACACCACTTCGTTTAACTAGACTCAAGCTCAGCTCAAGTACCCATCGAGTGCACCCGACCCATTAACACCCCTAAAAAAGTGTCTAACCAAAAGAGGTGTGAGTGCTGCACGGATGTTTAATACATTAGTGAGGGCTTGTTGTTACCAAATATTTCGGCTTTATAGTCTTTGGATCTGGAATCATGCATTGATGACATGTTGGCTATCCATAGAATACTCATTTGGAAGTATTTCAACCTTTTGATTATTTAAATGTGGACCTTCTTCATGCTAACATTTTTTTTTTCAACCAATTAATCAAAGTTCTTGAAAATTCAAGGTAGCCAATCGTACACTCGGTATGAATGCTTTGGAACAATATTGAAAATGAAACTATATTGAATGGGCATGATGACTACACATATCTTATAATATTAATTACATAAAGGGAAAGGTAAAAAAAGAGCTTTATAATGTGTTGTGTGAAGCATTCCAATTACACGATATTGTTGTATTAAAAAGTAAAATGCAGAATAAAGAAAGGGGCATTGGAGAGGCATTTCTAAATTAAAGTGCTTGTCCAAAGTTTCAATTTATTTTCTTTTATTTACTTATACCAGAAGTCACTGCAAGATGGTCCAAGAGACGTGGCAACATAAATCATCATTCGGACTAGTCCATTTGTTGGGCATAAAAAGAAAGTCTCACTTTCAAAGCTACAAGACAATCCCATCCATTCATTTTCTTTTGAATGTTAACTATTTTCATCTTCCGCGATTGCTTTAATGTCCACATAGAAGATGATTGGAAATGTTTAATAAGTGTAACTTTTAATATATATGCCATCCATGTCATGCCCAATATATGGATGGACCCATATTCCAATTCCTTCCACTACTTGTTCTTTTCAGGTAATTTCCTCATGAAGTAGCGAATGGACCGAAATCCTCTACAACACCTGAAGGCATTAGGGCTATGTGGGGCCCACTTTGTTTTGTGGGTCTCATCTACTTTGTCCATCGAGTTTTTCTGTTGATGTTAGGCCTTGTAGCTAGGACGCTGATTGCGTACTGACACTGTCAGTCTGGACAGTTGTCTGTGGGCCCCACAATGATGTATGTGTTTTATTCACATCATCCATCCATTTTGAATATTTTAGGGCATGAGTAAAAAAATGAGGCAGATCCAAATCTTAGATGGACCACACCACAGGAAAAATAGTGGTGATTGAATGCCCACCATTAAAAGCTTCCTAAGGCCTGATGCTTATTTGCCATCCAACCTTCACACAGACCTGGATGGAAGGACTAATGGTAGGCATTCAATCACTACTCTTTCCCGTGGTGTCGGTCCAGTTGATACTTGGATCTGCCTCATTTTTGGGCCCATACCCTAAAATGAGCCGGCAAAATGGATGGATGTGTGGACAAGACACATACATCATGGTAAGGCCCACATAGAACTGTCTGGTAATGAGTGGCTACTAGCAGTGTCAGCATGCAATCCGCATCCTTCTAGCTAACCAATATGATCAAACACTCCAGTGGGCCCCACTGCATGGAAGGAAGGAAACAAACAACATGAAAACTTTCCAAATGTTGTGTGGGCCCCCATAGATTGTATGGCATCAGCCCATTCATCATGTGCATCTCACCTGGACTAAGAGACGAAAAAATGCGTCTGATACAAATCACATGAAAATGTGAATTCGTAAGTTTAAGGAGTGATTTTACATTATTCCTTGTGGTGTGGACCATCTCAATTTGGTTTGGAATGATGTGGGATGTCAAAATGCTCATGTGATGAACGAAGGAGATTTTACAAACACAACATCATGGACATACAGAAATATGGTCCTACTGTAAAAACGTCTCTTTCAACATAGAAGAAAAATTTTAAAAATGAAAAGACAAAGTGCACTTTCTTTCAATACAATAGAAGGTGAAAGGGTTGTGGCCAGATAATCAGATATTAACGGTTTACTGAGGTATGGTAGGCTTCGAGTCTAAAGAAGACTCCAAAGATGGGATAATGGTCCCACCTTCCGGTGCTAACGGAGCTAACTTTTGCTGAAAATTTTCAATGGAGAACGTACAGGTGGGCCACAACAACCGAAAGAGAGCTCATATAAGGAAATGGAGAAAGAAAGACAAAAGTCCACTCATTTGTGATAAGACCACTATGGATGGCCCGTACTCATTTGAAATGTCCACATTATATATACATGAAATACTTGTACCCCAATTTGGACTGTTCATATGGTGGGGCCCACATCCACTCATAGCCCAAGTATCACATTACACTTGGATGCCTATATAAATTTTAAATTCAAAGTGACTTTCAGTTGTATGTTACTTACAGGAAAGTGACTTACAGGTAAATTTCCTCCATTTGTAAGTAGTTTTGCCTTTAAGCAACTTAATAGGTAAATTTCTTCACCAAACACTATCTGTAAGGGCCCATTTGCATACCACCAAATAAGTTACTTTTTAATATATGTTAAGTAATTAAGTTACTTTTTTTACTTAAGTTCATTTGATACGGTAAAAGTAACTTATGTGTCAAAAGCTCTTTTACTTTTAGCATTTGAACCTATCTCTTTTGCTTCCCTTTCACCATCCATGTCAAAGCTGTACTTGTTACCCGGTAACAGCTTAGTGGGTGTTAACCGTATGTATGGTTTACTTGATGATATGTTGTATATCCACCCTGTTCATCCATTTTTCCCACGCATTCTAGAAGACAATCTCAAATATTAAGCATATCCAAATCTTTGGTGGACCACACCACAAGAAAGAGTGATGATTGAAGGCTCAACATAAAAAACTTCCCAAAGTCTACTATAAGAATTGTAATAAGTCTATGCGATCTAACCCCTTGATAATGTCAACCAGAACTGGCTGAAGGAAAATACAAATATTGTCATGATCCAAAACTTTTGTAACCTACAAAAAGCTTTTAATGGTTATTCACCACTTTTTCCAAAGAAACATATTCATCAATGTAGGCCCACACAGTAACGATAACACCACTGAGCTGTTATCCGGGTAACAACTAATCCATTCCCATCAAAGGAGGCTCTCTCTTACTATCCATATCAAAGGAGCGCCTATGTGGCGGACTGTCCACATTGAAGGTGGAGCTCACATGGACACTAAACAAAAAAGGTGGGTCCCACATGATGGATGACTCCATATTAATGTGGGCCCACATGTAGATTGTCCACATCAAAGGTCAACCCATATTGATATACAACACCATCGGAAGCAGATTGGTATGATGTACCACCCACTTCAAGGGTGGGGCCTACATGATGGACGATCCACGTCAAAGATGGGGAGTAGACATTGAAGTTGGGCCCGCATGTGGATGACCCATATTGAAGTGGCCCCCCATGATGGATGGTCCACATCAGAGGTCAACCCCTAATGATGAATGACCCACATCCAAGGTGAGCCCTGCATGATGGGCAGCCCATATTGAAGGGGGGGCCCACATGATGGATAATCCACATCCAAAGTGGGCTCAATAATGGTGGGTCGCATATGATGGATGATCTACATCTAGATGGGCTCCACATGTTGGACGGTCCTCATCAAGGTAGGCCCAACATGATGGACAGTCCATATCAAAGGTCAGCCCTAATGATGTGCAACCCATATCTAAGGCGGGCCTTGCATGATGGACAATCAACATCAGAGGTGGGGCCCACATGATGGACGGTCCACATCAAAGGTGGGCTCCACATGATGGGTGGTGGATATTGAAGGTGGCCCCCACATGATGGACAATTGCATTCATGGTGGACCACACTTGATTGATGACCAACATCAAAGGTACATAATAAATGGTGGACATTAAAGGTTTGGCAATAATGATGAATGGCTCACATCCAATGTGAGACCTATATGATGAACAACCCACATCAAAGGTGGGGCCCACAAAATAAATGGTCCACATCAAAATTTGGCCCCACATGATAGACGGTAGATGTGAAGGGAACCAAACAAACTTGAGGAATAAGTACTTATGATCATATTGAAAACTAAACAAGCTTTTCTACTTTTTATCTGATAAGTATATATGTTGATTATGAAATATATTTATCAACTAAATAAGTAAAAACCAAGATAAGCCGCTTATGGCATAAGCAGCTTATCCAAAGTAACTTCCCATCCAAATGCCCCCTAAGGGCCTGTCTGAATACCACCAAATAAGTTACTTTTTTACTTACATTAGTCGACAAGTAACATATTTTAGATAAGTAAGTTTGGTTTTTGATTAATTATAAGTAACTTCTTTTTACTTGTACTTAATCACTTGAGTTAATTCTTTTAGCTTTTCTACTAATAAATACATTGTTTACCAAACATACTTATCTTCTTATTAAGTTAAAAACTAAGATAAGCTACTTGTGGTACGAATAACTTAAGGAACTCAAGGTCCAAACACCCCTTAAGTGACTTAATTGTAATTTACTTTTCACTTATAGAACTAATAGGCATCCAAATGATCCCTTATGAATCAATAAAACATTTTTATTGATGGATTGTTCAAGCGGAAATTCCATGAAGTGAAATGTTAGAAGAACTGGAGGAATACGACATCCCCATCTTTGTTATCCATCAATTTGAACTTACCAACTAGTGGGCCTCGTTGTGAATGGATGATTTGGAAAATCATTATCATTAGAAGACCATAGTAATTGCTTATCTTTACATCCCAACAATCGCTTATCCTTTACCAGCATTCAAGCATGCGCCAATTAGGAGAGGCGTCGCTAAATTAGTTACCGACGTCGGCACCCTTTTGAGAAGGGGTTTGGAGGGGAGGGGAGGGTTTGGGAGAAGGGGGTTTGGAGAGGAGGGTTTAAGAGCATCAAAGCTCGATTTGGGAAATGGCAATAGGAAAGGCTGGCTTATTATTATTAATGTTATAATCACCGGTGCTGATTCATGTATACACTGGCAGCCACACAAAAATGCCTCAAATTCATGTATACACCGACAGTTTGTGTTAGCCGCTGGTGAAATTGGACTGGTCATTCTCATATTTCTTGAGTGAGGACACTGTTTCTGTACATATGTTGAATCAATTTCCATCCATAGTGGGTCCCACTAGATGGGTAGTCCTAATTGAAATATATCCCTGCCATAGTGGGTCCCACTAGGCTCTACAAATGACGACTGTCCCTACTAAGGTTAGGATCACCTATTAAAAATTTTAAAAAATATGAAAGTGATCTGCCATATCGTTTTCTAAATTGATTAAGGAAACGCTAAAAAACAAGTATCTGATGGGCCATGTTTCTAGTCTTGGTCCGCTTTTGCCAGGCTTGGGCTGAAATATTAGACATGGCTGCTGAGTCCGGGCCCTAAACTTAAAGCCCATTTATTAATCCTGCCGGGCTGGGACTGTGTCTAAGTACTTCAAGGGCATTTTTGTAATATTCCATACAGGGTTGGAATGCCGAATGGACAGCTTAGATCTTGCAAAAAAAGTATATGTCTGGGAAGTGGTTCGGACCCAAGTAATCATCATATGCTGGCCTTGGACCAATTTCTTTTGGCGAATCATGAGCCCGGGCTGAGGTAATGGCTTAGTTTTACTTTGTGGGCCGGACTTCATCAGACCTTGGTCCAGTTTGAGCCTGGCCTGAAGTAGAGCTCTAAAGCCAGGTGACTCGAAGGAGTCAGTAATCCATGTGAGCAACGCTCTTTCCAACAACGCAAATATCGAATTCGGCTTTTGAAATATAGCATTTTAAACTTTCGTATGGTCTGCCAATGATGTAGAGTGGGTCACAGAAACTTTCATGACCAAGATGGACCAAAGAGGGCCTGATCGGAGGCGGAAGTCATTATGACAGTTAGAACCTTAAAACAGGCATAGCTCACAAATTGGAATGAGTTACTCCTCGTACCATATATGATTTTGAGTAGGACGAGCTACTTTAGCCAACCAACCCGTCTATGCCAGGTTGCTCACATTGAATTTGCTAGATTCCATTATATTTACAGTCGAATTCCATGTTTCTTTCTATTTTTACTATTTTTAATAAGTTTTTGTTTGATTATAACTCTTTATTTGTTGGACTTTAAGAGTTGTGTCTAACCTGAAAAGTGATTAGAATTACTTTAAGAGTATAAAAAGTAAATTTACTATTTATAATAAGTTACGAATTTTAGGGAATTTTAATTGTAATTTAATTCCTTGAAATTTCTTCTATTCTTATTTAAAGGGTTAAAGGGTCGTGAACTCGTTTATTTTAATCAATTAAATTATGAATTTTATAGAATTTATTTTCTATTTTTTTTGCCTATCCTTAAGGAAGACGGTGATTGACCTCATTATGTTCATCCCTGTATCAGCTAACCATCTTTAAATGGTGGGTCCTTGGTGCAAACTGCACTCTAGATCATCATGTTAATAATCAGGTTACATCAATTGGACAATCTCAACCGTTGGATTGAAGGATCTTTTTAACAGTCAAAGAAAATTTGATTGACCATTTTACAGCTATTCATTTTCTCTCAATAGACTGGTTTAAAACGTCCGATCTGTCCAATTTCTGGGGCATGGCCCATCTAAGGTAGGTCCTACATGAATAATGGTTTGGATGGCTTATTCACATACACCATTTTATAGTATATGTTACCTTACTGCTGAGTATTTTTGCAATGGTAGAGAATCAATGGAAAGAGATTGTATAGAAGATTCCGACAGGAAGAATATTTTCTATGAGAACTTATCACCTACAGGCAGCTGCACCACAACTTTCGGTACAGTGCTGTCTTTACCACCAACACACCACCCGTTTAGAAATCAGTACCAAAAAAAGATAGGCCCCATCATGAATATCAATTATCTAGAAAAAAAAAAAGGCTGATGCAGTCTCTAGGTGGGCCAATACTGTATATCAAGTGACACTGATGGTCGACTATTGATTGTATCAGTGCAGCCCAGATTCTGAAAGGACCAGTCTGATTTTTGTACCAGATTATCATTATGCTTGGGGCTACCACTTTAATGGTACAGATGTCCTACACAAATAGAAAGCAGGCAGGAAACATGGTACCGTACCACAAGCGGTGGTACCTTCCTTGTAGTTGAATCTCATTTTCTACACCTTTGATTGTTTATGATACTGACTGAGAGAAGGGAATAGATACCCCTTTCTAAGTTTCGTGGGTAGTTTTGTCAATTTCACTAAAGGAATTCAATATTAACACCCCTTCTCATTGCTAAATACACCCCTAATTTCCACTTTTGGTATACACAATGGTACAAACATTGTACCATTGTATCACAAACAATGGAAAAGATATCATTTTCCTTAACAAAATAATGGGGTATTTGCAAAACCACAGGTTGCTACATCAGTTGGATTGTGTTGGGCAGATCAGGGAACAAAATCCCAGTGCTTGTCTCAGCCAAACAAAGCAAAATATAAATTTGAAATTTGGATTTATGGTATTTGATACTCTGACAATCATACACTTTAAATCAGAAAATTCACAAGTCAGATAGCCGTAAACCAAATCAAACAGTCCAATCCATGGGCCCCACTGTAGATAGGCCATATCCTCAATATCAGATCAATTGTTCGATCAGAACAATATTGACCGTCCATTAGATTTCAACCGATCAGCCAGCTACGACATTCTTTCAGTGTAATTTTTTTACATGTGACCCATCTAAAGTGGGACCCATGATTTGGACGGTTAAACGTTTTATGTTAAATGTATGCGATGCTTACATAATACCAGTGCATGCATAGGATCCATCACATTCTACCAGAGTATCAAAGTTATTCCCTTTGTGTTTATTTATCCTTAATTACCTTTTTTAGCAGGTGGGGCCCAGTTACATGGTCATGAAAGGTAGTGGGCAAAGACAAATTCCAAAATGAAGATATTATTATTATTGAAGGGGAAAAAAGACAAGCATTATATTATTTTAGTGGATTTTACTGTGGTTTTTTTTCTTTGTTTCTTTTACTAAATAGTAATATAATATCTATATTTATACCTTTGTTGAAATGTGGACAAGTAAGGGTCTTAATCCCTCCTATGATAGTATTTAAAATAGCATACCAACAAAAGATAAAGTTACTTAGGTAGAGATTCGTTTCAAATACATATTACAATATTAGTATGGGAATAATCTACATTACCTATGCTCACATTGGACCTGGTGGACGATAAGTTGCCATCCACCTAGTGTATAACTTCCAGCTTTTCATGTGTATTTGAAATCCACCCCGTCCAATAGGATGGCCCCATCATGGGAATCATCTCTTGCAAAATTAAGTGCCATCCACTCTTCGGTATGCCACGATCATAGAAAATACAAGTGGGGTCTGCCTGATGAGTGGATATTCTCATTTTTGAAGATGGAGATCCTCATCATGGGGTCAACCTGTTGGACGGATTAGATTTCGCATGTAAATGGCAGGTTGGAAGGTATTGGCTGAGTGGATGGCAACTGCAGCTTTCTAGTTAGACCAGTTGGCAAATGAGCATTTCTCATGTTAAAGCATTCTTTGCTTTTCTTTACTTTTTATCTAATTTCTGGTACAATACTTTTTATTTATTTTTCTTTTTTAAAAAATAAAATTGGTTTTACATTATATATTTCTCAAGACCACATTCTCTTAAAATTTTGAAAAGGAAAATGAATTATTTTAGAATTGCATAAAAATGAATTTAAAATTATTTTTTAAAAAAAAGAAAGAAAGAAAGAAAGATGTAATAGAAGTACTTTTTTTTTTTTTTTTTTTTCTATTTTGATAATTCTATCCTGGAGATAATTGGATGATCCTAACCATTTATTTTCAGATTGTTGAAAAAAGAAAAAACAGCATTGTGATCCATGATGGCAAAAGTGCATACATCATGAGATGGGTTGATAAGATTTCATAGAGATGACCCATTTGAAATGAGTATGATGAGATGAATGGTCTAGATTGTTGGGCATGTTTCATGTCATGGTTTTGTATAGTCGTGACATGATTTTAATTTTCTTATTTTTAATTACACAAAAAGGAGCACCTTTCATATTGTGAAAGATTATGAAAGATAATGAACTAAATGCGCCCCGTCTCCCATTAGTTTAAGAGCAAAATGTAATACACGAGTATGAAAGGAATGTCATGATCAGAAACCTAGAATCTATGTCACTTTCTCTTGTTTAATTCAATGGTGACTGGATCATCTCATAAGGCCTGCGTTGAATGTGCCATAATATTAAAATTCACACACGTTGGACAATCTCAACCCCTAGATAAGCAAATATTTTAGAAAAACATAAATGATTAAAATTTCAATTTGATTTAATTTTTTTTATAACTATTCAATAAGTGTGTATCTATCTTGACAGTTTCATTCACAAAAGGAGGTTTAGAGAGATGCATCTTCGACATATCCAATCATTGCAATTCATTGGGGTGGGACACATCCAATTGGATCTTACGATTGTTGGTTTGGATGGTGCACATGATATTTCCTAAAAGAGGAAGAATAAGAAGAAATAGATGAAGAAGAAGGGAATAAGATTGGAAGGCTGTTACATTATCATTGTTCCATCGCTTACCCTATAATCTAATCATCCTTGTTTTGGGATGCTTTGGGTATTTTTTATATTACATGTTAATTGTTTCTATTGATTTGGTTGATTTTGGTAGTATGTGATTTGTTCATCTTCCTATATACATTGTAATTCATTTTGGCCTGTTAATAAAATCTCAGTGGTACCGTAACGCCACCACAGAAAAATAAAAAAGGATGAAAGGCTTAATTATCCTTTCCTAAGTGATAAGAGGGATTTAATACATTAGAAATATAAAATTAAGGAAAAAGGAAGAAGCACATGATCAATATACAATATGAATTCCATAAAGGCAATGTCTGTTTGGCACCCACCACTAAAACCTCATTGCAACATGCCAAAGTAATTTTCCATTGAAATGGGTCCCTTGGAGCATTTGCACATAAAGAAATTCAAACTAAAGGAATACATAAATATTTTTAAAAATAAAGAAATAATAAGGACAAAATAAGGAAAGAAGGGAAAGAGAGCTTTTGGACATGTCCCTTTAAGAATAATAATACCATGGAAGGGGTGGATAATGGTAGCTTTACAAATAATGTAATCCCTTAAGCATCCCATGGGCAAAACAAAGCATTCACAACCACACCATAATCCATCTTTTAGTGCAGATGATAATGAAACCCTAAGCAAGCCAGAAAACACATCTTACTTCTCAAGATTCTAATGTCTAGATACATATATTAATTGTAACTTTTTTATAAGTAAATGAAAGGGATATAACCATGCACAAATGTGGACCACACCATGAAGGTTTATCTGTATCACGGGCGCTTTCTTAGGCAGTATGAGATATGCTTTGGAGGAAAATCAGGGTTCTCCAACGTGGACCGCTTTATTAAAGATAGTACGGATATGTATTTGTAGTGCGGTATGGGGTACGCTAAAGGTAGGATCATGTGGGTGGCTTGACAGATATTACTTAAGTATATGTGTATAAATGTAAGAAAATTAATTTTGTAATTTACATATGAAATAATGAATGCTATTATTATAAATGTTGCACGCGTATGTATTATATTATGGCAACTAGTATATGGATTAAAAGAATGTATCTTTGGGTTTTGAGATATGAATATAAATTATAAGTTAGTCAACCAAGAGAGTATAGAATCATATATAATTTCAGGTTTATAAAATAGCGGTCTGGATTGGAAGTGACCGATAATTTGAATTGTGGAATTTGGAATGAAAAGTGTGTGGGGCCTACTTGTAAGGAGTGGCCAAAGTGTGAAATCAATGAACCTCTAACTAAGGTGTGGCCCACCTCATCAGCCGATGCTTCCTATCTAATTAAGCAAAAAAAAAAAAAAAACCAAAATACTTCTCTAAGATTATAATGTATAGAGGAAAGTAATGTGACCTTTTTTGAGAGAATGAGAAGGTTAAAGCCATATACAACTTTTGAAAAAGTACCCAATTAATCAAGCGTTAGTACCAACTGAAGTGTAGAATCAAGAGTCTTAAGTAGAGAACGGATCATCTTGACCGTTGCATTTGAGCAGTACTGATCGATCACATCGCATACGATCGAAAGAAAATTACAGGAAGCTAGGAAGTAGGTGTGGACTACACTTTTCAATGAATTGATTCTTCAATTGTTGCATTTTTTACTTTGGAACCTTCTTTTGTTAATCATGCATTTTAATGATGTCACTAAAGTACCTGAGGTTTCTCTTACAGTGCCCTGATGTAACTGCTCCAGGCAAGTGGTTCTCTTTAGTTCATTGAACCTGATTGTTGATCACATGGACCCTAACATGGATAAAAATTTCTAAAAGTCTCCAAATTTGTAAGATCCTAGCCATCCATGCTTTGAACTTTTTTGGCTGATGTTGTCGTTATTTCTTTAATCATCTATCACTGATTGAATGGTTAGGATCTTCCCAAACATACCAATGAGACAAACTTGTTAAAGATCTGGGATATTCATCAGGTGGGGCCCACCTTGGACATACTTGAAAATCAGGCCAGTTCACTCCACAAATGGTTTCTAGGACTGTAAGAAGTTCTATACGAGGATTTACGAGATTACATAGCGAATGTTTCTTTCCATTAACTCTAATACCCTGGGGTGATTCTTAGATAGACTATGGGCTTTTCCAAACAACAAGAATCAAAATATGGATAGGAAAAACTAACATGTGGAAAAATAGGCACAGAACCCCAGTTCATTGTTTGTTATATATATATATATATATATATATATATATATATATATATATATATATATATATATATATATATAGTTCCAATGAAATTGATTGTTTTCCTTCAGTGCAGAAAATCAAAATATACCTTTAATGTTTGGTTAGTGCACCGAATAAAGAGAAAAATAAAAATTTCTGCAAATTAGTTTTTATGGAAAAATCAATTACATCTTTTAAAAAAAGGGGTAATAGTGACAATCAATTTTTACAATTAATTTTATAATATAAATAGGTTCTATTTTGAAGCATTTTTAGCTTGGCTATTTGGGAATTGAAAACTCAGAGAAGAAAATGATTTTAACTGAAATCTACTTTTTTTTTGCTTGGGAAAAGCGAATTAAAGAATAGCTATGGAATCATTTTCCATTTCCATGGTTTTCCTTTAAAAAATAAAAAATAAAAAATGTTACATATCAGTTACCACAATTCCGAGAGAAAACTATCACACATTAACCAATGACTTTTTCACGTATTAATGAAAAACAACCTTCATTGATTTCCATGGTTTTCCCTTTCTACAAGATTCCACCATAAATTTTCATGTCTATGTTTTTGTTTCTTCCCATCCAACAATCTATCAATTCGAGCTAATTTAAATCCTATAATCAATTCCTTGGTGGATTCCCGAGTTAAATCAATGAGTTTTCCAACTATGCCTCATTAAGTAAGCCAATTATCTTAATATATCCTATTCTTCTTTTTTTTTTTCTAGTTAATAGTCCAATGAGCTGATTCGTACATGTAGGATTCCATGGTTCACAGATCTCAACCATTGAAATGCAGGAACACAATGAATTAGTGGTGATCAGATTATCCTAACTCTTAGATTGGTAATTTTGATATTTTTTTGAGTAATCCATCCATGTGAGGCCCATCATATCAACGGTGTGGATTACACACACACACACACACACACACAACTTACTTGAACAAAATAAATGTATTTTGTAACCATGTGACTACGATCTCACCATCCATATGGTTAGAGTGTAAAGCAAAATTAAAAGGGAATTTCGTACCTTCAAAAAGAAAGGACCAAAAAACAAGTCTTGTGTCATCAAACGTGTAAATTGAGCTATTAAAAGCTATTGGTGGGTATCTCTTATCTTTTGAAAGCATACCCACATACAAACGTACACATCTTTAAACTTGGAATACATTCTCATCCTTTAAAAAAGAAAAAAGAAACAAAAAAAAAAAAAGGGTTGTGATCCATGTGAGGAAGCGGAACATGTGTCGGATATCTGTTAATACGACATACTTGTCAGAGATCGGGCAATTCATCACACAGAACCACTTGATGGGCTGATTAGGCTAAACAAACTTGTATGAGAAAAATGGATCGTTATAGATCGAGTTTAACTGTCCATAATTCAGTTTCACCACTCCGATTTTTAGCATATAGTATGTTTACAGTACGTCCTACCTGATGGATGGCCCGGATCTCTAACATGTGTATAGAGCACATGGATTTATAACACCTGTTCTACCTCTCCCATGAGGGGCTGCTCATAAAATCATGACCTAAGAACAAAAACATACTTTAATACTCAGAAAGAGTGTGAGTGATGATACAAAGGCTGCTCGAAATTACTGAGAAATTACACACGAACGTGGCATGCAAGTAATTCTCAGTAAACCGTACAATATGCGAATATAAAATCACCTTTATCGTATGATTTGACTTTTAAATTGACCATTTATTGGACAGTTAAAATGAAAGCATTTAAATAAAGGCTTTACTTATAACAAAGAACAAAAAAACAAAATCTTCCTTGAATTAAAGGGTAGAGTACTATTCAACTAATCTGATTATTAGAATGTAACTTAGCTACAGTGGGCTCCATAATTTAGTTGGGTTAATAAGTGCCACGTTTCAACTTTTAAGTGCGTGCGTATCAAGTGTCATGCTCAGCCGGAGTATCTCTAGAAAAAGAGAAAAAAAAGAAAAGAAAAAAAGTAGTCGTA
Organism: Magnolia changhungtana; assembly: GCA_030180095.1. NCBI lineage: Eukaryota > Viridiplantae > Streptophyta > Magnoliopsida > Magnoliales > Magnoliaceae > Magnolia > Magnolia changhungtana. Next base: position 1,042,104 of record JASAUF010000084.1, on the reverse strand, counting down.
AGCATGGTGCGTGACAGCCAGTTCCGGGAATCCGGAATCTGTTACGAAATTGAGAGGAGACTTGCACAGTTGCAGGCGTTGGGTTGAAGAGGCTATTGACGGCACACTTGTGAACGTTGTACTCGTGTGTGAAAACTAAGATCTGGGCCACTCGTTAAGTGGGGCCTACGATTTGTAAGCCCTCGTGAAAAATTAAGCGGGTCTACTGATGAGGTGAGCTATATGCATGTGCATTGATTGTTACCGTCGATCATCTTTCTTTAGACCATGCCTTTTTGTCACACATGTGGATCCAGTTTTTGGGTAGGGATTTGTTCATGGTGAGGCCGGCCCACTTGATGTTGATGAGTGGGTGGCCTGGATTTATCAAGTTCGTCGATTTTGTGCATATGAATGGCCTATTCAAATATCTTTAATGACACTGAAGACCTATTTGTTAACTCTTGAAAATATTGTTTAATGTATAGCTCAGAAAATGTTCCCTGTTAAGCGTTGTTTGTTAATGTTAAATTCCCAAAGCGCTACGTGATTTTTCATTGAATTTTTTTAACGACATAAGTCTGGCTTAATGGTTAACAAGGAATGCACTCCATGAATTTTTCTATACATACAAAAAAAAAATTTTGCTTCAAAATTTACCCAAAGATATTTTTTCTTCAGCATAGTTTGCTTAATACATGACCCAATTTTTAACATGTTAAACTTCTTTAGGCATCATCATGATTTGTACTAGATCCACACCGTCCATCAACCTTATTGGATCATTATAAAGTATGCGCCCAAAAATGAGTCACATGTAAAACTCAAGTATACCACACCATAGAAATCAACGGAAAGTGAATAACTATTGTTGAAATTTTCCTAAGCAGGATGGTGTATTGTACTGAGTAAACTCTATTGGGCCCACCATGATTTATATATTTTATCCACTCCATCCATCCATTTTATTTGATAATTTTATTGCTTGAACGCAACAATGAAGCGTATCCAATGTTCATAGTGGACCAGACCATATGAAACAATGGGAATTGAATATCTAATGTTGAAAAATTCATGAAGGCGATAGAAGTTTTAGATCAATCTTAAATTTGTGTTTTCCCTTGTGATCTTATGAATAGGTTCGATGACAAATAAACATTACTTTGGGCCCTAGGAAGGTTTCAACATTAGAAATTGTTATGGGAAGATCCGAGCCCTCTGTAATTCCGAGGCCGGGTGTCATGCTGAACCGATCGGACGTGTGACTACCAGCTCGGCTCAGATCATATAAGGAGATATGGTCCGACAAAGGTCCATAATCACTCTGAGCGAGACCTTCTGTTAGAAAGACCGAGCCGAGTTCAGATTCCGAGGTGGGCGCCCCACGATCCATGCTTGGAAACTACTATAAGTGGACGTGGCCGATTACTTAACCCGGAGATACACATGATGCGCATGATACATTACGCGATCCTTGGATTGCGTACAATATTTCCTTGATCCGAAAATCCTCCTGATTGAGTAAATCGTGCTGAGATTAACGGACCCATGTCGTCCGACAGTCAGGTATAAATACGTCAAGACCCCATTGCTACAGGTACGCAAGATCTTGCATTCTCCCTTTACCTACCACTTAGACCCCGATTCCCTTGTCTTGACTTAGGCATCGGAGGATCCCCCGGCCTAGCCAGGGTCTCATTTGCTTATCCTTTGTGCAGGACCAGGGTCCCTTAGAGACGCATCACACGGAGTGGGAGGGTGATCCAGATTTTGTCATCAACATTTTTTAGCATCGTCTGTGGAAAACTGATACAAAAGGTTAGGTTATTATTCTCGAGTATAATGACAAGAAGAAAGAAGAAAGCAGTAGCTACGGAACAGGAGTCAAATGAGCAAATTCGTTCCTCCTCACTACTCCTCGTCGAATCAACCCCGGAACCTTCCCAGCATTCTCGCAATCGGGTAAGTAAATATCGTGTCATGCAGAGCGAGATACAAGCCCTACGTGACAAGGTGAATAGGATAAAGCAACAACAGGAGCCACAACCACACCCGGCTCAGGGAAATCCTATTCCTGAACCAGTCGGTCTGGTCGTAGAGGCTCACTCCGCATCGAGGAGTATGAGGCTCGAGGCGCCTCAGAGGCCAGTTTCGGGTTAGAATCCTCCTCCGACTCAAGTCAGAGCCTCGGCTAGGAATACTACCACTCGAGCTCCGACCAATGCCTCAGTCACCTCAGCCCTGGCACCAGCGGATCCCCGCCATCGGCTAGAATGGAGGAGGAAAAGGAGAACTCTGGAAATAAGAAACAACTAAGAGATCATGGCGGAAAACAAGGACTCATGGGAGAAACGATTCACGGAGCACAACGACAAATTCGTAGCTCTTGAAAAGAAACAACAACCGACGTCTGTTCCTACTGCTGTTCAAGTGATGATGGAAGAGACCGAACCTCCCTTCACATTAGAAATCATGAATAAGGTGATGCCACAGAGGTTTAAGATACCTCTCATCATCCAATATTCTGGGTCCGGAGACCCATCCGAACATGTGGAAGCCTATCGCTCGTGAATGCAGATCCAGATAGCAACGGATACTATGATGTGCCGGAGGTTCTCGATCACACTTATAGGCTTCGCTCGGAATTGGTAGCGACAACTCAAGCTAAATTCCATCAGTTCCTTCGCAGAGTTGAGCTAATTATTCCTTAACCAATTCATAAGTGGTAAGAGAAGTCGAAAGCCCAACACTCACTTGTTTACTATCAAGCAAGAGCCAAAGGAGTCGCTGAAAGACTACATCGTACGCTTCAATGAGGAAGCGTTATTGGTAGAATACTACGACGACAAAATGGCGCTCGCTGCCGTGTTCAGTGGCTTAAAAGAAGGGAAATTCACTTTCTCCATTAGAAAGAACCTGTCGAAGATGCTGGGCGAACTTATCGCCAGAGCTCAGAAGTACACCAACGCGAATGAATTCTCCAATGCCCGTAAAAATGTCTAAGTAATAGAGTTGAATGGTAAAAGGAAGAGACCTATAAACAAGGAACCCCGGCCGTCTAACAAAGGGATCGATGACCGCGCCCCTGCTGATCGTCGTCCGAGTAGAAGGCTGGAGGGAAAGTTCCGTTCCTACACCCCCCTTAACACGTCCGCCGAGCAAATTCTATTAGACATCCGAGGAGAAAAGCTACTGAATTGGCCTGTTTGCATGAGAGCCGATCCAGATCACCGAGACAAGCGTAAGTACTGTCACTTCCATCGAGACCACGGTCACAATACGGCTAATTGTGTAAACCTCAAAGATGAGATCGAGGCCTTTATTCGGAAGGGATACCTGCATCGATATATCAGGGAAGAAAGAGCCGCTCAGAAAGAAGAAAGAGAGCGAGAGCAGCCAAATAATGTCACGAAGGATCCTGTCGAAATCCGTACCATCTTCGGGGGCTCATCCGATGGAGGAGATTCAAATAGGGCACGGAAGGCTCACTCTCGGAAGTCTGAACTAGAACGTTACGTCCACTAACCGAGCGGCCCAGCAAGGAACTTCGGGTCAACCCATGCACTCTAACCTTCACAGAAGAAGATGCATGTGGAATCCAGCACCTATATAATGATGCTCTAGTAGTTACCATGACTATAGCGAACCGAAAGGTATACCGCATCTTGGTCGACACCGAGAGCTCAGTCGATATGATCTATTCCGAGGCCTTTAAAAGAATGAGGATTCTGAGGTCTCATCTCAAACCTGTGAAGACCCCCTGCAAGGTTTTGCCGGGGAAAGAGTGATCTCCGAGGGAGCCATCTCCCTCCCTGTGACTGCGGGAGAAGGACAACATCAAGTCACACTCATGGTGGACTTTCTAGTTGTCAACGTTTCATCAGTACACAACATCATCCTAGGCAAATCTTCCCTCAACGCAATGAGAGTAGTTGTCTCCACTTATCACCTGATGATGAAATTCCTCGCTGAGGGCGGGATAGGCTACTTCCGAGGCGATCAGCGGGAAGCTTGGAGATGTTATGCAATGGCAGTAAAGAAGGGGTTAGTTAAGCAAGCGATCACCATCAACATTCTAGACCCCAGAGGGCCTGTGGAAGGCTCAGCCGTGGAAGACTTGGAGAAAGTACCGCTCGACAAGGCTGATGTTGAGGGTCAAATATTGCATATCAGACCCTATTTATTGCCTGAATTTACGAACATAGTACTGATTAACGGTTTGATTTAATCGTGTTTTCAATGCAGGATGTATTTAGGAGCTTAAACTGAAATTTGGTACTAAAAGTGTGGATTTGAAGCTCAGAATTCACCAGAGCAAAGGACGGACCCCAGTGAACCAAGATCAACGCCGGAGATCCGAGGAAATCATGAAATTGAAGTTCAAACAGGCCTGAAAAGCGTCCAAAATACGAGATCACAGGGTTTCCACCATCTGATCGGCTAGAAACTGTATACATGTTCTGAAGACCATCAATTAACCGTACACGTCGAATTTTAGCTCCCAGATCCTCATAAAAGTGGTCCAACGGCTAGATCAGCCTCTTTATTCACTAAGAGGGGTCCACCTGCTATCTGGATATACCTCAATTTTGGTCTCAACCTCTTAAACGGGGAGACACAATGAATGGATGGATTGGATGGCTCATAAACATCACGTTGATCCGCACCTGGGTTGAACGTGCATAATGCATGAATGCACTCGCCGTGCACCATACAAACCAAGTCGGTCAGCAGAAGCTGACCCGACTTCCTTCCAAAAAAACGGAAGATTTCGTTTTCTGCTGCGCAGCAGGGGGTGCGGTTGACGTCAGGTGGGCCACCATCATCATTGGTATTGCTGATCTGGACCGTTCATTCATCCCAGGGAGTCAAACCGACCGTACACACGGTGGTTCTTCGGATCCATGCGTGTTTATGAATGGAAACAGTGCCAACGTATCTAATGGACGGTAGAATCAAAATTCAATGGGACACACTTAACTCGATCCAAAACCAGACTTCTCTGGACGGTTTTTCGTTGGAAATCTAATGGTCGGCGTGGATTTCTCCATCACTTCCAATCTAGGGCCCACCAACCATCACGGAGTGAAACCGCGGTGACCCTGTTTCTCAATCAGATGCCGGGTTCGTGCAGTGGGGCCCACCCCTCATCCATCAGCGTGATCGGGACCGTCCATCAGGAGCCCACGGTCCCTTTCATCACTTCCTAGGTGGCTGAATTTCAATAGAAAACAGATATGAAAATCCAGCCGTTCAGAAACTGATTGAACGACAGAAAAGAATATAAGGTGGGCCTCATTCACAGAAGGTAAAAATAGTGTATTCCTGACTGAAATCTCGCCCTCCATCAAATGGACGGAGTGGATTACCAAAATAAGTGAAGGAGTGGGTCCCATCATCGTTCCAGCGCAGCCTGCGGTGCGCAGGCTGCGAAATCCCGGGAAATCCGGATTTTTTGGATTACTTCGGCCCACCATCTTTAATTGATTCGAAAATCCAGACCGTCCATCATGTAGCCAGTTCAGAAATTACCCAAGGGATGTTAAACTTTTGGAAAGAAAGAATGAAAAGTGGCGTTTTTTCGGATAGTCTTTTTGGCTGCGTAAACATCCTTACGCATAGGTTCTTTGCTGCGTAAGACGACTCTAACTCTGATTTCACTCCTCCTTGCTGCCTATAAAAACCAGACGGCTGTGAATGAAGGGGGGCAGCGGCTGAGAGCTGGACAACTAAGACGGAGAGCAGCCGTGGAGGCTTGGAATCCCACGTGAAGAGAGAGAGAGAAAGGGAGTAAGAATTGTTTTTTTTCTCTTTTCCTTTATTTTTATTTTTATTTATATTTTTTTTATTTTAAGGGTTTCAGCCCACTTATGTGTGGCTAAACCTCTTAGCTAGGGCTAAGAGGTGAAGCTTGTAGCGTGATGGGAGGCCTTTTTGCTTGTGCCTTTTGTTTAGACTGATCTGATTTTTTATTTAATTTTATTAAGGGAATGTTTTCAGTCTTTAATGGTCTGTTGTGACTGAAATTACAATGGGTCTGCAATGGCTTTGAACATGTTCTTTTTCTCTTATGTTTATGACATCAGAAAGCCCTGTTGTTCACCATCGTCTCCTGGGCATGGTTGGATGTCGGTACCCTTCCTAACCTTCATACATTGATTGGTTGGTAATTAGTTTAATTCTGTTGTTTGCTTTGTCTCCTGGGCATGGTTTGGTGATGGAATCCATTCTAATCCATATACCTTTCATCTTTTCAAAATTTCATCAAAGGAAGTTCAGTGGATTTTCATGAATCAAGTGTAGTTCTCCCTGATCTCTACAAGTGGATCCTCTGAATCCCTAGTTTCCCTTCTCTGAATTCTCTTAAATTTTAGTTTAACTATTTCACCATTATTCTTCAAATTACAATCGATTTAGATTTCATCTCATTCTAGTTTTATTTCTACTTAGTTTCAGATAACGTACAGGTTTCAGTCCCTGTGGATTCGACCTCGGTCTTACCGAGTTATTACTACACCACAACCCTATACTTGGGGAGTGAACAGCTGATCCGAACAGGACCGTTCAGCTCAGGACATCATTGAATCCTGAGCAACGGCTCGAAATCTTAACATTTCTGCGACAACATAGGGATGTCTTTTCATGGTCCCACCAAGATATGCCCGGAATTTCTCTGGACGTCATAGTCCACAGGCTGAATGTGGATCTAAATCACAAACCCATCAAGTAGAAGAGAAGGTCATTCGATGCCGAGCGATACGAAGTAATATCCGACGAGGCAGAGTATGTCATTCGGGAGATCCATGAAGGAATCTGCGGAAACCATTCCGACAGCAGAGCCTTGGCCGTGAAGATACTTTGACAAGAATATTTCTGGCCAACTGTTAGGGAGGACTCCAAGAACTCTGTTCGTAAATGCGACAAATGTCAGCATTTCATGGCCGTGCTTAGACAACTCGCTGAAGAAATGACTCTTATGAGCGGCCCTTGGTCATTCGCTCAGTGGGGAATCGATATCATCGGCCCTCTCCTAATAGAAAAAGGGCAAGTCAAATTCACCATCGTAGCTGTCGACTACACCAAGTGGGCCGAGGCCGAGCCCGTTGCCAAAATCACAGAATAAAAGGTGATCGACTTTGTCTGAAAAAATATCATTTGTCGGTTTAGAATTTCGCGCACTATCGTGTCAAACAATGGTTGACAGTTCGACAATGATAAATTTCGAAGCATATGTTAAGGACTCGGCATCACAAACATATATTCTTCTCCTCGACATCCCCAGTCCAACAGACAAGTGGAGGCAGTCAATAAAGTTATCAAACACCATCTTAAGACGAAGTTGAAAAAGCAAAAAGCTACTGGGCCGAGGAACTTCCGTTCGTTCTCTGGGCCTATAGGACCACAGCTCAGTCCTCAATTGGAGAAACTCCGTTCTCACTCTCCTACGGCTCGGAGGCGATGGTGCCAGTTAAAATCAGTCTGAGTCAAGAAGTACAAAGAAAATCAGAATACCGAGCAGATCCAGCTAACTTGGATTTACTCGAAGAAGTCAAAGATATCTCAAGACTCAGAGTCGCAACTCGGCATCAGGCATCAGCAAGTCACGTGATTCTACAATTCGAAGATCAAGACCAGGCGGTTTCGACCAGGGGACTTAGTCCTTCGCCGGATATTCCAAAACACCACTGATCCGGGAGCTGGGATACTTGGACCTAATTGAGAAGGGCCTTATCGAGTCGTCCGATCGACCAAACCGAGCTCCTACCACTTGAAAGACCTCGAGGGCCGTCAGCTCCCCCATCCCTGAAATGTCGAGTACTTAAAAGTTTACTACCTGTGACGAAATAACATTTAAGGCTCTCAATAGATGTACGCCTCCTAGTTACAGACCTTTAAAGCTCTTAATAAAATTCGCCTCTTCTCATCTACACGAACGAATTATCTACTAAGGAAAAGTTACCCTTCATATACAAGGGCGGATTGAATGGATTAATCTATTAAAGAAGGGGTTAATACATTATTCCACAAAAATTCTACATAGCATCCCCTTTAAATCAGGGGAAGAGCCCAAAAGATGAACCGACTCCCCCAACGTAGAGGTCGGGTCACGGATTAACGAATGAAGCAGGCCCTCGTCAATTGTGGGACGAGCCGACCCTCTATTGGTCCGGTCTCAACGAACGGGCCATAAAGGCTCCAAAAGCTTTACGAAACGGTTTTGGAAGGAACTGACCTGTCAGAGGATCGGCTCAGCCATACATTAAAGAAAATCAATCTATCAACGAATCAGATCGACGACCAACTAATTTACAATCAACATTCGAAAATCAACTACGGGTTAACATAAGGAAAATCATCATTCATATGCCTTCTCTAGAGGGTCAAAAATCATCATCCATGGACCTTCATCAGAAGGTCAAAAAGAAATCAGAAAGAAAAGTTTTGGATATTTCAAAAAAGAAGAAGAAGAAAAGTGATATGAGTTAGGCAGATGGAGGAGGAGGTTGGGCGTCAGTGGTCTGATCCAGGTTGACATCATCTGCCAGCACCTCTCCAGCTTTTTCGGACAATAAAGCATCAAGGTTAAGGTCCGGATACATGTCGCCTCTATGCAATCATCATAGCTGCGGTTGTAAACCTTGGCGGCCTCGACGTCCCTCTCCTTAGAAGTTTTGAAGGTTTCTACCATCGTGGTCACCGCCTCGGCCCAAGAAGCTTCATCCTCAGCTCGCTGGACTTCCCTTGCCTTAGAGACGACTCGGTCTCACTCTTCAGTCGCCTCAACCTTAGCTCTCTCAAGGGCTTCGCTCAGTCGAGCATTCTCCTGAGCCAATGAGTCCGCATGAGCCCTGGCCTGAGTCAACTCGGCGGTCGCGGCATCGCACCAGGCTTTGAAGTCATCTACGACTCATTGCAGTCGCAGCTCCCTAGCTTCGAGGTCAGCCACAACCCCCTGTAGCCTAAGCTCCCTAGCCGTCCCGTCTTCAAGCTGCCAACGCAATTCGCCCTGCTCAAGTCGGAGGAAGGTGCCCTCATCCCGCAAGACTCTCACTTGGGTCTTGAGGGCCTCCACCTCAGCTTTTCTCCTTTCCGACTCCCGCGCTCTCTCCCGAGCTGCTAGAAGCTTCGGGACGGACTGCACAAAAATAAGAGAATGAGCACTTGAGAACAGTGTATGAAAAATAGGGAAAGTCAACAAAGATACTGTGTAGAAGACGGAAGCCATGTCATTTAGAAAGGAGCTATCCGACTTACTGAGGAGGTTGGCTATACACTCCTCCGGGGCATGTTTGGCAGCCCAAGGCGTTAGGCAAGATAGATGATAGCCCGGCGAGAACTTCCCGCCACTCGTCCCCGTGGGAGCCGAGTCTGCCGCCTCCGCAAACTTGGTCCTACTGCCGGTTGAGGCTTGAGCCTCGGTACCGAGGTCATCTCCAGCCTCGGGAGGGGTAATCATGGCGTCGGCCATCCGAACGGCCTCCTCTCGCTCGGATGATGAAGGAATGGCTATGCAGGGGGCCGAGGCTGCAAGACGAACCTCCTCGGTGGGGGGAACGACAGTGGGCGGAAGGGAAAGAGTTATGGTTGCCAGAGTGATTGCTGGGACCCGAGTCTCAGCAAGTCCCACAGTCGAGACCGCCAGACCAGAGGGGCCTTCCCAGCGTGTAACGCCCTGAAAATCGGGGGTCGAGTGTAACTCAACTCCCGAGTTCCAATGCATCACTTATGCAACATATTTATGATGTTTGAATGTTGTCTGTGTTAGAGCAATAAACATGAGTGAGATTATACCAAAACAGCAATTCATACTCCAGATCAATTGTATAAAAGCAAGAGGAAGAGGGTAACCTAGCGTCACTTGTTTTGCAAGTTTTGGGTCTTGCAGATCGTATTTAAAGCGATCCCAACGGATTTCATGGCTAATTGAGTTTAGTACTTAGTTAACTTTGTTAAATTTCTAAAGGATTTAATCCTAATTAATTTCTGGTCGAGGTGGTACTCGATCCAGTGTATGGAAATTTACAGGTCGTTACACAGCGAGGGGCCCGCCTTCTCCGAACAGTGGTCTTTATCCTGAACTTGTCCTTTAGCAATTCCTCCGCCGTCGGTGCGGTTTTTCTCTTCCAAGAACCAGAGGCCTTGACCATGCCTGCATAAATAGCGACAAATCAGCAACTAAATGAACAAGTCTGATCTCTTCAAAGGAACAAAAGGAAAACTTATTGAAAGACGTTGGGAGAGACTGAAACTTGCACAACTCAGACCAATGAAGGTTGGTGGCAATAATCATGTCCGACTAGGAGAAAAACTCCTTTGATCGCTCCTTAGCCTTGGCATTGCGGTTCTTTTGGTCTGAATTGAAGAGGGGCATGCCCCTTGGGAAATTTATAAAGGTAAAGAACATAGATTTCAGTTTGACTGACGTAACAGAGGAGAATATGAAGATAAGAGGGATTAACTAGTCCGACCTGATTTTAAAAATCGGGTCGGAACCCGAGTCGTCAAAGTCCCGAGTTCATTCGCTGGTGCCTCCCATTCGCCCGCATCTTTCAATCCTTATTGGAGAACGAAAGATTCATAACCAGCCCCGACCCCTTGCTGCCTCGAGTCGCAGAGTAGTACCATGGTTCTTGGTTGTCGTGTTTAACCAAGTATAAACTCATCAACTCTCCTGGGGTCAACTCTGAATTCCTGACTTGACGCCAATTGATGAAGGCAGAAATCAGCACCCTCCAAGTATTGGAGGCAAATTACCCAGGAGTTAGTCCGAGGTAGGCAGTCATGGCTCGGACGAAGGGGTGTAGAGGAAGTCGAACCCCACATTGTAGCGTGCAGAGAAAGATAGCAACTTCCCCCTCAGCAGGCGCTCCAGCAGTGTCAAGGGGCTCTAGGGCCCGTATCCGAACGGAGTTTGGGATCTGAAACTCCGAGCGGATCCACCCCATTTGAGACTCCGACAGCATAGATCCTCTTGGGATTACCTCCGAGGCCCGCCCACTCGTGGGCATTTTAGTAGCCCCGGCAGTCATGGTCTGGGGGGCTCGAGTGGCCTTCTTTTAACCAGCCCGACGAGTCCGAGCCCCCGTCTCCTTCTGCTTTCGGGGCGAAGGGAATAAGAGCATAGCTTCCAAGGGACCTTTAGAGGCCCCTCTCCCATCACCCGAACTCCGCGACTCGGAGTCATCATCATAACTCCGAACAGTCTTCAGGTCAGACAACATCTTAAAAAGAAGGAATGCAGAGAGGCGTAAGGAGACTCACCGAACGGTTACCGGGATTCGCTTCTGCCGGGAATACCTAATCGATCAGAATCGCCTATCGAAAAACCCTGATTGGCCAGAATCGCCTTCGTCGGAAATCGCCTCCACCGGTAATGACTCGAACACAAAGCAAAGAAGTGAAATATAGATTTGCGAAAGAGAGTTTATATAGACCTGGTCGAATCCCTGCATTAATGACAAGGAGTGATGGCCACAGCCAAATCATCATGAACCAATTTTAGAGCTTACGTGGGCACACGCTGTTGGCTCAATCTTTGTTGGGTGTCGTGTCTCTGACATCGAGCAACACGCTCCAGATGAACGAGACGATACCTGGGTAATGAAGGCTCAGTCTGAAACACTAATCAAGGGCATACACGGCAACAAGTTGACGATTTGAAATCTTAACCGTCGCCACGTGGCCCCTGAATGCTGGCACGTGGGCGGGAAATCCCGATAGTGCGACACTTCAAAACCCCGAAAGCAGGATAATATCGACACGAAAGCTCAGTGTGCCGAGTCGATTGATCTTCCATGTGTTTACTTTCCGAGGCCGTGACCGACTTCGAAGAGTAGAGGGCTTCTGTTATGGAAAGATCCAAGACCTCTGTAATTCTGAGGCCGGGTGTCATGCTGAACCGATCGGATGTGTGACTACCAGCTCGGCTTAGATCGTATAAGGAGATATGGTCCGACGAAGGTCCATAATCACTCTGAGTGAGACCTTCTGCTAGAAAGACTGAGCCTAGTTCAGATTTCAAGGCGGGCGCCCCACGATCCATGCTTGGAAACTACCATAAGTGGACATGGCCAATTACTTCGCCCGTAGATACACATAATGCGCACGATATATTACACGATCCTTGGATTGCGTACAATATCTCCATGATCCGAAAATCCTCCTAATTGAGTGAATCTTGTCGAGATTAATGGACTCGGGTCGTCCGACAGTCAGGTATAAATATGTCAGGACCCCATTACTACAGGTACACAAGATCTTGCACTCTCCCTCTACTTACCACTTAGACTCCGATTCCCTTGACCTGACTTAGGCATCGAAGGATCCCTCGGCCTAGCCAGGGTCTCCTTTGCTTACCCTTTGTACAGGACCAGGGTCCCTTGGAGATGCATCACACAAAGTGGAGGGTGATCCAGATTTTGTCATCAACAGAAATCATTATTCTTACTATTTCCTTTGGTGTACTTTTAGTCTCAACCATTAAAATGAATTGAAAAAATGGATGGACAACATGGATATATCACATACATTCATGGTGGGCTACCGTTGCAACAAAAAGCTCCAAGCATCATGTGATGTTACTCCTCCATCTATCACCTCATGTGAGGATGTAAACTAAGTCACAAATATATATATATATATATATATATATATATATATATATATATATATATATATATATATATAGGAACAAAAACACCCACCATTCAAATCTTTTTGGGCTTGTTGGGGGGAAAAAATGGACAAGTGGATAAGTCGGCTTATGGAATGGACCAACTCTACTGAACCAGCGCGGGCCCAATGAAACCCGAGCTTGATAAGGCTTCTACTTCCAAAAGCAGGCTAATCTTCATGAGGGGTGATGTAAATGCAAGAACACTCAAAGAATGAGACTACGAGTCATTAGGTCGGCCAGAGATCAGTCATGGGTCGGCTAGATATCAATCTAACCCATAGGTCGGCCAAAGATCAACCATGGGTCGGCCTGAGGTCAGACAGAGGTCAGCCTGAGGTCAAACAGAGGTCGGCCAGATATCAATCTAACCCATAGGTCGAACAGAGATCAACCATGGGTCGGCCAGATATCAATTTAACCCATCGATTGGCCAGAGATCAGTCATGGGTCAGCCAGATATCAATCTAACCCATAGGTTGGCCAAAGATCAGCTATGCGTCAGCCAGAGGTCAGACATAGGTTGGTCAGATATCAACTTAACCCATAGGTCGGCCATAGGTTAGCCAGAGGTCGACCTGACTCAGAACTGAGCTACGGATTCGAAGAACCTTCCTAAAAATTAGAGATCTTGCTCAAGATCTTCGGAAGATAGCGCTAGATTTCGACGATCACGGGATCCTATAATCTCGGGAAGATCCAAGGATCGCAACAAATCTCTAAAATATCGAGAAAGAATCCCCGTACGGCGAGATCCTCCCTCTCCTATAAATAGGAGAGACTCCAAGGATGAAAGGTACGCAAAAACTCTCTCTCAGAACCCCTCAATACTATAAGACCCAGATTCCTAACCTGACTTTGGCATCGAAGGGTCCCCTACTCTAGCCAGGTTTTTCTTTGTCTTCTTCCTGTGCAGGTACTTGAAGATCTAAAGAGGATGAACCAAATTTTTGCATCAATAGGGCCCACCCTAATGTTCATATACCATCAAAGCCCTTGATAAGGTGAGTCCACCAAGATGGGGGAGAAAAATCAGATGAACCTGATTTAAAACTTGGGTGTGTAGTCAGAAGAAAGTTTCAATTGTAGTGTCACTGTCTCCAAACAAGAGTTAATGAAAACGATGGATGGAGCAGATGTCAGATACATGATGTTGGTCACCGTACCCTGACTTGGTTAAAGCCATAGCCGAGTCGCCTCAAACTGGGTCTGAATTGTGAGTTTGGGAAGTGGAATGCGTAATGAGCACCACTGACCTATAGAGCTTTTCAACATATATTGTGGGGTCCACAGAACTTGGTGATGTCAACACACCACAAAGGTGGGTGGTGTGTGGGACACCACACAATCGGAGTCCCGTAGACCTAGAGAGCTTTTCAACATATATTCTGTTTACAGCTGTATACGATCAAGTTTATGTTGGGTCCTCGGAATAACTTTTGAGTTTCACTAGCCTGATTATTGATCTTTTGGACTTGATCCCCACATATGTTACTGTTCAAGTCCCAGTCCCACCGGGTCTTTTGCGGATGCAGATTTCCTGCAAAAGCCTTTCCCACTAGTATTCTTGCGCTGGAATAAGGTAGCGCCATTGTGATGTGAGAAATTCACTTTGCCCATCTATTTTGCGGGATCATTTTAGAATATGCAAATAAAAATAAAATGAATCTAAAATTCAAGTGAGCCACATGAGAGGTAAAATAAAAGTTAAAAATACCTACCTTTGAAACTTTTTTGGACTTTTCCTTAATGTTTATGCTGCATCCAAACCCTTTACAAGTTCATTCTCAATTATATGAAATGAAAACCATCAAAACTTACAGAACTTTTGTGGGCACATGAATGTTTCAATAGTGGTAATTAAATCCTTACCGTTCTTTCTTTTTTTCACACATGCGCACACACACCCCCACACACTCACACCATGGTGGGATTTCACCACCTATGGATACTCGTACCCTTAACCTGGTATTGAAACTCTTAAGAGTCTACCACCCCAGCAGAGCAAGGAACCTTACCGTTTACTCTCACGTGGTCTACTCACTTTTGAATCCTTACTGTTTACCCTCATGTGGTCTACTCGCTTTTGAATCTACCTCATGTATAGTCGCATATGCTTAAATGAGCTTGCAAAACGGATGAATGAGGTGTATTTATCACATATATAATGATGGGCTACACCTAGCACCCCGGTTTGAGTTGGGCTTGGCCAAATAAGGCATTTAAATGTTCAAAACACCCAAATGCATGGCTTAGATTGTATACACGTGTGCATCTTTTACACAAAAATGGCGCAATCGGACGCTCTTACATGCATATGGCTTACCAGGTTGTATTTAGCTGCTAGATAAATATATATTTACCAATAAAATCAACTGAATGTAGCCGGACCAATTTCAGCCGGATACCAAGGTGGGGACCCGACACAGACCCGACCAGTCCGGATTTTTATTCGGGTCCAAAATGATAGACCCAAACAGCTCTGGAAAATTGAACCCAGACAGTGAGACACGTAGAATGGATCGGGTCCATCGGGTCGTAGTTCGGTATTCCCATCGGGTCCTGACGGTGACGCATGAGCGAAGAACACGACAATCCGACAAGACGACCGCAACAAGACAGGTTGGAGACATTATAAGACGCGTGCCCTGCATTGTTGGACAGTATCATTTTCAATCTGACAAGTGGACCCTCGGTTTATTAATCCTAACCATTAATCTTCCGTGTCCCACATAGGTGGACCATTCTCAGAAGTCTCTTCTCTTCTAGAGGACAATCTTACCTTAATAACAGAATACATCAACGAACCATCTGAAAGAGTTTCTGATATTGGCTATTGGGATCTTTTAATCTTGGAGAATTTCAAGGAATCCTCCATCCATTGTGGGACCTAACATTCTAACGGTCCGGATTGCACTTTCAAAAGATGCCTGCCACCTACGTGGCCCACTATTGCACTAGTCCCCAATGCAACAGCGGAAACGGTTTTACAGTTTTTGGATATGAGAAGCGCGAGTGCAGCTACACGAGTCCTACTCTACTGACACATGAGAATGTGGCGCGTGTGGTGGACGACTGACCTTTCATCTAGTGGGCCCCACAATGTATGTGTAATAGCCGACGAACGAGGCTGGTCCAGTCACGAGGTGGATTTGGGTTGAACAAGAAATGGGCTGTCAACGAAAAAATGATTAAAATCCACATACAACCGACCAGCATGATTTATGTGAAGAGGACACTGCAAGTGGTGCCTGCTTGAAGAATGGTCCGGATGCCGAGGAAAGGATGACTCTTTCCAAGACATTACATCATGTTCAGCTGAACCAGGGGCTTTTTTCAATGGGAACATCATTTCTACCAAACAGCTAATCCAGACCATCATCTAGAAGCAGATTCCGTGGTGTGCCACGCACGATGGTGTGTCGATGACACCAAATTCTGTGGGCTCTACTACTATTTATTTATTATATCTAAACTCTCAGTTCATTTGAGAGAGATTTGATGCAAGATATGAAAATTAAATATGATATGCAAAATTTCAGACTTTAGTCATACTGATTTAGAAGAGCCATGATCATGAGATTCAATGGTAGGATCCACATAATGATCGGATCCACTCCAAGGAACTATATTATAACCTTTTAACAAGGAGGCCCTCTATAAATATCATCATCGATTCAAATTGATAGTGGGACCCTCCTTCTCCTTGCGTACATGCGTCGGGAGGTGTGCGTGTGCGCGAGATATCCCCGTTAAGTTCATTTTAGGGCATGAGCCCAAAAATGTCCAAAGCTCAAGTAAACCATGTAAGAACTCCATGTGGTGGGCCTTACTGATCAACGATCTGGATTGTATTATAGTTGGACTATTTGATTGAATTAATCAGTGGACCCCACTTAAGGTGATACGCTGCGCAATCTGTGTGCGCAGTACTATGTATTTGGGTAGAATGCTATAGCCTTACATAAGGCAATTTGAGTCGAACTAGGACTAAGTAATGTGGAGCGTGGGAGAGAGAGAGTTTTGATGGGTTTCAAACTCTTTCTCCACAGTCTCTATAAAAGAGAGTTGGGTCCCCGATCCTACACCACGGCAGAAATTCGAGTCTCATCTAGTGTTTTGCAGAAAGGGTGTGAAGGAAAGGAAGATCTTAAACTCTACAGGAATTCTGGTATTCTTATCCGGATTCCATGGCGGCGTCACAGCTAGGTAAGCTATCCGAACCCCTGATCACCATGTCCCTTGCACAGACAGATCCGTGGGCCTATTCCGCATATAGATTAATACCCACAGTTGGTATCAGAGACACCTGTGCATAGGTATGGATGATCACATCCACCTATATCTGATCACATCAGAGATTTTCCGAATCACTGAATCCAAAGATATTCAGAGTAGGGATTTGAATTGCGAAAACCCTAAAAAATAGTTATTCAAATTGGGAATTTCAATTCGAACATCCAGAATTAGGGATTTTGAATTCGAATTTCCCCAAATCCAGTATCATTGGAGATTTCGAATCCCCAAAACCTGATTGTGGGATTTTCGAATCCCAAATCCCAAATTAGGGACTTCAGATCAATACCCCAAATTCAGATTTAAGCAATTAGGGATTTCAGATTCCAAAACCCCAAATACAGAATCCAGACTAGGGATTTCGAATCGCTAATCCCTAAATTAGGAATTTCCAAACTCCTACTCTCAAATTGAAATTAGGGATTTCAGATCCAAAACCCCATAGCAAGATATCTATTGGGGATTTCAGATCCAAAACCCCTCATCTTCAATACCGTAGTAGAGAATGCAACTGCTGGCGTCAAGGTACAGAGGAGCTTTTCGCCACCATTCATGGCTGCTGCCTGTAGAAACTCTCCACACTAGCTCCGGCAGCCATGTCCGGTAGCTCATTCATCGATGGCTGAGCGACTGGAGACGATTCTTCTGTCCACCTTCTTCATTCCCGCTCTTTGGAAGGCATGTCTTCGCACCGATGGCAGCCATCGCTGTCGTTAGAGGTGATCCCTAGTTCGAAATTGAGGGAGAAGCTTGCGGCATGGCTTCTGAAAAGCCAGACAATCTTGCGGCTAGGGTTTTCAAACCCTGTTTTTTTTTTTATTATTGGTCGCATACCTGTTACAATCGAGTCAACAGACCCGATTGCATGAGATTCGGGTCTTCCCATTGGACTCATGGTCAACATCTGTTGCTGAATGGGTTGGGCCTAACTCTCATTCTGAGCCCGCTGGATCTCGACCGTGGGCTGTTCGGTGAAACTCAGAGAGTCCCACCTCATTAATTTCACATCTTCCAGGTGGGCCACATCAGTGGGGTCATGTGTACAGGACCTAGGTTGGGCCCATTTTAGGAAATAATGTGGTTCACATCCATTTTTAGCATGAATGTCAGTTAGACCCATTTCTTTGGATCCATATCAATGGTTCACAATGAGCACTCAATCTAATTCATTCTCTAGATAAATTGTAAAGATAATAAACTATATCTGACAAATATGCGGTATATGGGTTGATCCATCCATATTGTAGACACACATAAAGGGATCTACACATCTAGTTGTTAAATGTTTATATTCCCCATATATCATGTAAACACTATGGATTAGATTTGATTTACTCATTTATAATGACTTGACATTATAAAGTACTGATTCGGCCCTAACATTGGCCCATGACCCATCTTTAAGTGTTGATACGGACCGTTGAAATATAAGGTGTGAAAACTATGTTTCACTTTAAGGATTTCCAAAAGGTCAGTATCAACTAACTTATGGGCCGCATCAGTTTAATTAAGATATAATTCATAGAGAGGCAGTATTATAATTGCGATCCTAAGTCTATATTTGTAGTTTTGGATTCAGTTGTGTTAGCCACCATAGTGACCTCAATCGATGAAAACTTTACAAGTATAGACTTGTAACATTGGGATGAGGATGATTGCATACAGTTGCGTTCATTTTTTATGCATACGGTAACGAAAACGCAGACGATTACCGTTTTAGCAGTCAAGTGAATGGGTGAAGTAAATGATGCTGGTAATGTAAAGTTGAAAGACTCATCTCACCCACAGGTGTTGAGTATCTCAGATTTACATAACTTACATCACTTAGCTTCATGTTCAGGAGGATCACTAACATGTTGTCATTACCACCCACAGGAGGAATGATGATGATGTAATAAATTCTCACCAGGATGAGATGGTTGGGCCCATCGTCATCCTGGATGATTCAGTTGATGTCTCCCTTAGCAACTGAATTGATTCATTTAGCCTGATATTTTGTTAACATTCACGAAATTAATTTGTGAAATCATTAACTAATGTGAGTATATATATATCTCTTCTATTTCAGTCTCGATTCCAACTAATACGCATCAAGTTCCTGCCCTTAATGGATCTAATTACGCTTAATAGAAGAACGTCATTGAAGTTGTACTGGGTTGTCTTCAGTTAGATCTTGTCTTGATAACACCAGAACCGCCAGAACCATCTGATGATGCCACTGAAGCTGAATATAATCGATGGGTTGCATGGTTTAGATCAAATGATACATGCCTAAAAATAATTAAGTATTCAATTTCTGAATCCATGAAGGGCGCCATGCCTGATACAGACAATGCCAAAACTTTCCTGACTGAAATGGAAAAACGGTTCAAGAAATCTGATAAGTCTGAGGTGGGCATTCTTCTAAATAAATTGACTCGCTCGTCCTACGATGGAAAAGGCAACATCCGTGAATACATTGTAGAGCAGATCGAGGTTGTTGCTAAGATCCGTATTCTAGGGCTTGTACTCACTGATGATCAACTGGTTCATTTGATCATGAATAACCTACCTCCCCAATTCGGCATGTTCCTGGTGAACTATAACACTCTGAAGGACATGTGGACATTGGATGAACTTATCACTCAGTGTGTCCAAGAAGAAGACAGGATCAGGCAGGTGGTTAAAGTTCAAAATGTTAATATGGTGACCTCAGGTCATGGGCATGGGCAAGGGGATAAAGGTAAGAAGAAGAGGAAACAAGGTTTTAATAATGGATTCTCTGGTCCTCCATCTGGAAACCATGAGAATCAATCTGGAAATAGATCTAAACGCAAACTGGTTAAAGGCAAACCGTGCTTCTTTTGCAAAAAGGCGGGTCATTTTAAGAAAGACTGCGAAGGCTTTAAGAATTGGCTCATGAAGAAAGGTAATCATTCTGTTCTTGTCTGTTTTGAATCTTATCTAACTGATGTGTCAGCGGATTCCTGGTGGATAGATTCAGGTACTACTATTCACATATGCACTTTTATGCAGGAATTACTACAGGCCAGGCCACCAACTGATGCGGAGCGCTCGGTATACGTAGGCGATGGTGTCAAGGTAGACGTGGAGGTAATAGGAGTTTATAGGCTTAAGTTAAAGTCTGGTCAAGTTTTGGATTTAGTAGATATATTCTGTGTGCCATCTATAAGGCGCAATCTAGTTTCAATTTTCTGTTTGGATAAGTTGGGATATTCATTCCATTTTGGAAATAAAAGTTTTGCTATTTACTTTAATTCGATTAAAGTTGGAACCGGCTCTATAGTAAACAACTTATACCAGTTAGACTTGATTGCCTCTCACGTCTATAATATTAATACCTTGCATGGAAATAAAGTGAGATCCAAGTGAAGACTAGATTATGAAAATTCCTCCATGTTGTGGCACAGGCGGCTATGTCATATATCTCGTGAGAGATTAGACAGGCTTGTGCGAGAAGAAATTTTACATTCTCTAGACTTCTCTGACTACAAAGTATGCATTGATTGCATAAAAGGAAAACGGACTAGAACAAGAAAGAAATGTGCAACTAGGAGTGTAGGTCTATTAGAGGTTATACATACAGATATCTGTGGACCATTCCCTACAGCCTCATGGAGTGGCCACAAATATTTTATTACCTTTATAGATGACTATTCTCGCTTCGGGTACCTATACCTTATCAATGAGAAATCAGATGCCCTGGATGCTTTTAAAATCTATAAGGCCGAAGTTGAAAATCAACTCGATAAAAGAATTAAAGTTGTCAGATCTGACCGTGGTGGTGAATACTATGGTAGATATGACGAATCAGGTCGCAATCCAGGGCCATTTGCTAGATACCCGAAGGATTGTGGCATTGTCGCTCAATACACTATGCCTGGCACTCCAGAGCAGAATGGAGTGGTTGAGGGACGTAATCGCACCCTTATGGATATGGTGCGAAGCATGGTCTGCAATTCGACATTGCCAGATTCTCTGTGGGGTGATGCGATCAAAACCGCAGTTCATATACTAAACCGGGTTCCCAGCAAAGCAGTTAACAAAACTCCTTTTGAGTTGTGGAATGGGAGAAAACCAAGTCTCCGATATCTACATGTTTGGGGTTGTCCTGCTAAGGCCAAAGTTTATAACCCCCATGAAAAGAAGCTTGATCCTAGAACCGTAAGTTGTTTCTTCATTAGATATTCAGAAAGATCAAAAGGCTATCGATTCTACTGTCCTTCCCACTCTATTAGGATTGTTGAGACTGGGAATACTAGATTCATTGAGGACACTGAAAACAGTGGGAGCACGAACATAAGAAATTTTGTATTTGAGGAACAAAGGACTGTGACTCCTGTCATAATCAATCCAGATCACGTGAAAATTAATGGTGCAGTCGATTCTGCAGTCACTGCAGAACACCACGTAAAACCTCAAATACAAACCACTGATGAGGAAAATCAATATCAGACCCAGCATGCTGAGCAATTAAGAAGATCTGAAAGAGAGAAAAGGCCTGTAAATCGAGACGATTACATCATATACTTACAGGAGCAAAACTTTGACATAGGGGTGGACAAGGATCCTGAATCCTTTACACAAGTCAAACAAAGTGCTGATCCTTCTCGTTGGTTTAATGCCATGAAAGATGAGTTGAAATCCATGCAGGACAATAAAGTATGGGATCTTATAGAGTTACCTACTGGAATAAGGCCGATTGGTTCTAAATGGATATTTAAAACCAAAAGGGACTCCAAAGGTAATGTCGAAAGATATAAAGCCCGAATTGTTGCCAAGGGTTTTAACCAATGTGAGGGTATTGACTTTAAGGAGACTTTCTCTCCAGTATCTAAGAAAGACTCATTCAGGATCATAATGGCTCTAGTAGCTCATATGGATTTAGAGTTACATCAGATGGATGTAAAGACTGCATTTCTCAATGGGGATCTAAATGAGAATGTCTACATGTTGCAGCCCGAAGGTTTTGTAACTACTGGCTTAGAACATTTGGTTTGCAAACTTAAGAAGTCCATCTATGGGTTGAAACAGGCATCGCGACAGTGGTACCTTAAGTTTCATGAAGTAATTTCCTCATATGGCTTTGTAGAAAACACTGCAGATGAATGTATCTACATTAAAACCAGTGGGAGTAAGTTCGTTATGATGATTTTGTATGTTGATGACATTCTGTCGGCTAGCAGTGATACCAGGATGTTGAGTGACACCAAGAAATTCTTATCTCAAAAGTTTGAAATGAAAGACCTTGGTGAAGCTTCTTACGTCATCGGCATTGAGATTCGCCGTGACAGAACACTTGGATTGCTCACTGTCACGAAGGGCCTACATTAGTAGGGTACTTGAAAGGTATGGCATGCAAAATTGTGCTCCAGGAAAGTCACCCATTGTAAAGGGTGACAAATTTGGTTTATTTCAGTGTCCAAAGAATGATTTGGAAAAGAATCGAATGAAAGATTTTCCGTACGCATCAGTAGTAGGGAGCATCATGTATGCTCAAGTCTGTACGCGACCGGACATTGCCTTTGTCACTGGAATGTTGGGAAGGTATCTATCTAATCTAGGAGTGCAACATTGGATAGCTGCAAAGAAAGTGTTACGGTACCTTCAGAGAACAAAAGACTTCGGACTCACATACAGAAGATCTGATCAGTTGGAGTTGATCGAATATTCAGACGCAGACTTCGCAGGCTGCGTTGACACTAAGAAGTCTACTTCAGGGTACATCTTCATGATGGTGGGAGGAGCTGTGTCATGGAAAAGCGCGAAACAATCTACCACAGCCTCATCCACTATGGAAGCTAAATTTATTGCCTGCCATGAGGCATCAAATCAGGCACTATGGTTACAGAGTTTCTTCTCAGGTTTGCGGGTACTGGAGCATATCCCGAAACCATTGAGAATATTTTGAGATAATTCGGCTGCTATTTCCTTCTCTAGTAACAACAAGCATTCGTCAAGGTCAAGGCATATCGACATCAAGTACCTTGTTGTAAAGGAAAGGGTTCAGAATCATCAAGTGTCCGTGGAATTCATCGGCACTAAGTAGATGATTGCGGATCCGCTCACTAAAGGGCTCCCTATCACGCCATTTCAGGAGCATGTTACATCCATGGGAGTCATTGATCCTACAGATGTTTTCAGTTAGTGGGAGTTGAGTGTATTTTGATTTTCACAGACACTTAGAGATCTCGTTTCATGCAGTTTATTTGGATGATTTTGATATAAAGATTTATTTCTGCTTCTCTATTTATATGCGCAAAATTTTGAGTAAGTAGAACTACAGACGTGTCTCGTTGGAGACATGTGAAAGCTTCAGGACCTCTTAAGGATAGACACATATCATCACACTAAAGTGTGTAATCCTTATACCACATTTCCTAGTTCGAGATCTATGTCGTTAAGATTGAAAGTACTTGTGATCGCGCTTAATCTCACTTCACTTAAATTAAATGTTGTGACGACTACCGCATTTCGATATTGACAGTCTTGATGGACCAGATTGAATAGCATTACTCATATTGTCCAACTATTTCATTAGTTAACCATTCAGATGTTTTCTTAATATCAAAACTAATTTTTAAAATTCTATGACAATCATTGACGTTGCTCAATGAGACCCAAGTGGGAGAATGTAAGAACTCCATGTGGTGGGCCTTACTGATCAACGATCTGGATTGTATTATAGTTGGACTATTTGATTGAGTTAATCAGTGGACCCCACTTAAGGTGATACGCTGCGCAATCTGTGTGCGCAGCACTGTGTATTTGGGTAGAATGCTATAGCCTTACACAAGGCAATTTGAGTCGAACTAGGACTAAGTAATGTGGAGCGTGGGAGAGAGAGTTTTGATGGGTTTCAAACTCTTTCTCCACAGTCTCTATAAAAGAGAGCTGGATCCCCGATCCTACACCACGGCAGAAATTCGAGTCCCATCTAGTGTTTTGCAGAAAGGGTGTGAAGGAAAGGAAGATCCTAAGCTCTACAGGAATTCTGGTATTCTTATCCGGATTCCATGGCGGCGTCACAGCTGGTAAGCTATTCGAACCCCTGATCACCATGTCCCTTGCACAGACAGATCCGTGGGCCTATTCCGCATATAGATTAATACCCACAAACCACACCACAAAAAGTGGTGGGGACAATGATGCCAATTGTTGGAACCTCCTTAGGGATCACGATGATGTTTATTTGATATTCAATCTATTCATAAGTTCACGCAGACCTGCATAAAGCACAAAACAAATATTAACCTGATCCAAAACTTCTAAAGGCCCCTAGAATTTGAGAGTTTTCAATACTAAGGGCGTGTTTGGCCGGACGGATCCCATGGGATTAGGAGGGATGGGATGGTAAAATCTTGGGATATGCCAAACGAGCCAAACAGACCCGATGAACTTGTCCCGGGATATAGCAAACCCATGGATCTTAAACCAATCCACTGACATCACCATTATTACCTTAAAATTGATCCCATCCTGCCTAATCTTGTTCAAATGTGCCTGGGGTGTGTTTGGATGGATAGATTGGAAGGTAAAATTCCGGGATATGCCGGGTGTGCCAAATAGAGTTGGTGAACTTGTCCTAGGATATAGCAATCCCATGGATCTTAAACGAATCAACCGACACCACCATCATTACCTTAAAATCTATCCCATCCCTCCTAATCCCTCTTAATCCGCCCGGCCAAACAGGCCCTAAAAGTTTAATCCCCACTCCTTTCTGCAGTATGCTGCCGAATTTTTTGATTCATGCAACTATCTCCAAAGAAAGCCAGACATCTTGGATATAACAAATACATCATGGTGGGCTCCACAAAACTTGTCAAGTCAACGCAGAGGTTGGTCTGGCTTCCCTTCTAGTGGACCCCACTGTCTAGAGTCACACCATCTTACAACCTGAAAATGGATACTTTAGCCATTACTCCATACGTTACCGAAAGATGCATATAACTGATCTTGGAGATAAAACTCCCATGGCAAAACATACTTATCATGGGTCCTTTAGAAGAAGGGTGAGGATTTGTGAGAAGATTGACCCCACCATTTTGGTTACAGAACCAAACAGTTATGCTCTGGCATCATATGAACACTTGATATGCAGGGCAATATTAACTGAAATTCAACGGACTAAATTGTGAAACCCATTGTAGCTAAATTGCAGGCCAAAGATCAGATTGGCTGAATAATCCTAACCTCTGATTGTGGGATGCAAACTATCTGAAACTACAGAATTACTTGTTGGCCTAAGCTCTATAGAGCCCACTATTATCTGTGACATATTTTTTGTGTCTGTACCAAACATATCAAGGGATTTAAAATCCCCTCAAATCCCTCTCCAAATCCATGTGCCAAATGACCCCTAAATATAGGTTGATGAACAATTTAGTAATTTTGATTAATATACCGCCAAATTCCTATGGATTCCATTTGTAGGTTGCCACATGCAATTTTGATTTTAATGAAAGCGTCAATGTTAAAATAGGGTCTTACATAAATTTTTCATGATAAATAACATCCATTGATAGAATTTATCATAGTCAAATGGTAAACCAAACATGCCCTAAATATCGCCCATGAAACTACCAAAGTACCAATTAAATCTTTATTATTTCATTTAGTATGGCCGACTTAAGTTATAAAGTCCCTTATTCTAAAATGAGCTCAAGAAATGAATGGATGAAGTGGATATAAAGCAGGCATCATGGTAGCCCACAGAGCTTGAGGTTGCAGGCAATTCTTGTAACACAGACAACTCTCTTCGTCATGGGTGGACAGTTGTTTGTTGAAATGCAATCATTCCATAAAACCGTCCAATAAATGTCCACCAATCAAACAGTCAGATAATCAAACAAGCCTAATTTTCGGTTCGCAGTGAAAATTTAAACGGCTGCACGTGACTTGGCCGGTTTAATTTGAATTACTTGTACACCACATATAGGAGTTTTAAGCAGTCTAAGTTGCTGTGTATCATCCATCACACTCGGCCAGAGTATCAAAGTTTCTCTTCCAAAACATTTGGATAGAAAACGAAAATTTGCGAGAAAATAGAAAATAAATAGCTCTTCCTTTCTTCCTTGCTATTTACTCTGTACAAAAATACAGCAATGCAAGAGAGAGAGAGAGAGAGAGAGAGAGAGAGAGAGAGAGAGAGAGATGTTTTCATTTTATTTTTATTTTCTACTATTTTTTCAGCTCAGGTTCTGAAGAACGATAGCCATGGATTCCTCTCTCTGAAACCTCTGCTGCTTCGCAATGAACGCCTCTATCTTGCGCCGGAACTCCTCATCATTACTCATGTCACTCTCCGAACACAGCAAATCCGCCGCGCTCTCGCTGTATTCATCAGCTCTCCATACAATCTCCGTCTCCGACCGCCGGAACTCGGGCATCTTTTCCACCGTCCTTAATTTCTCCGAGAAGCTCCTCTGATACGGCCTCTTCGTATCCGTATCCGTATCCTTGTCCATATCGGCGTATGAATGTACTACGCATACGGACTTATCTTCATATTCGATCTCTTCTGGAGATGCAGACGGCGGCGAGTCCGTACTCACTTTGTGGCGATTTTCGCTGTTCTTCAAAAACTCGTCGTAAAGATCGGCGCCAGAGGAGTTTCCGGAGGACGCTTGCCCGGAGAACTGGCCGGATTTGACAACGAGCGTTAGGATGATGGCATTCCCGACGAGGAAGACGAAGAAAGGGCTGACTAGGACGATGGAGATGTACCGGAAATAGTCGCCGGAGATCTTGACGGCGACCGGGAGGCGAGTGGAAAACCAGGAGAGGAAGAAGAGAGCGAGGCATGCCTCGAGGAATCGGAAAAGGATCGCGATCTTCCGAATCTGGCGGTACCTTTTCATCGCGATCGCTTTCTCTTCTTTCACGGTATCGATCTCGAACGGATCCATCGGAGGAGGGAAAAATCGACGGTTCTTTGGCGATTTGAAGGCGATGTAACGGACAATAAACGGATGGAAACGACGGATTTCACGGCATCATTAAATCGCAATTAATGATCACATTCCTAAACTAGGAAGCGGTTTTTTATGATGGAAAAGACAGAAATCTGCTTTTTTTTCGAGAGATTCAAGAGAAACAAACGATTTTCCGTTGATTTTTCGGGAGATATCTCTGTTTTTTTAATCTTTGCGAAAATTACTCCATCGCTGTGAGATTTTTTCGAGAGATTCAAGAGAAACAAACGATTTTCCGTTGATTTTTCGGGAGATATCTCTGTTTTTTTAATATTTGCGAAAATTACTCCATCGCTGTGAGATTTCGCACCAGAAAAGATGATTTCTGAAATCGTTTTCGGAGCGGTTTTGTTTCCCGCGATTTCTCGTTTTAAAAAAAATAGTGGAGACGAAGAAAAACGAAAGGAATGTTGCAATTCAGACAAGAAAAAGGGCCTCTCTCTCTCTCTCTGTTGGTGGTTTGATTTCAGGAACTGGACCCTTCGTTCCAGAGCAGTTTCACTCTCTTATAGGCGCAGGAAATTACTTTTTATAAGAGAGGCTGTTCGCATAACCCGCGGACTACCAAACTGATTTAGTAGTCCGCTGGTTACTCTTATGGATAATGAAACTGTTAAGGAGTTTATTCGTCGATGAATAGTCCATCAGCAAAGTATAACTTTCTAAGAGAAATCGTATCCATTGAATTAATGGACAGATCAAATCGAAAAACTTTCAGTGGTTGGAATCCAAGTCCATCTTTTGAATGGCTTGGATCATACGTACGGAAAAATATAACCGTAGTGGCGGGGCACCCTCTAGAAGTGGGTCGGATGATATTTATCCGTATGGCCAAGATGCGGACTACGATTTCGATTTGGTAGTCCTAAGGCTACCAGACTTTTACCGGTTTAAAAATATATAAAATAATAAAGGAAACAATTACGACTGTAGACCCTAACGGAGAAAAAGACAAGTAGTCCGCATGAGTATGGTGGCATTTATGGGAAAAACTTTGATACTCTGGCGGAGTATGATGGATGATACACAAGCACTGCAAATCCTGTACATGACTCACGGATAATTCAAATTAACCAAGCGAGTCCCAGTTTAGATTTTTCATAAACCAGGAATTATTACAGTTATTTGATGATAGGAATATGGCATTGGTGGACATCTATTGGACGGCTTACCAACGGTTCTATTTCAGTAAAGAAGTGCCCCTGATTTAGAAGCTAAGATTCATCAACCAATCTAATTTTAAGAGGGTTACTTCTTTATAACCGGTTCCATGATTTAGACAGTTTTGTTTGAATTACTATATTCCACGTATACGAATTACGAGTGGCTGCGTATCAAGTAGAATAACTTGCCAGAGTATCAAATAACTCCCCCGGCAAGGAATGGGCCCCGGCGTCTCGTGTCGGCCTCATATTTCAGGCGTAAATGATGTGGCTGGTGGTGACGGTTTAGCAGGAACATGGTGGACCACCCCTTTATCTGTTAATGAGGCAGGTTAAATCAGGACCATCATGTAGTTTTCCCCACCGAGGATCGTACCGTTCAAATACTTCTCTCCCCCACTCAACGTCAACTAGACCTAATTAATAATCCGAACCGTTAAAGAGGTAGGCCCCACCATGATAGGCTGTATTAATTAAAGTATGCTTTTGGACAAACTACCTACCCATCAGATCTACGGACTGATAAAATCATAGGACAGTTAACAGTTCGCATTTAAGACAATGTTCGAATGGTTTACTTACGATCATCTTCACATAGGAAATGAACGGCTTATCGCATTTACATGGTGGGGGCTACCGTCGGAAGTGGGTCTCACGGTGCAACATGGATGACTGTCTTATATACTGTTGAACAGAACACGACGGCTGGTCATAGACCACGCGCGTCAGTCTTTTGTACTGTGATCTAAACAGACTCTACTGCATGCAGGGACCGCTGCCACCAGTCATTCACTGAATTTCTTCCTTCGGTGTCCACGTCATTCTCAAAAGTGGAATACATGGATGAGATCCAAACCGTTGATTTCAAAAATTACAATTGTTGAGCAATTGTAGCCATTTACTTTGGCGGATAAGCAGCAATGGCTTCCATTTGAGTTAGGAAAGGCCCATTTGTTATACGGTTAAAGATTGTCTAATACAGCAAATCATGGTTAGTGGCCAATCAACGTCTGGGCTCCACAGGACACCTTGCTAACATCATCGTAAACATGTGACATGTATGTGATACAAATCCTAGAGGCACGAAAATGGGAAGCTGCACGCACCCTCATAGCAATGATAGTGTCGCTAGTGAAAAGCGTGCACACAAGGAATCGCGTTGAAAAGTAAAGATTATTCACAAAATGAAATTCCATGTATAACACGCGTGCGTGTAGTGGTGGGTCCCGAAAATGTGGTTTCATAGACCCTCCAAAATGGGTCAGCCCTGTGATGCCTCAAGGCAGACTTCTGGAGGAGACCGGTTCTCATTTCTCGTGTTAAAACATAAGTAACAATTGTTACAGTGACAACATCCGTATACAAGTGATATAAGCTAAGCTAAATCCTTATGTCACTTGCATAAGGATGTTTTTTTCAGTAACAATTGTTACTCATGTTTTAACACGACCATGGAGAACCTGTCTCATCCAAAAAGGTTAAACCCGGATCATTACGTGTGTGTGTGTAAAAATTAAAAGAAAAAAAAAAAAAAAAAAAAAAAACTAAGCTAATAAAAGAAAAATATCCATTGAAAAGTGAAACAAAAAATAAGAGATAAAAAAGACATGTATGGTTTTACATTTTTGGATAGAGGTAGGCAAAAAAGTTGACTTAAAAGCCTTTAAAGGCCTGTTTGTTTTTCAAAGAAATAGGAAATGCAAGGGAAACGGTGATTATTACGATTTCCTGAGTTTGAAACTCCTGGGAGTTTGTGCTAGTGAAATTAGTTTAATAGATGTAATTTTAATTTATTTACTGCAAGATAATGTGTATGATATATCCATTTAAATTACAATATTTTGAATATGAGAAAAAAAAAAGCAAATCTAACACTTAAATGGCCCACGCTAAAAGAAACAATGTGGCCATAAAGTTTTTAACGGTAAGTATTCGATTCTTTTTTTTGTATGACAAAATTTTTACTCATGCTTTATGAATTCAAATGTAATAATGGATAAACAGTGTGGATAAGCGAAATGCATCACAATGGGACCCATAGATATTTTATAATATTCTTAATTTTTGTGTCAAAAAGTAAGCAGCCATATCAGGATGCTGTGAATTCACGGGGAAATAATCATCACTTTTTAGCGCGCGATTTACCATTTCACCAAAATTCAAACAGGCCCTAAATGAGAGAAACGTCTCACGCCAACTTACCACCGCAGTAACAATGTGGCAAATAAAAAACTTAAGCCACACCAAATGAATTAGTAGAAATGGAAATGCCCACCGTTGTAACCTTTATGATCCCATTTTAATTTCACCTGCCATTGAAACCGATTGAAAGATTATTTCCACCATGATGAACTGTATATAAATAAATGTATTAGCCATATCTAATTCTTATGTGATTGGACAAGGTATCAATGGTAAGCACATGATCTCCATTGTGTTTGTAACATTGCTCATCGATTTTATTATTTTTTTTAATTTTCCACATTAATGGGGTTCATGTCCTAGTATCAATGTGCCGAATTAATATGAAAAACAAAAATAAAAAATGAATATCTCATTGTCATCACATATGCTCATGCCCTAGCATCAGCCTCTAAAATTAATGGACATTGTGGATTCGTTAGGTGCATGGCAGGTGGGCTCACAGAGCTTCCTATGAGGCAGTTCTCCCACCATAGAATTATAGGAAATTTGAGACCTAGTTCACTCATCAAGTGGACCACTTTTACGAAGAAAGCAGAGGAGCTGAAATTTAAAGATGAGGGCCAGCCAAGGAATGGACGGGTCGGGCGAGGAATTGAATATCTCTATGCCTCATGGGGAAACAATTTACCGTATCTGTCAGTACGTGGTCAGAAGTAATGTCCTTTCTTCGTACGTAAAACCGTACGGACCTTCTTTAACTGGGTTTTCTCTCTTTGGAAGAAAATGTCAAATCCTCGGAAGTTGATCACGTGGAAAATCGTACATACCCTTTTAACATACTCATTGGCGCACGTAGTGATAGATCCCGACCATCCATTCGCTGGGCCATGTCTTGGTTAGGCACAGCAAGCATCTCTCTTCAGTTCAATTGTGATCCTGATTTTAGACGGTCAACGGTCTACAAATGGATTGAGTCTGATCTATCCTGCCCAATCTTGAAGTCCTGGAATGTCAGGAGCTGGATCCGATCCGTCCATCTACTTGGTGTTGAGAATCGCATTGAATTAATAATCCTTTTTGGCCGTTTCTTTTGTTGGCCCACTTCGATCCAGGCTATCAATTTGATCCCACCATCCATATGGCCATTGGTGTCCCTTCAGTTTGATTTCCAACTGTAGGTCATTGATATCATGTGGGGCACATGATGAACGGTATGGATCCGTTGCACCACCTTCACCACGTCATTTCTTGCAAAAGAAGCCAGAAAAAGGATGGGCCTGATCAAGAAGATCAAACGCTGTGAAAAATAGGCTAATCCGATCATAGAATAAGACGTAAGGTTTGAATCAATTGCAATCCGATGGAATGCCTGTGCGAATAGCGCGACCCATCTGATGGTGGATTAGTTGATTTTCGTGGCAAGTAATCTCCATAGTTGGATCCACCTCTTGCGTGGATTGGATTTCTAATAAGATAGCTAATATATACGATGGTTAGTTATTTAATACTCTGGCAGTGTGGTACGCTTGATACGCCGCCCCACCCAGAAATTGTAAATCGACTAATTTTTTTGGAACACACACAGTCGCTGGAATCAGTCTCAGAATAATAACTGCATTTCTTAAATGATCTGGGCCTCTTATTCAAAACTCGGAGCCATGAATTGGACAAATCAATTTGAATTGCTTTACATGCCACTTATAAGCAATTTCTAAGTAATTTCAGAGTGCCTGTATATCATCCATCACGCTCAGCCAGAGTATCAAAGTTTTTCTCATCTGAAATCAAGCCCATGGGATAGCGTAGTCGAAATTAAACGTGCCTGGCGACTTGAGCAGTCTGATGTTTTATACTTTGCGTTCCTACGGTGCGATCTAAATGATGAACGGCCACGGACCCACCACATGTACGATGTTGGCACGTTTCACGACATGCACAACGTACATTCCACACGTGCAAGTTCGTTCATAGCTGGACGTAGTACCATGCAATGAATTCAGGCTGCCAGGACCGGATCCCGAATAGCCTACAATAGCTGTTTTACACAGCTCGTAAAACACCCAAGCTGAGTGGGTCCGTCCCGCCATGCTTTATATGTAAATCAACTCCGTCCATCAGATGAGGAACATTATTTGAACCGTACATACAAAATATGAGCCTGATAAAACACTCATATTAGTAAAACCTCTACGTTAAGGCGCTATGACCCACTTGAGTATTGGATCATTCTGATCTTTGTATCTTCATTTATTGTTCTCGTGGTGTGACCCACAGAGAAACCTACGGTTGGCATCCCATCCCATCTGTTCCTGTGGTGTGACCCACTTGAGTTGTAGATCTGGATAGTGTTTTCACCCAAGGGTCTACAATCGAGGATAGAAGCTGATGAATGGGGTGGATTAAGTAAGTATTAAAGTCGGTAAGCCCAGCCTTGTGTTTTACGCCCTACGTAAAACAGGCTTGCAGAGGATTCCGTTCCACGTAATCTCGAACTTCTTGTACGAACATCACGTGCAGGAGTCGTCTTTGACGAGTCAGAACTAGAAGTGAATTTCGGGCGCCGAAAATGAGATGAGGTCCCATCAGACAAGTGGCAGGCCAGATACAGCACTGTCAAACACGCGATCGAATCCATTAGTTTAAGTGATCTGCAGCTCTCCAATTTTTTTTTTTACTCTATTTCTATTCCGTACACGTGGCATAAATGTATTTAATCCAAACCATACGATTCACG
The DNA here is from genome assembly GCA_030180095.1 of Magnolia changhungtana. Classification (NCBI taxonomy): domain Eukaryota; kingdom Viridiplantae; phylum Streptophyta; class Magnoliopsida; order Magnoliales; family Magnoliaceae; genus Magnolia; species Magnolia changhungtana. The sequence continues at coordinate 1,009,137 of JASAUF010000084.1, read as the reverse complement.
GCACATGTGCGATATCTAAAAATAGAGTTAGTGGGACTCTGGCAGTGGGGACCACCATGATGTATATGCCTTAAATCCACATTGTCGAAGCATTTTGAAAGCACGTTTTAATTCAAGATCCAAAAAATAAAGCTGACCCTACAATTAGGTGGACCACACCGCAGGAGACAGTCGTAACTAAATCCCCACCATTAAAAACCGCATGGATTCCACCCGAACGTCAATTTGCCATCCAATCCGTTGATAAGGTCACAAAGAACTAGAGGAAAAGACCACACAAATATCATCTCAATCCAAAGAGCCCACGAGAAGTTTTTAATGGTCATTTACCACCGTTTCTGTACTATGGTCCATCTGCTAGTTGGATGTGCTTCATTTTTTTGGATCATGCCCTAAAATGAGCTTTTCACCATGGATGGACCGCGTAGATGCAATCACATACATCACAGTTGGCTACACGGTCAAGGGTCCTACCCACCTCGGTAAGCCGCACCCTATGCCCCCTCGGTGTACACTCTTGGACAATCACTTAGTTAGTGGGCCACACACAAATATATATATATATATATATATATATATATATATATATATATATATATATATATATATATATATATATATATATTTAACTTATCACGGTTTCCTGTCATTCAAAAATAACGCAAAAGCAAGGATGGATGGGATCATCGAGGCAGTCAGTGTCGTTTCGCCAGGTAGAAAATGAAATATGTTGTGGAGTTGAATGTACGGTCGAGATTGATTGATTGGACTATTCAAGGGACCATTGTAACTACGAGCAATATAACTTATAGCTACCGGAGAACTGGCTCACTGTATCATCCCATGAGGAGGTATAGGGCATGGCCCAAAATTTATGCTAATGGGATGATCTTAGCCACCCAACCAGTGGACAAATTCTTATTGAATCTAGGCCATTCAATATCTGTTTAATCAATTACTTTGTGTGGACATATGGGGCACATTTTGAAATCTCAATTTAGGGCAGATGGGACCCACCATCTATGTGTATCAAGTCATCCAACCATTCCACTGTGAAAATTGGACGCCCCAAAAATTAAGCTCATCTAACCACCGTGTGGAGCCCAAGTGAATCCCGAGGTCCTTTTGTGGCTGTCAATCGTTTCCTATGGTGTGGCCCACCTACTAATTTGATAGAGTATCTCATCATGACAGTGGGCCTAGCCCACCTACTAATTAGATAGAGTATCCAATCATAACAGTGGGCCGCATGTAATGCAAGCGATGGATGGAAGGCAGACAACATCATGGCCGCCCCTAGCAGGTGCAAGCTAGTGAATGGGAGGATTGCCTTGAGAGCCTTTTGCATGAAGTTCGTAGGATGGCAGGCTAGGTGAGGTCCACCTTAATGTTTGGGAGAAATCTACCTTGTCCATCCATTTTAGTGGATCACGTCAAAGCAAGCCAAAAAATTAATTACATCTAAGACCCCAGTGTGCTGTACAATAAGAAAAAGTGGGTAGAAAAATGCCTATAGTTGAAACCTCTTCGTTCACCTTGTGTTTGTATGAGATCTTACCTATCATAAGGTCATTCATACTGAGATGAATTGAAAATATGATTCAAAACTTATGTGGCAAATGAATATTTAATCCTCATTATTTCTCATCATGTGGACCACCTGAGTTTTGTATCTACCTCGCTTTTAAACCATGTCCTGGCATGATCTGGAAAAATAAATGGACAGAGTGGATCCCTCGTCAAAATCACAATGGAACTTGTTATGAAAAAATCTGAGCTAAGCCCAACAGAGGTCGACTTAGGAAAGTCACCGAGCATAGCCTTGGATTGATAGGAATTCATCCAAACCGATTTTATTCCAAGTTCTTTTGTAGAGCTTTGATACCGACCTGGAACCCGGAAGAAGCCATTACACATCCGACCCGTTGACTCCGACTCAGATCAGCTCGCTCATGAGCTTGGACGATTGTGAGTAAAGGACGGCTCGAATGAAAACGTAGCCGAAGATTACACTAAGGGATTAACTCCAGTAACGCATGTCTGGAGTATTATTCGATGCATGATCTCCGCGTAACGGCCAACATTAGCGTACGCTTAACTCTCGTTTAATGGCAAAGATCATGTTGAGATTGACAGGCACGTTCACTTCAATCAAAAGGTATAATTAGGAACATATCAACAGAAACAAGTACGCAACATTTCACACCCTAAGCCTAATCTACAATACTTAAACCTAGATTCCTAGTTTGACTTTGGCATTGGACGGTCCTGCTCTAGCCAGGGAGAGCCCAATTTGACTGCTCAGATCTAAGGAAAAGGGTGACTAAGATTTTAGCATCAAAATGACCCACCTACCTTCCCCAGGTAAATTAGCAGGTGAATAGTTGAATAGAAATGGCGCATGGCAGGTGAATGACTTTTACTCAGGCATCAACCCATTTTGAGATTCTCGTGAATCGCTATACTAACTCTCATTCGACCAGACTGTAGCATTGTGTTAGCAAAAGAAAAACTAAACGGTGCATGTCCATAAAAAACTGGGGTGTAGATGTCAAATTCATGGGATTCATTCCCCAGGATTTTCATTCAAACGGGTAAACACAAACTCAGAAAAGAAACGAGTACGGACACCTCTCTTCTCATCCATCAATCAATCACCGAAATTGGTCCTCGTGAAGTCGCACGACCACCTTGTGATCCGGAGCCGATTAAGGGTCACCCTTACCGTGTGGGGCCCACATTGATAAAGGTGTTGTATATCCACACCGTCCATAAGTTTTTTCACCTCATTTTAAAATGTCATCTCAAAAATTAAGTAGATAAAAATTTCTAAGGAACCACACAGCTTGAAAAAGTGGTAAATGACCATATAAAACTTTTTTTGTAAACCACAGAAGTTTTGGATCAAGCTGATCTTTATAATTTCTCTTCATCTAGGTCTAGTTGACCTTATCAACGGGTTGGATGGAATATAAACAGCACGGATATTCTTACAGTGGGCCCTGGGATGTTTTTAATGGTGGACGGTTCAATAACCCCCTGTTTCCCGTGATATCGTCGGATATGCTTAATTTTCTGAACAAAGTCCAAACGGATTGGCTACTCCCACCACCAGCCAATGGCTGGTGGTCGGTGTTATGTGGTCCCCACCATGATGTACGTGTTTCATCCATGCCGTCCATCTAGTTTTTTAGATCATTTTATGGTATGAGACCAAAAATGAGTTACATCCCAGTATCAAGTTGATCACATTACAGGAAACAGTGTTGAATGAGCGTCAACCATTAAAAACCTTTTGGGGGGCCATAAAAGTTTTGGTTCAAGCTGATATTTGTTTTTTCCCTTCATCTCGGCCTATATGACCTAATCAACAGAATGGATGTCAAATAAACAGTAATGTGTGCCTTAGGAGGATTTTAATGGTGGATATCCAATCAATATTGTTTTCCTGTGATGTGGTCCATTTGAGATTTAAAACCCTCTCCATTTTGGTTCAAAGCCCTAAAATGATCCGTAAAAATGGATGAACGGAATGGATGAAACACATTCATAATGGTGGGGCCCACAGAGCACCGACCATCAGCCACGGGGCTGCTGGCAGGGGGAGTAGCCAATCCGTTTCCCCTAAAATGGGCTTAAAATTCGGATGGACGGCGTGGATATTCAGCACGTCATCCAGGTGGTGTTAACCGGGTAACACCTAATCCGCTCTCCACCTTGCCGGTCTCATCAGTAAAACACCAGTTGACACGTGGCGTAGTTGAGGAACCGGACCACGTACCAACGAGAAAAACCTGGATACTGTCAGAGGATGATGCTTCGTACACGTGGCGTGATGTGAGTGGGTAAAACTTGTGACCCACTTTACAAAAGCAGTGAACTAAGAAAATCTCGTATCTGAACCGTTGGAGGCCATCCAGTGACTAGTCAACGGCGTGGATTCAAGTGTCTTTTCCATGATTTTAACTCTTTAGTTAGAGCTGCATGTTTGCCACGTGTACGATTGCTGAGTGCGCGCCAAAGCACCGTAATTGAGTACCGTGACTCATTTCAACGGTGACAGTTTACCAGTGGCTATCCATCCACCCTCTGGAATATCTATACCGTTCATATTGTTGGCCACGTAATGAATGGAGGTAGTCCAAAAGCCACACTAATCAGTGTTCTTTCGTATAACAGTGACCCGCTTGATGATTGAACACTGCCGGGTCTGGCCCGAATACACGGCCAATATTTCAAGCCTAACCAAGACTCCGGCCCAAGATTAGGAGTCCAAGCCCACGGCTTTATAGGACCCGTTTAGTTTATTCGGGTAACCCTAAAAAATAATAAGATGCACCTCACAACAAAGCAAGCTGGTCCTTGATAGTAGAAAGGAGTTTCAGCACTGGGTGACCGTCCTATAAGTCATTGATGGGGTGGGCCATAAGCACTTGCATGAAGCTTGCCCTACAGCCATCAGAGCCATTCTTACCAACTGCGCAGCCCATCTTCATCTCAGCCGTTCAAATTTTGATCTTTTGAGAGAATTATCGTTGCATCCGAGGAAATCAGAACTGTGTTTCAGGCCCACGGGCTGATGTCAGTCTTAATTTTCGGCCCAGACGTGTATATTGGGCCAAGAGAGAATGTAGACTAGTTTATGACTGATTTGGACTGGGCTCGGAATGACGTTGGACTTGCACGAGCCCACTTATGGATGTGGTTTGTATGATTTTGTTGGCAAATGGGTCCAGCCTGACTGGGCCATATCATATAAAAATCCAGGCCATAAGACAAGGATCTTAGTCCAGCTTGTGCCTGGTCTAGAAGCTAAGAAATTGGGCTGTGGCATGGCCGGGCCCATACCAACAACTATAAATTAGTGGGTCATGATAGGTTTTGATTGTTAGTCTTATAGATGGGTGTAAGTTCATGTTCATTTCAATTAGTTATTAGGCCTAAAAATCATGCAAGGATCACATGAGCCTCAAGGTTAAAAATCATGCAAGGATCACATGAGCCTCAAGGTTTAGTGCGGACCGTGGACCATCATGGCCCATTTGTGGCGTTTCATGGATCATTTCAGTATGAGGCCCACTTCAGTAGAATTCAGAAATTCAGTATGATGGTTGCAACTGGGTTTAGCCATATCATTTTCAAGATCTAATCAATGAGTTTTGGACCCTAGTCCAAGGCCAGCCCAGTCTTCGAATGAGGCAAGACTCATCGATCAGGCCTTCAGTGATACTCAAACCCAGGCCCAGCCCAGTCGACATGGTAAACGTTGTATTTCATGATAATGAGAGAGATTTCCAATTGCCAAAGGACCTGAACGGAGACGCCGCTACTAACCAAGCTTTAATCCTGCCCCTCCAACGGTTATAACCTGTTTAGATCATGGCATGGCTCATTTTTCGTGTGACTTGCCCAATAATTTTCTATAAATATCCTCCATTTTTAGTGTAAAAATCCATCAAAAATCAGAAAAAGGACTGTCCTTCTGCTGGATCGAAGATACAAGCCGTGTGCAACTCTTCAAGTTGAAACCCAAAAACAAAATTTACACAGCTGGAATTTTGTGTAATTGATTTCTGTGATTGAGTTGTATTAGAAATCATAAGAAGAATCGAATCTAGATACACTTGCTGGTCCTTCTATATACGCATGGTCCCACATACAAAAGCATCTGAATTGTGGGTCCTACTTGTTCAGCAGTTTGGATCTTTCACACAAGTTGGCCACACTTGAACTTGAAGTGCTCTCTATATAAAGAAACAAATAAGTTATTAAACATGGTTAGTGTGGCAGAGTACATCCAATCCATCCATCATGTAATGCTTTTCTATGGTCCAAAAACAAAAAAGATTGGATGATCATTAAATGGACCACATGAGAGAGAAGAATAAGACGTCCACCATTAAATACTTTCATATTAGATTTAGAGTCCACTGTGATGAAGGGAGGAAATCCAATCCATTCAGTGTGTGCATGCTTTGATGCTACTCGATCCTAAAGCCCCAAAAAATAAAGTCCTTTTGGAATGATTTGTTAATTATAGCAGGTGCCTCGAGCTCCATCACATGTGATGAATAACTACTTTATAAGTTAGCTGAATAGGAAGTAAGCAATTTACACGTGAAAGTGAACTTTTCGGCATCCAAACTATCCTCTACATGTAAAAGGGAAAATTCTAGTAAGCTATTTGCATATATAAATAAATAAATTCAAAAGATGCAATTAAAATCTAAGCCGTTGTAAGTTTTTGTGGGTCAGATCTGAACATTACACCAGACAATATCTATAGTTTTCAATTTTCAAAATAGCCACAACTTTTTTCTAAAATGAATTCTCATATCTAGAATTGTACACGAACCGAGTTAGCTCGGTTAGCTCGCTAGAATCAACTTGGAAAAGCTCAACTCAACTCAGATCAAAACTATGTTCAAGCTGAGCCGAGTTGAGCCAATTTTATTGAGCTCGAAAAATTTAAAGTCGACTCCGAGCTGGACCGAGCTCGAACCGGACTCGGTTTGGCTCGATTTGGTCGACTCAATTTTCTGACCGGGTATATATATATTTCAAAACATTAAAATTAAAATTAAAATAAAAACCCTAACCTTCTCGAGTCTCGGCCGTTCTCCAGTGCCCGACCGTAAAAACCCTAACTCACTCCAGCCATCCAACGACAACGCCCGACCCAGACCCTATCTATCTCTCTCCTCTCATCTCTCTCTCTTGCAGTTCTCCAACCCCCGAATGGCGACGATGACTACTCTCCTATACTCTCTATTCTCCAGTGTCCGCCTGGACGACTGGCAACTGAAAGGTACTCTCCATACTCTTCTCCTCATCTCTTTATTCTCTAGTGTCTGTCTGATTAGTGGACCTCACACAACCACTCACCTGGTGGCTATGGCCCAATTGGACAGTCGGATCCCACCCGAAAATTAAAACTCAAACTCGGCTCGAACTGGACTAAGTTGCTGACCGAGCCGAGCCGAGCGGGGTGCCAATCCAGGCTCGATGATCGAGTTGAACCGAGTTCGAGCTGAGGTATCTTGCTGGCCGAGTCGAGCCGAGCTAGGAAAAGCTTGACTCAGATTGACTCGTGTACTCCTCTACTCATGTCCTTTTAATTTAAAAAGTTTTCCATCCCATAAAACTAACTGCAAGGGTAAAAGCTAATCCCATCATATCATTATATATTTAGTATATAGATATTATTTTATGTTCCCACGAGCTTGTGCATTTAATGTGGGCCCTTGGTCAATTGAAACTAACCATCCATTCTTATTGGGAATGTGTGTCCATTGTACTTTTGGAAATTATATTCCAAGTAGAATTTATAGAAATAGCAAAAGGGGTCTTAAGGGTTGTTTTAAATGGAGCTGCTCTTTTGTATTGTGTTGGAAAGAAAGGGTTCTCATATCCCCATTAGCTTTCCTATTTTTGGAAATTTTATTTGGGGTGAGGTAGATGTATTCAGCCACATCATTTTCCAGTTTGCGAATGTGAGTGATGTACATCGTCTTCCTCAAGGATAACTACTCCGAATCCACGGAGCTTCTCTGGACTTATCACAGAGACTTCTCGAATCTACAAGAAAAGAAACCAAGAAAATAGAAATATATTTTAATAAATTCATAAATTGATTGATGAATGAATTAAACGAGTTCACAACCCTTTAAATAGGGATACCAAGCAATGGAAGAGAAATCAGAATCAAACTACAAAATAAAACTCCTAGAATTCGCAACTTACTATTTATAGACGATCGTGATGTCTACTAGTGTGCAAGGTTTTCGGTCAAAACTAGTATTCTATTTGGCTTCACCAAGCTATTCTCCTAATTATTTTAAGTACTTTTCGTGTTGGGCGTAACTCCTAAAGCCCAATGGATGAAGAGTTATAATCAAACTAAGACTTACCATTTATAGTTAAAATGGTATTAAAACAGGAAACGAATGTCGATTTGGTGGTATTTCGCAAATCTAGCTTGTGTAACCCGGCATAGCAGGGTTAGGTGGCTAAAGTAGCTCGTTCTACCCCAAGATCATATATTTTACGTCTGATAACTCATTTCGGATTGCGAGATACGTCTGATTTAAGGTCTGACAATCAGGATCACTTCTGTCATCGACCAGGCCTTTTCCTGATCCATCTTGGCCATGGAACTGTCCGCGACCTGCTCTACATCAAGTTTTCTTGGGACAGTTGGAACCATTGATCTAGCTTAAAAAATGTGGCGATTAGAGTATCTTAGCCATACGTTACTACCCTCAAAATGCATGGTTAGGATGAAGTTGAGCAAAATAATAACCAATTGTCCATATTCAATTGACAGAAGTTGCGCCCTTCCGAGGGTTTCTCAGATCACCGTAGATCAACGATTCTGATTCCTCTAACTTGCCATGTGTGTGGTGGTGATGACAGAGCCCTCCTCCAAGGAGGCTTGTGAACCCCATCCAGACCATTCAAATTGCGGGGTCCACTGAGTGCATGCAGATCATAGCCTGAAAATCGAATAGATCAAATGGTCATAACAATTTGGTTTCGCCCATCTTTTTAAATATTCAATTCAATGATTTGAATGGACAGATCATCCGATCAGTTCGACCTTTGGGACCCACAACTTAGTCGATCTGCATTGATGAGCATGCTCGGATTGTGGTCCACTCTCCTTCTCCTTTTCTTGTTGGGTTGAAAGGAATGCCTTTGAAAAAAAATCTCATCCACTCATTCCTTTGAAGTGGAACCATATCTGTGGCTTATACCATCAAAAGAGAAAAAGATGTTATCTACTGCAATCCTTAGTGGTTGGACTCATGCCTTGGAAGGGATTTCCTTCACCAACATTCCATGTGTGTCCATGTGTACACTTGTCATATATAGCTTGTTCTTTGTAAATGGCCATCTTCCTTTGCATGTATTATCTTTGTTGGTGGTGCCATGCATAGATGCCATCTTCGGTATCTCTCTTTTATCCATCTTGTCTATCCTCAATCAACACAACATAGTCCAAATCATGGGGCCCCATGGGGATTAGTCATCACATGAAAAATATACTCAATGATGATCCTGTCTTATTGGGTATGTTCTAATGTATGGTAACGATGCAGGACATGACACATATATTCCTGGCATGGCTGGATGAAAAGAAGGCCAAATGAAGGTATATTCCTGGCATGGCTGGAGGAAAAGAAGGCCAAATGAAAAAGGAAGTAGTCCATGAGATACGGCACGTCCCGTTTAAAGAAATTCAATTTAAATAGGGAGAAATTGTCATTTGAATTGTGATCAGTAAATTGACCGTAACTTTTTATTCAACTATCGTTGGGGTACGCATGAACTATCAATCTTTACCATAACGGTCCATCTAGGAACAACCGACCCACACAGTGGGTCACGTCCGTCCATCTCATGAGAAAACCCACACTTTCAATTCAAGAATGGAATTTTAGGAAAAATTGTTATTTTCCGTAATTTCAATTTTTATCTTATTTCCTTATTTTTAGAGTTATGAGATTTTTTTATTTTTATTTTTAGAAATTACTTGTAATCATACTATTATTCTTCTAGTAAAGTTTAATCTGAACTTTTTATTTTTGGAAAATTAGGCTTTAGATGAGTTTTATTATTTTTAGTAACTTTCAATTATAATTAAAATTTTACTATTTTTGGTAATTATGTATTAGGATAATATTTTTAAAAAAATTGGTGGTATAATTGAAAATTCATGGACATTAAATATTCAATAAAATTATTTGAGTTTTCTCACTTTTTTCTTGTGGATTAAAAAAATTGCCTTGTGGATTAAAGGTTTTTAATTACTTGAGGAGGACGATGATATTTCTCTTATTATTTCTCGCTCTTCCCTACGTAAGCTGTATCAGAGCGAGACTTTTCCTTAATTCGATGAGATCAAACAATGCTGCAATCAACAAATATAGTGTTATGGGGAACAATTTTATAACAGTTGCAACGTTTGTAACTTTCCAATTGGAGAATCTACAAGATATGCAAGGACTGTAAGTAGCAATTAACCGTTTAATAAAAGCCTCAAAACAAACTCGTGCTTGTAATAATGAGCAACATGAGATCAGCGATAGAGCTTGCGTTTATCATGTTCATGGTGGGACATTGGCAATGAATTGCGGGTCATCACCCAATAATGGTGAATTACAGACCACCACTTTCACTACAAGGAAAATATTATATAAGCCAAAGGAGGAGATAAACCTATAATGGTATAACATCTTTTGAACGAGGTACACCATGAATAAAAGAGTTTGTGATCTTATCATAGATGTTGGGAGCAGTGTGAATCTCGTATCGAAGACTAGTGGAAAAACTATAACTAAAGACAGAAAAACACCCCCGTTCGTACACGATTGGATGGATTAAGGGGTCAGCAAAATAAATGTAACTGAACTATATCGTATTAAGTGAGTGATAATGTGCTAGTTCGCCTACGCAAAGAGAGGTTTCCGACTAGAACGTATAAAAAGCAAAGGAATAAGAAGATTAATGCCTGTGGTTGATCCTCCCGAAGACATGGAGATGTCACAAAATTTCATTGTGGCAGAGTCTTATGAATATCACGAGTCAAGTCCATTGAGTAATTCGAGGGCAAGTTCTTTTCAAGTGGAGTGGACTGATGTAGGACATGACACAAATACATTCCTAGCATGATTGGACCAAAAGAATGCCAAACAGAAGTGAAAGTAGTTCGTCAGATGTGGGCCTAGTCCTACGTAAGTCATGATGTAATTTGGCCCAAACCTGTTCGGTTTAAAGAAATTCAATATGGATGGGGACAAATTGTTGTTTGAATTGTGAATCTTAAATCAATCATAACTTTTGATCTGAGTATTGTTATGAGATATGCATGACCTATCAATCTCTACCGTAACGGGTCATCGGGGTCAACCAACCCATATAGTTGGTCATGTCTATTCATTTGGTGAGAAAACACACACTTCCAATTCATAATAGAATTTTTAAGAATTTTTTTTTACTATTTTTAGTAATTTATGTGGAATCCAAACCGTGCATTTGGTGGGCCTGCTCGTGTTCCTTATATGTACCAAGAATAATGTTGATCCAAAACTTGAGTGGTACAAACATAGACATTGATGTACAATCACACTGAAAAACCCTCTCCAAAGGACCCATTTTTACCCTTTTCCGTAGTCTGGGATGTAGCTTTTTTTTTTTTTTACACACACCCCCACACACTCACGCCGTAGTGGGATTTCACCACCTATGGATGCTCAAACCCTTGACGGGGTGTTGAAACTCCTGAGAGTCTAACCACCGGAGCAAGAGTAAGGATTCATAGTCCAGGATCTAGCTGAATTTTGGGATAAAACACTAACGGGAGCCGCTGTGACTTGTGAGTGCCATCCAACCTGTTCATAGTTCTGAACATATGTGATCATTTAGCAAGGGATAATCGAAGGTCCAAGTTAGATATTTGGACGGGTTGGATGGCACGCACACATCACAGTGGGCCCACACGGCAGGAACGTTTGTAATTACCATAGGTTTAAACATATGTGATCATTTCTCTCGGGAAAACCAAAGGACCAAAATAGACAAATAAATGTATGCTACAAAGAACTTTATGCTATAAACGTTTATGATTACCATAGGTTTTTTTTTTTTCCTTTTTCTTTTTATTTAAACCCTGCTGGTCTGTGACCCACATTTTGGACGTTTTGGATTGTTGTGTATGTACGGCCCCTAATTATTGGATGGTCATATTTTGCTTTCTATTTTCTGATGTGTCACCTTGGTGGAACATCTGGGCCGTGAAAATGGTGGGCCATGCAATAAAGATCACTTAGAGCAAAAATTGCGACAATTATTTCATTAGGTAGGCCACAACTCTAGTACATTTCAATAGTGAATTCCGCTTGATGAACAGACCAACTTAAGTGTGTTTGTGTGTGGGAGAAATTGTGCACGTGGTACGCTAGCAAATCAATTTGAAATGGCCTGAATACGGTTCCTAGACTGTCCATCTTGTAGAGCAGGTCGCGGATAATTTCATGGCCAAGATGGACCAGAAAAGGCCTGATCGGAGACAGAGGTGATCTAGACCGTCAAAACCTAAAACGGACATATCTCACAAACTAGAATGAGTTATCCAACATGTCATATAGAGGTGTGCATTTGTGACCCGATTCGGCCCATTTCGAACAGAACTGAGGGCCAAGATTGGGCCTGATCGGGTTATGATTTTCAGATTCGATTTTTTTTTTCGGGTCGGGTTCGGATAGACATCTGTTCGGATCGACCCGACACGGATACCCGACCCGAACCGCACCGAACAGACCTGGACCAATAGGCGGGCGGGTAGTATAAAATATATATATATATATATATATATATATATATATATATATATATATATATATATATATATTTACCCTAACTTTCCTAAAAATGGATGGACGGTGAGGATAAAATACATAGATTGGATAAAATATGTTGATCAGGTCATAAGGACCCTGATGAAGGGAAAAAATAAATATCAGCTTGATCGAAAACTTTTATGGCCTACAAAACGTTTTTAATGGTCAAAATTCATTCAACATTGTTTTCTATAATGTGGTCCACTTGAGATTTCAATATACCTCATTTTTTTTTTCTAATAACTTAAAATGATCTACAAAAATAGATGGAGGGCATAGATGAAACACATACATAATGATGGGGCCCACAGAGCACCAACGTCCAGTGGCAAGGGGAGTAGCCAGTCTGTCTCCAGTACAACTGTACTGGCCTGGCGTCTGGCCTCCTCAAGCGCCGGGCGCTCCTCGAGCTCCTAGTTGTACGAACGGTTCCAAAGATATCAAAGTTATATGGGCCCCACGGTGATGTATTTATTAAATTTACACTGTTCATATATTTTTAGAGATCATTATAGAGCATTGTCCAAAAAACGAATAATATCCAAAGATCATGTGGACCACACCACAAATAGTAGCAAAGAATGATTTTCACCATTAAACAATTTGCGTGGTCCACATGATAGTTAGATTTATCTTATTTTTAGTCTAAAGCCTTAAGAGGAGCTCGCCAAATGAATGAACGGTTTGGATATAACACATGACCCACCTTCTGACCCACAGAACTTGCTAAAATCAATACAGCAAGTCACATCCTTTTTTCAAAAAGAGTCACTGCACTTTCTGCATTTTCACGTACCTCTAGAGAAAGCATCACTTCTTTCATAGTATTGTATGAGGCCCACCTTAATGTTATGTTTTATCTAAGCCGTTCATCAATTTTGACATATCATTTTAGGCATTGCGACTCGGTTTCCCTGACCGAGTCGAACTCGGTTTGGGTCAAGTCATTAGAGCATCGGATCTATTCGAGTCAGATGACCCGGATCCGATCTCAAATTGGGTCGAGTTTGGGTCTACGTAATGGAATTTCGGATTGGACCGGATTAGGCCAAATCCGATCCGATCCGGACCGATGCCCACCTCTAATGTCATATATGATTTTGTGGTATGATAAGCTACTTTAGCCACCCAACCTCGCTATGCCGGATTGCACACGCAGAATTTGTGAAATATCATCGGATTGATGGTTGAATTCCTGTTTTAATTTCATTTTTACTATTTATAACAAGTTTTAGTTGGACTATAACTCTTCATCCATTGGCCTTTAGGAATTGCACCCAACATGATTAGAATAGTTTGAGAACATCATGGTTTTGGCCAAATAGGACACTTAACCATTTTTGGACGAGAATCATGCGCCCTACTAGGAACACCACCATTTATAAATAGTAAGTTTACTATTTATAGTAAGTCTCGAAAACTAAGAGTTTTAGTCATAATTTAATTGCAAAACTTGCTCATGTGGTTTATGTTATTATTTAAGAGGTTGTAAGCTCGTTTTTCATAATTAATCAAATTATTATGAATTTTATTATAATTATTTTTTATTTTCTATCTCTCCTCGTGAATTTGAGATATTTCTGTGAAGAGTCCAAAGAAGTTTCGTGGATTCAGAACAATTATCCCATTGAAGAAGATGTTGCTCGACCTGTACGCGATCAAACATGACGCTTCTTTGATGATCCAACCACTTGATTGGGGGACATTTATTGGATGGTTGAGATGAAAATATTGAACAGATCTATTTCAAAAAAAAAAAAATAGTGTCCTTGAATAAGAGGATAGGTTTCTTAAACGAATCTGGTTTTGGGGTTGTCACATGTCGTGACCGAAAATCACAACACTATTTTCGTGGTTTTAGGCATGATTCTAAATGTTGTGGACCACATCAGTTTTGCATCGGCCTAATTTAAGAAGAACATGAAGGAGTGAACATAATGGACCGTGCGGATGTCGTGCACACACTGAGTGGGCCCCATACACGTGGTTTCTTAATAGAATAGGGCGGGGATTGCCTACAACAGCTGTTTTACACAGGGTGTAACCACCGTGTTGTATATGAACATCCACTCTGTCTATAATGTTCTATGCTCGATTCTAGACCATGAAACAAAAACTCATTCAGATCAGACTCAGGTGGGCCACACCACAGGAAACAATAGGGATGAGTTGCTGACCATAGTTTTGTGTGTGGGGGCACCACGGTATCTTTCATACCTGTTAATCAGGTTTAACTTACCAAATGAACTGAAGATACACAAATAGTCTAATCCACAACTCATATGGGCGTCACTGCTTTAACTTACATGTTTTAGTAGAAATGTTCCATGTTAGGGTCAGCATGCCCATATGAATCTTTCCCAGGCAATCAAAATATATATATATATATATATATATATATATATATATATATAGTAATATATATATATATATATATATATGAGTAATGGTCTCCTGCGAACCATCCCGCAGGATATCTTGGTGCGGTCCAATTCCCACCGCAAGAGACCCTTGTGCGGTGCCGATTGACTAGCTGCTACTGAATTTGTGGCCCCACCATGATATATGTTTTGTATCTACACCGTCTATCCATCTGAAGAGATCATTTTAGGGTGAAAATCCAAAGAATGAGTGACATCTAAAGCTCCAGTGGACCTCACTATAGAAAACAGTGGGGAGAGTGACGTCACCATAAAAAACTTTCAAAGGCCACAAAAAGTTTTCGATCAAGCATATATTTATATTTTTTCTTTTTTAATGTCTTGTTAACTTTTGAACAGGTTGGATGTTGAAAAAAACATCATGGTGGGCCTTAGAAAGGTTTCAACGATGGGCATTAATCTTCCCACTATTTTCTGTGGTGGGGTCCACTAAAGCTTTGGATCTGCCTCATTCTCTGGCTCATGGCTTAAAACAATATCTCCAAATGGATGGACGTTGTGGATAGAACACATACATCATAGTGGGGTCCACAGAGCTTGGTGATGTCACTACCGTAGAGTGAGATCTGGCGTTAGGAAGCGGATTGCGTGGTAACTCACTATGCTTAGCGTACTGAGTACACTCCGTGAGGTCCACCATGGTTTATTTATTTTATCCACTCCATTCATACATTTTAATTAATAGATAATTTTAATACTTGAACCAAAAAATGAGGTATATCTAATGTTCAAATGGACCACACCATAGGAAACAATTGAATTGAATGTCTACCGTTGAAAAATACTTAGAGGGCCACAGGAGTTTTGGATCAAGCTTATATTTGGTTTTTCCCTTCATCCATCTCTGTATGATCTTATGAACAGGTTAGATGAAAAATAAACATCACAGTGGGGCCTAGAAAGGTTTCAATGGTGGAAATCATTATCCCCACTGTTTCCAGTGCTATGATCCACTTAATCTTTGAATATGCATCGATTTTGGGTGCTCAACCATTTAAATTAGATGGAAAAATGGGTGGACAATCTAGATAGACCACATACGTTCGTTCAACTTGACCCAACTTTGTTTACTCAGTATGATATGAGCGTACTGAGTTATATATGAGCATACTGAGTAACTCAGTACGCAATCTGATTTCCCGTACAGATTGGAGTGGTTGGTAGTCAGTGCTCTATGGGCCCCACTATGATGTATGTGTTTCATCCACTCTATTCATCCATTTTTAAAGAAGGGAAAATATAAATATAATCTTGATCGAAAACTTTTTATGGCCTTTAGAAGTTTTTAACGGCGGCGTCACTCTCCCCACTGTCTTCCGTAGTGGGGTCCACTAGAGCTTTGGATGTCACTCATTCTTTGGATTCCACCCTAAAATGATCTCTCCATATGGATGGACGGTGTGGATACAAAACATATATCATAGTGGGGCCACAAATTCAGCAGCAGCTAGCTAATCTACGCCCGTAAAAGGGTCTCTTGTAGAGCTGTACACGAGCAGAGTAAACTCAATTACTCGCTCGAGTCGACTCGAAATTACTCGACTCGACTCGGCTCGAAATGAGTTTGAGCCGAGCACGAGCTGATTTTTGATACTCGAATTGATTTCAAGCAGAGTACGAGCTGGGCAATACTCGACTCGTACTCGACCAGGGGTATATACATACCCAAAACGAAAATACCCTAACTCCAGTCGCTTTTAGCCCACCAGTTCAAAAAAATCTTATGCCCCTTCGGCCCCTTCCTTCCCTCCCAGTGCCCGTACAAACCAAAATACCCATTCCATCTCTCTCTCTCTCTCTCTCTCTCTCTCTTCTCTCTCTCTCTCTCTCTCTCTTCCTTGTCCGGTGCTAGTCCCTGCCGCTCATCCCTGCCTTGCCCGGTGCCCCTGTCCAGTGCCGCAACTCATCCCTGCCGCTCATCCCTGCCCTGCAAGCACGGTGTCGGTCGTTTAACTCGTTCCTGCCGCAGCTCGCCTAGTAATGTGGTGTTGATTTTTATTTTTTATTGTAAGAATTGTTACTATACGTCAGAAATTGATTTATTATATTACTAATATATGTCAGAAATTGATATCATATATTGCTAATATATGTTAGAAATTGTTAATATAGGTTGACCTGTGGTGTTGATTTATTATTATTTTTTTGTATAAATTGTTGATATATGTCAGAAATTGATATCATATATTGCTAATATATGTCAGAAATTGTTAATATAGGTTGACTTGTGGTGTTGATTTATTATTATTATTTTTTTGTAGAAATTGTTAATTCAGCTCAATAAGACTCGGACTTAAAAACTCAGACTTGACTCAGCTCGATATCTACTCGAACTCGGCTTGCACTTGGACGAGTAAAGCACAAGCTAGGCATCCATGCTCGAAGCCCGAGCCAAGCCGAGTACGAGCTGGGACTCGGGCAGTGCGAGCCGAGCATGAGCTGGGCAATACTCAGCTCGGATCGACTTGTGTACAGCTCTAGTCTCTTGCGGTAGGAATTGGACCGCACTAAGGTATCCTGCGGGATGGTTCGCAAGAGACCATTACTCATATATATATATATAGGAAAAGGTTCTATATGGTCGAGCTCATGGGAACTCCTCATGAGGTCGAGCTGTGTGGCCACCATGATGTATGTCGAACATCAACACCGTGCATTTGATGGGTCCCCTTCAAATTATGGGATATTCCAAAATCAGCCGTTTACAGAACTCCAGTGGGCCATACTATCTAAAATCATGTGAAGACATGCCTAAAACATATAAAAGCATTTGGTGGGGCCCACCTGAAATTTATATGCGTCTGAAACTTGGTCTGACCCCTTATCCAAGTGGGATACACATAATGGATGGGCTGGATTTGTGAACCACATCTCGGTGTTGGACTATTGTCCTCTAAACTCTTGATGTGGGCCATATGTGGGCCATCTGTCATGCGAGGCTCACCTTTAATGTCTACTTCTGTTACGACCTATAGTGTGGACTGTTTATTATGTGAGCTCATTCTTCGAAGTTGATTGTCTACTATGTGGGCCCACTTTGGATGTAGGTTGTTCATCATTAAGAGTTGACTTTTGATGTAGAGCCTACCATAATGTTAATTGTCCATTATGTAAGGCCTACCTTCATCATTAAGAGTTGACTTTTGATGTAGCTCAGTTAGCTAGCTCGACTTGACTTGAAAAAGCTTGATTCGACTCGGTTCGAAGCTGAGTTCGAGCAGAGTCAAGCTGATTTTTTGAGCTCAAAAATGAGTTTGAGCCGAGTTCGAGCAAGCCCCAGCTCGACTCGACTCGACTCGACTCAGATCGAATCTAGCTTGAATTGAACTAGTTCGGTGACTCGATTACTTTGCCATTGATGTTGCTCACTTGATAAAATGACTCAACGAATTGTGGCTGGTGGCAAGGAAGGTATGTACATGAAATAAATACCTTTTTTTTCCTTTGTTTTTCTATTGCTTAGAAGGTGTTTGATAAAATACCGATAAAACCATTGTTCCTATTTCACATACAGAGGAATTCTGAAGGTGCAGTCCAGGTGTTTGTGGAAATGCTTCAATGGCGAACTCGGCTCAAACTTGGCCCGAGCTGCTCACCGAACCGAGCCGAGCTAGCCAGTCAGGCTTGAGGACTGAGCCGAGTTCAAGCTGAGGTAGCTAGTGACCGAGCCGAGCCGAGTTCAAGCTGAGGTAGCTAGTGGCCGAGCCGAGCCGACCTGAGGCCAGCTCGACTTGGTTCAACTCAATGTACACCCCTATCCACCACCCATTGCGTGAAGCCACCAATAATATGGAATGGTCATTGTGTGGATCATCTTCATTTAAACCATCAATCAGGCGCAACAATTTATGATATGACCTGCCGTTTCTAATTAAGAGAGATGAGAAATACATAAAGGGTGAAAGGTAGTTGCAAAGCTCAAGTAGACCAGACATTATGGATTAAATACTTACCATTGAAAACTTTTTAAGGGACTAAAGAAGTTTTGGATCAATCTAATATTTGCTTTTTTTCCTTTATCTATGTCTACGTGACCTTATAACTGGATGGATCTAAATTAACGACCACGATGAGGCCTAGGAAGGTTTCTGCAGTGGGTCATTATCACCACTGCTTCATGTGGTACAGTCGACTTGAGTTGATGTGCCTCAAATTTGGGCTTGTACCCTAAAATGATATGGAAATTGAATGGACGGTGATCCATACATCACGGTGGACCCTCACAGCCCCTGTGCGTTAGGGATTGGCATGGTAGTACCCAATCCCTGTCCCATCTGGACGTGGCTGGTGGTCGGTGATCTGTGGGCGCCACCATGACGTATGTGTTTCATCCATTTTTACAAATCATTTTAGGGCTTGATTCCAAAAATGAGAGGGATATAAATCTCAGGTAGACCACACCACAGGAAAACAATAGTGATTGGGTATCCACCATTAAAATCCTCTTAAGGCCCATTGTACTGTTTATTTGACATCCAATCTGTTGATTAGGTCATACAGGCCCAGATGAAGGGAAAAAACAAAGATCAGCTTGATCCAAAACTTTTATGGCTCCCAAAAAGTTTTTAATGGTCGACACTCATTCAACACTTTTTCCTGTAATGTGGTCCACTTGAAATTTTGATATACCTCGTTTTTTGTCTTATATCATAAAATAATCTGGAAAAATAGATGGATGGCATGGATGAAACACACACATCATGGTAAGGCCTATAGAACACTGACCACCAGCCATTGGCCGGTGTAAGGGGAGTCGCCAATCCGTTTCCCTCTGAGGAGCCGATCCTGTTATATGAGATTATGTATATCATACATCCATTTTGCAATATCATCTTAAGGAATTAGCTAAAAAAGAACAAAGAAAAAGAAAAGAGGCAAATTTAATGCTTAAGTGGATCACATAAGAGGAAGACGCGCCTGCAGTTGAAATCTTTCCAGGCCTCGCGTATTTGTAAGGTAACATAGACCGGGATGAATGCAAAACACAGATATGAATTTGATTCAAAAACTTTTGGAGATGCAAGAAGTTTTTAATGATGGGAAATTAATCCCCACTTTGTGGTCCACTTGAGCTTTGGATCTGCCTTCTTTTTGAACTAATACTCTAATGGATAAACGGTGTGGATAAACCCATACATCAGTGGGCCTCAGCCTACTACATAAGGTGGGGTGGAGTTGGATTGCTTGGTATGCCATATACCACCAATTCCATGGCTCGTTGATGTCACCAAGTTCTATGGCCCTCCGTGATATATGTGTTATGTCCATACCGTACATTCATTTGGTAAGATCATTTTATGACAAGGACCCAAAAGTGAGATAGATCCATAGCTTAAGTAGACTACACCACAGAAAGTAATGGTGGATTGAACATTTACCATTGAAAACTTCTCAATGGAAAAAAAAGTTTTGGATCAAGCTGTTTTTTTCCCTTCATCCAAGTCCGTGTAACCTCTTGAACGGTCGGATAGCAAATAAACATCATGATGGCCCTAAAAAGGTTTCAACGGTGAGCATCATTGCCCCTGCGTTACGGTGTGGTCCATTTAGGTTTCAGGTATCCCTCATTTTTTGTCATACATTAAGAAGATCTAAAAAATTAATAAGCAGTGGGAATATAACACATATATCATGAGGCCATAGGTGACGTCAACACGATATTGAAGAGGTCGGTACACGACGCAATCCGCCAGCATTGTAAAAAATATAGCACCGTTGATGCTTTTCTTTTATGACTTTTTTATTTTTCTTTTTTCTAACTTATGAAAGGCCAAAAACTTATAGAATATTAGGGCATGAAAAGAGAGTTTTGGATAAAAATACTCTCAGAATTTAAGGTAAAGCAGTCAGAAAAAGTAAGGGTATTTTTGTTTTTACGAGATTGTTCACATGAGTAAATGTTTATATTGGTAAGTAGACGTTGTTTTGGGTCGAAATAAAAAGGTATATGGTCGATAGCGTCTATAGTAAAAAATTACCCCCACGATTGGATACATCGGATTGCAATTTGTTTTTAACGGTAGATGTCATATCTCTACTGCTTTGCTTTACGTGATGTGGTAGTCTTTAGGGCTCAAACTTTTAGGACGCGGATCGCCGGGGCAAAAATCTGTCCGGGCGGGGATCTGTGGGGCCCACTGTGATGTAAGTCTTTTATCCACCCCGTTCATTGCTTTTTTCATATCATTTTAAGGTGTTATCATAAAAATGAGGCAGGTCCACAGCTCCAGGGAACCACACCAAAGGAAGCTGCAGTGATAAATGGGCATTGAAATCATCTAAGCTGTTCATTTAACGGGCGTGATCAACCATGTCCGGTGAATTGCTCTCGTTAGATGATCCTGCCCATTTTATCAGAGGACTATTGCATGTAGAATGTGGACCCTTGCCCACTTGCAGACCACATGTAGGATCCAATGGTTATGATCCTCCGATAGAAGCACCGAACTCTGACCAATCACACCCTGATCCATAATTCAAGTGGTATACTGAAAGATACCCGGTTTCAACACTGTCACTGAGGTCTTGGCATCGATCCCCAGTGGGGGCCGGCTAACACTGAAGTGTCAACTGACACTGGGTGTACTAACAAGCTGACAAATAAAAAAATATAAAAAAAAACTCTGATCAATCAACAAACACTAACCCAACAGGCGGGTTCACCTGAAACTATGCAGCGAGCCCGGATCCAGTAAAATCGTTTGCAGGATAAGCTGTAAGTACAAATCAATGTGTGGGCCCACCATGATGTTTGAATGACACGTAGCTCACCCATCATGTGCGCCCGTGATATTTTCCTTGCCACCCAAAATCTTCCAAGGCCCAAAACTCAGGTGGGCCACATCACGAGGAACAATTGGGAAGGGGACGGCCATCATTAAAACCTTTCGATTGTATGTGGGGCCCTCTGCCATCTAATCAATTCAGACGTTGCATCCGACCAGGATTAATGGACACCCAAGAAATCATGCCTCTCCGAAACTTAGGTGGGCCACATCAGGAATTTTTACATGATGCGTCCCTTCTGAATTTTAGAACGGCCAGTTTTATATATGACAGAGCGAATATTAGGGGGCAAATATCATGAAGAGATTGAAACATCACGGTGGGCCCAACACCTTAGTTTGCCTGCTAGATTGATCGTAGAATTGTTAGTACTGAAGGCGACATCATGATGTGGTAGCCTAATGATGGTTCATTTACTGAAACGACTGACATTACATTGACGAAGTTTTGGTGGGCTTGTCACTCTGAAGTCTACCTCTCACATCTTAATCAACGGCCAGAATTAAAAGTTTAAAACCCTCTTCTTATTTTATTTATTATTTTCTTTGTCATTAGTGTCAAGTGGGAGCTGCACCTCGTGCTGGTGGGGTCCGGTTGAGGGTAACGCAAACCCAACCTGAACACGTGAGGATAATCAAACCAGACCCAAATTCTAACCCAAGGTGTTCGACCAGACCCAACCCAACCCAACCCAATGTACTTTGTACCCGATCCAAACTCAACTCAACCCATCCCATCCCATCCCATCCCAACCCTCGTGTGAATTTTCTCAACTCCAACTTAACCATAGTTAAATTTGTTTAGTGTGAATTAAGCTGAGTTAAGATTCGGTTGGTGTTTTAAATACAAACCCAATTAGAGGACTTGGAGAATCCAACCCATCCTGACCCGTACTTAGGTTGTGTCAATAGGGTTACAGACAAACCCAAATTGCCGTTACATGGAATTGTTGGGACCGTGGAAGCAAACAAAGATGAATAAGTGAAGTGATTTAATCACAGTAAGCAAGCGGAACGCAAATGCCTCAAATTTAACGTATGTAGAAAAATTTATATAGAAAAAAATCATGACACAAAATGACAAATATTATTATAAAAGTATAAAATTACAAAAGTAGAAAGATTACCCAATATGATTAACCCCAAATCAACCTAAGTTATGTTCTTGAAACTCTAGAATGAATTAGAAAGCTTGGAATACTTTACAATCCCAATTACACCCACATATATAACCTTCGAAAAAATCTCAATCGAATTTGAAAACAAATCTCGCAAATTTGTGAAAATCTGCGTAAATCAGTTCGACGACATCGAACATATTTTGATGTCATCAAAACTTATCATTCGATGACATTGAAGCTACTTCAATGACATCGAAATAATACTAAAACAGTCTAGAGATAAAACATGAAAATCAAATTTTCTTCAATTACATCGAGCAATCTTTGACGTTCGACGTCATCGAATATTTTTCGATGGCATCGAAAAAACACCCAATTTAGCAAGCAACTGAATAAAATCTGAAAAATCTCGATGGCATCGATCCGACTTCGATGACATCAAACATATCATCGGCAGACCAATGAACTTATAGATTTAAGACATCTATTTCAACAAAAATTAACACTATTATTGTACAATAATTGCATGTCTGGAAATAACATGGTATTTTGACCGTCAATCCTCACATTTGGGATCAAACTCTTCTTCTAAGAAAAACACTACGAACCATGGAATTGTAATTAATGACCGTATTTATAATTGGTGATGGTCACTTGTACACATATACCACTCGAATGTCACGGACGGATATGAATGGATAATAAGGATAAAATACATGCATCAATGTGAAGCTCACAAGTGTAATGGATATCAAAATTTACCAAAAATCTCACATAAGACTAGATACAATTCCATCATACCTGTCCCAATCTTTCCCATCATTTCTAAATGCAGGATGGAATTTGAAAGGGACCAAGTGCAATTCCATCCCACCTAATCCCACGTGGGCCACTTACCAAAACAGCCACTAAGGACTTTGACAGTCGAACCCAACCTAATCTGTACTCGGGCCAGTAAGGATCAGACATCGTTGCTGCTTGTGTCACTGCCACGGGCTGGTGTTTTTCAACTCAAACCCAACCAAGGAATTTGATGATTCAATCCAACCTGATCTGTACCAAGTTGCCGACTATTGTCCTTGTCATGGCCTAATTCATATTATGTACATTGACACTCATAAAGAACCAAAATAATCCACAACACCTGTCTTGTTAGAGCCTACCGTGATGAATATTTAAAATCCATTCTATCCATCGGATTATAAACTGTATGTTAATTCTACATACAAAAGATTCGGCTGATAAATAACTCAAGTGGGGCACACTAATGGGGAAAATGTAAAATTGCTCTTAAAATCTTTAAGTTTTAGGGCCTATTCGGGAGCGTGGATTTAAAACCTCCTAGATTTGAAACCTCCTTAATTTGAAATCCTTCTATTGTGTTTTGGCACCCTGGATTGGGAATCAACTTTAATCCAAAAGTAGCTATGCATGATATATTTACGGAGGTTTGAATTTAATTAATAAATCAAGTTTAATATCTCTAATTAGTCACATATGTAATTTTTGACACAATGGTTGTAATAAGCCCAATGAAATATATGCTTTGCCCGAAAATGATGAAATTATAAGTCTGAGATGAGCCACAAGCACAAGATTATGTCCAAGTGACTAACCAACGATTCTTAGCCATTGATTTAGATGGAATATGTTTGGATGGTGCTGATAATCATATTAAAGTAATTATAGTGATGCAATTGATAATCTAATTGTTTTTTGATATCATTGGTGGGCCATGTGCACGATAGAATAATAGTATAGTGACACATATTACACATGCAACTATTGAAAGAATTTTAGGTGTAATCCAAGCTCTCACGGGGGATTTCAAACCCCCCTCTTTGAGGGGATTTGAAACCCCCAATTGCTTTATGCTGCCAAACTGCCAAACGACCCCTTAGTGACATGGCCTGCATAAGGTTTGGATATGTCAGCTTTTTTATGTCCACTACATCCTTGTGAACAATACCTGATGAAAGATAAACACTGGTGGCAACATACATAAACATGTTCACAAGGGGGGTAAATCTAGCTTAATTTGTACCCCAAAGTGGATTTCACACAGACAGTAAAGGTTCTCACATAGCTTGATTGTTGTACAGCTGTGTAAAATAGGTGTTGTAGAGGATTCCACTCCATCTTGTTTTCTAGTTTTAAAATTCAATTAGTCGACTCAAAATTCAACTAAGTCAACTTAACACTATGAGATTTGAAGCTGAGTCTCATGGAAACTTGCTGAGTAGCATGACTTAGTCAGTCTAGACAAGACTCGTGAACTTGTCTCAAAAACTCATTTGACTAGATAGAATTCTGCATTAGTAGACTGAGTCACTACCCCTTGTCAGTAGAGTCTTGTATTAAAAGCTAAAAATTAATTTCTGCATGACTAAAAGAACCAGCTGTTGAGAAAAGTCTTAAATCTGAAGGTTTTGAGGTCGTTCGACCGGTCGTGGGAAGCTTCGACTGGTCGTAGGAGGCGCTCGACTGGTCGTAGGTTCAAGCCCTGGCACAACTCAAAGTCCAGCGAGTTTTTGCTGTTTTTTACTATAGCCAGGACTGGTCGAAGGTCAGCTACGACTGGTCGAAGGTGGGCTACGACCAGTCGTAGGAGAGCTACGACTAGTCGAAAGTTACGCAGTTTGTTCCGCGATTTTACGTGAAACTGCGGATTTGAGTCCTTTCGCAACTGGGATGCAGAAGGGAAGTTTCCTAAACTATAAATAGGTATTCCTAGGGTTTTTCTAGGCAATGGTAATGTATGCAAAAGCTTTCTAAAGGGGTTCCAGGGTTTCTAAAGGGTGTAGCAAGGGTGAGATTCGAGGTTGTTCGAATTGGGTAAGTCCTTTCTCTTTGTAATTGATGCTTTCATAATGGTGATTTGTCGCTTTGTGCCGTAGTTTTTTCCCGCAAGGGTTTTCCACGTTAAATCTGTGTGTTCTCTTTTCTTGTGTGTGCTTGGTGCCATTGGATTACCATCCTAGATCTAGATCCGTGTGATTCCACAAGCTAAAAACCCCAACACCAGCCTCATTTATGAAAATGAGAAGGTGTTACAAATGCACTACCACATACAGCTGTGTTATTGGGATATGGCACTGTTTTTCAATAATTCTAAATGCATTACACAATAAAAAATTATTTATTAAAATGTTGTGTTGACTCAACTCACTTAGGTGGCATTTGGATTAAAAGTTACTTTAAATTAGCTACTTAAGCCATAAGTAGTTTATCTTAGTTATACTTATTTAGCTAATAGTATATTTAGTAAACAATATATTTATTGGTCAAAATGTAAAGAAGCATGTTTGGTTTCCAACATTATAAGTAATTATCTCTCAAGTCTTTGGTCTCCCCTTACATCCACCATCATGTAGGGCCAACTTTTGATGTGGGCTATTCATTGGGTGGGTCCCACTTTGATGTGGGTCATTCATCATTAGGAACCGACCTTTAATGTGCATCATTCATTATATAGGGCCCACCTTTGATCTTAGTCAACCATCATGTGGGGCCCACCTTCAATATCCACTGCCAATCATGTGGAGCCCACCTCCTACCTATGATGTGGGCTGTCCATCATGCAGGGCGCACCCTAGATATGGGTCACTCATCATTAGGGCTGACCTTTGATGTGGACCGTCCATCAGGTCGGCCCCACCTTAATGTGGATCATCCATCATATGGGGCCGCCATTATTAATTGCCTATCATGTGGAGCCCACCTTTGATGTTTACCTTTCATCACGTGGGGCCCACCTTCAATGTAGGTTGCCCATCATGTGAGGCTTTGCCTTGGATGTGGGTCATTCTTCATTAGGGGGTGGGCCATTTATTATACCAGCTCACTTCAAATGTGGGCTATTGATCACTAGGCCCACCTTTGATGTGGACCGTCCATAGTGTGAGCCCCACCTTCAATGTGGGTAGTCCATCATGTGGGCCTCCTTTCATATGGACCATGAGAGATCCTCTATCTACATGTACATGAGAGAGAGCCTCTTTTGACATGAACAATGAAAGAGAAAGGTAGAGAAGTAACAAGTTAAAAAGCTAAATTAAAGAGCTTATCAAGCGAAGTAGTTTTTAGCACATGAATTATTTTTACAATAATATTTACTAAACTAACTTTATATAAAAAATAAAAATAAAAAAATAGTAACTTAATATATAGGGCTGAAAGTCGGGCGGGTTGGGTTGGGTTGGGTTGGGTTGGTGCTCAACCCTAGTCCAACATAAGGTTCCTATACCTAAACCGTAACCAACGCAACCCAACCTTGGGCTGAGAATTCTCAACCCAAGCCCAACCCAAGCGGGCTTGGCCGGGTTGGCCAGGTTGGTTGAGTAGATATATGATAATATTTTTATTATTACATTAGTCTATTATATTTTCAATACACACCTTATTTTTTGTACCTATAAATTTATTAAGTATATATGTAGTTATTTATGGTAAAGAAGTTCATTTTTCTAAACAAATAAGCTAAAATATAGGACAACTACTCCTTTAAGAGTTGTATAATGTATCAAGCAATCTATTTGGGAGAGAGAAATCTGGCGTATCTTGTTAACTTGAGTCATCCAAAATGACATGGACCTATGAAACCCAATGACATTGGGATTTCTTGTGCCTTCAACACAAACGATCCGCACTCACAATTATAATTAATTTATAAGGAACTTACATATTGTTTGGGTTCGGGTTGCGTCGGGCAACCTGAGACCTCAACCCAAGCTCAATCCAAGTTTTATCGAGTTGGTGTTTATATAGTCCAAGCCCAAGACCAAACCTGATACATCTTGCCTGAGCCCAACTCAACGTCGGGTCGATCATATATAGGTCAGTCCGTTTGAACCCGCCCAACTTTCAGCCGTACTTAATAAATTAACACAAGTTAAAAATTAACTTATTTAATGAAACATGTCCTTAGATATTTAGTTAAACTTTTCGAAGTTTCTACTCTCCTTTTAGCCGCATCTGCTTTGTCTCTCCCCTCCTCTCTTTTGTGTACCGCTCACCTTGGGTACCAACCAAGGTTACTTTTGCAAAACGAGATTTATACGGGTATAAATTTTATGAGATCTATTCCATTCATGAGGTACGTTGCCTAGTGTCCACCTTAGAATGCCAAAATCATGGCCATCTACAGCACAGGTAGGCCACAACATAAGAAAAAGCACGTATGGGACATGCATCGTTAGTTTCGTGCAGAGCCAACGGTGGTTTTAAATGCCAAATCCATTCATCTGATGTGCCTTGTTTGGTTGAAATAATTTACCCAAAATAATTGCAGTATTTCGAATCTCAAGTGGGCCATATGATGGGAATTTAAAGGTTTAAAGTATAATTTTTTTGGTTGGCCCACCTAAGTATTGAATTAGCCTTATATTTTCTTTTTATAAAGATAAACAAGAAGTGTTTTACCTGCTGGACGGCTTGGATTTCATTAACATTAAGTTGTTTTACCCTGCAATGGCTATGCGTGCCAAACTATTACGTGCGTGAGATATCCCAGGTTCATCATTTGGCTCAAAATATCAGGAAGATGAAGGGACAGCAGCCAAGTATTTCAAATAATTAATTGCCTTGTAGACGTGGATGGGCAGCATGCCTGACCATTCACTCGATGGGGCCCACTTGACACTTGATGCAGTGCCGCGTAGGGCCGAAAGTCGGGTTGGGTTAGGTTGGGTCAGGTTGTTGCTCAACCCTGGCCCAACCCAAGATTCCTGTACTTCAACCCTAACTTAAGTCAATTTCAGGTTGAAAATTCTCAACCCAAACCCAACCCAAGCCTACTGGATACACGATAATATTTTCATTATTACGTTAGCCTATCATATTTCAATACATGTCTTATTTTTTATATCTAAATTATATTAATTATAAGTAATTATTTATAGTAAAGAACTTCATTTTTTTTTCTAAACAAACAAGCTAAAATATAGTACTACTTTTTCTTTAAAAGTTATTTTGTGTAGCACGCAATTTATTTGGGAGACAAAAATTCGGCATATCTTATTAGCTTGAGTCATTGAAAATGATGTGGACCAAGGAGACCTAACAATATTGAAATTTCCTATGCCTTCAACACAAACGATCTACACTCAATTATAATTAATTAGTAACTTATATATTGATCGGGTTCGGATTGGGTCAAGTAACCCAAGACCTTAACTCGAGCTGGACCCAAGTTTTATTGGGTCAGTGTTTGTATAGCCCAAGCTTGAGATCAGACTCGATGCATCCTGCCTGAACGCAACCCATTGTCAGGTTGTGACGGTCGGATGGGTTGAACCCGCCCAACTTTCAGCCCTAGTGCAGCGTGTACCTGCCGCGACGCGGTTTGGCTAGTGACGTGCCACCAGCTTGGTGGCTAGTGGTCCGTGCTTTGTGGACCCGCCATGATATATGTGTTTTATCCAGGCCGTCCATCTATTTTGAAAGATAATTTTACGGCTTTATCCCAAAGATGAGGTAGATCTAAATTTCAAGTGGACCACACCATGGGAAAACAGTAGTGATTGAATTTACATACTATTGACACGTGGGCCCACGTGGTCATTAAACATGGGAGCTGTCAGACAAAATGGACCGTCCATTTCGCTCAGGTACATTAGCTTGTTTTTAGTTAAAAAGAGGCGTTATACGATCCCAGTCCCTCATCAGTGTACATGCGTTTTCAGTTCTATCAAATGGGCCGATGGTTGGGAAATCCAGACCATTGATCTGTTGTGTCCCACTGTGGATACACTATGCCAAAGAATATCCTTGATGTGAATATCCTAGCCTTCAGATTCGTTGTTTGCTGATAGACGGTCAAGATAAAAAAAAATACAACAACAATCCACATTCGTATGAAAACCGTACTAATATTTTGTGGCTGGGATGTAATAGCCCAAGACTCTATACACGCACGGACTGGATTACCGAACCATGGCGCGTGCTTACTGCTTAGTGACCTGACCAACCAACCCTACATGATGCCAGCCCGGATATGTTTTGCCAGCTGAATATTAAATGGGCTGGTGTTTTTTATTTTTTATTTTTTATTTTTTATTTTTTTATTTTTTGTTTTTTTGTTTTTGTTTTTAAGCTCGTTAGTACACCCACTAGAGAATTGATACCAAGACGTCAGTGTTTGAAACGATGTATGATGTATCTTTCACTCAGTCTATCACCTGAGCTGGGCGTAAATGGGCTGGGTTTGAGTTTACTAGACCAGACCTAATAAGTTACTGAGTCCAGCACGCGGCTTGCTTCCAAGCTTAATGTTAACTATATACATATCTATTATATATAATAATATAATATAATTTTAAAAATTATTATATTTATTTACGATATAATTTGTAATTTGACCATGGTAAGGTTTGATTTTACATAATATATTTTTTCTAGTTTTATTTTTTTAATTAAATAAGTGAAGTAAATTATAAATGTTGAGATTCTCTAGCTTGGATTGAATACTTGAATCCATCCTCGTTGTGACTCGAGCTTAACTTGATCTGAAAATTTTCTTTTCACCACTTGAGTCTTATTTAGCAATTCAGGGCTGTCAATGAGCGGAGCTGGCCCACATCAAGCTTTGGTCTCAAACTTAGGTTAGAATACTTTGAGAGCTTGGATTGAGCCTAAAAATTAAAGCCCTAACTATTTAGTGACCTCAGCGGGACATGTCTGCGAGTTTGTTTTGTCTGGCAGGTTTTTTAGGATTTCAAAAGCATTTTTGTCATATATCATGCATCATCAAGCAATCAAGCACACGTGCTCATTTGGTTTTAGAGTCAGGTGTGATTCATACAAGTTAAATCAGAACTAAGTGGACCTGAGCTGCCTCTACACCCTTTGGGTTAACCCTCACTTAACTCAGGCCTAACCATAGTATGCGGCTGAGGTTTTGATAGAGCTTGGCCTAGCATACAAGTGATTGATAATGGTAATTACCATTGATTTTACTAGAAGATGATAAATTTTAAGAAATATCTCATGTTCTAACATTACTAGAAGATGATAAATTGATGATCCCTTAATTGTCATAGATTCTATTATATGATCAATTTTTTTTACAAGTATCTTGCATTCTAACGTAACCTCTAGGCAAGTATCCTTTTAAAGCCCCATGGGGTCTACCATGATATTTGTGTTATACCTATTTCTCAAGATTTAAAACTCAAATGGTACACACCACATGAAAGAGTGGAGATGGAGACACTACTGTTGAAACTTTCCTAAGTCCCACCTTGGTATCATCCAACGTTAGTGAGGTGATTCTCACATGGATGAAGTAAAAACACAAACATAACCACAATCCAAAACTTTTTTGGTCCTACTAACGTTTCAACGGTGCTTGATCCTCACTCGTGTGGCTCACTAGAGTTTTGAATCTCCCTCGTGTTTAGGTTCATACACTAAAATGAGCTATGGAAGCGGATGGACGGAGTGGATAGAACACAAATATCACGGTGGCCCCAATAGAGCTTTGAATTATAGGCAAGTTGGGCACGATTACATCATGTTATGTAGAGGCCACATGAATCCCATGTGATCATGTATTCCAACCATGTTTGCCACTAATATTAAATTGGATTTCCTATTGACGCGTTTGGTTGCACTAAAATCTCTCCTTTGCATTGGGACGCTGCTCTGGAAATAGCATCCATCCCTTCAAATACCAGAAGCTTCCAAAGGCAGCCTTCTCTTCTTTTTATTACTAGCATTTATTATTTAACTAAGCTTAGCAATTAGCATAGTATAAATAAAAAGAAGTGACTACTAATCACGTACAGCCAAGGGCACCCCAGTTTACAGTACCGTGCCATCTTTTCTGCCAACGTGACACTTGTATTAAGGCATCCAAACCATTAAGACGGTGAGTCCCCCAACCATGATGATCACTTTCAAATTTGAAGTTGGTTGGATCATCAGATGGGCCACACCGTCTGCGGGGTGAGATGACATACAGGTGTGGCACAGCTCGTGAATTGATCTCTGATTTTCAAGATGGGTTTTCTTCGTGGTAGTAGTGTCTACCGTTATGATGACACGGATGTCGTAGACATAGCTGGCATGTTAGAGGAAAAGATGGCACGGTGCTGTAGACTGTGGTGCTGTTGCCTTTACGTTACCGCTCCTCAAAAGAAATACGAAGGGTCAACGTAGAGCAGTGTTCTAAACAATATTACTTTGGGCCACGTATTTAAGAATGGCAACCTATGGAATGTGTTGACGGTCTAGATTAAATAATTTGACTGTCCACGTGTCCCGATTCATCTAGGACTAGGAGCACCATAAATTAGAGTGTAGGACAATTAACCACTTGCTCTAAAAAGCTCGAACCGTTACATAATAACAAATTAATCTCTTTATTTCATAACTCCGGCTCCACATCTTATAGATCAGGGCCTCCGCCAAACTCCCCTCGTGGACTGCAAATCACATAGATACCACCTCACATGAGCCAAATGCACGTGCATTGTAACCATGCGCGAGAATTTTGAATTCCTCTTTCCACAGAACGGGTTGCTTTAGAAAGACTGGTATGATTAAAGCTGAATGCATGACCAAAATCTAGAGGCAATCATTTTGCCGTTACATGTAACAAGCAAGTACAAGAGGAGCATATGTATTTCAAAACATATTTGATGTTGCGATGACACCTAGTGACACATGGCTAGATATGGTTAGCCAGACACCCAAAAATCAAGAGGTGGTATGTTAAGAAAAGAAAATCACCTGGTATCGGAGAAACACCCATGTACGAGAAGCACATTTAGTCAAGTCCACTAACTTGTCAAACACGGAAATTGAAAAGCCCAATCACTTTGTCATATGCAAGGCTACGGCCTTCTCAAGTCTATCAAAACAACACATTGAAAAGATATGGGCACTCGTCAATTCAAATCAAACAAAATTTTCCAGTTTAACATTACCTAATTATCTTTCGTCACTTATGAACACTTTTTATAATTTAGCCTAATTTTAGCCTAACCACTGCACCAGTCATTATGGTTAGGGGTGTACACTAACCGAGCTAGCTCGGTTAGCTTGCTCGACTCGACTCGAAAAAGCTCAATTCAACTTGGTTCGAAGCTGAGTTCGAGCCAAATCGAGCTGATTTTTTGAGCTTGAAAATAAGTTTGATCTGAGCTCAAGCTGGCCCCCAGCTCGACTCGACTCGGATCGAACTAGTTCAGCGACTCGGTTACTTTGATATTGATGTTGCTCACCAAGTGTTTGATGAAATAACTCAATGAAGTGTAGCTGGTGGCATGGAAGGTATGTACATGAAATAAATACCATTTTTTCTTAGTTTTTATGTTGCTTATAAGGTGTTTGATAAAATACCTTGAAAAACCATTGTTGCTATTTTCCGTATAGTAGGAATTTGAAGGTATAGTTCAGGTGTTTGTGAAAATGCCGCATTGGAAAACTCAGCTCAATGTTGGTTCGAACTCAGCTCGAAGTGGTTTGAGCCACTGACCAAACCAAACTAAGTTGGCTAGTCAGGCTCGAGGACCGAGCCGAGCTAAGTTCGAGCTGAGGTCAGCTAGTGGCTGAACTGAGTCGAGTTGTGGCCAGCTCGACTCGGTTTGACTCGATGTACACCCCTCAGTGCAACAAGTTTAAATCGATTAATTTAGCTTGACTTAGTTTTCACTTCTGTCCAGTCCGTCGTTGACTATAATGCGTGACCGTCCTTTCTAATACAGTGTCCTTCCTTTCTAATACAGTGTCAAATATGCATTTATTCTAAAAGCTTGAGCCATTAAAGGGTGGTTTATCAATCTATATCAAGGGACTTTCTCACTTCG
Source organism: Magnolia changhungtana (assembly GCA_030180095.1). NCBI lineage: Eukaryota > Viridiplantae > Streptophyta > Magnoliopsida > Magnoliales > Magnoliaceae > Magnolia > Magnolia changhungtana. The sequence continues at coordinate 975,578 of JASAUF010000084.1, read as the reverse complement.
GCAAATATTCCAGGGCGGAGCCCGTTCCAATCTCGAATATGACCAAGATGGAAATCTTACTGTGATTGCATATAAGGCTGGCGGGAAACTCCCGGACGCGGCTTATGTGGATCCAAGTCTGGATCCCTGACCGTCGGGCCCACCATGGCGTATTTTCTTTACATCCACGCCGTCCATCCGTTTTGACCGCTCATTTTAGAGCAGTGACGTGAAACTTAAATAGATGCAAGTCTTAGGTGGACCACACCACAGGAAATAGCGATGATTGACTAATGAAAACTTCTTATGGGCCACGAAAGTTTTGGATCAAGCTGATATTTGTGTGTCCCTTCATTGATGTGTGGCCCAACTGAGATTTGGATCCGCTTAAATTTCAGGATTGTGCGCTAAAATGGACTGTCAAGAAGGATGGACGGCATGGATCACGGTGGTTCTCACAGTCAAGATTCCACCGAAGCAGCTTCTCAATCTCCCCTTCTCTTCTCGTTTCACGTTCCAATTTACCCCAAACGAGAGAGAGAGAGAGAGAGGAGAGAGAGAGAGAGCTATTTGCTGTTTTGTTTCGATGCGCAGAGAGAGAGAGAGAGAGAGAGAGAGCTATTTGCTGTTTTGTTTCGATGCGCAGGTGTTAACCTTTCTATGGATGGTTTTTCCCTCAAATGCCATGAAAGCCTGCAAGAATTCAGAAATCTTCTGCTCCAATAGGCGGTGGAAATTCATGTATATATGACTTTAAAAAATTAAAATTAAAAGAAAAGTAGTAATTGCATTATTTCCCGTGAAGGCTCACATGCCTATAAACCAACCACCACCCTCTCCCCATTATTCACGCAATCTCCTCCTTTCTCCCAATCCAATTCAACCCTTACGGCGATCCAAAAGCATTTAAATCACGCTTCTCAAATACCCATTTCGCATATACCGAAAATTCGGTGTATTGTCCTCTCTGTCATCTGGCTTCTTTCTGATTACGCCCTTTTAAACTCTGCTTTAGTATTTACGTCCCCGTTTCCCGACTTGGGTCTTTGAGTGTTTTGCTTATGAAGTTTGGGTTTTGATGTTTGGTAATACCAAAGCACTCAAATCACATTTCTCAAATACCCGTTTCGTGTATTGTCCTCTCTGTGATCTTGGTTCTTCAGATTCTGGCCTTTTAAGCTCTGGTTTTGTATTTATTCTCTCTTTTCCTGACTTGGGTCTTTGATATTTTTACTTATTAGGCTTGGGTTTTTAAGATCTTTTCATTTCCAAACTTTTCTGAGTTCTGTTGGTGAGGTTCTGTTGTTGGGATTATATAGATTTTTGTACTCTTAGAAAGAGGCTCTGTGGTTGGAAGTGCAATGGGTTCTTGTACTGTGAGCTTTAAGGCCAGTGTCCACCCGGTGCAAGTTAGCAAAGGTGACGTTGGCAATGGAGAGAGTGGAATTTGGGGGGATAGGCTAAGAGGGAGTTTGAAGAGCGGCGTTTTGGGGTTCAAGATCGGGAAGAGTTTGAAAAGCTGGGGTGGAAAATGTAAAACTGCTGATACTGTCTGTGTTCTTACATCAGATGTCAACAAAGAGATTGTAGTAAGTGATTTCTATGATAATTTCTGGCCTTCCTTTTAGAGAAGATAGAGAGATTTTCTATTCATGCTTCAATTCCTGTCATTATTATTATTTATTTAATGGAGATTCTGTTTACACCCACCTTTTTATTATAGATTGATCTTTTATTTTTTTATAGTTTTGGTAGTTGATAGTACGAAGTTGTACTGTTGAATTTCAAACGCAACCACAGTAATGTGCGTAGTTTGTGATAATTTAGCTTCTGTTGTTCTTGGCTTGTTTGGATGCTCTTTTGAAATCTGATTTGAAACCACCTCTTTTTTATTTTTATTTTTAAATTTTAGATTGACCCTTTATTTTTTCTACTTTTGGTAGTTCATAGTGCAAAGTTCTACTGTTAAAATTTTAAATGGAAACCACAGTTATATGAGTTGTTTGTGATAATTTTGCTTCTGATGTTCTAGGATTGTTTGGATGCTCTTCTGAAATCTAATATGAAACCACCTTTTTTGATAGATTCACCCATTTATTTTCTCAACTTTTGATAGTTCATTGTACAATGTTGTACTTCAATTTGAATTTTCAAAATTGCAAACACAGTAATACAAGTTGTTTATGATGATTTTGCTCCTGACCATCTCAGCTTGTTTGGATGCTCTCTTCAAATATGATTTGAAACCACCTTTTTTAATTTATAGATTGACCCTTTATTTTTTCTTTCTTTTGTAGTTTATAGTACAAAGTTGTACTGTTGAATTTCAAATGACAGTAGTTTGAGTTGTTTGTGATAATTTTGCTTCTAATGTTCTTGGCTTGTTTGGATGCTCTTCTGAAATCTAATTTGAAACCCACTTTTTTGATAGATTGACCCTTTATTTTTTCTACTTATTGTAGTTCATAGCACACGCACATTTAAAATTTCCATTGTCAACTGAATTATATGAGTAGTTTGTGATAGTTTTGTTTCTGATGTTCTTGGCTTGTTTGGATACTCTTTTGAAATCTGATTTGAGAATTTTAAGACTATGCTCAGCTCGGCGTTCTTAGTTTTTTTTTTTTTTCCCCTGTTTTTAGACCTTTCAGGCACCAATGTTTGGGAAGCGCCAGGCGGATCCAAAGAGTGTTGCTTCGATCATATTGGGTGGAGGTGCTGGTACCCGCCTTTTCCCTCTGACTAGCCAAAGGGCAAAGCCTGCTGTAAGAAAATATAGAAATCCTATACTTGGATATTTTTATCTTTTAATGTGTATGGTTGTGTATTGTCTTATTGATTCATCACTGGACTTGGTGTTAAAGAGGGAAACTGCTTAAGACCTTACTTTATATATGTAGTTCATATAGTTCTACCATGTTTAGATGTCGAATTGCTCATCTGCCGGGTTTGATCTGATCGAATGAGCTTTAACGAGCTATGGCTATGATTTTCCCAAATTTGGTTTTGTTAAAAACTATATGACAAAGGCAACTACGGTTTGAAATTAACCCTTAGTGCTGTTTAATCTTCAGATGGATCTCATATGATTTGAATCTTGGATTCATTCTCTTCTTCCTTTCTGATCAGTGAAAATGCCTTTTGATGAAGAAGAGAGAAATGAAAATGTGATATGATGCTCTTTATATCATTATGATTATGGTGATGAAATGAAAGTGAGGCTTACTACAAGTGCTCTCTCTAGCCTGATGATGTCAAGCATTGATGTGTGAAGGCATCTGTTTGTATGCACAAGAAATTTACACTTCAAGCATGAATATGGGTAAAAGCATTGATTTAAAGGTCACCAGGGTTGATGTTCATGACAAATGATGAAAACTAACTGTAACTTGTTTACATTGAAAATCTAACTTCTCAAAATTTTGAAAATTCAAAATGCATTCTAACACAATCTTATGTCACTTTTAGGTTCCTATCGGAGGATGCTATCGGCTTATCGATGTTCCTATGAGCAATTGCATCAACAGTGGCATAAACAAGATATTCATCCTCACCCAGTTCAACTCTGCTTCGCTCAACCGCCACCTTGCTCATACTTATAACTTTGGAAATGGTGTCAACTTTGGGGATGGATTTGTAGAGGTATGATCACAAGGGTTAAAACATTAAGATGGTTTCTTTGATAGCCTTAGGCTTACCTCAGAATAAATTTTCTGTTAGCACATCTAACTTTATTCCTTTTCATTCTGGTGGGCAAGTGAGCCATTTTCCTTTAAACGTATACACATTTTATTTTATTTTTGTTAGCTTGTTAGTACACCCACTGTCAGTTCACACTTCACTGTTAGCCACCCCCACTTGGGAATCGATACCAAGACCTCAGGGTTGAAACGAGGTATCTTTCACTCAGTCTACCACTTGAGCTATGGATCTGGGTTTTAAACATATACACATGCACATGTGCAAGCTAACTATCTTCACCTGCCCTATTGCTAGGTGTTCTCATCTTCACACACCCCTATGTCTGCCCATTCATAGTTTTAAAACTCAGTGACTCGACTGAAGACACGGCTGAGTCGACTCGGTGAAATCTCGAGCCAAATCAAGAGGAAAATCGATCGTGAACTTGACTTGGCCAGTGGAGTTGGATTGTGGACTTGGCTGAGTCGACACGACTCATAGTGATTTGGGCTAAGTCAAGTAGCCAATGAACAACCAAATTAAAATGCAGCTTGTGAGAGTTCAACCAGTGAACCAAACACCATTGCTAGATATCTCTAGTTATTTTTTTAAAATCTACTTAGTGAATAAATAATTTTGAAATTTTCACAGATACTGGTTTTTAAATTTAATTATAATTATTACACTTCATCAAGTCCAGTCAAGTAAAGACTCAGTTGGGTCTTTGCATCAACTCCACCCAACTGGAGACCAAGTCGAGTCGAGTTTTCAAGTTTTTACACTATGGTTTAAATAGCAGCTTCGGAGTGTGACTCACCAGGGGGCCGAAACTGATACCTGCATGTTGGTCCATTCCAGTTTGGTGACTCTGTTTCATTTTGGACTGAGACCAATACAACTTGGACGAAACTGAGTCATATGTCGGATGTTTATTTTTTTTGTTTTTTTAAACCATATACCATATTACAAAGTTGCACTATCATATTACCATAGAAAGAATGGGTGCCGGTATCAACCAAGGTGCGTGTAAATTGTGATTCCCATACATAACTCTTCAATAAATTTCGAGGAAACAGTTTGTTTATTTGCTTCTAACTCAAAGTTCACCTTGCTCTATGAACAGGTCTTGGCGGCCACTCAGACACCTGGTGAAACTGGAATGAAGTGGTTCCAGGGCACAGCTGATGCTGTGAGACAATTCATATGGGTCTTTGAGGTTTGGTTATTCTTTAGCATGCCGAAGTGAATTGCATTTCATTCACCATCCTTTCTCAAATCAGTTTTCTGATGACGTCTGATGCAGCCCCATTGATTCATGTAGGATGCCAGGAATAAGAACATCGAGCATATACTGATCTTGGCCGGTGACCATCTTTATCGAATGAATTACATGGACTTGGTGCAGGTATGTAGGATCACTGATTGCTGAATTTTGATTCCAATACTTTCATACCTTCAGGAAGTTCCTGTGTTGATTTATGTAATGCTTTTGCAGAAGCATATTGACACGGGTGTTGATATTACAGTTTCATGTGTACCAATGGACGACAGGTAGAATGAAACATGTTGATAGTATAAGCTTAGCTCTGCTTCATATTAGCATCACTGTGATTAGCTTCTGTTCCAACCCTGTTGTAAAAATTATGAGAAACATGCAAGCTGCTCTTGTGAGTAGGGTTAGAAATGCACCCATGGGACCCTGGTTGTTGATCAGGTGGGCTCCCACTTTTATGTGTCCAAGCCCATAAATCAAGCTGGTCCGTTCATCAGGTGGGCAATAATTGTACACTGAATGGTGACCTCGAGCTTATTTTTTAACTGTCTTTTTAGTTAACATCTTGCCGATGGTTGAGTTGCTGGGACCTGCTTGATGAATGGCCATGATTTCACTACAGCGCAAAAGAGCTGTAGAGATGAAAGATCTCATCTTCATTTTTTGATGTGGCTTTAGTCTACTCTCTGCATATCCATCTTCAGGAAAAAGCCTCTTTTATAAGTTTTGCTAGAATACATCTCGACATATTACAATAGAATTTGTTGGGACTTTAGCCTTTGGTTCTAGGCTCATCTCTCAATGATACAAACCATTTGAATGATGGGGCTCACCTAAACAAGAGCTCATGGATTGGATTATTACACCACTTTGATCATTTGGCTCTTTTCCTTTGAATATGGACAGTCTCCTTAACCTTTGAATAATCAAAGGTGCAAATATTTCAATTTTGGAAACAGATTGGTTCATTGAAAACGGCCCTTATCCAACCCCGAAATTCCATATGTATCCTATTGCAATACATCAGGGTGTATTCTAGCAAACCTCTCTTCTTTTTTGCTTTTGACGATACCAACATTATTTACATAGAATGTATACTTGCGAATATTCACTTCTTTCTCTTACGGGTCTTAGAATCCATTCCAAAATTTTCTTACCTGCAGCCGTGCATCTGATTATGGATTGATGAAAATAGACAAGACAGGCCGCATCATCCAATTCTCTGAGAAACCAAAGGGTGCTGACCTTCAAGCAATGGTACGGAGGTTCCATGCGCTCTGCATTTTCCTTCGCCTTTGTATTTTATCCGTAGAACCCAATCACATCTCCGAGGATTCATAGATAGCTGAAATATTTGTATTTGGTTGGTAAAATGCAGCAAGTTGACACCACTGTTCTAGGATTGTCTAAGCAAGAAGCCATGGAATATCCCTATATTGCATCCATGGGAGTGTATGTTTTCAGAACAGATGCTCTGCTAAGGCTTTTGAGGTAAGGATTTGGCTGGCTGCAATCAAAACATCGCTTCAACACCACTTGATAATGCAAAATGGTTTTTTGTGGGTTTGTTTCTCAAGAATACAATGTCTTTCATTTTTCTTTTCCAGGTGGAGGTATCCGACATCCAATGACTTTGGATCAGAAATCATTCCTGGTGCTGTGATGGAACAGAATGTCCAGGTGAGAGTCCATTGATGCAAGAATTTTCTACTTAAGCTGCCATGCTTCCTTCAGTTCTAAATCCTGTGGTTTAGAGTGTTGTGTTTGGATGCACTATAAGATTGAATTGCAATTATTATAGTTGAACAAGGCAGAAAGAACCAAATCCTATTACCTTTGCAATATTTTTAAGCGGGACTTGAAATAAATGTATGGTAATTTGAATACCAGAAAACTCCATTGCTTTTTTGTCATCTCCTCTCGATTAAACTCAATGTTCACAATTCAATTCATTTGCAAACCCAAACATTTCCCTTTATACAATTTAAGTCCTGAAAGTGATTACTTTATACATTCACTTGCCAGCTACTATTATAGTTATGTAATGGGAATTGGGTTATGGATCTATTGAGTTGTTAAATCCTGTGTGACAACGGCAGGCATATTTATTCAATGATTACTGGGAGGACATTGGAACAATCAAATCATTCTTTGATGCCAACTTGGCCCTTACAGCTGAGGTGAGTGTGTTCATTTGAGAAACGTGTATCATTACTGTGTGGCATGTTTGCATCGATGGGTAAGGCTTTCTACGGGTCTGGTTCGTGCCGGTCCAAGGTCCGCCAAGCCAGGCCTAGGCCAGAGATGGGCCAAAGCAAACAGGCCCAAGCCTCGACCATGATGATTATGCATGGCTTGGGTCTGAGCCCGAGTCGGGCCATCTTCTTTTATGCATGATCTAGGCCGTTCGTTTAGGGTGCCAAAGCATGCATGGTATTGACAAAAATGCCGTTAAAATCTTACATAGGATGGGCTCCTAGAAGCAGCCTGAGCTTGGCCCAATTAATAAATGGGTCTAATGTCTAGGCCTGGTTCTGGAGAGCTGAAGAATGCATAGGTAATTGATAATATTGGTGCAGCCTACGTATGTGCCTTCATCTGCCCACTCATATATCCCACCATTTAAAGACATTGGAGGAGATCTAGAACGAATTTCAAAATTTGAATTTTCAGCTCAAAATCATTTCCCTTAAGTGGTACATTTTTGGAAGTGTATTTGTATGACTATTTCAATACAAAATTGAATTCTTCTCCTTTTTATGCAGGATGCGAAATTCCAGTTTTATGACCCAATGACACCTTTCTTCACATCTCCTCGATTCCTACCACCATCCAAAGTAGATAAATGCCGGGTATGCTGATGATAATTTCAGGATGAGTTTGACGCTTCCATAAATTTTAGATATCTCATGAGTTTGACTTGATAATGCAGATTCAGAAAGCAATCATATCTCATGGGTGCTTCTTGCGAGAATGTAACATTCAACATTCTGTTGTTGGTGTTCGCTCCCGCTTAGAATATGGTGTGGAGTTAAAGGTGAGTTACCGTAGTTGGTAACATCTGAAATCTTTATTTTCTTCGACCAACCTTCTTCCCCATAGTACCTCTCTAATTTCTAGTACTGGCATAAAAGTAGAATGCTTCCCCAGCAAGTGATCTCCATGCATTCATAAATTAACAGTGTTAATTCATACTGTATATGTAGGACGTGTTTGATAATCTGAGCAATTCATTCATCAGGACCATAGACAAAAAATCACAATGATTGATGAAAGAAAAGGTATACAATAATCACAGATCGGGTTTTAATGATTTTTGTATGGAGCCTTTTAAATTGTTAAACATTGTCATTTATTGGTCTATGGTCCATTCATGGTTCTCCCCATCGAATGAATGTTTCAGATCATCCTGCACATATGCAACATGTAAGGTAAGAATGTGGAGGCACAAAATTTTCATGCTTCTAGATATATTGTATCTCTTCCCTTTTGAATTGTATTTGTAACGCACGTCATAGTTCTAAAACTCGCTGGGTCAACTCAAAACTTGGCTGAGTGAACCTTATCGTGGGTCTGACTTGATCCCTAATTGGGACGACTCATCAAGTCAACTTGACCATTTGATCGATTCGACATGACTTGCAGTGACTTGAAATGAGTGACTCTGCGAGGCATGGTGTGAATTGGGACGACTCATCAAATCAACTCAACCATTTGATCGATTCGACATGACTTGCAGTGACTTAAAATGAGTGACTCTCTGAGCAGATGAACTTAAACAGTGCACCATTGACTCTTTTGAAGATAGTGTTCAATTTATATCACTAAAGTCTTTAACTATGTAAAATATCAACTACTACCTCTAATTTTAATATATATATATATATATATATATAAAATTAAATATCGAGTCAACTCGGGTTCGTCTTCAAGTCAACCTAGCCCAGATGAACATAGGAGCAAGTCAGATTTTCAGGTTTCCGAACTACGGCATGCTTGTGCGAGGAGTGCTCGAATACAATTAGTTGGACCGCCTAGCTGGACTGTAACCTGGCAGTCAAACTACTAGTATTTGAGGCTTCCCTGTGAGTGTGTATACAATACTTCAAAATATTAATTAAATACCTTGTTCAGCCTTCGAATCGACCCAACTGAGACTTTGATATTACCTGACCCAGCTGTGCATAGATTTGAATCAGGTTTTGGTTTCAAGCTATGCGATAAATATTTACTTTTAATTATTGTAGTTATTATGCTTCTTGGTGTCTTTCAGGATACAATGATGATGGGTGCCGACTATTACCAAACCGAGGCTGAGATAGCATCCCTGCTAGCAGAGGGAAAGGTTCCCATTGGTGTTGGACGGAATACCAAAATCAGGTAAGTTTAGTTAGAATGGTTCCATATATGAAACAGCAGAACAGCAGAATTTTCAAAAATTCTGAGGTTGCGTCCCCCTTTTTATTTCAAGCAATTGTATCATCGACATGAATGCTAAGATTGGGAAAGACGTCGTCATCCAAAACAAAGATGTAAGTATATCTAATTTATATTCCTTTCAGTTGTTGATTGTATGATCTTGTGGGAATGAATGAATAAAAAGAAGAGAAATGTCCCATTGCTCTAAGAGTACTATTAAATTATAGTGCTCCTAGTTGCATTGGTTACTTGAACAGTCCAGTCGACTGATCTGAACCGTCTGGTAAGTGCAGAACATATTTGATGTGCTAAAAAATTGCATGGATCAGATGATCCAATCCATACTTGATTTGGCCTTTTTTTTTTAAAGTCATCCTTTCTCCCAAATAACAAAAGGTATTCTTTAGAATCACTAGCAATTCATGACAAACCCAAAATATAGGTGGATCAAATTGCTGATTGCACCTTATGTTTTGTAAACGATCCTGACCATCCATCTTAAAGGCCATTGATCAGACAGTAAATATTTGTCAAACAGACAATGTTTGCATGGTAGTCCATGAAATGTGAACAGTCTAGATCAATGGTCTGGACTGTCCAAGTGTTCCAATGCAGCTAGGAGCATTTCTCTAAAAAGAAAGTTGCATTCATCGTCAAGGTGCTTCCATTTTAATCCACAAGAATTATAGGGGATGGACCCATGGAAAAAACAAGTTTTCTGCAGTGCCTGGTTCCATAAATGCGGGTCGTATGTCAGTGATCCAAACTGTTTATCTGACGGGGCCCACTGTGATGAGGAATGGCATAGAAAATCTCTGAAATTGGAAGTACTCCAAAGTAAACAGCTGAGAAATAAAAAATAAAAAAATACAAGAATATTCCATAGTCAACTGACCACAGATCAAAGATCGAATGGTTATGATCTTCTATTCTTGGAGATCTTTTGGCATCCCCATCAGAAAAAAAGTCTGGAATTGTCGAAAAGTGGGACCTGCATCTACAATATATGGTTGTTGATGTCTTAGTACCTTATATTTCTCACCTTACCTCTTTCTTTTTCAAAATATATTAGGATGTGCAAGAAGCAGACAGACCAACAGAAGGGTTCTATATTCGATCCGGGATCACCATTATTCTGAAGAACTCGACAATCAAAGACGGCACTGTCATTTAGAAGCATCCGTCATCTTACAATGGAGATTTTCTTCATTCTGGAGATGAGTTTGGAATGGTTGACACAACAAGAGCTGGTATATAAATGTAGCATATGGCCACCACTCCAATGAAAGACAACATATCCGTGCATTTAGTCTATAATGATGATGAAGAAGCTGAAAGGTTAATTAGTAGTCTTCTTAGTATAACTTGCTTCATTGTAATAACACAAGAACGTGGCATCAATCCTCTTATGTATAAAATATAAGTTTGTGTGGTAGGAAAGGCCTAATAAGCATCAGTTTGATGGGTCACTTGTATGGAATAAATCAGAGGGCCATGAATGCTTCTTTGTTTTGTACAGGATAAGTTATACTGTTAGTGAAGAACACGTTGGAGGTTTTAGGCTTTGGTTAGTAATAATGAGAATGGTTCCATTGCTATGTAGTCATGTAATATATCATATATAGTTCTAGTACATTTCTACATGAGAAGCTCATATTCCATGGAAAACCATAGGCATGTCTTTTTTTCTTTTTTGGAATTACTAGTTAGACGGTATAATTCAATTGGCTTCAGTGGGAAAACGAGTAGTGATTCAAATAGCTCCTATTCTGTTTGGAACATGTATTTAAATTGGTTTTGAGATTGTTTAATGGATTTGAGGTTGAGTATGATCTTATGCAGCAAAACTGACATGATCAAATCAACTACTACAATTTTGTGAGAATGTGAGAATCATTTGGTGTAATTATTATAGTCATTTTGTAAAGGTTAGACAACCTGACATATTACACACCTCCACATTCCACTGATATGAATAGTTTAGTTTGTGTACTTATTATAGTCATTTTTGACATTTTAGACGCCATTGCTATGGCTTGCATTCTTACCTTTGACTTAAGCCTAGACATGGGGCTAATATTGCTGTAGTTGAGGGGAAGGGTCATTTAGTATAAGTGTGCTTCAAGTTGGATTTGGACATTGTGCACCTGATCATTGTGTTTGTGAAGAATCATTGCTCTTCTGTGATTATTGGTGCTGATTATTTTGAAGACATCTTGGTAATAGGTTGTTGGGGGTATTTTCTTGGAATTGAAGTTGCTTGTTCTACTAGAGTCGTCTTCTTTATTTCTCAGTAAAAATATGGACTTGATCTCTTGCATGCTACTAGAATGTTCAAAGGAGAAACCTCCTCCAAATGATTGTGCTCAATATGGATGATTGGTGTGGGCCACTTGAGCTTTGCATAAGCTTCGATTTTGGTCTCATGCCCTAAAATGAGCTAGTAAATGGGATGGACAGCATAGATAAGGCATATACATCACGGTGGGCCCCATGGAGCGTACTGAGTTACTCAAGAGGCAATCCACTTCTGTGAAATAAAATCCTCACCATTCATGAGGTAAAGGCTATAAAGACTCTTTTTCCTGAAAATCTCCGACTTAAGGTGAGTTGTAATTTCTATTTAAAATACTATTACGTACGTTGCCAAACTAATTTAAAAGAATTCATATGTAATCCTCTGCTGCACTGGGATTCTGGGAACATACACTATTGAACTTACTAACAATCCAAGCTGTGTAGATCTAGACCGTTCATTTGGCCTAGCCCACTCTTCATAGGCCGTTGAGAGGACTCACTAATTGAATGATCCTATCCATACGAACTTCAAACTATTTATTTTCATATAAAGGTTTGTGCTCCAAACCATGGATCGGATGGTTGGGATTACCCGACTCTTTATAACCTAACTAATCTAAAATGGGGCCAAACAAACGGAGCGTCCAAATGATGACTAGAAGTAGGAGCAATTTTGGCCGTTCATCTTGTATGCCATTTGATCATATGGTTAGATCCGTTCAATTGATTTGAGTTTTGCTTCTTGGCCTTTTGAAGAGTGTTCTGTCATATGGATGGCATGTTGTGACGGTGACCATCCAAAAAAATCAACCTGTTGAGTATTGTCCACTAGGCTGTATTTATCATGAATGTCCTATTGAATCTAACCGTTGGATTTTGTCCTGGGCAAGTTAACAGCAGCCGCACCTGATGAATGATCAGGAATCAATGGATAGGATCAATGGTACAAAAATATCAGTTCCCCGAAAACTCAAGAGCTAGCTAGAAATCAAGATAGATAAGATCAATGGATGGGATCCATGGCTTATAGGAATGGGAAGTTATTTGGTACTCTGGTGAATGTGACACTTGATACGCATGCACTCATAAGCTGTGCACTTGGCACATCTTAACTAAATGTAGACCCACTAAATTGTGTAAGTCACAGTCTCCAAGTCAGATGAATTGAAGAATCCTACTCTCTGCATCGGGACACTTGTTTGTTGAAATAGGATCATTGGCTGATAAAATACCGACCAGTCCGATAGTTGGATAATCAAACAAGTACAATCTGTGATTTTTGATACAACTAAACTGAGACCCATGAATATTGGATGGTTAAATCCAATTCATTTTGAATTAATTTGGGTCATGTATGCAATTTCTGATTGGATAACCATTGCACCCAAAATGGGACCTACCAGATCATGTCATCCTTACACGTTTTACACAGTATACACCATCCAAAGTGGGGCTCCCCTGATGAACGGTCCCGATGACAGGGGTAGGCCGACGAAATCGGATTGTTGTACTGAGTAAGCTCAGTAGGGGTTGTGCCCAAAATAAGCATATCCAATAATCAATAGGATCATACCGCAGGAAACAGTGGGGATAATGATCTCCACCGTTGAAACCTTGCTAGGTCCCACAGTGATGTTTATTTGTCATCCAACCTGTTCATAAGATCATAAAGACATGGACGACGAAGGGAAAACCCAAATATAAGCTTGATCTAAAACTTCCACAGCCCCCAAGAATATTATTCAACAGTAATGGTTCAATTCAACTGTTTCCGATGGTGTGGTCCATTTGAATATTGTATATTCTTAATTTTTGGGCTCAAGTCCTAAAATTACCAGATAGATATATGGATGGAGCGGATAAAATACATAAATCATGGTCAACCTCACAGAGTTTACTTAGTACACTAAGAAGAGCATAGTGAGTTCCTCACTACCCAATCCGCATATGGAACGCTCAAGTAAACCCTAACAAATAATAGGCATGGTTGCATTAAATGCATAAAGCATTAAATGGCCATTGTATTAAATGCTAGAGTCATTTGGGGTGCAGTTCATTTGAGTGTTGGATCAGCCTCATTTTCGCGTTCATGCCTTCAAATGACCTAAGATAGGGATGGACAGCTTGGATAAACAGATACATCACGGTGGGCCAGCCTAAAGGACTGCCCTTTCGAGAAAGGGGGGCGGCGGGGCGGTCCAGGTTTTTAGTATAGAAATTTAGTCATTACTTTTTCCCATTACATGGTCCACCGTAGATTTAAATATATCTCATTTTTTAAATCAAGCCTAAGTGCATGTTTGGTCAGGCACTGGATATTGTCTTAGTACGAAATATAGGAGCACTGGCAGCGTCACTGGCCAATCGGGTAGATAACCAAGCGATGACAACGACGTCCAATGTTGTCCTTAGGCCCACTGTGCGTTGTTTGTTTGCCCTTAATAAAACACAAATATCAGTTTGATAAACCATTGCTTGTGCAATTATATGTTGACCGTTTAAAATAGATTTTTCAATGGCTCACGAATCAATAGTCAGGATCATAATTTCACCTTGATTATTGCATCATAAGTCATCTAAGAGAATGGACGGCTGCGATCATTGAGCACCACTGCATGTGGGTAAATAGGCCAACATAAGCCCACGATATCCTGAGTCATAGGCAGAACGAACTTACTCCATTTGGTCACTTGTCTGTAAAAGGCTGTTATTTTCATGAAAGGTCGTGACCATGGAACCCGAAGCCCCTCACGTGAGGGGATGGGACACCTGTTAGTATACATGTCAGAAATCTAAGCCACTGATAAGGTAGAGCACAGGAGCGCATTAGGTACGGCCTGGCTTTCACCCAACACGGTGCGGCCCTGACCGTGTGGCCAACCTTGATCTACGTGTAGTATATCCACTCCGTCCATTCATTTGGAAGAAGTGGTGGTAAAACACCTACCATTAAAAACTTCCTAGGGTCTACAGTAATGTTTATTTTCCATCTAATCTGTTGATAAGGTCACACGAAATCTAGATGAAGGAAAAATAACAAATATAAGCTTGCTCCAAGACTTTTAGCCCATAAGAAGTTTTTATTAGTCAATCACCACCGCTTCCTCTAGTATAATCCACCTGAGATTTGGCAAAAACGGAAGAACAACAAGGATACACGACACATATATCAAGGTGGGCCCTATAGTCAAGGGCCCACCTTATTGTGCGAGGCCAGGGCCACACTTAATCTGCTCCCCGAAAGCTAGTGTGTGGACTTCCTAATAAAGACATGTAACAAATCCCAACCATTCATGAGATAGGTGTTAGAAATGTAAGAGTTTCTTGTATACAACGGAGGATAGAAGAAAACAATAACGAAACGATCAGATCTATCAGGTTCAAGGCTCGACTTGAATAGTCAATTTCTCAAAATAGATTTATTACCCTTTTTCTGAAAATTCCAACAAGTGCAAACGAAGGAAATCTACAAATTGTCTTCAGGATACAATGAACTCTCAATCCGATTTTCAACACAAAAATTCGCACATTTAAGTGTTGAACAGATTTCTAGTTTTGACGCCAATATGCCTTAAGACATTTAGAAAAAACTCAGCAAGAGATTAGATCGAGAGTAATTGCATAGAAGATGATATAATCTCAAGGATTAATTGCACAGAAGATGATATAATCTCAAAGTAAAGCCAAAAGGCAAGGGAACTTGTTGGATTGTGCATGAATTTAGTCCGCATTCTACTTCGCGAAGTAATGGTACTAAAGTGAAGGTGAGGAAGAATCTCAATTAAATTTTATTTTTTCTAATTTTGTTTCATAAGTAAATGAACACTGATGGGTTTTTTTTGACCCGTTGTCCTTTCGCAACTGGGATGCGGAAAGGAGTTTCCTAAAACTATAAAAAAGGGTCCCTAGGATTTTTCTATGTATGTTGTGTTGATGAGAAAAACACAAGAGGGCTATCAAAGGTGAGAGAGAGAGAGAGAAAGAGAGAGAGAAGCTTGTAGAAGGGAGGTTATGAACTTTATTGAGTCGTGGAGGTTTAGTCCTTCTGATCTACGATTAGAAATAAGGTCTTTATATCTCGAAAGCTCTCTCTCTCTCTCTACGTCCTCGTAAATTAGTGGTGAGATCTCTAATTTTCTTTATTCTTTCATTATTCATCCACTCTGCGTGAGTGAAGATTGAATGTTAGCTACATACATCCGATTGTTGATCTCTGACGAGGTCCCATGGTTTTACCTCTTTCGGGGTTTTCCACGTAAAATCTCTTGTGGTGTGTGATGATGCTTTGATTTATTTCATTGCTTTAATTATCTATAATTGCACGTTAGATCTAAGGTTCAGGCATCCTAACAAACACACCCTATAGAAACATTTCCTAGTAATCATAATGATGAAGTAACATCAAATTACAGTCACGTTGCTTTCAAATTAAAAGTAAATTACAAATTGGAGTCTAATGCCTCATTACAAACATTGAGGAAGGTAATTATGATTTGATCATCTCCACCTTATACAACAAATTATTGTAATTTAGTTTAATAGCTCTCCTTAACGCAGCACACATTCATTTGAATCATTCCAAAAATAATAATAATAATAATAATAAATAAATAAAATCTCGAACAATGCAAATAATATCCAGTGCCACTGATAAAATGGGATTCTCGAACAAAGCATGTGACTGTTTCCCACAATAAGAAATGGATGATAATAGATCATATTACCACACTCCTATGTTGAGAACCATTGTCAAGTCCTTAATTGAGATGTTTAATTGTTAAGAAAGCTTTTATTGAGTCAATTTAAGAAAATATTTAGTCAGGAATTCCTTGTTAGATTTATAGTCTTAATACGATTAGAAATAAGGTCTTCTCTTCTATACAAGGAAAGTAGGCTATTACTTACACATCATATACGAAAGCTCTCTCTCTCTCTCTCTCTCACTCTCACTTTTGAATAAATCAGTATTGTCTTCTAGTCTTTCTATCTTTTTGTCCTCTGATCTAGGCTTTTTTTTTTGTCTTAGTTTTCTTCTTTATAAATGTCAAGACTCTCCATTCACATAGTTTTGTTTATGTGATTTTCTACATCCTATTTTGGGGTGCATTTTGTATCATATTACCACACTTCTATGTTGAGAATCATTGTCAAGTTCTTAATTGAGATGATTAGTTATTAAAAAAGCTTTTATTGAGTCAATTTAAGAAAATAGTTAGTCAGGAATTCCTTGTTAGGTTTATGGTCTTAATAAGATAAGAAAATAAAGACTTTTCTTTTATACAAGAAAGGAAGGCTATTAATTACACATCATATACGAAAGCTCTCTCCGTCTCTTACTTTTGAATAAATTAGTATTGTCTTCTAGTCATTATATCTTTTTGTCCTCTAATCTAGGCTTTCTTCTTTTGTTTTAGTTTTTTTCTTTATAAATGCCAAGACTCTCCATTCTCATAGTGTTGTTTATGTGATTTTCTACATCCTATTTTGGGTGTATTTTGTAGATTAGCTACTACATTTGGCACATCCCGCTATTCAAAATTTATGGGATGCTCCTATAAGATACACGTAGAAATAAATGTGCATGGGCTGGTTCGTATCCATTTCAATTTCATTTTGGAGTATTACCCAAACAAGACCTTGGTTTTTTAAACATTAATGGAGGATATATGTGCGTATGATTCTTCTTATGTTGTCATTATCTTAAATTTCCTTTTAAGATATGCATTAAGTTAAAGGCGGCAACAACTTCATTAGTTTTTATAGTTTGAGACATCTTTTCCAATTAAATATAGATTGGTCAATAGTTCTTTAGCATATTATTGTGAGAAGGAAATTGATATTATTAGAGCATGTTATTGAATAGGTTTACAGTCTATTGACTGTATTAATCATAATGATTCTATAATACTTGATTATTTTCAAATTTTCACAGTTAAAATTTGCATTTATGGCCTTTGTCTTTTCGTAGCACATTTTGTAGATGAAAGCATTTAGTACATCTAATAATCAGATTTTGCAGATGTATCAAATAACTCATTCTTTACTTTGTTTGCTCATCTTTGCTTGCATCTTTTGTTTCTCCTTACAGTTTGATCACTATGTTATATGTAGAATTAAGTCACCCTCTCATTATCACACTGAAGACATGATCAGGGAATATTTGACATTACCAAAAGAAACAGCAATAACTAGTAATAGCAATGAGGTTATAAGGGAAAATGAAGATATCTCAAGAAGCTTCATTGATGAGAACTACCAACCACCGGTGCCTTCACTGCATCAATCAGACAACCTTTATAATTCTACTACAACTATGACTAGTGAAGGGACATGACATTCGTCGATGATGGCGGTTGAACAAGGCATCACAGGAGATGGCCTTTGGGCTTCTTCACACGAGATAACTCCATCGAACGTAGCTCATGATGATGAAACCAAATCAATGGCAATTAGCAACAACGTTGTGATTCTTTTACATGGGGTAAAAAGCAGATATCCTTGAAGACTTAATGACTTTGGACTATCAAATACATTATTCACCACTGCAATGAAAAGGAGAAGATACCCAAGAAGATTATCCATCATTGTATCAATCAAACATGGGTTGAGGCAATTAAGACAATGTCATGTCGATTATCTCTTTAGATAATCGGACTATTAATGATATCGACAGAGGTGGGAACCGTGGTCACGATGGCTACCGTGGCAGAGGACATGGTGGTCGTTTCACATCCCATGATCAGGGTCCATCAAACTTAAGTTATATGTCAGGTATACTTTAAAACAGGACATACTACCAGAAAGTGCTATTACCATTATAATCTTTCTTATCAGGACCAATAAACTCCCAAAAATCAGGCACAAGCCATGGTTGCTGCACACTATCAACATACTGTTAATGAATGACATCCCAACACAGGAGCTACCCATCATCTCACCAATGATGTAAACAATATTCATCTTCAAAATGAAGACTATGGCAGTCAAGATCATATCCAGGTGGCTAATGGTGTAGGTTTAAAAATTGTCCAAAGTGGAACTTTCATTCTCTCATCTCCTTTCAGTATGGCATTGACGATGAGTTTTATTGCGTCACTCGGTGGAATCCCAAGGATATGGCAGGATCTCGTATAGACTGCTAAGTGGGTCCAGTTTTTTTAGAAAACAAATGAAGGAGAATCAGAAATTCCATGTGGCGGGTTTAAGAAGACATTTTATTTCTCTGAGGTAAAGCCAGAAGGCAAGCGAACTCGTTGGATTGTGCATGACTTTAGTCTACATTCTATTTCATGAAGTAATGGTACTAAAGTGAAGGTGAGGGGGAATCTCAATTAAATTTTATTTTTTATAATTTTATTTCATGAGTAAATAAATACACCTTATAGAAATATTTCCTAGTAATCATAGTGAGGAAGTAGCATCAAATTGCAGTCACGTTGCTTTCAAATTGAAAGTAGATTGCAAATTAGATTCTAATGCCTCATTACAAACATTGGGGAAGGTAGTTATGATTTAATCATCTCCACTTTATACAACAAATTATTGTAATTCAGTTCAATAGTTCTCCCTAATGCAGCACATATTCATCTTAATCATTCCAAAAAAAAAAAAAAAAAAAAACTCGAACAATACAAATGATATTTAAAGCCACTGATAAAATGAGATTCTTGAACAGAGCATGTAACTGTTTCCCACAATAAGAAATGGATGATAATAAATCATATTACGACACTCCTATGTTGAGAATCATTGTCAAGTCTTTAATTGAGATGCTTAGTTGTTAAAAAAGCTTTTATTGAGTCAATTTAAGAAAGTAGTTAGTCAGGAATTCCTTATTAGATTTATGGTCTTAATAGGATTAGAAATAAGGACTTCTCTTTTATATAAGAAAGGAAGGCTTTTACTTACACATCATATTCGAAAGCTCTCTCTCTTTCTTTTACTTTTGAATAAATTAGTATTGTCTTCTAGTCATTCTATCTTCTTGTCCTCTGATCTAAGCTTTTTTCTTTTGTCTTAGTTTTCTTCTTTATAAATGCCAAGACTCTCCATTCATATAGTGTTGTTTATGTGATTTTCTACATTCTATTTTGGGGTGTATTTTGTAGATTAGTTAGTACATTTGGTACATCCCGCCATTCAAAATTTATGGGATGCTCTTACAAGATCCACGTAGAAATAAATGTACATGTGCTTGTTTGTATCCATTTTAATTTCATTTTGGAGTATTACCCAAACAAGACCTTGGTTTCTTAAACATTAATGGAGGATAGATGTGTGTATGATCCTTCTTATGTTGTCATTCTCTTAAATTTCCTTTCAAGATATGCATCAAGTTAAAGGCGGCAACAGCTTCATCGGTTTTTATAGTTTGAGACATCTTTTCCAGTTAAATATAGATTGTTCAATAGTTTGTTAGCATGTTATTGTGGGAAGGAAATTGAAATTATTAGAGCATGTTTTTGAATAGGTTTATAGTCTATTGATTGTATTAATCATAATGATTCTGTAATACCTGATTGTTTTCAAATTTTCAAAGTTAATATTTGCATTTATGGCTTTGTCTTTTCGTAGCACATTTTGTAGATGAAAGCATTTGGTACATCTAATAATCAGATTTTGCAGATGTATCAAATAATTGTTTCTTTACTTTGCTTACTCATTTTTGCTTGTATCTTTTGTTTCTGCTTACAGTTTGATCACTATATTATATGTAGAATTAAGTCACCCTCTCATGATCTCACTGAAGACATGATTAGGGAATATTTGACATTGCCAGAAGAAACAGTAACTATTAGTAATAGCAATGAGGTTATAAGGAGAAATGAAGATATCTCAAGAGGCTTCATGGATGAGAACTATCAACCACCGGTGCCTTTACTGCATCAATCAAACAACCTTTATAATTCTACTACAACTATGACTAGTGAAGGGACATGGCATTCGTCGATGATGGCGGTTGAACAAGGCATCACAGGATATTGCCTTTGGGCTTTTTCACATGAGATAACTCCATCGAACGTAGCTCATGATGATGAAACCAAATCAACGGCAATTAGCAATAACGTTGTGATTCTTTTACATAGGGTAAAAAGAAGATATCCTTGAAGACTTAATGACTTTGGACTATCAAACACATTATTCACCACTGCAATGGAAAGGAGAAGATACCCGGGAAGATTATCCATCATTGTATCAATCAAACATAGGTTGGGGCAATTAAGATAATGTCCTATCGATTATCTCTTCAGATAATCGGACTATTAATGACATCAATAGAGGTGGCTACCGTGGTCGCGGTGGCTACCATGGCAGAGGACGTGGTGGTCGCATCACCTCCCATGATATGGGTCCATCAAACTCAGTTATATGTCAGGTATACTTCAAAACAAGACATACTATCAGAAAGTGTTATCACCGTTTTAATCTTTCTTATCATGACCAACAAACTCCCAAAAATCAGGCACAAGCCATGGTTGCTGCGCACTATCAACATACTGTTAATGAATGACATCCCAACACAGGAGCTACCCATCATCTCACCAATGATATAAACAATATTCATCTTCAAAATGAAGACTATGGCAGTCAAGATCATATCCAGGTGGCTAACGGTGCAGGTATAAAAATTATCCAAAGTGAAACTTCCATTCTCTCATCTCCTTCCAGTATGGCATTGACGATGAGTTTTATTGCTTCACCCGGTGGAAGCCCAAGGATAGGGCAAGATCTCGTATAGACTGCCAAGTGGGTCCAATTTTTTGGAAAACAAATGAAGAAGAATCAGAAACTCCATGTGGCGAGTTTAAGAAAACATTTTCTTTCTTTGAGGTAAAGCCAGAAGGCAAGGGAACTCGTTGGATTGTGCAAGTCAGAAATAGCAACAACTAGTATTAGCAATGAGGTTATAAAGAGAAATGAAGATATCTCAAGAGGCTTCATGTATGAGAACTACCAACCACCAGTGCCTTCACTGCATCAATCAGACAACCTTTATAATTCCACTACAGCTATGGCCGTAGAAGAAGATTTCTATAAAAGCTTAAAGGAGTGGAATTACCAACAACCTTATTCATCAACTTAATGGGAAGAAGTAGATAGCTGGGGAGAAATGAGTTTTTCGGCCTAACCATATCAACAATATCTGCATTAATCAAAGATGCTTTGGGGCAATGAAGATCATGTCCTGTCAATTATCTCTTCAATGAGATTAATCAAACATATTGCTTTGGGGACTTCAATGAGATCACATTGGATGTGCGGGATTACCTCTTCAACTACCAAAAAAAAAAAAAAAAAATCTCTTTTGATCGTCTGTTGGTTTTCCTTAGGAATTTTACAATAACTGCATTAATCAAACATGCTATGGGGCAATGAAGATCATGTCCTATCAATTATATCTTCAATGAGATTAATCAAGCATATTGCTTTGGGGACTTCAATGAGATCACATTGGACGTGTGGGATTACCCTTTCAACTAAAAAAAAAAAAAAACTATTTTGATCGTCTGTTGGTTTTCCTTAGGAATTTTACATTAGCATTTGTAAAATTAGAATTGCGAACTAATGGATCCGATCAATCCATGCATATATAGAGAAGATTTGAGAACTGAATAAGAAATGCATACCTGAATGAGAAGTTATTTCTCCACTTAATGTTGATGACAATTTTGTACTTGAATATTCCCAACCTTTTCACTTTTTTTTTTTTGGAAACTGCAATGAGACTTGAGTTTTATATACATATAGGTGAGGAGACTAACACCTATATTTATAGAAAAGATGGTTAGAATAGTTTAAACCAGATAACTGCTATCCCTCCGAGAGTCTCCACACTACAAAAGACCAAGTTTCACTGAAATACTCTAGAATACATGTCTATCTAAAGCACTCTAAATATGTAGCAGAGTCCAAGCAGACCACCCTTTACATATATAAACCGATCAGAATTATTGTGGGGGCCACTAGTTCCAAACCATTAATGATCACATGGTGCCAACCTGATAGAATTCTTACAACATCATGCCAAGTGTTGGATATATATTGTGCAAAACAACACGGCCAAGGTGCGTCCTCATAGGCCCCAACAGATACCATAAATAGGAATAACCATGCATGTATAGTTATCAACATGGCTCCTTGATGCTCCTTAATCGTGGGAGTTACATGCATGTGTAGTCATGAACATGCCTCCTCGATGCTCATTCATGGTAAGAGTTACATGCATGTGTAGCTATTAACATGGCTCCTTAATGGTCTTTCATTGTAGGAGTGTTATGCATGTGTAACCATTAACATGGCTCCCTGACACTACAGCTCAGATGTCCCATGCTCGGCAAAGCTCCTAAACTAATAAGAAAGAAGCAAAGAGGAAGGGGGATGTAGAGAAACAAAACAATAGCTCAGCCTAAACCCCAAAGGCTGTGTTTGGCTGCAGCAAATATCATGATATTTTGTACCAAATTAGACTGTACCTATGAAATTTCATGATATTTAGTGCACCCAGACAGCACCCAGAACACAAAATATTTTGATTCCACACAGATGTTTAAATACATACCAGGCCATCTTAGTTCACATTTTCTGGCCACAATGACATTGGGTGTTTGGTCTAGAGATGCCATACAACATCTGAAGGCAAAAACCTTCAAATATATTGCAGTATTCGCCAACACACCCTTTCCAACTTTCATTATCCTTCTCCCTTGGATGAACAACGTCCATCTCAAAGAGGAAGGAGTACAAAAAAAAAAAAAAAAAAAAAAAAAAAAAAACCTCCCTACAATCTCACTAGGCAGCTCTTAGTTCAATCTAATAGCTTTCTTCGCCTCTCAGTTCCCACCAGCCCTCCCTTTGTTTCTAGCAAGCCACTGGGCCCTTCTAATGGCCCTTGCCTGCTTCAATTTCTCAATATTCCTAAGCCTGGCGTACATCCTTCTAAGCTGATAAAGCTTACGAGACTCTCGAGCGATCATCCTAGCGGTCGAGGAGTTCTCGTTCATGATAATTTCATACCCTTCTCTAAAAGACTCCATTCCTTGTGTTAGTAGTTGCCAGAAGAGGCCCCCCGCAGCTGCACCTCCACTTCTAGCCGATGCATAGATCTTGTAATAGACTGTTGAATAGCAAGTCCCTTTGGTAGTTGGTGAAGCCGGGGTCTTTCAGTGATTTTCCGAATTCAGTGAGAAGTAACGGCTTTCGGAGGACGTTTTGAGCATCTCGGATGTGGGTGTCAAGCCATTTGTTCAGGAATGAAAGTTGGGTTTGATCATTTGAATTGGATAACCTGCTCATGGATTACACACCCTGTTGGCTATATTAGCCAGAGTTTATCTTGGCTTTACAAAGCCTTGGGTTTGAACTCACTGGACTCGTAGAGGAGAAGAGAAACTTTGTAATTCTTATATTGCTTACAAGCTTACTGACTTAGTTACAAACGGACTACAAGAGCTCCCTTATATAGACTTTTCCCACCAATGTGAAAAGACACAAATACCCATCTAAAATACACTACAGGGGCATAATATTAACTACTACAACAAATATCAAAAGAAATATTAAAGTTTCTGTTTTTTCAAGGCATCTGGAACTGAACCGTCACATGGAGGAGAGCAACTTGTTGCTGGAAGCTTCTTCCATCATTAATGGTCCTTGAGAATCCAGCAAACAGTGGGAAGATGCATTGGTTTTGGTTTGGACTTCCAACACTCCCCTTCAAACCAAAACCGGCTTCATTTCGAGCATTGTTCTTAGTTGTTTAAATGCATCTGTCGGTAATGCCTTTGTGAAAATATCCGCCACCTGTTCTGTAGTATGACAATACTCTGATTTTATCGTTTTCTGCTTCACATGATCTCTCAGAAAATAGTATCGGGTATCAATGTGTTTGCTTCTTCCATGCTGCACTGGATTTTTGGCTAGTTCGATTGCCGACTTGTTATCCACATATATGACTGTGGATCCTTCCTGTGGATGCTTCAGTTCCTTTAGTAGGTTTCTCAACCAAATTCCTTCACAAACAAATGGACGATCTTTCACGTACTCGCTTCACATGTGGACAAAGGCGACCACACTCGCTTCTTCGAATTTCATGTGAAAGCAAATGTTCCGAGATAGAATACATAGCCAAGTGGTGTTTTTCTTTCATCTTGGTCACCTCCCCAATTACTATCCGAGTATCCATACGATTGCTTCATCATCGTATGGATAGAATGACCAAATTCCATTGTTCCTTTGATGTACCCGAGGATTCTTTTTGCTGCTAGCCAATGTGATTCTTTGGTGCTTCCATGTACCTACTTAGAAGCCCAACACTGTAGACGATATCCGGCCTTGTGATTGTGAGATATCTTAGGCTTCCAATCAGACTCTTGAACATAGTCGAATCAACGCTTCTTCCTTCTCCGTCCTTTGTCAGTTTTAAGCCCGTTGCTACAGGTGTGTTTACGGCATTGCAATTGGCCATCTTGAACTTTTCAAGCAATTCCTTGGCATACTTCTTCTGAGATATATAGATGCCACCATGTTGTTGCTTCACTTTAATGCCCAGAAAAAAGGACATGAGACCTCCGTCGGTCATCTCGAACTCCTTAAACATAGCCTTCTTGAATTCATCAAACATTGATCGGCTGTTTCCTGTAAACAGCAAATCATCAACATATAGGCATGCTATAAGTATATCGCCATGAGCATTCTTCTTGATGTAAACTGCATGCTATATGGACATTGGGTGAAGCCGTTCTCTTGAAGATAGTTGTCGATGCGTGCATTCCAAGCACGTGGAGCTTGCTTCAACCCATAGAGGGCTTTCTTCAATCGATACACCTTGTGTTCCTCCCCTCGCATAACAAAGCCTTCAGGTTTGTCAACATACACCTCTTCTTCCAGGATTCCATTCAGGAATGCAGATTTCACATCCAGTTGGTAGATCATCCAACTGTGATGGGCTGCAAGGGAGATAATCATCCTCACAGTGTCAAGGCGAGCAACCGGAGCGAAGACTTCTTCATAGTCCACCCCATACTTTTGTTTATAGCCCTTTGCTACGAGCCTTGCCTTGTAGCGATCAATCTCGCCATCAGCATTTCGCTTGATCTTGTACACCCATTTGACGCCAATAGTTTTCTGGCCATTAGGAAGCGTAGTCAACTCCCATGTGTCATTTTTCTCAATGGCATAAATTTCTTCTTTCATAGCAATTCTCCAACATTCTTCTTTTATAGCCTCCTGAAATGTCAGAGGCTCATGATCTGCATACAGGTAGAAAAGATTGACCTCTTCAGTTTGCTCATAAATGTCGCTTAAGCTTTTCATTTTTATGGGTGCCATGGGTGAGGATGAGCTGGTTGAATTTTGACTTGGAGTGCTTTCAGGAGTGATGGACTGCACTCCTGGACTTCTGTGAATCGATGATGCGGCCGAAGAAGGTGTTGCGGGCGTTTGCTCTTGACGGTCATGCCTTTCTTCATGTTCTTCAGTTTTGACTAGAATATCTTTGGTCGATTCTTCATTGTTCCATTTTCAAGCTTCTTCCTCACTAAAGACCACATCTCTACTCACCACTACTTTATTGGTTAGTGGATTGTAGAGCTTGTAAGCTTTAGATGCTTCACTGTAGCCGATGAAGATGCATTTTTCGCCACGATCATCAAGCTTCCTTCTTCTTGCTTCTGGAACTTGAGCGTAGGCAACACACCCAAAGATCTTTAGGTGCGCCACGCTCGGTTTGTAGCCACTCCATGCTTCCTGTGGTGTCATGTTTCTGACGCTCTTGGTTGGACACCGATTGAGCAAGTAGGCGACATGCACCGCCTCCTGCCCGAGCTCTTTGGCAGGCCTTTTTCCTTCAACATGGTCCTTGTCATGTCGAGGATGGTGCGGTTCTTCCGTTCTACAATTCCATTCTGTTGTGGCGTGTAAGCTGCAGTATGTTGTTGCTTAATGCCATGTTCCCTGCAAAAATCTCGAAATGCATTTGAGGTGTACTCTCCACCTCTGTCAGATCTAAGTACTTTAATTTTGTGACCACTTTCAACTTCAACACGAGCTTTGAACATTTTAAAGATAGTGAAAGCGGAAGATTTTTCTTTGATGCAATACACCCAAAGTCTTCTGCTGAAATCATCAATGAAGGTAATAAAATATTTATTACCTCCAAGAGAGGGTGTTTCAAGTGGTCCGCAAATATCAGTGTGAACCAACTGAAGTGGTTCCTTTGCTCTTCTGGACACTCCACTTGGGAAGGAGTTCCTTTGTTGCTTGCCGAGTGTGCACGCCTCACACACATGTTCTGGAGCTTCAATAGCCGAGCAAGTCATGCACCATGCTTGATGAGGATAAGAGTTTAAGGCCACTGAAATGGAGATGCCCAAAACGAAGATGCCATCTCCATGAATCATTCTTCACGAGTCCATAAAAACACTTCTCAGCCTTTGTGTTGATATGGAGCGGAAACATGCGATTCTTCGCCATTTGAACTTGAGCCACAAGTCTCCTGTGAGCATCTCTTATGGAGAGAGAATGATTCTCCATGTGTATGACATACCCCTTCTTAAGGAGTTGGCCGATACTGAGGATATTATTTTTCATGTTTGGTACGTAATACACGTTAGAGATGTAATTTGGCTCACCATTCTTCTGATAGATTTTAACTTTTCCTTTGCCAATCACGGGTACCTTTGATGACTCGCCAAAACTCACGTCGCCACGAACTCCTTCTGTGAGTTTCACGAACAGTTCTTTGTTACCACTCATGTGGTTACTTGCACCCGTGTCAAGATATCACACATCTGGCTGTTCACATGCCTTTTCTTGTGCGAGGAGGAGTGTGGAGACTTCTTGTTCATGGTGTGATGCTTCAGCATAGTTGGATCGTTCATTTTGATCCACTTTGCTCCAACACTCAGAGGCATAATGGCCGAATTTTTTACAATTGTGGCATTGAACATTCTTTGTGTTTCCACGACCACGTGTGAATCGGCCTCTACCATTTCCTCTTCCACAAAAACTGGTAAACTTTTGTTGATTTTGTTGATGGCTTGGATGATATCCACACCCTCTGCCTCTTGCACGATTGCTAGTGTCACGGCCGCCTCGTTGTGTATGACCATTCTTTTGTTTATTTAGAGTCAACTTAGACTCTAAGGCATGTTCAAGCGTTGAACCAGCATTCTTTTGCATTCGTTGCTCATGCACTTGCAATGATCCCATCAGTTCTTCAATGGACAGTTTTTCAAGGTCCTTTGATTCTTCGATCGCCACAACCACATGCTCAAACTTGGTTGTGAGAGATCTCAGTGCCTTTTCAATGACACGTATGTCTTCAACTTTTTCACCATTTCTTTTTAAATTGTTAATAATAACAATTAGACGTGAGAAGTAGTCAGAGATGCTTTCACCTTCCTTCGTGTGCGCCGCTTCAAACTCGGCTCTTAGTGTTTGAAGACGAACCCGCTTCACTCGATCAACACCCTTGAAGATGGTGCCAAGAGTATCCCAAGCTTGCTTGCTTGATGTCGCTTCGGCAATCTTTTCAAAGGTTAATTCATCCAACCCTTGATAGAGGAGGAATAAAGCCTTATTATCTTTCTTCCTTTGATTTTTTAGAGCCGTCTTTTCTTCATTGGTGAAGGCGGTTTCTTCCTCCATAGTGGGTTCTACATACCCATCAGTGACAATCTCCCATAATTCTTGCGACCCGAACAACGCTTTCATTTGGATGCACCACCTTTTATAGTTGTCCTTAAACAATGTAGGAACTTGTGGCTAGATTGAGTTGGCCATCTTTTCTATTTTCAAGGAAGGAATAACTGGTTTTTTTTTTAATGAAGGGAGAGAAGGATGGAATAGAAGATCTGGTTTTTTTTTTTTTTTTTTTTTTTAAAAAAAAAAAAATTTATAATCAGATTTTTTAGCTGAAAAAAAAATTCTACGATCTGATTTTTTTTTAAACAGAATTTTTGGCTGAAAAAACAAAACTGCTGAAATAGCTTTTTCTTTCTTTGGCTGGGAAAAAACAAAAAACCGCTGGCAACTTCACGCAGCAAAAGACATGTGCTTTGCAAACAGATTTTTCTTCAGAGAAATCTGTACTTGGCTGGTAAAAACTGAAAACTTCTTCTAGAAACTGTACTAGGCTCTACGATCTGAATTTTTTCTTGACTGTAAAACTGCTGCAATCTGATTTTTTCTCTGAAAAACTGCTGACAACTCCAACCAGGGAACAAAAACAAACTTTTCTTAAACAGATTTTTTTTCAGAAAAATCTGTAGTTCGCTGGAAAAACTGCTGGAAAAACTCCCTGTAGGAGAAGAACCTGGCTCTGATACCAGTTTGTTGGCTATATTAGCCAGAGTTTATCTTGGCTTTACAAAGCCTTGGGTTTGAACTCACTGGACTCGTAGAGGAGAAGAGAAATTTTGTAATTCTTATATTGCTTACAAGCTTACTGACTTAGTTACAAACGGACTACAAGAGCTCCCTTATATAGACTTTTCCCACCAATGTGAAAAGACACAAATACCCATCTAAAATACACTACAGGGGCATAATATTAACTACTACAACAAATATCAAAAGAAATATTAAAGTTTCTGTTTTTTCAAGGCATCTGGAACTGAACCGTCACATGGAGGAGAGCAACTGGTTGCTGGAAGCTTCTTCCATCATTAATGGTCCTTGAGAATCCAGCAAACAGTGGGAAGATGCATTGGTTTTGGTTTGGACTTCCAACACACCCAGTTCAAGAGAAACAGAAAAGGTTTTCAGTACTAAGAAGGTTGATATCACTGTTTTGAAATTGGGTGCGCAAAAGCTTGCTGAGTTGATATTCTGGTCGATTTAAGCGGACCCAAATACTCAGTTTTGAATAATTGGAAAACTCAATTGGGTTCTCAAAAATCTCTACTAAGTTGAAAAACTCAATCAAGTAATTGAAAAGTCTATCTTCACCATCAGCTTTTAAACTCAAAAACTCAGTCTAGTCCAATGCCGAGTTAAAATTCAAATGAGACACAATCCTTACCGAAGTCCAAGTCTTTTTTCTTGAGTTTCTCAACCTTGGGGCATTGACAATTCATTCACAGGAGAGTGATGGCACAAGAGCAGTGGTTCAAGATAGACTTTGAGATAGTCTGCCCACTTATGCATACATGCACTGAATACATAATGAGAAATGCTCCAGTACTCTCAATGCACTGCAAGTTACAGTGCTCCTGGTTGCATTGGGAAACTTAGTCCAATCCATTGATCTAGACTGCTCATTAGGTCCCCCACAGATTTCATTGGCTAGCATGCAAATATAATGCCGATCTATGTTAACCATTTGATCAATGGACTTGATACAAATGGTCAAGACCATTTACACAAAAATAGGTTCAATCACCGAATTAATCCATCTATTGTTAGAGTGCATCATGGATTGCTTATGATTCTAAAGAATGACATTCGTTAGGCAATCACAACCATCCCGTCCATGGATAGGAAAAAGGATGGCTACAGAAAAAATGCCAAATCAAGGATGGATTGGATCATCTAATCGGTGCAGTTTTTGCATGGTACCCCCGGAACTGTGTTCAGACTTAATGGACAGTTCAGATCGATCAATGGAACTGTCTGAGAAAATCGATGCAACTAAGGGCACTACAACTTACGGTGCTTAGAGAGTATTAGAGCATTTCTCACACACCTTAAATCCTCGTGTGGACACATGCATTCACATGTCCACCTAGACAACAGTGGCTGTCATGTTCCTCTTCTCAACCGATAAGCAACTTGATTTTGGTTCACATCGCAGGTATGTACAAGATCCTAACCAATGATCAGTTAGCCAATTTGATGGGCCACACCCAGAAGGTAAAAAAGTCACATCAATCTAACAATAGACTTCAAGTAAATCGAAATTCCTCTAATATTCTTTCCTTCGTAAGAAACTTTCCAATCCAAGTGAGTCACTGATAAGGATCTCTGAATATGCATAGATGCATTTATTAGTAGCACATTCATCAATTGATGCACCTAATGCACCTAATGTATATTGTTATACAAACCATGATAATTCCTTTCCTTTGTGGTTAGATTGTTACCATTGATCTGGATATGAGTGGACCGTTGCAAAATCAATGCCGGGGATCCAATTGTTTGAGATGAAATCAGTTCCCACTTGAAAACGTGGATTGTAGCGTTTCCTTTGTGGTGATGATTCTCCATAAAACCCTTCCAGACCAGCTTCTAGCAAGTGATTTCTATCCATGGATTTCAAATAAGCAGCCATTTCTGTAATCCATGCCTATCAAACAAGCACCAATAATAAAATTCAGCAAGAAATTACATACAAAATAAACTACCAAAGAGAATTATAACATTTTGTCAAGAAACTCATTTTCTACATGTTATTAGAAAGAGTATTTTCTATTTTGCTACATTTTCTCTATTTTATTCGGTGCTCCCTCAGCACACCATATCATTGTATATTCTACTATTAATAAAAGAAGTTATGGATGCCGTTTTCTACCTAACATGTCATTTTCCCAAAATCCCTCTCTACAATGTGGTATCCATCTGGCATCTCCCCCAGAACATTTTAGCAAGGACCCATGTTAATATGTAGACTATGGATTGACAACTCTTATGGGTCAACTCGGTCTTGGTCAAGTCTAATAAGCACTGCAAATCAGTATTGAGAATAGAGGGTAACTCAACCCAACTCATTTGAGTCATGACTTGACTCAGAAATGAATAAGTCAGTCTGAGTCACCAAGTTGAAAAACCATGATGTAGAAAGATCGGAGCATCAACCAACATTGTATGAACTGGGATCCAGTTCCATAGCTCGGTGATAGACAAACTCTGTTTCAACACTAAGATCATGGGATTGAGTGCCCATGTAGTGTGGGTGTGGGCGTGTGTTAAAGGAAAAATGTGGTGTAGGTGTGGGTGTGATTGTGATTGTGTGTTAAAGGGAAAAAAAATCATATGAACTGTAACCCATGGTGTTAGATGCCTTACCATTAGGGTGACAAAAAGGCCAGGCCAGAACCAAGCATGTCCAAGTCCAGACCATGAGGTAAGGATATGAGTCCAAGCCAACCCAGCCCATGAGCTGTGGAACTGGTCTCGGAATGTGTTGGGCCCACAATCCAAATATTCAGCCCCATGCTGTTAAACAAATATCAAGCCTCTAAGAAGAGATGCATACAAGTTCTCATCCATCTAACTATCAGGCCTAAAACTTATGTTTGGGTCCAACCCACAGACTTTGAGGCTCAGCCTAAACCAGTCCAAGGTGGGCTGGACTCAGATCACACCAGTCCAGCCTATACACCACTCTACTTTCATGTGGAAAATGTCAGATTTTCCATCAGCATGGTAGCATGGGTGTGATGCACACGGATGGACAATGATCAAAAGTGAGCGGTGACTCCTATTTACTAGGGGTGCACACAGGTCGGTTCGGTCCGGTTCTAGGGTGAAACCGGAACCAATCCGTTCCCAACAGTTCTACGATATTCAGAAACGAAACCAGACCATTAGCACCCTAGAACCGAACCAGAACCAGACCGTTAAAACCAGTTCGATTCTACGGTTCTGGGGTTTTTATAATCCAGTCCAATTTCATGTTTTATTTTATAATCTTGCCCATGTTCATTCGTATTGTGATCCATTTGATGAATGGTTTAGATATTGTATAAGGTGTGCTAAAATACATTTATGGAAACAATCAAATGGTGCATTGTAAACCATAAATCATGAATCAAATATGGAAACAATCAAAGGGTTCCTAGTTCAGTTCCAAGTTCGGTTCCATGGTTTGGTTCCGCGGTTCAAATCCATGGTTCGGTTCTACGGATCGGTTCATGGTTCGATTCGGTTCTACATACCTCCAAACCAAGAACCGAACCGATGTAATCGGTTCTTTGATTTTTGGAACTGAAACCGGAACCAGTGCACTCTAAAACCGGGCCAAACCAGACCGTTTGGTCCGTTCCGGTCCGGTTCCACGGTTCTACTGATTCGATGTCTTTGTAACGTCCGTCCAACCAAAGACAAGATATCTGGGCGTCCACGTCGGATTTGCCGCAGGACCATCCGTTTAAGCTGCTCGGGTGAGGTACCACCAGTAATAAAAGGATTAAACTAGGATCAACCCGTTAGAACAGACTAGGCTGGCCATGATGGAACCTGGCGTGGCCCGCCAAGCCTGATGGCCGTGTGCATTTGTCAATAGCCCGTGTGGGCCACCTAGTGATCGAGGATGGTCAGAAAAATCTACAATTTTCGGAAATCATATATCACACTGGGCTTGTGGACCTTCGCGGATGGCGGACCCAGTGGACACCCCGAACTGGGATCTGGCACTAGCCGAATGCATCCCACCAATGCCAAAAAGAAATTGGAACCTGGCACTTACAAATGAAACCGGGATTCCGGGCGATCCAGCCGTCGGATTTCCTCCAAATTTTGTGGTGGTGGTTTAAAATATTTTTCTACGCCCGTCCACCAAATCTGGGACCTGATCGTGGAACGGTGACCGTTGATCGCAAATCGGACCCGTACGACCAAACCGCGCATCCGTTTGTCTCCAAATTTTGCAAGGTCCTTCATCGGGCCATGGAGCACTTACCCTACAAATTTCATGACCAGAGGGCCGCTAGAACTGCCCAAAGCACCAGATCAGCCCCCACGGGGCTATTTTTGGGACGAAAGTGCCTGCTCAGATCATATATCCGTTCATCCGTTCGCCCTCAATTTTTGCATGGACCCTAGTTGGGTCATAAGACACCTCCACGCCGAATTTGGTGGCCTGTGGAGTGTTAGGGCCACCTCAACACCAATAGGTGTCCCATAAGTCTATTTTAGGAAGACTTGGGAGCTTGGGGCCAAAGGACCCAACTCTAGGGAAATAAGCCCTAACCCTCTTCTCATAAACCCCTCACTCTCTCAACAACAACCCTCTCTCCCTCCTATCTCTCCCTTCAACTCTCAACAACCCATCCCTTTTCCTTCTTGATTTCCCCAATCTCCAACAATCAATCTCTCCTTCAACATCCTCACCACCTTACAACAACAAGGCCCTCCCTTGTAGCTTCCACCCTTCTCCAAAGACCAAGGAAAGTGAAGAAGGAAGGAAGAGAAGGCAAGGAGGTTGTGGTGGACCCTAAACCGAGTTGGGGCTCAAGAGAACCGATCCTTCAACACTCTATCCCTTCCGAAAAGGGAAACTCTCCACCGCCACTCCGAAATTCGTTTGTGGGCCACCTTGGTAAGATCCCTCACTATTTTTCTTGAAATCCTTGTCTTGAAGGAGAAATGGGGTAGATTCCTCTCATGCTTGAATCGTTTTAGGGACTCCGGCCGGCCAACCTTCGAAACCCTCGCCTTTAGGTCATTTCCGAGCCTCCGCCGAAATTAAGGTGCGGACTATTGCTCTTAGGTGGCCTAGCACCAATTTTAGCGTGGATGTAATGATTTTGAGTGCTTGGATGTCATGTTTGGAATTCTAGAGAGAACCTTAGGGATTTTCATGATTGGTTGGATTTGTTAGAATATGCATGCTTAATTTCCAAATGTGATATGCATTGTGCCTTCTCATAATATGAGGTTGGATGATAACATGCTTGTGGTTGTGATTCATTTCCCTCATGTGTGATGCTTCATTGTATGTGTGATTATTTGCTGGGATGCTCATGATTTTCAAGATAGAGAAAGTGAAAACTTCCTCACCCAACTCACACACTCACATGCACTTTAATTCTACGATGATACTTGCTAGCTTGTTAAAGGTATTTGATTTGTATGATTGGACTGCATGAGAATGTGATATGGATGTGATGAATGATAACATGAGTCGTGGCATGTGGTAGTTCTCCTTTTTTTTTACTCTATTGGGATGGTTAGGAACCTGACGAGAGAGGATAGCCCCATTGGTAGGGCTACGCTAAGGCTAGTCTGGCGGATTGGGCGGAAGTGTTAGGGTGGCTGTAGTTCGACTACATGGAGCCCTTGTTCCCAAGGCCATTCGTCTCATGCTCGCCTGGTCGTGCAGACTAGCCTACTACCTGATCATTCCCGTTTGTTAACCATGTTTGCCCATATATGCATGGAACCTGTTGCACCCTACGACCCTTGGTGGCCCATTGATAACAAGACTAAAATTGGTCCACAGTCTCGTGAGCCGGGCATGGTGGAATGGGACACTGTGTCTGAGCTGTCGGCCTACGCTGGGGTACCGCGCCTCCCCGTAGTGACCGCGAACGATCCTTTCCCTATCCGCACGCCTCATGTGCTTGGAGTCGGGAATGAGGACCCCGACAGGATCACGGACCGCGGGGACTCGGCCTCCGCATTGATGGGGCCTTGGCCTCGCAACCCGATTAGGCGGTGACATGTAGGGTGAATCGTAATCCCCAACCCGATGGATGAATGGACTTAACTAAAAACTTGGCTAACACGATCGCATTGCATCGCATTAGTTAGGGTGGCGACTCGGCAGTCGAGGTCGCTTCCGAGGAGTGTTGCCATATGCGATCGTTAGATGGAGTCGCTCGAGGGAGCGTTGCGGCGAGGGCATGCATCATATCATTGCATTGCATACGCATTTAATAAGAGTTGTAGGTGTTGCTGATTGGCTGCTTTTCATTAACTTCATGTTCAAATTGATGCCTGTTATAACTTAAGATTAATAGTTCACACTGAGTTGATCACTCACTCCCACTCTAGGACGGTGTTTTAAAACACCAACCAGATGCTTCCATAAATGCAGGTGGCGATGATCAGGAGGAGCCTGGCAGCACGAGTCTGGAGGAGGAGGAGGAGTACTCCTACTTTCAATTGATGGGCGGAGCCGCATCGGACCCGTAGATGTGTCGAGGGGTCGTTGGGCCGGGAGCTCAGCCCTATTCTTTTGGACTTGTTATATTTTTGTGATTCTAGTTGTATGGCGCCATGGGCGCCCCTTCATTCTTTTGGACCTGTATATAGTGATTTATGTTGTTTCCTTTCATTTCAGTGGATGTGTGGTTGTGATTCATGTTCCAGGTTGTTCCAACTTGCGCAAATTTTTTTAATTTGATTAATCATAAACCATAAAATGCGTGATAGGTGACACCGGGAACTCGGGTGTTGAGTAATTACTCGGCCCCCGATTTTCAGGGTGTTACATGTGCACCCCTACTATTTACCCTATCAAACAAGGCAAGCATGCATACAAATGAAAAGGATGTAACTGACCTTATGTGCGGTGGCTCATCGAGGGGTAAATTGGGAGTTTCTTGGAATTTGAAGGTTAAACAAGGTCTAAAAAAGAGCATATGGGAGCACAACATGTATACGGTAGATACCCTATATATGGTACACATAGTGAAGTTCCCGACATTTAAAATCGAAGTAGGAGGTTAGCCAACCCACACCCTCATTTCACACTCACCTTTACAAGTAGCATATGTGCCAACTTTGGCAAGTGTGCAGGACATCTCAGCCATTTATAGTACAGCCCCAACAGCGAATATAAACAAAATCCAGGGCAGTGAACTTACAATGTAGGTGGGCCACACATGTACAATTGTACACTGAATGCGTTCTGTTGGAAAGTTGGTTTAGCCCTTCGGACAAGTGGGTGAGCCTAACTTTTACATGATGACCTTATTGAACAACCGAGATATCCTACACACTTGCCAGGTTGGCACATGTGCTGTGTATAAACTTACATGTGGAGAGGGTGATTGTGGAGTTAGCAAACCTCTCCAAGCAGAGATGCCATTGTCCTTCGTGGGTTAAACTTCAATTTTCTTCTACCTTTGATTCCTATAGAAAATAATAATAACAAAGAAGACAGCAAGAAAAACACTCATATTGAGACTATAATACTACAGATATTATAAATAATGAAAACTATAAATATTGATACCATCATCACAAGTATCAAGATTTTAAAAGGAAATCATGCATAATTTAAGCTTAGGTTATCAAGCATCATCCTACAAGACCATTAAACATGAGAAACTAGGATCTAATGAATGTAGAAACATCCGGATAACATAGGCCTATATATTTTGAAGGGAAATGTAGTTGTATTTAGTTGCATTGGGACAAATTGTCGAATCCATTAATCTAGGCCATTCATTGTGTTCATCGCATATATCATGCAAGCACCACACCAAGATGACAAGTTCACTATACCAAAATCACTATTCAGGAATGGCGAGAGTTTTGGTTACGGCTGCAGACCAAAATCACTATTTAATACGGTTTTACATGGTAAAGAAAACCACCGAACCACTCCTACGACCTCATGTTTTATTCCCTTTTTATTCTCTCTCATTTCTTACCGATTTTTGTTCCTTCTTCTCTCTCTCTCTCTCTCTCTCTCTCTCTCTAGATGCGAAATCAAATGCGTTTTTCCCTCTTCAGAGAAAGAGACTTGAGTGAGAGATTCGTTAATGGCAGTAGATCTTAAGCAACATCTAACCTTCTAGAAGGAAAACCCTAATTTTCCATCTATCTTTTCGCTGGGAGACGTTTCAGTTTCATTTCGGTCAGAAGCATCTCTCTCTATCCATACATCCGAGTGGAAATGGCCATGGAAATGCAAGATTTCTTCTCAGATCTTGCATTTTCCTGCAATCGAGGCGTGTTTAAAGCAAGAGACAGACGAAGACCACGCTTTCCGACGATTTTCCGTATGAGAACACTACGGAATTATTAATTTCCGGCTTTTTGAAGGTTCTTTTAGCAGATTCGGTGATTTTCAAGTTTTTTTTTCCTCGATTTGTAACAGATTCCGAGGTTCTTAGGGCAGATTCATAGAATTAGGGTTTTCTGTGGTGTTTTTTTTTTTTTTTTTGAATGATTTGGTGGTTTCTAGGGTTCGTTGTGAGCTTCTGTGGGTTTTGAAGGGTTTCAAGTATTCTTATTATTTGCATAATTGAGGGCAGATTGGCACGACTAGGATTTTTTGAGGTTTCTTTTTTTTTTTTTTTTTTTTTAATTGTGGTTTCTCGTAAATCCTGCATGGGCAACCCGATGTAGCGGGTTGGTTAGTTAAAGTAGCTTCTCCTATCCCAAAATCATATATGATATGTCAAAAAACTTATTCTGGTTTGCGAGACAGACTGTTTTAAGGTTCTGACGGTCCTGATCACTTCCACCTCCGATCGAGCCTTCTTTGTTCCATCTTGGCCATGAAAGTGTCTGCAACCCACTCTACATCACCCTGGTTGCTGCTTTTTATGCCATGGGGGAGGAGCTTGTGCCAGCTGGGGTGATGTTCTCATAATTGGGGTAGATGTTCTGGTTTGCTGTTTGATACAATTGGGATATTTGTTTTGTTGTTTGATGCAATTGTGATATTTGTTTTGCTGGTTGATGCAGATTATAGAAGATTCATTTGATTGTGATTACTTGAGCTGTTGTTTGCTATTTCAAGCAGTTCTGGTTGAGTTGCCATTTGCTAAGTCAAGTAGTTGTGGTTGAGTTGCAGTTTGCTAATTCAAGTAGTTGTGGGAGAGCAGTTTGATTGTGGCAGCTTGGTGTAGTGGAACATGCAGGTTTGCTTGCTGCTGGTAGTTGCAGGATAGGTGGATTTTTTATGGGTGCTTCAGCTGTAGGGGTGTCTTTTGGCTACCTGTTCAGATGAGGGATGGCTGATCTTGCTGGATGCCATATCAGGTGTTTAATAAAATGCCGCATAGGCTCGAACTCAGCTCAAACTGGCCTGAGTTGTTGACCGGTCTGAGTCGAGCTGGCCAGACAGGCTTGAGGACCGAGCCGAGCCGAGTTCGAGCTGGGTTAGGTACTGGCCGAGTCGAGCCAAGCTGTGCCAAGCTCGATTCGGATCGACTCGTGTACAGCTCTATGAGCTATCATCAACTCACTGTTATTCTGTCTGGAATCCTAATGGGCAAATAAACAAATGGGCAAGGACCGGTGCCCATTTCCTGTTGACATGGTTCACTATGGGCAATGGTGAGATACATCCATAGTGATTTTTTCAATGAAAAAATTGTCACAATTTGATTTAATACAATTTCTGAATGCATGCAGCCTTCAGTATTAAGCTATAGGTGCATGTTTTTCTGTTCAATAGAATTTATGGATGCATGCAGCCTTGAGTATTAAACTAAAGGTGTGTATACGTTTCTATTCTTTTAGCCATTGAAGGGTCATTCATGTACTGATGCATTATTTACATATTGTCCCTTTTGTTAATGTGTTTCATTATGATGTTAAGTGGAATTTGTAGAATCAGAAGCTCTACCAAGTTGACTAGCATACCATTTCATCCTTTATTTTCATTATCAAAAAATTCATTGCTGCGGTAGAATTTTGTCCATGGAATTATCTCTTGACAGAATGGTTAAAAAGCTCGCCGACTCAGACCAACTTGTTCTGTCCTGAGTTGAGTTGGGGCTGAATTTGCCTGACTTGGCTGATTTGGAGGTAAATCATGATATCAAACCAGATTGGGTCTGACCTTGTCTGAGTCAACTCTGATGAGCCACATCAAACTTGTTTGAGTCAATATTAGCTCTCTCTTGTTGTAATCTAATAGCTGGATTGCCTTTCATGCAGGTGAATCCACTCATGGGCTGATGCACCAGAATAGTTGTTGATAACTGCATTTCCTTCAACAATCCCACACACAGTAAGCTAATTCTCAGTATGTGTCACTGTTATTACTTTTTTCCTCTTAAACTAATGGGTCTTAAATTCATAGGAAATTTGGGGCCTCCAGCATCCTGAAAAATTGTAAAGTAGAAAGTCAGTAATCCCTTTCGATCATAAAATCTTTTCAGAGTAAACATCGCAAGTATACAACAGAGAAAGACCTCCACAGCTATAGCGCTTGCCAGTTGGAACAAGTCCGCATATGTCACATTCGAATATTTGTCCTTGATAGGTTGAAGAAGTTTTAACGCATTCACAAGACCTGAAGCACAAAATTAGTAGGCAAGTGTAACACTGACCCAAGAAACATTATGTAGACTGGACCTCCATTACCAGCATTGGTAGCATGCTTCAGCTCCATTTCAAATCTTAGACTGGACCTCCATTACCATCACTCCTCTGGCTAAAAACATCTGATAACAATTTCACCTCTCTTCCAACTTATGGAGAGACGCAATGCAATTCAGTCATCACTGTTAGTGTAAAAGCATTGTTTGCACTAACAGGGTGGGACTATGGAGATTTGTTGTCGTTGACAACCTTCCTTAATGCTGATCCAAGGCGGACTGGAAAGGTGAGTTCTTTTGTGTACTCATTTTATTTCTTTTAGACTCCAGATTAGATTGTGGTCTAGAAGCAGTCTAGTTGCGTACAAAGCATGCAATTGCCGAATATAGTTAATGACTAAATCTTTATAGCGTGACTGTATGCAGCAGCGATGTATTTAGTAATCATGCAAGATTGAAAAATCATATTGGATGTTGTTCAATATGGGACTAGATTGGCTGGTTA
Organism: Magnolia changhungtana; assembly: GCA_030180095.1. NCBI lineage: Eukaryota > Viridiplantae > Streptophyta > Magnoliopsida > Magnoliales > Magnoliaceae > Magnolia > Magnolia changhungtana. The sequence continues at coordinate 935,476 of JASAUF010000084.1, read as the reverse complement.
TTTATAACTGCTGTAGAAAAGGTGGGAATCATGCAATAAGTGCGAGAGTAATAGAATCTTTCAAAAAAAAAAAAAAAGTTTGTACTTATTGCCTTAAAGAGTAATGGTGCTTCAAATGATTTCTAACACTAGAATGATATAGCTCAAGCATAAACTGAATTGTCCCTGTTCATATCAGTGGCGTCATCCTCTGGCAACGTGTCTTAGGAAGTCTTTGTTTGGACAATTTATTCCTTATCTGCTCTCATTTAGATCATTGGGCTTACCATGATCATGAACCTATTTATTTATTTCATTACCATATTTCAACCATATAATGATCTAATCCAAAATTAAGGAAAATCGTTTAGTGAGATTACATGGTCATGTCTCAGGAAAGATGGGTTTTGATTGGTTTCTGATGGATATTTCTACGTTAATTAGCATTGAGGTCAATTTGCATCTCATACAAAATATTTTGTTTGCTTTGAAGCATGAAACTTTTTCACCCTTGACTTACTCTTGTTCTTAAAAAGCAAGCAATGGATACTACTCTTTCAGTAGTGTTGGGAATTGGATCCCATCTCTGTTTCTTTTTGTGGATTTTGTTGAAGGGCAAGATAGAAGCGTGATGACGGAGCCTCTAAGTTTCGGTAGTCCATTCAAATTCCATTTTCCAATGTCTTAATGGATGACTCCCCTTCTTTTTGCTTATAGTAAAACCTTTAGTACTCCATGAAATGAAAGTGAGTCTAGAGCATTGTTCTGAGTATGGTTACTGACTGACTGTCCTTTGTGTTGTTCTCTCATTGTAATTGAGCTTTTATTATGTCATCATTGCAGGTGTCCATGCCTTTGATTTTATCACTTTGGGTTATATAGTAGATTGGCCAGTCAGCTTTGTCTAGTCAGCAAGATTTGGTTTGCAGTGCGTTATCTGCATGGGTGCTCAGGATATGGAGAGGCAGTCCCTTAATGTTTTTAGGATGCGGCTTCTTGGGGTAGAGGTTTGTCATTCTTTTCTTGTTTGTAGCAGCTCTGATCTTCACCATAGAGTTATGCAGCACAAACAAAGTCATTCCTTAATTATGTGAGCGTCATTATAGTCTGTGGTGTATGCCAACCCTTCATGGGTGGGCTCTCTCCTAACCTTCTGAGAATGGTTTTTTGCAGCACACAGATTGTATGTAGCTATTGCTATGTTATTAACATATGGAATGTGGAGTCTATAGTCGAAATTTGTGGAATGTGGAGTCACACAATAAAAACAAAGTTAAGGACTCACACCTGAAACTTACAAAAGGTAGCTATTTTTATTTTCTATAGCTGAAATGGATCATGTTAGGGTCCACAATGTTTCTACATTCAAATGCAACCAGCCACAAGTGGGCTCTTGGAGGTAAACTTACCTTTTACAATCATCATAAATAGTATTTATTTTTCCTTTTTTCTACAAAACAATTTTTTTTTGTCTTGAAGAATTACATTGAACTTTAGATTCAGTTAAAAGGAGTAGCCATTTTGGGTAGTTAACTTTATTTCCTAGCATTCTGTTTCCATAGCTTTTGCTGAGCTTTTGGATAGCTCTTTGGATGAGGTATTTGGAATTCTCTATGTTTGATCAAGCGTTGCTGGATAACTCTTTGGATGTAATATGGAAAACATGATTAGTTTCTCATGACTGATTATTTCCTGGCATTTTGTTTCCAAAACGCCTTGTGTTCATGACTGTCCTTGATCATTATTCAAACACACCACCTGCGCTTAAGGTATAATTTTGGTATGATTTAGTTCATGGTGTCTGGAACCTGGAGTTTTTTGATAGACGAGTTATATGAGATTGGTGGTTTAATTGGTGGAATTGTGATTTTTGGTTATGTTTTTAAGCAAACAGACTCTAGTGGCAAGCGGCTCAAAGTTGCAAGACTTGGAGAAGAGAACGAGGACTCAAAAGCAGAGATGGAAGCAAGTTCAGGCAACGATGACAAGCTGGTCGAACAAAGTGCTCAATCTTCAGAGGCAGTAAAGCAAGATTACATCCATGTGAGAACGAGAACAGGTCAAGCTACTGATAGTCACAGTCTGGCTGAGAGGGTAGGCATTTTTTCTTCTCTTTGTGCCTTTTTCTAGAATACCCAACAATGGTTTTTGAAATGTTTGGGATTACGACTGATGGTTTTTGAAAACATCTGTGCTAGTTCTGATGGTGGACATTTTAAAAAATTTCCACTTTTGACTTTCTTGGCTCGCTTTTTTGAAATTCGATCCAACTTTATCTAGGTCGTCAATGTGGTGATCTTCTTATTGCATATGGTTTGATACCAGAATTTATTAGACAGTTTCCAATACTCGTTAGTTTGTCAGCTCTAAACAAGGACCAACTTGTTCAGGTAGTTATCTTTGGCATGAGCTCTGCTCTGTGTGTGTTTATGTTGATCTCCGTGAATTCAGGTAGTTGATTATGGAGTTCACGGGCTTGGGGTATTTCATCTATTACCTACCTTGTCAATTCCATGTTGAATTGCCTCATTTTTTCTTTGGAAGTGGTGTTCATTTTCCTGTTATTTCTGTTTTGTGGCATGCCTTTCACGACATGAGAAGTGTTCTGACTGTCTAGTTTTTCTTTCTTTGCAAATTTGTTATGGTGATGTTGTTGTTGTAGGGGTGACGCAACAGATCCTCTAGTATTGTGCATGGATGGCTTGAAACCTAAGTGCCTATGATGTGTTTGATACAATGACATCCATAAATGTAAGAGCAAGAGAATCTCTTAGACATCCATAATACTGCATCGTTGTCGGCTACCATGGTGATATGGAGACCAAAGCACACTTGATGTTGCATTGATTTAAAAAAATTTTATGTAACCACCTCAGAGTTTATAATATTTCATATCCTGGGTAAGCATGCTTGTGGTTTATCTAATTTAATTATTCTGCTAGGCTTATACCATGGAACTGGAGGCTGAAGTTGCAAAACTTAAAGAGGAGAACAATGAATTACAGAAGAAACAGGTATCCATTATTCAATGCATTAGGATCCTTCCCGTTATTAAAATATAGAGCTGTGACCAACTGTATACACTACTAAAAATAACTGTTATACAGATTCTGGAAGGAGCAATGAATTAGATCATTCGTCACATCTTTTGACTGTTGCCACCCGAGATGTGTTTGGCGAGCTTGATCGCAATGTCAAGCCTGCTGCCCCAATGCACTTTTGGATGGTTAGTTCTTCATGTTGCTCTTGTTATCATATAAGATTTTGTTGGCTTTTCCCTTCTAAATCTATCGGGCCCCAATTGTAAAAAAATCCAATGGTGATGTAATAATGTGAATATTGACTAATCAACTATCAAGTAGTTAACGGTGTGTGTGTGTGTGTGTGTGTGTGTGTGTGTATTCCCCTTTTTTGGCTCATCAACCTACTAGTAGAAAAAGACATCCACTGGTATCAAAGCAATATTTTATCCTTCCATCTTCCTTTCTCTATTAATTGTCTCATTCATTTGGGCAGATCTTACATAAGAAGTATCTACAATTTTCCCAACAGCACAATGGTTTCTTCATGCAACAGGTATTTTGTTGTGTCTAAGCACTCAAATTAGAGATCAGTTGTTTTGCTAATGGAGCCTAGCATGTCTTCTTTTCCAATATTTGACAGGATGCAAAAGAATGTTGGACCCAACTTATGTATACACTTTTCTCAATCCCTAAAATCGCCAGACTCAAGGTATTTTACTCAGCACAAGATAGTGTAGAAGTGATGGCTACATGCATCCACATATTCTATTCACATTTATTTTATTTATTTTTGTTTTAAAAGCACCTAGATGCATTTAGTTGTGGCAATTAAATTGATCATGAATCTATCATCTAAAAGCCAGCCCCAAACTGCTGGGAAAAGGCTTCCATCTATCTTTCTTTTGTTTAGGAGTCTTAATATGTATTCATGGATTATTTAGGAATAGAGCTTGTTCCTGATAAAGCCATTGACTTGATTTGTCCATGTCTGGAACATTTCTGCTTGCTGATCTTTGGCAGTATTTGTGTAAAACATTTATTCCCATTATGTCTGCAAATATCTTGCCCCAGGTTTTTTTGCTGCTTTTTTTTTTTTTTTTTTTGAAAGGTACTGAATTTTATTAAGGCACAGGCCAAAAGGAAAACATGAACAAAAACAGAAGGAAGAAAGTTGTACAACAAACCAAAGAAACCCTCAACCAAAGTCAAACCAACATCCTCTCTCTCACAGAACAGAAAACCCTGTTGAGATCCCCTAAAGCTGAACTGGATTTATCACCAAAACATCGGCTGCTATTTTTAGTAGTGTATACAGTTGGTCCATGTAATGTTGCAGGTGGCGCATCAATTTCTCTCACATACATTGCTGCTAAAAGGATCATTCCTGGGTAACTTGATTTACACACCCCGTGATTTTAGCAGCCCATATAAATAAGAACTATTCAAAGAAAGGATTCTTATTGTTAGGTAATCATCTTAAAGGATTAAAAGCATGCATAAGTGCTCAATTGGTCGTTGTAGCAAAGGAGCATGGAGCCTATGGCAAAATCACATAATCAAGTGTATTTTTTCATAATGATTTCGAGAGTATGGCTGGATCATTTTCATAAGATAATGAAAGTTAAAGTTGTTCCTTTCCTTATTTGGCGAGTTATTTGGAGCTTTTTGTAAATTTGATTTTGCAATGAAACATCTTTAAGTACATTATTTTCTTATGTTTTTCTTCGGATTAATCTCTATTTTGATGGAATGCAATAAAGTTCTGTTAATTTATTTCCCTTGATCTTAAATTTTATGTTTAACAGGGTTTTTAATTGTTCTTAAAATTGTGTTCTACAATGACCGTTGACAACATTAAGAACGGTCTAAAACCGTTCCTATAATTTCATTTTCTACAATTTGGGACACCTAGGTTTAGAACGTTTCTTTTTTTTGCGACGCCTCATTTAGGAACGGTTAGTTTCTGAAAGAATTTAGGAACGGTTTTAAACCGTTCCAAAGTGACGATTTTGGTGTAAGAGTTGCCCATTCAATCAGTAGTCTTCAATATAGACAATCAAGAACATTTACCCAAAAATAGGTCCAATAAACAATTTTGATCCATTTATTTGTTAGAGCATTATGGATTGCTCATGATTCTAAAGAATCACTTTTACTAGGCAATCATAGACATCTCATCCATGTCCTGGAAAAAGGATGGCTATGGAAAGTAAGGCTAAATCAAGGCTGGATTAAATCATCCAATGAGTGCAACTTTTGCAGGCTAACCTAAGAAATGTGTTCTGGTGTAACGCCCTGAAAATCGGGGGTCATGTATATACTCAACTCCCGAGTTCCCGGGGTCACTTATGACTGGTTTTCAATTAAAGTGCGTTTATGGTTAATTGCGCAAATCTGGAATTTCCTGGAATATGAAGAATCACCACCACATATCTACTGAAATGGAAGAGACCCAAAGCATATATACATATATATATATATATACACACATGTCCAAAAGAATAAAGGGGGCGCACGTAGCGTCACCCGACAAAATGCCAAAAGAATAGTGAGTCCAAAATACATAAAGCCGAGCCCGAACTCAGCGATCCGATCCCGCCTCTCCAGTCGGCGGGAAACCATCCATCATCTAAAAGTAGGACAGCTCGTCCTCCTCTTCATTGCGAATAGCGTCGCCATGCTCTATCAGCTCTGCATCCCCTGCATCTATGATCGGGTCTGGTTGGTATTTTAAAACACCGTCCCAGAGTGGGAGTGAGTGATTAACTCAGTGTGAATTATTAATCTTAAGTTATAACAGGCATCAATTAAAATATGAATTTAATGAAAAGCAGTCAATTAGCAACACCTACAACTCTTATTAAATGCGCATGCAATACGATGATATGATGCATGCCCTCGCCACAACGCTCCTTCGAGCGACTTCCTCTAACGATCGCATATGGCAATACTCCCTCAAAGCGACCTCAACTGCCGAGTCGCCACCCTAACTAATGCGATGCAATGCGATCGTGTTAGCCGAGTTATTAGTTAAGTCCATTCATCCAGTAGATTGGGGATCCTGATTCACCCTACGTATCACTACCCTAAGCTGGTTGCGAGGCTAAGACCCCATCAACGCATGAGGCCAAGTCCCCGCAGTCCGTGATCCCGTCAGGGTCCTCATCCCCGACTCCAAGCACATGAGGAGTGCCGATAGGGAGGGATCGCTCGCGGTCACTACGGGGAGGCGCGGTACCCCAGCGTAGGCCGACAGCTCGGACATAGTGTCCCATTCCACCATGCCTGGCTCACGAGACTGTGGACCAGTTGTAATCTAGTTATCAATGGGCCACAACGGTTGTAAGGTGCATCAGGTTCCATACATATGTGAGCGAACATGGTTAACAAACAGGGTTGATCAGGCAGTAGGCTAGACCGCGCGAATCAGGCGAGCGTGAAACGAATGACCTCGGGCACAAGGAACCCATGTAGTCGAACTACAGCTACCTGAACACTCCCGCCCAATCCACGGGTCTAGCCCTAGCGTAGTCCTACCGATGGGACTACCATCTCTCGTCAGGTTCCTGACCAACCCAAGAGGGTAAAGGGGGTCTACAACATGCCCACTACTCATGTTATCAACTATCACATCCATATCATATTCTCATGCATCTTAACCATACCAAACAAATACTTCTATCAAGCAAGTAACTATCATCACGAATTTAAGGTGCATGTGGGTGTGTAGGTTGTGTGAGGAAGTTAACCACTTCCTCCATTTTGAGAAATAATGAGTATAAGGGTAAATAATCACACACACAATGAAGCACCGCATGTGAGGGAAATGAATCAAACAATCATGAACATAATATCATCCATACATAGTATCATGTGAAAGGCAAGATCAAAATCTCATTTGAGAGTTAAACATGCACATTTAAACAATTCCATCAAACATGTAATCCCTAGGGTTTCTCTAGAATTTCTAATATGACATCCAAGCATTCAAGATCATTAAACCCAGACTAAAATTGGTGCTAGGCCACCTAAGAGCACTAGTCCGCACCTATGGATCGTTGTCGATTTGAAAAACGTCCTAGGAAAGAGGGCTTTCAGGACGACCGGTCGGAATCCCTAAATCAAGCTCTTGTATGTTAGCTATCCCACCTTAATACATGGATTTCAAGAAGAAAATGGGAAAGAACCTTACCTAGACGACCAACGGCTATGGTTGAGGTTAGGGCGAAGAGTTTCCTTTGGAGAATGGTTAGGGAGATGGGTTGTTGGAGATTTGAGGAGTTATGAGAGAGAGAGAGAGAGAGAGAGAGAGAGAGAGAGAGAGAGAGAGAGAGATGGATTGTGAAAGAGTGGAGTTATGAGGGGGAGAGATTTGGTGGTGGGAGATTGAAGGAAGTTATGAGGGAGAGAGAGCTTGTTGTTGGAGAATGGAGAAGGGTTATGAGAAAGAGGGCCTTAGGGCTTTATTCTCTAGACTTGGCCCCTTTGGCCCCAAGCTTCCAAAATTCCTAAAATAGACCTACAGGACTCCTATTGGTGTTGGGGTGGCCCTAACACCCCTCTGGCCACCAAATTCGGCGTGTAGTTGCCTTATGGCCCGACTAGGGTCCATGCAAAAATTGAGGACGAACGGATGAACGGATATATAATCTGAGAAAGCATTTTCGTCCCATAAATGGCCTTGTGGGGGCCGATCTGGTGATTGGGGCAGTTCTGGCGACCCTCTGGCCATGAAACTTGTAGGGTAGGTGTTCCATGGCCCGATGAAGGGCCATGCAAAATTTGGGAACGATCGGATGCGGAGTTTGGTTATACAGGTCCGATTTGTGATCAACGGTCACCGTTCCACGATCAGGTCCCAGATTTGGTGGACGGGTGTAAAAAAATATATTAAACCGTCACCACAAATTTGGAAGGAATCCGACGGTTGGAACGCCTGGTATCCCGATTTCATTTGTAAGTGCCAGATTCCAGTTTTAGCATTGGCGGGGTGCATTCGGCTAGTGCCAGATCCCAGTTCTGGGTGTCCACTGGGTCCGCTGTCCGCGATGAATGACAAGCCCAGTGAGATCTTTGATTTCCATAAGTTTTAGATTTTTCTGACCCTCCTCGATCACTAGGTGGCCCACACGGGCTATTATCAAGTGCAAACGGCCATCAGGCTTGGCGGGCCACGCCAGGTCCCATCATGACTAGCCTGGTCTATTCTAATAGGCTAATCCTAGGTTAATTTACTGGTGTTACCTCACCCTGAGCAGTTTAAACGGATGGTCCTGCAGCAAATCCGACGTGGACGCCCCATGATACTGTGCTGGTTGGAAAGGACGTTACAATCTACCCCCCTTATAAATAAATTTCGTCCTTGAAATTTGTACTTGTTTGTATTGCTGAAGCAGGCTTGGGTAATGCTTACGGACTTCTGCTTCTGTCTCCCAAGTGGCCTCTTCTTCATCATGATGGGTCCATAGGACCTTGACCAATGGGATGACCTTATTGCGTAGGACCTATTCCTTCCTATCCAATATTCGAGTGGGTCAGAGAATGTATGTGGCATCTTCCTTGAGTTCCACATGCTCCCACTTGATGATGTGTGAAGGATCGGGAACGTACTTTTTCAACATGGATACATGGAAGACGTTATGCACTCTGGCGAGAGGCGTGGGTAAGGCCAAGTGATAGGCAACTGCACCGACATGGTCCAAAATCTGGAAAGGCCCGATGAATCAGGGCGTGAGCTTTCCCCTCTTGCCGAAGCGCAAAACATCCTTCATTGGGGAGATTTTGAGAAATACATGATCCCCTACTTCAAATTTCAAGTCCCTTCGCCTAGTGTCGGCATAGCTTTTCTGCCTGCTTTGGGCCGTCAAGAGGCGGCGCCGAATAATTCCAATCTTCTCAGTCGTGACTCGTACCAAATCCGGTCCTAGCAAGCTCTTCTCTCCAATTTCTTCCCAACAATGCGGGGCTTGGTACGGACGCCCATACAAAGCCTCATAAGACGCCATACCGATGCTAGCCTGGAAGCTATTGTTGTAGGCGAACTCAGCATACGGGAGACAATCATCCCAACTTTCCTAAAAGTCTAGAACACAAGCCCGCAACATGTCTTCCAAAATCTGGTTCACCCACTCGGTTTGCCCATCTGTCTGCGGGTGGAAGGCGGTGCTAAACTTCAGTTTCACTCCCATAGCTTCTTGAATGCGGGTCCAGAAGATCGACGTGAAGCGAGTATCCCGGTCTGACACAATCTCCAATGGGACGCCATAGAGTCACACTATTTCCTTAATATACAACTTAGCCAAATCATCGGCGAAGCTAGAAGTCTTGATTGGCAAAAAATGGGCTGATTTGGTTAGTCTATCCACAATTACCCATATCGAGTCATGCCCCTTCCTAGTCTTGGGCAAACCGGAAATAAAATCCATTGATATGAAGTCTCATTTCCATTCCGCTATGGGCATGGGTTGCAAAAGGCCTGGTGGCCGGCGGTGTTCGGCCTTGACTTGTTGACAAGTGAGGCATCGGGACACGTACTCCACTATTTCCTTCTTCATGTTGTCCCACCAATAGTTCCACTTCAAATCCCGGTACATCTTCGTACGACCAGGGTGCATCGCCAACTTAGAGTGGTGAGCGGCATTTAGGACTTCCTCTCGTAGTTCCAGAAAGTTGGGAACACAAAGGCGGCCTCGGTACAGCAATCCCCCATCCTTCCCAACTCTCCATTTGGACTTCACATCATTCCTCGCTCTTTCCCTCATCTTCTGCAGTAGCTCATCGCCCTCCTGGGCTTCAATGATTTTACTCTCAATCGTTGCCTGAGAGTGAAGGTGGGCTACTACCTCATACGGCTCCTCTACGGTTAGCTTCATGTCGAAGTCTCGTATAAATTCTACCATATCCCACTCTCTCACCATCAGCGGGGCCGCAAATTCAATTGTCTTCTTGCGACTCAATGCATCTGCCACCGGATTGGCCTTGTCAGTGTGATACGAGACATCGAACTTGAAGTCCTTCAATGTCTCCATCCAGCGACGTTGCCTCATGTTCAGGTCCTTCTAGGTGAAGATGTATTTGAGGCTCTTGTGATCAGAAAAGAGCTCAAATTCCTCACCATAAGATAGTGTCGCCATATCTTCAATGCGAAAACTACCGCCACAAGCTCGAGGTCATGGGTAGGATAATTCTCCTCATGTTTCCTTAATTGCCGAGATGCATAAACAATTGCCCTATCCTTTTACATGAGCACACAACCCAAGTCCACATGAGAGGCGTCTGTATAGACAGTGTACTTGAACCCTTGCTCAGGAAGCACAAGCACAGGTGCCGAAGTCAATTTATCTTTTAACTCTTGGAAGGCCGCCTCCGCCTTCTCATTTCAGGCAAACTTGAGGTCCTTCCGTGTCAGTTGGGATAGTGGTTGGGCTATTTTTGAAAAGTCTCTAATGAACCTTCTATAATAACCAGCGAGACCAAGAAAACTTCTTACTTCTGTAATGAACTTCAGTTACTTCCAATCTTGTACAGCCGCCACTTTGGCGAGATCCACCGATATGCCCTCCTTGGACACTACGTGTCCCAGAAATTTGACATCTTCCTTCCAGAAGTCACATTTCTCATATTTTTCATAAAGTTAGTTTTTCTTGAGGGTCTCAAGGACTGCCCTTAGATGCTCTTCATGCTCCTCACGACTCTTTGAATATACTAAAATGTCGTCAATGAACACGATAACGAATCTGTACAGGAACAGCCTAAAGACTCTATTCATGAGGTCCATGAATACCGCTGGAGCATTGGTGAGCCCGAATGACATAACTAGGAACTCATAATGGCCAAAACAAGTTCTGAAGGCCGTTTTCTGTATATCCTCGTCCCTAACTCGCAACTGATGGTACCCTGATTGTAGATCGATCTTGGAGAAGTATTGGGCACCCCTCAGCTGGTCAAACAAGTCGTCAATTCTGGGCAGTGGGTACTTGTTCCGAACCGTCACTTGGTTTAATCTCCTGTAATCCACACACAATCGTAATGAGCCGTCTTTCTTCTTCACAAATAGGACTGGGGCTCCCCACAGTGAGACGTTGGGCCGGATGAAGCCCATCTTTAACAGATCATCTATTTAAGTCCTAAGCTCCTCCATCTCACATGAGGGCATGCGATAAGTCAGCAAGGAGATGGGCTTGGCACCCGGAGTCAGATCGATCATGAAGTCTATCTCACGCCGAGGAGGAAGTCCCAGTATGGCTTTGAACACGTCGACGAATTCTTCGTCCACGGGAGTGCGTGCGAGCGAGGGTCCACCATAACCCTCCTCCAATAAAGCATAACACAGAACCCTACGATCGTGGCTAACCTGGACTGGAAATGTGAGGGAAGTGCCTTCAACTTCATGTATTTCCACTGTCAGAGTGTCACAGTCGATTTCCGCCTTCATCGTAGTCAACCAGTCCATGCCCAGGATGACGTCATAACGGAAGAGCTTGGTCACTATCAAATCCACAAGCGTCACCTTGCATCCCAAATCTATGGGGCAACCGTGACATATCCTTGTTGCTTCTGAGAAAGTACCGGCGGCGGCAATGATCATCACTCCAGCGGAGGGAGTAGAGTGTAGCCCTAGACGCTTGACGGCTGTATACGATATGAGAGAAGCAGTAGATCCAGTGTCCACCAAAAGAAATATAGGAGTACCTTCTATGTGAGCCGTAACCTCAAAGGCTGTAGGAGTGGGGATAACTGCTTCTTGGCCCTCGGCCGATAAGGCATGTACTCATGCCTGCTGAGGAAGGTTTGGCCGTTGCATGGGCCGTCGTGGAGGCCTAGCTTGAGCTGCAGGAGGACGACGAAACTGAGGGCCAGGCCCCATCGTCCGTAGGGACGGAATCTACAGTGCCTACTATGGGGGCCTATTGTTGCGTTGAGGCGGTGTGAAGCCGAGGTCCCTCATCCTTGTGAAGCAGTATAGCTCGGAATGGCCCGCCCTCCTACAATAGTTGCACGTCTGGGTAGGTCGTGTAGGAGGCGCCGGTACGACCGCAAGCCTAGGCGGAGAATTCAGGCGCAGCCGTTTCCCGGTAAAAGAAGAGGACGGTCCCTCCATCCGGCTTCGTGGGCTCAACTGTGAATGAGTCTGTGCTACTCGCTCCTCATCCTGCTCAGCCCGTATAGACATCTCCACGAGCTTGGTGTAGGTCCTGAGATTTATGCAACATAGTTTGGAGCGGATGCCGCTTCTCAGCCCTGTTGTGAACCGCCTCATCTTGATCACTTCGCTGGCGATCATTTCGGAAGCGTAGCGCGAGAGTTCCGTGAAGCGGTTCTCATATTATGCCACGCTCATTCCCCCTTGTTGCAGGCGGAGGAACTCATTTTCCCTCTCGTGTTGATACGATTGAGGGATGTACTTCTCGTTAAAACGGGCCTTGAACGCCTCCCACGTCCATACGTGGCCCTCTGGAATGGTCCGAAGGACGCTCTCCCACCATAAGTCCGACTCTTTCTCAAAGAGGTAGGAAGTAAGTTCGACATTTTCTGCCTTGGAATAGTGGAGAGGCCTAAGTAGCTTAACGACCCGGTTGAGCCAAATTCTGCTTCCTCTGGGCGGTGGGTGCCAGCAAAAGTACGCGGCCTATGCCTCTGAAACCGTTCATATAGATTGTTTGTGTTGGTCGCGGAAGCAGCCATGACGGGTAGTTCCGGTTGCAGTATTCTCATATTCTAGGCCAAGGCCCCCATCATAGTGGCCATCATGTGTTGCTGATGTTGCATATTAGCGGCCATCGTTCATCGTTGTTGTTGCATAAGGCGCAACATCTGACCCATTTGCTCCATGGCCATAGGTAGAGGGGGTAGGGGTGTCGCGGCCTGTGGTGGCGGAGCATTTGGGGCCGCCTCCTGGGTTGTACTACCCGTGTTTTGGGAGCCACTCGCCCCTTGTGGGCCTTGTTGTTCATCAGGAATTGGGTCCCTATCGACCCGGCCGCCATGAGGGAGGTGAACGTATCGATCCTCCGGTCGCGGAGGCATTTCCTAGAAAGACGTCCCAAGACAGGTCATATAATAGAACGTTACTCATACCAAGGTCATGCATAAATACACCGGATCCACATATATCCCATTCATGAATATAACCAACCAAACGCACAAGCATTCTCATGGTGGCAAGAAAATTTTAAGCAATCCATACATTCTCATAATTTCCCAAAATGCCAATGAAATGGCCAGTTACAAGTTACAACATGGATTATAAGCATCAACAAACATGTTAGACAGAAAGGGAAATACAAACCAATGAAGCAAGGTCCTAAGCATCCATCCATACATGGTATTAGACCTAAACAACCAAAAGCAACTACTAATCATCAGTCTAGTGGTATTGCAACTCGTCTGAGTCAGGCGAAAGCGGAGGCGCTTCTTCCCCCTTGCTGCAGCAGATCAGGGCCTTTATGGCCCGATATATCTTCTTGTTCCACTTCTCCTGCTTTACTTAGTTCGCCTCAATCCTTGCTTGGCTCTCCTTAATCCCCGCTACCTCGGCTTGGAGCGCATTTAAGCGCTCACGTATACCTGGGACGGTAAGGGGCTCCTGACTGACTGCCCTGATTTCCTCAGCCCCATCTGCCTCTTCGGCTTCATCCTCATCCTCATGCTCGCTTCCGCCACTTTCCTCGTCTTCCAATTCCTCTTCATCAGCATCCCCATACTGGTCAATGCGAGCCTGTCTTTACCTGGGTCCCACACCCATAGAGTTTAACATCTTGTTCCCTAGGATCTCTACCAGTATCTGATCCCCGTTTGATCCGCCAATCCCAAACTGGTCGGCTATATAGCAGGCTAGGCGGCCAAATGGGAGAGTTATGTCCTTCCGGGTCGACCTCGAGGCCTTCACGACTTGGTAGAGCACTGTGCTAGGAGCGCACACCTTTGCTCCTTGGCCCACCTGATACAAGAACTCCACCATGTAGTGGGAGCACTCGGTGCGGTTCTTCAATCTCGGATATATATTGTGGGTGGCAATGCGGTGGAGTACCCGATACTTGGGGATCATGTGGGTCGTGTATAGGCCGACATCTCTATTCCAAGGGGCAGCTTGGCCACACAGGAAACGAGTATGTTCGTCGCGGGCCGCTCTCGATTCAAGGTTCATTTCATCAATCTGCACCTCTCCCAGTGGTACTCCCAAAAATTCGACGAAATCCTCGACTCCCAAGTGGGTTTCCTCACCTGCACAATAAGATCAAATCCAAGGGGCTCGAATCTAGGATTTCTAATCCGAGTGTAGAACATCCTAGCCTGCCCCACATCGGTCTACGTGTTTACATGAAACATGGGACCCCACTCATTCTTCATCAATCGGTTGAGTAGGGAGTTATTACCTAGGAGGTGTTCTTCCACGAAGGCCTCGAAGGCGACATGGCGCCCGCAAAAATTTTCCAAATCCTTTATGAGCGCTTCATCTCTTCGGGAATCGTTCCGCCCTTTTGACCGGACCTCTGTGCTCGCCTTTCCCTTCGGATCAGCCTTCTTCTTACCACGTCGCTCTTGGCTCGATCCTGCCTTCTTGGAAGCCGGTCTTTTCTTCCCCATAAGGGAAAGGACCACCGGGATAGTAAAAAAGGAAACAATAGTGGCAAGGAAGGCCATCTCTTTTTAAAAAGGAAGGCTCTAGTTTGGGGTTGAGAATAGAGGTTTGTAATGGGTTTGATGTTGAGTTTAGGGAGGGGTTTAGGAGTTAAGAGGAAGAAGGTGGAGGAGTGAAGTATTGGAGAGATGGGATTTTGAGTGGAAGTGATTTGTTGAAGATGGGGAATTAGGATGTGAGCTTCGAAGGATGGGTTGGTGGATGGATGTAAGAAATGTGGATTTGGTATTGATTTGGAGTGGGGGTTTGAAAATGATTTGAGACTAGGTTATGGGATTTGGGGATTTGAGAATGGAGCTTGGAGACGAATATGTTTTGTGGATGAGTTTTGAAAATGGTGAAGTGGGATTTGAAAGATGGTTTGGGGAAGAGGATTTGAGAATGGGTGTTGTGATGAGGTGGGTTTTGGTGTTGGGTTTGAGGAAGAAAAGGTAGGTGGAGAGTTTGTTGGAGGTGAGGAAGAATGAATGAATGAGGTGGAGGAGATCCTTGTTGAAGAAAGGCAAATGAGATGGGGAGTGTTAAGAAAAAGGTGTTTGAGGTTGGGAAAGTGGAGAGAAATGAGGGAGGGTTGAGTGAAATGAGAGAGAGAGAGAGAGTGTTGCTAAAAGGGGACAAGGCAGTGGGGCCCACCCAAAATTGGAAATTTTTGGGTGTAGGACCAAGGAAGTGGTCCGGCAGGGCGACCACGCCACTGGCGGGGTGAAAACGGGGCTGGCGGGGTGGAAACGCGACAGCGGCGGGGCCCACGTGGGTCGCCGGAGTGTCGGCGGGGCGAGCACGCGTCCGGCGGGGCGGCGACGCGGGCACGGCGGGGCGAGCTCGCAGCTGGCGGGGCTAGCACGTGGCTGGCGGGGCGGCGACGCGGGCACGGCGGGGCGAGCTCGCTGCTGGCGGGGCGATAACGAGGGAACGACGGGGCCCACGCGGCCCACTGGACCAGCGGCTGTGCGACAACGCCGATCGGCAGGGCGAGCCCGCTGATCCTTGACCAGGATGTCCGGGTTGTTTTCGGCATTCCCGGGTGTCGGAAACGCTCCCTGGGAAGTGCCATATATGAATTTGGGGTAGGAGAAGCCGATATACTCAATGGGCCTATTCGTTTCGGGAGATTCTTCCCGCTTAGGGGTAAAAAGTCCGATTTATTATGTTTCCAATATTTTCGGTAAAATTTCGTTCACCGCCAAGACTCTATCCCCAAATAGACCGGAACAATCAAGATTGGTCCGAAACTAGCTCATCTGCACTTGGACGTTGGCTCTAGCCTTCAATTCTTTTGATCCCCGGCTCGTCCCTATTCGAGGGTCGAGATTCAGTATGACTTTTGGTCCCAATTCCTAGCACCGCTACCTACTCTTGCTACCCATCCCTATTCCTAGTAAGTTCCACCGCTCACCTAAGATGGTCGGCTCGATCCTAGACCAATACACTCTAAACTCTAGGGTAGTTCCTTGCGTCCTAAGTCTCGGTCGCGGCTTCTACTATGCATCCTCACAAGTCAGCGGACGCGAAGTAAGTTCATGACCCAGGGTCCAATTAATTCCAAACCATGCTTTGATACCAACTTGTAACGCCCTAAAAATCGAGGGTTGTGTATATACTCAACTCCCGAGTTCCCGGGGTCACTTATGACCGATTTTCAATTAAAGTGCGTTTATGATTAATTGCGCAAATCTGGAATTTCTTGGAATATGAAGAATCACCACCACATGTCTACTGAAATGGAAGAGACCCAAAGCATATACATACATATATATACATGTCCAAAAGAATAAAGGGGACGCACGTAGCGTCACCCAACAAAATGCCAAAAGAATGGTGAGTCCAAAATACATAAAGCCGAGCCCGCACTCAGCGATCCGATCCCGCCTCTCCAGTCGGCGGAAAACCATCTATCATCTGAAAGTAGGACAGCTCATCCTCCTCGTCGCGAATAGCGTCGCCATGCTCCATCAGCTCTGCATCCCCTGCATCTATGATCGGGTCTGGTTGGTGTTTTAAAACACCGTCCCAGAGTGGGAGTGAGTGATCAACTCAGTGTGAAATATTAATCTTAAGTTATAACAGGCATCAATTAAAATATGAATTTAATGAAAAGCAAGCAATCAGCAACACCTACAACTCTTATTAAATGCGCATGCAATGCCATGATATGATGCATGCCCTCACCACAACGCTCCCTCGAGCGACTTCCTCTAACGATCGCATATGGCAACACTCCCTCAGAACGACCTCGACTGCCGAGTCGCCACCCTAACTAATGCGATGCACTGCGATCGTGTTAGCCGAGTTATTAGTTAAGTCCATTCATCCAGCAGATTGGGGATCCTGATTCACCCTACGTATCACTGCCCTAAGTTGGTTGCGAGGGCAAGACCCCATCAACGCGTGAGACCGAGTCCCCGCGGTCCGTGATCCCGTCAGGGTCCTCACCCCAACTCCAAGCACATGAGGAGTGCCGATAGGGAGGGATTGCTCGCGGTCACTACGGGGAGGCGCGGTACCCCAGCGTAGGCCGACAGCTCGGACACAGTGTCCCATTCCACCATGCCCGGCTCACGAGACTGTGGACCAGTTGTAATCTAGTTATCAATGGGCCACAATGGTTGTAAGGTGCATCAGGTTCCATACATATGTGAGCGAACATGGTTAACAAACAGGGTTGATTAGGTAGTACGCTAGACCGCGCGAATCAGGCGAGCGTGAAACGAATGACCTCGGGCACAAGGAACCCATGTAGTCAAACTACAGCCATCCGAACACTCCCGCCCAATCCACGGGTCTAGCCCTAGTATAGTCCTACCGATGAGACTACCATCGCTCGTCAGGTTCCTGACCAACCCAAGAGGGTAAAGGGGGTCTACAACATGCCCACTACTCATGTTATCAACTATCACATCCATATTATATTCTCATGCATCTTAACCATACCAAACAAATACTTCTATCAAGTAAGCAACTTTCATCACGAATTTAAGGTGCATGTGGGTGTATGGGTTGTGTGAGGAAGTTAACCACTTCCTCCATTTTGAGAAATAATGAGTATAAGGGTAAATAATCACACACACAATGAAGCACCACATGTGAGGGAAATGAATCAAACAATCATGAACATAATATCATCCATATGTAGTATCATATGAAAGGCAAGATCAAAATCACATTTGAGAGTTAAACATGCACATCCAAACAATTCCATCAAACATGTAATCCCTAGGGTTTCTCTAGAATTTCTAATATGACATCCAAGCATTCAAGATCATTAAACCCACACTAAAATTGGTGCTAGGCCACCTAAGAGCAATAGTCCGCACCTATGGATCGTTGGCGATTCGAAAAACGTCCTAGGAAAGAGGGCTTTCGGGACGACCGACCGGAATCCCTAAATCAAGCTCTTGCATGTTAGCTTTCTAAGCCAATCCCACCTTAATACATGGATTTCAAGAAGAAAATGGGAAAGAACCTTACCTAGACGACCAACGGCGATGGTTGAGGTTAGGGTGAAGAGTTTCCTTTGGAGAATGGTTAGGGAGATGGGTTGTTGGAGATTTGAGGAGTTATGAGAGAGAGAGATAATTGTGGAAGAGTGGAGTTATGAGGGAGAGAGATTTGGTAGTGGGAGATTGAAGGAAGTTGTGAGGGAGAGAGAGCTTGTTGTTGGAGAATGGAGAAGGGTTATGAGAAAGAGGGCCTTAGGGCTTTATTCTCTAGACTTGGCTCATTTAGCCCCAAGCTTCCAAAATTTCCAAAATAGACCTACGGGACTCCTATTGGTGTTGGGGTGGCCCTAACACCCCTCTGGCCACCAAATTCGGCGTGTAGTTGCCTTATGGCCCGACTAGGGCCCATGCAAAAATTGAGGACGAACGGATGAACGGATATATGATCTGAGAAAGCATTTATGTCCCATAAATGGCCTTGTGGGTAGGGGTGTACACAAACCGGGCTAGCCCAGTTAGCTCGCTCGACCCGGCCCGAAAAAGCCCGACTCGACCCGACCCGGAACTGAGTTCGGGTCAGGACGGACCAATTTTATAGGCCCGAAAGTGAGTTCAAGCCGAGTTCGGATACTTCCCAGTTCGGCCAGACTCGGTCCGAAATCCGACTCACCTGCAGCCGATCCGACCGGCCCGACCCGGCAGTGTATGATCGTATTTAATTTGTATAAAATATTTTATTTTATGCTTTGTCAAATGTATGTAAATGTATGTAAATGTCCTGATTAGTTAGATTTTTTGTGGAGTCTATAGTTCAACTATCTAAACCGTTGATCGAGGGATTTGTAATGGGACGTGGATTACCTGCCAAAGCCCTTCCCATGAACTTGCTGTAAGGTTCGAAACTGGCCCGAACTCGAAGGTTCGAAACTGGCCCGAACTCGGCCCGAACTCGCGCCAGCCCGGTTCGGGCTAGAGATGTTGGCCCGGTGACCAGGCCCGGTCAGGTTCAAGCATTGTGTGGCTATTGAACGGGCCTGGACGGGCTAAGGCCAGTTTGACTCGGCCCGACCCGTGTACACCCCTACCTGTGGGGGCTGATCTGGTGATTAGGGCAGTTCTGGCTGCCCTCTGGCCATGAAACTTGTAGGGTAGGTGCTCCATGGCCCGATAAAGGGCCATGCAAAATTTGAGAACGATTGGATGCAGGGTTTGGTCGTACGGGTCCGATTTGCGATCAACGGTCACCGTTCCACAATCAGGTCCTAGATTTGGTGGACGGGTGTAGAAAAATATATTAAACCGTCACCACAAATTTGGATGGAATCCGACGGTTGGAACGCCTGGTATCCCGATTTCATTTGTAAGTGTCAGATTCCAGTTTTGGCATTGACGGGGTGCATTCGGCTAGTGTCAGATCCCAGTTCTGGGTGTCTACTGGGTCCGCTGCCCGCAATGGACCACAAGCCCAGTGAGATCTTTGATTTCCTGAAGTTTTAGATTTTTCTGACCCTCCTCGGTCACTGGGTGGCACACACGGGCTGTTGTCAAGTGCAAACGGCCATCAGGCTTGGCGGGCCACGCCAGGTCCTATCATGACCAGCCTGGTCTATTCTAATGGGCTAATCCTAGGTTAATTTACCGGTGGTACTTCACCCTGAACAGTTTAAATGGATGGTCCTGCAGCAAATCCGACGTGGACGCCCCTGGATGACGGGACGTTACATCTCGAGTTAATGAACAGTTCAAATCAATTGAAGGGACCGTCCATCTAAACTGATGCAACTAGGAGCACTATAACTATTAGTGATTTGAGAGCACTAGTGCATCTCTCATGAATGAATACATGAGTTGGAATTTTAGAAGAATGTAAGGAGGGATTCCTTCCTGTATAGTCCTTCCTGATGGATCAGATGTGCATATGGGCTCATTCATAAGCTCCCATGCAAGATTGTAGGGTCATCCTTGTAAGCAACTCCAGTCATGTTGTTCCGTCTTGTAAGGACAGTCTTCCACAAGGGGGGCAAAAGGGACTATCAATATCAGAAATAGAAGGCTATTCAAAAAAATCAATGTCATTGTACTCCTCAATGGAAGGTAGATGGTATGTTACCATCTGCCTTGCAAACAAGTGCTGAACTGCAACATGTATATTACATCCCAACACCATCCAAATATGGGACCCACCGTGAAGATTAACTGATGCATTAATCAGGCAAGCCCACCCATCAAGTGGACCAAATGTATACATTTAAAAAGATGGTTTCTTTTCTTTTCGTTTCTTTTCCTTTTAAGGGTGACAAGATGTAACGAAAACATCCATTAAACCAAATAAAGTACAAGAAGAGGACAAGATACCGTATGGGGGCAGTGGGTGCCTGGTGGAATGGGGGAAGAAAAGATCGTAGTCTTCTTCCTCTATGATAAACCTCAAATCCACTGGGTGAAAAAAAAATGATAATAATTAACATTGATAACTAATAAATTAATTTTGTTTATATATGACTTATATAAGCCTTAGGTTTGTTAACTTTCCCAAAATAATATTTTCTAAAATAGTAAAGATGTCCAATCTCACCCAAACTCTTCTAGAGGACTCAAAACAAGGCTTCAAGTGAATTCAGGGCTAACTAAACCCTAAAACAGCTAAAAGTAACCAAAATTGTAACTCGCAAAATATTAGAATTTGACTTCAAATTCATATTTGACCTCCTAAAATAATTGACTTTTGTGAAACTGTTCAGTGGATAATGACCCTTGGCATTGACTAGGATGTAGAGCTCACTGGTAGCTTTCCAATGACATGTTATACATGTGAAACGGATAATTAGTGACAAAGTTATGGCCGACCCAAGCTATAGTGCGTGCTAGACCCTTGGTCGAACTTTCTAGCCCCATTTCTTTTGATTCTAGCCATTTATGAGATTGTCCTTGACACTTTATCAACTCAGGATGCGTTTAGATCACAAGTCATTTTGCTCTGACTAATTATGCCTCATAGTTGGTCTCGGTTTCTACTTATTTACCACATAAGTATAAGTATGTTTGGTAAACAACATAGTTACCACACTATCAAACTTACTAACAATCCAAGCTGTGTAGATCTAGACCGTTCATTTGGCCTAGCCTGCTCTTCACAGGCCGTTGAGAGGACTCACTAATTGAATGATCCTATCCATACGAACTTCAAACTATTTATTTTCATATAAAGGTTTGTGCTCCAAACCATGGATCAGATGGTTGGGATTATCCGACTCTTTATAACCTAACTAATCCAAAATGGGGCCAAACAAACGGAGCGTCCAAATGATGACTAGAAGTAGGAGCAATTTTGGCCGTTCATCTTGTATGCCATTTGATCATATGGTTAGATTCGTTCAATTGATTTGATTTTTGTTTCTTGGCCTTTCGAAGAGTGTTCTGTCATATGGATGGCATGTTGTGATGGTGACCATCCAAAAAAATCAACCTGTTCAGTATTGTCCACTAGTCTGTATTTCTCATGAATGTCTTATTGAATCTAACCGTTGGAATTTTGGTCCTGGGCAAGTTAACAGCAGCCGCACCTGATGAATGATCAGGAATCAATGGATAGGATCAATGCTACAAAAATATCCGTTCCCAGAAAACTGAGAGCTAGAAAACAAGACAAATAAGATCAATGGATGGGATCCATGGCTTATAGGAATGGGAAGTTATTTGGCACTGGTGAATGTGACACTTGATACGCATGCACTCATAAGCTGTGCACTTGGCACATCTTAACTAAATGTGGACCGACTAAATTGCGTAAGTCACAGTCTCCAAGTCAGATGAATTGAAGAATCCTACTCTCTGCATCGTGGGCACTTGTTTGTTGAAATAGGACCATTGGCTGATAAAATACCGACCAGTCCGATGGTTGGATAATCAAATAAGTACAATCTATGATTTTTGATCCAACTAAACTGAGACCCATGAATATTGGATGGTTAAATCCAATTCAATTTGAATTAATTTGGGTCATGTATGCAATTTCTGATTGGATAACCATTGCACCCAAAATGGGCCCTACCAGATCATGTCGTCCTTGCACGTTTTACACAGTATACACCATCCAAAGTAGGGCTCACCTGATGAACGGTCCCGATGACAGGGTTAGGCCCACGTCTATGATGAGGATTGAGGCCACGAAATCAGATTGCGTACTGAGTTACTCTGTACTCTATTATCGTACTGAGTAAACTCAGTTGGGCCCACCTTGAATGTATGTAGTCTATCCATTCCGTCCATCCGTTTTTCCATCTAATTTAAGGGGTTGTGCCAAAAATTGAAGCATATCCAAAAATCAAGTGGATCATACCACACGAAACAGTGGGGATAATGATCTCCACCGTTGAAACCTTGCTAGGTCCCACAGTGATGTTGATTTGTCATCCAACCTGTTCATAAGATCATAAAGACATGGATGAAGAGAAAACACAAATATAAGCTTGATCTAAAACTTCTATGGCCCCCATGAATTTTTCAACCGTAAATGTTCAATTCAGCTGTTTCCTATGGTGTGGTATATTTGAATATTTTATATTCTTAATTTTTGGGTTTAAGCCCTAAAATTATCTGATAAAGTATATGGACGGAGCGGATAAAATAAACAAATTATGGTGGACCTCACAGAGTTTACTCAGTTAGCTAAGCGTACTAACTACGCAATCCGCTTCATGAGGCGACACTATCACTGAGATGGAGCCGCACTGTTTGACCTTTCGCACAAGGGAAATTTCGTCATTTCGATGAGAGCGGATTGCAAGTGACTCAGGCCTCTGTTCCTGGGGCTGGCTGTGTGGGGCCCATAGAGATGTCCATGACAAATCCACTCCTCCCATCTGTTTTAAAATACCACAATAAGATAAGTTTATAAAAATCAGGAAAATCCAAAGTTCGTGTGGGCTATACCACACGAAACAGTGGGGATTAACGCTTTGCAGTGACAGAAATTTTGTATCATGATGATATTTTTTTTACCGTTTATCTGAGTGGTATTAATTCTATGAACGGTTTCGATGAAATATAAACATCATAATCAGCTCCAGAATGGTTTCTCAACGGTAGACGTTACTGTTCCTACTGTTTTGTTGGTGTGCCCCACCTGAGTTTTGGATCTCCATGAATTTTATAATCCTACTCTATTGTAGTGTTTCAAGACATACGGACGAAGTGGATTTATAACAGACATCTCAGTGGATCCCACACATAACCCCGGGTAGGGTCAGGCATTCCTCAATAGAAGAATAGCAAACCCAAACAACAAAGGAGTTCAACTTTCAAAAACCCAAACCCAAATGCATTTATTTCCCAACACACACCCACGACAACATAGCTTCACTAAAGAAAACCCCATCTAAAGATGTCCAAGAAAACACAATCCAGTAAAGGTTTGTGCAAAGAAAGCGATGTTTTCATTGGAAGTTTTTGACCGTGGAAATTCAATTATTATTTTTTTCCTATGGTATGGTCGACTTAAGATTTTGATATGTCGCTTGTTTTAAATGTTTTTTTCTTTTCTTTTTTTTTAATCTAAGACTTCAATAAACTCTTTTATGGACTACCAAAATAGCAAGAAGTTTTTATCATCTTTTATACATTTGCTCTAATACAAGGCTACACCTTTATATAGAATTAAAGAGATTTATGCTACTGACTGTCCAACTCATGTAACCAAATCATGCGCAAAGCCACATCTCTTCAAATATATAAAAGCAGCATTTAGATAATAGCTTTAGGCCTTTACCAACAATAATCAATCAATTCTCTGCTATACTTATCACATTGTTTTTCACCGGCTTTTATTAATTTTAACTTATTAGCTTAATTCATCTACTTTTATTCAGCCATACTGCAACAAGTTCGAAGTTATTAGTCTTAGCAGAGTATCTTTAATCTCACATCGCAGCTGTACTCACTTAAGAGTAGGTTAAATATCCACAACCTCATTGTTAGCTCACTTGATTATTGAATCCTTACTTGATACATCATCACTCATATTTTGCTAATTTCACACCACAACAATCTTATGACGGTTTGATAATTACACGTCTGTTTTGCTAGCATAAGCTGTCATGCATGGATATTTTATTTTATTTTCCTTTGTTTAGTTTTATTTTTTATTTGTTAATTGAACTGTTTTAACGTTAAAAATAATAAAATTGGTGATACAAACTTATTTGAATTTTATCTAATCCTTATTGACAAGTCCAACGTGGACACTCATTTGTTGAAATAGGACCATTGGGAAAATTTCTTCTTTAGCTGTATAGTAAAATACCAATTATCCAGTATAGTAGTCAAATAAGTATAATTTGTGGTTGGCGATGCATCTAAACTGGGACCCATGACTTGGATAGTTAAATCCAATACAATTTGAATTAATTTGGTGCCATGTATGCAGTTTCTAAGTGGATATTTCCTTTTACACAGTATACACCATCCACAGTGGGACCCACCTGATGAGCTGTCCCGACCACAGAGGGTGGACCCATATCTATGGTGTGGATTGAGGCCGCACAGCGACTGGGGTTGAGCTCCCTCCACTGTTTGAACTTGCCCGCGAAACTTGCTTAAGGCCAGTCAGACGGGCGCTTTTTCGTCATTTCAATACTATCTTCTAGAAAACAGCCCAAGTCCAAACCCAAATGGGCCAAACCCAAACGACGTAGGAATGTCGAGGTTTGATATTATAAGCGTAGATGCCACTGTAAGATACAGACAAATCAAAAAACCGAGCGCATTTCTCTCCCGGTCTAAAATGTCAAAGGAGGCAATTCAACAAATTGGTTTGTGGAATGAAAAAATAATCAATTGATCGCAAAACCCATGATAAAGAGGCTTAAATGCATAGAGAAAACCGGATCTAAAAGGCTCTCTCTCACTCTCTGTCTACCTGTAAAAATTAGGGAAGAATTGAAGCTAAACTATGGCTAGGGATCAATCTTCCTCCACTTACTCTTCCCATCCCCATGGCATGCAAAGAGAAAGGAAGAGGATTCCAGGAATACCTCCTGGATTCTATTTCAACCCCACGGATGAGGATTTGATTGATAATTACGTCCGGCCCTATAACGACTCAGGGGGAACTATGCTTCCACTGCCAAATGGCATAACAATCCCATTCGCAGATGTTTATACGAGCCACCCCACAGAACTTCCACGTAAGCAGGAGCTTTACCTCATTCTTGTTAGTTCATTGATCATTTTTTTACTACTTCATTGATCGTTAGTCTAATTAAAATTTCATGATATTTCACGAAATTAGGTGCACCCAAACACACCGTTAGTCCCTTACCTCCGTTTTTCTAAAGCATTTGAGCGTGACCGAAAAAATTGAGGCATATACAGTGCTCATGTGGGCCACACAACAGAAATCAGTGGAGATTGTACCCACCGTTCGACGCATGCATGGGGCCACGGAAGCATCTTTGTGAACGGTTTGGATTGCATAAAGATCACAGTTTAGCCCAGAAAGGTTTGAACTGTTGGTAGCCCCTTTCACAATTTCCCGTTGTGTGGCCCATTTGAATTTCCGATAAGCTTTATTTTCAGTCTCATGCTGTATAACATGAGCTTTCAAAACAGAAGGGTGAATTTCTAGCAAACATCGTGGTGAGGCCCACCTACAATGGGTCACGGTCATGTTTTTTAGTTGCGTGGAGTTGATTTTTTTAGGTACAGGGCCCAAATATCAGGTTTATCCGTGATTTAGGTGGACCACACCAAGGGAAACCGTTTGGAGTGTGAGCAGTGACATGCACACTCCTTCCAATCATGTGGTCTAACTGAATCACGGATGAGGCTGATTTTTGGGCCATAGGCCTAACTAGGTTGACACACTTAATGATTGGGTTTTAGATAAATATTATAGTGGGGTCCACATAATCCACCGACTCCTTTTCTCCCCCACCCTTGTTAATAAAAATTTATTAGAAGTTAATTTAATTACTTAAATAATTAATAAGGCTTATTGAAGACCTTTTAGAAAAAGTCACAGGAATCTAAATTCTATGGTAAGTATATAGTTTTTGGTAAACTTCCTTTTTTGGGGTTATTTTGAATTGTAAATAGTAATAAGTTTGAACCTTTTTTTTTTTTTGGTTAGTTTGTTAGTACACCCAACTGGCAGTTCACACTTCACTGTTAGCCACCCCCACTTGGGATCGATACCAAGACCTCATCGCTGAAACTAGGTATCTTTCCCTCAGTCTACCACTTGAGCTGTAGATCAGGGTGTAACTTTTCTTCTAGTTCTCCATTAATGTCTACCACTTGAGCTATAGATCAGGGTGTAACTTTTCTTCTAGTTCTCTATGAATTCTTCTACTCCTCTGAGACTTTTCCTTTAGTCATGTCGTGCACGGATTGGTACTACCTCAACCACAACCTAGCTAGAGATGGATAGTCATGTCAGGTAGGGGTGCACATCGAACCGGTAGAACCGTAGAACCGGACCGAAACCGATCCAACGGTCCGGTTTGATCCGGTTCTAGACTGCACCGGTTCCGGTTCCGGTTCCAAATTTCCAAGAACCATTGGATATGGTTCGGTTCCGATTTAGGGCCATGTAGAACCGAACCGAACCGTGAACTGAACCGTTGATCCAAACTGTGGCCCAGACCGTGGATCCGAACCATTTTTTTAGTCCTATACATTACTATTAATTCTATACATTACTAATCAGACCATTTTTTTAGCTCTAAATTCCTTCCATATTGGAAGGTTGTAGCCAATAATCAGTCCATTGTTCAGGCTGATATTGCAAGGTTGCAGCCACTGGTATTAAGACTTTTTTTTTGGATAAGTTTGCTATGGTATATCCTCCCTTGTTCCTTCATTTCAGGACTGCGGTTCAATGATCCAAACCCTTTAAATGATGGGCCTCACAACTGATTAGATTACCCAAAAAGGAGAAAAAAATATATACAGTGTAGATATAATGGATATACAGTGTAGATAAAATATATATGTTATGGTGGGGCCCACGAGCACCATTCATCGGCTAGGAGTGGCAGCAATGCCAGATTGTAGTGGCCGTCCTTAAGTAGGGGAATTCTCTATCGCACCAGTATTGTGACTAACGACTTAAAATTATGTCATTGCATGAAAATAGCCCAAAAGTATTTTGTTGATGACCGAAAATTAGGCGGCCAAATCACAATAACCTAAATAAAAAAAGACAAATAACAACCTAGATAGAAAAAGAAAAGCAAAAAATCGAAAAAAACAAAAAAACAAAAAGAAGAAGCAGAAAAGAGAGAGAGAGAGAGAGAGAGAGAGAGAGAGAGAGAGAGAGAGAGAGAGAGAGAACAGTAAAACACTTATGTATTCACTTTTATTATCTGGTTATTGTTTGTGTATCGAATTGTAATTAACAAAAATAAAATAAAATAAAATAAAAACCTTGTGTTGAAGTTATAATTAGCAAACCTCGTGTTTTTCTAATTATTATATCGGTTTCTCGTTTCTTAATTTGTTCTTTCAGTTTTTTTTTTTCACTGATACAAAGGGAATTTCTCTTTGATTTATTTATCTTGTTGGTATAATGAATATAAGAAGCTTGATTTGTAGGCAATTTCCAGTATGGCATTGGCAATGAGTTTTATTGCTTCACTCAATGGAAGCCCAAGGATAAGGGACGATCCCGTATAAACCGCCAAGTGGGTCATGTTTCTTGGAAAACAAATGACGAAGATTCAGAAATTCCATGTGGCGGGTTTAAGAAGACATTTTCTTTCTCTGAAGTAAAGTCAGAAAGCAGAGGAACTCGTTGGATTGTGCATGAATTTAGTCTGCATTCTAGTTCGCGAAAGAATGGTAAACTAAAGGTGAGGAAGAATCTCTTAAATCTTTTTTTTTTAATTTTATTTTTCTAATTTTGTTTCATGAGTAAATGAACACACCCTATAGAAACATTTCCTAGTAATCATAGTGAGGAAGTAGCGTTAAATTGCAGTCACATTGCTTTTGAATTGAAAGTAAATTGCAAATTAAAGCCTAATGCCTCATATGAACATTGAGGAAGGTAGTTATGATTTAATCATCTCCACCTTATCCAACAAATTATTGCAATTCAGTTCAATAGTTCTCCCTAATGCAACACGCGTTCATCCGAATCATTCCAAAAAAAAAAAAAAATCTTGATTAATGCAAATGATATCCAATGCCACTGATAAAATAGGATACTCGAACAGAGCATGTGACTGTTTCCCACAATAAAAAATGTATGATAATATATCATAATACTACACTCCTATGTTGAGAATCATTGTCAAGTACTTAATTGAGATGCTTAGTAGTTAATAAAGTTTTTATTGAGTTAATTTAAGAAAGTAGTTAGTCAGGAATTCCTTGTTAGATTTATGATCTTAATAGGAGTAGAAATAAGGAATTCTCTTCTATACAAGGAATGAAGGAAGACTATTACTTACACATCATATACAAAAGCTCCCTCTCTTCTATCTCTCTTACTTTTGAATAAATTAATATTGTCTTCTAGTCTTTCTATCTTTTTGTCCTCTGATCTAGGCTTTCTTCTTTTGTCTTAGTTTTCTTCTTTCTAAATGCCAAGACTCCATTCCCATAGTCTTCTGTATGTGATTTTCTACATCCTATTTTGAGGTGTATTTTGTAGATTAGCTAGTGCATTTGGCACATCCCGCCATCCAAAATTTACAAGATGCTCCTACAAGATCCACTTAGAAAAAAAAAACGTGCATGAGCTGGTTTATATCCATTTCCATTTAATTTTAGGGTATTACTCAAACAAGGCCCTGATTTCTTAAATATTAATGAATGATAGATGGGTGTAGGATCCTTCTTATGTTGTCCTTCTCTTAAATTTCCTTTCAAGATATGCATTAAGTTAAAGGTGGCAACAGCTTCATCGGTTTTTATAGTTTGAGACATCTTTTCTAGTTAAACATAGCTTGTTCAATAGTTCCTTAGCATGTTATTATGAGAAGGAAATTGAAATTATTAGAGCATGTTATTGATTAGGTTTATAGTCTATTGATTGTATTAATCATAATGATTCTCTAACACCTGATTGTTTTCAAATTTTCACAGTTAATATTTGCATTTATGGCCTTTCTCTTCTTAGCACATTTTGTAGATGAAAGTATTTGGTATATCTAGTAATATGATTTTCCAGATGTATCAAATAGCTCTTTCTTTAATTTGCTTGCTCATTTTTGCTTGCATCTTTTGTTTCTCCTTGCAGTTTAATCATTATGTTCTATGTAGAATTAAGCCACCCTCTCATGATTTCACCGAAGATATGATCAGAGAATATTTGACATTGCCAGAAGAAACAGCAACAACTAGTATTAGCAATGAGGTTATAAGGGGAAATGAAGTTATCTACCAACCACCAGTGCCTTCACTGCATCTCGTTGAACAAGGGGTAGAAGAAGATTTCTATAAAAGCTTAAAGGAGTGGAATTACCAACAACCTTATTCATCAAGTCAACGAGAAGAAGTAGATAGCTGGGGAGAAATGAGTTTTTCTGCCCAACCATATCAAAAATAACTGCATTACTCAAAAATGCTTTGGGGCAATGAAGATCATGTCCTGTCAATTATCTCTTCAATGAGATTAATCAAACATATTGCTTTGGGGACTTCAATGAGATCACATTGGATGTGCGGGATTACCTCTTCAACTACAAAAAAAAAAAAAAAAAAAATCTCTTTTGATCGTCTGTTGGTTTTCCTTAGGAATTTTACAATAACTGCATTAATCAAACATGCTATGGGGCAATGAAGATCATGTCCTATCAATTATATCTTCAATGAAATTAATCAAGCATATTGCTTTGGGGACTTCAATGAGATCACATTGGACGTGTGGGATTACCCTTTCAACTATAAAAATAAAAATAAAAAATAAATAAATAAATAAATAACTATTTTGATCGTCTGTTGGTTTTCCTTAGGAATTTTACATTAGCATTTGTAAAATTAGAATTGCAAACTAATGGATCCGATTAATCCATGCATATATAGAGAAGATTTGAGAACGGAATATGAAATGCATACCTGAATGAGAAGTTATTACTCCACTTAATGTTGATGACAATTTTGTACTTGAATATTCCCAACCTTTTCACTTTTTTTGGAAACCCGCAATGAGACTTGAGTTTTATATACATATAGGTGAGGAGACTAACACCTATATTTATAGAAATGATGGTTAGAATAGTTTAAACCAGATAACTACTATCCCTCTGAGAGTCTCCACACTACAGGAGACCAAGTTTCACTGAAATAATCTGGAATACAGGTCTATCTAAAGCACCCTAAATATGTAGCAGAGTCCAAGCACACCACCGTTTACATATATAAACTGACAAGCATTATTGTGGGGGATGCAAAATTAAAAGAGGTGACACACGGTGTGTATGATGATCGCAGGCCACCAAGAAGAAAGGAGATCAAGTCTTGATTGTCCACAGGCTTACCAGCTGTTGCTAATTGATCGGCAAGATTCTTGGCATTTTCAAGATACTCGGAACAGGATTTGCTACCTTGAGTCAACGTTTGAAGTTGACGTTTAAGATGGGAAATGCGGGAACGAGACTGAGAAGAGAAACGAGTCTGCAGGGCAGTCCAGACTTGCTTAGATGTTTCCAATCCATACAATGTGGAAACAAGTTTGTCCGAAAGAGATGCAAGGATCCATCCAAGGAGACAACCATCTTTCTTCCGCCAAACAACATAGGCAGGATTGAATGAACCAAAGGCAAGATTTTTTGGAGGACAGGTTTCAGTACCATCAATGAAGCTAACTAAGTCGTGTCCTCGGAGGAGATTAAGGAACTGCATTTTCCATGCCAAATAATTGTGGGAGCCATCTAGCTTAACGGAAATAGTAGTGGAAGAGGGTAAAGGGTAGATGGTGGAAGGATAGGTTCAGGGATGAAGGTGTCATTGGTGTTGGCCATTTGGAGGATGCGGAAGCTGGAGAAAGGATCGGTTGGAAAAGCGTGAGCTTATAGGATATTAGGCTTTGATACCATGTAAAATACTAACAATTCAATAGAAAGATGAATACAAAGGATATCTTTGGTTTGGCTAACATACCAGATCCGTGTAGTTTTCCATTATATTTATAGCTATACAACTGAGAACTGTCAAGCGTATAATAAGGAAACAAATATGAGCAAAATAAGGAAACAAACAAATACAATCAATTACACGTTTGTAGGAGAAAGTTACACCAACCGCTGGATTATTTTGTATTAGTAACAGAATGGATGAAGTGAAGAATTGGTGATGCTCCTGGATTTTCTGCTGAAGATTCTGATAGTCTAACAATAACATGGTGCCAACCTGATAGAATTCTTACAACATCATGCCCAAGTGTTGGATATATATTGTGCAAAACAACATGCCCGAGGTGCGTCCTCATAGGCCCCAACAGATGCCATACATAGGAATAACCATGTATGTATAGATACCAGCATGGCTCCTTGATGCTCCTTAATAGTGGGAGTTACATGCATGTGTAGTCATGAACATGCCTCCTCGATGTTCATTCATTGTAAGAGTTACATGCATGTGTAGCTATTAACATGGCTCCTTAATGGTCTTTCATTGTAGGAGTTATATGCTTGTGTAACCATTAACATGGCTCCCTGACACTACAGCTCAGATGTCCCATGCTCGGCAAAGCTCCTAAACTAATAAGAAAGAAGCAAAGAGGAAGGGGGATGTAGAGAAACAAAACAATAGCTCAGCCTAAACATCAAAGGCTGTGTTTGGCTGCAGCAAATATCATGAAATTTTTTCATGATATATATTTTGCACCAAATTAGACTGTACCTATGAAATTTCATGATATTTAGTGCACCCAGACAGCACCCAGAACACAAAATATTTTGATTCCACATAAATATTTAAATACATACCAGGCCATCTTAGGCACATTTCTGGCCACAATGACATTAGGTGTTTGGTCTACAGATGCCATACAACATCTGAAGGCAAAAACCTTCAAATATATTGCAGTATTCGCCAACACACCCTTTCCAACTTTCATTATCCTTCTCCCTTGGATGAACAACGTCCATCTCAAAGAGGAAGGAGTACCAAAAAAAAAGAAAAAAAAAACTTCCTACATTCTCACTAGACAGCTCTTAGTTCAATCTAATAGCTTTCTTCACCTCTCAGTTCCCACCAGTCCTCCCTTTGTTTCTAGCAAGCCACTGGGCCCTTCTAATGGCCCTCGCCTGCTTCAATTTCTCGATATTCCTAAGCCTGGCGGACATCCTCCTAAGCTGATAAAGCTTACGAGACTCTTGAGCGATCATCCTAGCCGTCGAGCAGCTCTCGTTCATGATAATTTCATACCCATCTCTGAAAGACTCCATTCCTTGTGTTAGTAGTTGCCAGAAGAGGCTCCCCCCAGCTGCGCCCCCACTTCTAGCCGATGCATAGATCTTGTAATAGACAGTGTTGAATAGCAAGTCCCTTTGGTAGTTGGTGAAGCCGGGGTCTTTCCATGATTTTCCAAATTCAGTGAGAAGTAACGGCTTTCGGAGGACGTTTTGAGCATCATGGATGTGGGTGTCAAGCCATTTGTTCAGGAATGAAAGTTGGGTTTGATCATTTGAATTGGATAACCTGCTCATGGATTACACACCCAGTTTAAGAGAAACAGAAAATGTTTTCAGTACTAAGATGGTTAATATCACTGTTTTGAAATTGGGTGCTCAAAAGCTCGATGAGTTGATATTTTGGTCAATTTAAGCAGAGACCCAAATACTCAGTTTTGAATAATTGGAAAACTCAAGTGGGTTCTCAAAAATCTCTACTAAGTTGAAAAACACCATCAAGTAATTGAAAAGTCTGTCTTCACCATCAGCTTTTAAACTCAAAAACTCAGTCTAGTCCAATGCCGAGTTAATATTCAAATGAGACTCAATCCTTACCAAAGTCCAAGTCTGAGTTCTTGAGTTTCTGAACCTCGGGGCATTGACAACTCACAGGAGAGTGATGGCACAAGAGCAGTGATTCAAGATAGACTTTGAGATAGTCTACCCACTTATACATACATCCACTGTATACATATATAATGAGAAATGCTCCAGTACTCTCACTGCACTGCAAGTTACAGTGCTCCTGGTTGCATTGGGACACTTAGTCCAATCCATTGATGTAGACTGCTCATTAGGTCCCCCACAGATTTCATTGGCTAGTGTGCAAATATAATGCCGATCTATGTTAACCATTTGGTCAATGGACTTGATACAAATGGTCAAGACCATTTACACAAAAATAGGTTCAATCACCAAATTAATCCATCTATTTGTTAGATTGCATCATGGATTGCTTATGATTATAAAGAATGACATTCGTTAGGCAATCACAACCATCCCATCCATGGATTGGAAAAAGGATGGCTACAGATAAAATGCCAAATCAAGGATGGATTGGATCATCTGATCAGTCCATTTTTTGCATGGTAGCCCACGAAATGCGTTCAGATGTAATGGACAGTTCAGATCGATCAATGGAACTGTCTGAGAAAATCGATGCAACTAAGAGCACTATAACTTACAGTGCTTAGAGAGTATTGGAGCATTTCTCACACACCTTAAATCCTCGTGTGGACGCATGCATTCACAGGTCCACCTAGACAACAGTGCCTGTCATGTTCCTCTTCTCAACCGATAAGCAACTTGACTTTGGTTCACATGGCAGGTATGTACAAGATCCTAACCAATGATCAGTTAGCCAATTGGATGGGCCACACCCAGAAAGAAAGAAGAAAAGTCACATCAATCTAACAGTAGACTTCAAGTAAATCGAAATTCCTCTAATATTCTTTCCTTCGTAAGAAATTTTCCAATCCAAGCAAGTCACTGATAAGGATCTTGTACATGTTTGCGACATTCATCCAAGCGAATCACTGATAAGGATCTCTGAATATGCATAGATGCATTTATTAGTAGCACATTCATCAATTGATGCACCTAATGCACCTAATGTATATTGTTATACAAACCATGATAATTCCTTTTCTTTGTGGTTAGATTGTTACCATTGATCTGGATATGAGTGGACCGTTGCAAAATCAATGCCGGGGATCCGATTGTTTGAGATGAAATCAGTTCCTACTTGAAAACGTGGATTGTATTGTTTCCTTTGAGGTGATGATTCTCCATAAAACCCTTCCAGACCAGCTTCTAGCAAGTGATTTCTATCTATGGATTTCAAATAAGCAGCCATTTCTGTAATCCATGCCTATCAAACAAGCACCAATAATAAAATTCAGCAAGGACCCATGTTAATATTTAGACTATGGATTGACAACTCTTCTGGGTCAACTCGGTCTCGGTCGAGTCCAATCAGCACTGCAAGTCAGTATTGAGAATAGAGAGTGACTTGACCCGACTCATCTGAGTCATGGCTTGACTCAGAAACGAATGAGTCAGTCTGAGTCACCAATTCAAAAAAACATAATGTAGAAAGATGGAAGCATCAACCAACATCATATAAACTGGGATCCATGTTGATGGCTCAGTGGTAGACAGACTCTGCATCAACACTGAGATCATGGGATTGAGTGCCCATGTGGTGTGCGTGTGGGTGTGTTAAAGGAAAATTGTGGTGTAGGTGTGGGTGTGGTTGTTTTAAAGGGATAAAAATAAAAAATAAAAAATCATATGAATTGTAACCCATGGTGTTAGATGCCTTACCATTTGGGTGACGAACAGGCCAGGCCAGAACCAAGCATGTCCAAGTCCGGACCATGAGGTAAGGATCTGGGTCCAAGCCAACCCAGCCCATGAGCTGTGGAACTGGTCTCGGAATGTGTTGGGCCCACAATCCAAATACTCAGCCCCATGCTATTAAATAAATCAAGCCTCCAGGCAAGATGCAAACAAGCTCTCATCCATCCAATTACCAGGCCTAAAACTTATGTTTGGGTCCAACCCACAGGCATTGAGGCTCAGCCCAAACCAGTCCGAGGTGGGCTAGACTCAGATCACACCAGTCAAGCCTATACACCACTCTACTTTCATCTGGAAAATGTCAGATTTTCCATCAACATGGTAGTATGGGTGTGATGCACACGGATGGACAATGATCAACAGTGGGCGGTGGCCCCTATTTACCCTATCAAACAAGGCAAGCATGCATACAAGTGAAAAGGATGTAACTGACCTTACATGCAGCGGCTCATCAAGGGGTAAATTGGTAGTTTCTTGGTATTTGAAGGTTAAACAAGGTCTAAAAAAAAGAGTATATGGGAGCACAACATGTATATAGTAGATACCCTATGGTACACATGTGGGACTTAATCTATATGCGGAATAGGCCCACGGATCTGTCTGTGCATGGGACATGGCAATCGGGGGTTTAGATAGCGTACCTAGATGAGACGCCGCCATGGAAGTCGGATAAGAATACCAGAATACCAAAATTCCTGTAGAGCTTAGGATCTTCCTCTCCTTCACACCCTTTCTGCAATTCACAAGATGGGACTCGAATGTCTACCGTGGTGTAGGATCGGGGACCCAGCTCTCTTTTATATAAATTGTGGAGGGGGTGTTTGAAACCCATCAAAACTCCCTCTCCCACGCTCCACATTGTTGTGTCCTAGTTCGACTCAAACTGCTATCTGCGTAAACAGTCATAGCATTCCAACCCTAATACGCACTGTTGTGCAATCAGAATTGCGCTGCGCAGCGAATCACATGAAGTGGGGCCCACTGGTCTACTCAATCATCCAGTCCAACTGAATGACAATCCAGACCGTTGATCAGTAAGGCCCACTAAATAGAGTTCTTACATTCTCCCACTTGGGCCTCATTGAGCAACGTCAATGATAGTCATATAGAATAATTTTGAAAACAAGTTTTGACCTTTTAAGAAAATATCCAAATGATTAACCAATGAAATAGTTGGACAATATGAGTAATGCTATTCAATCTGATCCATTAAGACTGTCAGTATCGAAACGCGGCAGTCGCCATAATATTTAATTTAGGCGAAGTGAGACTAAACGCGATCACAAGTACTTTCAATCTTAACGACATAGATCACGAACTAGGAAATGTGGTATAAAGATTATACACTTTAGTGTGATGATATATGTCTATCCTTAAGAGGTCCTGAAGCTTTTACATGTCTCCAATGAGACACGACTGTAGTTCTACTTACTCAAAATTTGCGCATATATATAGAGAAGCAGAAATAAATCTTTATATCAAAATCATCCAAACAAACTGTATAAAACGAGATCTCTAAGTGTCTGTGAAAATCAAAATACGTTCAACTCCCACTAACTGAAAACATTTGTGGGATCAATGACTCTCATGGATGTTACATGCTCCTGAAATGGCGTGATAGGGAACCCTTTAGTAAGCGGATCTGCAATCATCTGCTTAGTGCCGATGAATTCCACGGACACTTGATGATTCTGAACCCTTTCCTTTACAACAAGATACTTGATATCGATATGCCTCGACCTTGACGAATGCTTGTTGTTACTAGAGAAGAAAATAGCAGCCGAATTATCGTAAAATATTCTCAATGGTTTCGGGATATGCTCCAGTA
The DNA here is from genome assembly GCA_030180095.1 of Magnolia changhungtana. Lineage (NCBI taxonomy): Eukaryota > Viridiplantae > Streptophyta > Magnoliopsida > Magnoliales > Magnoliaceae > Magnolia > Magnolia changhungtana. The sequence goes on along the minus strand of JASAUF010000084.1, from coordinate 898,802 downwards.
CCCGCAAACCTGAGAAGAAACTTTGTAACCATAGTGCCTGATTAGATGCCTCATGGCAGGCAATAAATTCAGCTTCCATAGTGGATGAGGCTGTGGTAGACTGTTTCATGCTTTTCCACGACACAGCTCCTCCCACCATCATGAAGATGTATCCTAAAGTAGACTTCTTAATATCAACGCAGCCTGCGAAGTCTGCATCTAAATATCCGATCAACTCCAATTGATCACATCTTCTGTATGTGAGTCCGAAGTCTTTCGTTCTCTGAAGATACCGTAACACTTTCTTTGCAGCTATCCAATGTTGCATTCTTAGATTATATAGATATCTTCCCAACATTCCAGTGACAAAGGCAATGTTCGGTCGCGTACAGACTTGAGCATACATGATACTCCCTATTACTGATGCGAACGGAAATTCTTTCATTCGATTATTTTCTAAATCATTCTTTGGACACTGAAATAGACCAAATTTGTCGCCCTTCACAATGGGCGACTTTCCTGAAGCACAATTTTGCATGTCATACCTTTCGAGTACCCTAGTAATATAGGCCCTCTGTGACAGGCTGAGCAGTTCAAGTGTTCTGTCACGGTGAATCTCAATGCCGATGACGTAAGAAGCTTCACCAAGGTCTTTCATTTCAAATCTTTGAGATAAGAATTTCTTGGTGTCACTCAACATCCTGGTATCACTGCTAGCCAACAGAATGTCATCAACATACAAAATCATCATAACGAACTTACTCCCACTGGTTTTAATGTAGATGCATTCATCTGCAGTGTTTTCTACAAAGCCATATGAGGAAATTACTTCATGAAACTTAAGGTACCACTGTCACGATGCCTGTTTTAACCCATAGATGGACTTCTTAAGTTTGCAAACCAAATATTCTGAGCCAGTAGCTACAAAACCTTCGGGTTGCAACATGTACACATTCTCATTTAAATCTCCATTGAGAAATGCAGTCTTTACATCCATCTGATATAACTCTAAATCCATATGAGCTACAAGAGCCATTATGATCCTGAATGAGTCTTTCTTGGATACTGGTGAAAAAATCTCCTTAAAGTCAATGCCCTCGCGTTGGTTAAAACCCTTGGCAACAAGTCTGGCTTTATATCGTTCGACATTACCTTTGGAGTCCCGTTTGGTTTGAAATATCCATTTACAACCAATCGGCCTTATTCCAGTGGATAACTCTACAGGATCCTATACTTTATTATCCTGCATGGATCTCAACTCATCTTTCATGGCATCAAACCAACGAGAAGGATCAGCACTATGTTTGACCTGTGTAAGGGATTCAGGATCCTTTTCCACCCCTATGTCAAAGTCGTGCTCCTGTAAGTATACGATGTAATCGTCTCGATTTACAGGCCTTCTCTCTCTTTCAGATCTTCTCAATGGTTCAGTTTGTTGGGTCTGATCTTAATTTTCCTTATCAGTGGTTTGTATATGAGGTTCTACGTGATGCTCTGCAGTGACTGCAAAATCATCTGCATCATTAATGTCCACGTGAACTGGATTGACTATGACTCATGTCCACGTGAACTGGATTGACTATGACAAGAGTCATAGTCCTTTGTTCCTCAAATACAAATTTTCTTATGTTCGTGCTCCCACTGTTTTCAGTGTCCTCAATGAATCTAGCATTCTCAGTCTCAACAATCCTGATAGAGTAGGAAGGACAATAGAATCGATAACCTTTTGATCTTTTTGGGTATCCAATGAAGAAACAACCTATGGTTCTAGGATCAAGCTTCTTTTCATGCGAGTTATAAACTTTGGCCTCAGCAGGACAACCTCAAACATGTAGATATCGGAGACTTAGTTTTCTCCCATTCCACAACTCAAAAGGAGTTTTGCTTACTGCTTTGTTGGGAACCCTGTTTAGTATATAAACTGCGGTTTTGATCGCATCACCCCACAGAGATTCTGACAATGTCGAATTGCTGACCATGCTTCGCACCATATCCATAAGGGTGCGATTGCGTCTTTCAGCCACTCCATTCTGCTCTGGAGTACCAGGCATAGTGTATTGAGCGACAATGCCATAATCCTGCAAGTATTTAGCGAATGGCCCTGAATTGCGTCCTGATTCGTCATATCTGTCATAGTATTCACCACCACGGTCAGATCTGACAACTTTAATTATCTTATCAAGTTGATTTTCAACCTCGGCCTTATAGATTTTAAAAGCATCTAGGGCATCTAATTTCTCATTGATAAGGTATAAGTACCCAAAACAAGAGTAGTCCTCTATAAAGGTAATAAAATATCTGTGGCCACTCCATGAAGCTGTAGGGAATGGTCCACAGATATCTGTATGTATAACCTCTAATAGACCTACACTCCTGTTTGTACCTTTCTTTCTCGTTCTAGTCTGTTTCCCTTTTATGCAATCAATGCATACTTTATAGTCAGAGAAGAATAAAGAATGCAAAATTCCTTCTCGCACAAGTTTGTCTAATCTCTCCAGAGATATATGGCATAGCCGCCTGTGCCACAACATGGAGGAATTCTCATAGTCTAATCTTCGCTTAGATCCCACTTTATTTCCATGCAAGGTATTAATATTATAGACATGAGAGGCAATCAAGTCTAACTGGTATAAGTTGTTTACTATAGAGCCGGTTCCAACTTTAATCGAATTAAAGTAAATACTAAAACTTTTATTTCCAAAGTGAAACGAATATCCCAACTTATCCAAACAGGAAATTGAAACTAAATTGCGTCTTATAGACAGCACACAAAATGTATCTACTAAATCCAAAAAATAACCAAACTTCAACTTAAGCCTATTGCCTCCACGTCTACCTTGACACCATTGCCTACGTATACTGAGCGCTCTGCATCAATTGGTGGTCTGGCCTCTAGTAATTCCTGCATATGTGAATAGTAGTTCCTGAATCTATCCACCAGGAATCCACTGACACATCGGTTAGATTAGATTCAAAACAGACAAGAACAGAATGATTACCTTTCTTTATGAACCAATTTTAAAAACATTCGCAGTCTTTCTTTAAATGACCCGCCTTTTTACAAAAGAAGCACGGTTTACCTTTAACCCGTTTGCGTTTAGATCCATTTCCAAATTGATTCTCATTGTTTCCAGATGAAAGACCAGAGAATCCTTTATTAGAACCTTATTTCATTTTCCCTTTACCTTTATTCCTTTGCCCATGCCCTTGTCCTGAAGTCACCATATTAACATTTTGAAATTTTACCATCTGTTTGATCCTGTCTTCTTCTTGGACGCACTGAGTGATGAGTTCATCCAATGTCCACATATCCTTCAGAGTGTTATAGTTTACCAGGAACGTGCCGAATTGGAGAGTAGGTTGTTCATGATCAAATGAACCAGTTGATCATCAGTGAGTACAAGCCCTAGAGCACGGATCTTAGAAACAACTTCGATATAGTCTACAATGTATTCACGGATGTTGCATTTTCCATCGTAGGATGAGCGAGTCAATTTATTCAGAAGAATGCCCACTTCAGATTTATCAGATTTCTTGAATCGTATTCTCATTTCAGTTAGGAAAATTTTGGCCTTATCTGTTTCAGGCATGGCACCCTTCATTGATTCAGAAATTGAATACTTAATGACTTTTAGGCATGTATCATTTGATCTAAATCATGCAACCCATCAATTATATTCAGCTTCAGTGGCATTATTAGATGGCTTTGGCGGTTCTGGTGTTATCAAGGCAAGATCTAATTGAAGACAGCCCAGTACAACTTCAATGGCGTTCTTCCATTGAGCATAGTTAGACCCATTTAGGGCAGGGACTTGATGTGTATTAGTGGGAATTGAGACTGAAATATAAGAGATACACATACTCACATTAGTTCATAATTTCACAAAGCAATTTAGTGAATGTAAATAAATATCAGGCAAAGTTAATCAATTCAGTTGCTAAGGGAGGCATCAACTGAATCATCCAAGATGAAAATGGGCCCAACCATCACATCCTAGTGAGAATCTGTTACATCATCATCATTCCTCCTGTGGGAGGTAATAATAACATGTTAGTGATTCTCCTGAACATAAAGCTAAGTGATGACAGTCATATAAATATCAGACACTCAACACCTGCGGGTGAGATGAGTCTTTCAGTTTTACATCACCAACACCATTTACTTCACCCGTTCACGTGTCTACCAAACGGTAATCGTTTGTGTTTTCATTACCGTACACATGAAAACGTGAACGCAACTGTATGCAATCCTCTTGATCCCAATGTTACAAGTCTGTACTTGTAAAGTTTTCATCAATTGAGGTCACTATGTTGGCTAACACAACCGAATCCAAAACTACAAATATAGACTTTAGGATTGCTATTATAATCCTGCCTCTCTATGGATTATATCTTAATTAGTCCGATGTGGTCCATAAGTTAGTTGATACTAACCTTTATGAAATCCTTAAAGTGAAACATATAAATAGATTTCACACCTTATATTCCAAGGGTCCACATCAACACTTAAAGATGGGTGATGGGCCAATAATATGGTCAAATCAGGACTCTTATTTGATCTGTTCCTGAAAATAGGCATAACTAAATCAAGCTCCTGATATTCTCATAATATGTCGATTGAGTGGAGCCATAAGATGGGAACATCCATACATGGATGTCCATAATATGGGACATATTTCCCCAAATCTTTAAATTTTTTCATTAGGTGAAGGGTCACTTTCATCTGCCTATAAGATGAGTTAGCATGAATGCTCACAATAGAACAAATAGCCTGACCAGATCAACATTCAAGTGTGGGAACAAATCCCACGGAAAAAAATACGATCGAGGGGTCATAACATAGCCCAGGGCCCAATTTTAAACAGGTCGGGATCGGGTTCTAATTACAGACCCGTGAGCCATCAATCGGGTCTGCAGACCCGATAACAGATACAAAAGGGCCTGCTTGCGTAAGCCTCTGAAGGGTCTGGATGAGCACCATTCGGAAATCTCGATTTCCTTCCTAAGGTCCGGGCGACTACCATCCTTCTCAGATCGAGCGGAGTCTTTCCCAAGCATGACACCAAGCACGACAATGGTCGGCGAGGCTGGTGGTCAATTCGACGGCGATGAGCTTTGGACAGGAATCCAATCGGCCATGAATGAAGGGGCAGAATCCCTGGATCTGCTGGAATCAGGGAAAGCATGCTCCGCCGGTGGGAGAAATCGATTCATGAGAAGAAGGAGATGACCGGAATCCTAGTCTGCTAACTGAAGGCGCACAACCGACCATCAGAGATGCCGGCGAAGGCTCAGCATCCACAGCTGCCTCCCAAATAGTTACAGGTGAGGGTATTAGGAAGAAACCCTATGCCCTAATCACTGGATTTGGGGATACAGAACTGGAATCCCTAATTAGAACTGATGTAGGATTCGAATACAATAAAATCCCCAATTGGATCTAGGGTTTAGGATCTGAAATCCCTAATAGGTTGTATAAGGGGTTTGGAATAATCCCTGTTTAGCTGGATTTAGGGTTTCGAATGGAAAACCCTAATTGCAGAATTTGGATTTGGGGATTCTAATCTAAATCCCTAATTAATTGATTTCTGAATTTAGGGATTCGAAAATCCCTAATTAACCACTGGATCTGAGGATTTGAATTCGAAATCCCTAATTTTCATAATTTGGGAATTCAAATCTGAAAATCCCTAATTTTCATAATTTGGGAATTCAAATCTGAAATCCCTAATTAAAATCAAAATTCAAAATTCCAATTTGCCTAATTTGGGAATTCAAAGACCTAATTATGAATTCAAATATTTAATGGATGAATCTGAATCTGATCATCCATGCCTCTGCACAGGTAGCTCTGATACCAACTGCGGGACTTAATCTATATGCGGAATAAGCCCACGGATCTGTCTGTGCATGGGACATGGCGATCAGGGGTTTAGATAGTGTACCTAGATGAGACGCCGCCATGGAAGCCGGATAAGAATACCAGAATTCCTGTAGAGCTTAGGATCTTCCTCTCCTTCACACCCTTTCTGCAATTCACAAGATGGGACTCGAATGTCTGCCCTGGTGTAGGATCAGGGACCCAGCTCTCTTTTATATAGATTGTGGAGGGGAAGTTTGAAACCCATCGAAACTCCCTCTCCCACGCTCCACATTGTTGTGTCCTAGTTCGACTCAAACTGCTATCTGCATAAACAGCCATAGCATTCCAGCCCTAATATGCACTGTTGTGCAATCAGAATTGCGCAGCGAATCACATGAAGTGGGGTCCACTGGTCTACTCAATCTGATCAATAAGGCCCACTAAATAGAGTTCTTACAACACATACTGAAGTTGCCAACATCTAAAAAAAGAGTATATGGGAGCACAACATGTATACGGTACATATCCTATGGTAGCCAACCCACACCCTCATCTCACACTCACCTTTACATGCAGCACATGTGCCAACTTTGGCAAGTTTGCAGGACATCTTAGCCATTTATAGTACAGCCCCAACAGCGAATGTAAGCAAAATCCAGGCCAGTGAACTTATCATGTGGGTGGGCCACACGTATACAATTGTACATTGAATGTGTTCTGTTGGGAAGTTTTCTAAACTATCCATGCTTTCCGCATAGGGTTGGCCTTTCGGACAAGTGGGCAAGCCTAACTTTTACATGTTAACCTTATGAACAACCGAGATATCCTACACACTTTCCAGGTTGGCACGTGTGCTGTGTGTAAACGTACATGTGAAGAGGGTGATTGTGGAGTTAGCAAACCTCTCCAAGTAGAGATGCCATTGTCCTTCATGGGTTAAACTTCAATTTTCTTTTATCTTTGATTCCTATAGAAAAACAATAATAACAAAGAAGACAGCAAGAAGTACATTCATATTGAGACTATAATACTTAAGATACTTAAGAGAGAGACCAATCAGCAAATTTAAATTAATTAATGAAAACTATAAATCTTGATACCATCATCACAAATATCAAGATTCTAAAAGGAAACCATGCATAGTTTAAGCCTAGGTTGTCAAGCATCATTGTTAAGGGTCAAATATTGCATATCAGACCCTAGTTACTGCTTGGATTTACAAACATAATACTGTTTAACGGCCGGTTTTAATTGTGTTCGTGCGAGATTCAATCGGGAGCGTTGATAGCGATAGTAAAAGCATGAATTTGGCACTCCAAAGTCACCAGAGCAAGGGACAGACCCCAGTGAACCAAGATCAACGCCCGAGATCCGAGAAAATCGAGAAACTGAAGCTCAAGCGGCCAGAAGGACGTCCAGAATGCAAGATCACAGGGTTTCCACCATCTGATCGGCTCCGAATTTCATACATGGCCTGAAGACCATAAATAAACCGTACACGTCAAATTCCAGCTCCTGGATCCCTATGGAAGTGTTTCAAACAACATATCAGCCCATAAACCGTTAATTCTGGGCCACCTGATCTCTGGATATGCCTCAGCTTTGGACTCAACGCCTTGAATAAGGAGACAAACTAAATGGGTGGATTGGATTACTCGTAAACATCACAGTGTAGCCCATATGTGCAGCGTGCATACACATGCGCACGTGCACCCGCCGTGCACCAAACGGTCCAAGTTAGTCAGCAGGCGCTGCTCGACTTCATGCATCAAAACGGAAACTTCCGTTTCCTGCGGCTTAAAAACGGCAACAGAGCGTTGCGGTCGACTCTTGGGGCCCACTTCATGTATTCAGCGAGCACGGGCACTGGGTGCGGCGCATCGCACGGGATAAAGAATCCCAGCCAAAACGGAAACTTCCGTTTTTCAATTTCACAACCGACGCAGCAGGGCATTTTGCGAAACATTGTGGGCCCCCATCGTGATACACGTGGACGATCCAAACCGTCCATCATGCAAGGGGTTCACCAAAGGTTAAAACTATGTGAAGATTACACGTTGGGGTACACGGGTGAACACACGGATCTCAGTCGAAGACGGGCCTCTGCGTTACAAGATTGGGAGACAGCAGTGCTTTAGAGGCGTTGTGGGCCGCTGTGAGTGGATGTCCAAACAATCCACACCGTCCATCTGGTTGTTCATTCAGAACCGCCCGTAGGGACGTTTCCTATTTTGGGAAGAAGATCGTTGTGCACGCACCAAGTCAGCAAGCTTTCGGCCGTTACGGTTACCAAACACAGCTGGCTGCGTAACTTTTGCAGCTGCGTAATCTCTGTTGCTGCGCAATCTTTGCAACTGCGTAAGCAAGTTTCCGCAGCGTTTTTACAACAGCTCCGCACAAGGATCTTGGTGGGCCAGGAATCAGTGACCGATGATCCAAACCGTTCGAGAAGAAAGGACCGATTGCAAGAGATGATGAGAACCAAATTCTTTGTTTAAAAAACAAAGACTCGACTGCTGCTTGAGCACCGCATTTTGGGACTATCAGAGACAGAAATCTGACCCATCAAAGGATCAACTTATGGCTAACAACGTGAATGGTGCGGATTGAAAGATCACTTGCTGATGAATAAGGAAAACATGCAGTGTTTGGCTGACGGAAGGGCTATGCAAACAAGGCTACGTGAGTTGCTATTACGGGAGTTCATTGCCTATTCTGGGAGGACTTCTCTCCACCGACCGGACAACTGTGCTATAAAGGGAAGGACTGAAGGAAAGATGAGGGAGGGTCTCACGGCAGAAAGGAGAGAAAGAGAAGAAGAGAGGAGAGAGAGAGAGAGTATAGTTTTCTCTTTTGCTATTCCTTTTGTTTATTTAAGTTTATTTAAGATGTTTAGCATCATGATGTTCATGAGCAACTAAACCTCTTAGCTAGGGCTAAGAGGTGAAGCTTGTAGCGTGATGGGATGCCTCCTTGCTTGTGCCCTTTTGTTTAACTGAATGGATTTTGATTTAATTTATTAAGGGAATGTTTTCAGTCTTTAATGGTCTGTTGTGACTGAAATTACAATGGGTCTGCAATGGCTTTGAGCATGTTCTTTTTCTCTTATGTTTATGACGTCAGGAAGCCCTGTTGTTCACCATCGTCTCCTGGGTATGGTTGATGTCGGTACCCTTCTTAACCTTCATACATTGATTGGTTGGTAATTAGTTTAATTCTGTTGTTTGCTTTGTCTCCTGGGCATGGTTTGGTGATGGAATCCATTCTAATTCATATACCTTTCATCTTTTCAAAATTACATTAAAGGAAGTTCAGTTAATTTCCCTGATTTTTAATCCAGGCATAAGATCTCCCTGATCTCTACAAGTGGATCCTCTGAATCCCTAGTTTCCCTTCTCTGATTTTCCCTAAGTTTTAGATTAATATTTCATCATTATTCTTCAAATTACAATCGATTCAGATTTCATCTCATTCTAGTTCTATTTCTACTTAGTTTCAGATAACGTACAAGTTCCAGTCCCTTGGGAATCGACCTCGGTCTTGCCGAGATTATTACTACATCACAACCCTATACTTGGGGAGTGAACAAGTTTTTGGCGCCGTTGCCGGGGACTGACGGCTACGATTTTCTGAAATTAATTGGATTTAGAGTTAGTTTAAGATTAAGATTTTACTAATTTTAATTTTGTTTTTTTATTTGATTCATAGAACTAACATATTTCTTATTCTGTAGGTTGTTAGGATAGAACTTCTAATTTGGTAAACTCTTTCTAATTTTCTAGATTTTCTAACTCTTTAGATTTGGTTTACTTCTGAAACTAACTTATTTTGTTTTGTTTTGCAGGTCTTTAGCTTAAGGACTCCAATTTGGTAATCTCCTTCCAACCCTCTTTTCTTTCTAGATTGATTTTCTTTCTTAGGATTAGGTTTAGAATTTAATCGAGAAATTTCATGAGTGTTTCATGCCCAAGTGGGCCCGTGACAACACTCGACGTCTCTTGACTGAAGGAGGGTTAGTTGAGGGGTTGACTGTCCATCGCAGGATTAGACACCGCTCGAATTCCCCTGAGTTAATTGAGGTTATGGCTGAAAATCAACCTCAAGCACTACCTCAACAGATGGATGAGGAAGTACATGATGAGAATGAGGTGCTTCAAACACCCCCGCCTCGTACCTTACGAGATTATTTACAACCGGCGGGGGTGAGTACGCCCTCATGCATGATTTTTCCTGAAAACACGGGACATGGACATCAAGCCAAGAGTTATCCAACTCCTTCCTAAATTCCATGGGCTTGAATCAGAAAGTCCATACTTACATTTGAAAGAGTTCGATGAGATCATAGCCACCTTATACTTTTCCAATGTATCCGAGGATACAATCAGGCTGAAACTCTTTCCTTTTTCCTTGAAAGAGAAGGCTAAGACGTGGTTACATTCACTGCGTCCTAGATCCATTGGCACATGGAATGATTTGCGAGAGAATTCATAAAGAAATTTTTCCACACCATAAAACAATTACCCTCAGAAAGGCAATCATGAACTTCGCCCAAAAGGAAGATGAAACATTCTACCAATGTTGGGAAAGGTTCAAAGATCTTGTCAGTTCATGCCCACAACACGGTTTTGAAATGTGGCGCATTACAAATTTTTTCTATGATGGACTGACATCTTCCATGCGCCAACTGGTCGAGACAATGTGTAATGGTGAATTCATGAATAAAGAGGTCGACGAGGTATGGGATTACCTCGATAGACTTGCCGAGAATGCACAATCATGGGACCATTACCCAAAATCAAACACCACGCCTAAGCCAACTCAATCTAAGGAGAAAGGTGGAGTATATCTCCTGAAAGAAGAGGATGATGTGAATTTTAAAGTGACTAATCTCATGCGAAGAGTCGAGGCCATGGAAGGAAAGAAGGAGAAGGTTAATGAAATTGTTTGCGGCATCTGTGATTGCAACATTCACACAACTGAAAATTGTCCTACCATATCTGCCTTTCGAGGAGTGTTGAATGAGCAAGCCAATGCCGTAAATAACTATCAAAGACCTTTCAATGGATCTACCTCCAATACATACAATCCTGGTTGGAGAAATCATCCAAATTTTAGTTGGAGGAATGGACAAACTGCTACCCCTCAAAGTTTCTTCAATCAAAATCCAAATCAGGGGAAACCTCAAGAAGAACCGGTTTAAAATTCCATACAAGAGCCGACTCAAGCAGTGCGTGGACTTACAGACTTTATGCAAAAAATAGATTCACGTATGACGGTTATAGAAAAGGGGATGCTTCCTGCACAACCGCTCCCCAATCCTAAACCGCAATACGAGATAAATGATCCCAGCTCTTCAAACCAAATGGGACACGCTAAATCCATCACCACTCTTAGGAGTGGGAAGATCATTGATAAAACCCTTCCGGTTAGGCCCGAAAAGCCTCAAGAACCAGAAGAGGACAATAATGATGGATCTAATGATGTCCCACAAAATTTAGAACCGGAACTTCTAGAGAAGCCACTTGCTCGTTCCCCAACGGTTGGTTGCACCAAAACGTCTTTCTAACTCTCAGGATATTCTCGAGGTGTTGAAACAAGTGAAAGTCAACATTCCTCTACTTGATGTCGTAAAACAGATTCCCTCATATGCAAAATTTCTGAAAGACCTATGTACGACCAAAAGACGGCAGAGTATTCAAAAGAAGATTTTCTTAACTGAGAAAGTGAGTGTCATCTTGAAGCAAGACGTGCCGCAGAAATTCAAGGATCCCGGTAGCCCAACCATATCATGTGTAATCGGGAACCATCGAATTGATCACGCACTTCTTGACTTGGGAGCGAGCGTCAATCTGATCCCCTACTCGGTATACAAACAGTTAGGATTGGGTGAGTTAAAACCTACCCTAACCACACTTCAACTTGCCGATCGAACTGTTCGTGTACCAAGAGGGATTATTGAGGATGTGTTAGTCCAAGTCGATAGATTCTACTACCCTGTAGATTTTATCATCTTGGACACCGAACCCATCAACAACATGAGCACTCAGATTCCGTCATTCTTGGTCGCCCATTCCTTGCCACGTCAAATGCAATCATCAATTGCGGAATGGTGTCATGACTATGTCTTTTGGAAATTTGACATTGGAGTCAAACATCTTTTTCAATAACGGCAAGAAGACACGAGAGGATGATGACGATGTCCACGACATTAACATGATCGATACTTTCGTGGAAGATAGGACACCCCTTACCTTATCCTCTGATCCTCTAGAGACATGCTTGGCCCACTCTCATGAGTTTGATGATGATATGATTAGGGAGACGTGTGCCTTGCTTGATATTGCATCCGGTACTTGAAGTTAACCGATGGAGGCCACAATTTGAAGAATTGCCACAAACTGATGTAATGCCTCTACCGTCTAACCTCAAGGCACCGAAGCTTGACCTAAAACCTTTGCCCTCTGATTTGAAATATGCCTATTTAGGTCAAGATGGGACATACCCGGTGGTGATCTCTACCCACCTGGAGAAAGAACAGGAGAGTATGCTCATATCTACTCTCATTGAGCATAAAAGAGCCCTAGGATGGACGATAGCGGACCTCAAAGGAATCGATCCCTCGATTTGTACTCACCACATATATCTTGAGGAAAATGCAAAGACCGCTCGGCAACCACAACGTAGACTAAATCCAAACATGAAGTGGTTAAGGCCGAGGTTCTTAAACTATTGGATGTGGGTATCATATACCCTATATCTGATAGTCAATGGGTGAGTCCAACTCAGGTGGTTCCTAAGAAGTCCGGAATCACCATCGTAGCCAATCTTAATAATGAACTCGTACAACCAGAGTCACTACCTGGTTGGAGAATGTGCATTGACTACTGAGAAAGTTGAATACCGTCAAGGAAGGATCACTTTCCTCCGCCCTTCATCGATCAAATCTTGGAAAGGCTAGTTTGGTCATTCCTATTCTTGTTTTCTTGACGGGTATTCGGCTCTAATCATCAGTTGAAATCGCCCACGAGGACCAAGAAAAGACCACATTTACATGTCCCTACGGCACCTTTGCTTACCGAAGGATGCCATTTGGACTATGTAATGCCCCTGCCACCTTTCAGCGATGTATGTTGAGTATCTTTTCTGATATGGTGGGGCAATATCTAGAGGTCTTCATGGACGATTTCTCTGTCTATGGCTCATCTTTCAGCAAGTGCTTGGAAAGTCTTAAATGTGTGCTGAAAATATGTGAAGAAAAGAATCTGGTACTTAATTGGGAGAAGTGTCATTTCATGGTTCATAAGGGGATTGTCCTTGGACATATCATCTCGTCCAAGGGAATTGAGGTAGATAAGGCAAAAATCGATCTTATCTCTAACCTACCTCCACCCAAGAACATCAGAGACGTGCGATCCTTCTTAGGACACGCAGGATTTTACAGGCGATTCATAAAGGACTTTAGTCTCCTCTCTCGTCCTTTATGTAATCTTCTTCAAAAGGATGTTCCATACGAGTGGACTGAGCAATGCCGGAAGCTTTCACCAAGCTTAAAGGCATGTTGACCATTCACACCTATCATGCAGCCACCCGACTGGAGCCTTCCTTTTGAGCTTATGTGCGACGCCTCTGATTATGCTCTTGGAGCGGTTCTAGGCCAGAGAAAAGATAAGAGGCCCTACGTCATCCATTACGCGAGTAGGACTTTAAATCCTGCCCAAGTGAACTACTCGACTACAGAAAAGGAACTCTTAGCCGTAGTGTTCGCCTTGGACAAATTTAGGTCCTACTGCGATCGGATCCAAGATCATTATCTATACAGATCATGCGGCACCGAAGTATCTCCTTTCTAAGAATGATTCTAAGCCCCGCTGATACGATGGATCCTTCTACTCCAAGAATTTGATTTGGAAATTAAAGATAAAAGGAGTAGAGAACGTGGTGGCCGATCACCTTTCTCGCCTTAATACCTCTCGATTCCCTTGAGGCGACCCATATCAATGACATGTTCTCGATGAACAACTGCTCGAGTCTCCCATTCACCTTGGTTTCTTTGATATTGCTAATTATCTTGCTACAGTTCCATACCGACACATTGGGTATCATTGACAAGATAAGAAGAAATTTTTCACCGAGGTAATGTCGCAAATTCTTCTGGGATGATCCATACTTGTTTAAATATTGCCCAGACCAAATCTTGAGGAGATGTGTGCCGACGATGAGCATCAGAGTGTCATCTCCTTCGTCACTCACAGGCCTGTGGTGGTCACTTTTCTGCAAAAAAAGACCACGGCCAAGATTCTGCAGTGTGGCTTCTATTGGCCCACTATGTTTAGGGACACTCATGAGTTTTGCAAAGCTTGTGAGCGCTGTCAGAAATTGGGAGCATTGTCCCGTCGAAATATGATGCCCTTGAATCCCATTCTTATCATAGAGGCATTTGATTGATGGGGCATCGATTTTATGGGTCCATTCCCCCAATCTTTTGGGAATTTATATATTTTGCTCAGTAGACTATGTCACTAAATGGGTCGAAGCGATTCCGTGTCGGAATAATGACCATCGCACGGTCATTAAATTTCTAAAAGAGAACATCCTTTCCCGATTTGGAACGCCTCGAGCTATTATTAGTGATGGGGCTTCACACTTTTGTAATAGGCCATTCGAGAGCTTAATGAAAAAATACGGTATCTCTCATAAGGTGACCACCCCATACCACCCACGACAAGTGGGCAAGTTGAGATTTCTAATAGGGAGATCAAACACATTTTGGAGAAAACGGTTAATCCTCGGCCGTAAGGATTGGTCAATTCGATTGACCGATGCCTTATGGGCGACTGCATCGCTTTTAAAACCCCTATTGGAATGTCTCCCTTTAGACTCGTCTATGGGAAGGCTTGCCACTTACCTGTGGAGTTGGAACATAGAACCTACTGGGCAATCAAAAATTTAAATTGCAATCTGAACAACGCCGGCTCGCTACGCAAACTTCAATTAAATGAACTTGAAGAAATCCGGAACGACGCATACGAGAATTCGAGAATTTACAAGGATAGGATGAAGGCGTTTCATGACTAACATATTCTACGAAAATCATTCACGCCAGGTCAGAAAGTCCTTTTGTATAATTCTCGATTACATCTCTTTCCGGGTAAGCTTCGATCTCGTTGGACCGGCCCTTACATTATTGTTACTGCTTATCCTCATGGGGCCGTCGAGATAAGAGATCCCGACAATGGCAAGGAGTTTAAAGTAAATGGACATCGTTTAAAGCCATTTGTTGAAAAATTTGATTCAAAGGGTATGTCCATGCCTCTGATTGATCCTGTTTACCAGGAATGATCTCCTAGTCTGATGGAGGTATAGGTAGGTTATTGCTTTCATAGGACTAGGCTAGTTGCTTTGGTCTGGCTGAAGACGTTAAACTTAGCGCTCCTGGGAGGCAACCCAGCTTTTCCATTTATTTCATTTTCCTATATAGTTCAATGTTTGTGGGTAACATTACTGCAAACCCTCACGAGACTACAACTCGTCCACTAGGGGCAACCTAGGGGTTTAAAGGCTTGTTGCATATGCTAAATGCAATCGAGAGCACCTGCGAAAGTGGTATAGGTAGGATTTTATTATTCTTGTTTTGTTTTCTCTCTCGTGCTGACCGGATTCCATGCTGCAATCTCTTGGAAAGTCTCTCTCGATTCATCATTCAGGTACTATCTTCCCATCACTTCATATTTACTTTTCGTTGTCCCATGTGCATTGCATATTCATATCTTTTACATTGAGGACAATGTAGATTTTAGGTTGGGGGTGGGAGATTAGGTAGCCTAATCAGTGTTTTTCTTGGTCTTGAGCAAAAATTGTGGTCTTGAGCAAAAATTGTGAAAATTTTTAAATTTTTTCTGGAAATTCTTGTGCATTTGAAGTGATTTTGACGACTATCCTGGATTTAGAATTTCAAGATACGTGATGTTGGAAATTTACTACTCTTGGATTCAGTTGCTCGTTAGATTTCACAGTTAAGTTTGAATTCTTAATCCATGATTAGAAGTTGTAAACATTGATTGAGTCATGATTTCACATACCACATCTTACTTACACTTTGAGATTTCAGTTTGATATTGAATGATTAACTTGGTAATCACCGAGCATGAAAGAAACCAGCCTAAAAGATTTGGCCATCAGGGTATAAACAAGAATTGCACCATAGGTTTGCTCCCTATAGGTGTGGATTTGATTTTCTATGATTAACAGTTAGACAGAGCTGGGCGACTATTTTCACCATAGGTTTGCTCCCTATGAGTGAAAATTTGATTCCCATGATTTAAAAAAAAAAAAAGAAAAAAAAAAAAAATGAAAGAATGATCTGTGAGGCAAAGTTCTGGTTTAGGTGATGGTAGTTATGAATTTTCTAATTGATTACCAATGATATCATGAAATCAACAATTTGATCTTTTAATGATGGTAGGTCGAGATTTCACTATACAACCATGGAACTCAATGTTTAAAATTATTCTAATTTATGGATTAATATTTGAACTTGATTATGAAATTCACCGTGCATAAGAGGCCAGGAGAAATTGATAATCAACATTCATGAATCTTAAGATTTCTCATATCTGGATTGTTTTTCAAAATATCACTCAGCTTCACAAGAATTGTTCGGTAATTCTCAATTTATTTTCGCATATTTTGCTCGGGACTAGCAAAATGCTGGTTGGGGGTTGTGTTAAGGGTCAAATATTGCATATCAGACCCTAGTTACTGCTTGGATTTACGAACATAATACTGTTTAACGGCCGGTTTTAATTGTGTTCTGTTGTAGGATTCAATCAGGAGCGTTGACTGAAAACTGATAGTAAAAGCATGAATTTGGCACTCCAAAGTCACCAGAGCAAGGGACGACCCCAGTGAACCAAGATCAACGCCCGAGATCCGAGAAAATCGAGAAACTGAAGCTCAAGCGGCCGGAAGGACGTCCAGAATGCAAGATCACAGGGTTTCCACCATCTGATCGGCTCCGAATTTCATACATGGCCTGAAGACCATAAATAAACCGTACACGTCAAATTCCAGCTCCTGGATCCCTATGGAAGTGTTTCAAACAACATATCAGCCCATAAACCGTTAATTCTGGGCCACCTGATCTCTGGATATGCCTCAGCTTTGGACTCAACGCCTTGAATAAGGAGACAAACTAAATGGGTGGATTGGATTACTCGTAAACATCACAGTGTAGCCCATATGTGCAGCGTGCATACACATGCGCACGTGCACCCGCCGTGCACCAAACGGTCCAAGTTAGTCAGCAGGCGCTGGCTCGACTTCATGCATCAAAACGGAAACTTCCGTTTCCTGCGGCTTAAAAACGGCAACAGAGCGTTGCGGTCGACTCTTGGGGCCCACTTCATGTATTCAGCGAGCACGGGCACTGGGTGCGGCGCATCGCACGGGATAAAGAATCCCAGCCAAAACGGAAACTTCCGTTTTTCAATTTCACAACCGACGCAGCAGGGCATTTTGCGAAACATTGTGGGCCCCCATCGTGATACACGTGGACGATCCAAACCGTCCATCATGCAAGGGGTTCACCAAAGGTTAAAACTATGTGAAGATTACACGTTGGGGTACACGGGTGAACACACGGATCTCAGTCGAAGACGGGCCTCTGCGTTACAAGATTGGGAGACAGCAGTGCTTTAGAGGCGTTGTGGGCCGCTGTGAGTGGATGTCCAAACAATCCACACCGTCCATCTGGTTGTTCATTCAGAACCGCCCGTAGGGACGTTTCCTATTTTGGGAAGAAGATCGTTGTGCACGCACCAAGTCAGCAAGCTTTCGGCCGTTACGGTTACCAAACACAGCTGGCTGCGTAACTTTTGCAGCTGCGTAATCTCTGTTGCTGCGCAATCTTTGCAACTGCGTAAGCAAGTTTCCGCAGCGTTTTTACAACAGCTCCGCACAAGGATCTTGGTGGGCCAGGAATCAGTGACCGATGATCCAAACCGTTCAGAAGAAAGGACCGATTGCAAGAGATGATGAGAACCAAATTGCTGTTTAAAAAAACAAAGACTCGACTGCTGCTTGAGCACCGCATTTTGGGACTATCAGAGACAGAAATCTGACCCATCAAAGGATCAACTTATGGCTAACAACGTGAATGGTGCGGATTGAAAGATCACTTGCTGATGAATAAGGAAAACATGCAGTGTTTGGCTGACGGAAGGGCTATGCAAACAAGGCTACGTGAGTTGCTATTACAGGGAGTTCATTGCCTATTGCTGGGAGGACTTCTCTCCACCGACCGGACAACTGTAAGTATAAAGGGAAGGACTGAAGGAAAGATGAGGGAGGGTCTCACGGCAGAAAGGAGAGAAAGAGAAGAAGAGAGGAGAGAGAGAGAGAGAGTATAGTTTTCTCTTTTGCTATTCCTTTTGTTTATTTAAGTTTATTTAAGATGTTTAGCATCATGATGTTCATGAGCAACTAAACCTCTTAGCTAGGGCTAAGAGGTGAAGCTTGTAGCGTGATGGGATGCCTCCTTGCTTGTGCCCTTTTGTTTAACTTGAATGGATTTTGATTTAATTTATTAAGGGAATGTTTTCGCCTTTAATGGTCTGTGTACCGAAATTACAATGGGTCTGCAATGGCTTTGAGCATGTTCTTTTTCTCTTATGTTTATGACGTCAGGAAAGCCCATTGTTCACCATCGTCTCCTGGGTATGGTTGGATGTCGGTACCCTTCTTAACCTTCATACATTGATTGGTTGGTAATTAGTTTAATTCTGTTGTTTGCTTTGTCTCCTGAGCATGGTTTGGTGATGGAATCCATTCTAATTCATATACCTTTCATCTTTTCAAAATTACATTAAAGGAAGTTCAGTTAATTTCCCTGATTTTTAATCCAAGCATAAGATCTTCCTGATCTCTACAAGTGGATCCTCTGAATCCCTAGTTTCCCTTCTCTGATTTTCCCTAAGTTTTGGATTAATATTTCATCATTATTCTTCAAATTACAATCGATTCAGATTTCATCTCATTCTAGTTCTATTTCTACTTAGTTTCAGATAACGTACAAGTTCCAGTCCCTTGGGAATCGACCTCGGTCTTGCCGAGATTATTACTACATCACAACCCTATACTTGGGGAGTGAACAATCATCCTACAAGACCATTAAACATGAGAAACTAGGATCTAATGGATGTAGAAACATCCACATAGCATAGGGTTAGGCCTATTTTGACGGGGAATGTAGTTGTATTTAGTTGCATTGGGACAAACAGTCCAATCCATTAATCTAGGCATTCATTGTGTTCATCGCATATATCATGCAAGCACCACACCAAGATGACAAAAGTTAACCATTCAATCAATAGTCTTCAATATGGACAATCAAGACCATTTACCCAAAAAACAAATTTGATCCATTTATTTGTGAGAGCATTATGGATTGCTCATGATTCTCAAGAATCACTTTTATTAGGCAATCATGGACATCTCATCCATGGCCTGGAAAAAGGATGGCTATGGAAAGTAAGGCCAAATCAAGGCTGGATTAAATCATCCAATGAGTGCAATTTTTGCAGGCTAGCCTAAGAAATGTGTTCTGGAGTTAATGAACAGTTCAGATCAATTGAAGGGACTGTCCATCTGAACTGATGCAACTAGGAGCACTATAACTTATAGTGATCTGAGAGCACTGGAGCATCTCTCATGAATGAATACATGAGTTAGAATTTTAGAAGAATGTTAAGGAGGGATTCCTACCTGTATAGTCCTTCCTGATGGATCAGATGTGCATCTGGGCTCATCCATAAGCTCCCATGCGAAGATTGTAGGGTCATCCTTGTAAGCAACTCCAGTCATGCTATTCCGTCTTGTAAGGACAGTCTTCCACAAGCGGGAAAAAAAGGACCATCAATATCAGAAATAGAAGGCTATTCAAAAAAATCAATGTCATTGTACACCTCAATGGAAGGTAGATGGTATGTTACCATCTGCCTTGCAAACAAGCGCTAAACTGCAAAATGTATCTTACATCCCAAAACCATCCAAATATGGGACCCACCATGAAGATTAACTGGTGCATTAATCAGGCAGGCCCACCCATCAAGTTGACCAAATGTATACATTTAATAAGATGGTTTCTTTTCTTTTCTTTTCTTTTCCTTTTAAGGGTCACAAGTTGGTAACTAAAACATCCATTAAACCAAATAAAGTACAAGAACAGGACAAGATACTTTATGGCGCAGTGGGTGCATGGTGGAATGGGGGAAGAAAAGATTATCTTCTTCCTCTATGATAAACCTCAAATCCACTAGGTGAAAATAATGATAATAATATTGATAAATAATAAATTAATTTTGTTTATATATGACTTATATAAGCCTTAGGTTTGTTAACTTCCCCAAAATAATATTTTCTAAAATAGTAAAGATGTCCAATCTCACCCAAACTCTTCTAGAGGACTCAAAACAAGACTTCAAGTGATTTCAAGGCTAACTAAACCCTAAAACAGCTAAAAATAACAAAAATTGTAACTTGCAAAATATTAGAATTTGACTTCAAATTCATATTTGACCCCCTAAAACAATTGAATTTTGTGGAACTGTTCAGCAGATAATGGCCCTTGGCATTGACCAGGATGTAGAGCCAGACCCTTGGTCGAACTTTCTAGCCCTATTTCTTTTGATTCTAGCCATCCATGAGATTGTCCTTGACACTTTATCAACTAAGAATGCATTCAGATCGTAAGTCATTTTGCTTTAGCTAATTATGCCTCATAGTTGATCTCGGTTTCTACTTATTTACCACATAAGCATAACGGCATACTTACCGGCCAAGAAGGCCACCCCACGAAAAGCCTCTCTCTCTCTCACAACACGACAGTTCTGATCATCGGGCTATAGAGCATATAGCCTAGTGGGTAGCCAAAGACATTGGATCCTAAGTTGGGATAGATGAAGAAAGCATCAATGGGAAAGGTTATGATGGGATCCAAAGCCTACAACGTGACCATGTGTGCTCAACATAGTGTTTATGTTCCATCCAACCCATTCATCAGGTTAATTAGACCTTTTTATTTTATTGGTTAGCACATTAGTACACACACCCCACTGTTAGCCACACCCCACTTGGGAATCGATACCAAGATCTCGGTGTTGAAACGAGGTTATCTTCACTCACTCTACCACTTGAGTTATGGATATGTGTGTGAAACGAGGTTAGACTTATCAATATAAACACAGGACCAAAAACATTGCATGATCCAAAGCTCAAAACTGGCCTAACCATGTAAACTTGGAGATTTTATTGCTGATTTTACATTGTTCATACCGTATGGCTCACATGAGTTTTTGATTGGGTTGATATTTGTGCCGTAAGGTGAGAGGGCCCACCTAATGGTCGGAGTGGATGTCACGCTCACAACATGGTGAGCCCCGCATTTTTGGTGTTTTACCTTTGCTTAATTAATCCATTGGGTCACATGTCCACACAAAGTATAACCAAATGTAATCTCTCTAGTTTAAAGATTGAAAGAAAATTTGAGGAAAACAAAAATAAAATGGAAAGAAGGTATGAGGTTGCTAACCTTGATATGGTTCTTGTAGTATCCTTTAACAACAGGATTGGTAAAGAAATCATCATCAGATGTCAAGTACTGGCCCTGATTTCTAGCCCATTGAACACACTGCTTTTTCCCTACCAAGCTATCATAGTTATTCACCAAGCTCAATATCAGCCGAATCCCATGTCTCCTTGCCTCTGCTATTACAAAATCCAACCCCTAATAAAAGAATAAGAAAAATAAAGGGACATTCAGACCCAAGTCAAAATAATGTAGATGACATTTACACCCACTATTTCTCACACATAAACCCCTCTCTCACTGAATAAAGTGCATGTGCGCATCACAATTACAATGTGTCAAGATGGGGTGCAAGTATCAAAAAACAAGGGGTTTATATATCAATTAAAATGTGTCCAGTTGGGAGCAATTGCACTATTACAATGTGGCCACTAGGGGCTGTCTTCGTAAAAACAGGGGGTAAATATCAATGACCATCAAAATGTTATATAAAATAAGAAGAAGGAAAAAAGTGACTCACCTCACCACTGGATAATGTGTACTTGTATTATTACAGTGTCACTACGCTTAGGGGTATAAGTATAAAAACAATTGGTGTCAATATCATTTATCAAAAACATGGTAATAGAGCACTTGGGTGCCAGTGCTCTGTTTCAATTTGCTCACTTGGGGTGTCTGCATAAAAACAGAGGGTGAAAATATCAATGACCATCAAAATCTCATATAAAAAAATATAAAATAACAAACCAAAAAAAAAAAAAAAAGACGCAGTGATCAGTACTTGGACCATTTTTTAACACGTACACCACCTCCCACTGGATAATGTGTACTTGCAATATTACAGTGTGTCCACAGTTGGGGTGCAAGTATCAAAAACAAGGGGTGTAAATATCATTTCCCCAAAAAATATCATAACTAAAAAAAAAGGAAAAATGGGGAAATGGGTATTTGAGACCTTGAACATCTGTTCATTGTATGAGCCTGGGGAGTACTGTAAAGCTCCATATCCACCATCACTGAAAGCCCAAGTTCTTGCTACTGAAAGCCCATGTCTAGAAGCTTCTTGGAATGCAGCTGAGACCTTTCTCATCTGAGATGGACCTGACCCCATATACATCAGCCAATAGGCATTGAACCCATTTGCCTAGAAGGGGGTCCCATTCAGAACAAAATGCAGGCCTTTGGTCCTTATGAATCCTCCTCCATGTGCATCGACATGCAGAAGGTTGTGTTGTTGGGTCAAAAGGTAAATAACAAGAAAACCCAGGGCAAGTTGCTTCATTTTCAGAAGCTTGGTTGCAGCCACTGAGCAGATATACAGATGGGAGAAGGAGTGATGGACGGCTATGAGGATGGGAGCTTCTCTTTTAATAAAAAGGAAAATGTTCTGATCTTCTGCCGGAGTGTGAAGATCTATGCACGTGCACACGGCTTCTCTGCATTTGGCATGATTTGTCACATTATCAACCGTCAGATGGTGTGCTTTCATGGAGATTTATTAAAGAAGTGGCCTAGATAGCCTGACTTGGGTAAGTAGCCAGAGGACCATGAATTCGCGAAGTGATCACTACACGGGACAAGCATTCATCAAATTCATCCTCTCCGTTGATGCGGCGATATTTGATTGGGCCAGCTCTTGCAGGAAAGCAGGAATGAGCTTTGAGGGTGGGAAACACGGAATTCCATGATGCCTTTACGTGGGAAGATTTGCTTGGCTCAGCGCTTGCCGTCGGTTTCAATGTGACAGTGAATTGCATACTGAATAAACTAAAGTGGGGCCACTACTGTGATTTGTGTTTTTATTCACTTATTCTATCCTGCTTCTTTTTTCCAGCTCATTTTAGCACATAATTCCAAAATTAAAACATATATAAAGTTTAAGTGGACCAGCTCATAAAAGATAGTACGAATTTAATGCCTACTGTTCAAAACTTCTCCGAAGGTTACTGAGGCCATGACACAGTTTTGAAACATCCTTCCTCTGTTTAAAAATAGCTTCGATGATAAACATTGTTGTGAATGGCAAAATGGTCCTAGACTTTAGGAAAGTTTCAATGGTCCACATCATTATTCTTGTGAGATGGTCCACTTGGCTTTGGATATGATTCATTTTTAGAATGATACCCAAAGTTGGTGTGTAGAAATGGATGTGCAGCAAGCAGGGTTTTGGATTTGGATAAGTAATGAACTCCATAGGATTTTCAGTAACCATAGTGGCTGTTGCTGAGTTTCTCAACCCCCGCTGAATGAGCAACCCATCCATCAGTTTTCAACCTTCACTTGAGATTCTTCTTTATTAGCAACTGACACTCCCTTATCAGCTGACGAGTGACTCATGGCGATCCCCTGCGATCCCTGATCGATCACAAATGGCAATTGTACTTTTCAAGTACTTCGGTTGTAGTCACGATGTTTTACTAGTAATCTTTCTCTTGCTTACATTGCTACTGCAACCAATTTCAAGTGGAAGTGTCTCCACTGCACAATCCGTTTCAGCGACATTTCAGTACATCGATGATAGGTCAGCCTAGTTTACTTGCACATTGAGTAAACTCAGTCCTAGTGGTCACATCTCTCTCAAATCTCCGCACCCTAGGGTTTTGGATTTGGATCAACAATGAACTGTCATATACTATTTCAATACCACCAATTGTGCTAAAAAAGCTGTGGGCCCACTATAATGCATGTGTTTTACCCGTGGCCATTCATTTCCCAACTCATTTATGGCATGAGTGCAAAAATTAAGATAGCTTGAAATCTCAAGTGCACCACAACATAAGAAAAAAATGGTGATTAAAATCTCATCATTGAAAATTCGTAATAGTTTTGAATCAAGCTGTATTTGTGTTTCCCTTTATGCAACTTTCTTTAACCTAACCTATAAGTTGGATGACAAATAAACTCATTTATTCAGTACCGTAAGCTCATTTATTCAGTACCTTCATTTATTCATTTTATTCAGTACGTCCATTTTATTCATTTATTCATTTTATTCAGTACCGTAAACTCAGTACCGCAAGCGTACCTTCATTTTATTCAGTACTGTACCATAAGCGTACCATAAACTCAGTACCGTACCATAAACTCATTTTATTCATTTATGCATTTTATTCAGTACCTTCATTTTATTCATTTATGCATTTTTTTCTGTACCTTCGTTTTATTCAGTAACTACATTTTATCCATTTATTGATTTATGTATTTTATTCAGTAACTCAGTACCTTCATTTTATTCATTTTATATGTACTGAGTAACTCAGTACGATCCTGGTAACCTCGGTGGGGCTCATTCATTGCGTACTAAGTGATCAATACTTTCATTTATGCATTTTATTCAACCCGTTCATCCATTTAATCAGATAATTTTAAGGCTTTAACCCAAAAATTAAGCCTATAAAAAGGTCAAGTGGACCACACCAACAAAAATAGTGTGAATTGAACTTCTACCGCTGAAAAGTTCCTGGGGCACATAAGTTTTAGATAAAGTTACTATTTGTTTTTCTTTTTTTTTTTACTTCAATCGTTTTTGTTTAATCTTATGGACAGGTTGGATGAAAAGTAAATATCACTGCGTGCCTTAGAAAGGTTTCAACGGTGGAAATCAATACTTTTACTGTTTCATGTGGTATGGCCTAGTTGAGGTGTGGATATACTTCAATTTTAGTCTCAATGCCTAAAATGATCTTTAAATACGGATGGACAGCGTGGATAAACCATATGCATTTACGGTGGGCCCAACGGAGTTTACTCGGTACGATAAGAGTATACTGAGTAACTTAGTACGCAATCCGATTTCTGAAAAGACGCGACGAACTGACAGCAACGGCAAACCACAGGCCCATCCATAAAAATCAATGGATGTGGGAACACGAATTTCTCACCTCGAACAAGCGTGCCACCGAAAAGCTTTGTGAGGCCCACCGTAATGTGAGTGTGGCCTTCATTTCCGTCCGTCGGGTGATTATTTGAGAAGATGAATATTTGATGGCTCCTATTCAATTCCGACGTTCAAAGGTCAGGATCATCAATTATAAGCATGATGGTGAGATGACACCAGCTGTCATTATGGTTAGATGACACCAGCTGTCGTAGATTCCAACAAATGAACTCATTGCAAGTGTCGCATGTGCACAGAAATTGAGTGCTCCGTAATTTGCAAGTAATTTGCCTTACTTACTTGGCATCGGATACTCTTTTTGATACTCCGGCGGACTGGAACGATTGATACGCAGGCACCAGAAATTGTATATGTGGGATATAGGTAACTCAAATTAAGCCGTCCAAATCGTGGTCCTGGTTTAGATGGAATATAAACCAAAAGCTCAAATGATTCTTATATGGGTAAGTGGCGCATTGGCTAATATTTTTAATCAACGGTTGAGACTAAAAATAGCCAAACGTCCCAATTCAACCACGGACGCGGATTGCCTGCGACCCCAACAGCAGGAAGTTCCTGCAGTCGGAAGGTAGGTGGGGCCCACTGTGATGTTTATGAGGAATCCACCCCATCTATCGGTTTTTGACGGATTATGTTAGGACAAGAACCTTAAAATAAGATTGATCGAAGGCTCAAGTAGGCCACACGACAAGGAAAAGATATTTAAGGAAAAATACCCAATGTTGAAACCTTCATGGTTCCACCTTGATGTGTAGGTGCCATCCAAACCATTCATAAGGTCTTTCCCACTAAGATAAATTGGAAAAAAAAAAAAAAAAAAAACTTACATGGCATATGCATATTTCAACGGTGAGCATTCAATCTCCATTATTTCCTCTCGCGTGGCCCACTTGAGTCTTGGATCGTTTTTAGTCTCATATCCTGACACGAGCTGACAAAACGGATGACACGAACATTACGGTGGGCCACACCTACTATCGGACTACAGGTACTTCCGGCCGTGGGGTCGCATGCAATCCTCGTCTGCACTTTATGCCACATGTTGAATTTCTTCGCGCTAGTGTATCAACTATGGCGCACAATCAGAGTATCAAATAATTCCAGTTCTCTTGAACTGCTGTATAACCAACAGTAGAAACATTGTATGGAAATTAGGCTGGTTCAATTTTCTTATAGGGTGATTGGCATGCATTTAATGGACTGTCCAAATAAATCATTATCAACCGTCCCAATTCAACAAACAAATGGCCTTTAATCAAAGGTTAGGATCATCCAACCAGCATAAAATTTGGATGGAGACCTATCTACAGTAGATTTCACAATTTAAGCAGTTTAACTCGAATTAATGTAAGACGTATCAACGACCATCGCATTCAAAAATGAGACGGCAACATGTGTGGCAGATATTTTGCCAGCACCTGAAAGTACTTCGACGTACATCCAAACGCATCCTAAAAATCTCAATCATTTTCCCTCGTGAAAGGAACGTGTTTGGCTCCCTCGCATGCCTCATACATGATATGGGTCCAACGATGTTTACGTAGGCATATATCTATCAGCCACCTAGACCGTTGATTTAATGTGCCCATCCATGATGGGGATTAAAAAAAAAAAAAAAAAATCTCCCATGTTAGAAGATGACATCCGTTCAATCTCTGGCCTATTTCAATTGAATGTGGACTGTTGACACAGATTTGTGATGTGCCTTCCTTAAGCTTGTTGCCTACACAAGAGATAAACTGAACGAAGACCCTATCTTTAACCCGGGGAACCTCCGATGCTTAAGTCAGCCTCACAGATTAAGGAGAAGGCGTTTTTAGGGTTTTAAGTTCCGTACATTTTTCTGAAATGGAAGTCCTTTATTTATAGATCTGGGAGAATCCTGTCGTTCAGGGATTCTCTTCCTGATATAATGGAGATTTGATTTTGGCCCACTTTTGGTCTCCATCCGATTCCGAGACCATCGGGATCGAGGATCCTTTTTCGAGATATTCGGGACAGTGTTTTTATTTACACTATTTTTCCTTTATTTGGCTCGGCCGATTTCGACTCAATCAGATAAGTCTCGGCTGACTTTTATGGAGATGAGCTTTTAAGCCTCAGTCGGCGCATGCTGACGTTGCTAGTTCGTCAACCGAGCTAATCGTCTTATTCTCTCCACTTTACAACCTTGTTACTCGGACCTAACGACTGCCTCGGTAATCCCGAGCAGTGTCAGTAGAGTAGGTCCGCTCTATATCCGAGTCTTCGGACTTAACATATTTTTTCCCTAACAGTAAGCCCCCTTATTCCTTATGTCTTTTACGATACTAAGGAGTAATGAGTTTTTAGGTCGGTTCATAGCCAAGTTCGAGGTAATTATTAAGCATTTAATGCCTTTTGTGTCGTCCTCAATGGGAGACGGTTCGTTGCCCGAGGTCGTACGTGCGGACAACCGTCAGGTCGTTTCTTCCGCTTATGAACGTCGGACCCTTGGCAAGGGCATTACCGTTGTCAGTCGACGTACGCCACGTGTCGAGCGGGGGAGTCAATGCAGGCGTCGATTTGTCTCCCCATTAATTGCTCTTGCCACGTGACAAGGCTATAAAAGGAGGAGAGAGGCATGCGTTTCACATTTTCGCTGCCGTTTTCCGCTCTTCGTTTTTCTTCCATTCAAATTTTTTCTATTCTTCTCCATTCACGTTGTCAGCGTCGCATTCCACCATTTTCGTCAGCCTCACATTCTACCATTTTCGTCTTCACCTCTATCGTTTCCCTCCTCATTATCTTCCGTATTTTCTTCAGTGAGTTCTTCCCTCCCCTTTAATTAACAATACTAACAATGCACGGCTCTCAGAGCCCCCGGGAGGGAAATTCCAGTGATGAGGGCGAAGCGCAGCATTTTTGGAACGTTGTGGAATCGCCTTCTTTGTTGTCGGAAATTGCCGTTGACGCTAATGTCGCTTTCCTATCTGAGAGAGCCACCGGAATTCCGGCGGAGCGTCCCGCTTCGATCGGTCCTTCGCGTGGCGGATCGTCTCTGATAACCCGCCCAGGGAGACCCAATCTTCCAATGGATTCGTTGGAAGAGGAAGAGGAAGAAGAAACTGAGGCTATTGGAGGAACCGCTGGGTCGGCTCCTGTTGGTAAGTGGGTGCAGACCCCTCACTAGTCTAGCGAGGAAGAGGAGTCAGAGGATGAAGTGAGTGGTCCAGTCCCTTCAGTTTTGACTGAGGCGGATTTGGATAGAATCTGAATTGGGTATCACATCCCGGACTCGGTCATAATCTATCTTCCTCGTCCGAATAATTTACCCAACCGTCCTCCTGTTGAGGCGGTCGCGATTTTCCAAGTCTCAATGCAATGTGGGTTACGTT
Source organism: Magnolia changhungtana (assembly GCA_030180095.1). Lineage (NCBI taxonomy): Eukaryota > Viridiplantae > Streptophyta > Magnoliopsida > Magnoliales > Magnoliaceae > Magnolia > Magnolia changhungtana. Next base: position 870,123 of record JASAUF010000084.1, on the reverse strand, counting down.
TTCCCCTTCAGCCTATCGTTCAAAACTTTCTTTCTCGTATCGGTATTGCTCCTGGACAAATAGTTCCAAATGGGTGGAGGAACTTATTCGGGTGTGCGGTGTTGTGGGCTGAGTTAGAACAGCCTCCACTAACAGTCGATGAATTCCACCACTTATATCAAGTGCGGGTAAACCCGAATTATCCCGGCTTTTACATCTTGAGCGCTTGGCGAGGCAAGGGCGGCTCTTTAATAACTGACCCTCCCACTTCCAACAAACATTGGAGAGAATGCTGGTTCTGGGCATGTGGTCGCTGGGAGACGGCCGAATCCGGGCTCTACGAGGCTCGGGCGTTTGGCAAAGAAGGTGACTCGGCATTTCTTTTTCCTTTTTTTTTTGCTCTGAGTCTGACGGACTCGCGTTTGGCAGACATTTTGAAGAAGAGGCAGAAGCTTGGGTCCAACCCTTTAGCTCGAATTAAGGACTTGAAAGCGTTAAGTCTGGAAGATCGATCCTGAAAGGTGCTCCTGCACCCGGAACACCTTCATCTTGCAGGTTTAGACTCGGCTGTCACAAGTAATCCTTATTGCGTCTTCATGTCTTCCTTGAACTTCGTTTGACTTGTTTTGCTCTTCTTTCAGATTTAGCTAAAGCTCGGCCTTTTCTTAAATCGATTTCTTCAGATATGGCTAGAACTAGGCCCTCCCTTAAGCCGGTTTACAAAATAAAGGCTCCCCCGCGATCAGTCCTTCTGTCGGAGCCTCGGCCTCCCAAGAAGCAAAAGACGGCGCCGAAGGAGAAGGAGCCCGCAGGACCCTCTGCTCCCACTGTGGTCGTGCTCTCCGATCTAGACGAGAGGGTGGAAGCGGGGGACGCGGTAGCCGTTGAGCCTCGGACGACTTCCGAGCCAGCACCTGTTTTAGAGGAGGCCCCAAGGCAAGAGGCCCCGAGGCAGAGTGATGAGGTAAGAGCTGAGTCTTCAAGAGGGGAAATGACTCAACAGGAGCCGTTACCCTTTTAAGCGGTTGTGTCGGAGATGGCTCCTTGGGCCCTAGCTCATGGGAGAGAAAAAGACTTTGCCAGCCTTTACAATGCCCCAATGACACAAACCGTTGGTCACGCAGCAAAGGTGCTCTTTGAGGTAAGAGTCTTCTTTCCTTTCCTTTCACTTCTTTTATTGTTTCTTGTTTCGGTCACTCATCATGACTTTGTGGCCGCTAGTGTTGGGACATGTGCTGCCTGCCCTTGCAGAGGCGACTGCATTTGTTGATGATACATTTGTTTCAGCATCTTCTTCATCACATTCATATCGGACCGGATTTCCTGAACCTCCTTATCCAACTGTCCATTGTTGCGGTTCCACTGGTTATTGGTTGCAACAGATGTTGCTCGTTGTGCCACGGATCCCTGACGGTTGTTGGGTAGGTTTAGGACTACCAGGACTGCACTTGCGCCCGCTGGTCCTGTGACTGCGACTTCATTTAATTCTTCTTCTTGAACCATCCTTCTAGTCATCACCATAAGAACCAATTTTCAATTTGCAGATTAGAATGTGAGAGAATGGCTTTTCGTACGATTCTCACAGACAGCGCCAAACTGTTGATGCAGATTTGTGATGCACCTTCCTTAAGCCTGTTTCCTGCACAAGAGATAAACTGAACGAAGACCCTGACTTTAACTCGGGGAACCTCCGATGCTTAAGTCAGCCTCACAGATTAAGGAGAAGGCGTTTTTAGGGTTTTAAGTTTCGTACCTTTTTTCTAAAACGGAGATACTTTATTTATAGATCTGGGAGAATTCTGTCGTTCAGGGATTCTCTTCCTGATATCATAGAGATTTGATTTTGGCCAGCTTTTGGTCTCCATCTGATCCCGAGACCATCGGGATCGAGGATCCTTTTGCGAGATATTTAGGACAGTGTTTTTATCTACACCATTTTTCCTTTATTTGGCTCAGCCGATTCCGACTCAATCAGATGAGTCTCGGCTGCCTTTTACGGAGATGAGCTTTTAAGCCTCAGTCGGCGCATGCTGACGTTGCTAGTTTGTCAACCGAGCTAATGGCCTTATTCTCTTCACTTTACAACTTTGTTACTCGGACCTAACGACTGCCTCGGTAATCCCGAGCAGTGTCAGTAGAGCAGGTCCGCTCTATATCCGAGTCTCCGGACTTAACATATTTTTTCCCCAACATAGACTTTTTTTTTTTTCTTTTACCATTTATTCATAGGACAGATCCAAGCATTAGGATCTTCTAACGTACATGATCTATGATAAATCAACCATCTATGGTAGGGCCATCACATCAGGGAGCGGATTAGGTGAGACCCCGGCCTCACCCAATAAGGTGCTGCCCTTACCGTAGGGCCCACCTTGATGTACGTTCTTTGTATCCACACCGTCCATCCGTTTGACCAGATCATTTTTGGGAATGGATAGAGAATAAATACATCAAGGTGGGCCCCATGGTAAATGCCGCACTGTCTTGGATGAGGCCGGGTCTCACCTAATCCGCTTCCATCACATCAACGGTCTGGATTACTCAAGCATGAGCGCTGAGAGCTAACTGCATGTACTCGGGTTGAGATTGGGCCTGGCTTAAGCCCAATCAATATCTAATCGTTTAACCAGCGTGGCACAACGCAGACAGATCATCTTTCTAAAACACCTCTATCATAGCGGTTACGATTGCCTCACCAATATGTTGGATCTTTGTTATCAAGGAAGGGTCCCCAAATGTATGGCCCAGATTACAGTGAGAGAGAGGTGGCCCACTTGCTATTATATCATGCGGGCCAAGTGCTCTGTAGAAAAATGCAGTGGTACGGCTGCAAATGTGCGTGGGAGGGATCTAAAGGCAGTGAAGTTTGGAATCTTGGTTCTGCTGGTCTGGGCCCACATGATTTTGGCCCACTGATCAATACAAGTTCAACAGCCAGGCTGGGTTAGGCCAGACGGACGTGGGCCCAACCAACAATTGTAAGACCCGAGGTTGGGCTTGCTATTATAGGCCCATGTTGGGCTCGAGCTTGGTGCTTTACTGAGGCAGCCAGTCCATGCACAAGAAGGAAACATGACCATTGACCAAGATCATTCATCATATACGCCCCACCGTTGATAAATCACGTCCCAAAATCTCCCGCAGAACAATCTTAACCATTGATTTGATCCTGTTTACAGACCCGATAGATGGTACTAAAAAATACTGCGATTGAATGGGAAAAAGGCCACAGCCTAGACATCTAGATCTTATAATTAGGAAGATTTTTGGGGATGGCCCATCCACGTTGGAGCCCAACAGATTAACGGTCTGGATCAACAAACCATAAGCCCCACCCCAAGATTTTCGCATAGTCCTTCCAAAACGTCCACAAAGGCATGAGCATCACAAACGTGTGCAAGATTTGAGCCGCTCATCGATCGGATCTCAATGTCGATGGCCATAACCAAAAAAACCTATTTCAGTGTCCTGCATCTAGTAGCATGGTGTGGGACATGGCCAAACGGTGGGCCATGTTCACCCAAGAGATACCTGCTAGTTTGATAAGCTGCACCATTACATGTGTGTAGTTCCCTCATCTGAATCATCTAAACCGTTGATCTGATGTGCCTCATCCATGATAAGAAATGCCAAGAATGGAGTTACAAGATTCCAAGTTTGCAGTCTTTTCTGCATTGAGTATGAACTGCTGCTGCACACTTTTTTTTTTCCTTCTTCTTAAAACACGTCTTAGACCAAAGATTGGAGCTGTGTTAATGTGAAATCACCTATCCATGGTGTGGCCTATCATATCAACAGAATGGATTATGGATTACGGAATCACATTCCCCAAATGCAGGGAATCAACTTCTCAGGATCATAAGATTCCTTGGATATGATGTTGCTAAAAATCTGTATAATCGGAAGAGCGCTACAAAAATACTACGGAGTCTCAAACACGAAACCTCCTACTCTGATGCCACTTGATGTAGGACAATTAACTACTTGCTCCAAAAGCTTGAATTGATAAAGAGTGGTGAATCAATCATTTTATTTTATAGCTCAGGCTCCACATCCCATGAGTTAGGACGTTGGCTGAACCTCTTTGTGGGCTCCATTTCACATGGGCCCGCCTCACATGGGCCGCCCACCTCAAGTGTGTCCCTGCATCTTACGGGCTACCCCACTCGAGCCCGGTGTGAAAATGCCCCTACATTAGTCCTCCTGCCTTGAGTTTACACAAGAGAGGCGTGTGGTTCTGGCTGTGGACCATGATCTTATGAACCCCACTGTGAATGGACTGTGCCCCAAAAATTCCCAAGATCAGAGATACTATACATCCAACATTTGGCCTTTTTTCCATGGAATGTAAACCATTTTTTTAGTTTTTACAAAACACTTTTCAGGCCACTAATTGAAGGATTAGGGTTGTCCCATTTGGGAGACTTCAGGGGTCCCATCAAATAAAATGTGTGGACAACTAAACCATGGGGGCGCGGACAATGTGCATATGCTTGTGATGAGGACCATATAATTCCTCTATATAAGGTTGAGTTTAGGTATGCCTTTGAAGAGGTTTGGAAGTTTGAGGAGCAAATCATTGTAATTCAAAGACATGAGAAAAGTTTGAAATCAGATGGCCTATGATACATTGCATTAAATGTTATCACAACAAAACACAATATTCAAACGATCTTACATTCATTTACTGGAACAACACCTTCAGAGGAATATACTGTACATGGCAAGGAAACCGGTAAAGTGCTGTAGAAAAGCATTCAAAAGCAAAGCCCCATAATAAAAGAACAGGCTGACAAACCATGGCAAAGTAAGACACCACGCGTACCTTGTAACAGAGGTATAAAGGATCCATTTAGCTGAAATGGCAGGAAATCTGCACAATCAAACAAACAAAGTCATTTTCGATTTAGAGCAGGTTTGGAGGGCTTTCTACGTTCTGCTCAGTGCAGATTGGGGTTTCTGCACTTTCCAATCAGAATGCCTGTTTTCAATTTAAATTGGGTTTCATTGGAAATAGGGTACAATTTCCATTTTGCTCTTCTTCAATTGCCGGTTTCTGTTTCCTGATCTACACTGAATTTAATCCAATTACAGGTTGGGGAGACGACTCTTTATTGAAACTAAACAAAAGAAGTCCTCTCAGCCAATCATAACCAAATGCATCTAGGTTGGCAGCTCAATTTGTATAATTTATAGATTATTTACTGTGCTTTTAAAGGCAACAAACCAGAAAGTTGAAATGTACCCAAAAGAAGCAATGCAAGGAATTTGAAGATGGGGATTTTCTTTTTATCAGCATTCGAAGACTGGGAGTTAGAAGTGTGAATTTTTGAAATCTGACCAAGAAAGGAAATCTAGAATCGTGTCTACAATGGAGGAATTCAAGAATAAAAATGAAAGAGCTAGGATAGATACCAATGTAGGACCTTAGCACTGAAACCTCCCAACCCCGATTTCCGATTTTCTCATCGATGAATTGCAGTAGCATGTCTTCTTCTTGTCTAATGACCAATCTCACCAACAATGCGATTCAAGTTTTCACATCAACACCTCTTCCACCATCAGTGAGTTTAAGTGAAAATTCAACTGGTCATCTCTCACCAGTCTATACTCAGCATTAGAGTACTCAAAATTTTCAAAACCCATCAGAATTCCAAACCACGGAAGACCCCTTTTTCCTGAACTCGCATGGATGGAAAGTGTTCACTGCCTTCCTCATCAAAGGCATTGCCGCAATGCTCGGAAATTGCTTACCTCGAAACTCTTCCAACACTGCCTTTGAACTGTCTGGCTTGCACACCACCTGTGATTTGGGTAACTCTTGGGGCCTCCCTTCTCGATTCCGACACCGTCTCTGGATCCAAGAATATGATGCACTTAGATCCAGATGGTCCTTCACTGAAACTGCTGAAGAAGACTCTATTTCTCAATAACACCATGGCCTTGTCTGATGGCAGAGATGAGCCCTCCAAAGACATTTACCCGATGTGGGTTCAGAGTTTGTTTTGCTGTTATTAATTATTCTGCAAAACAGTTTGTTTACTTTTTCACTGGATGATGTGTCTCCTATTTTTAAGCTCTTTGTACCAAAGGCAAGAGAATCTGAGGTACTCGATCTAGAGTTACAACGCACGAGTTAACAGTCGACTCACATGATTTTGATTTAGAGTTAAGACTTCCAACTCATGGATTTGGATGAAGCCTAGGATGGGAAAAATGATGACTCAACTCTCAAGCTAGAGGATTTCCTTAGAAAGCTCGAAACAAAGGCCAATGTCGTCACGGATGATTTTGAAATTGTGTACTAGGGATCCATTAAGCTCCCTAGAACAGTACACATCAAGAGATCCTCGTCTCCTGACTACAAGCAGACAATGATATAATTCCTGAGGCCCGGGGCTATTTAACTTTGGGTTCTCCTATGGAGCCTTACTCAGATCGAATGAAGAGCTAGTCATACACCATCTGCTATGAAGCCTGAAGTCAAGCCCATCAAGCAAAGCTGTCAAGATCATGACCAAAGTCTATGATGGAGTCCTACTGATGAATGATGAAGATAAGTTATTGCAGCATGTCAGGAAATGCTTCAAATATTCAAAGCTTGCATAACGGATCCATGTGCATGTTTCGAGTCTTTATAACCTGACAACACTCTAGCCCTTCTTCATTATGCGATGTGGACATCATTGAAAGATGAACCAAAGGCATCCAATGGTCATGAGTATATTCTCGTGTCAGACAAAAGTGGGCGACGAGAACATCCTACATCATCAGTACGAATGAAAAAGAAGTCAAGGAAAAAGATTGGTGGTAAACTCGATGAAACCAATTGCATCTCGCAAACATAAAGCACACGACGATCGCTAGGACCAACGACAAGCAAGTGTGAAAGAAAAGTTAGCAACATGGAAATCATGCACATCTTATCATTGCGCCTACTAGATTCAAGGGGCAACTCAAAGCCATCTTGAGACGGTCCACTAATCATCCGCGAGGTTCTTCCGGGAGGTGCCCTTCATCTCACCATCATTAGGAGCAAATATCTTCCAGAGCCCATCAACGTCGACAACGTGAATATCTATCATGGGTATCCTACCAACTATGTTAACAACTACAATCATAAAGTTAAAGTCAAACGACAAAAGGTTAGGATCCTGAGGTACATTCCATTATTATTCTTTTCCTCCAATAAGTGTTCCAAAAAATAAAGGGTTAAAAAAAAGATAAAGAAATAAAAAAAAAAAATGGACGAATAAAGCGCGTAGTCCAAAAAAAAAAAATGAAGAAAGAAGAGTCAAACCCAATGAGTGAGAACACAAGTCACCAGCCCATTTTCCCCTCAGAATTGTTTAACCCAATGTCAACAGCTTCATGATTATGATTGAAGACAAAGTCAGGCAACTCACCAGTCGGCCGACAATGAATGAAGTCTAGCCTCTCGCTTATGTACAAGAAAAAGAGAAATCAAAAGAAAAGTAACGTGCCTAAGCAAAACGAGCGAGGTGAAAACCCGAAAGGGTGCCTTGAGTAAAAACAGCAGGCATGTAGCGGACTTGGGGAAAACCTGAAAAGACACCAAGGGTAAAAAGAGCACAGCTGCCAAAGGGCGAGCAAGAGCAAAAACTCGATACATGGAAAAAATCTGAAAGGACGCCATGGGCAAAAATGACAAGAAAACCAGTTGTAGTGAAAACTCGAAAAGGCGCTACGGGCAAAAATGACTAAAAAAGAAAAAGAAAACATGCAAATACAGAAGAAGCCAAGGCAACGAGCAAAGCGAAGAAACACAAGGAAAAGATAGGTCTCAGATCAGAATTCTGTCAGACTCTACCCAAATCCAAGGGGCATGATCCTAGTATGCGCTACTCTCAGGGAATCGAATCCCTAGTAAACAACTCATAATACCGGATTCGACGTGGGCTAAGTTCAATATTCTGATTCCACCATTCAAGCACAAGCTCAAATGCAAGCAAACACTAACAAATTTAGCACAAACAAAAATTTTCATTCCTTTAAAACATCTTTTTTACAAGTATATTGTTTTCCTTCCTTTACAAGAACAAAAATAAAAACATACATGCATATACAGGACAAGCAGCCAACAAAGTCGGGGATCCACAAAGTCAAAGTCAAAGCCCCAGATGTAAGGCCCACCCCAACAGCACATGATATTGTCTGCTTTGCCGAAGCTCACGGCTTTAAAACGCATCATTTGGGGTAAGGATACTGGTAGCTCGCCTAGACCCGGTGCTCCCGTGGTCCCGCCCACACAGCACCTACCCGTCCATGATATTGTCCAACACAACTAGCATCATCAGAGTACGCAGCGGTGGTTTTGTTTGTCACTGGACCTAGGTTCACCCATTCCAGGCACAACGCGTCATTTGAGGTAAGGATACCGGTATCTCGCCCAGACCCGGTGCTCCCGTGGTCCCGCCCACACAGCACCTACCCGTCCATGATATTGTCCAACCCAACTGACATCATCAGAGTACGCAGCCGTGGTTTTGTTTGTCACTGGACCTAGGCTCACCCATTCCAGGCACAACGCGTCATATCTGTTAAGGGAGAAACCCAACATATAACCACCACAACTCCAGACAACTCTTCCGATGTGGGATAAGTTACGCTACAGTCAACTGCAACAGTAGCTCGCCCAGCACAGTAGCCTGTCAGCCACACCTAGGGGCCCGCCCACATGTGTGTCCGCCCACATGAAGCAGTGATCGGGGCATCACATTATCCCCCACTGAGGGCAGAGCCGAACCTGACTCTGATACCATTTGTAAGGCCCACCCCCATAACACATGATATTGTCCACTTTGTCGAAGCTCACTGCTTTAAAACACGTTATTTGGAGTAAGGATACTGGTAGCTCGCCTAGACCCGGTGCTCCCGTGGTCCCGCCTACACAGCACCTACCCGTCCATGATATTGTCCAACCCAACTAACATCATCAGAGTACGCAGCGGTGGTTTTGTTTGTCACTGGACCTAGGCTCACCCATTCCAGGCACAACACGTCATTTGGGGTAAGGATACTGGTAGCTTGCTCAAACCCGGTGCTCCCGTGGTCCCGCCCACATAGCACCTACCAGTCCATGATATTGTCCAACCTAACTGGCATCATCAGAGTACGCAGCGGTGGTTTTGTTTATCACTGGACCTAGGCTCACCCATTTCAGACACAACGCGTCATATCTGTTAAGGGAGGAACCCAACATATAACCACCACAGCTTCAGACAACTCTTCCGATGTGGGACAAGTTACGTTACAGTCAACTGCAACCGGTGGCTCGCCCGAAGACACGATAACTTTACCGACCACACTGGGGCCCGCCCACATGTGTACCCACCCACGTGTGCCCGCCCACATGAAGTAGTGACCGGGGCGTCACACCAGAGGCCCATATTTCAAAGCCCTAGAGGCCCACATCTCAAAGCCCACAAGGCCCACAAGTTCAAAATCCACAAGGCCCACATGTTAAAAGCCCACCAAGCCCATTGTCCAAAGGCCCATGATTCAAGGCCCATGTTTTCAAGACCATTTCCTAGGCCCACATATCCAAAGTAAGACCCACTACACAAACCTGATTTCAAGGCCCATGGTCCTAAGCCCACATGTCCAAATCAAGCCCATGTTCCCCAATTGCCCCATTAATTTATTAGTGGAGGCCATCTGGCTATTCAATCCAGATCACTATACAATAAAAACCGGACGACGACGCCCTCCCGTGAGATCGGACGGATGATTAAAAAAAATATTTCAAATAAAAATTATTAGCCCTGCCAACTCATCAGTGGAGGCAACGCTACTGTTTACTTAATTTGCGCAAATAAAAATCGAACGACGACGCCCACCCACGAAATCGAACGAATATTTTTCAAAAAGTCCAAAAAAAAAAAAAAATCAGATAAAATCTCCAAGTATAGTTCCAAAGAGATTAGTTTTTAAACAAAAACTTTCAAAAAATGCACGCGGCACACAGTACACCGAGGAATCTTCCATATTCTCCAGTTGCGATCAGTACAAATAGCTAAATAAGATTCGTTCTTTTCCGATTTCCCCGGAGGATAATCAAATTTGTATATGATATATGTATGATTGGCCCGATCTCTATATCTGGACAGTCGTACGAATGCTAGTAGAAATGAGTGGATCTATCTCTAGAAAGAATAATCAAACTCAAAGTGACAACAATCCATGTAACCAAAGTATCAGAATCAGCAGACTGCATGACAAAAGATTACCTATACATACCTAGTTCGGGATGTTCGAAAAATTTGATTGAGTCCAAGTCGGCGTAGTGAGTTCCTTGTAAGGCCGCACGAACGCTCAGGGTAGCTAACCACTTTGACGACCAAATGGAACGAATACTCCTAAGGTGATTACATAACAAAGGAAATAACAAATCAAACAGTATAGAAATTATCGTAAAGCCGTGACGAATGCATAGAGGCCCTTACTTTTCAGACTTACTCTCTAATGTTATTAATAATCTGATGTGAAAGGGTTGTGATTAGTGAGCCGTAAAGTCGTGATGAATGTGCAGGGGACAATCACAATGTTTTCCTCAACCCTCATGATATGTGCAAGTCATCCCTTTTCTAAACAATCTACTGACAATGATACAATGGTAAGCAACAAATTCGAATCACTACCATTTTTTACCATAAGGGTGAGGTGTCCACTCGCTTTGGCCTTCGGTTGCTCGTAACCTCGGCCAAAGAGGGACATCTGTAGACACCCCACCAGGCTAATATCTTGAGAAAGCTATGACAATCTAGGAATTGTGATCCAAACCCTAACCAAACCTGAGCCATCACGAGTCATCATTCAAGCCAAAGCATACCCAAACCTTCACTCACAATCAACCCATTTTTCCGGCCATTTTTAGGTCACAATCGAGCCAATTTTGAGCCATTTTCAAGCCAAATATCCAAAACGGACTTTGTTCTGCTCTCAAGACCCAAAAAATGACCCACCGGCCAAATTTCAGGAGAAACTGTACTAAAGCAGTAGTCAAACTACCGCTTTCTCTAAAAAAACGGGCGTGGAGCCAGCCACACAAGTTTGATGTAGAGCGGGTCGCAGACAGTTACATGGCCAAGATAGATCAGAAAAGGCCCGGTCGACGACAGAAGTGATCCAGACCATCAGTGTAACGCCCCGTGCTTTTGAGTACTCGGGTGTTACCATGTAACCAAACATAGTATAAGTACCAACTTAGCTTATGTTAATATTTACCTCTAATCTAACCTAAGTGTGGCCATCAGGAGTAATCTCCACTCATAGATCAGTTTCTATCCAACCGTTAATTTTAATAAATCGATAACTGAAGGTTAAGACCTATGTATCGTGGCCCACTTACAAATTTAAAATGATTTGATCCTTCAAAGTAAAGCCCAATGAATAGATGACATTGATCAGTGTGTGACCCATGTAAACAATATATAGACTAATAATAACAATGATAATAATTCTATATATATCTAAATATAAATAAGTAATTTACATTTGATAAACCTATAAAACATGGCCAAAAGAGAGAACCATCTGATTAAATATAAATAGATGATATAATAACAAAAATTAATAATACCAATGATATTAAAAATAAAATAAAAATGATATTTAATATTATGCGTATGTAATAGGCCATCTGATCTATAATATGACCATTAAATTATAGTTAAGTGGTTCCTTGGACTCTGTTTACCATTGATGTCCAATATGACCATTAGCAATTAATGGCCAAAATTCAGTCAATATGGCCCACCTGAACCCTGGATTTGCCTCATCTTTGGTCAAAGGGCTCGAATGAGACTTCCAAAGTGAATGAACGACATGGATCAGCGCTGACTACCTTGTGAACTCCACTTTCAAACCGTGCAGGTGCACAGTTAGAGTGCACCCGCTGTGCATAGGACCACATGCATGGTCAAAACGGGTTTGACCTGATAAAATCTCAAAAGATGAGATTTCTCCCCATTTTTCTCACTCGGTTGGAATTCAAACAGACCATTCGTCTGTTGCTATCGATGGGCCACCATCAGGGACTGTTTCCATGATCTGGACCGTCCATTAGGATCGGGGTGGCCCACTAACCATAATCGTGTTTGGCTTACACGCGTTAGTTCACGCTCCCGTGAATGATAACCACCCAAACGGCCTCCCATGATAAGCCCCGCTGGAAACAAATCCACGTCAACTGGATCCACATCGGTAGTCCCACGCTGGCAAATTTGTTCGCTCCAAACACTCGGAGCTTGTCCACGCTGTCGGCCGGAGTCCACGACACCCCTACCATTACCGGAAGTAGCACCCTATACAGTAAAAAGCGAAAGGAATATTACCCATTTTTAGCTCTTTTGATCTTCACCCTTCCTCAATTCCTTGAAGGCTCGTTCGAGCATTATGGGACGTCAAAATTAGGTTTTGATAGATGAACTTCTGAGAAGTTGGAGAGAAATTGGAGCGGCGGAGGAGTTCTTGCTTGTAGTACGAATGTCTTAACCTACGGCCCACCTTACACTGTTAGGTGGACCCCACATTACTGTTAGAACTTATCAGGACCGTCCAAATGGCCTTGATCTTCAGATTAGCCACTCAGTTGTAAATTGTCATTTTCGTCAGTCACCTTCCTCAAACTGACGGTGAGACCCACTTTCCGCTAAACCGGACCCATCCACTGATCTGGCCCGTTCATCATGTGGCCCACCACATTTAATGTCCATCTGGGACAATTAAATGGGCCCATACACGAGATCTAACTCATTAAGAGATCCTAGTGCCAAACCGTTTGGGTTAACTTTTGCAATATCCACACTAATCCCTTGTGATTAGCTATGGAGATTTCTAAAAAAGAAAACGGCTATAAATAGCCTGAGATTAGGGCGAATCCCAAGGAGAAGAGAGAGATAGGAAATAGAAAGAGAAAGAGATAGGGATTTCGGGTGCCATTTGGGGCGAGTTACAAGCCTTGTAGCAGCTCAACTTAGCTCGTATCATCCGATTTCTAAGAGAAGGCTGAGGGTGGGTTGAAAGAAAGGTAGTGGTAGTGAGGGATTATGGATCGGCTGATGGTGCATGTGAGTTGCAGATTTTTGTTGCAACTTGACCCAGTCACACCATATAGCAACTTGGTCATACAAACTCGTCCATAGCTGAGAAGAGGGGGGGTATTGCAAAGAGACTGAGTAATCTCTAGCAGTTAGCCCGACCTGGGGCCATAATTTCCACAACCTCCTCTACACTATCATATAGAGCCAACTCACCGCCAGGTATCACGATCAAACTCCATCCATTTGAATCAGTTTTTCATTTCAACTCAAGAATGGGTTGACTCAGTAAGCATCCGACTGAGTCAAGTTCATTTCACCCCTTAGGACCAATATCCGGAGCTACCTGTGTTGAGCTCTAAGAGCCTCACTAGGTTCAGTGGCTGATTAGAACCAGGAAAGACCAAAGGTCATTCCCTCATCCAACCAGTCCTTGAACTAGAGACCGGACTGAGTTAACTCAATGCTAATGCGTTGCAATATTACCTCCAGGGACGCCTCCAACCAACTATACTAAAGAATAGATGCACTCCCTTCAACGGCTGGGAGGAATCGTTACCCAGGTATAAAAACCAACACCAACTTTTTAGCTGTAAGATCCTCTCAACTCAGTTATGAATTGACTCGTCCAGTTCCAACTGAGTCAACTCAGTAACACCTGGCTTAAACCATAGAATGACTCATCCAGAGCCACTTGCAGCCCTCCTTGAGGAAAAACTATTCCTTCAACTAGGTTTTAACCAAGCAAACTATCAAAGGCCATACCCAACTGGTTGAAAGATGAGGAGCCCAGCCGAGTCAACTTGGCCGTGACTCGCTGGAGTCTTGTAGCATCTTAATGAGGGCTGCTTGTAACTGAAATCCTGAAGGATAATTACCTCCTATCAGTTTTGAATCAATTAAGTGAAGAAGATTTTAATCCACCCATAGTCCATGCATGAACTAGAATAATATTCAATTTTTCCTTGCTTTGATTTAGGAAATCATAAACTCACCTTATAAGGAGGATTAAACCAAGGGGAACTTTCTTCCAAGGTGAGGGATATCCCACTTAGCTTCCTCATTTCATGAAGTTCTAAGATAGTTTGATCTTAAATGTATAATAACATTGTGTTTGTGTGAATGGTGATTATGTCTCTTCTAATTTTAATTGATGATCTTGCCCTTAATCCATCTTATGAGAATTGTGTTACACTCATTATGCTACACTTAGAATTGCTTATATCCATGTACACTCCCACTAGTTACATTAGGAAGTAAGAGATCCTGTTTTCATTTGAATAATGAATTGCTACATTACCCTTATCCATGTTAGAATAGTCTTAGAATATCAAATATAGTAAGTTAGTCCTTAGTTTCTTATTTGAATGAAATATATGCGAACTATTATATTAACTCTTATAATTCATGTCATACAATTGTCCTACTATTAACAATTATGTGTTTAGGAGTTAGCTTTACATTCTCCATGTTTTCCTAAGTGATGGTTTAATTGGTACCTATCCTTATTAGAGGAGAAAAGAGACATGATGCTTCCATTACTTTTATCTCACAAGTCGTACAAAGAATGCCAAGGGTGGACTTCTACCTCGCTTAAGAAGGATTGTGGGCTTGTTATTAATTTAGAATGCTTGAAATGTCTCATACTTAAATGCTAGATATCCTATTTAAAGATCACAAATCTTGATCATGCTTATGAGATTAATCTTGTTAATCCTATGTAATATGCATGAGCATCATGGTATATGACATACACGCATGACATATGAGTTTTTCCAAGTGCTCAATATAAGTCATACTCTGATTAAATTCCTGAAGGCTCTAGCACTTCAGTTAAACTTATAGAGCATGTGCATTTGTGCCACTTTAGGAGTTCTTTCTTTTCATGAGGCTTTTCCGGGATTAGACACTCCTCGGGCGTACCCCGTGTATTTTTCCAGGAGATATCCTTGGGCACACTCACTTTCATGGCTTTTTCCAGATAGATAATCTATCGCGGGCGGTCTGCATGGTCTTTTTCGGGTGGCTAGTTCTCCTTGGGCATACCTATGAGTATTTTTCTGGGTGACTAGTTCGCCTTGGGTGACCCCTTTATTTTGACAGCTGGATGTGCATCCCCAAATCTGTGACTTCAGCATACATTTATACATCCATAAATTTACATTTAAATTCACATTATCTTCAATATGATTGATTATGTATGGTTTAAACTGTTTTGAAATGACATGATATGCATGAATCCTTGTAGAAAATTTCCACTGAGTTTTCACTCACCTAATCGTGCGGTTGCACCAAATAGATGTAGGGTTGATAATAGGTGGAGACCCCTAGAACGAGATTCCAGGAACGGCTGAGGTGGAGATTGGCAATGAGGGCCTTTACGCTGATGTAGTTGATCCGTTGGAGCTCAATTGATATCTAGGATTTACTTGCTTTCATATTCTAGATTATGTGTTTTGTTTGAGTTGTAAAAATATTTCCCTTGTTGTGGGATTTCATTTGTTTCCATGTACATATATTAAACTTCCTTTTGTTACTCTTGATATTCTTAATTTATGCAATGTTGCCTTACTTCATGTTATGAAATTTGCCGCTATTTAGATGTATGTTAGTCCACTTTATAACGTAATGCTCGGGTTCTCAATGAGGAGCGACTATCCTCGGGTTTCGAGAACCAGGGTGTTACAATCAGACCTTATATCGGACGTATCTCGCAATCCTGAATGAGTTATCTGACGTACAATATATGATTTTGGGGTAGAACGAGCTACTTTAGCCAACCAACCTAGCCACACTGGGTTACACAGCTCAGATTTGTGAAATACCCCTGTATCAATGTTCGTTTCCCTGTTTTAATTTCGTTTTTACTATAAATAGTAAGTTTTAGTTTGATTCTAACTCTTCATCCGTCGGGCTTTAGGAATTATGTCCAACGTGAAAAGAGCTTAGAATAATTAGGAGAACGGTTTGGATTAATTAATTAATCAATTTTGAATCTATTAGAATTTATTTTTATTTTATGCTTTCTTTCCTCATGGATTCGAGAAGTCTCTGTGAGGATTCCAGAGAAGCTCCATGGATTCAGAATATTTATCCTCATCACGTTCATCCCTACGTCAGAGTTTCAGACCAAACCCAGCTCGGGCGATAGTCGGACTACCACCGTGATTGCCCATTATCGCTTGCTTGATGATGTGTGTGTCCTTCGAGTAACAAATTTGTCCTTTAGGCCCAGAAAGTCAACTTTCCTCTGAATTTACCCATCTAGGCTTTACTATTTACCATTTTACCAACCCTAAGAACCAATGGGAATGCGCCACATGGCATTTCTCTCTCCTCAACCACTCACAAGCTTTTCATGACATCCTTTTAACCCTTACCTACCTATCATTTACCAAAGCACCATTGGAGAAGGCTATAAATAGCCCTCTCCTCCTCTTATTTCAACAACAACTTCTCATTTCCAAAGCTTAAGTAAGAAGGAGAGGGCAAGAGAGAGGAAGAAAGTGAGGGTGAAGAGGAGCTCTCAAGTCTCAAAGTTCAGATTTTTCAGGTATCCCCTTAGCCTACTCCTTACCTTCCCAACCATCCCAATCCCCAAGTCTAGCCCAGATTGATCATGACTTAGTCCATGTCTTAGCCTACTCAAGATCAAGCCAAAGATCCATTCATTTTACATACAAGCATTCATCATGACATCTATTCCCTTCTCAACCCCCTTGCTTTTCTAGATTTCTAATGAATGTATGCTCTGTGACTTGCCGTACATCGGATCCTGTCACATCAGAAATTCTTAACAATCTAGTATATTTTTCTTCACCTTTTGGCATAAGCATCATTACATCCGCTTTCTAGACATATTTCCGGACGTATGCTCTGTAGCTTGCCGAAATTTAGGATCTGGCCACATCAGAAATCCGCATGTGTGCCTAGTCGTATCTCGACCACACCATCCATCCCTTGAGATTGTTTTACCACATAAAGTAGAGACCGTACATTCGTACGGGCAGAGAGGGTGCCTAACACCTTCCCTCTTTGTAACCGAGGTCCCTTACCCGGAATCCTGGATCGCAGATCAGGAGTCAACTTAAGGCAGGAGAGTCTTCGGATTTCTCCAACCTTACGTATTCCGCGGTTTTAGCCAACCGCGGGATTCTGAGATTATTCGGCTAGTGGCGACTCCAACATCCATAAATTAGCCTAATCACCCCCATCATCAAAACCATAACATTTAAATCAGTGTGGGCACCGATTTTCAGTGTCTATAGTTAATAAGTATTTATTTTTATTTTTAAATAGAAAAAAATAGATTATTCATCAAATGGATCACAACATGAAGAGACCAGGTTAGCAAAATAATTTTGGGAACATGAAAAGGTCATAAAAATAAATCATGACAACTTACTCTATGTGATAATTTTTAATAGATGAGCTTGGACTGAATTATAAAAACAAACCATACAATTGGGTTAGATTATAAAAAGCCCAGAACCATATAATTTAATTGGATGGAACCGGTTTTTTACCGTCCAGTTTCGATTTAGTTCTAGGGTGCAAACGGTCTTATTCTAGCTAAACAGTTAGGAACGGGTTTCAATTTCACTCCAAAACCGGACAGAACCCAACCGGGTGCACCCCTGTTCAAAGGTCATGTGTCGAAGAGAAGAACTGTCAGGGGTCGGATGTAGGTGAGCCTACCATTGTTCTTGTGATAAATCCACCCATCCATATATTTTTTTCAGGTCATTTTAATATGTGAGCCAAACAGCGAGGCATAACCAAATCTCAAGTGGACCACACCACAGGAAACAATGCTAATTCAACACCCATCATTAATGACTTCTTAGGGCTAATCGTGATGTGTATTTTCCATCTAACCTGTTGATTAGGTCACTCAGACCTGGATGAAGGGAAAACACAAATATCAGTTTGATCCAAAACTTCTATGACGTCCAGAAAGTTTTCAATAATAGGCATTCAATCCCCACTATTTCCAGCCCTGTGGTCCACCTGATCTTTGTATGTGCTTTATTTTTTGGCTCATGTCTAAAACGAGTTGACAAAATGGATATACAGTGTATATAAAATACATATGATATGGTGGGGCCCACGAGCACCATTCATTAGCCAGGAGTGGCAGCAATGTTAGATTGTAGTGACTATCCTTAAGTAGGGGAATTCTCTATCCGTATTCCTAGGCACCGGTATTGTGACTAACGACTTAAAATTATGTCATTACATGAAAATTGCTCAAAAGTATTTTATTGATGATCGAAAATTAGGCGGCTAGATCACAATAACCCGAATACAAAAGAAAAATAACAACCTGGATAGAAAAAGAAAAGCAAAAAAATGAAAAAAATGAAAAAAAAAAAGAAAAAAAGAATAAGAGAGAGAGAGAGAGAGAGACAAACAACAGGCAAACTTTTATGTATTCACTTTTATTTTCTGGCTATTGTTTGTGTATCGAATTGTAATTAATATAAAATTTTAAAAAAAAACTTGTGTTAAAGTTATAATTAGCAAACCCCGTGTTTTTCTAATTATTATATCAGTTTCTTATTTCTTTGTTCTTTCAATTTTTAATTATTATTATTATTTTTTCATTCGAGAAAGGGAATTTCTCTTTGATTTATTTATGTTGTTAGTAAAATGAATGTAAGAAGCTTGATTTGTAGGCGATTTCCAGTAAGGCATTGGCGATGAGTTTTATTACTTCACTCAGTGGAAGCCCAAGGATTAGGGAGGATCTCGTATAGACCGCCAAGTAGGTCCTTTTTTTTTAGAAAATAAATGGATGAGAATTAGAAATTCCATGTGGCGGGTTTAAGAAGACATTTTCTTTCTTTAAAGTAAACCCAGAAGGCAAGGGAACTCGTTGGATTGTGCATGAATTTAGTGTGCATTTTATTTCACGAAGTAATGGTATTAAAGTGAAGGTGAGGAAGAATCTCAATTAAATTTTATTTTTTCTAATTTTGTTTCATGAGTAAATGAACACACCCTATAGAAACATTTCCTAGTAATCATAGTGAGGAAGTATTATCAAATTACAGTCACGTTGCTTTCAAATTGAAAGTAAATTGCAAATTGGAGTCTAATGCCTCATTACAAACATTGAGGAAGGTAGTTATGAATTGATCATCTCCACCCTATACAAAAAATTGTTGCAATTCAGTTCAATAGTTCTCCCTAATGCAACACACATTCATCTGAATCATTCCAAAAAAAAAAAAAATCTTGAACAATGCAAACGATATCCAGTGTCACTGATAAAATGGAATTCTCAAACAGAGCATGTGACTGTTTTCCACAATAAGAAACGAATGATAATAGATCATATTACCACACTCCTATGTTGAGAATCATTGTAAAGTCCTTAATTGAGATGCTTAGTTGTTAAGAAAGCTTTTATTGACTCAATTTAAGAAAGTAGTTAGTCAGGAATTCCTTATTAGATTTATAGTCTTAATAGGAGTAGAAATAAGGACTTTTCTTCTATACAAGGAAGGAAGGCTATTACTTACACATCATATACGAAAGCTCTCTCTTTCTCTGTCTCTTACTTTTGAATAAATTAATATTGTCTTCTAGTCTTTCTATCTTTTTTGTCCTCTGATCTAGGCTTTCTTCTTTTGTCTTAGTTTTCTTCTTTATAAATGTCAAGACTCTCCATTCCCATAGTCTTGTTTATGTGATTTTCTACATCCTATTTTGGGGTGTATTTTGTAGATTAGCTAGTGCATTTGGCACATCCCGCCATCCAAAATTTACAGGATGCTCCTACAAGGTCCACTTAGAAATAAATGTGCATGAGCTGGTTTGTATCCATTTCCATTTCATTTTGGGGTTTACCCAAACAAGACCCTGGTTTCTTAAACATTAATGAAGGATAGATGGGTGTTGGATCCTTCTTATGTTGTCATTCTCTTAAATTTCCTTTCAAGATATGCATTAAGTTAAAGGCGGCAACAACTTCATCGGTTTTTATAGTTTGAGACATCTTTTCCAGTTAAACATAACTTGTTCAATAGTTCCTTAGCATGTTATTGTGGGAAGAAAATTGAAATTATTAGAGCATGTTATTGACTAGGTTTACAGTCTATTGATTGTATTAATCATAATGATTCTCTAATACCTGATTGTTTTCAAATTTTCACAGTTAATATTTGCATTTATGGTCTTTCTCTTTTCGTAGCACATTTTGTGGACGAAAGCATTTGGTACATCTAGTAATCTGATTTTGCAGATGTATCAAATAGCTCTTTCTTTACTTCGCTTGCTCATTTTTGCTTACATCTTTTGTTTGTCCTTGCAGTTTAATCATTATGTTCTATGTAGAATTAAGTCACCCTCTCATGATCTCACTGAAGACATGATCAGGGAATATTTGACATTGCCAGAAGAAACAGCAACAACTAGTAATAGCAATGAGGTTATAAGGGGAAATGAAGATATCTCAAGAGGCTTCATGTATGAGAACTAGCAACTACCAGTGCTGATGTAAAGCCGGTCACGGACACTTTCATGTCTAAGATGGACCAAAGAAGGCCCGATCGGAGGCGGAAGTCGTCAAAACCGCCAGAACCTTAAAAAAGACATATCTCGCAAATCGGAATGAGTTACTCAACTTAGCATTTATGATTTTGGGGTAGGATGAGCTACTTTAGCTAACCAACCTGGCTATCTCGCAAACCGGAATGAGTTACAGGATAATATGTTTCACTAAAATACTCTAGAATCCATTTCTATCTTAAATACTCTAGATATGTAGCACAGTGCAAGTGCATCACCCCTTACATATCTAAAAGTAATCACAGTTACTATGAGGTTGATTGGTGTTTATACCCATTTTTGACACACCAATGTGGACCAATAAGAAGTCGCCACATGTTGACACTATGGGTTCGATGCTGACAGAATCGTCATCGTGCTTGAAGATATCTTCTATATTTTCTTCGCGATACATCTTTTGTTATCAATACGGTGACACAGAATCACGCGCATGCCTTTAGGAGACTGAAACGTTGGTGTGTCATTCAAATGAGGCAGTGTGCACAATAAGTTTATAAAAAACCTACCAAAGCAAGGATCCCATCACAGATCTGGATATGATATGCTTGGTAAGGCCATCCCTCACAATCCTTCTAAAATGAGATATTTGCCAAAAAATATTTAGAGCTCTCATATTGAATATGAAAATTATGAATATCCAATGATTTGATCAATATTCGAGTGGTATGGTAGCAATACGGGCCAATATTAGAGCGAATCAAAAACAAAAGAATAGGAGATCCGGTCCCACCAGTTTCACGGTCAAAAGAACACGATAGGAAGAAAGAGGGAGATGTCTCTAATTAAGCTATTTTTAAATGCAGCATTGTCCTAAAGGTCTCCAATAGGGGACCATCTACATAAAAGTGAAAATTTGACCAGCGATTTTAAATTTATGAAAATCTCTTAGGAGTCATGTGGATGCATAAAAGTTTTAAGTTGTAAACACATTACACCCGAAAAGAGTTTCAGGTGTAAATAGTTTACATGCTATTCCACTTGGCTTTTAAGTTTTATGAAAAATTTATGTAGAATCTGTCGATGTCATCGAAGCCATGTCGATGGCATTGAACTAATCCTGTAGATGACATTGAAGCCCTATTGATGGCATCAGAAAAGTGCCCAGTTACTCCAGCAATCAACTAAAGAAAATTCAAAAAATATCGATGGGATCGAGAAATGTTCGATGCCATCTAAGATGACATCAAACAGACTGTTAATGACATCAACAGACCCTGTTTCTTACTTGATTTAAGACATCAAATACAATAGGTACAATTCAATTGGCTTCAGCGGAAAAATTAGTGATTCAAATAGCTCCTGTTCTTTTTGGAGCATGGATTTAGATTGGCATTAAAAAATGGTTTTGAGATTGTTTAATGGATTTCAGGTTGAGTATGATCTTATGCAACAAAACTGACATGATCAAACAACTACTACATATTTGTGAGAATGTGAGAATACATTGGTGTAATTATTATAATCATTTTGTAAAGGTTAGACAACCTGACATATTACACACCTCCAAATTCCACTGATATGAATAGTTTAGTTTGTACTTATTATAGTCATTTTGACATATTTGAGACCATTATTGTTATGACTTGCATTCTTACCCTTAACTTAAACCTAGATACGCGAGGCTAATATTGCTGTGGTTGAGGGAAAGGGTCATTTAGTACAAGTGTTTTTTAAGTTAGCTTTGGATATTGTGTTTGCGAAGAATCATAGCCCCTATGTGACAATTTGCACTGATTATTTTGAAGGCATCATGGTAATAGGTTGTTGGAGGTATTTCCTCGGTATTGAAGTTGCTTCTTCTACTAGAGGCGTTCTCATTTCTCAGTAAAAATATTCACTTGATCTCTTGAATGCTTACCAGAATGCATGCCTCAATGGTTTTTTTTCAAAGAAGAAACTTCCTCCAAATGATCGTGCTCAATATCGATGATTGGTGTGGGCCACTTGAGCTTTGTATAAACTTCAATTTTGGGATCATGCACTAAAATGAACTAGTAAATGGGATGGACGGCATGGATAAGGCATATACATCACAGTAGGCCCCACGGATCATATTGAGTTACTCAATAGGCAATCCACTTCTGTGAAAGAAATTCTCACCATTAAAGAGGTAGGCTATAAAGACTCTTTTCTTGAAAATCTCCAACTTAAAAGGTGAGTTAGTAATTTCTATTTAAATTTTTATTCTGTTACAACTATATGTAGAGATAAAAATTATAAGAATTAGAGTTACATTTGAAACCAAAAGATTAAAGAAATTCGACGTACACTGCCTAACTAATTTAAAAAGAATTCTTATGTAATCCTCTGCTGCAATGGGAACATACACTATTGAACGTACTAACAATCCAATATGTGTAGATCTAGACCGCTCATTTGGCTTAGCCCGATCTTCACAGGCCGTTGAGAGGACTCAATAATTGAATGATCCTATCCATACAAACTTTATACTTTTTATTTTCATGTAAAGATTTGTGCTCCAAACCATGCATGGATCGGATGGTAGGGATTATCCGACTCTTTATAACCTAACTAATCCAAAATGGGGCCAAACTAATGGAGTGTCCAAATAATGACTAGAACTAGGAGCAATTTTGGCCGTTCATCTTGTATGCCATTTGATCATATGGTTAGGTCCGTTCAATTGATCTGATTTTTGCTTCTTAGCCCTTTGAATAGTGTTCTGATAAATGGATGGCATGTTGTGATGGTGACCATCCAAGAAAATCAACCTGTTGAATATTGTCCATTAGTTTATATTTCTCATGAATGTCCTATTGAATCTAACCGTTGGATTTTTTGTCCTGAGCAAGTTAACAGCAGCCGCACCTGATGAATGATCAGGAAACAATGGATAGGATCAATTCTACAAAAATATCAGTTCCCACAAAACTCTAGAGCTAGAAAATAAGATAAAAAAGATCAATGGATGAGATCCATGGCCTATAGCAATGGGAAGTTATTTGGTACCCTGGTGAACATGACACTTGATAGGCATGCAGTCGGAAGCTGTGCAATTGGCACATCTTAAGTAAATGTAGACCGACTAAATTGTGTAAGTCACAGTGTCCAAGTCAGATGAATTGAAGAATCCTACTCTCTCAGCATCGTGGACAATTGCTTGTTGAAATAGGACCATTGGAAAATTTTCTACTTTAGAAGTCTGATAAAATACCGAACAGTCCGGTAATTGGATAATTAAATAAGTATAATCTGTGATTCATGATACAACTAAACTGAGACCCATGAATATTGAATGCTACGAGAATGTTCAAAGGAGAAACCTCCTCCAAATGATTTTGCCCAATATCGATGATTGGTGTGGGCCATTTGAGCTTTGTATCAGCTTCAATTTTGGTCTCATGCCCTATAATGAGCTAGTAAATGGGATGGATGGCATAGATAAGGCATATACATCACGGTGGGCCCACAGAGCGTGCTGATTTACTCAAGAGGCAATCCACTTCTGTGAAACAAATCCTCACCTGAGGAAAGGCTATAAAGACTCTTTTTCCTGAAAATCTCCGACTTAAGGTGAGTTGTAATTTCTATTTAAAATCCTATTATGTACGTCGCCAAACTAATTTAAAAGAATTCATATGTAATCCTCTGCTGCACTGGGAACATACACTATTGAACTTACTAACAATCCAAGCCGTCTAGATCTAGACTGTTCATTTGGCCTAGCCCACTCTTCACAGGCCGTTGAGAGGACTCACTAATTGAATGATCTTATCCATTCGAACTTCAAACTATTTATTTTCATATAAAGGTTTGTACTCTAAACCATGGATCGGATGGTTGGGATTATCCGACTCTTTATAACCTAACTAATCCAAAATGGGGCCAAACAAACGGAGCATCCAAATGATGACTAGAAGTAGGAGCAATTTTGGCCGTTCATCTTGTATGCCATTTGATCATATGGTTAGATCCGTTCAATTGATTTGAGTTTTGTTTCTCGGCCTTTTGAAGAGTATTCTGTCATATGGATGGCATGTTGTGACGGTGACCATCCAAAAAAATCAACCTGTTGAGTATTGTCCTCTAGGCTGTATTTCTCATGAATGTCCTATTGAAACTAACCGTTGGATTTTTTGTCCTAGGCAAGTTAACAGCAGCCGCACCTGATGAATTATCAGGAATCAATGGATAGGATCAATGCTACAAAAATATCAGTTCCCCGAAAACTCAAGAGCTAGAAAACAAGATAAATAAGATCAATGGATGGGATCCATGGCTTATAGGAATGGGAAGTTATTTGGTACTCTGGTGAATGTGACACTTGATACGCATGCACTCATAAGCTGTGCACTTGGCACATCTTAACTAAATGTAGACCGACTAAATTGTGTAAGTCACAGTGTCCAAGTCAGATGAATTGAAGAATCCTACTCTCTGCATCGGGACACTTGCTTGTTGAAATAGGATCATTGGCTGATAAAATACCGACCAGTCCGATAGTTGGATAATCAAACAAGTACAAACTGTGATTTTTGATACAACTAAACTGAGACCCATGAATATTGGATGGTTAAATCCAATTCAATTTTAATTAATTTGGGTCATGTATGCAATTTCTGATTGGATAACCATTGCACTCAAAATGGGCCCAACCAGATCATGTCGTCCTTGCACTTTTTACACAGTATACACCATCCAAAGTAGGGCTCACCTGATGAACGGTCCCGATGGCAGGGGTAGGGCCACGTCTATGATGAGGATTGAGGGCCACGAAATCGGATTGCGTGCTGAGTTACTCTGTACTCTTTTACCTTACTGAGTAAACTCAGTTGGGCTCACTTTGAATGTATGTGGTTTATCCACGCCGTCCATTCGTTTTTTCCATCTAATTTAAGGGGTTGTGCCAAAAATTGAAGCATATCCAAAAATCAAGTGGATCATACCACACGAAACAGTGGGGATAATGATCTCCACCGTTGAAACCTTGCTATGTCCCACAGTGATGTTTATTTGTCATCCAACCTGTTCATAAGATCATAAAGGCATGGATGAAGGGAAAACACAAATATAAGTTTGATCTAAAACTTCTGTGGCCCCCAAGACTTTTTCAACTGTAAACGTTCAATTCATCTATTTCCTATGGTATGATATATTTGAATATTTTATATTCTTAATTTTTGGGTTTAAGCTCTAAAATTATCTGATAAAATATATGGACGGAGCGGATAAAATAAAAAAATTATGTGGACCTCACAGAGATTACTCACTACGCAATCCGCTCCCTGAATCCTGAGGCGACACTGTCACTGAGATGGAGCCGCATTGTTTGACCTTTCGCACAAGGGAATGTCGTCATTTCGATGGGAGCGGATTGCAAGTGACTCAGGCCTCTGTTCCTGGGGCTGGCTGTGTGAGGCCCATAGAGATGTCCATGACAAATCCACTCTTCCCATCTGTTTTAAAATACCACAATAAGATAAGGTTATAAAATCAGGAAAATTCAAAGCTCGTGTGGGATAAACCACACGAAACAGTGGGGATTAACTTCTCGTAGTGACAGAAATTTTGTATCATGATGATATTTGTTTTTTACCGTTTATCTGAGTGGAAATAATGGAAATAATTTTATGAACGGTTTGGATGAAATATAAACATCATAATCAACTCCAGAATGGTTTCAACGGTAGACGTTACTGTTCCTACTGTTTTGTTGGTGTGCCCCACCTGAGTTTTGGATCTCCCTGAATTTTGTAACCCTACTCTATTGCAGCCTTTCAAGACAGATGGACGAAGTGGATTTATAACAGACATCTCAATGGATCCCACAAATAACCCCGGGTAGGGTCAGGCAATCCTTAATAGAAGAATCGCAAACCCAAACAACAGACAACACAGGAGTTTTCTGACAACTTTCAAAAACCCAAACCCAAATGCATTTATTTCCCAACGCACACCCACGACAACATAGCTTCACTAAAGAAAACCCATCTAAAGATGTCCAAGAAAACACAATCCACTAAGGTTTGTGCAACGAAAGCGATGTTTTCATTTGAGGTTTTTAACTGTGGAAATTCAATTATTACTTTTTTCCTATGGTATGGTTGACTTAAGATTTAGGTGTCTCTTTTTTTTTTCCTTTTTTTAAATCAAGCCCTGAAATAAGCTGAAAAAATAAATAGACGGCAGTAGCCCCTCCACTCCGTCCAATTGGCCCATTGACCATTGATATGTCCGCGTATGTTGGCCCATTGACCACTGATAAATAACACCCTGACTGTAGTATATCCACTCCGTCCATTCATTTGGAAGAAGCAGTGGTTAAACGCCATTAAAAACTTCACAGGGCCCACCGTAATGTTTATTTTCCATCCAACCTGTTGATAAGGTCACACGGACCTGGATGAACGGAAAATAACAAATATAACCTGTTGATAGATACTGTCGCTACTTTTTTTCATATCGTTTGGAGAAAAGTATACATTCTCTCATAATTCGGCCTCTTCTCAAGCCACAGGAAAAAAAAAAAAGCTTAGTTCACCTCTTTTAGTTTAGAAAAGCATACGATCTCTTGCATTCGCCCTCTTTTTGAGATCTCCCAGAGAATTGGATCGATAGTACGCACGCGTTCCCACAGAGCATCAAAATTGTGGTTCCTATTACATGTCAGCAAGTTCTGTGGTCCAAACATGAGGTATGTGTTATATCCAAACCATCCATCCATTTGGAGAGCTTGTCGTAAGGCTTGAGACGAAAAATAAGACAGATCTAAACATAAAATGGACCACACTACAAAAAACAGTGAGTGATTGAACGTCTACCATTGAAACCCTTTTGGGGGTACAGAAGTTTCTGATCAATATGAAATTTGGTTTTCCTCTTAAAACAGGTATTTGTGACCTTATGAACAGATTGGATGGAAAATAAACGTTATGGTGGGTCCTACGAATTTTTTAACGGTGAAAATCATTACCCAGCTGCTATTTTTGGTGTGGTCCTTTTGATAATTGAATATCATTAATTTTTTGGTCCATGACCTAAAATGATCTCGAAAATTTGATGAACGGTGTGGATACAGACGAATGCCAGTGTAAGATAGAGACGAATCACTGGACGAATCAACCAAGGTTTGTGGAATCAAATGACCATGACAAAAAGAAAACCCATCTAAAATGGCCAAACAGAGCTATAAATAGACCCTCTCACTCTGTTTTGTCTGCCTGTGAAAATCGGAGAAGAAGCTAAATGGCTAGTAATCAATCTTCCTCCATTTACTCATCCCACCACAATGTCATGCAAATAAGAGAAAGGAAAGTGATTCCAGGAACGCCGCCCGGAATCCATTTCATCCCCACGGATGAGGAGTTGATCGAGCATTACGTCCGACCCTATAACTTATGTCCAGATGAGTTTTCACTTCCAAATGGCATAACAATCCCACGCGCAGATGTTTATACGAGCCAACCCACAGAACTTCCACGTAAGTAGGAGCATTACCTCATTCTTGTTAATTCATTGGTCGTTAGTTTAATTAAAATTTCATGATATTACATGAAATTAGGTGCACCCAAACACACCGTTAATCTCTTGTTTGTATATTGACTTGTAAATAGAGATTGTCCTATCTAAGATTAGTTATATTCTTTCTTCTTAGCTATCTTGTTTTTGGATATTTATCTTGCATTGTCATGGCTTCGATTGGTGTAGATTGTTTTCATTTTTTTCAAAAATTTACAAAATACTACCTGCTTTATATAGAATTCACATTCCGGTTCTCTTTCACAAATTTGGGGTGCCCCACGAGTGCAAGGTGTCATATGCTCGACTGTCCCCCACTATGTTGTTTATAGGAAATCCACACTGACCACATGAAGCATCAAGGATTTAAAACCTACCGTTGAAAACTTCTTGGGGCCAAAAAAGCTTTGAATGAAGTTTAAATTGTCTCGGAAAATGGATGGACGGAGCAGATAAAATACATAAATCATGGTGGGCCTCACAGAGTTTACTGTTCATCAGTACGCTAAGCGCTACGCAGTCCGCTTCTGTCCCGAAGGACGCGGTTTGGGTAGCGTGGTGGTTAGTGATATGTGCTATGTGAACTTGATCTCAAAAGTGAGGTAGATCTAAATCTCAGGTGGACCACACCATGGGAAAATAGTATTGATTGAATGTCCACCATTAAAAACCTCCTAGGCCCACTGTAATAGTTATTTGACATCTAACCTGTTGATTAGGTCATACAGACTTGGATGAAGGGAAAAAAAATTATATCATCTTGATCAAAAACTTTTGTGGCCCCTAAGAAATTTTTAATGGTGAGGGTTCAATCAACACTGTGCGGTCCACTTGAGATTTGGATCAACCTCATTTTTGGGCTCACACCATAAAATGATCTGAAAGAATGGGTGGACGGCATGGATGAAACATATACATCATGGTGAGGCTTGGATGAAGGAAAAAAAAAATTATATCATCTTGATCAAAAACTGGGCCACAGAAGCATCTTTGCGAACGGTTTGGATTGCATAAAGATCACAGTTTAGCCCAGGAAGGTTTGAACTGTTGGTAGCCCCTTTCACAATTTCTCGTTGTGTGGCCCATTTGAATTTTTGATAAGCTTTATTATTAGTCTTATGCTGTATAACATGAGCTTTCAAAACAGAAGGGTGAATTTCTAGCAAACATCGTGGTGAGGCCCACCTACAATGGGTCACAGTCATCAGGTCATTCAAAGGTAGGGGTGCACACCGAACCGATAAACGGGATAAGATCCGACCAGACTCCACGGTTTGATCCGGTTCTAAAGTGCACTAGTTCGAGTTCCAGTTATGTTGAACCAAACCAGATTGTGAACCAGACTGAGTATTTATTTATTTATTTCTAAATAGAAAAATATAGACTATTAATCAAATGGATCACAACACGAAGAGACGGGGACATGAAAGGGTCATAAAAACAAACCATGACAAATTACTTGTGAAAAAATTTCAATAGATGAGCTGGGACTGAATTATAAAAACAAACCACACAATTGGGTTGGATTATAAAATGTCCAAAACTGTATAACTGAATCGGATGGAACCAGTTTTTTACCGTCCAGTTTCAATTTGGTTCCAGGGTGCAAACGGTCTTATTCTAGTTGAACCGTTAGGAACGGATTCCAGTTTCACTCCAAAACCGGACAGACTCCAATCGTGTGCACCCCTGTTCAAATGTCATGTGCCGAAGAGAGGAGCTGTCAGGGGTCGGATGCTAGGTTGGCCCACCATTGTTCTTGTGATAAATCCACCCATCTATATATTTTTTTCAGGTCATTTTAATATATGAGTCAAAAGGCGAGGCATATCCAAATCTCAAGTGCACCACACAATAGGAAACCATGCTAATTCAACACCCATCGTTAATGACTTCTTAGGGCTAATCGTGATGTGTATTTTACATCCAACCTGTTGATTAGGTCACTCAGACCTGGATAAAGGGAAAACACAAATATCAGTTTGATCCAAAACTTCTGTGACCCCAGAAAGTTTTCAATAATAGGCGTTCAATCCCCACTATTTCCAGTCCTGTGGTCCACCTGATCTTTGTATGTGCTTTATTTTTTGGCTCATGTCCTGAAACGAATTGGCAAAATGGATATACAGTGTAGATAAAATATATATGTTATCGTGGGGCCCACGAGCACCATTCATCAACCAAGAGTTGCAGCAATGTCA
The DNA here is from genome assembly GCA_030180095.1 of Magnolia changhungtana. Classification (NCBI taxonomy): domain Eukaryota; kingdom Viridiplantae; phylum Streptophyta; class Magnoliopsida; order Magnoliales; family Magnoliaceae; genus Magnolia; species Magnolia changhungtana. The sequence continues at coordinate 839,828 of JASAUF010000084.1, read as the reverse complement.
GATTGTAGTGGCCGTCCTTGAGCAGGGGAATTCTCTATCCGTATTCCTAGGCAACGGTATTGTGACTAAAGACTTAAAATTACGTCATTGCATGAAAATAGCCCAAAAGTATTTTGTCGATGACCGAAAATTAGGCGGCCAGATCACAGTAACCCGAATAAAAAAGAAAAATAACAACCTGGATAGAAAAAGAAAAGTAAAAAATTAAAAAATAATTAAAAAAAAAAAAAATAAAAAATAAAAGAAGACTGAAGAAGAAGAAGAAGAATAGTGAGAGAGAGTGAGAGAGAGACAGAGAACAGGCAAACACTTACCCAGGCGCATGCTCACCTACGCACGTGCGCACCTTTGCACACATGTCATGGGTGTTGAATCCGAACGGTCCATAAGATGTGGAATCCCATGAAACCTTCGGCGGTGAATTTTCACCCTGATCTAAGATTCTGGTGGGCCATAGCAAAGAGAAATTCAAATCAGGGGAAGAAACTGTTTGCATTTTTCATGGTCCACCAAGTTTTAGATCAAAGTATAAATTCGTATCAGGGGGTTTCATGAGGTTCTGCTTCATGTGGACCGTTCAGATTTGCGAGACTCATCAGATATGATGAGCTCTCAAAAAAGTTGGTATGTATACGAACTGGTTCGCAGGAGAGCCTTTCCGCACTTAATGTATTCACTTTTATTATCTGATTATTGTTTGTGTATCGAATTGTAATTAATAAAATAAATAAAAACTTGTGTTGTTATAATTAGCAAACCTCCTGTTTTTCTAATTATTATATCAGTTTCTTGTTTCTTAATTTGTTCTTTCAGGTTTTTTTTTTTTTTTTTTCATGGATACAAGAGGAATTTCTCTTTGATTTATTTATCTTGTTGATATAATGAATATAAGAAGCTTGATTTGTAGGCAATTTTCAGTATGGCATTGGTGATGAGTTTTATTGCTTCACTCAGTGGAAGCCCAAGGATAAGAGACAATCTTGTATAAACCGCCAAGTGGGTCATATTTCTTGGAAAACAAATGATAAAGAATCAAAAATTTCATGTGTCGGGTTTAAGAAGACATTTTCTTTCTCTGAGTTAAATCCAGAAGGCAAGGAAACTCGTTGGATTGTGCATGAATTTAGTCAGCATTCTAGTTCGCGAAAGAATGGTAAACTGAAGGTAAGGAAGAATCTCTAAAAAAAATTTATTTTTTATTTTTTAAATTTTATTTCATGAGTAAATGAACATATCCTATAAAAACATTTCCTAGTAATCATAATGAGGAAGTAGCATTAAATTGCAGTCACATTGCTTTCGAATTGAAAGTAAATTACAAATTGGAGTCTAATGCCTCATTATGAACATTGAGAAAAGTAGTTATGATTTAATCATCTCCACCTTATCCAACAAATTATTGCAATTCAATTCAATAGTTCTCCCTAATGCAACACGCATTCATTCGAATCATTCCAAAAAAAAAAAAAATCTCGATCAATGCAAATGATATCCAGTGCCACTGATAAAATGGAATTCTCGAACAAAGCATGTGACTGTTTCCCACAATAAGAAATGGATGATAATAGATCATATTACTACACTCCTATGTTGAGAATCATTGTCAAGTCCTTATTGAGATGCTTAGTTGTTAAGAAAGCTTTTATTGAATCAATTTAAGAAAATAGTTAGTCATGAATTCTTTTTTAGATTTATGGTCTTAATAGGAGTAGAACTAAGGAATTCTCTTCTATACAAGGAAGGAAGGAAGGCTATTACTTACACATCATATGCAAAAGCTCTCTCTTCTGTCTCTCTTACTTTTGAATAAATTAGTATTGTCTTCTAGTCTTTCTATCTTTTTATCCTTTGATCTAGGCTTTTTTCTTTTATCTTAGTTTTCTTCTTTATAAATGTCAAGACTCTCCATTCCCATTGTCTTGTGTACGTGATTTTCTACATTCTATTTTGGGATGAATTTTGTAGATTAGCTAGTGCATTTGGCACATCCTGCCATCCAAAATTTACAAGATGCTCCTACAAGATCCACTTAGAAAAAAATGTGCATGGGCTGGTTTGTATCCATTTCCATTCCATTTTGGAGTATTACCCGAACAAGACCCTGGTTTCTTAAACATTAATGAATGATAGATGTGTATAGGATCCTTCTTATGTTGCCCTTCTCTTAAATTTCCTTTCAAGATATGCATTAAGTTAAAGGCGGCAACAGCTTCATCGGTTTTTATAGTTTGAGACATTTTTTCCAGTTAAACATAGCTTGTTCAATACTTCCTTAGCATGTTATTGTGGGAAGGAAATTAAAATTATTAGAGCATGTTATCGACTAGGTTTACAGTCTATTGATTGTATTAATCATAATGATTCTCTAATACCTTATTGTTTTTAACTTTTCACAGTTAATATTTGCATTTATGGCCTTTCTCTTTTCGTAGCACATTTTGTGGATGAAAGCATTTGGTACATCTAGTAATATGATTTTCCAGATGTATCAAATAGCTCTTTCTTTAATTTGCTTGTTCAATTCTGCTTGCATCTTTTGTTTCTCCTTGCAGTTTGGTCACTATGTTCTATGTAGAATTAAGCCACCCAGCTCTTATAATTTCATTGAAGACATGATCAGTGAATTGACATTGCCATCAATGCTCATTGAAGAAGAAATAGCGACAACTAGTAATAGCAATGAGATTATAAGGGGAAAGGAAGATATCTCAGGAGGCTTCATGGATGAGAACTACCAACCACCAGTGCCTTCACTGCATCAATCAAACAACCTTTATAATTCCACTACAGCTATGGCTGTTGAACAAGGGGTAGAAGATTTCTATAAAAGCTTAGAGTTGAATTACCAACAACCTTATTCATCAACTCAATGGGAAGAAGTAGATAGCTGGGGAGAAATGAGTTTTTCCGCCCAACCACATCATCAATAACTGCATTAATCAAACATGCTTTGGGGCAATGAAGATTATGTCCTGTCAATTATATCTTCAATGAGATTAATCAAGCATATTGCTTTGGGGACTTCAATGAGATCACATTGGACGTGCAGGATTACCCTTTCAACTACCAAAAAAAAAACTATTTTGATCGTCTGTTGGTTTTCCTTAGGAATTTTACATTAGTGTTTGTAAAATTAGAATTGCAAACTAATGGTTCCGATCAATCCATGCATATATAGAGAAGATTTGAGAACTGAATATGAAATGCATACCTGAATGAGAAATTATTACTCCACTTAATGTTGATGACAATTTTGTACTTGAATATTCCCAACCTTTCACATTTTTTTGGAAACCTGCAATGAGACTTGAGTTTTATATACATATAGGTGAGGAGACCAACACCTATATTTATAGAAAAGATGGTTAGAATAGTTTAAACCAGATAACTACTATCCCTCTGAGAGTCTCCACACTACAGGAGACCAAGTTTCACTGAAATAATCTAGAATACATGTCTATCTAAAGCACTCTAAATATGTAGCAGAGTCCAAGCACGCCACCCTTTACATATATAAACCGATCAGAATTATTGTGGGGGACACTAGTTCCAAACCATTAATGATAACATGGTGCCAACCTGATAGAATTCTTACAAGATCATGCCAAGTGTTGGATATATATTGTGCAAAACAACATGGCCGAGGTGCGTCCTCATAGGCCCTAACAGATGCCATACATAGGAATAACCATGCATGTATAGTTATCAACATGGCTCCTTGATGCTCCTTAATCGTGGGAGTTAAATGCATGTGTAGTCATGAACATGCCTCCTCGATGTTCATTCATTGTAAGAGTTAGATGCATGTATAGCTATTAACATGGGTCCTTAATGGTCTTTCATTGTAGGAGTTGTATGCATGTGTAACCATTAACATGGCTCCCTGCCACTACAGCTCAGATGTCCCATGCTCGGCAAAGCTCCAAAACTAATAAGAAAGTAGCAAAGAGGAAGGGGGATGTAGAGAAACAAAACAATAGTTCAGCCTAAACATCAAAGGCTGTGTTTGGCTGCAGCAAATATCATGAAACTTCATGATATATATTTTGCACCAAATTAGACTGTACCTATGAAATTTCATGATATTTAGTGCACCTAGACAGCACCTAGAACACAAAATATTTTAATTCCACAAAAATATTTAAATACATACCAGGCCATCTTAGGCACATTTTCTGGCCACAATGACATTGGGTGTTTGGTCTACAGATGCCATACAACATCTGAAGGCACAAACCTTCAAATATATTGCAGTATTCGCCAACACATCCTTTCGAACTTTCATTATCCTTCTCCCTTGGATGAACAAGGTCCATCTCAAAGAGGAAAGAGTACAAAAAAAAAAAAAAAAAAAAAACACCTTCCTACAATCTCAGTAAGCAGCTCTTAGTTCAATCTAATAGCTTTCTTCGCCTCTCAGTTCCCACCAGTCCCCCCTTTGTTTCTAGCAAGCCACTGGGCCCTTCTAATGGCCCTCGCCTGCTTCAATTTCTCGATATTCCTAAGCCTGGCGTACATCCTCCTAAGCTGATAAAGCTTACGAGACTCTCGAGCGATCATCCTAGCCGTCGAGGAGTTCTCGTTCATGATAATTTCATACCCATCTCTGAAAGACTCCATTCCTTGTGTTAGTAGTTGCCAGAAGAGGCCCCCCGCAGCTGCACCTCCACTTCTAGCCGATGCATAGATCTTGTAATAGACAGTGTTGAATAGCAAGTTCCTTTGGTAGTTGGTGAAGCCGGGGTCTTTCCGTGATTTTCCGAATTCAGTGAGAAGTAACGGCTTTTGGAGGACGTTTTGAGCATCTCGGATGTGGGTGTCAAGCCATTTGTTCAGGAATGAAAGTTGGGTTTGATCATTTGAATTGGATAACCTGCTCATGGATTACACACTCAGTACTAAGATGGTTAATATCACTGTTTTGAAATTGGGTGCTCAAAAGCTTGCTGAGTAGATATTCGGGTCAATTTAAGCGGACCCAAATACTCAGTTTTGAATAATTGGAAAACTCAAGTGGGTTCTCAAAAATCTCTACTAAGTTGAAAAACACAATCAAGTAATTGAAAAGTCTGTCTTCACCATCAGCTTTTAAACTCAAAAACTCAGTCTCGTCCAATGCCGAGTTAATATTCAAATGAGACTCAATCCTTACCAAAGTCCAAGTCTGAGTTCTTGAGTTTCTGAACCACGAGGCATTGACAACTCACTCACAGGAGAGTGATGGCACAAGAGCAGTGATTCAAGATAGACTTTGAGATAGTCTACCCACTTATACATACATCCACTGAATACATATATAATGAGAAATGCTCCTGTACTCTCACTGCACTGCAAGTTACAGTGCTCCTGGTTGCATTGGGACACTTGGTCCAATCCATTGATGTAGACTGCTCATTAGGTCCCCCACAGATTTCATTGGCTAGCGTGCAAATATAATGCCGATCTATGTTAACCATTTGGTCAATGGACTTGATACAAATGGTCAAGACCATTTACACAAAAATAGGTTCAATCACCAAATTAATCCATCTATTTGTTAGATTGCATCATGGATTGCTTATGATTATAAAGAATGACATTCATTAGGCAATCACAACCATCCCGTCCATGGATTGGAAAAAAGGATGGCTACAGAAAAATGCCAAATCAAGGATGGATTGGATCATCTGATCGGTGCAGTTTTTGCATGGTACCCCACAAAATGTGTTCAGACTTAATGGACAGTTCAGATCGATCGATGGAACTGTCTGAGAAAATTGATGCAACTAAGAGCACTATAACTTACAGTGCTTAGAGAGTATTGGAGCATTTCTCACACACCTTAAATCCTCGTGTGGACGCATGCATTCACATGTCCACCTAGACAACAGCGGCTGTCATGTTCCTCTTCTCAACCGATAAGCAACTTGACTTTGGTTCACATGGCAGGTATGTACAAGATCCTAACCAATGATCAGTTAGCCAATTGGATGGGCCACACCCAGAAAGAAAGAAAAATAGTCACATCAATCTAACAATAGACTTCAAGTAAATCAAAATTCCTCTAATATTCTTTCCTTCATAAGAAACTTTCCAATCCAAGGGAGTCACTGATAAGGATCTTGTACATGTTTGCAACATTAATCCAAGTGAGTCACTGATAAGGATTTCTAAATATGCATAGATGCATTTATTAGTAGCACATTCATCAATTGATGCACCTAATGCACCTAATGTACATTGTGTATACAAACCATGATAATTCCTTTTCTTTGTAGTTAGATTGTTACCATTGATCTGGATATGAGTGGACCGTTGCAAAATCAATGCCGGGGATCCGATTGTTTGAGATGAAATCAGTTCCTACTTGAAAACGTGGATTGTATTGTTTCCTTTGAGGTGATGATTCTCCATAAAACCCTTCCAGACCAGCTTCTAGCAAGTGATTTCTATCTATGGATTTCAAATAAGCAGCCATTTCTGTAATCCATGCCTATCAAACAAGCACCAATAATAAAATTCAGCAAGAAACATACAAAATAAACTACCAAAGAGAATTATAATATTTTGTCAAGAAACTCATTTTCTACGTGTTATTGGAAAGAGTATTTCTATTTTGCTGCATTTTCTCTATTTTATTCGGTGCTCCCTCAGCACACCATATCATTTTATATTCTATTATTAATAAAAGAGGTTAGCGATGCCATTTTCTCCCTAACATGTCATTTTCCCAAAATCCATCTCTACAATGTTAATATGTTAATATTAACATATGTAGACTATGGATTGACAACATTTCTGGGTCAACTCGGTCTCGGTCGAGTCCAATCAGCATTGCAAGTCAGCATTGAGAATAGAGAGTGACTTGACCCGACTCATCTGAGTCATGGCTTGACTCAGAAATGAATGAGTCAGTCTGAGTCACCAATTCAAAAAAAATATATAATGTAGAAAGATGGAAGCATCAACCAACATCATATGAACTGGGATCCAGGTTGATGGCTCAGTTGTAGATGGACTCTGTATCAACACTGAGATTATGGGATTAAGTGCCCATGTGGTGTGCGTGTGGGTGTGTTAAAGGAAAATTGTGGTGTAGGTGTGGGTGTGGTTGTGGGTGTGGGTGTTTGTGGGTGTGGTTGTGGTTGTGGTTGTGTTAAAGGGAAAAAAATAAAAAATAAAAAATCATATGAATTGTAACCCGAGGTGTTAGATGCCTTACCATTTGAGTGACAAATAGGCCAGGCCAGAACCAAGCATGTCCAAGTCCAGAAGACCATGACGTAAGGATCTGGGTCCAAGCCAACCCAGGCCATGAGCTGTGGAACTGGTCTCGGAATGTGTTGGGCCCACAATCCAAATACTCAGCCCCATGCTATTCAATAAATCAAACCTCTAGCCAAGATGCAAACAAGCTCTCATGCATCCAATTACCAGGCCTAAAACTTATGTTTGGGTCCAACCCACAGGCTTTGAGGCTCAGCCCAAACCAGTCCAAGGTGGGCTGGACTCGGATCACACCAGTCAAGCCTATACACCACTCCACTTTCATCTGGAAAAAGTCAGATTTTCCATCAGCATGGTAGTATCGGTGTGATGCACACGGATGGACAATGATCAACAGTGAGCGGTGGCCCCTATTTACCCTATCAAACAAGGCAAGCATGCATACAAGTGAAAAGGATGTAACTGACCTTATGTGCAGCGGCTCATCAAGGGGTAAATTGGTAGTTTCTTGGAATTTGAAGGTTAAACAAGGTCTTAAAAAAAGAGTATATGGGAGCACAACATGTATACGGTAGATACCCTATGGTACACATACTGAAGTTCCCGACATTTAAAATCAAAGTAGGAGGCTAGCCAACCCACCTCATCTCACACTCACCTTTACATGCAGCACATGTGCCAACTTTGGCAAGTGTGCAGGACATCTCAGCCATTTATAGTACAGCCACAACAGTGAATATAAGCAAAATCCAGGCCAGTGAACTTATCATGTGGGTGGGCCACACATGTACAATTGTACATTGAATGTGTTCTGTTGGGAAGTTTTCTAAACTGTCCATACTTTCTGCATTGGGTTGGGCCCTTCGGACAAGTGGGCGAGCCCAACTTTTACATGGTGACCTTATGAACAACTGAGATATCCTACACACTTTCAATGTTGGCACGTGTGATGTGTGTAAACGTACATGTGGATAGGGTGATTGTGGAGTTAGCAAACCTCTCCAAGTAGATGCCATTGTCCTTAATGGGATAAACTTCAATTTTCTTTTATCTCTGATTCCTATAGAAAAATAATAATAACAAAGAAGACGGCAAGAAGTACACTCATACTGAGACTATAATACTACAGATATTCAAGAGAGAATGACTAGAGAGAAATGCTCAGGGTGCCCCCAGAGCACTGTAAGTTAGAGTTTTCCTAGTTGTATTTAGTTGCATTGGGACAGACTATCCAATCCATTAACCTAGGCCATTCATTGGGTTCATCACATATATCATGCAAGCACCACACCAAGATGACAAACGTCAACCATTCAATCAGTTGTCTTTAATATGGATAATCAAGATCATTTACACAAAAATAGGTCCAATAAACAATTTTGATCCATCTATTTGTTAGAGCATTATGGACTGCTCATGATTCTAAAGAATCACTTTTATTAGGCAATCATAGACATCTCATCGGTGGCCTCAAAAAAGGATGGCTATGGAAAGTAAGGCCAAATCAAGGCTGGATTAAATCATCCAATGAGTACAATTTTTGCAGGTTAGCCTAAGAAATGTGTTCTGGAGTTAATGAACAGTTCAGATCAATTGAAGGGACCATCCATCTGAACTGATGCAACTAGGAGCACTATAACTTATAGTGATCTGAGAGCATTGGAGCATCTCTCATGAATGAATACATGAGTTAGAATTTTAGAAGAATGTAAGGCAGGGATTCCTACCTGTATAGTCCTTCCTGATGGATCAGATGTGCATCTGGGCTCATTCATAAGCTCCCATGCAAAGATTGTAGGGTCATCCTTGTAAGCAACTCCAGTCATGCTGTTACGTCTTGTAAGGACAGTCTTCCACAAGGGGTAAAAAAGGACCATCAATATCAGAAATAGAAGGCTATTCAAAAAAATCAATGTCATTGTACACCTCAATGGAAGGTAGATGGTATGTTACCATCTGCCTTGCAAACAAGTGCTAAACTGCAACATGTATCTTACATCCCAAAACCATCCAAATATGGGACCCACCATGAAGATTAACTGGTGCATTAATCAGGCAGGCCCACCCATCAAGTTGGCCAAATGTATACATTTAATAAGATGGTTTCTTTTCTTTTCTTTTATTTTCCTTTTAAGGGTCACAAGATGGTAACTAAAACATCCATTAAACCAAATAAAGTACAAGAACAGGACCAGATACTTTATGGCACAGTGGGTGCATGGTGGAATGGGGGAAGAAAAGATCTTCATCTTCTTCCTCTATGATAAACCTCAAATCCACTAGGTGAAAATAATGATAATAACATTGATAAATAATAAATTAATTTTATTTATATATGACTTATATAAGCCTTAGGTTTGTTAACTTTCCCAAAATAATATTTTCTAAAATGGTAAAGATGTCCAATCTCACCCAAACTCTTCTAGAGGACTCAAAACAAGACGTCAAGTGATTTCAGGGCTAACTAAACCCTAAAACAGCTAAAAATAACAAAAATTGTAACTTGCAAAATATTAGAATTTGACTTCAAATTCATATTTGACCCCCTAAAACAATTGAATTTTGTGAAACTGTTTGGCGGAAAATGACCCTTGGCATTGACAAGGATGTAGAGCTAGACCCTTGGTTGAACTTTCTAGCCCCATTTCTTTTGATTCTAGCCATCCATGAGATTGTCGTTGACACTTTATCAACTAAGGATGCGTTCAGATCGTAAGTCATTTTGCTTTAGCTAATTATGCCTCATAGGCAGATCTTTTGGACATGGCAATAAACTTTCTTTGAGCGTAATTTTCTTTAAGTAGCCCATATGGCATAGAGTCCACAACACGAACAGTTCTGATCATCGGGCTATATAGCATATAGCCTAGTGGGTAGCCAAAGATATTGGATCCTAAGTTGGGATAGATGAAGAAAGCATCAATGGGAAAGAAAGGAAAGGTTATGATGGGATCCAAAGCCTACAGCGTGACCATGTGTGCTCAACATAGTGTTTATGTTCCATCCAACCCATTCATCAGGTTAATTAGACCTTTTTATTTTATTGGTTGGCACATTAGTACACACACCCCACTTGGGAATTGATACCAAGATCTCAATGTTGAAACGAGGTTATCTTCACTCACTCTGCCACTTGAGTTATGGATATGTGTGTGAAACGAGGTTAGAGTTATCAATATAAACACAGGCCCAAAAACATTGCATGATCCAAAGCTCAAAACTGGCCTAACCATGTAAACTTGGAGATTTTATTGCTGATTTTACATTGTTCATACCGTGTGGCTCACATGAGTTTGTGCCATAAGGTGAGAGGGCCCACCTAATGGTCAGAGTGGATGTCACGCTCACGACATGGTGGGACCTGCATCTTTGGTGTTTTACCTTTGCTTAATTAATTCATTGGGTCACATGTCCACACAAAGTATAACCGAATGTAATCTCTCTAGTTTAAAGATTGAAAGAAAATTTGAGGAAAACGAAAAAAAAAAAAAAAAATGGAATGAGGTTGCTAACCTTGATATGGTTCTTGTAGAATCCTTTAACAACAGGATTGGTAAAGAAATCATCATCAGATGTCAAGTACTGGCCCTGATTTCTAGCCCATTGAACATACTGCTTTTTCCCTCCCAAGCTATCATAGTTATTCACCAAGCTCAATATCAGCCGAATCCCATGTCTCCTTGCCTCTGCTATTACAAAATCCAACCCCTAATAAAAGAATAAGAAAAGAAAAAAGAAAAAAGAAAAAAGAAAAAAAAAAAAAGGGACATTCAGACCCAAGTCAAAATAATGTAGATGACATTTACACCCACTAATTCTTACACAAACCCCCCCCCCCCCCCCCCCCCTCGCTCTCTCTCTCTCTCTCTCTCTCTCTCTCTCTCTCTCTCTGTGAATAAAGTGCATGTGCGCATCACAATTACAATGTGGCAATATGGGTGCAAGTATCAAAAAATAAGGGGTGTAGATATCAATTAAATTGTGTCCAGTTGGGTGCAAGTGCACTATTCCAATGTGGCCACTACGGGCGGTCTTCGTAAAAACAGGGGGTAAATATCAATGACCATCAAAATGTTATATAAAATAAGAAGAAGAAAAAAAGTGGCTCACCTCCCCACTGGATAATGTGTACTTGCATTATTACAGTGTCACAACACTTAGGGGTATAAGTATAAAAACAATTGGTGTCAATATCATTTATCAAAAACATGGTAATAGAGCAATTGGGTGCAAGTGCTCTGTTGCAATTTGCTCAGTTGGGGTGTGCGCATAAAAACAGAGGGTGAAAATATCAATGACCATCAAAATCTCATATAAAAAAATATAAAATAACAAACCAAAAAAAGAAAAAGACGCAGGGATCAGCACCTGGACCATTTTTTAACACGTACACCACCTCCCACTGGATAATGTGTACTTGCAATATTACAGTGTGTCCACAGTTGGGGTGCGAGTATCAAAAACAAGGGGTGTAAATATCATTTCCCCAAAAAATATCATAACTAAAAAAAAGGAAAAATGGGGAAATGGGTATTTGAGACCTTGAACATCTGTTCATTGTATGAACCTGGGGAGTACTGTAAAGCTCCATATCCACCATCACTGAAAGCCCAAGTTCTTGCTACTGAAAGCCCATGTCTAGAAGCTTCTTGGAATGCAGCTGAGACCTTTCTCCTCTGAGATGGACCTGACCCCATATACATCAGCCAATAGGCATTGAACCCATTTGCATAGAAGGGGGTCCCATTCAGAACAAAATGCAGGCCTTTGGTCCTTATGAATCCTCCTCCATTTGCATTGACATGCAGAAGGTTGTGTTGTTGGGTCAAAAGGTAAATAACAAGAAAACCCAGGGCAAGTTGCTTCATTTTCAGAAGCTTGGTTGCAGCTACTGAGCAGATATACAGATGGGAGAAGAAGGCGTGATGGACGGCTATGAAGATGGGAGCTTCTCTTTTAATAAAAAGGAAAACGTTCTGATCTTCTGCCGGGGTGTGAAGATCTATGCACGTGCACACGGCTTCTCTGCATTTGGCATGATTTGTCACATTATCAACCGTCAGATGGTGTGCTTTCATGGAGATTTATTAAAGAAGTGGCCTAGATAGCATGACTTGTGTAAGTAGCCAGAGGACCATGAATTCGCGAAGTGATCACTACGCGGGACAAGCATTCATCGAATCCGCCCTCTCCGTTGATGCGGCGATATTTGATTAGGCCAGCTGCTGCAGGAAAGCAGGAATGAGATTTGCTGAGAGTGGGAAACACGGAATTCCATGATGCCTTTACGTGGCAAGATTTGATTGGCTCAGCGCTTGCCGTCGGTGGAATTCAATATGACAGTGAATTGCATACTGAATAAACTAAGCGGGGCCTACTGTGAATTATGTTTTTATTGACTTATTCTTACCTTTTTTTTCTAGCTCATTTTAGCACATAATTACAAAATTAAAACATATATAACGTTTAAGTGGACCAGCTCATAAAAAATAGTACGAATTTAATGCCTACCGTTCAAAACTTCTTCCAAGGTTACTGAAATTTTGGAGGCCATGACACAGTTTTGAAACATCCTTCCTCTGTTTAAAAATAGCTTGGATGATAAACATTATTGTGAATAAGCGCAACTATAATGCATGTGTTTTACCGCTGGCCATTCATTTCCCAACTCATTTATGGCTTGAGCGCAAAATAGCTTGAAATCTCAAGTGCACCACAACATAAGAAAAAAATGGTGATTAAAATCTCATCATTGAAAATTGTAATAGTTTTGAATCAAGTTGTATTTGTGTTTTCCCTATATACAACTTTCAACCCCAGGTGACAAAAAAACAAACACAGGATATAAACATATATGACCAATCATTTACAAAATTTTGTAATGATTACGCGATACTTGGAAGATAGAGTTCTTTCTCTAAAAATGGATTGTATATTGTCTCTTATAAGAAAAGATTTTTCAAAATACTAGTGAAAAAAAAAAAAAAAAAAACTCATAACTGATCATCGGGAATGACTACAAAAATGCATCATTTAAAAAAACCATGTGATATTGAATAAATAAAAAATCTAGCATATAAGCATATATTTAAATTACATCTAAGAAATATGGATAAGACTTACTATTAATGGTTATCACTACTCCTATATAATGTGAAATAGGGTAAATTAATAGATTTATTTTGTACCGAATTGGATTGTGCCAGTTTTGTTGGGTTTGCTATATAGACTTCATCCATTAATTTTAGATTTCGGTCTGCTCTGTATTTTATTCTTCCATATATTTTTTTATTACTTCAGTTGTTATAATAGTTGAATGTTCTCTTTCTTCTTCTTTTTTTTCTTTTTATTTTTTCGTGGTTACATTTTCCTTTTGTAACCATTCCTTTTCTAGTTCTGTGTCTCCTAGCCGTCTCTCGGAACTTAGACTACTCAATTGCATTTTTCTATCCGCTTGTTAATTAAATTGTAGATAAATCAGCAATGTTACTTTATTGACCATTTAATGACATATGATGTTAAATTATTATAGCTATGATTTTCCAAAAAGCGTCTCAAGTATCTCGATGATATATTCATATATCTTTTCTCTGTTATACGATGCCATAATGATAAGACGTGTGGGGCTACATCCGATCGATAGGCAGACCCATTATTCGGGCGGCTTGAATATGAGTACATCATGCCACACCAATTACACGTAATCCTTTTTTAACCAATGTCCACTATCACACCGTGAGAGTGAACTCAGTGAATCTACAGGCTAAGTAAGGCCCACCTGATAAGCGGCTTAGATCCAGTAGGTTGGCAAACACAAATGCGTCGGCAGAGGACACTAGCAAGCCTTTTCACGCGAGTGCAGTTACAAGTCATTTTCCAAAATATCTTGATCCTGGGCTGGGGACGTAACGCCAAGATGGCTGGTTGCTGCGAGATTGTACGACGTCGGTGGAATCGGAGTAGGGCAGATCCAAGTCTTACCGTACATGTGGCATTGTTACGTAGACATCAGGTTTATCAATTCAGTGGGTCCCACCGGAGTGAAATTTTCTCGGAAACCACGTAAATTGGATGATACAATCCATGCCTTTTAAACCACCGCAACATGGGTATCTTAACCGCGAGCTGTCCAAAATAAATTATATGGATCGGACGGTTAAGATTGTCTGATTCTTTATAACCCAACCAATCCAAGATAGAGGCAAAAGGAGTAATCTTGGCTGTTCATTTTAATTTGGTTTGCGGTTCATGTTGCATCTAAACTGGGACCCAATAATTTGAATTAATTTCAAGCCATCCATATAATTTGTAAGTAATTTCAAGTGCCCGCGTGTCAACCGTCAACTCTACTAGACTATTAAAGTTGTTTATCTATTGAAATTCAGGACCTTAGCTAAGCACACTGGCGTGTGCAATAAAGCTCGTGTAGACGCCACACGTGCCCTCAAGGCACCTTCTTGTAAGATCTACTCCAACCATCAGATTGGTCCAATCTTCTACTTGTTTTTTAAAAAAAATTTCAAAAATTAAACCTGTCCAATCAGAATGTCAGCCTCATATTTGAAACAGGTGAATGGGTCAGAAAACTTCAGCCAAGTTTTTCGGAGACGTACATTTGTTTAGCAAATTGCGGCTCACATGATCTAATTCTTGGGCTAGGGCATAAATCCAGTGGTCTAATTCTGATGGATGGATTGGATCTCAAATCTATCATTCCATGCACGCACAGTGGACGCGTATACTTCAGCTTTATTTCGCACGCATGTGGGCTTCGCAGCACTCCAAATTCAAACAAGCTTTTTTTTTTTTTTTTTCTAATTTAAATACTTTCACCCCCAAAAAAGAAAAAGTGAAAAAGAGGAATGTCTACACCCTATGATTGAATTTTGGACCCCTTTTTGACTCATGTGACACACATGGCACATTCTTGTGGCACCTTCCATTGTGGTCCTAGCACTGAGTGCTTTGCTTCCTCATTTACAAATCTAGAATATCTTTTTTGAACTTTCACTTTTCCTGTCCTAAAACAAGTGTACATAGCCCTGCAAATCTACAACCAAGCACACGTGCCAATGTAGCCTGTCCATGTGAGATCTGAGCTTTCCATCAATTGGGTCACACAGATTAGATCTTCGGTTTTCAAAAAATAAAAAAAATAGCCCGTTCCTCTCTATAAGTAGGGCACAACATAAGAAAAAGAAACGGATGGGTAGAGAAACGCAATTCAAGCAATCCATTTCGTTTTGCATGTTATGGCCCACTTGAGAAGGGAAAAAACAGGTTTTCTAGGCAGAAGATGTAATCAATGTAGGCCAGCTGATGAAAATATCGGATCTTGCACAGTCGTTTTGACACTTGTGCCAGTGCCTCTCTACAAGTTTCTGGTCTTAGATTCTACCAAAAAATTTTATTCTTCCTTTTACTTGTTCGGTTTCAGGTGGCAAAACCATGTGTATGGTGCTTATATATGTGGTAACCTACATCTATAAAATGATCGTCTGGTGAGTGCATGTGAAGTATATCTTCCTTGTCCTGGCAAGTTACATGCTCCCATCTTCATTTGATGCATTCACCCTAGGTAGAAAAGGGAAGCGGATTTCCTGGTGTGCCACACACTATCGGCCTCCATGGTATGCTGATGTCACCAAGTTCTATGGGGCCACTATGTTTTATGTGTTATATCCACACTGCCTATCCATTTTGAGAGATTATTTTAGGACATGAGCCCAAAATCGATGTAGATCCAAAGCCCACACCACAAAGCCGTGACAATTAAACACCTAAAATTGAAAACTTCTTAGGGGTATGAAAGTTTTGGATTAAGCTGATTTTATTTTATTTTTTCCTTTCATCTAGACTGCGTGACATTATAAATAGGTTAATTAGATGGCAAATAAACATTATGGTGAGCCTTAGGAAGGTTTCAATAGTGGGCGTCATTGTCCCACCGCTTTTTCTAGTGTGGCCCACTTGAGCTTTTGATATGCACTATTTTTTGGGCTCACGGGAACATATGGGCATCAATTGCCTATGTTTATATCAAAATTGGAAATTATATGCTTGTTTCATTAGATAAACTATTGAATGTTGGGATGAATTGCTTTACAAAACCATTTTGGAAGAAAATTTTTCTTTCCTTACTGAGATGGGCACCTTCGACTGTTCAGATCCTATGTCCAACGGATAGTGGTTTGGGATTGATCATCTCTACCCTATTGGAAGTGCACATTGATTGGTTGGCTGGAGATGGCGACAGAAATGGTCGGATTAATGTTCCAACCATTATCATTATGAATTTATAAAATGTGAATTGTTGTCCAACCAAAATACATAAGAAAATAGAGATTATGTAGCTACGCGTATTAGAAATCTCGATTGTATAATTTCTGAGCAAGAGCCGCCGGACATCTCATTGATTTATTTCTTTTCATCCAATGCATAATTCATATATACATGGTTTAAAGGGTGCAAATGCATTTCATTGCCTTGGATGGTGTGGCCCACCACTTTCTTTCCAGAACAACGTGCTAGATAGACCCCACGACTCCTCGCAGTCGATGGCTTTCCAATATGTATCATGGCACGGTCATGATCTGTTGTCTATGAAGCACCAGCTGTAGGATCATGTTCTTAGAAGCTAATCATGATTTGTTGTCTATGAACTGCCACTTTTTTCTTTGTTCCCTTCTTTTTTCCATTATCACATTATCATGCCATTAACCTCTAAGATCTTATAAAAATCATTACACTTGGTGCGGGTGTGGATGAAGAGGTGATCACTGTCTTTTTCTTAAAAATGGCCTTTTCACAAAGAGAGAAATCTCTAATTAATATTATTAATATATATAAAAAAGTGTTGCTTGCATTGTATTTAATATGCTTATATAATTGAAAGAAACCCTAAATTCAATTTTAACTAGAAGCTTCTCAAAAATGATAAAAATTGTCACAATTGGTAAAAAAGATATTAATTCTATCAAAGCTTATAAATGACATTTAGATTACTAAAAGAAAAACTCTGAACTACAACCCGATAAGTACAAAGTAATGCCCATCAAAGACTATAGTGCACTTTTAGGCTGAATTTTTTTTTTCAATAGGAGTACTTTCAGCTGAAATTACGGGACTCTAACTCTCTATTGAGTAATCTTCAACCTGTCCAACATCAGTCCCCTCTAGTTAAAAAGAACTTATTCTCGAGTTAATTAGTGATGATGTACGACCTGCTGGCGCTCAACACTTAAATCAAATTTACAATGATGAGTGCAATCATATTATACTCTTAAGAAAATCAACAACATATGAATGGTCGCTAATCTAATCTTTGTAACTATTTGATTTGGTTTGATCTTCTTATCCTTACACTTGTTGTATAATTGTACTAGTGGGTGCTCTTTTCTAAGGTAAATCGTCAATAATCCATTTGGGAATCTTTTGAAATAATTTCTATGAGTTCTCTCTATCATTAATTTTTCTAGACTAATTATGAGCTCTAGGCCATCTACCAGTAGGAAAGACTACCCCTCTACTTAGAAGGTTTTGGGTTGTTCTCCTTACTTATAAAGGCAATGATACGCTATATCCATTTTCACTCATATTGCATGTTTTCATGCTAATCAAATTACACATAACTTCATCTTTATAATACTCATTGATATATATATATATATATATATATATATATATATATATATATATATATATATATATATATATATAAAAAAACTTGGTATCACTTTGTTATCTTAATTTCATTGACTTTCTTAATTAAGTTGATTGTTAATGTAAAGCAAGCTTCCAACCTATTCTTAGCACAACTAAACCAAAGAAGTCTGAATGAAAGCATATATAGTACATCAAATCTAGGCTCAGTCATAAGTAAGGCATGATGTTATTAGGCCCCAAGTGCATTCAAATTAAAGAACTTTATTCTGAATAGGAAAAAAATTGTCCTATAAATCATAAATCAGTTATAACTTTTTATTTGAATATTTTTACGAGATGCACAACTTATAAATTTTAACTATAACATGTCATTTTGAGACAATTGGCCCTATAAGCAGCTCACATTACTCCATTTCATAAGAAAAAGCTTTATTCCAATTCAAAATCTTAGTTTTAACAAAACTAACTATTTTTATTAAATTTTAATTTGAATGTATCTTCTTCGTTTTAGAGTTTTAGCATATGTAATGTTTTTAGAATTTGTTTGAAATCATAACAGGAATCATACCTTATAATTAAATTAGAACTTTCTATTTTTAGTAAATCTTACTAGTTAGGATAAATTTTACTTTAGTCATATTAGGACACTTAACTAGGGTTTTGATTTTCTTTATAAGTAATGTAATTGGGAAGTCTGATAATTATTGATTAATTAAATTTTGAATTTCGTTTTTTTCCTTGTGCATTCAAGATTTTACACACTTGAGATAGATGGTGGTCAATTTTGTATCAAAAAATGGTGATTTTTGGTCCAATTGATAACTTGTCTATCATTAGCTTAGATAATATGTCCTTGTTGTTAGCTCTGTCTATAACTTAAATACATCATAGATATTATGATTGATCATACACAGTCTCGAAGATATCATGTTAGTGTGGATCCTCATCCTTAATTCACGTTGTAAATCATAAAGAGAGAGAGACTCATTAACCTTTATAAGTTTTCTCATCCACTTTAGTCATCTCTCTTCTTTAGAATCTGACAGGTCTTCACCTGTCTCCCTTGAATTAGTGGCTAGGTTAGCCATTTGCTTTAGATGGGCATTGATTGGATTGATGACCAGGTTAATTACACCTGTGACACTTAATTAGTTGGGATAGAGCATACAAGTATTCCTCTCGGATATATTTCTGATATTGGATGCTCATACCCATTA
Source organism: Magnolia changhungtana (assembly GCA_030180095.1). NCBI lineage: Eukaryota > Viridiplantae > Streptophyta > Magnoliopsida > Magnoliales > Magnoliaceae > Magnolia > Magnolia changhungtana. The sequence continues at coordinate 820,740 of JASAUF010000084.1, read as the reverse complement.
CTTGGGTTGTTTGCTGATGCAAGGATGAACGTGTTGAGGTTGAGCACCGTCTTCCTCAAGAGGATAACTATTCCGAATCCATGGAATTTCTGAATTCACGGAATTTCTTTACTCCTCACAGAGGCTTCTCGAATCCACGAGAAAGAAAAGTAAGCAAAATAGAAAATAAATTATATAAAATTCGAAATTGATTGATGATCCAAATAAATGAGTTCACAACCCTTTAAATAAGAATACCAAGCAATGTGAGAGAAATTAGAAGCAAACTACCACTAAAACTCTTGGAATTCGCAACTTCCAATAAATAGTAAACTTATTATTTATAGACCGTCGCGATGCCTACTAGTGCGTAAGGTTTTCGGCTAAAAATAGTAAGTGTCCTATTTGGCTTCACCAAACTGTTCTCCAAATTATTCTAAGCTCTTTTCACATTAGGCGCAACTCTATGCATGAAGAGTTATAATCAAACTAAAACTTATTATTTATAATAAAAATGAAATTAAAATAGGAAAATGGCTGTTGATTTAGGGGTATTTTGCAAATCTGGCTTGCACAACCGGGCAAAGTGGGGTTGGTTGGCTAAAGTAGCTTGTTCTATCCAAAATCATATATTTTACGCCTAATAACTCATTCTGGATTGTGAGATACGTTGGATCTAAGGTCTCAGGGTCTGGATCACTTTTGTCATTGACTAGGCCTTTTCTGATCCATCTTGGCCATGAAACTGTCGGCCACCCGCTCTACATAATTTGCTCTCTAAACCTCCGTCAATGGTGGCTGGCGTGTACATCCCTTAGCATGACCTTTTCCTCGAAGTCTGTATCATAGCTGGTGATATATAGCTTGTCTTGTGAAAGGGTTGGATGGCATGCTCAATGGTTGGCGTTTTCATCCTCACTATTTCCTCGGTGTTATCACTTTATTCACCTGTCTACACGAAAACAAGTAATACCATTGGATGCGGTATATAATCAGATGGACCCACCAAAGTCCGTTGAAAGAAGGTGTAGGATCACAGGATCGTTGTGGTCTGCCAAAGGAACAGCCTACCTGATGATCGGTCCAGATCTTGTATGCATTTGCCACGTATAAGAAAAGCAAGTCACTGATGAATAAAGAGGGTTAGAAAGCCCTTGTTGTTGTGTGTCCATATCAAATTCAATGATCTGCTTCATCAATGAGCCATCCACCGTACAGATCACATCAGTCAATCTCAACTGTCCAAATCGTTGCCTCCTTGTGGATAGAACGCGTCAAGAAAATCACACACGTTGGATGCTAATTAGAACAGTAAAAAATTCAGCATTTAACTTGGATTGCTGCTCGTTTTCTTCTTAAAAACCCCTTATATGTTCAACACGAGTTTCACCATGGTGTGAGTGTGGGTGCGGGGTGTTTGGGTCCTTACTCATGCCTCGGTCGTGGATTCACAAGAGTTTCTACACGAGGTCATGCGAGTGCGATTTTGGGTACTTGCTTCTGACCGCAGAATCTTGGCACCGTGTAAAAGATCCAATCCGTTCATTAGGTGGGTCCTACCTCCTAAACTCAGGAATCACACAGATTCGACCATCAAATGGGCCATACATTCACGTTGAATTTTATCCGTAGCCAAATCATTTTAACCATCCATTTGTAATCCTTCTTTTGACATTTGACCCACACTGCCATATTTTTTACGACCGGCCACGACCTCACACGTGTGCCATGTTTATAATGGTACTGCCAAGTCCCATCCACCTCACGCGAGAACGCATAACGCAGCACTCCTCGTCAAAACATCGATAGAGTCACGCTGCGTACTGGTTCGTGTGAGATGAACGGCGTGGATTGGGTACTACCCCCTATGTCCCGAGTTCGGCATAGGTAGGGGGTCTGAGGGGCCACCGTGATTTATGTTTTTCATCCATCCACACCGTCCACACATTGTTTTCATATCATTTTAGTTATCACAAGGCATATTCAAGGCTCATTTGGACCACACGGTAGGGATTGGACGCATACCATTAAATACTTATCGGGAGCCAAGGAAATTTTTTATCAAGCTGATATTTTTGTTTTCCCTTCATCCAGGTCAATGTAACCTTATGAACAGGTTGGATGGAAAATAAACACTACAGTAGGCCTAGGAAGGTTTCAACGGTGGGACTGATTATCACCGCTGCTCCCTGTGGTGTGGTCCATTCGAGCCTAGGATCTTCCTCAGTCCTTAAATAATACCCTAAAATGATATGGAAAAATGGATTGACAGTGTGGATAAAACCCATACATCAAGGTGGGCCCCTCAGAGCCCCTGCCTGTGCCGATCTTGGATCAAGCGGCGGTAGTACCCAATCCGGGTTCGAGATGAACAGGCTGCTTTCCCGACCCATGTCAACGTGGCACGAACTTAGAAGATGTGGTCCATTCATTATGTCTGACATGGCTCTGAGTATTCCGTAGCCCAATAATCAGACCCGAGCACTAATTAAAGATGTCTAAAATGGACGGTTAAAGAAAAACCATAAAAGCAGTTTTTATCGAACATGCCTTTTTGAATTTTCTGGATCTTGGGTCACTCTGAATTTGAGATAATTGCTTGCTAACAGTGCGCCCTGCCTAATGAACGGACAGGATCTTATAAACTAGCCACATTGGTACGTACATGAACGGTAACCGTACGCTGAAGTCACGCGTGCGAGTAGACAGCATTTGGTCTAGAGAGGTGAAAAGGAGTTACTACACAGGCGATCCAGAGGCAGGCGGCAATGATCACCCGGCGAACTTTAGCTAAAGATTCTTCAGAAGAATTCATGGGGGTGAAATGCGCACCCACTTTCCCGAGCCACGCCAAACTATGAAAAGACGGAAGCGGATTGCGTGCTGAGTAACTCAGTACCGTGAGCGTACTGAGTAAACTCTGTGGGGCCACATTCATTTAAACATTTTATCCAACCCGTTCATCCATTTTATCAGATAATTTTAAGGCATTAACCCAAAAATTAAGCCCATAAAAAGATCAAGTGGACCACACCAACGTAAATAGTGTGAATTGAACTTCTACCGTTGAAAAGTTCGTGGGGGCTACGTAAGTTTTAGATCAAGCTGATATTTGTTTTTTTTTTTTTTTTGTTTCATCCATTTTTGTTTGATCTCATGAACAGGTTGGATGAAAAGTAAACATCACTGCGTACCTTAGAAAAGTTTCAACGGTGGAAATCAATACTTCCACTGTTTCATGTGGTATGGCCCAGTTGAGGTGTGGATATACTTCAATTTTAGTCTCAACGCCTAAAATGATCTTTAAATACGGATGGACAGCGTGGATAAACCATATGCATTCACGGTGGGCCCAACGGAGTTTACTCAATACGATAAGAGCATACTGAGTAACTTAGTACGCAATCCGATTTATGAAAAGACGCGACGAACTGACAGCTACGGCAAACCACAGGCCCATCCATAAAAATCAATGGATGTGGGAGCACGAATTTCTTACCTCGAACAAGCCTGCCACCGAAAAGCTTTGTGAGGCCCACCGTGATGTGAGTGTGGCCTTCATTTCCGTCCGTCGGCTGATTATTTGTGAAGATGAATATTTGATGGCTCCTATTCAATTCCGACGTTCAAAGGTCAGGATCATCAATTATAAGCATGATGGTGAGATGACACCAGCTGTCATTATGGTTAGATGACACCAGCTGTCGTAGATTCCAACAAATGAACTCATTGCAAGTGTCGCATGTGCACAGAAATTGAGTGCTCCGTAATTTGCAAGTAAGATATCAGCGGCTCCTCGCTTACTTACAAATTGCCATCGGATACTCTTTTTGATACTCCGGCGGACTGGAATGGTTGATACGCAGGCATCAGAAATTGTATATGTGGGACAAACATAACTCAAATTAAGCCGTCCAAATCGTAGTCCTGGTTTAGATGGAATATAAACCTAAGCTCAATTGATTCTTATATGGGTAAGTGGAGCATTGGCTAATATTTTTAATCAACGGTTGAGACTAAAAATAGCCAAACGTCCCAATTCAACGACGGACGCGGATTGCCTGCGACCCCAACAGCAGGAAGTTCCTGCAGTCGGAAGGTAGGTGGGCCCACTGTGATGTTTATGAGGAATCCACCCCATCTATCGGTTTTTGACGGATTATGTTAGGACACGAACCTTAAAATAAGGTTGATAGGCTAAGTAGGCCACACGACAAGGAAAAGATATTTCAGGAAAAATACCTAATGTTGAAACCTTCATGGGTCCACCTTGTTGTTTAGGTGCCATCCAAGACCATTCATAAGGTCTTTCCCACTAAGATAAATTGAGAAAAAAAAAAAAAAAAAACTTGAATGGCATATGAATATTTCAACGGTGAGCATTCAATCTCCATTATTTCCTCTCGCGTGGCCCACCTGAGTCTTGGATCGTTTTTAGTCTCATATCCTGACACGAGCTGACAAAACGGATGGCACGAACATTACGGTGGGCCACACCTAGCATCGGACTAGAGGAACTTCCGGCCGTTGGGTCGCATGCAATCCTCGTCTGCAGGTCGCATGCAATCCTCGTCTGCACTTTATCCCACATGTTGAATTTCTTCGCGCTCGTGTATCAACTATGGCACACAATCAGAGTATCAAATAATTCCAGTTCTCTTGAACTGCTGTATAACCAGCAGTAGAAACATTGTATGGAAATTAGGCTGGTTCAATTTTCTTATTGGGTGTTTGGCATGCATTCAATGGACTGTCCAAATAAATCATTATCAACCGTCCAAATTCAACAAACAAATGGCCTTAGGATCATCCAACCAGCATAAATTTTGGATGGAGACCTATCTACAGTAGATCCCACAATTTAAGCAGTTTAACTTGAATTAACGTAAGACGTATCAACGACCATCGCATTCAAAAATGAGACGGCAACATGTGTGGCAGATAATTTGGCAGCACCTGATAGTACTTCGACGTACATCCAAACGCATCCTAAAAAATCTCGATCATTTTCCTTCGTGAAAGGAACGTGTTTGGCTCCCTCGCATGCCTCATACATGATATGGGTCCAACGATGTTTGCGTAGTCATATATCAATCAGTCATCTCTACCGTTGATTTACTGTGCCCATCCATGATGGGGATTAAAAAAATATAAAAAAAATATTTAAAAAAAAATCTCCCATGTAAGAAGACGACATCCGCTCAATCTCTAGCCAGTTTCAATTGAATGTGGACTTTCTTTTTTTCTTTTACCATTTATGTTGGGGATATGTTCCGCAGAATTCCACATATCTAGATTTAGGATAGTAATCCAATGGTACCAAGCAATCACAAGAGAAACAAAGATTTAATGTGGAAAACCTTTGCGGAAAAAAACCACGGTACAAAGTGACAGAATTGCACTATGAAAGCATAAATTACAAAGAGAGAGGACATACCTGATTCGAACAACTTCAAATCTCACCCTTACTACGCCTTTTATAAACCCTAAAACTCTTGGGACTTCTATTTATAGTTTAGGAAACTCCACTTACACACGTAGTTTGAAAAATTCCGGAAACCGCATCATATTTATGCAGCCCGCGCGTGGGCTACATAACCCTCAACTAGTCGAGTGTTGAGGGTCAAATATTGCATATCAGACCCTATTTATTACCTGGTTTTACGAGCATTATACGGTTTAACGGTCGGTTTTAATCGTATTTGTGATACAGGAGGTATTTAGGAGCTTGAACTAAAAAAAGCCGCTAAAAATATAGATTTAACGCTCAAGATTCACCAAGGCAAGGAACGGACTCCATGGGATCAAAATCAACGAAATTACACGCCAGAGACCCGAGAAAATCACGAAACTGAAGTTCAAGTGGCCTGAAAGTCAGCCAAAATGCAAGAACACAGGGTTCCCGCTATCCGATTGACACAAAACTCCATACGTGGCCTAAGGACCATAAATTAACCGTACACATCAAAAATCATCCATTGGATCGTTGTGGAAGTGGCCTAACAAGCAGATCAGCCCCTTAAATCTCGATTTGGGACCCACCTGATATCTAGATCCGCTTCAATTCTGGTCTCAACTCATTTACGCAACCTGCGTTACGCAGGGACTCTGCGACCGCAAATTCCGGACATTCCGGGCCGTTCTGTGATCTTGGCTGGGATCGGACCGTCGATCATAGCTGTCCAAATCATTCCCATGGGACGACCGACCAATCCCAAGAATCTTGTCCGGATCAGATTCCGTAATTGGGTCTCTGATTTCTACTTTTGCTGATGAGGAGCGAGGAGGTTCTAGAGTCTTCGCTTACAGTAAGCTTCAACCGACTCCCGACTCGGTCACTTCCTCATTTCTTAGTTATAAAAAGGAAAGAGGAGAAGGAGAGAGGATATTCAGATTCGGGGAGACGTGAAGCATCAGGGAGAGAGAAGAGTTAGAGTTTTTTTTGTTTTATTTATTTATTTATTATTTTTTGTCTAAGGGATTGGGCCCACTCATGTGTGGCTAAACCTCTTAGCTAGGGCTAAGAGGTGAAGCTTGTAGCGTGATGGGATGCCTCTTCGCTTGTGCCTTTTGTTTAGACTGATCTGATTTTGATTTAATTTTATTAAGGGAATGTTTTCAGTCTTTAATGGTCTGTTGTGACTGAAATTACAATGGGTCTGCAATGGCTTTGAGCATGTTCTTTTTCTCTTATGTTTATGACGTCAGGAAGCCCTGTTGTTCACCATCGTCTCCTGGGCATGGTTGGATGTCGGTACTCTTCCTAACCTTCATACATTGATTGGTTGGTAATTAGTTTAATTACATTTGTTTGCTTTGTCTCCTGGCATGGTTTGGTGATGGAATCCATTCTAATTCATATACCTTTCATCTTCTCAAAATTACATTAAAGACAGTTCAGTTAATTCTCCTAAATTGTAATACGGCATAAAATCTCCCTGATCTCTACAAGTGGATCCTCTGAATCCCTAGTTTTTCCACTTCTGAATTCTTTAAATTTTAGTTTAATTATTTCACATTATTCCTCAAATTATAATTGGTTTAGATTTCATCTTAGTCTAGTTCTATTTCTACTTATTTTCAGATAACGTACGGTTTCATCCTCGGATTCGACCTCGGTCTTACTGAGTTATTACTACATCACAACCCTATACTTGGGGAGTGAACAAGTTTTTGCGCCGTTCTTGCCGATTTTCTGAAATTAATTAGATTTAGAGTTAGTTTAAGATTAGGATTTTACTAATTTTAATTTTTAATTTTGTTTTCTATTTTGATTCATAGAACTAACTTATTTCCTATTTTGTAGATTGTTAAGATAGAACTTCTAATTTGGTAAACTCTTTCTGATTTTCTAGATTTTCTAACTCTTTAGATTTGGTTTGCTTTAGAAATTTCTTCTATTTAGAAGCTAACTTATTTTGTTGTGTTTTGCAGGTTTTTGACATAGGAACTTCTAGTCTGGTAACATCTTTCTAACTTCTCATCTACTTTCTGTATTGCTGTAGGATTTTGCTTTCTTCTAGGATTAGATTTAGAGTTAGAGTTTCACCATGTATATGCACGAGTGGGAACGTCAGTATGCTGAGAAGAATAATCTATATTGGGATGATGATTATGATAGAAATCCACCAATGTCTCAAAACTTTTCTGAAACTATCATCGAGAATCGACCGGAATACAAAGAGCACCGCTATTAAGAAGTCCTTACGCGATCATATACGGAGAACAATTCCACCCCACAGACCGTGCGTGAATGTTGGGGTTATCATAACTATGGGAGTGAGAATTACTATCACCCATCTGAGAAAAAGAAAACAATGCGTGATTATATTATGAGTGATAATAAGTATTACCAACCATCAGATTCTCCCACCTATGATCCGTATGACTATAATCATGGAACCATCAAACCTGAAGATGAACCAACAACATGTAATGATTATTCTCTTGGATCCCATACCTTTGAGATCCAACCAGAAACGATCCAAGAGGATTCATGTTTTAATCTAGAACAATTCAACCAACATGTTGCAGAAGCGATGAAAGCAATGGAAGCACTGAATTCGCGCCTTGAAAGGATAGAAGAAGCTCGTGCATCCCAACTACAATCCAATCCAAATACAATGCCGGAAAGTGATCCTCACTCGCTTTTGACGAAATCTGAATTTGGAATGAGGAGTTGGATTCCATTAACGAGCACGTGGTTCAATTTCCCAATGAGCCGATCTCGATGACTGTTCAAAAGAATGGTGGAGATACATGGGTGTCTTTCAAATACAGTGATGATGACACACCTCCCTTACTTGACACACATGAATTCAATAATGAGGTAGAGGTTAGTTCATTCGAACCTCAACCGAATTTAGGAATAGATTGTGAGGAAAGCGATCCCATCTCAAGTGTGTACTGCACTGAATTGGAAGCTGAGAAGTATTGGGATGAGATTCATGAGAGCACAACCCAAATTCCCCTGGAATCAATCTCAAGTATAGTCCAGGTCAATGCTCAAGAAGCACACGAAGTGATCGGTCATACTGAGCTACTCCACTCACCTAACATATCTGATTTAAAAGTGGAAGATGAGCTCATTAAAACCGATCCTTCCAACTTCTGTGAAACATGTTTGGACCACTCTCTTGAATTGAATGATAATGTGATTCGGGAGAAGAACGAGCTGCTCGCTACGACTCTAGAATTTGAAACCACTCAATTAAGACCACCATCTGAGCTGTACACGTCTAACAGTTCAACGCCTCGATTGAGTAGTTTCAATGAACAAAGTAATCCCATCGATGCTTCCCCTATTGATCTTCAATATGTTTGTGCAGGGCTGGAGCAAGAGAGCATATCTTCATATACTTTTAAGGGCGAGGGAGTCCTTGAGCATCTCATTACAGAGTTTCATGAAGAAAATAAGTCACTCTCAGCTGAAATTTCCGACTCTTTTGATAATTGCTTGGCACACTTTGCAGATTCAAATGATCCCATGATAAGAGACATAGTGAATGCCTTGCAAAACAATATCTCGGTAGTTATCACTGACCGAGAGAACCCTTATTTTGAAGCCCTTTCTTCCCCTGATCCTAAACGTCTACCATTAAAGGAGGAGGAGCTGAAAATTGAACCGAAGTTTGACACTTCGAAATGTGTTGAGGCTACATCACTTTTTGCGAAGTTTTCTAAACTTTATCTACTTGTAGTCTCTGATTCACCATGGGATACTAACGTTGAAACTTCTTCTGTCACAGGTGAATCGTACATACTCTGGTTACCTCAAGCAATGCGATGGAAAATTTCATTATGAGGTACATAAGTCTCTCTGGAAAGTCATGCTCCAGGGCACCCAAGCCTTTTGCAAAAAGGGCTTTTGGATGATCTTGTTGAGGAACTTACTGAGGAACTTATCAAGATACTGGCCAGAAGATGAACCTTGCAGCATGAGTAGATAGTTCAATGTTTGTGGGTAACATTACTGCAAACCCTCACGAGACTACAACTCGTCCACTAGGGGCAACCTAGGGGTTTAAAGGCTTGTTGCATGCGCTAAATGCAATGGAGAGCACCTGCGAAAGTGGTATAGGTAGGATTTTATTTTATTTTTGTTATTTTTGTTCTGCTTTCTCTCTCGTGCTGACTGGATTCCATGCTGCGATCTCTTGGAAAGTCTCTTACGATTCATCATCCAGGTACTATCTTCCTATCACTTCTCTTTTACTTTCGTTGTCCCATGTGCATTCCATGCTCATATCTTTTACATTGAGGACAATGTAGATTTTAGGTTGGGGGTAGGAGATTAGGTAACCTAATCAGTGTTTTTCTTCGTCTTGAGCAAAAATTGTGAAAATTTTTAAATTTTTTTCTGGAAATTCTTGTGAATTTGAAGTGATTTTGACGACTATCCTGGATTTAGAATTTCAAGATACGTGATGTTGGAAATTTACTACTCTTGGATTCAGTTGCTCGTTAGATTTCACAGTTAAGTTTGAATTGTTAATCCATGATGAGAAGTTGTAAACATTGATTGAGTCATGATTTCACATATCACATCTCACTTACACATTGAGATTTCAGTTTGATATTGAATGATTAACTTGGTAATCACTGAGCATGAAAGAAACCAGCCTAAAAGATTTGGCCATCGTGGGTATAAAGAAAGAGTTACACCATGGGTTTGCTCCCTATAGGTGTGGATTCGATTTTTCATGATTAATGATTGGAAAGAGTTGGGTGAGTAGTTTCACCATAGGTTTGCTCCTATAAGTGAAAATTTGATTCCCATCTTGAATTTAAAAAAAAAAAAAAAAAAAAAAAAAAAAAAAAAAAAAAAAAAATGAAAGAATGATCTGTGAGGTAAGTTTCGGTTATCATGAATTCTCTTGTTGATTACCAACGAAATCCTGAAATAAAGAATTGAATCTCTTAATGATGGTAAGCCGAGATTTCACTATACACCCATGGAACTCAATGTTTAGGATTATTCTAGTTTATGGATTAATATTTGAATTTGATTATGAAATTCACCGTGCATGAGAGGCCAGGGGAAATTGATAATCAACATTCATGGATCTTAAGATTTCTCATATCTGGATTGTTTTTCAAAACATCACTCGGCTCCGTAAGAATTGTCTCGTAATTCTCAAATTAATTTTCGCATATTTTGCTCGGGACTAGCAAAATGCTGGTTGGGGGTTGTGTTGAGGGTCAAATATTGCATATCAGACCCTATTTATTACCTGGTTTTACGAGCATTATACGGTTTAACGGTCGGTTTTAATCATATTTGTGATACAGGAGGTATTTAGGAGCTTGAACTAAAAATGGGCGCTAAAAGTGTGGATTTAACGCTCTGATGACACCAAGGCAAGGGACGGACCCCAGGGGACCAAGATCATCGGAATTACACGCCAGAGACCCGAGAAAATCACGAAACTGAAGTTTAAGTGGCCTGAAAATCAGCCAGAATGCAAGATCACATGTTTCTCGCCATCCGATCAACTCAAAACTTCATACATGTGATGAGGGCTGTAAATCAACCGTACACATTAAATTTCAGCCCTTGAAGATCTTGGGAAGTGGTTCAACGGACGATCAGCCCGTTAATCTACAATTTGGGACCCGCCCGATAGTTGGAACCGCCTCAAAACCGTCCGACGGTGGAAATAATCTGGGAAAAGGATGGACGGAGAGGATTTCTCGAAATCATCACGGTGGACCCCACGAGGATGTGTGTGCATCAAGCACGGCCTCACCCGCCCAAGCCGGACGGTCGGCCGGTCAAAGCCGGGCCGACCGTCTTCCTCTCTCCTCTGCGCAAAAAAACGGACGGCGTCTTTACTGTTGTCTCGTCCGTTACATCAGTGGGCCCCACTCGTCATCTTTATGCAAGATCTGGACCATCCATTCACTCCATAGCATAGGCATGACCATCACCTAGGCGTCATTTTTACCTTATGCAACCAATCGGAAGATCCTGACCGTTGAACGCAGCTTGGACGGTTTGCTGGAAACTCGGTGGGCCACACCAAATTTGATCCAAAATCGACCGAATCTGAACGGTTTTCCGACGTCTATCTCATGAACGGAGTGGATTTTCCATTCAGTGGAAGGAATGGGACCCACCATTGCCACGGAGGACGATCCGCGTCCGCGTAACGCACGGCCGCTGGCCGTTTTTGCGGAAGACAGTGGGCCCCACCTGTCAATCGTATGGACGATCCGAGCCGTCCATCGTGTAGAGGGCGTCGAGAACTACAAAACCATGTTGATATTCCACTCCCATGCGTACACACGTGTGCGGTACAGAGGCCAAAAGTGGACTGCCCCGGGACGTTAAAAACTGAGTTTTTTGTGATTTCTTCTGTGGGCCGTGCTAATGGACCTTCAAAACCACCCATTCCTGACTGAAATTTCGTCCTGAATCCAATGGACGGGGTGGATTTTCCAGAAAACACCTCTGTGGGGCCCACCGATCACGGTTGCGAAAGTTTGTACTCCGAGTTCGTCTACGACTCTGCCACCGATTCCAGCCATCCAGCAGCTATAAAAGGGGAGTTTTGGACGTGGGAAAGCCATTCAGAGCCAGGGAATTCGAGATCCAGAGCCAGGGAGAGAAGAGAGAGAGAAAGGAGTAAAGTTGTATTTTTTTCTTTCCTTCTTTGCTTTTAATTTATTTATTTTATTTTGAGAGATCTAGCCGCATCATGTGTGGCTAAACCTCTTAGCTAGGGCTAAGAGGTGAAGCTTGTAGTGTGATGGGAGGCCTCTTTGCTTGTGCCTTTGTTTAGACTGAATTTGATGTTGATTTGGGTTTTTATTAAAGGAATGTTTTCAGTCTTTAATGGTCTGTTGTGACTGAAATTACAATGGGTCTGCGATGGCTTTGAGCATGTTCTTTTCCTCTTTATGTTTATGACGTCAGGAAGCCCATTGTTCATCATCGTCTCCAGGCATGATCGGATGACGGTACCCTTCCTAACCTTCATAAACACGTTGATTGGTTGGTAATTAGTTTAATTCTGTTGTTTGCTTTGTCTCCTGGGCATAGTTTGGTGATGGAATCCATTCTAATTCATATACTTTTCATCTCTTGAAAACCAAATCAAAGGCAGTTCAGTTAATTTCTCTGATTTCTAATCCAGGCATAAGATTTCCCTGATCTCTACAAGTGAATCCTCTGAATCCCTTGTTTCTTTTCTCTGAATTTTTCCTAAGTTTTAGATTAATATTTCATCATTATTCCTCAAATCATAATTGGTTTAGATTTCATCTTAGCCTAGTTCTAGATCTAGTTATTTTTAGATAACGTACAGGTTACAGTCCCTTGGGATTCGACCTCGGTCTTACCGAGTTTATTACTACATCACAACCCTGCACTTGGGGAGTGAACAAGTTTTTTTCAATCTACGCTCATAAGTGCTCCCTGCATCACAAATACGTTTAAATCAGGCCATTAAATAGTATTATGTTCGTAAATCCAAGCAGTAACTAGGGTCTGATATGCAATATTTGACCCTCAACATCGAGCCAGCACCTCAACTGGTCGAAGGACCCCTTCGACCGGTCGAGCTTAACCCACGACCGGTCAAGCTTAACCCACGACTGGTCGAGCATTCCGGATACTAAAAAACATAGGTCGCTGGACTTCGAGTCGAGCAGGCCTCGACTGGTCGAGCGGGCCTCGACTGGTCGAGCAGCCCCCTCAACTGGTTGAGTGCCTCTGACAGATTTAAGACATCCGTTGGAACAACAATCTCCACCATCTCTTCAATCTTCAAACGTGTAACTTTTTGACCTCTTTTCTTATCTCTGCATCACATCATAGCTTCCCGTATACACTCCGTCATTCTTTTTTTCATTACCAAGCCCACAGAAGTTGCACAGAACTTGAACTTCTCTGCAGAAACAATTTAGGAGGGTATGTCTGCTGGATCTAAATCCACATGCCCAACCACCTTTGCTCCTGTCTTCCTAAAAGTAAAGACGTACTCTTCTTACCATCTCACCGCTATCCAATATTGTTTGTCGGGGTATTTGCTCACAACATTGATAGCCTATGAGATAACCGATCTAATCCACATCATGGCATGCACTGCTAACCGCATTCAAATAAGGCTCATGAGATATATCCTGCTTTTCCTCATCTGTTTTGGGACATGTCCTAAGGAAAACTTGAGGAGAGACGCGTAAGGAACGTTCTCCGACTTTGCCTGGTCCATCACATCCTTGATCAATATCTACTCAAGGTATTCTGCCTGAGATAACCAAATCCTACTCCTCTTTCAATCTCAATGCTGAGAACCATCTTTGCAGCCCTCCGATCCTTTATCTTGAATGTCTCACTTAACCGAATCTTCAGTACCTTGAGTTCAAACGTGTCATAATTGGCAATCTGCATGTCATCAATATACAATTCCTGATTCACCATGAAGGAATTAAACCACTTGCCTAGGCAACAGGTCGTACCACGACCTCCTACAAAATCTTTTTCTCAGCCCTTTTAAACTTCGAACCGCTCTGGTTGCTTCATTTAGATCTGTTATTCTAATTTTGATTACAGAAGTACAGACTCCACATCCATCCTTCTAGCTCAAGATTACATTGGCCAACCAGCACCAACCACGGATCTAATAGATACCTGTTATACCATCGGCGTGAATATCTCTTAGAAGTTGATCTCTTCTATCTAAGCATGAAACTTCATCACTAACCTTGCTCTGTATCTATGTTGTATCCTCCTAAAGATCCACCTGCATCCAATGACTTCTCGACCCATCGAAAGCTCCACCAGCTCGCATGTGTCGATCTGGTACAACGAGTCCATTACATCGCCTATAATCACATTCCACTTCTCAGCACTAGGCTCACCTAAAGTCATCTAAATAGAAGACGGTTTTCCTGTGATATTGGAGTCGTCCATGTACCTTACCGATATCTTGCAATTATGTTGTGTGATTCTTCTCACAGATGGTTACTCCACCTACTCTGTATCCCTATCCGCGCGCCTTAGCCTTCATGCCCTGCCCGCTCATGTGGCCATGACCAACATGCCACACATGTGTAAAAGTGGAATCTACTACATCCTCCATAGCTCCGCTTTTTGAAGTACTCCCGATCAACCTGTACATGTTACCGAGTCGTTGCGCTTTCATGATTACCCATGCTCCCTTAGATACCTTAAGAGCACCATCAATACTTGTGAACTTGCAGCTTATTGCCTCAAGTACACCAAGAGAAATCAGATTCTTTTTCATGTACGAACGTGCGTCACGTCAGTCAAGGTACGCTCTGTCCCATCAAACATCTTAATGCGCACCATACCAACAGCTACAACATTACAAGCACACCTATCCACCATCGCACTCCCTGTAACTGGTGAACAAACTCCGATGAGGAGTCATGTGAAAAGATGTCCCTATGTTTAGAATCCACTCGCCCTTACGATCATTATATGGGCATCTGATCGTAGACACAGACAAAACATCACCATCACATCCACTCGATCCATTTGACGTGGCAGCATTGGCCTCCCTATACGAAGCCTTAGAATATTCTCTCTTAGATTTAGGATTTGTACAATCCTTCTTCACATGCCTTTCCATCCCACAGTTCCAGCACTTTACATTTACTTTGCCCTTGCCCTTAGATTGGATTAGAACCTGAAGAACCTGTACCTTGTTCAGAATTCATATCCCTTGTAAGCAGTGCATCAGAAGATATCCCCATGTAGATGTTAAGCTTTCTCATAGCCTTCCCTTGAAGGGCAGAGATAACGGTGTCGACACTTAGGGTTTTATTCGTGGAGCACATTATATCCTTGATTGACTCATAAGACGCCAAAAGAAAATTCAACAACATACATGCTTGTTCTTTATCTTTCATCACTTCCTCCATATCGAGCAATTTGCAAACCAATTTATTAAAGTTGTTGATGTAAACCTCCAGATCTCCACCTTCTGCCATTTTGAAATTATACCATTACCGCTTCAAGTGTAAGCGATTTTCAAAGGATTTTTTCGCATAGACATCCTCTAACTTCGCTCACAACTTAGCCGCAGTTTTCTCTCTCATAACATTGTAGATAACCTCATCCGTGAGACATAAACGGATCGACAATAAAGCCTTCTTATCAAGAGTATTCCATTCATCATCAGTTATAGCAGACTTTCGCTCCTCAAAAGCGTCATCTTCACCTTGCTTGATTAAGGAACTGATCATCTTGATCTTCTGTAACTTAAAATTATTTTTCCCTGAGTACTTCTCAATTTCATACCTAGTGCTTACCATTATTACTAATTCCTCATATTCAGATTTGTGCCCCAACAATTGCTTTGATACCACTTGTCGGGGATATGTGCTGCGGAATCACACAAATCTAGATGTAAGATAGCAATCCAATGTCACCATGCAATCACAAGAGAAACAAAGATTTAACGTGGAAAACCCTTGTGGGAAAAAACCATGATACAAAGCAACAGAATTCCACTATGAAAGCATAAATTATGAAGAGAGAAGACTATCCCGATTCGAACAACCTCGAATCTCACCCTTGCTACACCCTTTAGAAAGCCTAAAATCCATTTAGGAACCCCTTTAGAAAGCCTTAGCATACTTTAGAATAGTCCCAGGGACACATATTTATTGTTTAGAAAACTCCACATATGCACTTAGTTTGAAAAATTCCAGAAACCACATCAAATTTATACAGTCCGCACGTGGGCTACGTAACTCTTAACTGGTTGAGTGTCCCAGATACCAAAAAACATAGGTCGCCGGACTTCGAGTCGAGCGGGCCCCGACCGATCGAGCGCCCCCTCAACCGGTTGAGTGCCTCTGAAAGAATTAAGACATCCGTTGGATAACAATTTATTCATAGGACAGATCCAAGCATTAGAATCTTCTAACGTACATGATCTATGATAAATCAACCATCTATGGTAGGGCCTTCACATCAGGGAGCGGATTAGGTGAGACCCCGGTCTCATCCAGTAAGGTGCGGCCCTTACCGTAGGGCCCACCTTGATGTACGTTCTTTGTATCCACACCGTCCATCCGTTTAACCAGATCCGATTCCCAAAAACGATCTGGTCAAACGGTCAAGGTGGGCCCCATGGTAAAGGCCGCACTGTCTTGGATGAGGTAGGGTCTCACCTAATCCGTTTCCATCACATCAACGGTCTGGATTATTCAAGCATGAGCGCTGAACGCTAACTGCATGTACTCGGGAAGAGATTGGGCGTGGCTTAAGCCCAATCAATATCTGGGCTACAGATCATCTTTCTAAAACACCTCCATCATAGCGGTCACGATTGCCTCACCAATGTTTTGGATCTCTGTTTATCAAGGAGGGGTCCCCAAATATATGGCCACGATTACAGTGAGAGAGAGGTGGGCCACTTGCTATATCATGCGGGCCAAGTGCTCTGTAGAAAAATGCAGTGGTACGGCTGCAAATGTGCTTGGGAGGAATCTAAAGGCAGTGAAGTTTGCAGTCTTGGTTCTGCTGGTCTGGGCCCACATTATTTTGGGCCACTGATAAGGGTTAGGCCAGACGGAGGGCCCAACCAACAATTGTCAGGCCCGAGCTTGGGCTTGCTATTGTAGGGCCATGCTGGGCTCGAGCCTGGTGCTTTACTGAGGCAGCCAGTCCATGCACAAGAAGGAAACATGACCATTGACCAAGATCATTCATCATATACGCCCCACCGTTGATAAATCACGTCCCAAAATCTCCCGCAGAACAATCTAAACCATTGATTTGATCCTGTTTACAGACCCGATAGATGGTACTAAAAAATACTGCGATTGAATGGTAAAAAGGCCACAGCCTAGACATCTAGATCTTATAATTAGGAAGATTTTTGGGGATGGTCCATCCACGTTGGAGCCTAACAGATTTAACGGTCTGGATCAACAAACCATAAGCCCCACCCCAAGATTTCGCATAGTCCTTCCGAAACGTCCACAAAGGCATGAGCATCACAAACGTGTGCAAGATTCGAGCCGCTCATCGGTCGGGTCTCAATTTCGATGGCCATAACCAAAAAAACCTAATTCATCATGCAGATCCTTACCATTGAAACAGTGTCCTGCAACTAGTAGCATGGTGTGGGACATGGCCAAACGGTGGGCCAAGCTCACCCAAGAGATACTTGCTAATTTGATAAGCTGTACCATTACATGTGTAGTTCCCTCATCTGAATCATCTAAACCGTTGATCTGATGTGCCTCATCCATGATAAGGAATACCAAGAATGGAGTTACAAGATTCCAAGTTTGCAGTCTTTTCTGCATTGAGTATGAACTGCTGCTGCACACTTTTTTTTTTTTTTTCTTCTTAAAACACGTCTCAGACCAAAGATTGAAGCTATGTTTATGTGAAATCACCTATCAATGGTGTGGCCCATCGTATCAACAGAATGGATTACGGAATCACATTCCCCAAATGAAGGGAATCAACTTCTTAGGATCATAAGATTCCTCAGATATAATGTTGCTAAAAATCTGTATAATGGGAAGAGCGCTACAAAAATACTACTACGGAGTCTCAAACATGAAACCTCCTACTCTGATGCCACTTTGATGTAGGACAATTTACCACTTGCTCTAAAAGCTCGAACTGATGAGAGTAGTGAATCAATCCTTTTATTTTATAGCTCAGGCCCCACATCCCACGGGTTAGGACATCAGCCGAACCTCTTCGTGGGCCCCACTTCACATGGGCCCACTTCACACGGGTCCCACAGACTACCCCGAGCCTGGTGTGAAAAGGCCCTTGCATTAGTTCTCCTGCCTTGAGTTTACACAAGAGAGGTGTGTGGTTTTGGCTGTGGACCATGATCTTATTAGCCCCACAGTGAATGGACTGTGCCCCAAAAATTCCAAAGATCAGAGATCCTATACATCCAACATTTGGCCTTTTTTACATGGAATGTCAACCATTTTTTTAGTTTTTACAAAACATTTTTCAGGCCACTAATTGAAGGATTAGGGTTGTCCCATTTGGGAGACTTCAGGGGTCCCATCAAATAAAATGTGTGGACATCTAAACCATGGGGGTGCCATTTGTAGGGACATAAGACCTGAGGACAATATGCATATACTTGTGATGAGGACCATATAATTCCTCTATATAAGGTTGAGTTTAGGTATGCCTTTGAAGAGGTTTGGAAGTTTGAGGAGCAAAGCATTGTAATTCAAAGACTTGAGAAAAGGTTGAAATCAGATGGACTATGATACATTGCATTAAATGTTATCAGAACAAAACACAATATTCAAACGCTCTTACATTCATTTACTGGAACAACACCTTCAGAGGAATGTACTGTACATGGCAAGGAAACCGGCAAAGTGCTGTAGAAAAGCATTCAAAAGCAAAGCCCCATAATAAAAGAACAGGCTGACAAACCATGGCAAAGTAAGACACCACGCGTACCTTGTAACAGAGGTATAAAGGATCTATTTAGCTGAAATGGCAGGAAATCTGCACAATCAAACCAAAAAGTGAAGAAATAATTAATTTTCAGTAGAGGCCATTCATTACCCAACAAAATTTTAGGGCATTTTTGGAGGCTACCATATCTGCATCAAGCATTATGAACACTGAACAAACAAAGTCATTTTCCATTTAGAGCAGGTTTGGTGGGCTTTCTACGTTCTGCTCAGTGCAGATTGGGGTTTCTGCACTTTCCAATCAGAATGCCTGTTTTCAATTTAAATTGGGTTTCATTTGAAATAGGGCACAACTTTCATTTTGCTCTTCTTCAATTGCCGGTTTCTGTTTCCTGATCTACACTGAATTTAATCCAATTACAGGTTGGGGAGACAACTCTTTATTGAAACTTAACAAAAGAACTCCTCTCAGCCAATCATAACCAAATGCATCCAGCTTGGCAGCTCACTTTGTATAATTTATTGATTATTTACTGTGCTTTTAAAGGCAACAAACCAGAAAGTTGAAATGTACCCAAAAGAAGCGATGCAAGGAATTTGAAGATGGGAATTTTCTTTTTATCGGCATTCGAAGACGGAGTTAGAAGTGTGAATTTTTGAAATGTGACCAAGAAAAGAAATCTAGAATCGTGTCTACAATGGAGGAATTCAAGAATAAAAATGGAAGAGCTAGGATAAATACCAATGCAGGACCCAAGCACTGAAACCTCCCAACCCCAATTTCCGATTTGCTCATCGATGAATTGCAGTAGCATGTCTTCTTCTTGTCTAATGACCAATCTCACCGACAATGCGATTCAAGTTTTCACATCAATACCTCTTCCACCATCAGTGAGTTTAAGTGAAAATTCAACTGGTCATCTCTCACCAGTCTATACTCAACATCAGAGTACTCAAAATTTTCAAAACCCACCAGAATTCCAAACCACAAAAGACCCCTTTTTCCTGAACTCGCATGGATGGAAATTGTTCACTGCCTTCCTCATCAAAGCCATTGCCGCAATGCTCGGAAATTGTTTACCTCGAAACTCTTCCAACACTGCCTTTGAACTGTCTGGCTTGCGCACCACCTGTGATTTGGGTAACTCTTGGGGCGTCCCTTCTCGATTCCGACGCCATCTCTGGATCCAAGAATATGATGCACTTAGATCCAGATGGTCCTTCACTGAATCTGCTGAAGAAGACTCTCTATTTCTCAGTAACACCATGGCCTTGTCTGATGGTAGAGATGAGCCCCTCCCAAGACATTTACCCGATGTGGGTTCAGCGTTTGTTTTGCTGTTATTAATTATTCTGCAAAACAGTTTGTTTACTTTTTCACTGGATGATGTGTCTCCTATTTTTAAGCTCTTTGTACCAAAGGCAAGAGAATCTGAGGTACTTGATCTAAGACGCTTAACCCATCTGCTGCTTGGATCCAGGTCTAGTGCTCCACATTGCTGGGGACTGATATTTGAATTCCTGGGCTGCTCCAAATGGTAAAGAAGGTGTTCGAAATCCAAGCTCTCAGTCCTCGATGAGCTCAATTCCCTGTTGTCCACATGGTCCGCTTGAACTAAATTGATGGAAATCACTTCATTCATATCAGGTATCTCAGATTCTGCACATTTGATTCCAGCTTCTTTGCTTGGGGAACACGATGATTCCTGAGACTTTCCTGTATTTCGGCCCATCATCACACCCTGTAAGATACTGTGTTAATTGTGGTAGACATGGTTAATATTATTAAATTATGAAATGTACGAATCAAATCCTATGATTTAATTGAACTCCCTTGAAAAAAATGAAGATTCTACATAAGACCCGAATGAGAGATTTGAGTTATAAGTCAGTTCCATTTCATGGATTCAAGGGTGATGAGATTAAGTTGCAAGTAACATACTAAGAATGGCTACTTTCCCATATTTGATTAGTTTGGGTGATAGTTACTAGACTGAGAAACAGATAAGAGAAATGACAAGAAAACTGATCCATGAGACATCTCATTTCACAAAAGTTGTAATAGTTGTTGGCAAAAAGCATGAAATGAATGTGGGAAACAGGAAGCAAGAAATGCTGGCATTTACAAGGGGAAACTTGTTTCCCGGTCACTATGGGCTGGATATGGGAAGAAGAAGAAGAAAATGTAACACTAATGATACGCAATATTATGTAACAGATTAACTAAATCATACCCGATATTATGTATCAGATTAACTAAATCTGCAATTGTAAAACATGGTTGATTTTTTTGCATCTCTTCTTCTATATTTGTAAGTTTCTTGTTTAATTATGTTTTAGATATGATCTACAATCCAAACATATGATTTGATTTGATATGACTCACAGATCTAAGGCCTAAGAATTGTAAGGCACTAATATGAAGCATTTTAAAGCACATCAGCTAAAGAACAAATATGTTTGACTGCGCCGCGGTTTAAAATATTGTCTGATACAACTCAATTTTGTCCGAGTCGTATTGGTTTTGGCTGTGGCCAGGATGATACAGAGGTTCGCAACCAGAAAACCTGCCAACTCATCCAGAATCGGTCTGGGTCACACTGAGTCGACCCAATTTCATCTGCGTCATTACTCGTTATGAGTAACAAAGTGTGAGTTACCAAAAGATTATATCAAGGTGAGTTTCTTTTGAAAATCCTCATTTTACACCTTTTTTTAAGGTTTTGGGAAGGAGAGGAAAACAGATTCCAGGGTGTCTACCGCCTTCCATTTCAAGACCATTGCTCTCAATTTTCAAGCCGAATCTTCTAGGAAGAAGGCACTTTAGGGTTTATATATTTTCTATTTGACCTAAAAAGTGTGTGATAATATTTTTTTTTTCTATTTTCCTAATTTTCAGATTATTTTCTAATTTTTCCTAGGTTTTCTATTTTTATTTTTAAAATAAATTTTGATATCTTCTGTTATCGATTTTCTGACTCTACCCGTCTCAAATGAATCATATTGGTTTCAACAATACAACTCAGTTTCAGATCTGAGCAAGTCAGGGACAGACACCAGTAGTTTCAAACCAAGCCCTCCGCTTCAATCAAATAAACAAAAAATGGAAAACTGCGTGGTTGATAGCTTTTACTAATGAAAGGATGAATCGTACCTCATGCAATTGGGAAGAAGTCACCCCTGCAAAGCACAATGTAGGAAGAATACATGAGCAAAGTATAATATGCATGCAATTTAAAATGGCATTGATAAAGTAATATCTAGAAGATCGTATATGTTTCCAATCAAATTCAGGACTTAAATATCTAAAGATTTAACCATATTTAGTTTCCTCAAACTATCATATAGGTTGCATTTGGATGCAC
This sequence comes from Magnolia changhungtana, assembly GCA_030180095.1. NCBI lineage: Eukaryota > Viridiplantae > Streptophyta > Magnoliopsida > Magnoliales > Magnoliaceae > Magnolia > Magnolia changhungtana. The sequence continues at coordinate 798,508 of JASAUF010000084.1, read as the reverse complement.
AACTGAATTGAATTGACTAACATCAGCTCAAACAAGAGGAAAGGGCAAAATATGCAATACATTTACCAAGTATTCATAATGAGGTACAGCCCTGGAATTGCAGTTACTTCCCCTTCACAAATCCAAGAAACCACTTGCAGTTTGGAGCCCAACCAAGTAGTATTAATGCAAGGAAGGTCACTTCAATTTGATCATTTCCACTTTATTGGGCTGATTACAGCAATTCAATTGATAGAGCATCCAAAAACACCCTAAACAAAATCATGGCTAGAGAGATTGCAGTTTAATGCCTACCTGCAGGAGAGTTTCTTGACTGATAAGCATCAAAAGGCATGGTATCAGTTTCAGCTGAGGATTCATTCTGTATGCATGAAAAACCAATATTGGCAGCATTCCCATCATCCCTGCCTTCACAATTGATCAAATTCCCGCGATATCGAGACAATGCTTCTTGCTTATCATAGCAAGGGAAGATAGGAGGCAGCCCAAGCATTTCACTGGAAGTGTTTCCTTTGGATTGAGTAGACACCATCGACTCTGTAAGCACCTTTTCTCCCTTGAACAAGTTGACACCAGTTTTCTTCATGATCGACAGATGATGGATTGCCTTCGAGAACTTTGGTGGGCCTCCTGCTGCTTCCTCCACAGTGGTACATATTCTCGACATGTCCACGTCATGAAGGGGGCAAGTCGGCATTCTATGTAAAAAGTGATGCCCGCATTTTGAATCTTCCAATGCAGTTATCCCTTGAGAAGTAGTGCTGTGGCCTGGAAGTGATCCAGTAAAAGACTGATTTTTAATGCTTCTATCCTGTTCCTCAATAAGGATTGGGAAACGGAAATCACCTTTTAAAGGATCCCTGTTAATTTTCTGGGCCCTATCTTTCTCCCCTGAAAATGGACTTCTGGAACTATTAGCATTAAATCTTTTGCCCGTTTTCGTATCATAAGCCAAAAAAGTAGAATGGCTGCAGGAGTTACCGAGTTCATGCTCCATTTGAATGAAACAATCATTTGCAAGATTATCCTTTTTTCCTTGTTTACTTGTACAACACTTCATATTTTGTTCAATGGATTTAAATCCATGTAGTGCAGAATTGGAAGTCAATCCTATAAAATCAGCCTGCCAAGGCCCCATAACTAGCGAGGCTTTTCTGTCAAGAAAATTATATGGTTTTATCTGCTGCCAACGAGTTTGTGTTATACCTTCTGCTTCGTGATGATGTTCTTTTGACGCAAATCCTACATCACTTGGAGGTAGGGTTAATGCTACAGGCATTAAATGGGATCGGCTTGTGCCAACATCTACACTCACATATCTTGCTTTGACATCAATTTGAGGCCTAGAAGGTTCTCTGTTGCAGATAGCCAGATCTGTGTTCTCGAGCATCTCCATTTTTTGGTTCAAGTCAAACTTTGGAATGGCCCACCTTTCTGATGGTGTACCTGTTATGTATGGAAGGGTAATTGTCTTGGAATTTTCCAGATCCACAGAAGATCCAAATTGCTTGCGAATAGGTAAGGAATCCAATTGCGTTGCTTTCCAATTAGGAGAGACTACTTTTTTTGAGTTCGTCATCAGCAATTCATTTGCAATCTCAATTTTTCTGGTTTCAGTTACCACCTCTTTTGCAAATTGGGGACCTTCAGATGCTACCTCTAAGCCCCCTTGTGTGCATCTCCATATATTGTTGGATTTAGAAATATCGCCCACACCCCTTTCGTTCATATGTTCTGCATTTTGAATGGTCAACCGCCCTCGTTTAGCATCTCGATCTTCTTCATTGCACTCATCACGAATGGTACAATGCCCGTGAACCTGTGATGATGGACTACAGCTTGTCCGCATCCAATGGGCCATCCACTGCGACTGGTAAGGGTGCATTGATTCCCTAGATATGACATCATTCATCACATGTTTTAGAAAGACACGATCTGTAATGATTACTATAAAATAATAATAATAATAATAATAATTTAAAGCACACAGAGTCACCCCTTCAAAAGCTCACTAGGCAATGGTCAGATTACGTACAGTTTGCCAAGCAACAGTCAGTTCCCTTCTGCAATATTGCTTACACCACAAGTGGGTAGTTGCAAAACATCTGAAAGTAAACACAAAAGAATTATAATTAGATATTATAAGCCTCAACTTCCAGCATTTGCATGATATAAATTCTAGCATTTTACAAAAATGGTTTCTGAAGAGTAAAACCCATTCACCTTTTGTTTTTTGTTAAAGACGGAAAGAGAAATAACTGTCGTTTATACAGATCAAAGAATGCGAAGAGTAGAGTTTCTCCAATCATTAATAGTAGTAGTAAGGAAAAACCATGGATTAATAGGCAGATCTTCTTTGCAAGTGAAACTATATGTACAAAATCATCTCCTTAGACCCCCTAATCTCACACGTATGGGCAAGGAAAACTTGCCCACATATACTTTGATTGGCCATGGACAAGGTTGTGGAAGATTCTAACGGAAGCTATCTACTAGGGAAAAAAAAAGACATCTATCTATAGAAGGTTGTCTAATGTTGCTAAAGGTGGCAATGTCAAATCTCCCGGTCTATTTCATGTCACTGTTCAAATGTCCAAAGTCAATGCTATGCCGTTTGGATAAATGTACAAGAAACTTCTTATGGGAAGGAGATACAGAAAAGCACAAATTCATTTGATGAACTAGAAGGAGGTATGCAAGCCTTTTCAGGAAGGGGGAGCAGGTATTAGAAGTTTGGAAACAATTAACTTGGCATTTCTGGGAAAATAGTTATGGTGTCTATATGGGGAGGACGGTCATCTATGGAGACAAGTTATAGTTAAGAAATACAGGGGAAGAGGAAGAAGGTAGATGGATTGGAGATTCTTCTCTATATAGAGCATTGGAGGTTTGGAAAGCTTTAGCAAGCCCAAGGCAGAAATTTGAGGAGTGGGTTGGTTTCTCTTCTGGACATGGCAGTAGCTTTGGTTTTTGGGAAGATGTTTAGTTGGGAGATAAGCCTCTTTTGGGAAGATGTAGAAGGAACCTGTTGAAGTAGAAAGTGGAAGAGATGATAAGGTTGTTAGAAAGGCTTCGACTAGTTGCTCCAATGGTGGGCGGGCGGAACTCTATGGTGTGGATGAAAGAGAAATCCAGAAGATTCTTAGTCAAATAACTTTCCTAGTTCATTTCTGGGGCTTCTTCAGAATATTAAATTAGCCATATGTCGTTTGTGTGGCATTATAAAGCTCCCCCTAAAGTGGTGGCCTAGGCATGGTTGGTAGTACAGAAACAAGCTCCTTACGGTGGATAATCTTCGAAAGCATCAGATGATTTTGCTGAATGTATGCTTAATGTGTATGCAAGATGAAGAATCAGAGGACCACCTAAACTTATTTCTGTATTGTCCTTCTGCAAGAGAATTTTGTTTTTTTGTTTTTTTTTTAAATGCAGATTTGGGTACTGGGTATTGCCAGGATGTATCGAAAGCTTTTTTAGGGCTTGGCATGGGGGAGGAATTGGAAAGGAAGGGAAAGAAGTGTGGAAGATTACTTTGGTGGTTGGAATCTGGGTATTATAGGAGGAGAGGAACAACAGGTGTTTCACAAAAAGAAGCAGTCTGGTATAGGATGTTTTCAAGAGGGCTAAAGCAAATATAGTAGAATGGGTGGTAGCTTTTAAAGCTTTAGGATAGTTTTCTGCCTTTTGTATTTTATCCTTTCATATTCTGTATTCTTTTCTGCCCAGCGATAATAAATCATCGCCTTTCAAAAAAAAAACAAAACAAAACACAAAAAGACAGAACAATCGAAGTGCACTCTATCTATCTATCTATCCATCTTTGAGTAGCGAGTCCTAATTATTTAGTGGCGATGTATTTCATTAAATGCAAACAACTGAATCAACTACTCAGCAAGTTTAGAGTCAACACAGAAAAACTTCACCTTTAGATAGCAAAAAGTGTCCGCCCATGAATCGAAATAGGTCTTTTCAATTTCTGAATTTGGCTCAACTGAGACGATTAAAACCTCAAAATTCAACTGAGTAGATTGTCAACTCGAAAGATAGAAAGGAACTGGCCAAGTTCTGACCATATTAACAAGTTTCTAAGCATTGGTCAATACAAAATTAGGGCTATATCAAACAGTCAAGTGCATTTTCTCCTACCATCTGCAACTCAATTCTCTACCTCTACTTTACATGAACAAAAAACTCCCCCATCTCAGCAGAAACCAGAAGAAACCAAATCAGACATTCAAAAGATAAGAGTACAAATGGGAAAAGCAAGAGTCTTTTTCATGATGACCTTCAGCAAAAACAACAAGCAAACACATGCAAGAAAAATCAACAAAAACATCCAACTCTCAGCATAAACAATACAAGGAATGGTACTGAAGCTTCTCCTCTTCACATGTAGCACCTCTAACATGATGATCAGAATCACTGCATTGAAGGCTATCATGTGTATGGGCTGTAGATAGAAAACTAACGTGCTTGGACCATGTGAACCATCAGAGCAATGATCTCAAAATGGATGGATGCACAAAACAAAGAAAAAGATTAGCAACAGCAACTGTCAAAAGAAACCCCCTTCATAAAGATTAGATTGTTAGGATATCCAATCACTTCCATATTGGGGCTCCGCCCATCCATGTGATGGCCCACCAGACCCACGATCCTAAAACATCACACATCTGCCATGTGTAATTTAAAGATTGCACTTGAGCTTGTATCATAATTCACAGGAGCAATTTTCAAACAGACAAAACGCATGCCAGTGAAATTCAAAGAATTACTAACATCAACAACTCATCTTCTTTCAGAATAACAAAGATCAGCCCCCTCTGGATTTAGCAGATATGAGACGGAAGAACTCATTTCAACAAACAAGGCACATATATGCAGGCTACTGACCCTCCATTTTAAGTGATCGGATGGTTAGAATCATCCAATTGGTGCAATTTTCGCACATTAGCCCATGAAAGTTGGTCTGTACAGAATGGACAGTCCAGATCGATCGATTGAACTGTCCAAGTATGCCTATCTTACAAGGAGCATTCGAAATTATAGTGATCTGAGCGCATCAAATAGATAGATAGACACAGACAAAACTAGTTTAAAATGTTCAAATTTCTGGTTTGTCTCTTTAACGAAAAAGGGGAAGGATTGTTGTTTTTTTTCCTCAATTTCCCCAAATCCTGAATTGATACAACCAAACAACACTACCGAACTGGAAAAAAAAAAAAACCATCTATGTCTCTTGAAATTCTCTACCAACAGCTTACCTCCGACTTCCTAAGCCGCCTTTATCAGCTGCACAGACAGAGAGAGAGAGAGAGAGAGAGAGAGAGAGAGAGAGAGGCTTCTTGTATATGTTGGGGAAAGGGTTGAGTGGCCAGAGATTCAGGATTTAAAAGAGAGAGAGAGAGAGAGAGAGAGAGAGCCGATGGATGGGTATTCTCAGCTACGCACGTGATGATGGAACGAAGCCGATGGAATCATAGATTCTTTCATAGATGTAATGAAAGATACAATACTCGTATTTTGCGAACCGCCGTTCGGGGAAAATGACAATACGGAAAATGTCGGCTCCGAGGATTTCCACTTACCCGTGACAAATTCGCCTATTTTCAAAATCTCGGTTTTTCGATAGATATTGATGAGGCCATATTATCCCGATATTATCGATATATTTTCAAAATCTGGGTTTTTTTTTAAAAAAAAGAAAAAATTATTGCGAATATAAAGTAAACCTGTTTAAGAGATAAGATAATCCATTTCGAGAGATGCTGCAGTGCTCTCACAGCATTATAAGTTATAGTGCTCCTTGTTGCACAGGGATTCTTGGACCCTCCAATCCATTGATCTAGACTGTTCATTAGATTCGGCAGATGTACCATCCGCTACCATGAAAACATCTCATGGAAACAACAAATACGAACCATTCAATCAATGATCTTTAATATGGATGGCCAAGATCATTTACATTAATTATGTCCAAACAACACTTTATCAATTTATTTGTTAGAGGCCATGATGGAATGCTTATGCCTGTAAAGAATCACTATTGCCGGGCAATTATAAACATCCATGCATGGCTTTGAAAACGGATGGCTGTAGAAATAAGGCCGAATCAAAGATGCATCGGCTTATCCATTTGAAAATTATATATACAGCTTATGAATGTTCTCAAATTAATGAACAGTTGAGATTAATTGGATGGACAATCTTAAATGAAAATGTTGAAGCATAGAGAAAAAGTTCTATCCAAACTAATTAATTTGGACAATTTAGTTCCAAAAGTTTAATTTTTTATACAAATGTTCTTTAGATTACAAACATGACCTTAGATTTTTATAGCATGTTATATTTACTGCTATTTGTCTAATAATATCCATTGAAAAATAAATAAAATTTTAATTTTTTTTTTTTAAAAAAAAAAACATGAAAATCACCTGGAATTCTCATGACAAACAATTGCGGAAGACAAAACTGGTCAGCATGGTTTCCACGAAAAAGTGCAGTTAAAGACAGCGATACATGCAAATGAATATGTGTGTACATTATTGTATACATATTGGTATGTTTCATGATATTTGGGCAACCAAACACATCTTCAATAATAATAATAAGCAAAACTTCAATAAAGTGGATATATTTTTTTAAATCTATATCATAAGATAAAAATGAGCTGTAAAATCATCACAATCATCTAAGTAGTATCCAACAAATAGCATTGGTTGGGTCCCTATCTTTGCCTTTGGGGTTATAATCCTATACTTGCATCTTATCCTATTCTTGGAATTTCATCATTTTCAGCCAAGGTATATATTTAATATAATTATTATGTCAAACATCACATATGTACTATAATTAGTGATATTACAGTTAATATAGTAATTAAACTCAAACCCCTTTATATTTTTAATGTAATTTAGTGCATAGCTACTTTTGAATTACAGGAATTTTAAACCAGAGTGCCCAACGCAATTGGAGAATTCAGCACAATTTGGGTGCATCCCAAGCAACGCAGGACTGAACGAGTCGAGCTAAGTCGCCGAGTCTCCTAACCATAGTCAACAAATTAAATTACAAAAGCTAGAATAAAATCGTGGTGTAAATATCATTTACCTTAAGAAAATGAACGGATGATACAGATTCAAAGTACACGTGTGGCCCACCTGACGACCAAACTGGCTTAGTTTTTGGGCATTTAAAAGGTGACTTCTAATGGATGGCTAGGATACTGGACCTGTCTACCATCCACAATGCAATTTTGGACCTTCTCGCGTGGGGGTTTAGTGGCAGAAGTATCTTTAAAAGTGTGGAAGTATCTCTCGTCTCGCGGACCGGAATTCTCTGCCGCACCTGGTGCAAGCGGGGTTTATGCTACCTCAGTTTGTGGGGCCCACCGTTTCGTGTCTAACATCCAGTCCGTCCATCAGCTATGAACCTCGATATTAGCGGAGAAAGACAACAATTAGCATAATCTATGATTAAGATGATCGACACCACACAGGAAACAAAAGGGATGGGACACACACACCATGGAAAGCTTCTCGATGATCTGTGGGACCCACGGTGGATCTTATATGCTATCCAACCGATCCATCAGGTTAGAAAAGTGATACCAAAAACTCAACCTGATCAAAGACTCATATGGGCAACACCACGTGAAGTTAGAGGTTTTAGGCGTGATTTTACTTTGTTCCTTACTGTATGGTTGATATGCATTTTTTTTTTCTGAGGTTCTAATTTTATATATGGTTAAAATAAGGGGATTCACCTGATGAACGGAGTGGATTTTATATTCAAAACATGGTGGGCCCCACAGAGATAAGCGTTGTAGGCACTTCGATAACAGGTGTCGTAGGTGAATCTGGTCCTCCCAAATTGTGTTCGCCACGAACACTCATTAATTCCCGGGACCACAATGATTGTCTTCGACTCCACTACTGTACTTACGTTCTTACCTGTCGGATAGATGTTTTAGAATCAACACAGGCTTCCATGCCAAATTCGACTTTTTCGGACAATCCTAGCCGTTTGGTGAGATCGATTACAGATAGATGGCTGAAATGGAAATGGCCCATAGCCAGATGACCGATATGCAAGATGGCTCCTCAAGTACATGGCTCTGATTGTTTCATCGTAAATGTATAATCTGAAGATTTCAGTACAATTGGATATGAACGGTGGAAAGCTTAGTCAGCCGTACAGGAGTTGCCTGCCTGGTTAGTTAACCGCCCAGATCTTCGAGCCAGACCATCTTAACGGGTGGGCCAACGTCATGTCCACGTTCATACGAGTTCAGCACCTGTACGCGTGTATAGGTGCGCGGTACACGTATTCGGTACTCCGCCGGAGTACCAAACAAGGTACTGCGTCCTCGTTTGAAACTGTACCCCGTCTAGACACGCAAGACATTGGTGGGCCCCATTGCTCCCATCTTCGTACACGGCTCCAACCCGAGCCGAGCTGAGCCGTACAGCTAATCAGCCTCTAAATTAATCCTAATACTGGGCAATTCGCCGTAAGCTTAGGACACGTGTCCTTCCACATTACGAGGGCGTGAAACAAAAGTGGGCCCTCCGTGATATTCATGTAAAATCCAATCCGTCCATCATCTCCGAAAAACCATCTTACGATGTTAGTCCAAAAATCAGAACTTTCCCAACCTCAAGTGGAACACACCAAGTATACATTTAAGATGATGACGTGTACCATTGAAATCTTACAGGAACCCACCGAATCTTTAGATGGTGGTGTCCTCGTTCCCACGGAACGTTCCGTGTGGTTTGGCTCACTTTGAGTTTTTCTTTTATTGGGCCTGAGTTCAGGGTTCACCGCCGAACATGATCCTGCGAATCTGATGGACGAATCAGATGTTACACACGCATCACGGCGGGCCCCGTGATGTAGAAGCGAATCGCTCGAGCGAATCTCCGTAGGATTACTCACATTCACTGGATGGTTTGGACGCCACGTTGCTCGTTTTCTTACCAAAGATATCTGCTTTGGCTACCCTGCCTCCACGTGATCCGTGTCTGTGGACCAGAGAAGCAGATTAGGTGTTACCCGGTAAGACCTTAGTGGGTGTTACGCTTAGCGTGTGGGGCCCACGTTGATGAATGTTGTGTATATCCACACCGTCCATCCGTTTTTTGAGATTTTTCGAGGGTGCTATCCCAAAACTTAAGCAGATCCAATCTCTGGTGGACCACACCATTGGAAAAATTGGCGAATAACCATTAAAAAGATTTTTATAGGCGATAAGTTTTGGATCAAGCCGATCTACGCATTGTCCCTTCATCAGGGTCTATTTGAACTTATCAACGGGTTGGATGGCAAATAAACATTATTGATCTGCTTAAGGTTGGCTTAGAGAAGTTTTGAATGGGAGTCGTTCAATAACCACCGTTTTCAGTGGTATGGTCCACCTGAGATTTGGATCTACTTAATTTTTTAACCACTTCCTAAAATAGCCTGGAAAAGCAGATGGACGACGTGGATTTATAACAAATCATCAAGGTGCGCCCAGCGTTAAGAATAACACTCACTAATGTGTAACCCGGGTAAGACCCAGTCCGTTAACGTGGACGGGAGTAGCTGCAACACGTTTTACAGGCGTTGATTAGGTGAGTATCGGATCCTGGGCCTATTTTGATGTATATGTTGTATATCCACTCTTTTTATCCTTTTTATTTTTAATCTTTGGCATAAAAAAATAATAATAATAAAGCAGATCTAAATATCATGTGAACTACACCATTGGAAATAATGATAATTGAATTAAAAATTTTCTTAAGCCCACATTAATGTTTATTTGTAATTCAACCCATTGATAAAGTCACACAAAACACGGGTATGAGTTTAATCCAAAACTTTTGTGGGCCATGGAAAGGTTTTTAATCAGATCCAAATATCATGTGAACTACACCATTGGAAATAATGATAATTGAATTAAAAATTTTCTTAAGCCCACATTAATGTTTATTTGTAATTCAATCCATTGATAAAGTCACACAAAACACGGGTATGAGCTTAATCCAAAACTTTTGTGGGCCATGGAAAGGTTTTTAATCACCACTATTTCTTGTCATGTGGTCCACCTTAGATTTAGATCTGCTTCATTTTTCCATGCATGTCTAAAATGAGCCGACAAAATGAACTGCAGATTAGGTGATTCTGTATGATGCAACAGGCTTCCTGTGGCCCCACAAAATGGATGGCAGGCTGCGAACGAAATCTACAATTCAAGTATGCTATACAAGACTATAGGTCTGAATATGGTTAGTATGCATATTTCGTCAAATGCGTTTATAACATATAATTCATAGTGAGAAGTAAAGATACAAAATCAAGTTATGAGTTGGCTCTGACAACATATAAAATTAAAGAAATTTCTTTCATAATTTTCATTAAAAAAAGGAATGCTTCTTTTAATATAAAATAGATAAATTATTTTTTACAAGCTTAAGACAGAAAATTACAGACTATTTTTAACAAGCTTCTAATTTAAATAATAATAATAATAATAATAAAGGCTATACAATTATTAATTATAAATCTTAAAATTTAATCAAAATCAATATACAGATTTGTACAAATTTACAATCTAATAATCTACGACTTAAGCAGACTACACAGCATGATTTTAAAGAGTTGTAGAGTAATTTTTTATTATTTCTATTCTCTTGGCTATTATAAGTTTCATCGTGCTTATATTTTTATGTATATTTCAAATAACTGTTTTCATGTAATCAAGGGAGTGAATTTTTATAAACAACATGGTGGGCCTAATGGAGCTTTAGGCCCGTTTGGCCAGCTGCATTAGGTGGGATTAAAGTCGATGGAATTGTAAAAGTTACAATAAATGCATGTATAAGGTATTGTCTTTGGATTGGGTGTATCTCATGTTTTCTAATACTATGTTTAGAGTGTATGCATTAAAAAATAAATTATGGGATTTACTTTCAAATTGCATTTGGATCTACGGGATGAAGCAAAAATTCATCATCCGTGCGATTAGTAATCCCATCTCACACTTTCCAAAACAACGCTCGTTTTCCGAAGCCTACAAAGTTAATTTTAATCTCGTCTCACACTCCAGGCCATTCCAAATTTTAAAATGAGATTAGTAATGCAATCCCATTTAATACAACTTAATACTTGTTGGGAATTGTGCTGCGGAATCACACAAAGATGGATCTAGGATAACAATCCAATGCCACCAAGTAAACACAAAAGAATACAAAGATTTAACGTAGAAAATCCTTTCGAGAAAAAACCACGGCACAAAGCGACAAAATTTCACTATGAAAGCATAAATTATAAAGAGAAATAACTTATTCGATTCAAACAACCTCAAATCTCACCCTTGCCACACCCTTTGAAACCTTAAAAACCCTTAAAATACCTTTAGAAAGCCTTAGCCTCTTCTAGAATAGCTCTAGGGACTCTTATTTATAGTTTATGAAACTCCACTTATGCACCTCTCTGAAACCGCCTCAAATTTACACAGTCCGCACAGAATCCGTGCACCATCTACGTAACCTTCGATTGGTTGAGCCTGGGCTTCAACTGGTCGAGACTATCTCTCGACTGGTCGAAGACCACGAAAATTTCAGAAATATTGTTGCTGGACTTTGAGTCGAACTTGCTTCGACTGGTCAAACTTTTTCTAAAACTTTTCAAATTTAAGACATCCTTTTTAACAACAATACCACTATCCAAACAAGCCTTAGTGTTTTATGCAGCCATCATGTACAATTTGAGTCACGGGTGAGATACCGCATGCACATGGATTATGCTCCATCCCTCTCGTACCCGCCCTGTGTTTTGTGTGGCTCATATGTAATAGCAATTTGCTGTCCAATCACATTTTTGTCATAAAAAGTGTGCATTATCTGGTTGAAAATGAGGCAGTACTTGATCAGAAATCTGGCCTTGATAGTTGGCACATGGAGATTAAAGAGGTGATTCGCAACATACTGACTAGAGCTGGGCAAAACGGACATGATCTGGTGGATCCAACCCGATTAGACCCGATGCGACCCGATCAAAACCGAACCGATGGTCTAGATCGGTGCACATCAGGTAGCCCCATCTAGATTCGAAATCTTTTCGGGTCGAGTTCGAATTAGCCCTGATCCGACCTGACCCAAAAACTCGATCCGAATGGATCCGGACTGATCCGATCCTACTCGATCCGGAGTAGTTCTTATCGATACTTCTACTTTTTCATGTGGTATAGTCCACTTAAGCTTTGGATATGCATTAATTTTGGGTTCAACCACTAAAATGATCTACAAAAACGAATGGACGGCACGGATAAACCACATGCATTCAAGGTAGGCCCCAACAGAGTTTACTGGGTACAATAAGAAGAAGATTTACTAGTGTACCGCACATAGCTATTTAGTTAGCTGTAGGCGCCTAGTTGTAGGTACGTGTCATGCCTAGACGAGCACTGATGCTCCTCGAGCTGTGAGCTGTACGAACGGTTCAAAGGAGATCAAAGTTATATGGCACCACAGTGATGTATTTATTATATCTACACCGTTCATATATATTTAGAGATCATTTTAGAGCATTATCCAAAAAAATGGATCATATCCAAAGATCATCTGGACCACACCACAAATAGCAGGGGAGTTATATGATACTCTAGCAGTCGTATGATGCTTGATGATCAGGCATTCAGAGATTGGACATGTGGCAATATTAACTCAATCTAAACCGACCAAATCATAGAATATATTCTCTATAAGCCACAGTCATAACATCAGATTGTTTGAACAATCCTATCCGTTGATTCATGGACATTTGCTCTTGAAATAGGACTATTATATTTTAATTTTGTAACCGTCCAATAAATATCCAGTAATTTGATATTTAAAAATATTAGTAAATTTTAATTTCCTATTTTTATCACATCTGAACTAGAAAAAATTATTTGGATAGTTTAATTTAACTAATATATGCCAAGTACGCAATTTCTAATTGCCTGCGTATCGCCCATCACACTCTGCTAGAGTATAAAAGTCTTTCTCTTAAAGAACGATAGCGACACCTGTCTAACTTTATATGGAAAAAGGAGGTTTACTGTTTCCTCGTGTGTGAAGAGCTGCATAAACACACGCTTGCATACATGTCAATATAGAAAAATTGTACAAAATTTGTCCTTTTCATATGATTGAAAATAATATTCAAATATTAATTTTTAATAATCAGTTCATTTTTACTCCTTTTTTTGGGCTACAATTTAGAATATGAATTGATGATTAAATAATCTTCTCTATCCGTCTAATTAATTTACATTATTTAACCCATATTAGTATTTCGATCAGTTAATTATATATATATAATTATGTTCCATCTGATGAAAGGATCCGATTAATTATATATATTCCATATAGAGGTATTTCTGCATGTGAATTGACAGATTCTCATTAGCGCATGGAATTAGTAAATCTCATTGTACCTTTCCTTCTTCCATACCCATCTCCACGTTGATTCGAAGAGTAAGAGAATGATATGATAGAGCTGTGACTATCATATATTATGTACACATCCTTCCAAGCTTCCACTTGGAATTGTATATAGAGAATCTAGACCATATATAGTTTTTCTCTCTATGTATATAGCCTATTATTAAACGTTTATTAAAGTATGAAAACTCGATCAAGATCATACCCAATCTTATCTGACTCGGTTTTCCTGACTGAATCGGACTCGGTTCGGGTCAGGCCAACTGTGCATCGAATCGGTTCAAGTTAGATATCCCGGACTTTGTCCCGGATTGGATCGGGTTCGGATCCGCCCATGTAGATTTCAAACCGAATCGAGTTGGACCGAATCCGGTCTGACTCGGTCTGATGCCCAGCTCTAATGCTGACCTAAAAGAAATTGGAAGTGGATTGGCTGGTGTACCACACACCAGATATATAGCTGTTGTAGGTATGTGTCATGCGAAGACGAGCATTGATTCTTTTCGAGCTCCGAGTTGTACGAACAGTTCAAAGGAGATCAAAGTTACATGGGCCTACAGTGATGTATTTATTATATCTAGATGGTTCATTTATTTTTAGAGATCATTTTAGAGCATTATCCAAAAAATTAATCATATCCAAAGATCATATGGACCACACCACAAATAGCAGTGGAGATAATGATTTTCACCGTTAAAAAATTCATATGGCCACCATAACATTTATTTTCCATCCAATCTATTCATAAGGTCACAAAGACCTGAACGAAGATGAAAAACAAATTTCATATTGATCCAAAACTTTTGTGACCTCTAAAAGGGTTTCACTGGTAGTTGTTCAATCCCCACAGCTTTTTGCGGTGTGGTCTACTTGAGAGTTAAATATATGTCTTATTTTTCGTCTCAAGCCTTAAGATGAGCTCATTATATGGATAAATAATTTAGATAAAACACATACCTTGTGATCGGCCCACAGAACTTGCTAACGTCAATACAACAGCTATATAGCTGGTGTGAGGTACACCGGCCAATCCGCTTCCAAGGAATTCAGGTCAGTCATTGATGTAGAGCGGGTCGCGGACAATTACATGGCAAAGATGGATCAGAAAAGGCCCGGTCGGCGAAAGAAGTGATCTGGACCATCAGACCTTAAATCAGGCGTATCTCACAATCCGGATGAGTTAATGCGACGAAAAATATATGATTTTGGGGTAGAACGAGCTACTTTAGCCAACCAACCCAGTCGCCGGGTTGCGACGCTGGAATTGCGAGAAACCCCTGATTTGATGGTCGTTTCCCTGTTTCAATTTCGTTTTTACTATAAATAGTAAGTTTTAGTTTGTTTATAACTCTTCATCCGTCGGGCTTTAGGAGTTGCGTCCCAACGTGAAAAGAGCTTAGAATAATTAGGGAACGGTTTGGTGAAGCCAAATAGGACACTTACTATTTTTGGCCGAAAACCTTGCGCACTAGTAGACATCACGACCGTCTATAAATAGTAAGTTTACTATTTATAGTAAGTCGCTAATTCTAGGAGTCCTAGTTGTAGTTTGATTCGATTTCTTTCCCATTGCTTAGTACCCTTATTTAAAGGGTTGTGAACTCGTTTTTATGGATTCATTAATCTATTTCGAATTTATTTAGAATTTATTTCTATTTTTCTCGCTCTCTTTTCTCGTGGATTCGAGAAAGTCTCATGAGGAGTCCAGAGAAGTTAGAAGTGGATTCGAATAATTATCCTCTTGAGGAAGACGGTGCTCGACCTCACGTCCTCCCCTGCGTCAGTCATCAGGTGAGGCCTGCAGTTGATGTCTTCTCATCGGTGGTACACAAGCAGATGGACTGTAAACGGTTGACCGTGTTATCTAATGGACTTGAGTAAGCACGTGGAGAGCTGGACTTTGCAGCTAACTCAGGAAGCGGATTGCGTACTGAATAACTCTGTACCTTAAACGTACTGAGTAAACTGTGTGGGGGTCTACTGTTATTTAATCCATGTTAACATATCATTTTAGGGCTTGATATTTAAAATGAAGCAAATTAAAATCTCAATTGGACCACACCACACGAAACAGTTTGATTGTACCTCTAACATTGAAAATTTTTTAGAGGACAAAGAAGTTTTGGATCAAGCCAATGTTTGTGGTTTCTCTTCATCCATGTCTTTTTTATCTTATGAACAGGTTGGATGACAAGTAAGAATTACTTTGGACCTAAGAAGTTTTCAACAGTGAAAATCATTATTCCACACTGTTTTCTGTGTAATGGTCCACTTGAGCTTTGTATTTACTTCAATTTTGGGATCTAACTCTTAAAATTAGCAGTAAAAGTGGATGAACGGTGTGGATAAACTATATACATTCACAGTGGGCCCAACTGAGTTTACTTAGTACGATAAAAGCGTACTGTATCGTACTGAGTAACTCAGTACGTAATCCGATTTCGCTAACTCATTGCCACGTGGAAGCAGATTGTGTACTGAGTAACTCAGTACGGTAAGCGTACGGAGTAAACTCTTTGGGGTCTACCCGTGATTTACATATTTTATCTACTCCATCCATCCATTTTAACAGATAATTATATGGCTTGATCCCAAAAATGAGATATATCCAAATCTGAAGTAGACCTCACCACGGGAAATAGTGCGAATTGAAATTCTACCGTTGAAAATTTCTTGGAGCTCACAGAAGTTTTGGATCAAGCTCATATTTGTGATTTCCCTTCATCCATGTCTGTGTAATCTTATGAACAGGTTGGATGACAAATAAACAACACTGTGGGCCCTAGCAAGGTTTCAACAGTAGAAGTCATTATTCGCATTGTTTCCTTTAGTGTGGTCGACTTAAGCTTTGAGAATATTTCTATTTTAGAATCAACCATTAAAATGATCTGGCAAAATGGATGAACGGCGTGGATAACTCACATACATGGCCCAACTGAGTTTACTCAGTACGGTAAAAGCCTACTGAGTAACTCGGTATCCTATTCCTTGCCACGTGGGACAAACATGTCTCAGTACTGAGTAACTCAGTACCATTAGCGTACTGAGTAAACTTTGTATGGTCCACTGTTATTTATTTATTTTAGTAAACCACGTGGGGCCTACTGTCATTCATGAATTTCATCCGTTCCGTTGTTCCATTTTACCAGATAATTTGATGGGTTTATACCAGAAATGAAGGATATCAAAAACTCAAACATAACACACCACATGAAACAGTGTGAATTGAACATCTACCATTGAAAAGTTCTTGGGGGCCACAGAAGTTTTAAATCAAACTTGTATTTTATTTTTTCCCTTCAACCATGCCTGTATGATCTTATGAACTGTTTGGATGACAAATAAACACCACTCTGGGCCTTAGGAATGTTTCAATGGTGGAAATCAATACTTCCACTGAAACAGTGGTATGTTCCATTTGAGCTTTTGATATATTTAAATTTCGGTCTCAACCCCTAAAATGATTTGAAAAAAACGGGTGGACGGCGTGGATAAACTACATGCATTCACGGTGGGCCCAACAAAGTTTACTCAGTACGATAAGAGCGTGCTGAGTAACTCAGTATGCAATCCGATTCCACTCCGTTCATACATGTTAACAGATAATTTTAGAGTTTGAGGTCAAAAAGGAAGCATATACAAAGCTCAAGTGGACCACACCACAGGAAATAGTGTGACTGAACCTCTACCATTGAAAAATTGTATTTGACTACAAAAGTTTTGGATCAAGATGATGTTTGTGGTTTCTCTTCATCCATGTCTTTGTGATCTTATGAACAGGTTGGATAACAAATAAACATTACAGTAGGCCCTAGGAAAGTTTCAACGGTGGAAATCATTATTCTGCACTGTTTTCTATGGAATGGTCTACTTGAGCCTTGAATTTACTTCAATTTTGGGATCAACCCTTAAAATTAGCAGCAAAAATGGATGGACGGTGTGGATAAAATACATACATTCACAGTGGGCTCAACCCAGTTTACTCAGTACGATAAAACCGTACCGAGTAACTCAGTACGCAATCCGATTTCGCTTTTTGTCTCCTTTTAACCATTCAACCTAAAACTCAGTCAAATCTAAGACTCATGAGTCGAGATCTAACCGTGGATCCGATCACCATGCATAAGATCTACTGGGCCCATCAGGTGTGCCATCTCATTTTCACCATGGATTTTAAAAGTCAGTCAATTTCAAAACTTAAGTGGATCACGCCACGTTCAAATTCAACATGAGTCTTAAAATGCCATAATTCAAATAATGGGAACTGAATGCCTACTGTTGAAAACTTACCGAGGCCACAAATTTTAAATCAAGCAGATATTTATTTTTTTTTATCTCATCCATGATTATATGACCTTACAAATATGTTGGATGGTAAATGATGGTAAATAAATATTATGGGTGGCCCTAAAAAGGTTTCAAATGTGATGTCATTATTTCTACCATTCCTGGGGTGTGGTATATTTGGGCTTGGATCATGCCCTAAAATGATCTCGCAGAATCATATAGGTAGAAAAATATAGACAAGGACATGACAATGGGCCCATAGAGTTGGGTTACCAAGGATATCTCTGCTTACTAGAGTTGTACACGAGTTGAACTGAGATGAGCTTGGCATAGCTCGACTCGGATCGACCAGTAGCTGACCCCTTGAGTATTGGATTTGCTTAAATTTCGGCCCCTTTCTTAATATGATGTGAAAAAAAAAAAAAAAAAAAAACAGATGGACAGGGTGAATATCTCATAAACATCATGGTGGGCCCCATTTAGCTTCCATCTCAAGAAGTTCCAGGGAAAGGTCACCAAGATGTTTATGAGAAGTTACCTTTATTCATCCATTTTGCCGGTTCATTTCAAAACTCAAGCCAAATGAGAGCGGAAAGTGGGGGAAGAAATGCCAACCGTTGAAACCTTCCGGGTTCCACCTTGATGTTTATATGCCATCCGAACAGTTTATAAGATTATTCCCTTGGATGAACTAAAAACACCAAAAACTTAGCCTTTGTTTTTTTTTACACACCCCCACACACTCACGCCATAGTAGGATTTCACCACCTATGGATACTCGAACCCTTGACTGGGTGTTGAAACTCCTAAGAGTCTGCACCGAAGCAACAGGAATCTTAGCTTGAAACGAAACTTTTGTCACTATATGAATGTTTCAACTATAGTACTCCAATCCCCATTATTTCCTCTTGAATCCCATTATTTGGTATTGTATCACCTACTTGAGTCTTGGATCGGCTTTATTTTTGCGTCTCATGTCCTAAAATGGTCCAAAAAAATAAAATGGACATGGTAGCTTTCTCCCAAACATCACACAGAGCCCCACCTAACTTCCCGGGAGCCTCCCGTGAAACCCTTTGCGGGCAATCCTGTCCTTGTGCCACTTATAGCATGTTTGGAAGTTCTATAAAGATGACTCTGAACACCGAGTGCAGAATGTCTGTGTTGAAAACATAGGAAATTTCCATCCCGGGGCTTCTCATTGGTCAATACAGGAATTTCTCTCTCACATATAGATTGTCGGGACACAACTTTTAACGTGTGGAACTTCTCTAGGACCACCATGATTTGGACCACCATGATTTGTGTTAGACCCACACCATCTATCAATTTTTTCAGATAATTTTAGATCATGATCCCAAAAATGAAGTACATCCAAAGCTCAAGTAAACCATAACATAAGAAGCAATGGGGATTGAACAAAGTATCCTTGAAACCTTTCTAGGCCAACCGTGAGGCTTATTTGCTATTTAACCTGTTGAAAGGTGACCCGTACCTGGATAAAGGTAAAAAGACAAATATCAGCTTGATCATAGCTTTATGTGGTTTTCAACATCAGCATCAATTCCTAATATTTCCTTTGGTGTGGTCCACTTGATCTTTGGATCTTCCTTGTTTTCAGGCTTATATCGGAGAATGATCTTAAAAAATGATCAAAGAAGTGGATCTAAGAAAAACATCATTGTGGGGCCTACCTAAATTTCACATGCCAAGAAATTATGTTCCTGGTTGGGGAGAGAAGAAACCCAAAGTTTCTTCCATGGCCTCATCATGATGTATGCATTAGATCAATATCATCAATCCATTTATTCCATAAATTTTAGGGAGTGAGACCAAAAATGAGGTAGATACAAGGCTAAGTGGGACACATTAGAGGAAACAGTGGGAATTAGGCTCTTATTGTTGGAAACTTCTCGGACCATAAAAGGCTCTAATCAAGCTGATTTTTGTGTTTTTACTTCATCCAGGTTTGTTTGAACTTATGAAGAACTTAGATGGCAAATAAACCACACATTTGACCCAGAAAGGTTTCACTATTACTCATTTCAATCCCCCACTATATTATGTGGTGTGGTCCACTTGAGCTTTGGATGTACCTAATGTTTGGGCTCATGCTCTTGACTAGTTTGGAAAAAAATTTAATAGACCGTGTGGATCTAACACTTAAATCAAGGTGGGGCAGAGAAGTCTCACACATTAAAAGTTGGGTTGTATGGTAAGACACTTCAATGCTGAGAGAGAAAATCTGCTTGTTTTGTGAAGTTTTTAATGGTGGGGATTTAATCACAATTGTTTCTTGTGGTGTGTCCACCTAAGATTTGCGTCTGCTTCATTTTTGAGGTCGTGCCCTAAAATGAGCTGTGAAAATGGTTGGACGGTGTGGATTTAAGGCACATACATCAGCGTGAGCTCCACAGTCACCAACTTGGATCCGGGGTCTCCCTTAATCTGCCCCAAATTTTCCTGTGCCTTCAATATAGACGATCCCCACTCACCCATTTGGGAGCTATTGTTTTGAATACACCTAAGATGCAATTTCCATGTTTTGGGCATGTTTGGTAGCAAATAGAATAAGACAGTCGCACTTCCGAGCATATGTTAATGATTCAAATGAGATTTCTTGCGAGCAACGTGTCTTCTTTCTTTTTAGATTCTATGAATTTGTGTGGCATTAGATGGGGATGCTTTCAGTATCATTCTCCATTTTTTAGACTTCGGATAGATATGTCCCCTTCCTTTTACTGATTTTCTTTAATTAATAAAATCATTAGTGAAACTGTCCATCTTTGCCCAAAAATTAAAAATACTATTTACAGGACTAGTCATTGATGCATGGGTGGGTTCTTAAAGGTGTAAGCATATTGCTGTTATCATGGGTGTGTACATTAGCACATATAAGGTATTTGAAGATTAATGATGATATATACTGTGCATGTGAATTATTTGAAAATAGACAATGGCATGTGCTAGAGGAACGAAGATTAATGATGATACATATTGCACATGTGAGTTATTTGAAAATAGACAATGGCAGCAAGGACGTTATTACCTTCTTCTTCTTTTATTTTTTATTTTGTATTTTATCCTAATAGGGTTTATAAAGTAAGACAACCAGCTATCAAGAACTTTCACCCGCTAAGCTATTTCACCTAACTTTTTTTATATTAGAAAATGCTGTCATCAATGAGTAATGATCAAGCAAGCTAAGTGCATTGAAACCTTACCATGCACATAGTTGCATTTGAACTTACTGGAATCAGCATAGCATATCTGAACCATTAGAACTAATGAATGGTCCAAATAGGTGATGTGGATACTAAGGATTCCAAATACAATTACATATGTTGGGGAAAAAATATGACAAGTCTTTGAGTCGACCAGAAAAGTGGAAGAGTAGTGAAGCAATGGCTCGGACTCGTTGGATGCCGAGTCTGGATATAGCCCAAAATCCATAAGAACACTGGATGGAGAGACGTAGCTCGGACCGTGAGGTCCCTAACCCGGCCGTAGCTTGAGCAAGCAAAACCTCAACAACGGAAGCGCACCTCAAGGCTCAATCGAAGCCTCGTAGAGGAAGGCCTAAACCGAGAAGTTAAGATCAACCAGCCCTAGAGCTGTCCAAACTTTAGTCCAACTCGCCAATAAAGTAGGCAAAGACTTAGGCTTAAAGTTTATCTCGGCACAATAAGTGTCGGAGAGATAAGCGTCGGCCGAGCCATAAACACTCCATATTTGAAAGTTGTTTAATAAAACTCTGGATCTCTACCCAAGATCTTCGGAAGATAAGATAATGATCTCCGAGAATCTAGAGGTAGTAAGGATTACGGATCCTCAAAGATTGAGATCTATCGTTATGGGATTTATTCTAAGAAAACGAAAATCCTACGGGTACGACGCTATTATAAAATATAAAAGATACCTTCATGGTAAAAGGTACGCATAAACTCTCTCCCAGAACCCCTTAATACTATAAGATCCAAATTCCTAGCTTGACTTTGGCATCGGAGAGTCCCCTGCTCTATCCAAGGTCTCCTTTGTCTTCTTTCTGTGCAAGTACTCGAAGGTCTAAAGAGGGTGGATCATATTTTTGCATCAAGAACATACATGGGAAGGTTTTCATGCACTTATCCCACTACAACTCATATGGAAGCTATGCATTTTTATTTTTCTTGGTTCCTGCAAAAACTTGCCTTAACAAACTATAAATAAGCTAATTATCCCGCAAGCATGGCCCATATCTTGCATTAATTTTTGGACGGTCAGATGAGTTGCCTAACTGATTTTTATTATTAATGCACATGAGACATA
Organism: Magnolia changhungtana; assembly: GCA_030180095.1. NCBI lineage: Eukaryota > Viridiplantae > Streptophyta > Magnoliopsida > Magnoliales > Magnoliaceae > Magnolia > Magnolia changhungtana. Next base: position 776,441 of record JASAUF010000084.1, on the reverse strand, counting down.
GTCATATGTACTTGTATCAAAAAATCAATGTGATGAAATATCTTTTACCTAAAGCTTCATGTCACCATCATATGTGCCGTATCCCAACTAATTATGGGCTGTGCCACTTGTTCTACCATTTCGGTCTATCAAGGACCTTATCTTCAATTAATATTGTAAATAATCAAATATTTTCTTTCTATTTCTATGTATGACTTTTTGAACTGTGCGTTTGTCTTTTAAAGCCTTCAACTTAAATCATCTCATTCTTTCATATGCTGATCCTTTAACCGTTTGATCGTGGAGCTTGGTTCTAAGACTCTCCTACGAGTTGGATGTGACTCATCCGAGTCGACTCGGACTCAGTCGGAGCTGATTTGGTTTGATACCATGAGTGATCACCTGAGTTGGGGGCGAATCGTTTAAGTGACTTGTAGTGTTGAACCAGATTAGGTCCAATTGAGTCTTGAGTCGACTCAAATGAGTTGCAACTCAACTCAGCATTGATCGAGTCTGTCCGAGTCAAGGAATCTTTCAATCATATCCTCGAGCGATTGACATGGCAGGTCACATCACCAAAGTCCATTTTTAACGAGCCTTACTGGCAGCAACCTCATTTGGTTACCTAATATAGAGGGGCATTAAGAAAAAGTCTTTCACATTGGACAAGGACTTAGAACTATATTTTCCATCTTGAATTGGTCAAAATACGCGGAATTTTTCATGAAGGATTAAATCCAGTAACAGGGGGTCTATGGCTGACTGATATTGCACACCATCATTTAGCTATTGCAATTCTTTTCCTGATAGCTGGTCACATGTATAGGACCAACTGGGGCATTGGTCATGGTCTGAAAGATATTTTAGAGGCTCATAAAGGTCCATTTACAGGCCAGGGTCATAAAGGAGTATTAGGCTTGCGTGCAAAGCTCATTATAGTCTTGCGCATTCCTTCACTCCTAAGTTTGCCTTTGGACTACAGGCTACAGCTGACAACGGAATGGGCCTGGGATTGGCTTCAGCTACAATAGTGAACTAATCAGGCCAGGCACACTCAAAACTTTGATTTTTCCTCCTGTGGTCCAGTCAATTGACAGCCCTAGTTTGGATGCACCATCAATTTGAATTTCAGTCAATGGGCCCCACAAGTGGAAGTGGCCAAATTGCTACTTACTGAGGGACAAGTACTCTTGGCAATGGGTGCAGTTGCTCCATTGTTCATTTGTAGGTCTGTTGTAGGCCGAGGTGGTTCTGGTTTGGGCTTGACAATGAGACCTATTAAGCATATGGGTCAACCTACTACTTGCCCCTACCTGACCCAATGTCTTCCTCAAACCTCTTGAATAGTAGTAATGGGCTGTGTCAAGTAGGAATCGAGCCTACTAATTACTTTTACTGGTTGAGATATGACTTAAATTCTAGGCCCGTTTGGTAAATGGGACGAGCTCAGATTTGAATGATTGGGTCTGGTCTGAGCCCAACAGCAACCAAATCCCAACTAGGCTTGTTTCAAGTTGGAGTTGAAAGCAATGCAACTGGAATTCAATTCCCAGGCTACTACTTCCTTACTACATATGTTAGGGAACGTAGCTGCTAATATCTTGTTGTTCATCTCAATTGAGCTGAATTTTCACAATCCAATCAAATCATGCATCCAAACGCACCCTAAACACAGGCAGGATTTCCAACATACACAAGGCTCAAAACATGTTGAAAAAAAAAAAAAAAACAAAGCTCATCACATATCACACATGAAAATACAAGAAAAAGAATGTATTTTTGTCCTTTCAATTCTTTCATGCTAGCTACCATTTATTCTTCATTCAAATTCATTATAATTACAAAAAGAGACAATACTGCAAATATTCTAAAGAAGTCATTTGAAATACATAATAGGCCTGTTTGAATGAGGATCCCATACCCCACCTTCCTTCACATACTCCAGATACCTTATGAATTCCGGCTTCAATGTGGTCGCCTTCTTCCGGCGGGACGCATGAAAATAACTGAGCAATGGATGACTCTTTATTACCTTTGTGGACAGCTTAACCTTTGAATCTGTCATCTTCCATGTATGATTCTCTGTTACACTAGCCATTCGTACGCGCACTTCTTCACTTCCCTTCTCTTCAACTACAACACTCGGGCTCTTCAGATCAGATAGTAGTGAGGCACTGTCGTCGCCCAGCCGCTCGTACCCACGACGGCTCTTCTGGAAAATCGACGATCTATACATTGCCAAGAGAGTGCACTTTTCAGCCGAATCGCTGTCTGGAGTTCCAATCAGGGACAAGGAAAGATTAGAGGTGATGGTTGATGATGGAGAGGATGGTGGTGATGACGATGAATAGGAATGTTTGGTGAATTTAAACACGGTTTTGGTTGAACGGGTCTGATTTAATTATTATTTATGGCTTTTTTTATTTATTTATTTAATGTGTTTGAGAGCCAAGTCGTTCCTAGCGGCTTTATTTTATTTGGAAAGCTACTTCATACCTGGTCTACTCACCTACCTGGGGTATCTTTCTCTAAAATGGGGAAACGACATATATGGATGAAATCTAATCCGTCTATCAGGTGGGCCACCCATTTTTTTACCTTGATTCAAAAAATCAGGCTTATTCAGAACTTAACCAGTTTAGAATCAACCAACGGCCTCTAAATCTTGTGATATGACACACCAGAGTTTTAGAATAATGTGAATTTTGGGAAACCATTTCATCTTGATGAGATACATCAGATGAATGGATTGGATGGAATATAAACATCATGGTGGGCCCTATGCGAAACTAATAGTGGCAATCCCATCCCATCCGTTTCCTATGGTGTGGCCTATTTGAGTTGTGGATCACTGTGATTTTTTGGGTTCGAGGGTGTATATGAGGCAGAGTAGTTGATGGACGGAGTAGATCTCATAAAAGTTCCACCCACTTGGCGATTCATTTCTTCTTTGCAAAGTAAGGTAGGTGGAGAAATTCAAGGGTGAGATAGCACACGTGTCAACCGTTGCACATTTGACTGAGATCCGCACCACCATCATGTGGAGCCCACTGTCGGCATGTCCTGGCCTATCCACTTTTTTTCATAAACGTCTGGCCCGTTTGATGAACGGACGAGCCTGATTTTTGGACAAGGATGTTCACAGACCTGGTTAGCATCCAATCTATGGCCTTTTCCCAGTCGAATGTGATCATTCGCAGGCCATTAACAAAGGTCGGGATTGTCTCATGGGATAACTGTTAGGTCCATTAGATCAATGGTCAGGATCTTTGAATTATGGTTCCCACTGAGAACTGAAGATACTGAGGGTGAAGATCATATTATTCCTTGGTGTATGATATAAAAACAAGATAATTGCTTCTTCTTTTTTTTTCTTTGACTCAGCAACGATACAGTGGGGCCCATTACATGATGTCACTCGCTATGAAACGGTTAGATCACAAGAAGGCGGATCCCATGTGCAAGGAGCGTGCACATGTGGAGCTCTTAAAGATGGATGTCAGTATACGTTTGCACATGTGGGGTACTTGAAGTTGAGGCAGGCACATGTTGTATACTGGGGCATTTCACATCGTGTCTCAACAATGGATGGTTTGGCACATGTGGTACAGGTATGGTCCTTATGATGGATTTGGGCACATTTAAGACATGTGGAGCATTAGAATAGTCGTTTGCACATACGGGCACTTGGTGGTGGTCAACAAAGCATAGATAGAGACCATGGGGTACACGTGGCTCACTAACATGTGACATATGTAGAGTGTTTGAAGATAAAGGATAGCACATGTTGTACATGGCATATTAGGAGTGCATGGCATATTGAAAGATAGGTCAATAGCACATTAGGCTATTATCGAAAATATTGAAAGGTAGGCCACTTAAAGATGGAAGGTAGCACACATTGCACGTGTCTATAGCTTTAAGATGGAGGCAATTATCGAAAATATTGAAAGGTAGGCCACTTAAAGATGGAAGGTAGCACACATTGCACGTGTCTATAGCTTTAAGATGGACGATAGTATATGTTGCACATGAGGCGCATTGGCACACATGAGGCAATTGAAGATGGATTGTTGCACATTTAAGGGAGGTACCTACAAAATTAGCTATGGCACATGTGAAGATGGGCAATGGCACATGACTACCATTGCAAGGCACTTCATAGAAAGAGGGTTATTCCTTCTTATTTCCCTCAATTTATAGGGAAGTCCTTTCCTTTTGTATGTCTGCACAACGAAAAAAACAAATCAGGGGGGGTCATTTTTCAGCAAGTGAGACTCAAATGAAATGGGTGTTTCCCAGAAATTATTTGAAAAAAAAAAAAAAAAAAAAACCATTGGATTTCGATCATTTCCACATTTGCTCAATTTTGTATTTCAACAAATCCAAACAGGCCCTTAGCAGCTTTCAGTTCCAATGAATCGGGTCACATGATTCATTGATCCAAACCACTGATGTCACGGGCCTCACCATGGATGAAATGGATTACTGACACATGAGCCTCATTTGTTCAAACTGATAAACTCCAGAAACCATGGCCCGTAGCATGCGTGGGACCTGGGCCATTCATCACATGCAGCCCATAATCCTGATGACAGGGATAGTTAGTTCATCATCAGCAGCATGTATATTGGCGTGTCAATGGACAGCTAATAAAATGGCCCATTTTCAAAGTATGGCTCAACATCAGTAGAACTGTCAACCCAGAAAGCCGAGGACACGCTAAAGTAGACCTCTCTTCCCCAACAAAACTAGCCATATTCCTTCAGCCGTCCATTTACAGAACACTAATATAACATACTGGTTTGTGATGCTGAGATGTTTGGAGTATCCAGGTGGGTTCAAACTGTAAATGTACCTGGAACATAGCTAAAAGTGCTTTGTTTTTGGTGGACCTGACCTATTATTATTCCTCAATATTAATGAGAAACGCTTAAGCAATTCCTGCAAGTGATTGCAGAGATGACCCACGATTAGGGATGCAACTCGGGCAGGTTGGGTTGGGTTGAGGGGGCAACCAGAGCCCAACCTGACCTAGAGAGGGACCCACACTGCAGAATGCATGCCAATGAACTGCCAGTTCATCATATTTAAAACCATTGTTCAGCACTGACGGTAATGGAACCTTTGACAACTGAAGAGAACTGTCCTACTTATAAACAACTATACACCGCGGATCATGATAACACCCAGACTCATCGATCCATCAAGACCGCCCAATGGATGAATTACCTACCTACCAGTTTCATGTAGCTACAATGATTTTCCCAACTAAATAGATGGGTGAGAAAAAAAAAAATGCTTACATTACTAGTTGACTGCTACCAGAATGAAAAATTACAAGATGGGTTGTGCTGAAAATTATCAGTGGCAGGTGCTTCACAGGCCTAAACAGCATCTGCTACCGCTCTTCTGAATTGAACTTGTTCCATGCCTCCTGAGAATAAACACAAGATCAGTAAAATGCTGTAATCGCCGGTTCTATTAATACTCTTATACAAAAGAACTCGAAGCTGTACCCATAGCTCAAAAACCAAAAACTTGGCTTGATGTTCAGCCAGGTCAGGTTGACTCAAAAACTCAACCCTACCCGACTCAACTCGATATTTAAAAAATTACGGATATCAGTAGATATTTAACGTAGTAATATAAAATACAAATGCTATTGTTAAACACTCAATGGTGCCTTGGTTAATTTCCATCTTTCCTGTAGCAGTGGTGGAGAGTTCGATTCCCTCCTTCCCAATTGACATTCTACTAATGTTCACACAGTGTATGTGACTCGGCTTGAGATCTTGCCCAGTCGAGTCAACTTGCCTGAGTTTTGAGTCAACCCAGCGCATGCCAAAATCAACTGGTAAGTAAAAAAACGTGGTTACTCGAGGTGGCTCAGAAAGACAGGCCAACTGAAAGATAGTATGCAGTCGTGCATAGACTGCCTTAGAAATTATCACACCTAGAGCATCCAACTGCCTTAACGAATGCCTTTGGTGCCATGGGAAGCAGCAACAACCAACTAGCAAATAAGGCCATGTTTGGAAACAATGGATTCCATGCAAAACAATAGAGAAGGGGTTTTCCTTTGATATGACAATTTTATGTTGCTTGGATGGCAAAATAAAGGGTGGATTCCACCCAGAAATCATTGCACTTTTCCATAATTTGGATTCTTGCACAAGAAACTAGGTAAGTAACTGTGAGAGGAATCCGACATTTCCACATGCTATCCAAACGAGTGATCAAAATTGAAAACCATGTCATAATAGTTCTCATGGAAATCATCATTAGATGATAATTGTTGCTTTTTGCCCCTTTCTTTTCTGTCGGATTCCACATATCCAAACATGCCGCACCATTTGGGTGTACAAGCAAAATGAATTGCTGAAATTGTGTTTAATCTGGAAGAAGTCACAAAAGGTAATGAGAGAGAAAGAGAGAAGGGTTCTAACGGTGGGCGACCTATGCTCACTTTTTTCTGTTTTGTGGCCCACTCATGATTTAAATCTGCCTCATTTTTGGGCTGACGTCCTAACGTGAGCTTCTTCAACTGATGTACAGTTTGGCCATCACATGGTCATCATGGGGGGCCCCAAGGAGCCTTCGTTGCATGGTCCCCTCGTACACCGCTTATAAGTGGGCTTAACGACGAGGAAGAGAAGTGGGAGTGGCATACTCTCATCAACAAATTGAGAAGACAAAAATAACCCTAGGTTGAAGAGAGCTACCCACACTCTAAGGCTACTTGTTTGTTTTTTTGAAAAGTCTCTAAGGCTACTTGTTATCGCCCTCCCCCATAACTAATTGCAGGGGTAAAATTGGCCACACACTAGTTGCATTATATATAGCATAGATAATACTAATTATTGCAACAGGATTCGCTCGTGTCTAACCATGGCCAAAGGGCTGGCCCCAAAATAGATTTTCAAAACCTGATGCAAGAAGAACACAGCAGGTATCTGAAGGCAATAAATAGAACTGGACCGAGCTTGACTAGCATAGATAATACTAATAATTGCAACATGATTCGCTCACGTATCTAACCATGGTCAAATGGGCTGGCCCCAAAGTAGATTTTCACGACCCGATGCAAGAAGAACACACCAGGTATCTGAAGGCAATAAATAGAACTGGACCGAGCTTGACTCACAAGATAGGACACAGATGTGACTAAGACTCAAGCAGCGTAACATACATTTCTTGTGAAGCTACGGAAAAGAACCTATATAAGCTTGGGGAAAGGTTATTCAGATGGAAATATGGGACTTCAACATCTTATATAATGCATAACCAAATGCATGCTGCAGGCTCATGAACTAAGATATCAGCATCTTCATGCAAATGGACCTCTGATACATGACTGTCTACTCTTAGACAACACCTCTAAGCTGATTATAGGGGATCCATACCACATTGTTTTGCACCCTTGTTGAGACTTGATGGAAAATCCAGGAAGGAACAAACACAAGTAAAAGAACTACATTCTACCTACCCACCCTTGTTGAGACTTGATGGAAAATCCAGGAAGGAACAAACCCAAGTAAAAGAACTACATTCTACCTACCCACCCTTGTTGAGACTTGATGGAAAATCCAGGAAGGAACAAACCCAAGTAAAAGAACTACATTCTACCTACAACCCCCCCAGCCCCCCTAAAAAAAAAAAAAAAAAAAAAAAACAGGGAGTGACCGTTGTAGGTAACATCTCACAGAGATAAACTGCAGGTAATTTGGCTAAATGACAGATCATGATCCTATTACTATACACTAGGAGTAATGGCACGTGGAGAGTAGGAGGGAGGAAAAAAAAAACAGAGTGAGAGACTGAGGGAAAGGGTGTGCCAAAATGCACTGCACTGAGAGAGAAGGGTTTCAACAGTGGCAATGCATGCCCACTTTTTTTCCAGTCCAGTGGCCTACTCGACCTTTAGATCTGCCTCATTTTTAGGTTGTCTTCCTAACATAAGCCAGTTCTACAGATGTACAGTGTGGATGTTACAAGTCATCACAGTGGGCCCTGTGGAGCCTTTGTTGCACGCCCCCTCATACCATGCTTATGTGTGGGCTACACACACAGAGGAAGAGAAGTGGGAGTGGCCTACTCTAATCAATTGATTGACAAAACAAATACCCCTTGGTTGAAGGGCCAGCCACACCTGAAAACAACTTGTTAACGCCCCCTCCTCCGACTAATTGTAGGGGCAAAAATGTCCAAAAGCTACTAGCATTATATGTAGTATAGATATAGATGCTATGATATTTTTCAATATTTTAATTTCAACATGAAGAGGATTCAAGTAAATTATATGGAATGAGGAAACAGGAAAGCAAGCAACACACCTTTAGCAGATCAAAAACTTTCTCACAGATATACTTCTGCTGAATGCTTGCACCCCTTTGCTGCACCTTGTCGGGATGAACACACAGAGTGGCCTTCCTGTAAGCTTTCTTTACAGCAACAGCTGTTATAACATCTGTCAATGGAATGGGCTGCCAACCACTATCAGACCCAAGGATCTGCCAACAAATATAGACAGGATCAAACAACAGATTCATATGTATCGACTGGCAAGATTGCAGACCGAATATTAATATTGGTATTTGTGAGATGTGAAAAATATTAGCCAATCATCTCATGGAATATTCAGCAAAGAAAAGGACTGTGACACTAGAAAACCCATTGAAAACTGTTCAAATCATCTGGGTCAACCAGTTCAACCATCAGGTCGGGCAGCCATCCGGTCCAACTGTCTGGTCCACCATTTATAACACCATGATGATGCCACTGGTTGGCCCAGTTTGGATTGGACATAAAACTACCAATATGATGGAATCAAATTATCTGTATGAGGTGGACCTAGAAAAAAGAGGAAGATGACTTGATTTATGCCACAGGAAACTAGGACATGCCAATTCGGCTACAGTTAAGAAATGGGATTGAAGTCTCTTCTCTGGGTTCCTATACAGACGTCACATGCCAATTCAGCTACAGTTAAGAAATGAAATTGAAGTCCCTTCTCTGGTTTCCAGTACAGACATTGTAAAACTGCGCACAAAAACAGGTTAGGATCTGTCTGGGTCTTAAAACATTGCTTTTAAGATGATAATAATAACGTAGTAGACCATGGAAGTTTCCTAATCCGACACACGTAACTACATGCACTTGTGTACACATAGGAATATGTGCCTATATATGCCACATCTGCAGCACTCCACACTCATCAGGCTAGCCTCACTAACTATATAATCTCTCCCAAAATCATACTGGTCTACTCATCAAGTAGTCCCCACATGTATGCCAAATAGGGGTGTTGCCTCTTTTATTTTATTTATTTTCCGTTTTTTTTTTTTCATCACATGGACCAACTTGGAGTCACGCACATGACATGTGTCAACACAATTAGATAATGATAGCTCAAAGCAGCAGTAATCAAAACAGTTACAGAGATAATAAATTTTAAGTATTAGCAACTGCAGAACAATCTTGCATACATATTGCAGAGTGGAGAGCAATGCCCGTAAGTTCCCTTCTTTTCCATTCGACCACCTTCTAACATCAGCATCCAGAGTTTCTGCTAATCTCTGCAATCATGATTTGATTTGGGTCAGACAGAAAGAAATGCAAGACAAACAGTAATTCCTTGAGTTTCTGGACTGTGAACAGATATTTTACATTTCTCTCTGCTTGCTCCCTTTGAACAAGAATGTCACGCATATTTTTCTCTGCAAGAGCTTTTGCCTGAAATTTGAAATGAAAGCAAAAAATGTGAGCTCACAGTAATTCCATTCAAGAAGCCTGTCTCCCAAATTAAACAGAACCACCTCACCTACAGCAAAATATTTTATCTCTATTACTAATAACACGGAGTATCATATAAACAGGTTGCAGACCTGTCAAGTGCATTCCCAGACGTGTAGGTTTTGAACAAGGCACATACCGCACGTTCGACTGTCCGTTGATTTCTCTCCCACCTTGCTTGACATCTTTTGGCTGATTCAACCACAGCTCCTTGATGCTTTCCATTAGAGTAGGAAGCTTCATTGTGACAGAACAGTATAATTCATAAGCAAAGCACCCACAAAAATGCACACAAAGCTCTGAAGAATCAATGGTATAAAAAGATGCAAGAAAATAGCACATATGGAATTGCATACCACCTTGATTTGTGGAATTTGAATATCTCTGTGAAGTACTGCTGGAAGAATCTGTGGCAGCTGCCCGTTTTGCCTTCTCAGCTAGAGCTCTTTCTACAGCACGCTCCCGAGCCTCTGCAGTTGCCCTCTCAACTGCTGCACGCTCTGCCCTAAGTCTAGCGTCCACGGAAGCTTTCTCAGCGAATGATTTTTCACGAGCTTCAGCCAAAGCCTTCTCTGCTCTTTCACGGGCCTCTGCCATGGCTCTTTGTCGAGCTTCAGCTGTCGCTCTCTCCACAGCGGCCCTTTCTGCCCTCTCTCGGGCTTCCATGAAAGCCCTATCACGAGCTTCACGGGTCGCTCTTTCAACAGCAATTCTATCCTTTTCTCTTTCCCTTTCCCTGTCCCTCTCTTCTTCTATTCTTCTTGCTCGCTCCATTTCCAGCTCTCTTTCTCGACGCATTCTCTCTTCTTTTTCCTTATCTTCAGTTCCATGAATTTCATTATCGTTCCGCTCTTTTCGTTCTGTAAGTTTATTCTCTGTAACAAATGGAGCTGTTCTTGATATGTTCTCTTTCCCTTCCAACACACTAGCTCGTTGAGCTGCTTCCAATTTCTTCCCATTTTCGCCCGACTGGAAAACTGCTTGAGCTGCTTTGTATTTGTTCTTATTTCCTTCCTGATCGTGGGCCATTTGAGTTTCTCGGATATTCATTTTCCCGTCGTCCTTGCCTCCATGGGCCTCATGAGCCAATTTTAGTTTCTTCCCATCTTCCCACTCATGGACCTCTTGCTCTGCTTTTGAATTCTTCTTATTTTCTTCTTGCCTGCTCACCTTCTGGGCTGCTTTCAGTTTCATTTCACCATCTTCTTGCACATAGACCTCCCTAGCTGCTTCCATTTTCTTCTCATACACTCCATTTTCACTGGCATCTTGGATTGCTTTCAGTTTCTTACCATTTTCTTCCTGATTATTAGTATCTTGAGCTGTTTGTAATTTCTTCGTATTTCCATCCTGCTCACATGCCTTTTTACCCATTTTCAGTTCCTTCTCATTATCTTCATGCAGGTGGACCACTTTAGCTGCTTTCAACCTCTTCTCCTCTTCACGCTCATGAGCCTCTTGAACTGCTCTTAGTTTCTTCTCATTTTCTTCCCACTGATAAGCCTCTTGAGCTGCCTCTAGCCTCATCTCATTTTCCTCCCTTTCACAAGCCTCTTGAGCTGCTTTTAGGTTTTTCTCATTTTCTTTCTGCCCAAAAGCCTCTTGAACTGCTTTCAGTTCCTCCTTTTCATGCCCACGATCTCTGTTTAATTTCTTCTCGTTTTCTTCTTGTTCGTGAACCTCTTGATCTGCTTTCTCATTTTCTTCCTGCTCATGAGCTCCTTGAGCCATTTTTAATTTCTTCACCCTTTCTCCCTGTTCACAAGACGCTTGAGATGCTTTTAATCTCTCCTCATTTTCTTCGCGCCCATGACCCTCTTGAGCTGCTTGCCATTTCTCATTTTCCTCCCGCTCACGAGCCTCTTGAGCTGCTTTTAGTTTCTTCTCATTTTCTGCACGCTCACGAGCATCTTGAGCTGCTTTTAGCTTCTTTTCATTTTCTTCATGCTCACGAGCCTCTTGAGCTGCTTTTAGCTTCTTTACATTTTCTTCACGCTCCCGAGCTGCTTGAGCTTCTTTTAGTTTGTTTTCATTTTCTTCACGCTCCCGAGCCGCTTGAGTTTCTTTTAGTTTCTTCTCATTTTCTGCTTGCTCCCGAGCCGCTTGATCTTCTTTTAGTTTCTTCTCATTTTCTGCTCGCTCCCGAGCCGCTTGAGCTGCTTTTAGTTTCTTCTCATTTTCTTCACGCTCACGAGCCGCTTGAGCTGCTTTCAGTTTCTTCTCATTTTCTTCACGCTCACGAGCCGCTTGAGCTGCTTTCAGTTTCTTCTCATTTTCTTCGCGCTCACGAGCCACTTGAGCTCTCAATTTCTTCTCGTTTTCTTCGCGCTCACGAGCCGCTTGAGCTGCTTTCAGTTTCTTCTCATTTTCTTCCCGTTCACGAGCCTCCTGAGCTGCTTTCAGTTTCTTCTCATTTTCATCACGCTCACGAGCCGCTTGAGCTGCTTTCAGTTTCTTCTCATTTTCTTCGCGCTCACGAGCCACTTGAGCTGCTCTCAGTTTCTTCTCGTTTTCTTCACGCTCACAAGCCGCTTGAGCTGCTTTCAGTTTCTTCTCATTTTCTTCCTGTTCACGAGCCTCCCGAGCTGCTTTCAGTTTCTTCTCATTTTCTTCACGCTCACGAGCCGCTTGAGCTGCTTTCAGTTTCTTCTCATTTTCTTCGCGCTCACGAGCCACTTGAGCTGCTCTCAGTTTCTTCTCATTTTCTTCGCGCTCACGAGCCGCTTGAGCTGCTTTCAGTTTCTTCTCATTTTCTTCCCGTTCACGAGCCTCTTGAGCAACTTTTAGTTTCTTCTCATTTTCTTCGCGCTCACGAGCCGCTTGAGCTGCTTTCAGTTTCTTCTCATTTTCTTCCCGTTCACGAGCCTCTTGAGCTGCTTTTAGTTTCTTCTCATTTACTTCACGCTCACGAGCCTCTTGAGCTGCTTTTAGTTTCTTCAAGTTTTCTTCACGCTCACGAGCCTCTTGAGCTGCTTTTAGTTTCTTCTCATTTTCTTCACGCTCACGAGCCTCTTGAGCTGCTTTTAGTTTCTTCTCATTTTCTTCACGCTCACGAGCCTCTTGAGCTGCTTTCAGTTTCTTCTCGTTTTCTTCCCTCTCACGAGCCTCTAGAGCTGCTTTCAGTTTCTTCTCATTTTCTTCCCTCTCACGAGCCTCGAGAGCTGCTTTCAGTTTCTTCTCGTTTTCTTCCCTTTCATGAGCCTCTAGAGCTTTTTTCAGTTTCTCATTTTCTTCCCTTTCACGAGCGTCATGAGCTGCTTTCAGTTTCTTCTCATTTTCTTCACATTCACGAGCCTCTTGAGCTGCTTTTAATTTCTTCTCTGCTTCAAGCTTAGGGGCCTCCTGAGCAGCTTTTAGTTTGTCATTTTCTTCCTGCTCATGAGCCTCTTGGGCTGCTTTTAGTTTCTTCGCATTTTCTTCCAGCTCATGAGCAGCTTGGCCTACTTTTAGTTTCTTCTCAATTTTCTCCCTCTCAGGAGCCTCTTTAGCTACTTTCCATCTCTTATCACTCTCTTCCTGCCCATTGGCCTCTTGAAGTGTTCTCATTTTCTCACTATCTGCAAGTCCACTTGCTTCTTTAGCTGCTTTCTTCTCATTCAATTCGCGCTCATGAACCTTTGCAATTGGGTTTAGTTTCTCATTATTCTCCTGCTCGGGCACCACCTGAGAGGCTTTGAACTTCACATCTTTTACCAGCTCAAAGAACTGGTTCTCTGCTTTCCATTCCCCTGCTCCCTCTTCCTCGAATTTACAGTTTTCTTGGGCAGCTTTGACCTCCTTTCTTTCCTTACACCTTCTGTCTTCATCTAAACCAGGCTTCACAATGTTCTGAAACTTCTCTCTTTTTCTTTCCATTGATAGTTTTGCACTCTTTAGCCTTGCTTGAGCTTTCTCCATAGCTTCTTTCATGGCAGCTGCAGAAGCTGCAGCATCTGAACTTGCATCTACCTCTACATCAAAGAAAAGAGGTGAACTATCCTTGGCAGACTCTTCAAGTATGAAAGTTTCAGAAGCAGCCCTGAAGTGGCGAGTTCCGCCCATGGTCTGAGGTTTCCAAAAATGTGCTTCAGCTGGATAAGACTTCGAGTTTGTGTCCATCATTTTGTGGGAATCTCCCTGCTTATTATTTAATTTTGGCGGTGGTCTTGAGGGAGGTGGAAGTCGAGAGGGTTGTGTCCGAAGGTTAATATCAGAGACAGTTAAAAACACTTTTTCAGGATAGGATCTATCACCACTGGGCTTCAGGTTATCACACGAATTGTGTAACTGACACTGTTCACCTGCAGGATCGACCCCTGAAGCACTGGATTTACTGTCGAGCTGTTCCTTTTCTGCCTTGAGATCATTTCCAGAAGCCTTGATGATATTACTGAGGGCAGGGATGTCTGACGCATTTTCCTTGAAATGATTTTCCTCCATTGTTCCCCCAGAAGAGTCCATATTGAGACTGGGATCATCAGTTCCCTGGGGCAAAGGTTTGTCACATTTTGTGTTTTGAGGGGAGCATGCATCAACTACAAAAGTAAATCCAGAAACCTCGTGGAGTTCAGCTATGTGTGTTGTCCCATTCACTGAATCTTCTATGCTTCTTTGATTAGACTTATTATATGACACATTGAATTGCTTCATGCCATCATATATATGATGAGAGTCTCCCTTCGACAGGAACTTATTCTGTTCTGAACTAGCAAAGGGATCCACGTAATGATCTTCTGAAGGTGCTCTGGAAACAGCTATTGGTCCCTGCTGTTGGGATCCCATTTCGGCCGGTGTCCTGCACATTCAGGAAATAAAAAGAAGATGAAACAAACTGCAATAAAATTCTAACCGATAGGTACTGAAATGACTGAAATTGATGTGTAGCTAAGCTGTTTTGTCTTTTAATACAGCCAAAGATAACACTCGAAAAGAAAATGAAGGAAATATACAGCATTGGATCAGCGCTCGCAAAAAAGACGCATGATATTCAATAACAAATATAGTACTGACCAAGCAACTGAACGAATCTGATCTGAAACAAGAAACTGAAATTCATTATTACAGCAGCCACTGCTAGGCTTCCTCACGGTTCTTAACATGGTGTTTGAGAATCCAGTGCATTTGATGCCAATTTGCAAATATAGAATTTGAAGCAATTAAAGAAAGAAATCTCAGTTCCCTTCAGAATTTTAATCTTTCCTTACAGATTTTTTTTTCCTTTCCTTGTTGAGAATGACCACTTCATTAGAAAACGAGAGAGAGAGAGAGAGAGAGAGAGAGAGAGGATAGATAAAAAGACCAGGAAGGATAGAATTAGAAAACAAATGAATTCGAAATTTTTTGAAAAAATAATCATTCGCAAGTAATGATTTTATACATTTTACGAGGGACTGAGGATGGCAAGGACATGTAATGTTATGCCTGGTGTACAAATGATCCCAAAAGACTCATAAAGACATGTCCTTGAATTTTTCAATGCCACAAAGAATGAGTAATCCTTGTTCTACCTTTCCTTTCTTCTTCTAAATTTTCTACTTTAGTAAATGAAATTTGAGACTCACATGAGCCAAATTTCCATAGAAGGCCAAGTCCAAATAATGATTTTATTTATACTGCTAATTTTATGAGGGACTGAGGATGGCAAGGACTTGTGATGTCACGCCCAACGGACAAATAGTGCAAAATGACTCATAAAGACATGTTCTTGAATTTTTCTATGACACACAGGAAGAAGGGGAAAAAAAAAAAAAAAGAGTAATCCTCATTGTGCTTTTCCTTTATTCTTCTATATTTTCTACTTTAGTGAATCAATTTCTGGACTCAGATGAGTTCCATCAAAGGCCAAGTCCAAGCCTTGAGTTTCCCAAGAACGATTGGTGTTGGCTTTTACTTGGCAAAAGTTCTACGATCGGTTACCCATCAGACATCAACCTTCCTCTTTTACGCAAGCTCTTGGAACCAGCAATGACAATGACAAAGGCTCAAAGATGCCACTCACATGCCAACACAGTCCCATCCAGTACTAACCCTACCCCAACTACTCCATGCTTGCCCCAAATGGCGAGCACGCAAATGGGCAATTTTCCAAGCAAACTGCTACACACAAAGTCGCACCCCAAATACAAGAAAGTTCGCCCTCTGAGTAGTTGGCTCCTTAGAAAAGCATAGAACCTGCCAATACATGATTATGAACATGGCTCACATGACAACACAGTCAAGTCCCACAAAACAACTTAGCACAACCATTTCGTGCCATACCCCATATGGTTATGTATAGGGTCTACATGCTTCTACAGGACCGGTGAATGTATGAATTTAGTGATAGTTGGGCTCTTACTCTGTTTGGACCCTTCTTTTCCTCATTTGCTAGTTACCTTTTGTTACAAATGGATATACAAGTAGGAAGCTAATCATCCTAACCAATAGGTTTCCAGCCTTGATTATTTTATTGATCGTATTACTTCATGACTTGGCAATAAAGCACTACATATGGACTTTTTTAATGGACAGATTGTTAGGATTTTGAGTGAATGAAATTAGGATTTTATTTTTTTCTCTTTGTTTCCTGCAATGGGATTCAAGACCTAGAGAGGTTCTTCCATTAGCCCTTAGGTGCGACCCTACTGAGCATTTGTGGAGCAATTCCACATACCTATCCAAAAACCTGTCCCCCCCAATGTTTGCTGATTAATGAGTTGATCGGAGATATATCGGAGCATTTAGCGGCAGAATAGACCGAAGTCAGTAAGTATTCGAATAGTTATGTTCTAGTTTGATTTCATCACCATTGCCACATTAGCTGACCCGTTGCACTGCTGCCAGCCTGGCATGATGTAGCCACATGGAAAGGTGCATATGGGCGTAAACAAAGCTGTGATAACATGAGATTCTAAGTCACTTTTCAAATCTCATGCGACTACAAACATGTACCCAGACAGAAATGCAGGAAAACACAACTCCCCCAAAAACCAAATTTACTCGAGTTGCTCTAAACTTCCCATCAGATGAACACGACAAAGAAAACAAATTAGAAACATAAACAATTAAAAATGGAATTCAACGAACAACTAAAACACGGAACATAAATAAAAGGGAAAATTAGTAAATATCAACAAAAACTTAAAAAGGAAAAAAATGCTATATACGTAACAGAGATTGCTCTTCAAGTTCAACGCAAACAATAAGCAAAAAGGGGGGAAATCATACCTTGAATTTGTGGAAGAAGTTTCCTCCCCTTTAGGTTGTGCAAACATTTCCTCATAGGAAACGGCGAAATCCCCACCATCGAAACCACCGAAAACTTGCGTGTAATCGAATTTATTCGAGCCGCGGACGTCAAAGGGGACTTCGTCATCTTCCCCTTCGGCAGGGAAATCCAGGTACGGGATTGTCGATGCCAAGCTCTTCGGAGCGGCGAAGCCCCCGAAAATCTCCCCATAGTCTTCAATCCGGGAGGCAAAAGGCGGCATGGCGAACTTCGGTGGCCCACCGAAGACGTCATCATAGCCATTGCCGTTGGAGATGAGCGATTTCTTCGAGAGAGTTGAAGATGAGCGCTTGCTGAAGAAAGGGTGCTGGAAATCCGCCATGAAAGAGAGCTTTTCTCGCTCTCCCTCTCCCTCTCTCTCTCTCTCTACCTCTCAGTCTATCTCTCTCTCTCTCTCTCTCTGGAAATGAGAGGAATGAAAGCTGGCTTTTGTGTTTATGTATTTTCTTTTTTCTTTTTCTTTTTTATATATTTTTTGGGATAAAATAAAAAAGAAAGGAGAAAAATGGATGTTGCTGGACAGTGAGAACGCTGCTGGAGGTTTCTGTACGAATCGGCGATTTTTTTTTTTAGGGAGTGGGGGACGGGGTTTCAAATGATCGGCTGGAGTAGAGAGAGTGAAAAGAAGGGCAGGCGCTTGGCATGCATACGGAATCAATGTGTTCCAAAATGACATTTATGTCCCTGATTTTTCAAATAACCGTTCCCCGGATCAATGGGACCGGAATCGTCCATAACACCTGTTTACACGCAGTTGCGTGAAACACCCAAGCTCTGTGGGGTCCACTAATGTTTTATACGTGAATCATCCACTACGTACATCATGTGAGAACCATATTTCAACCATACAAGCAAAAGATAAGACTGATAAAAGACTCTAATGGACCACATCAGTGGAAAACATAAAAAACTGCAGACGGTATGGCCCACCTGATGGTTGGATCATGATATTTTTCTATTTTCAATCCTGGTGAGTTACATCTGGTGACTCACCATATTGGACCCACATGCAAACCTTTGTTTGGTATCTCATCCCCACTGTTTCCTGTGGTGTGCCCACCTGAGTTTTAGATCTTGGTGAGTTTTTGTTTCAGACCCTAGCATCGAGGACAGAATCTGATGGACGGAGTGGATTTTACGTATACATCATGGTAGGCCCCACAAGCTGGGTGTTTTACGCGCACATGTGGTGACGAGTTGTAGAGAATTCCGGTCCTGAAAACTCGATTGCACTCTGTAACTGAGCCAGCTCCACACGTGATAAGAAGACGCGCATGTGAAGGAACAGATCTGTTCATCAGACGGTCTCTGCTCTTCAGATGCCATGCCTCAAAAACAAGGAGATATAATCATCTGTCTGTTCGTACGTGCATGAAAGAAAACGAACGGTCCACGTTCTACGTATACTTATGACCCACCTGAAGAAATGAGCATCTTAATTTTTGAGATAATATATTAAGCTTATGTATGCACAAAGGAGATTGCTTTGTGAGGGAGTGCAATTTTCACACGTATGGTTTCTTACTGCCACGTGTGAAGCAAGTTCAGTTACAAAGATCCCGCAGATAATGCATCTTTCCTGCCAGCATGCAACTTGCTTAGGACATCTGTACCATTGAAGTGGTAGTCCACCGCATGAAGTGGCATATGTGTGCATCAATCTGGACTGTTCAAATCGTGTGGCTAATGTTGAATGGGCACAGCCAAAAGCAAAATCTAACAGAAGATCTTAATCATCTGATATAGGCCATATGGCCACTGAATTTGGACCGCTGATCATTTTCTTTAAAAACATCATCACTTATGATCTACTCCACCCTAGGGGACACACAAGGGTGGTTGTTAGATGATCTAAGCCATCCATCTGGATATCCGTACGTTGGATGTATAGGCCTTTTTTTCCTTTTTAGAATGAGCATTCGAGATCTTTGTTTTTTTTTTTTTTCCTCATGTGCTTCTATTTTCTCTCTCACGTGCTTTCGATTTTCAGTTTTTCACCTACCTCAGGTTAGGTGGCGCTTACAACACTGCATTTTTTTTTATTTTTTTTTCGATTAGAAAAATATTCGAAGTTCCAAATTCGTGCTAGGATGTGTTCTTCGGGCAATGCATGTCAACATCGAGGGTGCGGATTAGGTGAGTCCCGAGTAATAGCTCAGTGGGTCAGTCCCTGATTGTGGGGCCCACCTTGATGTATGTGTTTTATATCCACTCAATTCATCAGTTTTTTCAGCTCATCTTATAGCATTGTTTCAAAAATGAAGCAGATCCAAATCTCAAGTGGACCACACCACAACAAACAAAGTGTTCATTGACAATTAAAAACTTCTTGTGGACCACAATAATTTTGGATCGAACTGATATTTGTGTTTTCCCTTCATTCAGGCCTGATTGACCTTCCTTTTCAACAGGTTGGATGGCAAAGAAGCATTACAGTCGGCATTAGGAATTTTTTTAATGGTGGGCTTTTAATGATCTGGAAAAACTGGTGGACCGTGTGGATTTACACCACATACATCAAGGTGGCCCCACAGTCACCAAACCCCAGACTCACCCAATCCCATACGGGGAAAGCAGGACCTGTTTGCCACACGTCATGTTGCTATCACACAGACACAGGAATGTCACAATCGGCAGAGATTATTTTACGTTTGGCCCACTAATGGACTTTTTCAAACAGGAATGTTACGTTTTCTGCATGCATTTAATTAAAGAGGAGTTATCAAACATTAGCTGGATTCCAAGGAAAATCAGAATACAGCTATTTTGACAATAGAAAAATGGGAACCATACGCTCTTGTTGTAGTGTTTGTGCTAGTGCATGGTTGATGTGATTTATTTCTATTTTAATATTTTCTTTGATTACAATCAAAATTTTTTTATAACCTTTAAAACATATATTTTATATTGCTTTGTCTATTTGTGCAATAGAATAAAAGGGCCTGCTTATAAATGGGTGTGAGATTGGCAATATTGTGGTCAGTCAATTCTCTTAAGCATAGGAAGGAGTCATTTGGTCTTAAGTAGAGTCTAACACTCAATTGGGCCAGTGGTGAATTGACCTGGCTTTAAAGAGTTAGAGGTGACTCAAGGTGTTGAGCTGGATAGATTCCGGCTCACAGTCACATGAGACACTTTCACGACTTTGAACCCCTAAATGTAAAGCCAGGCCTGTTTTGATTTGAAAGTTTTTTAAATATTTTTTTAATATGATGTATAGAATTACAAGAATGAACACTTTTTGCTGAAATTGACTAATCCGAGGTTGTATGGAATTACATTGGATCAAATGTATATTCCATCCCACATTTGGAAATAATGTAAAGGATTTTTTATTTTTTTTGTTTTTAACACACGCACACACACCCCCACACACTCACAAAATAATGTAAAGGATTGAATTAACACATGTATCATATCGACCAGTCCCAAGAGGAGAAACAATGAGATTTCTTGTGAATTTTTAATCGATTCCATCTATGGGCCCGTGTTGATGCATGTGTTTCATTCACGTCATCCATTCAGTTGCACCCTTTATATGTGACAATCGAGTAGCATATGCATACAAGTAATGATCAACAATTATGAAATTTGGTCTGTTTACAATTTCATAGTCCGCCAATTGTAAGTTTCACTTAATACCATGGCATCTTGGCACATAACCATTGTGTAATAAGTGTTAATTCCATATAATGCAACTCAATACCAGTTAATCCTATGTTCCAAACCAGCCCTTAAATCCTAGGTTCGTGTTCCCGTGTAAGGTGTGTGTGAGACAAAAATAAAAAATAAAAAAAATTAATTGGGTCAAATAAAGGGCAGCGGGGGTCTAGAAATTATAGCCACAATGACATGTCACTCAAAACAAGATTGAGTTTGATAGGACGTAGCTTTCTACAGGGCCGAGTGAGACTTCCTACCAAGTAGAATTTATTTGGATTTTCCAACTAATGGAAGAAACAGATGGAAGGTTGTATGTGGTTGGGTTGGTTCTTGGTGTTGTTTAATAAGATAGATTTACATGTAGGCATATAATTAATTTCTTAGCATCTTACTAATAATTAGGAGATGATTTCTTATATTCTTTTCATAACAACCATGTCACACTTCATAGTGCAGCACCAAAATAAGCACTTGTAACTTAAATCATGGTTTAATGTCCCCTGGTAACAAGTCATATTGTAAATTGTTACTGTTATAAGCTTGGTCAAATTATTTTTAAATAAATATTCATTTAGTATGTAACAATGGTTATGAACGAAAATACCATATGTCAACATGTACCTACATGACAATGGATTGGGTCGGCCCATGGGTTAGCTAGCCTGACCCACTTCAGAGGTGAGTTTGGGCTAATTAGGCAATGGGTAGTTGATTGGTCTTGGGTTTAAAAATGTGTCTGTTTAAGTAAATAGGTTCAGCTTAAGTTCAGCCCTATCCATATAGCATACCAATGAGTTAGCCAAATGATCTGACTTAACCCAACCCATAACTAAAAACAAATTAATAGATGATAACTGATAAGTATAGATACATAGGGATGATGGACGCATGTTTATGTGTATCCATTAATTAGGCAGAGCATGCATGCCTTTAGCCATATTCATTCTTAAACCAAGTGCAATGGTGTTGGGTCGGTCAAGTTAGTTGAGTTCGATCTAATAATTAAAAAATGTGTCGGATCAAGCTTAAGTTTGATGAATTTTAATTGGGCTCAGCTTGAGCTGGAATTCTTAACCTACTTAGTGAAAGTATTTGCACATGGCTGAAGCAAAGTAAATTGAATCAAATCAAATGTATTTCTAAGTATGTATGCATTGACACAAACTTAAATAAACCTTACCTTTTATAGAGAATGAAAGGCGATCTACGCTCGCTATTTCTCTGTCCTATTCTTGAACAGGCTATCCTTACGTTTTTACTTCATGTGCTAAGAAAACTTTCCTAAGGCATAAATTTTGCATGGTTTCATAAGTTCTCATATATTTATACATTTATAAACATTTTGCCGCCAAGCTTTTCTTATCATAGTGGGATTTTTTTGAGACAATCAATGTAAG
The DNA here is from genome assembly GCA_030180095.1 of Magnolia changhungtana. NCBI lineage: Eukaryota > Viridiplantae > Streptophyta > Magnoliopsida > Magnoliales > Magnoliaceae > Magnolia > Magnolia changhungtana. The sequence continues at coordinate 754,361 of JASAUF010000084.1, read as the reverse complement.
CTATTTAAACTACAAGCGCACACTCACAATATACTGGCTTAATCACACGAGAACTTTAACTAGTCAAATTCTACATATACTTTGCATGGATATATATGATCACTATATCGTATGCTATCATATCCATACCCTTTTATGTATCACCTTGAAGTCCATTATCTTAATTCTATCACATCATATGGCCATGATTGATCATCAAAAAAACATCTAAATCATTAATTTTACAAAACAATACATATGATAATTTTAAAATTACTTATTTAATTAAAATAATTTGCAAAACTAATTTACACAACTATATTGATAAATCATTTCAATTTCTATTATAAAACTAGACACATAAGGGTTTTAAATCATTTGTAAAGAATTGTAATTCTTATAAAAACATGATCAATCACCCAACTCACTACAATCCACTTAAAAAGCTCATATATTAATGAATCAAAGTAATCGACCAAATTCTCACTAGGATTTGAAGTTTTCTTAAGGCTAAGGATATGTTTAACAAGCATATAAAATGCAAATTAATACCAAATAAATAAATACAGATTTACTTCCTAAATCCAGTCAATGTGTACATATGTATACACTTACATATGTGTGGAGACAATGTTATGTAATAGAGATTCACCATACGAAAAAGTGACACCATTAATAGCAGACCATAAATTAAGCTATCCCAACTATCTTTTGACTATCACAATATTTTAGGTGCATAAAGAAGAAAACGAGTCAAGGCTCACAATGTATTTCACATCATACTTCATTCCCTATTGTTATAAAGAACTCAATGAATTTTTCCAATTAATTAGTCCCAGCCACATCATTTCCATGCATGCACATTAATTACGAAAATGAAGAAAAAAAATATAATTAATTGGAGTAAAATGGTATATATTCCACCATGTGAAAATTGGTTAGCTAGGCTTATGTTGACCCAACTCTACCCGAACCGGACCCATTGCCTCTCTCTCTCTCTCTCTCTCTCTCTCTCTCTCTCTCTCATCATCTCTTCCATGTGGGCTTTGGCATCACCTTATTAAATTACCTAAATGCCTTTCATTTTAGTTTAAAACCCTCCCATATTCTCTAATAAATTTGCATAACTCTCCATAACTTGTGTCAGATTTAGTAGAGATTATTTTTAATTGCTTAGCTAGATTTTTTTATTCCATAACTAGCAAAAGAACAGCTACCATGGGCTAAACAATAATTTCCTTTTTAAGGACATCTATTGGCCTAATGTTTCCCATAATGGCAATGATCTCCGTGCCATTACTTCACCACCTTGTGAACTTTGATACTCTGAAGAGTAAGATTGATGATACTCAGGCACTTGGAATGTAATTAGAAATTGCATGCATACATGGCATACAAGTAATTCAAATTAAACTGTTCAACTTCCGGGCCCCAGTTTAGATGTATCATGAAAAGCAACTTATGCTTATTCAATGGTCTGATTAGCTGATTGGTGGACATTTAATGGGCGGTTAAGAATGAAAAATATCCAAGGATCCTATCTCAACAAACAGGTGTCCACGAATCAGAGGTTAGGATTGTTCAACTAATCTGGTAAGGTATCGTGATTCATGGACAAAGGGTTCCACGATTTAGTAGTTTTTATTTGCGTGCATGTATGCTACATGTTCAAGCATGCGTATCAAGTGTCACTGATGGCTAACTAGTCTGGTCCCACTTGGAGCGTGCCTTAGACAGCAATGCGTGAACCTAACCTCCTAAAGTTGACTCATCCGATTCGGGTTGGACTCATTTGGACCCATTTAGATTAGTAGAAGCCACACCACCCCCCAATAGGGCGGGTCCCAACTCAACTGGAGACCGGAAAGGTAGTCCAAGTGGCTGAGCTTTTACTTTAATAATGGACTTCTTTAGCCCATGTGGCTTTAGCTAGGTAACCCAAGTGATAATGGCGATGTATTAATTAAGGGTATTTAGGTAAATTTATAATCTTAGTTTTATTTCTTTTTTCTTTTTTTCAAAAGCCAAGCCGAAGAGAGTATGACCAACGACATAGAAAAAGAAAGGAGAATCGCGAGAGCGGAAGAGATTCCACAATAATTCCACTGTCTAACTTTCAAACTCACCAAACGCGGCGCCTTCACATCAAATGCCCCGAAACAGTCTTCCACCTTTAAATGTTTGTATTCCAAATGCTCCGGTGATTTGCACGACCTCACTTCTCTTGTAGGACTCTCACACGTAGGCAATATCTAGGCCATTCATCAAGTGGGCCACACTTGCAACGTCGCTGTATCATATGACTGTTCCCATGTTTGACTATGACGTTACACATCATGTTCCTACAAGCCCAGCTGCGCCAATTTTGGAAGATACATCATACATGCGGACATTCTCTACATAAGAAAAACATAGATACTCTGGCAGATTGTGATGGATGATATACAGTCACTTAAAATTTACATGCACAGAATAAAAATAAATCAAACGAATTATCCAAGTTATTTGATTATCAGACCATCTGATTGGTTGATATTTATTCAAGGGTTAAATTTGAAAAAAATACAAGGGTCCTTCTTGACAAAAAAGTTTCCACGACTAAGAGGTTAGATACTGTGGGATCCACAATTTAGTTGGTTTTGTTTGAGTTAATGTATGCCACGTGTAGAAATTCTCAGTGCCTGCTTATCAATCGTCATATGCTTCCAGAGTATCATATAACTCCAGCTTTGGGCGTTTTTATCAAGGGCCCACAAACAACCTCCGTATCCTCCTTTGGTTTAAAAAAATAATTTTTTAAAATAAAGGTACGGAGCACTTGGAATTTGCCAATGGCCCACTACTTTCTTTCTTTTTATGAAATCAAGGGCCCACTTACGGTGGCAGTATCTTGTTTTAGGTCTCTGTGTAGTTCACAGTCTCTGTGACCCCATCATACAGCAGGCAAATTCCAAGAGAAAAGCTTTAATACTGTGGTTGAGTGGCATGGATGATACGCAAGCATTTAAGAATTACATAGAAATCGTACACATGGGATACAATTAATTCAAATTAAACCGTCCAAATCATGGGACCCAGTTTTAGGTGTAGGTGTACCATGATCCAAAAACTATACTTAAATTATTATCTTAGTATTGGAATGGTGGAGATTTATTTGACGGTTAAAAGTGAAAAAATATCCGGTGGTCCTATTCTCAAAAACAATTGCCCAGGAATCAAAGGTTAAGATTGTTCAAACAATCTGATCTTGGGAATGTGGCTTAGTGACTGTAGATTCCACAATGCAGGCGGTTTTACCTGAGCTGAATTCTGCTTCTCAGTGCCTGCGTATCAAGTATGATACAGAGGCCGAGTATCATCCAACTCCTCGCAGCATAACCAAACCCCCTTTGTTGTCTCAAAGAGCTGAATATCACTTTGCTGAGTCATAAAGAAAATCTTCTTTTTATTGGCCCATCTATTAAAAGAGTGTTCGCTGGCCCTACATGTTGTCCACATCACATCAAATCATATTCAAACTCCCAAATGGAAGAAAGATTGGACGGTGACACCAGCACTCTGGCCCACCTTGGTAGATGTGTTTTATCCACACGGTCCATCGGTTTTGCCAGATAATTTTAGGACATGAGCCCAAAATGTAATTTGATCAAAAGTTTAAGTGGACCACACTACAGAAAACAGCGATGATTGAAATCCCACCATTAAAAACTTCTCAGGGACCACGTAAGCTTTGGATCAAGCTGATATTTGTGTTTTCCCTTCATCCAGGTCTGTATGACCTTATCAAACGGTTGGATGGCAAATAAACATTACTGTTGTCCCTACAAGGTTTCAATGGTGGGTTTCATTATCACCACTGTTTCCTATGGTGTGGTCCATTCAAGTGTCCGATCTTTTTCATTTTTGGGCATATGTCATAAAATGAGTTAGCAAAAGTGATGGACAGAGTGGATATAAAACATATCTCTCACGGTGGGCCCCACGGCGCTGGGTGGTGTTGGGGTCCCACCCAATCCGTTTCCCTCTCAAATGTACGCACATGAAATTTTCTTTTTCTGGTTTTGAATAAAATAACAAAATTGCCACTCGGAACGAAAATCAAAGTGAGTCATGACTCGGCAGTTTGAGTCTGTGACTCGGCAGATTTAAGATTAAATTAGTGAAAGTCCTATAAAAGAAATAAGAAACACGGTGTCCCCCTTCTTTTCTAATTGTCCATCTGCAGACCACAAACAAGATGGTTTGGATCATCTTATAAGTGCTGTTCTTATAATACGAATCATCCATGGTGGGGCCCACCAAATGAATGGTCCTGATCTCCGAAATCAAGCCTTCATGTATGGTGCGCTAATGTAGATCATGAACCGGGCCGGACGTCAGCTGACTCATTTAACCGCGTGCTTCCCACGTCCCCAAATATCGTCTTTGCATAGGGGAGCTGTTTGATGCTCCGGCAGCAAATAATCTTGATACTCAGGCACTCAGAAATCATACACGTGGCATAAATTAATTAAACTTAAACCGACTAAAATGTGGAACTCACTGATTCTAAGTCAAAAGCCCAAGATCATGTTGGTTCAACAATCCTAACCACTGATTTCTTGACATTTGTTTGTTGAAATACAACCATTTGATATTCTCATTATTAACCGTCCAATCATGATCCACCAATCAAATGGTGAAATAATCAAATTAGCAAGGTTTTTGGTACAGGACCCATAATTTAGTCAGTTTACTTTAAATTACTTGTATACCAAGTATGGAATTCCTAAGTACCTGTGTATCATCCCTCAACTCTGCCAGAGTATCAAAATTTTTATAAATAGAAATACGGAGAATTTAGCTGGAATTGGGTGGATTCCTAGGGAAAGTTCAATGTCGTTTTCTACGATAGTCCGTGTTGACTCAGCTGACTCCGAGTCAATGCGACAACCTTTTCCAACCACACCAACTCCTAAAAATAGAAGTGAATTCCGTGTCTTCGTGTCATGTTGAACACGTGACATACATGAACGAGATCAAAACCGTCAATTTTTCATCTCAAACGGTGAATGGGCCATTCCCCAAAAATCACAATGTTTGCACGAACCCAACCCTTCAAATGGAGGTAAACAAACAAACGGAGAAAGACAAGGTAAGCAACGGCCAAGCGAGGAGAGTCTCATTTATCAGACGGCTATGATATTTCCCATCATAAAGAAATTTAATTAAAGTCCAATCAATGGCTGATCCTACAGGATGTTCGGTTCAGATCATAATCGTACACGTGTACCACGTGTGTTACACGGTTTGGAGGCACTAAAACGCCGTGCCTCTCGATGCAGGGAATCAGCTACCAAAACTTATATCGTGATATCTGAGGTGGGCCCGAGTTAGTGGGAGGCACTTATTAGTGCTTGTTCCTTAGTTTATTGAGGGAATGAGTTGTATTCATGTACTGATCAGTGGGGCCCACCTTACTTGTAATCTTAGACGACAGACAGTTGTGGATGTTCTCTTGCAGGGGTTAGGCTCTTATGTTTGTTTCGCACCATTATAGAAAAGTAAACGCATGCGTTCCTCGCATGAGGTAGCTACCAGTGTTATTGTGGGGAAAAGAATTAACGTGGATAAAATCTGCACCGTCCATCAGGCACACCATCCCTTGTTTGGTCCTGAAGACAGAAATTCAAGCTAATTCAATAAACAGGTGGCCATCCCGTAAAATTATATACGTAAAATATCTAAATTCATGTGGTATGGACAACCTGAGTTTTAGAATACTTTGATTCTTGGGTATTTCTCTCGTCCTGATGAGTTACATCAGATGAATGGATTGGATGGCCTATAAACACAACGTTGGGGCCTACAAAAATCTAATTATAGGTGTCCCATCAAAATGTTTTCCTATTTCGTGGTCCACCTGAATGTTTTTTTACCGTCATTTTTGGATCCCACGGTGCAAATAAGGCATATTACCTGATGGACGGAGTTGATCTTGTAAAAGATACACACACGTGACTCTCGGTTACAGAAAGTAATCGTAGCGTGTCACTATCGAGAGGCAACGGTTATTTTTTTAAAATTGGCGTAGATTCTTCAACCGTACACATGGCATAGTTGTATACTAAACCAGACTGTCCAAATGGCTGACCCAACCGTGTATGGAGCGTAACTGAAAAAAGGAATACAGTGAATAGGATAGTATCAACCCCTGATTTTCCGTTCCGAATTTGGACCGTTCACTACTTTACTTTTTAACCAGCCATCTACCATTAATTGGATGGTTAGGATTGCTTAATCAGTGTGATTTTAAACATCCTCCATCCACAATTTAGGTACTCTTGATTGTTTTGCATTTGTGCCACATGTGAGGAGACGTGTCACCACCATTTTTTAGATTGTGCAAAACTATCATACATTCGAAGGCCTTACTACAGTTAGATCCGTTCTTTATATAAAGTTGGGTAGATGTGTACTTAGAGATATTTCAAATCAGCTTTTTTTCTACAATAAATGTACGTCTGTGGCCCACCTGAAGACCTAATTGATCTGATTCTTGTATTAGACTATATTCATTTTGTGGCCACGATACTGGACGGTTGGAAATCGTACAATCATGATGCACCGGCAATTACTTGCTCCTTGGACCGTAGTTGGACAGTCAGCTATTTGCACGTGAGACCTGCACTGTACATGCACACATACATACATACGCAAGTACACGCACGTATTATACCATACCGAGATGTCACATCGGAACGGTTGGACGGTCAGTTAACGTCTGCCAAGCAGATAACTTTCAACGTGTCATGTGCGTGCGACATCCAACCCGTCCACTAGGTTTGCTCCGCCATCAGGATCAAGTTGTACAAACGTCAGCCACATATACTCGACATCCGTACGACAATTGTATTTTATTATTTATCAGCAGCTATCGATTATATTCTATGGGAGGCCCACTGATAAGTGGAGGGGCTGATTTTTGTACTGGGAGAGCATTATGGTGAGGCAAACCTATTGAACGGATTGGATGCCGTATGCACGTGATAGGTTAGAAGTCATCTGCTTGATGGACGGTAACTTACAGTCCAATCGGTTGGATGTGAGCATTTCTATCGATCATCGGGAAAAGATCTGATGGTGTCTGTGGAGTAAATCAGGATACTTTGACAGACCTTCGTAAGAAACGACCATTCATCTCACGTGCTGCCGTTAAAAAATAGCGCTGTTCGGACCATTCCACCGCCTGATCAATATTTTACAAAATAGAAGGTGAAGACCATATATATAATTAAAGGTCCAATCAAGTAGTTTTCAATGGCCCGTCATGGATAATTTTATGATCTTAACTGTTTATATTCATTTTTGGCACACTTACTAAGGCCAATGAAATGTCATCATGTATCAACATCACGTGCTAAATAATGAATAAAATCTTATTCATATACGGAGAGCATTGCTTACACTCAATGTAGCGCACCCAAATCAAATGGTATAGGAGACGCTACCTATCAACTATACCATATGTGGTGTAAATGATTTTAAGAAGAGTTAAGAAACGTGTACATAAGAGAGCATTAAATATAAGTACTATATGTAAAAATAAATAAATATTTTGTTAAAATAATTCTATCAGCATTAGATAATGAAAATTTATCAAAGCATTAAATGTTAGAATCAAACCTTATTTTATCCTATTCACCCACCATAATACATTTTTTTTTTTTTTTTTTTAATAACTCCATTGCTGCCCATTATGAACATTTATTTTTTTTATTTTATTTTAGTCTATCGTTGCTCATAACATAGGCCATGGTTAGTTTTAATTTTTAATTTATCTCTTCACCCTTCATCCACGTCATCCCGCTGGATTGTGAAGAAGATCACTCAGTTTTGAATGAAATGTTGTGGAGCTTTCCTCCTATATACCAGGTAATCCTGTCGGCCATCTCACCAAAAAAGTTTGGTCCTCACAAATAACAAATGGATAATCGATTTACGACTATCTTACCATGTGCTTGCTTCCCTCCAAAATCACAAACATGTTGACACATCACCAACTATCTCACTACATAGCCTAGTTTTGATTGAGTAACAAATAAATTATCAAAGTTTCGTCCTTCATCGGTCATCTCACCACGAGGTCGAATTTTCAATCGAACAATAAATAAACGACCATCCCACACATCATGACTGTCTCGCTACGAAGCTCAATCCGCAATTGGGCAACAAATAAATCAGCATCTTTCAAGCCGATCATGAGTGCCACTATTGTAAATATTAAAATAATACTTTAGGCTTATATATTCTTTCTCTATTATTATTGTTAAACTATGGTAGCAAATTACGCGGAAAGAACAAGTCAGTACGTCCATAAATATAAGATAAAAATAATCCATTCGAAAGAGCTAACTTTTACCCTTTCATAAATCGTTTGATTGTTAGTCACAATCGGTGATTAAAAGGATTGCTGGATCACTGCATCCAGTCTCTAGTCACTCTGACTCAACGCATGGGACACCATCGCTTCAATCAAACATTGAGTTAGTTAGAATTTGATATGCCGGCTCATCATACACACAAAATTCAAATACATGCCATCGACCACGTGTGTGGCGTCCTGTTTGATTGAATTGGTATAACCAGTGAAATCTACACCAGATGTAATGGATAGTCCGGATCCTACGATCGGCCAGTCTAAATGTCCCCACGGGCCTCGACCTGACACCATGCATGCATGCATACATACAAACAGAATATATATAGAATAATATATAGAATATATATGAGATGTCCTCCCATGGTACCAATACTACCACAACTTGGGTACGGGCTTTCAGCCCATGCGAACGGTTTATCAGATCCACCTCGTCTATCGTGTTTGCCCCATGTTCACCATGGGGCCCAAAAATCCGGCTGATATAAAATTCAACTGGGGCACACCATAAGGAAGAATGTGAAATCATGTCTAAAAGCTCTAAATTCGCATGGTGTGGCCCACGTGAATTTTGAAATTACTTGATTTTCATGATGTCCCTCCATCATGTGATGCAGGAATTGGATGACAGATACAAACTGAAGTGGTCCCCACAAAAAATTTAAAAAATAAAATAAATCTGAAAGATTTATTTTCCTTCAACTATTTTTGCACATCTATGGACGATTTGGAAGGAAAGGAGGAACAGAACTTGTAATAATAGAGAGGATCCAACAGCCATGGTAACAGATAAATACAAAACCAAGTTTCTTGTTTGCCCTTTTCAGCTATATCTGGAGGAAGTTGAAAAGGGTAACGTTTTAAAAGCAACTGTAAGTGGTCCCTTCGCAGGGTAACGTTTTAAAAGCAACTACAAGGACTGCTTGGAGTCAGGGATTTATGAAATCCACCACACTCCCATAAACCAAGGATTTTGGGGCACATCAAAAGTCCCTGTAAAAACTGAAAACTTTAAAAATATGTACAAAGTTCTATTGTAATAAATTCTCTGACATTGCAGTTAATGCTTTAAATTCCTGGATTTGTAACTTGATTACCAAACAGTGGACTCTTGGATTTACCCAAATTCAAATCCATGAATTTAACAAGTTAATGAAATTTCCAAAACTATATTGTCATTTTCCTCGTTTCCCAGATAGCAAACAGGGACTCAACACTTTCCCATGAAAGAAAAAATAATGCAAACGAATGAGTGCAAAATAGCCCTTTAGCGACCGAGTCACCTGAAGCTTGTCTGCCTTGGTGGGGAAATGATGAGAAAGAAAGTGAGGGCACTAAAGAAAGGCACTATGGTTCCAAAAAGAGGACCAAGAAGCCAGAGGATTGAATAGCATTTGTAGAATCTCCTTCCAATGATAACACGCCCACAGAATGATTGTTCAGATAGGCACTCGCTATCACCTGTTGATAGCAGAAGAATTGAGATCCAATGGGCGATCAGATTGCGTAATTCTTTGAATTCTTTGTTCCAATGTCACATTACTTGCATCCTAAGTAGAGTCTACTTCACTCACCACATGAGAAAAGCCCCCACACCCATCGTTTATGAATCCAGATCCTCTGCTTGTTGTGACTGACATTGTCAGAGGATCCGGACTCAGTCTTAATCATGAGATATTGAAAAATCTAGCGCTCAATACAGTCCAAAAGATGAGTGCCTTTAGGATATCGACTTTGTTTAGAACACAAGAAAGAGGCCTAAAATGCTCGCCTCAAGGACCATACCCCAACGAGCCTGAAAGAGGATGACCGAAGCATAAAACCCACAAACCTTGCCTCATGAACAGGAGTTACCAGCCGCTTTCGCCCTCAAATTGCAGTCGCATTCCTTTCAACTCCAAACTTCATTGCCACGTACATTGTAGTTTGGAGTATAGTTTCAATTCTCAACAGCTCAACTGGATACTTGGCCCAAGTCAACTTGACTCAGTGAGATCAACTCTAAACTCATTTGATCAGACAACTCAACATGACTGGACTCACTGGCCCACCCAACTGCTTTTTCAATAAAATATTAAAAATGCACTGGGAAATTGTGACTCATTTTCCTACCAGCCTGCCAGGCACCTCATCCATGTTCACCTTTAGGTTTTTAACTCATTTGATAGAGGTCCAACAAGTTTGATATTAACTATATCACGCAAAGTAATTTACATTCAATTATTAATTATATAGAGTCAAGTCTTCAAGTCAACCTGGCCCAGCTGAACATTTATTTGAGTTTCTGTTTTTTTTTTTTTTGTTTTTTTAAACAATGGTTTGGAGCCCAGGCCTATGAATGCTAATAAAAGAAACTCCAATTTGATTATCTCTGCTTTGTTACACTAGTACTTGGCAGTTCGATAATTTTAAAAAATTAAAAAATAAAAAAATTTGCATCCAAACACAGGTTGTTCGCAGGTTAAATAAACTCTATTTGCAAGCCCAAACAAAGGAAGGTGCTCCGGTGGTACCGAGCAGATGTAGGGCCCATGTGAAGTTCTCTCAGAATTCAACCTCTGTAAGATGCGTCCGATCAGAAAACCCTCGCGACAAAATTTTTTAAAAAAAATCAGCCCAATCTAAACAAAGGTGGGCTCCAGCAATGACTTTCACAGTAGTCCAACTGAGTTGCAAATCGCCTGAATTTTCGTTTGACCCTTCATCCATAACCTTGATTTATGGGATCTGGGGGCTTTCTGAGATGACACATATCATGGATGGTTTGGATTCCGTTTTGCAGGGCCCCATGCCCAGTATCACCATAAGCTTATGGTGGTACAGGTACCCCCCAAACAAATTTGAGAGTTTTGCATCAACGTCAGAGAAAGCTCCTGGCAGGAAGCTCATTGTAACTCAATAATCACTGCATTCCTAGAGTTTTCCTATGTAAGATGTCCACATGCAAGCAGTAGTTTCAATTTCCCGAAGCCTACAACAGCAGCAATCAAATGATATCCCACTCCTGGAATCGAATCCATGAGAATGGTATTTCCTCCAAAACATAAAATGTCGAATTCAGTTTCCCCGGCAGATGGCTAGGAAAACCCAGATTATAAGTAAGAAAAATGCCTAAAACATGACAGAAAAACCACTGAGAAATACTTTGTTAACAGAAATATCAGTTTCCCTTACCTTGTTTCCCTCTGCCATGAATCAAACATATTGTTCGAGAATCTTGCACAGAAACCCTTTAGCATCATATTTCCATCGGAGCTGCTTCCGGGCTCCTGTCCTCCTGCATTGCAGCACTCGGTTCACCCGCTTCCTCCCTTATCTCTAATGAGTCAATCAACTGCTGAATGGTTTGCTGATCGATGATTTGAAAGGGCTCGCCGATTCCAAGAATGGCAACCGTGCAGATAGAGCTGGTCAGTTTTTCCCCCTGTAGTGTTTCCTTGATTGCAAATAGTGCATCTCTAATAAGGTCCTCACGGGAACAGTTCGCAAAAGTCTCGAATTTGCGCTCCAAGTAAGTTTTTGCAGCTTGGGAGCGTGAGCCGATGGCAAATGCCTGGTACTCAAAATAGTTCCCACTCGGGCAGTTATAGTAGAGGTGAGCTCCAGATTCATCCAGACCCGCAACCAACAGACCCACACCATAGGGCCTCTTCCAAGATCGTTGCGTGCAAACCTGCCATCAATTAGTAATACTGTATGAGAAACCCCTCTCATGAAATGATTCATACATATAGAAAAGGGCCCCAACTTGGGTTCAGATTAACCAAACCCAATTGACCCAACCCGAGTTCAGGTTGGTTTGTGTTGGGTTGTCAAGGTCCTCAGGTTAGGGAAGGCCAGCCCAATTTGAAAAATATAGCGAAATCATCGATATGTATTGCCCGTATCAAAATGTATTGACAATATTGCACTTGCGTCGCTTACCTTCTGAAAAAATTGAAAATTCACCACAAATCCACCCAAAAAAAAAAAAAAAACGATTTTCTCTGAATTTTTTTGCAAGGGTTAGGTTGTTAAGAGGATTTCAACCAATCCTTCTCATTTGTTTAGAGAGGAAAGGGATTTGAGTGCATAAATTGAGATTGGAGAGCATGTGGTACCAGAAACCTAAACAGTAAAAAATTTCTTAAAAACTTTTCTTTTTTTTTTTTGTTTAAAGGATAAAATTTGCTAGTTTAAACTGTTTTCTCTTGTTTAAATTGCTTGGTATTTGTGGAATGAAGTTATTAATCCATGATTTTCATGTTTTACATGCTCAATCATAAATTTCGATCTCCGATTTTCAAATTTGATAAAAATTAGGGAATTTAGGGAAATCCAAAATTTTCCCGATTCACCCATTCAACTTGAGTATGAAAAAAAAAAATCACGTGAGAGTACAGGGAGGCATCTCTACAAGAGTACAAGTTTGACACTTCTCAACAACTCAACAGTCTACAGACTACAGACAGCATCTCTACAAGAGTACAAGTACTGTGAGTTTATGACTGGTCATGTACTACAGGTTACAGAGTACATAAAAGAAGAAACCTAGAGAAGGTGTTAAAATTGTTGAATTACATAGACTTAAGCATTACTTCATAGATCTAGGTGCTTGACATAATATGCTTATATACAGTACAACCTTTCCAAAAGTATATACATAAGATTTTAAGGGGACTTTTACTGTAAAATTCCTCTAAATTTCAGATTTTACCATATAGGTCCTCTATGACCAAAATTTAGGGGAGGTGCTTTTTGAGGAATGAAATTACGTAAATGCTCTTTGTTCTTTTTCCATTAAAAAGTGGAGAATCGAGAATTGTGGGGCGACGCCCAACCCGTCCAACAGATGAAGCTCACCATGTTTATCAGACAAACCAAAAATATGGCTGATCCAATCATAAGGTGCCCAAACTGTAAAAGATAATATACATCACCCAAAAGTATAAAAAAATCCAAGTGTGGCCCATCTGTGATTCAATCAGCCAGATTTTTGGTTTGTGCAATCACCATGGTGGGATGCATATGTCAGACGGGTTGGATATTATACACATACCATGTGGGCCCCACAAATATCAACTTCACTACCTTTTAAAGAAAAAATAGACGAGGGCATTTTGTTAATTTCTTCCATTGAAAAGCATCTCCATATAATTTCTAATCGTCCAGGCATAATTTGGTAAAATACAAATTCTGAAGTTATTTTGTGGTGAAAATCCCTGTTCTAAGTGAAACTATTAAAAAAACAAAAACGTAAAAACCCCTAAGATTGGAAGAAACACGAACCCAGATTTTGTGTGTGTGTGCACATGAACATATCCACTTCATCAAGCCATTTCAAATTTATCGGAGACATCATCCTTGATCTCTTCATACTTTTGAAAGATAGAGCTAAGATAACAAAATAGATTATGGTGCAATGTGAGCAGCACCACACCAATGGAAAAAAACATATACCAAGGGATATCATTATAAATACTAGGAGTTAATTCATCCTTCTTCTTTTTTCCTTCTTTTCTTCTTTCTTTTTTTTTTTTTAATTTATTTTTTGCAAAAAGGTAAGGGCTTAATGTGAACCCCTAGGGAAGGCCTATCGCTACTTAGAACTCATCTAAATACAAGCCATTCTCACTCATATAAAATCCACCTCATACATGTCTTTGATGATATTAACGTTCAAAGTATCGGTATCACTACAAGCTTCGCTGAGCTGGGATACGGAAATAATATCGATATCACAAATAATCGGAAATGTGGGGAAACATTAGGAAAACATGAAAAAACGGTGGAATTTTTTAGCGAAAGTTCAAGAGATGCTAAAATACACATATTTACATATTTATGAATAAAAAATTGCAAAAAGAATGCATACATAATAAGTTTCCATTTAATGAAGACCTAAAAGCATGTGTTGTCGTAAGAAACCAGTCTAACAATCCCATCTATCCATCCAACCATCCAACCTTCTATCCAAACATCCATCGATATTTCAAAATATCAACAACACATGATATTTCACCGAGAAATCGTCGACAACTGAAAAGTATACAAAAGACTATGGTCTTGATATTGCCCGTGTTATGATAACAATAATATCATGATATGATCAATATTATCGTCGACAATTTGAACACTGCATACAATCATGCGCCCATTAAAATTTTTAAAATGATTTTTTTTTTTGTAATAAATAGATTTTTGGCAATATCAATACATTGCCTATATTATCGAAATATCGCCATTACACTGGGAGTACAAGCGACACTTGGAATTTACATAGTCGAAAATATTGATGATATCAATACATTGGCAATGCAAGCGAAACCTAGAATTTACACAGTATCAATACATTGGCGATACTTGGCGATACATCACCAATACCTGGAATTTTTTAGAATACCAGTGTTATCAGTATCGCCAAGATGGAGAAACCATTAATATCAAGGATATTTTGATGCTATCAGGGATACTGGATGATACTACTACCCATTTCCAGTCATCATTCGGTGAATAACCTCATGAGGTACTCTTCAACATATCCTTCCTCTTCTGTCTATACTTTTCCATCAATTGTCTAAGTAGGAGACTAGGAGTTGAAGCTAAGTTGATTCTCTAATACCCTTGTTTCTTACCTTACTCTTTGCTCCACAGTACTTTTCCCAAAGCTTCATAGTGTGACTTGCAAGTTTGATCCCATGATAATTGGTGTAACTTGTTCATCTCCTTTGTTCCTACAAATAAGTATCACGGTGCTTCTCCCCCATTCACCTGACATTTTCTTTCTTTACAAAATTTTGTTGAAAAAGCTCGCTAGAGAAACTAATCTAGTTTCACCAAGTGTCTTCCACACTGATACAGGTATATCACCACTTCTCATGGCCTTTAACTTCTTCATTCTTACCAAGGGCACTTGTATTTCCTTCACGTAAATTTTATGATAATGCACGTGCACTGTCAACCCCCAAGGTCCAAGGCTCCTAGTTCCCTCCCTATGCTGGTTTTTCTTTTCATCAGCACTTCCCATGCCAAAATCCTCATTCAAAAGTTTCTACAAGTTCTCTCTACATTTTCCTAATCTACCATCTTTCACCAAGACCCTCTAGTCCGTACCCATGATGCACCTCATATGGTATATGTCTCTACTTTTCCTCTCTTAATTTTGTAGATACGTTTCTATCCTACTGCTTTCCCTACCATTACATTTTTTTTTAAACAGTGATGAATTTATTTTAAAGAGGCCAAAAGCCTAAAGAATACAAGAAAAAAGAAAAGACAAAAAACAAAAGCTACAAAGCTGCCCAATCATCAAGAACTGATCCGCCACTATCATATTGGATTCGATCACCCATTCTGAAAATAGTTCTATTCCCGACTTGCAGACTTCAGAAGAATGACCTATACAGTTCATGAAGCACTGGTTATTCCTTCCACCATATTACCCAGATCCTAGCCAAAAGACAAAACGCCATATCTTCTTTCTTATCTTTCCTTTGCCCCCTTCATGCCAAGACAAAAAGAAAACAACAATAGAAGCCAACATAACCCATTGAGCTCCAAATTTACCAAGAAAAGTATCCCACACCTTCTTGCAAAGTCGCAATGAAGGAAGAGATGAGCCATTGATTCCTCGTCTTGTTAACATAATAGACACACGTTCGGAAGGGGGATTCTTCTCTTGTGCAAATTGTCGACCGTAAACACTGTATTTCTTCCCACTAACCAAGCCAAAGCCGCTACCTTCGGGAGAGCATCATATTGCCATAGATAAGCTGTGTGACTCACCTCAGAATCATTTAAACTGCGACTAATCCTTCGGTACAAAGATCTGATTGAAAACCTTCCAAACTTTTCTTCTAACCATCTCATCGAGTCCCTTTGAGAAATCACCCAAAACTTCCAATAATCTCAAATACTCCAACTCTTCTTCATTCAAATTCCTCCTACAAAGAGGGGACCCAATAACTTCCTCACCAAAGAGAGAATAACACCTCGTCATAGGCAAGTTTTCCTCCAATGATAATCTTGTTAGAAAGGGAAAACTCTCCCTCAACTTTTTTCCCCAAGCCATACATCTTCCCAAAACCTTATCTCCTCACCATTTCCCAAAGTAAACCTCACTCCTTCCCAAACCTTGTCCTTTAAAGAGGCCACCGCTTTCCGAAGGGACGATGCTCTATACAATGATGATGTTTGTATCCACCAAGATCCCTCTTAAATCCCATATTTCCTACTCACTACCTCCCTTCATAAGCTACCCTCTTCAACCCCAACTCTCCACACCCATTTACATAATAAAGCTAAATTCAACTTTCCCAAAACCCTCAACTCAGCTCCCCCTTGATCCCAAGGTTTGCATACTTCTTCCCACTTCAAAAGATGAAACTTATGTTTATCTTCCGCTCCCCTCTATAAGAAATCCAATCTTTTCAAGCTTATCGACTACCCCCTTTGGGCACTTGAATAATGACATATAATATACCGATAGATTGGACATTGCTGCCTTAATCAGCATTAATCTTGCCCCCAAATACATGTGTCTATTTCTCCAAACTGATAGCTTACTTTGAAATCTTTCAATAACTTCATCCCATAGATGTTTGCCTGGCTTTCCTACACATAACGGTAGTCCAAGATATGTGGTCGGAAATGAACCTTCCCTAACACCTGAAAATCGAAGCAAAAGAAACTTACGTTTTTCCTTGATAAACCAACCCCTAAAAGTTCACTTTTATCGGATTTAATCCCAAAAACACCTCAAAACAAACAACTATCATATGCAAATTATCTATTTTTAATTCATTTGTCTCGCACATGAGCAAAGCATCATCAGCATATTGAAAATGAGATATCTGAAACTGAGAACTATCAACTTTAAGACCTTTCACCACACCGACCGCCACTCCTCTATCCATTATCACCACAAACAAGTATGGCAACAAATGATCACCTTGTTGTAGCCCTTTTGATACTTGAAAAAAACCGTTTGAGGAACCATTTACCAAGATCAAGAATTTTGCCAATTTCATACAAACCCGAATCCAAGATTGCCATTTCTGACCACACCCCAATCAACCCAACATATAATCTAGAAAATCCCAATCAACATGATCGTATGCTTTGTCAATATCCGACTTGCAAACTACTCCTTTTACTCCCCTTTTGTTACAAGAACCAATTACTTCATGTGCTATCAACACGCTATCCACAATCTGACACCCATTTACAAATGCCCCTTGTGATTTGGAGGTCACTTATAACCGTATGAAATCTTGAAGCTAAATTTTTTGCCAATATCTTATAAGGGTTCCTCATTATCTTGGAGATCACTACCATTACATTTTTTTTAAAGCAAAAAAAGGGCGGAAAATCCCTATCAAAAGGAATATCTGTTTTACAGAATTCCTTATCATACAATCCATCATATGCCTTAGCCCCTCTTGCTACTTCCTCTTTTGACAATGATGGCGCCAACTCATCGAAACCCTTGATTTAGAGGTTAAGATGCCATTACATGGACCAACCTAGCAAAAGAGAGGAATGGTACTTCCTTCACTTCTTTTTAAAGTTTTTATATACTATGAGGGATTCCTTGTTCCCACTGGTGGTACCATGCAGGTATGCAGGTATGTGTAATAGTTTGGTCCCATGATGGAACCACAGACAAGGGGGCAGAATTTGATGCATAACCTCAAAAAAATTAATTAATTGAATAAACACTCAGCACCACAGCAGGTTTCAGGTATCACACAGCAGAAGTACCAGTTCCGCTACCCACACTAAACAAAGCTTGTCAAGCGCAAGGATCGAAACTCTCTCCCACAAACTTTAAACAAACAAAACAAAAGGGCAAAAGCAAAAAGGCTTCTACTGGCAACACACAGGATGAGTTAGGCAGGCCGACAAGATACCTAAAAAACTGAGTACGAAGAAAACTGGTGGAGATAGACAAGCTAAAGAGATACAAGCCTGTTTTCACGAATGATCCTCTGTTCTCTCAAGGGGTTCTAGTAGAATTAAATTGATTGAAGTTCCTCCTTATATAGGCAACTGAGTGAGACACCCTTGGAGAATCATAACATGACACGTCAACAATTTTTTTTTGTTTTGAAAGATAACAAATTCATTAAAAAGAAAAAGATACAGAAAAGGAACATGTCAACAAATAGATTACAGCCTCAAATAAATTGAGAACTGCCTATTTTAGAAAATCACAACATGCCATGTCAATCCAAATCAGCCTGCTCAGACGAATGAGGTGTCTCATGTAAAAGCTGGTAATCTACAAACATGCCAACAAGATCAGGGATTGTGCTCTGAAAATAGCAATTGCATTGGTTGACTCAATGAGTGAGATCTCTGTATATTCCCCAATCTCCAAAGAATCCCCCCAGTGAAAGCTTTTAAAAGATATGGCAAGCATCCCCAGTCCAATGAAATCAACTGCTGGAACTGCCGAGTACAAGATGGAACCTAGGAACCCTACGACAATGACGGGTCTCAAAACACCACCTCGAAAAACTGGCTCGGATAGTAGGTCCTTACATCGCCAAGGGACATTGACAAAGGCACATGGGTCTGAATGATGGTTGACTTAGCCAGCACAAGTAATGAAATATGGGCTTTGGTTCTGCTAGCAACCCAAACCATTCAGGGCTTATTTTGCTCAACCATTCATCATTTCTACTTCGTTGCTAATAAAGTGGCTGTTATCTCTCAAAAAAATTTCTACTAAGTTGCCAATCTTTATGGTTGGACCTCTTTATAGAGACCAATAATATGATGTCGTTAGAACATACAAAGAGGTACAACATCCCAGTGCTATTACAACGCTATTTAGTACATGCAACATTCCTTAAAACCAATACGATTCTACTTCATTAATAACAAAAGCCCTTTTTTTTAATACAAAAATGGTACAAATTTGCCTGAAAGAAGAGGCAGCGAAGTCGCCATACAAAAGGGAAGACCTTCAAACACCCTCCCTGGCAAGGGGGCAGACATAAGTCTTTCTCAATGTTGACAAGAAAGCAAAAGTTCAAAATCAGTCCCTCTCTATCTCATCCACTACAAAATATAACCTCCACAATTCAGAGTTTAGAGAAAAAGCTCATTTGATTGCATTTGAGTTACCTCCTTTATTAATGGCTCAAAGAAAAAGGTATTATTACCCCTCATTAAGGGCTAAATGCCCGCTGGCTCCAGGAAAACCAAGCCTATTTCCTACCGTGCCCTATAACAATGTAGATATGGTTTGGGGGTACAGTTGGTTCATGTCCAAAGTTGATTTTGACTTGGCTAGGTGAGGAGCCAAGATAAGTAGGGCTATCAATGGAGGACCACACCTAGTTTGGTTTGAGCCCAGATTTTCAACTGGTTGGGCTGGGCTGGCCTTGCTGGGACAGGGCCATTCATTTTGAACATGCTCTTCCCAGGCCAAGCCCATTGACAGCCTTCGAGATGAGCCACAGACCAGCCTCAATGTTCTATCAATTTGAGCACAATTTAATCAGATCATATGATACATTTGTTCTATAACTTCTATATTTTGGATATCGAGGATATAACCTAGAATTCTATTATTTATTCAGTGCACTTGCCAACAGATACAATGCGAGCAGCATCACGATTTCTTCACATAATGTTTACTCTCACTTGAAACGTTCAACTAAAGTCTACTTAAATTCCAGGAGCCAGGCCCACAATTCAGTTCTTCTAAAAAAATTTGAGAAACCCAATCTAGCCTAATCTAAGATAACTATAGTCTATAAGTCTAAGGTAAATATCTGAAAAACCCTTGTGAATGGCATCCGGTATTGAAATTTGGCCACAGTTTTTTTTCTAATGAATCCTCACAATCTAATAAGTAAACATATAGTTTAATGAAGCCTGAAATGAAGCAGAAACAGATTTGGGGTGCAGGAGCTGGAAAGTGTCTGTTTCAAAATGTAAAGAAGTACAAATAGGCAGGAAGCAGGAGCAGGGAGAATCCAAAGTGCAATTCAAAGTGGCGGGAGCAAGGAGAATCCAAAGTGCAATTCAAAGTGGCAGTCGCACCTAGTTGGAAGGACCCTGCAACTTCAAAATTACAAATGCAAGTCCACAGTAATCATCTTCTAGTTAGGAGTACTTCCAAAAGGTTTGCTTTCCCTACAACCACCTTTACACAGCGCGCTTGTCAACCCGGACAGGTATGGGAAAATGAAGTGGTGCATAACATGGCCTTACCATGCAGGCCACATGGGATATTGAGTGTGGACTGTTGACAATTTTTATTTAAATTGCCCATTCATCGAGGTGACCCACCTGACAGTGGAGCAGACTGATCAATGAATACAGCCATCTTCATGGTAGTGGCCACCTTATGCACTGCTCAGATGTCTTTCACACTTGTCATATTGGAACATGTGCCACATGTAAAGGTGGCTGGGAAGAGTGAGTGTGCGGGGATAGCAAACATCTACTTCCAAATGCATTTCGATCCTATCTTAGTCTCTAAAAACTCGAATAAAATCTCATCACTTTTGTGTTAAACACAAGAGACAACATTATGGAACGTGTAATTTGTGTATTTTATTGAGAATAACAGGAATATATAGAAGAGGTGAGGAGAGATCTGTCGAGATCTTAACAGATAACATGAAACCATTTAAGTAGCTATCCATAGTATGAAAGCTACACAAGTATCCTATACTCTAAACATTTTGTTTATTGATATAAGCCATAAGTTCCTGATTTTCATGACCAGAGAAAAGCACTTTTGTCACTTGCGACGAATCATAATTCAACTTGTTTACTCTCTTACTGATAAGCAATCCAACCATTACAGAATTCAAGAAATAAAATCCTATACTCATCTCCTAAGCCTCAAAACCTAATCAAACCCTTACCATCAAATACAAAAACCAAATTAAGGGTGCATTTGCTTGCACCAATTTCATGATATTTTGCATCAAATTAGACGGACTAATCATGAAATTTTATGATATTTGGTCAATGCCATCTTTCAAAATCAAATCCTCTTTTTCCTATTTTCCTTTGGAAAAAATTAATGACCTATCACTTTGCACCACTCAAATCCAATCCAACCACAAAAGAATCTCAGTAGGAGGGGAACCAATTATGGTAGCCTGTAGAGCTACAAATCTAGCTTAATCCATGGAACTGGCACAAGAGGAAAGTGGGGCCCACTTGTCTTCATAGCTAGCTGACTCGACTAGAAACTCAGCCCAGTCAACTTGAATTGGCGAGATTTCGAGAAAGTTGCTAGGAAACTCAGTCCTGGGTCTGACTCAATGCTGACTTGTCGAATCAACTAAACCGCTCAGTTGATTTGACACGTCTTGAACTGAGTCATTTAGTGAGTAACAATGTTATTTTTAGCAAAATTTTAAGGTTTGATGGGGAGAATCAGTAACCAGGTCTGTAATCAAGTGGCTTGACGCTTTGAGTTTCTACTTCATATTCTTTATGTTAAATGCTAATACTAACTATTTTAGGTATCTATTTGTAGAGGCCAAGTTCCCAATTCATTCCGAGCAGGGAAGCTAGTTAGTAGATGTGGGGGACATGGTTGATTCATCCAAACCATTGATCTGACAGCCCCCATCATGGATGGACCATTCTCTCAAAATCTCCCAAAGTGGAAGATCCTTGCCATCGAATCTTTGGTCTTTTCAACCATGTATTTGCATGCCAACAACGGAAAGGTTAGAGTTGACCAATTGCGAGGATATTCTAGGAATTTTCCATCCATCATGGGGCCATCAGATCAATGGCTTGAATGGACCAACCACAAGTCCCGTCATCTACAAACCAAGTTCCTAAATAAATAGGGAACTCGGTCTCCTACTCGTAATCCTAATTTTTTTTTATAACTTATTAAATATAGAGTATGTAAGTCCGCACGACCCAGCTGAACATCGATTCAGTTGATCTTTCATGTTTTTGAACTATGGCTATGCTCTGTCTTCTGTTGAATGGGAGCTGCAGCTATACCTTGATTCCGAACTCCCGCGGTCTACAAAATCAAGGAGATCTAGGGTTAGGGTTTTTCTGACCTGAGCCTTGTCGGCGAGCTGGACGACAAGGCGGCCAACAGGGAGCGGGGATTCATAGACAAAGCTGTAGTTGATGCATTCGGATCTGAGGTAGCGGGAGAGGACGCGTCCATCGGCAGTGAGTCCGGCAATGGCAACGCCAATGTGGTCGTCGACCTTGAAGATCTTCCTCTGGTGAGAGGACAGCTCGGAATTGGCCTTGTTGACGCTGGCGAGGACGACATGGGATTTCGACCGGAGGCCGATCGCAGCAGATCCTTGCTTGACGGCTTCCATCGCGTACTCCACCTGGAACAAACGACCAGCGGGGCTCCACGTCGTCACATCGGTGTCGTACTGATTTCGGAACATCTTCTAGATTCTTCTGCGCTGCTACCTTCTTCTTCTTCTTCTTTCTTCTCTGATTTGTATCCCTTTCTTGTTGCGGCCGTCGGTGTAGTTGCTTTCCCTCGTTCTTCTGCTGTGGCTTTTGTAATAGGTATGGATTTCTTTTGCTTCAAGAAAATGGAGGGGGTGAAGGTGAAATGTCAGGGTGAAGAGGGGTTTTTTTTAATATCATTTTTTAACCTTGCGGCTGGGTATCATAGTCCGCGGACTACTGAAATCCGTTCTTTGTACTGGTGCTGGGACATGCGCAGTGGGGGAGAATTTATATGAGATCCACACCGTCCATCAGGTGATAAGATAGAGTTTTCACCATGGATCCAAGGAATCAATAGTATCCAAGACATAAGTAAGTCACATTGCTGGGAACTGTGTAAAATCATGGCTAAAATTTTTAAATTCACGTGTTGCTGGCCACATTAGTGTTGGAATGTCATGATGTTGTCCATCCTGGCGTAGCACGTCGGATCAGTAGAATGGATTGCATATACAAACTAAGGTCGACCCCACATACAATTTGAACGATTTTAATGGTAAGTCTTCTCATCTCAACTGTTCCTAGTGGTGTCGCTCACCTAAGTTTTTAATCGACCTGATTTCATGGCCTCAGTCCAAAGACAGGGTGGCACACATGATGGACGGGGTGGATCTACTCAACATGAAGTCTTCCATCTACATCAGCCAATAGCCACACTCCCAAGTGACCACGCATTTTGCCTTGTGAAATTTGGGACGTGCAAATAGATGGCCAGTGGAAAGGGGCACAAGATCAATGGCGAGGATCTTTCAACAGGGGAGATTCTGAGGAACGGTCCATCCAAAGTGGGGTCCAGCGGACGAACGGCCTGGAGACTACCCTTCAGAAGTGGAGTTTACCAAACGGCCCCCAAATGAGAAATGTACATCGTGGGCCACTTTAGTTATCCGGACCATTAATCTCGTTTTACCAGAGTGCATCAGGCACGATCAAATATTCTATCTCGTGGGATGATCCTAGCCATCCGATCAATAAACTTTTTGTTGTTAAACGTCTGATCTTGATTCCAAATCTTTTTAACCGTCCAAGGCAACAATCAAACACTTAGGATTATCCAATGGGTCCCAACGTGGATGGGAGCCGGTCGTTAAGCTCTATCAATATATGATCCCAACCTTCCAATTAATAACATTGGAGCTAACGATCAAATGGTTAGGATTATCCAACTGTGTTGATTTGGGGACATGGCCCACCTCACACGTGTCCGGCTAATTTGAGAGCACAACATCATCCGATGGTCCTAAATTTTTAACCGTCAATGCTTTGACCCATAGACGAGAATTTTGTCATGGCCAGCATTCCATATGGGGCCCACCTTTCAGTGGTCCAGATTGCTCGCCCAGTGAGCCACACCGTCGATCATGGATGGACCAAAAATGAACTACCAAGCAAACGATCCTATCTATCCGGAGCAGATTTATTTTTGGCCGTCCTTTCGCAAGCCGACAGTTAGGTGGCTAGATTGATACCTTTTTTTTTTATGCAGTTTCACCAATCTGAGTTGGGCCAACTAGATGAACGGCCTCGATTAAGGAATGGAGACCCACTAAAGTTTCTACCACACCCTCCTGCCAGCATTCACGAAATTGTGGGAAGGCCTGTCCAAGTCCGGCCCACAAATTAACTTCAAGGCCTTAGCTTGTGATGGCCCAAAACAAACCAGCCCGAGCCTGTATCGGCGATCCATTGCCTGATTTAAAAACTATACAGTTGATTTAAAACCTTGATGACAACATGGTCCCACCCAACCAATGTAAAAAAAAAAAAAAGCAAGCAATCGAAAGAGGGTCATGTAAGGTCAATTAGCACGAAAGCTGATGAGAGCAACAAGAGCACACACATGGAAGGTCATGCTCGAGTAATTGGCTACTCAAAAGAGCAAAGAGTCGAAGAATACATACATGCTTATCAAACACTACTTGCAGACATGAATGTGCCTGCGACCTGCTGAGTGCTGAACAGGGCATCATCGTCATCTAAGCTTAACCATCCTTTTCCACCATTCCACTCTTATCCATCAAGTTCCTTTAAGACCATTCCACTCAACTCGCCCCTCATCCATCTCAACATTCTTACATTTGCTGCATTCCTCCTAATAAAATGCTGTTCCTCAATTGCACAACATTCTGTCACATAAAGCATGGCTGGTCTTACAGCTACTATCACATAAAACTTCTAAAACTTCCAGAAGCACATCTCCATTTCTTACACCAGCTTGAATTTTATGGGTAAAATCCTTCGCAATCTCTCCACCAATGAACTATTGATTGTAAGTGATTATTTTGGAAAACTTCTTGGTCAGCAACCTGAATTCATCCAAACACGACACATTGACAGTTTACATGGTGAAACAACATGTGGAGGTCATGGCGGTGGTTGTGTACCAACTTTCAACAAGACAGCCAAAACCCAACGTTGGATAGCAAACACCCTTGCAAGTACAGCAAGCTCTGTGAAAATGTATTACTTCCGACAATCATCAACACCGGGTTACCACGAGAGCGAATAGGACAGCAAAAGCAACAAAAGAAAAGTACCAACCAGCCATTTTATAGCGCAAATTGTCTACAAAACCGCAAGATTCAAAAGCAGAAGTGGGACCTGAAATAGAAGATTCATGCAACAACAATGCATGAGATTCTACCCATCTCACTTGACTAGATCCTACTAATTATTAGTACCTATGGGCCCCAAAATGCAACACTAGCTGCCCTTTGCAAGAAACAATGCCGTGGCCCAAAACGACAAATTAGGGTTTAAATCTCATTGCTTAGGGAGATCGGGAGCTGGAAGGCCTTTGATTTGCATCTGCTTATACATCCATTGCCAGTTCTCAGGTCTTACTTCACCACCCAGAGACCGAATCACAGACCCGCCGCTGCAAGAACCCACTCTGCAACAGTCTTCAAGGGACAGCCCTTTTACCAACCCGTACAAGAACCCGCTTGCAAAGAGATCGCCCGCTCCGGTTGCATCAGTCGCTTGCGCTTCTCCGATGGCTGGAACTCGAACAATCTGAAACACTATCATCGTTATCTAGTGCTATAGAAGTATGAAACACTATATAACCTTTCAAAAAGAAAACAGTAATAGAAATATTTCCCAAGTTGAAAGCTGAAGGTGTAGAATTACTATAAAATGGGCCTTTAAGAAATCAACTGAGTGCTCGGTATGTTTAAAAAAAAAAATCAACTCGACTCAATCAAGCCTCGAGGCAATCCTAGTATCGAAGTACTAGAAAAACAAAACAAAAGGCTCAATTGAGTAGTAAAAAGAGAAGGAAGAAAAAAAAAAACACTCAAAGAGGTGGAAAAGAATTAGATTACATGAGGAGTTTCAATCTGAAACCATAGTTCAAAAACCTGAAAAATTGACCCAATGTTCAGCCGGGTTGGGTTGACTCAAAGAATCAACCCGACTCGATATTTAATTATTATAAATTGAAATATTAGGATTGTTGATAGATATTTAAAATAGTTAGATTTTGTAAAAGCAATATAAAACGTAACTTGATGTAACAACACCACTGATATCTCACTGGTTAAGGTCATTGACTCCCTTAGGTGATGTTGGGGTTGGAATCTTGCTTCCAAAGTATTTATTTTTAATAAATCCTGCCATTTATGGCGAGTGACTCATGTCGACTCAGCTGAGTCATGTCAAGTCAACCGAGCAATCTGGCTGACTCCATGAGTCTCTCCAACTCTAGGACAAGTCAGGCATAGTACAAAGTTTCCTAGAGCCCGAAATCTCATCGAGTCAAGTTTACTCGGCCGAGTTTCAAGTCAAGTCAGAGAGTTTTAGAACTATGGTTGAAACTTGATTGAGCAATAAAATAAGTTTTGAAGAATCACTTCAGAACTCAACCTTGTTGAACCAAGGTTGAGTTTCGAAGTTTGAACCATGAAATTACAAACATATATAAAGTGGCTATGTTCATAACTACAAAAGGGCAAATTATGGGTAAAAACTAAAAAGCATATACAAGTGCGTGCTGCTAATGTGTACTAAAATACTAAATAACACAAACCTCTTTCCCGTGTTTTGCAATGCATCCGTTAGACCCGAGGGTCACCACAGCCCATTGACAATGTTTGGCCAAGAATCCCAGAGCAGTCTCGGGATCAGCATTCGACTCACCCCTGGAAGCATTGGAGAAGCAAAATGACTAGTAAATACCAAATTTCCAAATGGCATGGATACTAGCACAAATCATGGACGCGTATAAATACCATTCGATGTTACAGACCGTATAAATACCATTCAATGTTACAGAACGACCAACATTTGATGCAAAATGTTAGATTATGGTTGATTTTATCATTACTTGTTCTTCTATATTTTAAGAATTTCTTCATTTTCTTTGATTAATAATAAAATATAATAAAAGATGTTGCCATTTAGCTATTCGACTCAACAGCCCGTGTATGATTTTATGATCCAATCCATCTTTCAGAACATCAGTATCTCTGCTTTCTGAACTGATATTTATATAACAGTACATCTTTAGGAGCTTTGCTAAGCCCACATACAAGGCAGCTCATGTACACCCCACCTCACGTGCCAGCCTGGCAAACCAGTGTAACATCCAAGCCATTCATCAGGTGGGTTTCACCATGTACATGTTCTTGCCCAAAACTAAATATGGTCCACTCAGCAGGTGGGTCATAATATTAGAAATAGGTGGCCATGTTAAAAAACACAGCATAGTTTTTCATAACTGTACATTTGTTTCATAAATTGTGGACCAACCTGATTTTTTATCCAGGTTATCTATGTACTGGTACACCTCTGATGAATGGATCGTATCTCACGCCCTTGTGTCATGAGAGCACGTGAGGTGGTGTGTACAGGAGCTGCCTTGTACCCATGGGCGGGCTTAGCAAAGCTCCATTTTGCAATAGTCATGCAACCGTAGATGCATGTCAGTCATTGGCCTTTTGGGGCTCCTTGGTGTCCAAGACTTCGCATCCAGGTCCAGAACCGGCAGATATTAGTGTAAAAGTTACATTGCTCAGACAATATGGTGGCATGAATATAAAGCAGTTGCTGATTGGTGGCATTACATGCTAGGACTTCTATTATTTTCTCTTAGTGAGAATATCTAACTGTATTGAAACATGCATAAACAAAAGCACAATCAAAATATAAGAATATCACACCTTAGTAGCTCTCTTGCTTCATCCTCGTTAGCAAAACAAAGGTCAATAAGGCCACTCTCCAATAACTCTAGAAGGTGTGACCTGAAGTCTCGAACCATCTGCCGACATTCAACAATTGCAGAAAAAAAAAAAAAAAAACATCAGATAAAATACTGAATCTCACAATCAGGTTGTATAGACCAAAAGAAGAAGAAAAAACCAAAAAACAAAGTGCAAATAACTTTGAAATGTACCTCAAAGCTGGCCAAATCCATGGACACAAAGAGCCCTTCTTGTTTGGCAATTCTAATTGCCGTACGAATCAGTTCTAAATTATAAAATCCATATCGCAATGCCAGCCACTGTTCACATAGTGACATAACAACGACTGCGGTAATTCAACGAAAGGCTCATCGATAGTTATTGTCTCAGCAAACCAAGATTCATTTTTAAAATTCTGAGGAAAGAAAATACATTACCTTGGAACCTTTAAAATCCTCACTGACTAATTCATCTGGCTGCAAGGTTAGCAAGTTACAAAGATTTGTAAGTGTGTTTAATACATACATTTATGGAATTAACAAAAACACATATACCTGAAGCTTAACAGCATTAGATAGACAGGGTCGCATGGTACGATTGCCAACAGCATCAACCAAGCAAGCACACTGATGAGCATTTAGTAGATATGAGAAACTTCTTGCAGAGAAGCCAACTAGCGAAAGAAGAAAAGAAAAGAGAAAACAATGGGTTTCAATGAGATTTGGAATTCAGCAAACCTGCCCAGTAGGCCCATTCTTCATTCTCAATCTCAAAAGATTCACCCCATTAATACTCATGTTATGGACAAACGAGTGGCCCTGCTCGTCATCCCCACATGCCCCAATTAATCCACATGAAACACCGAAGCCTACAGTTAGACCACGAATGGTGTTGGCAACACTACCCCCAGCTATTGTTCTTATAGGAGAGAGGTCATCAACCGATGAGAGAGTGTGGGCATTCACTTCACTCAATATATGCTCCAGGTCCTTGATTGCAACCTATTCACCATTACAATGGAATAAATAAAATAAATACTTCAACAGTAAGGTCTCCTAAGATGATGTTAGATTGTGACAAGGCAAGATAATTGCAGGCTGCTAAAGAGTTGTATACTGATGACATTCTATATTCTTGAAAAATGGCATTTCTAAATTTACATTATAGAGAGTAAAGTGATGGATTTTCAGAAGGCAGAAGCATAAACTTTCGAAAATCCATAGTTAAACCCCTTATCCCCATTCATATGCAATTAAGTTTCTAAAAAGGATATAAAACAAATGGTTGATATCATACCTTCTCTTGCAACAATATCATGATGATTCTATGCCATTCCTTCTTCAATGAAAAAGGTCTCTCCCTAATCTATCTCCAATGAGGGGACAAGCATCCACAAGGTCTCTCCCTAATCTATCACACTATAGGACTGTGGTAGAAGAGAAGAAATCATGAACCATCCACAAGGTGGAACACACAATAGAAGGTATTTGATGAAATGGATCCAGGAGAATGGCCAAATTATGACATGGCTATGGAATAGCATGGAACCATCCATCAATGCTAACATAATTTATTTATTTTTTTATTCTAACAAAATATTTCTCGTACGTATCAGTTATATGAAGAAATATTTGAGCTCCAACAAGACAGCAAACGCTAGGTGGGCCATATCTCCTTCCGTTAACACTTTCTTTCTTCTCCTTGATGGGAAGTCCAAGCAAGGGATTGGGGACATGCTCTTATACATGAGGTAACTGGGTATCCCAGTAGGAGCACAGTTAGGAAACAATATGGTATTCTTAACCCCTATAGACTTTAGTATGCCCTATAACATCAAACATCCATATACTTGCCTATCCCACGCACCCTAATGGACCCAAATCCTTCCACTATCAATAGCATCTACTCTTGACGTAAAATCCCTTGCTAGTGGAAGAGATGGAGCATAAATAAATAAATAAAAACGACCACTAAATTTCCATCAAGCTTGATTAAAACACTTTAACAATGAAATCGAAAGATCTAACAATTGAAATCAATTGTAAAACCTTCTTAAAATAATTTTGAGATGATGGCCAGCTAGTTTTAGCTTGATGGAGAATCTAATAGGCAAGATAAAGCCACAAACTAAGTCCGGGGTGACAGGTGAATCCCATGTTGGAGTACATCAGAATTCAACTGTATTTCAATGCATATACCCAGTCAAGGCCCTGTGTCAACCACTTTGTGGCATCAAAAGGCGTGCCAAAGCCATTACACTAGGAACACGAAATCCCTTTGTAACCTTAGGTTTAAGGAGAAGTTAGGGTTAGTACATGATCAAATCAAACGTCCATATGCTTGCCTATCCCACGCACCCTAATGGACCCAAATCCGTCCATCATCAATAGAATCCACTCTTGACATAAAATCACTTGCTAGTGGAAGAGATGGAGCATTAAAACAAAAATAAAACAAAAACAAAACAAAAAAACGACCACTAGATTTCCATCAAGCTTGATTAAAACACTTTAACAATGAAATCAAAATATCTAACAATTGAAATCAATTGTAAATCGTTCCGAAAATAATTTTGAGACAATGGCCAGCTAGTTTTAGCTTGATGGAGAATCTAATAGGCAAGATAAAGCCGCAAACTAAGTCACGGGTGACTGATGAATCCCATGTTGAAGTACGTCAGACTTCAACTGTATTTCAATGCATATACCCAGTCACAACCCTGTGTCAACCATTTTGTCGCATCAAAAGGCATGCCGAAGCCATAACACTGGGAACATGAAGTCCCTTTGTAACCTTAGGTTTAAGGATAAGTCAGGGTTGGTGCATGATCAAATCAACCATGCCAAGCATGATAGGCCTCTTGGTAGGTGATTTGATGCAATATGTCCAATGCAGCAGAGACCTGCATTCCCATGTGGTGAAGAGCATATGCAGCTAAGTCCCCGATGGTGGAGATCAATTCATCCAAACTCACCATGGGTTCACATAGGATAACCACAAACCAATCCTAGGTAGCCCAAACTAGAGAGAGTGGATGTGGAGTTTAAGGTACTCAACAACAGTGTAACCATCATGGTTATTGTATCCACTTTATTCTTTCCCCAAGGGCCTAAGAGAGACTTCATAAGAAATCTACAGTAACCTACCCACTAAACAAGAACACGTCCATGTTTCCATAAAACTAAGTCACCAATGTCCGCATTCAAAAGGGGTCACTAATGACCCAGTTCCAAGAAACAAGATTGGATTGGCTTTCTAGGGCTCGCACAACCAACCTAAAGTACCATAAGGTCATAAACCAAACAAGGAGTGTGCTGATTGCACACAACTATCTTGCATGTTTTTGCATACAGAGTCCAATAACGCCACATGACATACATGTTTAATATACAAAGCCACTCATCCAACGGGCACGGCATCTATGGGCCACGGTCAAGCCAACATGCTATCTTAACCGCTTGATCACAAGAAGTACTAAAATGGGGTTGGTAGCAATCAGCGTTGAGAGAGTCCAACACTTATGCATGATGTAGCCCGCCAGACAACTTGTCTGGAATCTGGATCTGTTTATAGCTGCCACTTGTTCCCATGGAAACTCTTATGGGAAAAGATGTGCAATTACCCTTCCTCAAAACAAACATGCAAGGAAATAAAGTATGGAACTATTTATAGCAGCAAAAAGAAAAAGAAAAACTTGAAAAGGGGAAGAAAAACTGGAACCAAATCTAATGCTGCATTTGGATGTAAGAATAAAATCAATATAGATTGCAATAACTAAGTTGCAACAAAGTGAAAAATCCAAAGCTGCATCAGTCCTTTTTTATTGAAAGTGAATAATTAGTACCGAATTGTGATTACTTCCATTTTAAGTTGGACTATACACAAAAACAGCTGCAATGGCATCAAGAGAGTCAGAGACTAACGCATATTTTTGAAAGAATACTATGACAATCCACCTCCACTTTGTTGAATATTGAGTTCTTAATTATTGAAACCAAAGTCCATTGTATATCTGAAAGCAGTGTAAATGAAAGAAACAGCAATGCAGCATCGTAACCAACAAAACCACTCTCATCCACCATGTGTGATTTGGTACCCAAAAAATAAAAAAAAATAAAATAAAATCTTGTTTTGTGGGCCATCATAAATCAACAGCTTTGATCTACCAGATCAGCCCTATCCGTTGGATCTTGAATGTACAGTCATACTGGTGGGCCCCACTTAAGAGTTGATCAATTGCGACATAAAGTTAAGACGGGAATCAAAATCCACATTCCAATACAAAATACATAATAAATAAATAAAATATATACTCCATCATACTGATCAAGGAAAGAAACACTTGACCCTGAATGAAACGAAGAATTCAAAAATATCAACACTTGCTCAGTTTCAGTACGCGAAAAACATAGAGCAGAATTGAAGTATTAAAGAAAAAGAGGTAATTTGAAACGGGTTCTGTTGATTTTTTACTTTGTTCCAAGACCGCAAAAATACTTATAAAAAGTAACGCAAGCATCGGCAATCTCATAAATAATGAGGGCCAAAATTTAAAAAAAAAAAAAAACCGACAGTACCATGGCCACGATACAGAGATCTCACCAACGGGACAATCCTAACTATCTGATCAACAGCACGCAAGCATGACGGTCCAGATCGAATGGTCATCCAGTCGGTTTGATTTTTGTATCATGGCTTGCCAGTATTGTTGTTAACTGAATGGACGGTCCAGATCGATGATTGTGTGTATCGTATACCTGTTGAGAGCCACCTCTGTCACCAGGGATTTGAGCGAGCAAAGACCAATCAACCCTTGCGACATGGTCAACAAGAGCAGAAGGTTGGAGTCCTAAGATGAGAGGAGGCTGGCCAGCTTTCCCGGGCAGGGATTCGGGCAGTAGCTGTTCGGCTCCCATCCCTCCTCCCTCGCCTCGCTGCCGCTGCCCGGATTTCAGAGGCAGGGACTCGCTCCTCCCTCCGCCTCTCTGCTCTCCTTGTATATATAAGTGAGAGAAAAGCCCTGCCAAAGCGACTCGCGTAAAATTCCCACTCACACGTGCCTTAAACGTGTCACGTTAGAGTAATGCTCCACTGATCTCGGAACACTATATAATGCTCCTAGTTGCATGGGTTCAGTTGTACACTCCAATCGATTGATCTGAACCGACCATTATGTCTGGAGCACATTTGATGGGCTATGGTGCAAAAATCACTCTGATGGGACGATCTAATCCTTCCTTGATTTGGCCTATTTTCTATGGCTATCATTTTTCCATGCCATGGATGGAGTAGTTAAGTGATTCTTTTTAGAGTTTTAAGCCGTTGATTAATCATCCTAAATTCTTAACAATTGTATGGAACAAATTGTTTACTGGTACAAAAAGGGTTTTCTTTATAAAACTCATTTTCAAAGAATTTTTTTATAAAAACTTATTTTTTGCATTTACAACAGCAGTATGATATTTTCAGTATCCTAAATTCTTAAATAGCAGATGGAACAAATCATTGACTGGTACAAAGGGGCTTTATTTTTTATTTATAAAACATATTTGTGGCATTATCCCTGTAATATGATTTTTCAATGATTGTCCCCACTTTAGATTATTTGGCAAATTCAATTGATTAAATACCTATATTAAATTTTTATTAAAAATGTTTTTTTTTCCTGCTACTCTCCCTCACTTGGGCAAAATAAGTTATTTTTTAACTTATGTTAAGTAATTAAGTTATTTTTAGCTTAAGTTAGCTACTTGTATTAATAATTAATTATTTTTAACTATTAAATTTATGGCAATTTTACTTCTCTTTTATGGTTCATGTCAAAGGAGGCGCTTTCTCGCTGTTCATATAGGCTCTATGTGGTGGACTGTACACGTTGAAGGTGGAGCTCAACAATGGAGGTTGGGTATTGAATATGATGGGACATTAAAATTTCTTTTTTTTATTGACTAAAACATCTTTAAAATTATAATTTAGTATTTTAAGTTTTTAATACTTAAATTGATTTTCGGATCTTATTTTTCAATGATCAAATGACGCCTAAATGATATTGTTGGTCAGCAATCAATATTTGTATGGATAGAGGGATTTGACAAGGGAAAAAATGGAGAAAAAATAGAAAAAAAAAAAAAAAAAAAGGTAATACTAAGATTATGCATTTTCCATGTAAATTATTTCCCTCTCCCTCCTAGCTTATCTCTTTGTATTGACATATAAAAATATGGAAATCCAACCAAAATTATCTTGGTGCTCAACAACAATTGTATTTATGCATAGGTACCAATGCTATGGAGATTCACATCAACCATGTTTATGTGTCAGCCAATCCATCCGTTAGATGTCTCATCACAATGAACTATTATTCTAAAAAAAACACATTACTTTTATGGAGCGGCCCACCTAATTGTTTAGACAGCCTGATTTTTGTGATCAAGGCCAAATAGGGAATAGTGTTGAAAATCAGTGGTTTCAAAATTAATAAAAATGAAAATTCTAAGTTTTTCAAAATTTTGGAATTTTCCCGCCAAAATTCTTTTTAAATTTTTTGAATTAAAAAGTGCGGTGTATGTGCTTTGTCCCGCATCAGAAATGCAAAAAATATTTTTGTGGTTTATATGAGATGTTAAGAAGGGTGTTCTTACTTGGAGCTTTTTGGAAGAGATGAAACACAGGTTGCGTGTTTCGGTCTGGCTCACACCACCCTGCATTAGAGCGTGGGTAGGGGTGTACACAAATCGGGCTAACCGGTGGCTTCGTCGACCCTACCGAAAAGCCCGAGGATCGACTAGTTCGGGTCGGGACGAGCTAATTTTCTGGCCCGAAAGTTAGTTCGAGCCGAGTTTGGATACCTCCCGGTTTCAGAAATCCGACTCGCCTTGCCGACCCGACCGACACATGATGTATTTAATTTGTATAAAATGTTTTATTTTATGCTTTGTCAAATGTATATAAATGTATGTAAATGTCCTGACTAGTTAGATTTTTTGTGGAGTCTATAGTTCGACTATCTAAACTGTTGATCGAGGGCCTTATAATGGGACGCGGATTACATGCCAAAGCCCTTCCCATGAACTTGTTGTAAGGTTCGAAACTGACCCGAACTCAGGTTCGAAACTGACCCGAACTCGAAGGTTCGAAATCGGCTCGAATCCCTCGGCCCAAACTCCGGTTTGGGCGGTTCGGACAGAGATGTTGGCTTGATGACTCGACTCTTCTGGCCTTGTGTAGTTTGAACGGGCCGGATGGGCCGAGGCCGGTCGACTCGGCCGACCCGTGTACACCCCTAAATCGTGAGACCGTAGTGGCGCTAGATGGCGTACTTCGCACGTGCACATCGTGTGGCAGAATGGTCGCTCCCTCGCGACTCTACGCGAACCGGCACGAGACGGTGCGACCTCGGTGCGATTGTGGTGCGATGGGTTTAGTACGATGAGTCTGGTCAGAGCCTTAGGACGGTGTGGATCTGAAAAGTTGGAAATGAGCTTAGGTTTTTATAGGTGACTGAGAACGGTCGAATCTTAAATCCGAAACGTCCAGCCGTTTCTATAAACGAATAGCTACCTTAAAAGCCACAACGGTCCGAAAACGGACGGACCAGGATGATCCAACGGCCAGATCTACAAATCTAATGACCAGAAACGTCTGGGATTAATGGACAATGGCCAGAAACATTTTTCAAACGTTCTGGGCCTTTGAATTCCACACAGCAATGGGTTTAAACCTGAGGCCTATATAAACTGGACCATTCCAGTCCGATTTCATCATCTCAACACACCATCTATCCATCAAATCAGATGCAGTCCATAACTCTTTTTTTAGAATACTGTGATCATCTCTATCCACCTAAATTTTCGTAGAATTTTATAATGGACCTATCGTGATTGTCAGAAGATCCAGTAAGGCTTGTCTTATCCAAAGCGGTCCTAAAACCCATCAACAGTTGATAAGGGGGTGAATCACGCTTTAAGGACAATGTATTTTATACGTGATTCAGCCTAGTGAAATTGTTATTTTCAATTATTTATTTTTATATTTTCGGTGTATCCAATAAATTTTTAACAAATAGTTTACAAGATGGACAGGGAGGATTTCATGCATATTAAGTAATTTTCTCAACATTAGATAAAGTAACAACTATCTAACCGACGTCACAAGTATTTTCTTTTTACGGGTATAAAAAGAAACACATTTCCTTGGTGGTTTGCTTTTCCGATGAGGTGTAAGTGTACCTTTTAAGGAAAACTCTTCTTATTTCCCTTTGTCAAAATCTATTTAAAGGGTGCTGGATTTTTCAAAATTTTCTTCAATGCTTGTAAATAAATCATCATTACTTCTATGGGCCACTTGTTTGAGAGATGAAATTAGAAATATTTCCCCCACAAAAATAAGCTAGAAAAAGGCCAACTCGAATTTGTCGGCCCACCATAATGTATATGACTTATCTACCCCATCCATCCGTTTTCCCATAACATTTTAGGACATGAGTCGGAAAGTAAGGTAGATTGGACGCTTAAACGGACCACATCACTTAAAACAATGGTCCTAAAGATACTCAAAGTTGATAGTTGTTTCCTCATTGAGGCTCACATTAATATTTGTTTGCATCTAAATTGTTCATATGGTCACAAAGACATAAATAAAGGGAAAACACAAATAACAACTTGATCCAAAACTTATGGGTCTTAATAAAGTTTCAATAGTAGGCATTTAATTTCCACTATTTCTTATGTTGTTGTTGTTCACTTGAGCTATAAATTTGTTTTATTTTTTGACTCATACTTTAAAATGAGCCAGTAAAAGAGATGGACAATAAGAATAGGCCACATACATTGTGATGGGCCCCACAAATTTTATTTTATTTTTTTCTACTTACCTCAGACGATGTTCAAAAGGTGCACTCGTCAACGGGAAAAGGATGCACGAATTACAAATGTAATTAATCATTATTTATTTATGGGCATTTATCAAAGGGTTTGAAAAATCAAACACCCCTCGAACAAGACATTGACAAATAATTAATATTTACAACGTCAGTGTCATGTTTACATGAGCGATTCGCGGTGACGTGTGTTACCCTTACTTTGGGGCCTACTTTGATGATGTATTTCATATCCATATCGTCCATCCGTTTCTCCAACCCATTTTAGGACATGGTCCCAAAAATAAAACAGATCCAGATCTAAGGTGGACCACACCATAAGAAACAGTGGTGATCAAATGCCTCATCATTAAAATCTTCAAAGGGCCCATCGTAACTAATGTTTATTTCCCATCCAAGCAGTTGATATCAAGAAGGCCTGGACGAATGGAAAATACAAAGATTCAGTTTGATCTAATACTTTATCACCTATGGAATTTTTAATGGTCATTCATTAGTATGGTTCACTTGAGATTTGGATCTTCTTAAGATTTGGGATCTAAATGTAAAAACAAATAGACAGAGTGGATATACAACAAATACCTCAAGGTGGGCCCCACACGGTTGGGGTAACAGCTAATCCACTCCTCATGTTTACGTGGTACATAGTGGTGGATATAATGACCACTACAGATCGATGGACTGGACTGTCCAAGTGTTCAGTGCAGCTTAAAGCACTATAACTTTTTGCTTCGACCGTCCTCTGGGTTAGCCCAGGCTGACGAGCGTACACCCCTGCGCCCTTTCACCCAAACATATTAGAGCTCACTTATCCAATGACAAATCGAGAAGGTGATTGGCTCAGTGAAGTTGAGGAAAAGATCATTTGAGAGCAAAATAGGACTGACGAGAAGAGAAGTCTAATCTTCGGCTCGGCTTGACTAACATAGAACTCTCAAGCTCTTCAGAACAATTCCTAGCCGACTAACCATTGAGTTCAGCTTGGCTCAATTCGACGCTTGACCCAATTTCAATTGATCAACAAGTTCGGCTCGTGCACATCTTGCCAAATGGCTAAGATCATACTTAAAATTGTGGACCACCTTGTCCTATAAATATTTTAACTAAGAGAATTATCTAGATGAAAAGCTAAGTAACATCTCTCACCCTGAACCCTCCAACACAACTTAGACTTAGATATCTAACCTGACTTTGGCAACGAAGGGTCACTGCTTAGTTAGAGTCTTTTTTATTCTTATCTCGTGCTGGTTACTCAGATGTCTAAGGAGGGCCGTCCACGTTCTTGCCTCAACATGCAGCAGGAAAATAATTCAGGCCAACTGTCTAAATTATAGATATAAGTTCAGGTGTAACATGAATGGGACTAGAAATGAGCCAGAACTAGCCGGCAATATCAATATTTAAATAGGCCCCGTATTACCTAACCACACGTGGGCTGACAATAGGCTAGTCAGGCCTCAGGCCGCCCATTGTCAGACCTACTCATGAACAAGACTTGCTGGCCTGACCCCACACGATACGGCGGATGCGTGCCTACTACTTAAAGGTGCAGCACATGGGGCTGACGTGCATGAATACACCCAGTCCACCGCGACTACGATGCGACACCAGAACCAGAGATGTAGGTGTGACCGTCAAGTAGGGCCCACCCTCATGCATGCATTGTATATCCACGCCATCAATCTGTTTTGTCAGGTTATTCAAGTACGTAATCCCAAAAATGAAGCATATATAAGTTTTAGGTGGACCACGCTATAGGAAACAATGATTACTGACTATTAGAAACCTTCTACAAGCTATAAAAGTTTTAGATCAATCGTATATTTATATATATATATATTTTTTTATCTAGGTCCGTTTTACCTTATCAACAGGTTGAATGGTCAATCAAATGCTACTGTCGACTCTAGAAAATTTTTAATGCTGGGCTTTTAATGACCGAGATGGGAACTAAAATATCAGACCTGGCAAAAGCTCAGATGGGCCACACCATGAAAAGGAATTGGAATGGACACCTACTATTGATTGAGTGCAGGCCATTATGGATATGTCATCCAAACTGTTCATCTGACGCGAATTACCAGGACAGAAAACATGTTTTTGTTTTGAAAATTACGTGGGCCCACGTGAATTTAACATTTTAAGTCTGACTTCATACTCTTTCTTATGGTGAGGTCCACCTGAGTTTTGTACCCCTATGATGTTTTGATAGAGGACAAACGGTGGGTGGTGCACCTGATGGATACTGTGGATCTCATCTACATAAAGTTGTTCAGCTAACCATAGTCAGCCAGCGTTTTCCTTATTGACTTTTACATAGTTATCTAACTAGTGGCCGCTGGACAGCTATTGGACGGGTCAAAATGAACAATATCCGATGTCTTGTTTCAAAAGACAAATTGGAATTGCAGATTGATCTGCCAATTAATATTTTGGACCGTAACATTTTGAAGTGCCTGAGGACCCAAGTATCAAGGGTCATACGCAGAGAGAGTATCAAATAAGCGGGTTGGGGTAGGGCTAGCCCACCCGTCTCTAGCTGGGACAGACAGGGGCTTTGAGAGGACCACCCTGATGTGTGGGTTTTATCCACACTGTCCATCTATTTTTTCATATCATTTTAGGGTGTAAACCCAAAAATGAGGCAGATACAAGGCTCAAGTGGACCACACCACAGAAAGCAGCATGGTAATTATACTTACCGTTGAGACCTTCCTAGGGCCCACCGTGATGGTTAATTGCCATCCAACCTGTTCATAATTTCATATAGACCTGGATGAAGGGAAAACAAAAATATCAACTTGATCGAAAGCTTATGTGGCCCCTTAATAAATTTCAATGGCAACTGTTTAATCCGCACCACGTGTATGAGAAAAATGAACGGTTGGAGAAAATATATACATTGGCCCATTTTGCCAACCTGAGGAGTAGACTAGCCTGTTTTCTCGATCACAAATACATTGATGATGAGAGCTCCACCTGATGGGCAGCCTGGATCTGGCACATTTGGTATCAAGAGAACCCTTGATCTCAAGCAATTCAAATTTCACGATCCTCGTGTGCAACATGCCGGATGTTTTCATGGGGGGCCACCATCTCTATCGTATCGTGTGGAAATTAGGCCAGTTTTATCATCAAGGATGTCCAAGCCCGAATTGTGCATTTGATTGATTTCTAGCCATCTATTTTAATGGCTTTTTTTTTTTTTTTTTTTCAAATTCGGATGGATCATGGACAATTCAATTTGAGTATAACTTCTGATAAATATAAATCTGCATCCTGTTATTATGTTTGTGCAGGTAATCTCTTTAGAATGCTGACAACAAGCTTTACATACTGGCAGATCAACACAGACTTATATTGCCTCGAGGAACTTCACAAAATACAATCACTTCGAAGGTTTCTAATTATCTAATGTTTTGTTTGGGCATGGGGGAGAATTTCAAAAACAGATATAAATCTCACGGTGTTTGTGCTTGCTGGCAGGACTTTAAGCTACTTTGAAAGAAAGAAATAGATGCTTTAGAAACTTGAGCCACTGATGAGGTTAGGTATTGTTGAAAGTCAAAAGATTAGTTATTGAATGGACCTTGGATTTTAAAAATGGAAAAGGAATTAATTATTCTTTCTTCATGTAAATAGTTGGAATGGTTATCGCACTCTTTGTATAGCCATTTGCGTTTCAGTGTCTTTAAAATACACTTTCGCTACCTTTTAAAAAAATTTTTAGAAAAATTGAAAAATAGATTGTCAAGTATAGTATTTGATTTAGTCATTTGAGGAGTTACTTAGAGTTTAGATAGAATTATAGGTCTTTTACTATTTTACGAAGCTTTATTTTGGAAAAAGTCGTCTAAGAGTCAAGATTAAGAGTCTATAATCTCTTTACTTATATATGGTTGTTATTATAAACAACTTTTCATCAATAATACTAATTTTATTTTTAATAATTAAGAGATTTTCTCTCCTTATGAATTCAATGACTATTCTTAAAAAGAAGATAATCTTCACACGGTGAAAGGAACCTGATTTTTGACACATAATAAGCAACTCACATTCTATGTGAGTAGAGTTGGATGGTGAGATCTGGAAGTGAGAACTTTATTTCTCAACAAACAAACCAAAAGAAATGGGCTTAAGTGTGGGGACTTTAGCTATTGGAGTAAAGCGATTTTCAATTACCCATACCATTTATATCATGGGCTTTAATGTAGGTTAGGGATTAAAAATAAAAGTATGAGATTAAATGTTTTAACCCTTTGATTAGTCAAAGGTTAAGTATAGCATCCATATTTTAATGAAAAGGGTAAAATGATGAAAGGGTTGAAAGCTTTGAATTTAAGATTTTCATCCATTTTACTTTTGCATCTAAGTCAAGGCCTATTACTTAAATGGACAATTAAAATATGTCCTAGGTCCAACCATTGATTAGGGTAGAAGGGGTTACTGTATGTATGAGAACGCAATTCATAGAAAAATTTTAATCTCACTTTTTTCATAGTAAAGTTGATTAGGAGCCAATGATTTTTTATTTCTTGATTGAGAAGATTTTTCATATAAACTGGTGTGTTTTTTTCTTATCATTGTCTCTTCAATTACCCCCTAGGTAGATTTTCTTGTGGTTGTGTAAATTAACTTACATACTTTTGTTAGCATCTTTTACATTTATGAAAAATCGGCCCATTTGGCATGTTAGATTAGGTCGGATGGAATTGCATTATTTCACATCCATCCGGCGTTTGAAAATCATGGAAAAGAATGGGTTAATCTAGTTATTATTTCATCCGGACCCAATAATAAATACCATAAAGATTTTTGGTTGATTTTGAAATTCATTATATCAATGGGCTCACATTGATGCATGTGTTTTTATTGTTGTTGTCCATACATAGACTCCTATATATGTGTATAGGTGGCCGGCATCAATTCTGAAATTTGTTCAGTTAACTGGAACTCAATAATCTACTGAAACCTGGTTTATTTGATACTTTTTATTTTTCAAGAGAAGATAATTTGATCAGAATTGGACAGTCAAAATACTACTGTATTTCCAAGCAAGAAATCATTCCATCTAATGCAATTATGAGGAGAGAGTTACTCATGGAAATTGCCCAGCTTA
The DNA here is from genome assembly GCA_030180095.1 of Magnolia changhungtana. Classification (NCBI taxonomy): domain Eukaryota; kingdom Viridiplantae; phylum Streptophyta; class Magnoliopsida; order Magnoliales; family Magnoliaceae; genus Magnolia; species Magnolia changhungtana. The sequence continues at coordinate 712,323 of JASAUF010000084.1, read as the reverse complement.
TGAACAGTCCACTTTATTTCAGCCTTTAGTCCATATCAACTGTCAGGATTCCTCCACTTGGATGATTGATATTCTTTAACAGGTGATTCCAAACATGGAACTGTAGCATGAATGATCGGATCCTTTACACGTGTGCAACGTCGACAGAATCATTGGGAACTCAAAAAAAAGTTGGAAATTGAATCCTTTCCCCCAACCAAATAAATCATCTTGGGGAATGGAAAACGTACGGTTTATGGTGAGAGAAATTGCTCATCCATGTCACTCGAGCGTGATCTGGACCATTCATGAATGTGAACTATTACTTCTTTTTTTCTTGTTTTTTCACAAACTCACACCGTAGTGTGATTTCAGCACCTACGTGTACTCGAATCCTTGACATGGTAAACTCTTGTGAACTATTACTTATTGTTTTAGCCGTCCATTTGAAGCCTACCAATCAGACGGCCAATATCAATGGACGATTGCAGCATCCATAGAATAATTCCGATCACGTTGGCCTCAAGTAGGTGGGCCCAATTAGGTGTGTCCCATGGTGTCTTGCAGCAATCACTCCCTTTTTATATTTTAGTGATTTAATGATGTGAAATTACAAAAATGCCTTATTTATTTTTCTTTCTTTAGAAAGTGTTGAAGTTGATAATTGTGTGACCTGGATGAATGGGATTCTCCCATTACAGAAAATGAGACAATGGTACCGCAACTTGTGGTACGGTACCATCTTTCCCACCAAATTGTCAAATTGCGTTGGAAATCAGGGAAGAGGATCTACCGTACTGCCATATCATTTTAGATTAAAAAGATGAGGAAGTTACCGACTCTCAAGTGGACCACACACACCAACCGTTGAAAGCATCTTGGAGCCATTGACGTTTTGGATCAAGGTAATATTCGTGTTTTCCCTTCATCCAATTCTATGTAAGGGCCTACGAAGGGTTGAACGGTGGGCGTCATTGTCACCACCGCTTCTTGTGGTGTGATCCATTCAAGTCTTCGATCTGCCTCAGATTTCGGATCATGCCTAAAATGTTCTTTAAAAAAGGATGGAAGGCGTGGATAAAAACACATACTTGAGTTTTTGATCGGGCTCACTTTCGGAATGCGAGTGTAACACATGGTCCAGAATCTGATGGACGGGTTGGATTTTCTTCATACAGTAGTAGGCCCTGCGTGTACCACTGGAGCGCACCCCCAACCAAAGTACAATAACTTTTGGTACAGTACATCTTTCCCGCCAACATACCACTTGTATAGGAATCAGTACCACGAAAAAAATAGGGCCCGCCGTGAATATCACATGGAAACAAAAAAAAAAAAGGGGCCGTCTTCTCATCAGGTGGGACACACTGTTTAAATCTATGGATAACTGACGGTCTGAGTCGACATACAGTTGTAGAGCACAAAGTGAGCCGATCAGTCCAATTTTCGAGAAAGATGATGTACATGAAGAGGCCCATCTTTTCATGGTCCTGATTTCCTAAACAAGTTGTATATTGGCAGGAAAGAGGTGCGGTACCACAAGTTGTAGTACTATTGCATGCAGGTGATCAGTTCTCTTAGGCTAGCGGGCCATATCTGTATCGAGTCAGACCGTCGGTTTTCCATTAATGCCAGAGGTGTGGCTCAACTGATGAGTGGATTAGCTTCATTTTCATTTTAATGGCAAGTGATCTTTATAGTGGGGCCTACCGTTTTGATGGTACTGATGTCATGTAAAAGTGGTTTTCTAGGTACTTTATTCGTTGGAAAAAAGAGAGGAGAGATAAGCCAAAGAGGAAAGCAAAGGAGTAATGATGGGGAGCGCATTAGGTGCGGCCCGGGCTCACCCAAGACGATGCGGCACGTAGCATGGGCCCACCGATGTATGCATATTTATATCCATGACGTTCAGGGTGTGTTTGGTTGGGGTTGGATATGGGATAAAGACGTTTTATGAGAGTTATACTGTTTACATCCTATTCCCTTTTCTGTTTGGGACGTCGGGATAAAATCATTTCACCACACCATTGTAAACAGTGCCTGAATTCCACCCATCCCTATATATATGTTTTCACCCTTGTGTAGGGTCAACTAAGATATCAATGAGATATCTACTCCCTCCATCATTTTCACTTGCCTAAATTCAGCCATTAAGTTGCTTTGAGGCAGCTACAAAGCAGTGAGTGGAGCACACCATGAGAAGCAGTGGATGTGCAAACTCATCCATTTGTGACTATCCAAGCACCCCGTTGGATATCCCATAAGCTATCCCAAACCCATGAGATCAACAGACAAACACTGACACTACGATCATTACCTTAAAAACCATTCCATGGGATCAATCCGGCCAAACACACCCTAGGGCATGAGCCCAAAAATGATGAGATCCAAATCTCAGGTAGACCATACCATAGGAAATAGTTGTAATGAATGCTCTACCATTAAAACTTCTTAGAGCCCACGATGATGTTTCCGTAGTGTTTATTTGCCATCCAACCTGTTGATAAGGTCACTTATATCTGGATCAAGGGACAAAAAAAATAAAAATTCAGATTGAGCTAAAACTTCGGTGACCCATTAATGGTAAATCACCACTTTTTCCTATGGTATGGGCCATCCAACAATTGGGTCTCTTTCATTTTTAGGTGAATGCCCTAAAATGATCTGTCAAAACGGATGGACGGCGTGGATATAGAAAATATACATCAAGGTGGGCCTTACTGTAAGCACTACACCGTCTTGGGTGAGGCTGGGGCCGTACCTAAACCGCTCCCGTATCGAAGATGATGGACTGAGAGAGGTCACGAGGAAATAAAGGCTGGCATTGACTGATCACTTGAGGGCTTTGATTGTGGGGCCCCTTCTTTCCCCACTCGCCGAAAGTGCTCAGCATTTTTCTTTTGGCTTTTGGCGATCCCGAACGCCCCACGAAAGGACACACTCCTCTATAAAAACACCTGTTTCACACAGCGCGTAAACCATCCCAAGCTCTGTGGGGTCCACCATGTTGTATATGTAAAATCCACTCCGTCCACTAGGTTCTATCATCAATTAAGGGAACAAATGAAAAAAATAATAATTCAGATCCAAAATTCAGGTGGGCCACACAACATCGAATAATGGGGATGAAAACTGCGACAATATGTTTGTGTGCGGGTCCCAGATGGTGTGAATCTGACATCAAGCTTGTTAATCAGGTGTAAATCAAAATGATGAAGTAAATATACAAAAAATAAGCCTGATCCAAAACTCAGTCAGGCCACGACAAGTGAACTTAGAGATTTTAGGAGAAATTTACATTGTTCCCATCAGTGTAGCTTATTAGAGAAATTTATCAATATGATATTTTTTTATTGACGGTTAAAATGAGGGTTTCCGGCAGATCTACGGAGTGGATTTAGATATAAAACACGGTAGATCCAAAAGAGCTTTGGGTGTCTTAGGCACTGCGTAGAAAAGACGTAGCATAGGATTCTGGTCCCCAAAACACGATCTGCAAAAGCTAATCCCCACAGTAGCTTTTGACGATCCGTCGACAGCTATTCTAGCCATGTTGGTACGGCGGACTGATCCTTGACCAGAGTCTTTGCAAACTGTGCATTGGTTTCAGTTACTTACGGTATGCGCTTCAGTAATCCGGACCGTTGGTTGGTTGATCATCGCCGTGAATGGTCTACCACCCAAATATCCACAAGATAGGAAAATCCTAACCTTTCAAATCGTGGCCTATGAAATACGCCCATGAGAAAAAAAAGGCTCAAGATTGATGGCCAGGATCTTCAAATTAAGGAGAGTTTTCAGGAATGGCCCATCTACTACTGAGATAGAACAGACCGTAGTCCGCATTATTAAACCATGGGGCCCACTCGAAAACCCGAGCATACGGCGCAAAGCGTCTACACGTTTTCTTTTTCTTATTTTTTTTTGGTACGACTGAGCAGTTTGTTAATCTCGGCCACTTGTGGTGTATGGCAGACACATGATTGGAAGTAGAGTCTAGTTAGGGGTATTATGAATTAGTTAGATAAAATAATAATCAACACCACCTCACTTATTAATCAGTGGCTATAAAATATAGGAAGGTGCTCAAGGGAATCTGTGCGGAGAACGATTAAGTATTTGTGGCATCCATAGCTCAAGTGGTGGATCGAGTGAAAGATGCCTTGTTTCAAGGCCTAGGTCTTGGTATCGATTCTTAGGGCCTGTTTGAATTTTGGTGAAATGGTAAATCGCGCGCTAAAAAGTGATGATTATTTCCCCGTGAATTCACAGCGTCCTAATATGACTGCTTACTTTTTGACATAAAAATCAAGAATATTATAAAATATCTGTAGATCCCACTGTGATGCATTTCACTTATTCACACCGTTCATTCATTATTACATTTGAATTTATAGCATGAGTAAAAAATTGAGGCATATCCAATACTCAAATGGACCACGTCATATAAAAAAGAGAATCGAATACTTACCGTTAAAAACTTTGTAGGGCCACTGTTTCTTTTGGCGTGAGCCATTTGGGTGTTAGATTTACTTCAATTTTTTTCTCGTATTCCAAAATATTGTAATGAAACACACTGACGGAATGGATATATCATACCCATTATCTTGCATAAATAAATTAAAATTACATCCATTAAACTAATTTCACTAGCACAAACTTGAGTTTTCAAACGCAGGAAATCGTAATAATCACCGTTTCCCTTGCATTTTCCAGAGAATCGTAATAATCACCGTTTCCCTTGCATTTTCCATTTCTCTGTGAACTGACAGTGGGGTATACTAACAAGCTAATGAAACAAGGCACGTGTGGCACATGCGTGATTGGAATCTGTCACGTGTCGCTCATCAGATGGGCCCACCCATGAACATGATCTGGTCAAAAAATCAGATCAATCCATTCATGGGGTGTGATGCAGCGTATGAGAAAGGGGAGTGGATTAGGTGCGGGCCTTACCGTGAGGCCCACCTTGATGTATCTATTCTGTATCCATGCCGTTCATCAGTTTTTACAGATCATTTTAGGGCATGATTTCAAAAATGAAGAAGATCTAAATCTCAGGTGGACCATACCTTAAGAAACAGTGGTGATTGAATACCTTACCATTAAAAACTTCTTAGAGTGCGCCTTAATGTTTCAGTAGTGTTTATTTGCCATCCAATCTGTTAATAAGGTCACAAAAGCCTAGACGAAGGGTAAAACAAATATCAGTTTGATCCAAAACTTGTAGCCCATTAAGGGTCAATCACCACTGTTTCCTATGGTATGGTCCACCTGATAATTGGATCTGCTTCATTTTTTGGATCATGCACTAAAATGATATGGTAAAAAAGAATGGACTAGATACATCAAGGTGGGCCCCACGGCACCTGATTCGCTCCCATGAGAAAGAAGTACAGAAAGAGATGAACCTGCTGGGAACCTACCAAAACCTGTGGTTCGGTGCAATCTTTCCCGCCAACATGCCCACGGGCGCGGATTGGGTACTAACCCACCAGGACCCGGTTAGAGACGGACGGTCCTATCAGCGGATCTATATGTTTTATCCACCGTGATGTATATGTTTTATCCATGCTGTCCATCCATTTTGACGGATCATTTTATGGCAGGAGCCCAAAAAGGAAGCAGATTGAAGGCTCAAGTGGACCACACCACAAGAAGTAGGGCTGAAAGTCGTGCAGGTTGGGTCCAGTTGGTGCTCAACCCTAGCCCGACCCAAGTTCCTACACCTCAACCCTAACCCAACCCAACTTAACCTCGGGTTGGGAATTCTCAACCCAAGTCCAACCGAAGCGGGCTCAGTCGGGTTGGCCAAATAGATATATGCTAATATTTTCATTATTACATTAGTCTATTATATCTTCAATATATGTCTTATCTTTTGTACCTATAATTTTATTAATAATATCTATAGTTATTTATTGTAAAAAAGTTCTTTAAAAAAAAAAAAAAAAAAAACAAGGTAAAATATAGGACAACTACTCATTTAAAAGTCGTACCGTGTATCGAGCAATCTATTTGGGAGAGAGAAATCCGGCATATCTTGCCAGCTTGAGTCATCAAAAATAACGTGGACCAATGAAACCTGACGACATTGGAATTTCCTGTGCCTTCAACACTGCCGATCCGCACTCAATTATAATTAATTTATAAGAAACTTATACATTGATCGGGTTTGGGTTGAACCGGGCAACCCGAGCCCAACCCAAGTTTTATTGGGTTGGTGTTTGTATGGCCCAAGCCCGAGACCAAACCCGATACATCCTGCCCAAGGCCAATCCAATGTAAGATCGGTCACCGGTCAGTCGGGTTGAACCTGCCCAACTTTCAACCCTAACAGGAAGGGGTGGGGATTGAAAGCTTACCATTGAAAACTTCTTGAGGGCCACACATATTGTGGATTAAGCTGATATTTATGTTTTCCCTTGACCTTATTAACAGGTTGGATGACGAATAAACATCACAGTGGACCCCTATGAAGTTTTCAACTGTAGAAATTCAATCCCCTGCCTCTTTTCTGGGCCCATGTCCTAAAATGATCCATCAAAATGGACAAACAGCATACATAAAACATATACAACACGGTGGACCCCACAGATACCCTGACAGGAACATCTGTCTCTAGCTAGGTCCCAGTGGGGGTGGTACCCAATCCACGCCCCATGCCCCACCGTCCGCATCACCTGACACAAATATTAACAGTCACACTCATCAGGTGGAATGAAGGCAGGTGATGGCCTGATTTTGGAGGAGAAGATTATGAGGGTGACCTAACGTTTTTCATGCAAGAAACATGTTATATATTCAACATTTTGTGCCCTTCACATGTCACATTTGCTATACATACTAAATTGTGCATGTGATACACATGTTATATGTACATGACTCGTGTGTGTTTCACTTTACAGATTCAAACATTTTATCATACATTTTCAAGTACCGGATACATGCTATATATGCTTAGTTTTCAATGTATACATGTACTAAATGATCCTTGTTGTGAGTACTTGAGAGGCAACATGTGAATACTAATATACAGAGAGCTTGAACGAGCTTGACTGACACAGGCTGCCCTGTACTGAACTTTTGCACCACACATCCGGACCTAAGAGTGACAATGGGCCAGATTCGCTTGAGATTGAGCCCACCTCGATCATTTATTGGACAGCCAAGAAGGGGCCTAGACCTAGGCTTGAGCCAGGCCTAAAAAAAAAAAAAAAAAACCTTGCCACACCCTCAACCCAAGCCCAAGCAATGAAATCAGAAGTCCACAACATGTTCTAGTTCAAAATTCATTAGAAAACATTGAATATTTTAGCAACTGTGAGATGAAGAAACCCATTTTCACCATTTGGTTCGATGAATGATTCGGTCGTGCACATAAGCAGATCATATACAGTGGGTCATCGTCAAAGTCCCTATAACAATGTCGCTTCATTTTCTCTAGAAAGAAGACAAATGAGTTTCGGATAAACCTGAAATAGGAAAAAACGAGACCCAGATTCGGAGAAGTACACATGATCAATCCTAGAACATGGGCCGAAGCCAAAAATTATTGCCACATCCGTTTATAAAAACAAAATCCCACCACCCCGATCTGATAAAAGAAAGAGAATTTTCTTTCTTTCAACTTAGGTAATTCATTGAGAAGCCTTGGGCGACTTCTCTGGAAGGACATTATCAGGAAGGATCAGCTGTGGTGGCACTTCACGGACGACACCCAACATAGAGTCGTACTCCTCATCCCGGCGAGCAAATTTCTTGCGCAGCAACTTTTCAAGCTCGATCTCATCAAAGGTTTTTGCATTCTCAGCTGCATGCACCTGAGCTAAGTTGGTGTAGTTTGTAGCTGACTGAGAGATAAAATCTCTCTCTTCTTCAGTGAGCTTCCTCAGGAACTTTGCTGGATTACCTCCCCATACCTGTTATACGATGGTATTGGGATGCATTAGTGGTCCTAAAGCTAATTGGATAAAAGACAGTAAATCCAAAGGAATTTTAGGGGCTGTTTGGATGCAAGCATAATTTGTGTCGGGACTAGTTGTGAAGGCCCAGGCTATCCAAGTTACATGGTATTGGGATCAGGACTAGTTCCGTTCATTGTTTGTCAAACACTCTAGAAGGACCGAATAAGTAAGGATAAACAGTCAGTGCACATTGACATGCGCCACATGCTGCACACTTGGAAGTTCAATGGTGGCACATGTGCAGCTCTGGGGTGCTTGAACTTGAACAGACACAAGTGGCACATTTGACACACGCTTCGGAACACTGTTTCCCATATGCACCAAACTAGGACAAATAATTTCACCTTTTCTGTAAAGACGAGCAATTCCTGCTAACAATCGTATATTAGTGACACATTGCCCTTATTTTTCAGCTGACCCCAATTAGTTGGGAAAAGGCTTGATGATGATTGTCCTTATTTTCCTAGGTCCCCGTGCATGAATGGGTTTCACAAACCATGGACAATCTCTATCGCAACACAGCTTGTCCTGACACAACCTTGCTTGAATCTAAGCCCCCTAGAATATCACAGGTCAGTGTCAGACCATTGTAAGCCCATTAAGCTGCACATCTGTACAGTCAATACAACCATATTGAAAGATGCATTCAAGTTTTTAGTTCACGAAAGCATAAAACAGAGATTAAATAGACCTTGAAACTATATAATAGTAACCAAAAACAACTATATAAACATATGGATGAACTTCTTTCTTTTTTCTTTTGTAGTAGTAGTTGTGATGATGTGCACCTTTCGATAAGTGCCAGCATGTCGGACATGGAAACCTTCTAAAATATGATAGATAGAACTATGGTTTAAACAAAAAATGAGTTATTTTAATCATGATGCAAATGTGAAATTATTACAATTAGAATACCCAACGTTTCTATGCTGCCAGTGTACTCCAAGACCCTAATTGTATAGTAATCCTTGGATTTAAGTATGTCAGCTTGATTTGTATAAGCAGCAAATGTGGACGGGAGCAAAAAACAGTGAGTAAAAAATAAACTATTGTAACCTGAGGTGCCATTGATCGTGAGATTCCAAAGCATGGGCAGCACCTTAAGGAGATTTGTGAAACTGTAGCTTTGCTTCAAATAAAAAATAAAAACCAAAGAGATTGGATTGGAAATGGGGGGCCTTAAATGATACATCAAACTGGCACAAGCTGTTCTAAACATTTCAATAAGGTGACTGGAGACTCGTTAATTCATTCTCATTTCCCAAATGTTCAAATGGAAAATTTCATTTTTACTGAGAATTCCAGTTTCAAATATGGTTGGTGAAACACCAAATTGCTGGGACAAGGCTATTATGATGGTGGTGGTGGTGGTGGTGGTGGTGATGACGACAATGACAGTAGTCACATTCAGCGATGACCAACGAACCAGGCGTTTCTGCCGACCCCTATGGGGTTCAGAATGAAATTCAGGATATTTAATAATAACCAAGCCATGTATTGACATTCCAATTTAAAAGATACTGTTGTATTGGGCATGCATTTCATACACAAGCAACAGACTAACTATGAAAAAACTGCAATCTCTGTTTTTGTTAGTTTTCAGCAATCAAGGATTATATCTTGACAATTTATGATACTAGCATACTCATCTAGATTCATATTTCCTATATTTGCAGAAACTAATATCTAACAAACCTATTCAGGGTACGTTTGTTTCCCCAAACATCATCAAATTTTATGATTAATCAGTCTATCTTGGTGGAAAATATCATGAAACCTTATTATGTTGATGCAACCAAACACACCCTTAGCTATAACGACAGGTCTGAATTGGTTTTCACCAGGAATGCAGTGTTTGGCAATTCATATAAAACAGTAAAAGTAACACAGTTCTCAACATTTTGGATCAATTCAGATTTCAGACACCATCAGGATGATTTACAAGGATTTGAAGAGAACATATTGTCAAACAAACCCCTGCAATGAACATGTTGTCAAACATTACCCTCAAAAAATAATATCACAAGGCAATAGAAGAGTTCGCTAACAAACCTCCCCACATGGAATCCTGGTATTCTGCCTCACGAGGGCTCCAGCAGCAACCATCCCATGTTTCTCCACAACAACTCCATCAAGCAGGGTTGCACCCATACCGACAAAAGCCTCATCCTCGACCGTGCACCCGTGTAAAACAGAACTATGACCTGCCCAGATCAAGGAATAAATCATTATACAAGATCTTCTAAGAAGCCAAGTGAAACAACTAGAGCTATTGCAATTCAGAAGACAATGTCCCCAACACAAGGTTCTTTGGCTTCTGGGGGCGTATTGGCTCGGCGCAAAACTGATGAGACACAAGCTGTATTGCCAAAATTAAAGGAAATTGAAAAGAAAAAAAGAAGAAGAAGAAGAAGGAGAAGGAGAATGGGCCTTTATATTTGTATCCAACTGCGACCAATATGGGGGGGCGTGTTGGTGTCACTACAGATATGGCCACTGATTTTTGGATCAAACTGTTTAACTCCCATTTGGGGTACCGACATCAACACAGATACAATATGCCTGAATCAGCTGATAGGATACAGATACAATACGCTCATGCTGTCCGATACAATATGGATATCTGTAATGATGCTCCAAACACATTATATGGAGAACTGATCCATGGGTTATGAGAAGAAATTGATTGAGAATGAGCATTGTTATTAATAAACCCCACAGGAGTGTGATCATTAACTCTTCGTGCACCCAAGAGAAACAAACATGAAGAGACCTAAAAGTAGTGATGTGATTCATGAATCATTTCTAGTGAAATCAACAGCATGACTCTTACCTACAGTAACATTGTCTCCAATAATTGTTGGTAAGACCTTCCCACTTAGATTGGATTTTGCCACATGTACAAGGGAGTTGTCCTGTATGTTAGTTCCAGATCCAACACTGATGCTATTCACATCACCTGTACAAGTTATAAGAATGTCCAACAAAAAATTAGCTTCATTTTATACAAATACTGCCAGTTAAAAAATAAAAATTAAAAAAAAAAAAAAACAGTTTGGATGCAGATGAAATAATTAGAAGCAGTGCTCAGAGCTTTAGTTGTATCAAGTGTGACTCAAAGTGGGATCAAAAGCAGATTCGGGTGCGGGAGTGTTTCAAGCAGCTATCCTCAAAAAAAAAAAAAAAAAAAAAAACCCTTAAAAAGTAAATCTGCCAGGATTGAACCCTGGATCACTCACACACTACACTCTCTACCAGCTCATCTAACAGGCTGGAGAAAGCCAAATGGGAGCATAATTTTGAAGCAGAAGCAAGACCTTTGAAGGTTCCTGCAACGAAGGTTTGAAGTATCAAGTTCGGGTATCCTTCACTTTGTGATGCTTAACAATATGTAATTTGATACATCCTCCTTGCTATGCCCATTATTTCTCTTCTCCCAATTTGAAAAGTGGTCTTTAACTATATGTAATTTGATGAATCCTCCTTGATGTGTCCATTATGTATCTTTCCAATTTGTATGTGTATGTACATGCCAGGAGAGTGAGTGTGTGCGCGCGCATGTGTGGGTAGCACCTTGATGTGTCCATTTATCATTTTCCAATTTGTACATGCCTGGATGAATGTGTGCATACATGGGTGGTCCGTCCATGCGTGTTTCATGTTTGGCGTTTGAGTGTGGATGGGTGTCAAACATCAAAAAACACTGAAGAAACACAACACGCAGCCCTTAGAAATACCTGATGAACCAAATCCATATATGTATCTACAAATTGACCAAGCTTTCTCTCAAAAATAGTAGCTCCACTAGGTAAGCACTTTTCTCTCAAAAAGTTATGAAGCATACAACAAAAACTAAATAATTTATAGAGAATAAACAACAATGAGATTTATTAATGTTTCAACTTTAAACCACATAGATTGAGGATAGCTGCTAAGCATGTCCAGGCCATGGACCAAGCTTTCTCAAACCAAAATCACATGAACAATTGACCAAGCTGAAACATTACATATTCTGACATCAATGATGATCAGTCTGCTCGTCTTTGCAAACCAAAGAGGGTAAGGTGAAGATATAGGTTGTGTGATGTGCCATATAGAAGAAGTACAGAATGCAGATCCATGCACACAAGCACCTTGTCAAGTGCAGAAGGTGCAAACATTCCATGCACTACCTCTACTCAAAGTTAATACCTCGAAAGTTAACATATCATCTACCAATCATTCTTTGTAGAACCTAAAGGAAATCCAGTCAAATCAAGTTGAGTTCCAAAAAAATGAAATGTCCATTGGTTAAAAGTTACAGACTGCATCTGAAGGAGATCTTTCACAAGAATTTGAAGAAACATCAGTGATTAAGGTATATTGATCCATATGTGGAGTGGACAAACATTTATTTAAAGAAAGCAATGACTGCTGGCTGAATAGAATGAAACATACCTCTCAAAACACATCCATACCAAATTGAGGATCCGCGTCCCACCTGAACATCTCCAATGACAGATGCACTAGGAGCCACAAAAGCATCCTTATCAACAACAGGTGCTTTGTCAAATATGTTCATGAGTGTCCGATGCCTTGACACTGAAATAATACAAATATGAGCACTTGCTGGACAGTGATAGACATGGATCTCAAAACTGGAAGTGTATTACACAGTATACAGACATGTATGCATGCATTACTGAAGGATAGTAATTGTGTGAATACATATGAGCCATGACTACTATAAAAAGACATTAAATCAGTATGCTTCAATTTTAGAAAATAGGCAAAATTATATAGCAGAGAGAGAACAAAATGCACCTAATCATGTGCGCGAGTAGGGAACTGAAAGAAGATGAGATGCATGACACATACAGTCACCTCAAAATGAATTTTGGCTGGAACCATTGGATCTAAAATCCTTAATGCAAACCAGAATGGAAAAGAAGATATGGAAGCAGACAATAGTTTATCAATATCAGCCAAACCTCGAGTCAATAAAGAGGCAAAAGGCAAAAAAGGCATCTTTACAGTTCAGATTGAAAATACAATCACTGTCAGAAACATGTTTGAAATCCAAGAGAATCTTAGATGTCTTCCACCAAGCACATCAGTCACTTTTTCTTTTCTCAAAAAGGTACAGCCCAAGCCCAAGTTGAAACGAAGCTAGTGACTACAGGGTTCTGGTGAAGGTGGATAGAACTACAAGTTCTAGTGTCTCTAACACTTAGCACTGAAGAGTCAAATGTTGCCAAGGAACTAACTTGGGAGTGCCCTGAATCATGATAGCATGTAAAAGAACAACTTTTGAATGGCAATCTGAGCAGTGTGGATGGCCAGATTCGAGCCCCAAACCCTTTAGATTTGAGCTTCTATGGTTGGAAGTAGAGGGTTTTGCTGACCTGGTCAGGTCATGGTGGGACTCATTTCTCCGTGCAAGGTTTTGCCAAGCTCGTTTTGTGCGAAAAGCTGAAGCTTCTTAAAGGGAGGATTTTGAAATGGAAGAAAGAGGTGATGGGGAAGTGGCAGGCTGAAACTGATTCCATATTAACCAACATTCAAAACCTTGATATAAAAGCTGAGGGAAAATATCAGAGGAGTCTTTGAGAATCAAGTTGGCAATAGATTATACAAGTCGTCTAAAAGACGAGGAGATCAAGTGGAGATAAAGATCTCGTGCTACTTGGCTTAAAGAGGTGGATAAAAACACCAAGTTCTTCGACAACATTGCTACTGCGATGGCTAGAACCAACAGGATGGGAAGCTTAATGGTAGAGGGAGAGAGGACCGAAGAAAAGGATAAAATTTGCGGAGGTGGTGACTTTTTACGATACTCCTCCGAAAAAAGGAAGAATGGAAGCAACCTATGCTAGATAATCTCCACTTCGACACTTTATCGGTTGAGGATTCATCCCCGCTTAAGTGGCCGTTTTCAGAGGAAGAAGTGAAACAAACTGTCTTCTCTTTAGTAAGAGACAAAGCCCTGGGTCTCGATGGCTTTCCACTTGCTTTCTTTCAAGTCTTTTGGGAGACAATCATAGATGATTTAATGAAATCTGTGAATGAGTTCTTGCTAGAGGTCGTCTTTCCACGGAATTGGGGATCTCCTTTATTGCTTTTATTCCAAAAATTTCGAGGGAAGACAATCTTAAGGACTTTAGACCGATTAGTTTGATCGAGGGGCCTTACAAAATATTGGCCAAAGTTCTGGCATCAAAATTTAGAAGTGTCCTAAGCAGAGTAATCTCTTGCAATCAAGGTACCTTCATCGAGGGGAGGTAGATTCTTGATTGTGCCCTTATAGCGCATGAATGCATTGACTCTAGACATAAGGCTGATCTTAAAGGAGTAGCTTGGAAGCTAGACATTGAGAAAGCCTATGATCATGTGGATTAGGGATTTTTGGACTATATGCTCAGCAAATTAGGATGTGCGGTTAAGTAGCAACATTGGATTAAGGAATGCATTGGTTTGGCTAAGTTTTCTGTTATAGTTAATGGCTCCCCTAAGGGCGTCTTCAAAAGTCCAAAAAGCATCAGGCAAGGCGATTTGCTCTCTCCATTCCTATTTGTTGTCGTTGGTGACGCTTTGAGCAGAATGCTTTCCAAAGGACAGGAAGTGGGTCTCTTTCGAGGCTTCATGGTCTCTCGATCAACTCCTCAAATTTCCCATATCCAATTTGTGGATGATACTTAATTATTTTGCGGAGCAGAAGAAGCAAAAACTGACAACTTGGGTATGATTGTTAGGTGCTTTGAGGTCACTTCAGGTCAAAAAGAGAACTTGGCAAAGTGCGAATTGCTAGGCATTCATATGGAGATTGAGGAGGTCAGTTAGTTAGTGGATCTTTTGGGTTGCAAGGCAGCTTCTTTTCCATCCTCCTACCTGGGTCTTCCATTGTGTATTGGCAAGTCAGACAAGCATCTATGGGACAGAGTCGTGGAAAGATTCGAGAAGGTTTTGACAGGATGGAAGGGGTGTTTTTTGTCGCTTGGTGGATGCATTACCCTTATAAAGGCGGCTTTGTCTAACTTGCACCTCTATGTCGCTTTTTAGATGCCCAAGAGTGCTCCTCGATCATCTTGAGAAGCTTAGACGTGATTTCCTATGGGTTGATTCGGAGGAGATGAAGAAAATTCATTTGTTGGATTGAGGTGAGGTTTGTAAACCCTATGACGAATGTGGGGCTAACACCGTAGCCTATATCTGATGAACCTTGCACCCTTGGGCAACTAGTGATGGTGCTTTGGGGAGGAGAGGGAGGCTATTTGGAGACAACTTATCGAAAGCAAATATGGTTGCTTCGCAGGACGATGGTGGACAAAGGAATCTTCTAATTACAAAGAGTCAGCAGTTTGGAAAGGCATCTCCAATGAAAAGGCTAAAGTTAAGGAAGGTATGACTTTCTCTTTGGGTAATGGGGAAAGAATTCATTTTCGAGAAGATGTGTGGAGGGGCAACTTGCCTCTTCACATCAGATTCCCCTCGGATTGCTCGCCTAGCTCTAGATCGCTGCATCTTGGTGAAAAACTGCTAGGACATGCATGGAGAGTCAATCATTTGGACCCTACCTTGTCGTTGTAACCCCCGTAATGACGAGATATAAGAGTTTTATGCCCTCTTGGAGTTTTTGCACCCTTGCATCCCATTGGGTGACAATGATGATACTCAGGTCCGGAAAATGATAAGACCGGAAGGTTTTTTGTCATATCTTTCTATCACATACTCCATATCAGTGGTGAGAAGAATGGAGTAATGACTCATGTGTGGCATTATGGCGCACCCCCCAAGGTTTGGGGCTTTTGCTTGGCTTGTCGGAAGAAAGAGAATTTTGACGATCGACAACCTTTAGAAACGATCAAGGATACTCTTGTTTGGAGAATGGATAAATCTGGCCTATTCTTAGTTGGATCTTTCTTCGCTTAGATCTTTAGCCCTTCAGTCCGAGCTCCTCATCATTTCACAACTGCAGTTTGGTCATATGGAGCTCCCACTAAGTAGAGGTAGTTGCTTTTGCCTGGCTAGCAGGAAGAAACAGAATTTTGACGGTGGATAATTTATGCAAGCGTAGTTTGGTTCTCCCCGACATCTGCCTCTTTTGCTTCAAAGATGTAGAATCAGTTAACCATCTTTTCACCCACTGCGACCAGGCGAGGGAGGTTTGGATTAGCATCTTGCATCAGTTTAGAGTTCAGTGGGTAATGCCCTTATCCCTGGACATTCTCTAAAAAGCCTGGCACTCAGTTGCTCTAGGCAAATTGACCACTTCTACATGGAGGATTGTTTTCCTTGCGATTATCTGGATCCTCTGGCTTGAAAGCAATGGTTGTTGTTTCAGGAATAGAAAAAATTCCAGTCTTTGGGTGATTAATAGGGTCAACAATTGTATAAGGGAGTGAGCTCCTTAGGGTTGGGTTGCCTTGTATGGTATTTTTTTCCTTTGTTGTCTTTCCTTATTTTTGCCCTTGTGGCCTCAATAAAATCAGTATCTTTGAAATAAAAAGTAAAAATAAATAAATCTTCCCTACTTAGTCGCATCAGATTAGTGGAATTCAAAAGGTAGATTTGGAAAGGAAAACATAAAATTGTGGAAATCCATGAAATGGAAATCAGTGGAAAAGAATCCAACTAAACTAATTTGTTCTAGCATATGTGATTTCCATGGAAATGTGAGTGGACAATGGTCAAAAACTGAGAATTGTCTCTCGAAAAACGTGGAAATGGGGATTATCATATTTTTGTTGGGAAATGGAAATCGCCGTTATTCAAGAAAAACTGTGGAAAAGGAAATTCGTTTCTGCAGCTGAGTTTATGTTCACAAACAGCAGAATACATCACATCTGCAGAAAATGATTTCTTTTCCATTGTACAAAATAGGATTCCACCAATCCAAACATTCCCCCAGGAAGAGTTTGGGAACGTTAAATACTTAGTCAATTTCAAAAGTTACGGGAGATAGCTCTCGTCCTTTGACCATTTAACTTTCAAGTTTCAACATTTCCATGAAAAACCAAACCAGCCAACAGAATTATTGTTGGAATCCACAGTTCTCTATTTCTTAAGTTCCATATTGGCATTCCATGGATTCTCTCTATCCTAAACCACAATCAATGATATCAAAATGTATCACTATAAATTCATATTGTGGTATTGATAGGCTCAAAAGATATTTAAACCTTGTTGTATATACAAATCGGCATCACATTCCAAATAACCGGCATATCATCTCAATGCTGCTTTCTACAGGAATTGGAGTATTTTCTTTATCTATAAAGCAATCATTCCTAAATTGACCAACGTACAAGAAGATCATTTTTCTCATACATGCAAGCAGGGGAATGATAGGGTGCTGGCATTCCATCGCAACAATTCCATGACTATACACACATCATGTACCTCATAACCGAACGGCCCAAACAGTGAGGCCCGCTCCAGATCAAATTCAACCCAAAATATCACACTGAAAGTCTGATCCAAACCAGAGGATTCGTGGGCATTGAATGCGCAGTAATAACAAAAGGCCATCAATGACTCCAAATTCAACAAACGGATGTCTATCAATCAGAGGTCAGGGTCGTCCAACCATTCTGGTTTCGCGGATATAGCCAAACTAGAGAGGGTCCCACTATTTGGACGGTTCATATTCAACGTAAATGGCAGTTGTACAGTAAGGCAGCAGACACAAGTCAGTAAAACCCTAAAGCGTTATAGCTCGAGCTCGGAAATGATCGAAAGGGAGAATTTATGTCGCACCGCGAATCGTCATCAGAATCAGTGAGATTCAGTTGCATTAGACTTCTAGAAAGAATCTTGGATCATGAATATTTAAAAAGAAGATGGATAAGATTGAAATCTAAGGGTTAGAAAGAGGAGAAGGAAGCGCTCCGTACATTGCTCTTGGAAGTAGTAGTTGCCTTGGAGGCGGCAGCCGAGGCGATCAAGGGCTTGCCCGGTCTCCCGAATCCAGAATCCAACAGTGTAGATCGCTTTTCCCAGCGTCCCCATCTTTCCTGTCCCCAGAGGCGTCTTTCGGTCCTTCTGCAAGTCAGAGAGAGAGAGAGAGAGAGATCCCAAAGGCAGGGGTGGAAAATGGGGTTTTGTGGAAGAAATTACTAAAACAGCCCTGATAGTTTAACAAATTAACGGATGCGCCAAGCTTTGTGGAGAACTCCTAGTTAGTGCTTTGAAAGGGAAGCAGATTGCCTGTGACCCCGACAGAGATATTCATGTGCCCGGGGCTATATGGGCCAGAGAGAGATGTCCGTGACAAATCCACTCCGTCCATCTGTTTTTCAAGAAAATAGAACATGAATTTGAAAATAAGGCAGATCCAGGAAAGTTTCAACGGATTTCCGTCCGCCACTGTTTAGTTTGGTGTGGCCCACCTGAGTTTTGAATCTTTCTGATTTTTAGATTTTTGTCCTATCGTGGTCTTTCAAAGCAGATGGACAGAATGGATTTTTCATGGATATATCTATGGACCCCACGCTGCCCAGGCGCAGGTATATCTCCGTGCCCCCGAGGTCACGGGCAATTCGCTCCCCCTTTGAAAGTGCACTTCTTCACAGTAGGGGTGTCAATGGGCAGGGGTTCGGGCCTGAAAATCAGAATTTTGAATAGGGCCAGCTCGAAACAGTTTAAAATCTGGCCCGAGATCTACCCAGGCTGGCCCATTGACAGCGCTACAAACACGTGGATGCAAATAAACGCATGCAAGATCGAAATTGCTCATGCATGCTTCGAGCGCCCAAGTTGGGTGAGACAATAGAACTAGCTATGTTGGTTAGACCCTGACCGTAGGAGCCCACCTCGATGTATTCATTATATAACCATAAAGTTCTTCTGTTTTTCCAGTTTATTGTAAGCCATGGTCTCCAAAATGAAACAGATAAAAATTTAAGGTGGACCACACCACAGGAAACAGTAGTTAATGACCATTGAAAACCTTTTGTGGGCCATGAAAGTTTTAGATGAACCTAATGTTTGTTTTCTTTTCCTTTCATCCAGATTTATATGACCTTATCAATAGGTTGGATGGTCGATGATGAACATAATATGAAGGGTCTACCATGGGCCACATACAATCGTACTCAAACCAAATGACCTGATGTTGTAATATTAAGAATCTACCACTGAGGCATGAGTAAGGACCCATGGGTCACACACAACATAATTCGAAGTATGATCAGTTTCTGTTAACATTTCGCTTATTTCACACAGGTTGTTCCACCCGATGATCACATACACCTGGTCTTTCTGGTCCTCTGGACATCAGATATATGCTTTAGGCCATGGTCCAAAAATCAATGTTTCAACCATCCTAGCCTTTGCTTGGGGACATGCATTTGAAGACTAAATCACGAGAAAAAAAAAAAAAATCGGTACGTATTCTCTCTGGTCTATAACAAGGGTTGTACTTGCAATAATCCAAACTAGAGGAGAGGTATGTATAATTGTCAAATTTTAAAGGGGAGGTTAAATAGCCTTATTTTCCTTTAAATACCTAAACGTTCAACGGTAGATAGGAGGCATGAGGCTATGTGCAATCCATGCAAAACTAGAATCCATGAACTAGCGACAAAAGAATACCAAGGATTTCACTTCCTAAGGATTCCAAGCTACTTTTATATATCTACGTCTTATTTTACCTCCTGCCAAAGATTCCGAAGACGTGCTATTTACTCTACGAGGGCACTGCAGTGTACATACCAACCAATGGTGATAATTTATTTATTTTTTAGCCACGTGTTTGTCTGTTTGTGTTGTAGGCACCATGGTTTAATAATCTAGACCGCTTGATGCAATAAGTTTAACCCTTAGGCTATGTTTGAATACTTGTATTCTAAGATAAAAATAAAGAAAATGCAATTATTATTTTCCTTTTCTGAAGAAGAGAACAAGTAGATGGAAAGGAAAAAAAAAAAAGAAAACCTAACCCTAATGTGCCCAAGGGCCATGGGCCAATCCAAATAACATAACAATTTTTACCGCTATTGAAACATAAATTTTATTTTACAAGGCATGTTTCGATTAGTAAGTAAAAATCTCATATTCATTACACACTGGTCCCTAATTTATTATGTCAGAAAATTTTAAACTATGAAAAAACTAAAATAGTTGCTGATAGAATCTTCCGTTTCCTTTGAAGAATACATCATCAAGTCCAAAATCATTTCTACAATCAAATTCTGATACAGAAAGATGACCCCAAATCCAAGGATCAAAGTCCCAACTTAATAAAGAGAACTGATCACAACAAGCAGGGTACCATAAATTTGTGGTCCTGTAACATCTATCCCGCCACAACGTCACTCATGTAGGAAATCAATATCTTAGGGTAGGCCACACCAGGAAGGTAACCTAGCACAATATCAGGCCAGTCCAATCATCAGGTGGGCCACAATGCAGGAATAATCAACGGGTAACCACTATTTTCACTCAACAAACAAGCTTGGCTACCTAGCAAGCAGATCAGCCTGATTTTCATGGAAGGTAATCTTTACAGAGGGGCCTACCGCATTAATGGTACCGATTTCCTAAACAGGTGGCATGCTGGCAGTAAAGATGGCAATTTACCACTGGCTATGATACATTGCTAAGTGATCAGTTCTCAACCACAAAAGAAATTCGTGGGGATGTACCGTGGTAAACTCCTGCACTGAAATGTTCACCACAAATATCAGTCGAGAGCTTAACAACCATCCTATCTTTTGATTAGGCCGAAAGCAGGTGCAAGGCCTCACCACCTACAGCGATTGGCAGGACAAAGTCTTAAGGCTTCCCCGTCATAGAATGGCAGAGCATACCCGCCATGTTGCATGAACCAAAAAATTGTACACATGACATAAACGTAACTGAAACAAAGCCATCCAAATAGTGGGCCAGTCACTTCGTAGATAGACCTTGTCCCCAGATCAGTTTGGCTGGACCACGCAACCACTGATTAATGAACCTATGCTTATTGAGTTCGGACCAGTGACTCTTTCTTCATTTTAACAGTCGTTTGGACGTCCACCAAGGGCCACTTAGGATGCAAGCAGGACCCATGATTTCAATGGTGAAATTTAAGCCACGCATGTCCTGCATGTTCTATTGCCAAGCGCATGCGTGTGAACCATCACGCTCTTCTCCAAGGGCTAATTCCATAGTCCAACCAAACATCTGGGTCTTACAACTCATGGATGAGATGGGCACATCCTAACTGGATCTTAAGCAAACATAGTAATAAAGCTTCACTATCTCACACCCCAACTCATTTCTTTTCTTCCCTTGCATTCTATAATAACAAGAAAATCTGAACACATGCACGCATAAGCTCGTTCACGCATGTGTGTGCACATGCACTTTCGTACTCGAAAACTACGAGAATGAGGAAACGTTTGGGAAACATGATCATATAACCAGTAGTGGGCCACTGGGACACATAGGGGAGGTGTAGGACAGAGTCATCAAAAAGTGTAGATGATGATAAAATGGCATGTTGCAAGAAGTCCATTTGCCTGCAAAGTTACATATATGTAGTTAGGGAAATTCACTGCCTCAAGCTTTCCACAATGTAAGTAGCATAGAGATCCCTGCACACAAGGCAAAGCAATCCAAGCAAATAAATCATAGTTCAACTCAAATGCAGTCACTCAATGGGTGGTTGCTTTTCTGAATATATATTAAAGAAAGATAACAGGACGGTGGAGTGAAGAACTGAAGATTCAAACACCTGACCTTTGTTAGAGAGTCAAGTGACTCTACCACAAAGCCAAGCTTTTCATCCATGACCATTTCCGTCCATTTTTATATTCATAACATATTAATAGGTGTTTCTTACTTGAATATTCTTATTAATTTAATAATTAAATATAGAGTCAAGTAGAGTCAAGTCTTTGCGTTGACCTGATCCAGCTGGACATCGAGTCGAGTCCAGTTTTTGGGTTTTTGAACAATAAAATAAGCCATAGATAACACCACATTAAAACAATCAATTGTGAAAGATACAAGGCAAAACGGTTGATCTCGTCACAGTCTGATCAAGTGGGCTCAACTAAGGCTTTTTACGGATGGTGGGAACAAGTGGGGCCCACTTACCATCACAGTCTGATCTCGAGCAATAAGACTCATCCTGATATAAGTTTCACAGTGGATGCTTCATGCCAAATCATAATTTTTAGGCATTCATAAATGGATAACCGCTCTTATGAATCTCACTGTGGGTGGGGCCCATCACCATCGAGTGGGCTCTACTAGTAGGGCCCACTTCCTATGACGATTCAATGTTGTTACTACAAGATGCAAAGAGAAACTCACATGGAGTACTGGATTGCTTGGACAGCAGCTTCTGCTGGGAGGAAATCGTTCACATTAACCTCTTTGTTCTCATTCTTCTTGTCTTTATTGTTGGTAGAGAGTCAAGGCCATATGGAGATAATGCCATAAAGATACAATCCATGGGAAGAAAAGGAAAAAAAAAAAAAAAGAAGCAGAGCTAGAACCCATTCAACAATCAACAAGAACCCGAGAGTCAGCCCCGATTTCTTCAGCACTACAATGAAGAAAATATAGAAAGAAAAATACCAAGGGAGCATTTGGATGCACAGCTGAACTGAGCTGCAGTGATGGGTTTAATAAAATTGAGATGACCCAACTATGATTTCTTTGGCATTCACATGGATGGTGCAGTAACCAATTTGCAATTTCCTCATTTCAAGTTCAACCAGATCAATCATAAATGCAATTAGAGGACTACTTCCTTGTTACAAACAGCAAGAAGTAGAAAACATATCGATTCTTGTCATTTTCATCTGATGAAACTGACTGTTCACAACTCAATTCACTCGTGCATCCAAATGCATCCTAAGCCAACCCTTGCATATCGAAGTGTCAATAGCATCTATGGACATATTAGTTGGAAGATCTCAAACCAGCATCACATGGACTGCTCAACGTCCTTCTGTGCTTAATGAAGTGAAAAGCAGGCTACCAACTTATCAAGACCCCATTGGTTATATCACATGAATTGCAAAAGAAAACAAAAAAAAGACAAGTTGCAATTATGTAATAGGTATTAAGGAGGAGATATTGCTTCAATCTACATGGGTGGATACAATCTTCGAAGAATCGGCGGATCTCTTGAAGGCGATGCGGAGCAAGCTCCTTGATATCCTTATAATGACGATACTCAGGATCATCAGCACATACTGCTATTATCTTATCATCCTTCTCACCCTGAAAAGAATTGATACAATAATTGAGAACTCAGCTGTCTAAATGATCTCCAAATATTCAATGAAATGATTGTGCAAAAGCCTAGATCAATAAACGGTGGGTTTGAATCATGACCAAGGTAAGGACCCGTTTGGACACACCCTCAAAATAGGAATCTGGTGCCTAACCGCAAACGCCTGTTTTGAGCCAAACCCAGTCCGTGAAGTGCCTTTGGATGAACTTCTGCAAACACCGTTTTGACACCCCCCCCCCCAAAAAAAAAAAAATCGAAATTAGCACTAAAAAGCCCACTTTCCAAAAACCAATCGGTTTGGTTTTCGGCAAGTCAACCGACAAAAATACAGGATAACCCGTATTGTGGAAATCCCCTCTTGTGGAGGTTGCATCCAAACAGGCTCTAAGTTTTATTAGAAGATGATGAAATTCAAAACAGGAAAGGGTCATAACTAATCATGACCCCAGCTCTGTAGCAATTACAAAAGCAAGGGAAAGAGCTCTCACCTGATCGATCATAGGCATAAGACCAATAGCTCTGGCACGCAGAAAACAGCCAGACAGTACAGGCTCCTGTGCAAGACGGAGAAAATTAAACAAATGTATTTAGAAAACTGATTCAAAAGATGAGAGATCTTTGTCTGCTGCATGGAAAGAGATTTCCTATCACAACTAATAGGTACCTGCATCAATACCAGCACATCCATCGGATCACTATCTTCACAGAGTGTTCGTGGAATGAAGCCGTAGTTGTGTGGATACACAACAGATGAGTAAAGAACACGATCAATCTGAATATAAGCTCAACATCACCAAATTAGTGTTTTTTTTTTTTTTCATTAAGCTGCAGGTGGATGTATCTAGGTTGGAATGCATGCGCATGCATGTATAAATGTAATTGCATTTCATCTAGTGATGTTTCTCTAGATTGTCAGTAAAGCTACTAGGCTAGAGACAAACTGATAACAGCCTACATGTCCAAACCATACTAGCATCAGCCAACCCATTTGCTACTGTAGGGAAACCCTAATAGGGAGATAATGACCTCCATAACCTATTTTATTAACAAAAGGGTGGACCACCAAAACTCTCTCGCAAAGTAAATAACTAATAGGTTGGAAAGGTGACAAAAAACGTATGAAGCGGACTATAAGACCTTGTTTTTATAAGACCAAAAGTCCACAAATGACATAGAAATACAAAGATTTCTGCAAGAAGGCCTATAAGTTCATACTTTTATAAGACCAGATGTCTTGTCCAACTCGTATTTAACCTTGCTACCCTTGCCAATCTCAACAACCTGCAACAGAATGACATAACAACGTAAGATGAAGACTGAAATTCAACAAACTACTAAGTTATACCAAAAGCAAGATGCCATTTAACACATACCCAAATGTCTAACTCAAATCGGCCTCCTGAATCCACTGGAAATTTATGATCATTACTTCCTAAATTTACTGTCTGCACTTTTTATTTTGAGCCTGCTAACTTAATTGGCTTGGACAGGTTCCGAGTGCATCAACCAGTTTGTTAGCACTGGTAGGACATGTATAATAAATGCCTCCAGTGAGACAGTGAACTTGTCAAATTCTCATTTTCCTCCCCGGCTCAAGTATCACAGTCAACAACATAAAACAAAGCAGTAATGATATGCATTACCAGGATTGCGAATACATAATTTTTCACTTCTTGTGTGTGTAGGCATTCTTCCTCCAACTGCTTTCATAAAATCTTGCAAATATATGTGAGCCAGAATCTAGCAAGACAGTTATGCAATCAAATTGAAATGGCATCCGAACATACTGCCATTACAGAGGAAGATTCCCTCAAATAAGAAGATGCTCATGCATTCTGGATCTTCCTCCTTCACACCCTCACGCATCACCCAATGGGAAGGATATTGTGCTCTCGTGTGTGGAGTTGGGGACAGTATGTTCCTTAAATAAATAAATAAAACCCTAGAGGAATCCTTCCCATCATCACATTCAAGGCCTTTACGTCTCCGTAATTATGTGCACAAGCACTGTCCATTTTCATCTTAAACTCCTCACATGAAAAGGAGTGTTGGCCCTAAGATATCATGTGTATGAACACCTCTATGTGGGCCCCACCAGATGCTCATATAGATAATCCAAACCATTCATATCCTTGTCCAGATATGGATGACATATGTAGCCCACTTTGGAACAATGCTAACAGCATAAGGCTACATTTGGATGCACTACCTAACTAATTGCATAATTAGTTCTCTGGTATCTAGGTGACCCAATGCAGCTACCTTCCCTAATCCTTGAATTCATAATGAGGAAGTAGTCCAAATCGCAGGAACTTCCTATCAATTACAATTTACAACTTGAAAGAAACAGATTAACATGTAGAACCTGGTCTCTCAAAATGAGAAAGGTAGACTAACAATTTGAAAGAAACATATTAACATGTGTAACCTAGTCTCTCAAAATGAGAAAGGAAGGTAGACTAACAATTTGGTCCTTTCAGAGATTATTGAACTAATTACTGCAAATGAATTGAGTACTACATCCAACCACAGCTTAAAGTATCAGTGAGTTAATACTTTGTTGAAAATTTTTGCATCTGTACAATGTACCCTAGTTCAAAAACTCGAAAACTCAACCCAACTTGATGTACTTGAAAACTCAACCCGACTCGAGTCAATATTTAATATTAAAAATTAAAATAACTAGCAGTAAATATTTAAAACTTTTATTTTTGTATATAAAATATAGAATACAATGACAAGCAACGAGACATGTTGTAGCCTGCTGGTAAAAAGATCACTTGTTCTCTGGCAGAGGTTGCAGATTGTGTATTTCCTTTAGCTATATTAGCCCTTAAGGTTCAGTCATCATCCAATTCAGAAAGGCCTAATAATTCAAGTTATAAACATTCAGGCAAATGCTCCAATCTAAAGACTACCAGAGATTCACGGTCACAGAACTGTTCCTTGCAACTTCAGGCCTGTTGGGAACATCCACGAAATTAGAATGCAATGATAATTGATAGCCACCTGCAGTATTTGGAGCATCTACTTTCATCCCACTGTCTGCAATTTGTGGGACGCACCAAATAGATACGCTCCCATGAAATGCAAATGATGGGATACATTTTTCTTCTTATCCACATTTTAGGGCACATCCGAACAGTCCTTTAACTATCCAAAACATATTACAGTCTTCTAAAGTAACAGCACACAAATGATTAACATGTACACAGCTTTAGAAGATTTTGTTGTCCAAAAAATTCAAAAATAAACATGGAAACTTTTGAATCCGCTTTCCTATCAACAAAGGTGTCTCATTCAATGCAGCAGCTCCTTTTTGTTTTCATTTATTATTTTTGAAAATTTTTTATGCTGATGATCTACAAGAACCCTTCCAAAGGTTTGTAAAGGAATTAAAGTCAAATTCGTGAAGAGAATCAGTTGGAACTTGGAAGGACAAAGGACGCTATTATAAAACTACCTAACACAACAACACAATCGTACTAATATGGTAGTAGTACAATGCTAAGACAGGTTCAATAGCTCCACAACTTCTTTGTAGTTCACCACAACTGAGTTTGCAAGAAAACAGCAATGATTGGTGAAATGAAAGTGTCACATAATCTTGCTAGCTTAGGACAAATCTGTCCCTTGGTTTGTCTTGGATTATGTTAAATACGTTCAACAAGTGAGATCGAGTGGACTTGAGCAAACCTTTCACGGCTCTTTTGAGATTAAGCTAAGCCTTTTACATGGGTACAAATGGGTCAGATGAACCTGATGGATTATTGGACCCAACCTGACCTAATTTATTTCTATTTGGACCAATCCGGCTATTAATGGGTCGGTTATGAGCATCACTCAGACCCCACCCATATGCACCCTACCTTGCATGATCAGGATCTTGTACACCAGAGTGCAACCCGCCTGATTAACCAAAACCAGAATAGACTGCCCTGACTTATTCCAACTCAGTCAGAATCATCCTGCTGCGTTGGAATGATGGTTGTTTTGGGTGGGTGACCCATTTCATTCTCCATTAATACAAGTCTACAAGGACCTGCTCGTAAATTGTAAGTTCATATAAGTGTTCATCCCGCCTTTAAATACTCATCAATGCAAAATGCAACCTCTGAAATTTCACATTCCTTGGATGAAAAAACCTCAGTCAATAGAAAATGATGAAAGTCTAATGGTTGCATGGACATCACAACACCATGGAAGAGACATGCTATGTTTCTTAGTTTGAAATAACAAACTTACACAGTTGAAAACTGCCGGAGCCCCAGGACCTACACACAAATTTTAACAAAAAAAAAAAAAAAAAGCATAAATAAACCAAAGTAGGAATACTTACAAGTAAAGGCCAGGTTGAAATTTCAAGTTGCAAAATAAATGGTTTACAAAAAAAGGAAGAAAGAATGCAATATATTTCCAAGGAAACATTTAGGCTGCATTTGGATGCATGCACAAGTGAAATTAAATGTGGCTGTTCAATTGAGAAAGTAGCTGTCAAATTGCAGCTATGATTCCTTCAAGTATGATGTGAGAGTAACATAATTGTAATTTGGAGCTCATTCCCTCAATATGAATGCCAATGAAGGAAATCACAATTTGGTTTCTTCCACTTTATTACTGGAATTCAGATTGATAGTGCATCAAATGCATATATAACCATGTATTTGAATGAACATGAGAATCGAAAAAATGTGTTTGTATCATACCAATTTCTAGATCATGCCATGGATGAGCAGCAACGGATCTGCGAGACATTGAAGAAAGGATTCGCTCATTGAGTACAACATGAGGGAAGCTTGAATGAGCACTTCCTTCTTCATTCCCACGCCCACTCACTTCTTCGTTTCCACCAGCCATGTATCTAAATTCCAAATACACAAAAACGAGAAGTATGATAATAAGTGGCAGAGAACATATCAAAAGGTAAATGCTACCGGCACCCACTTCAACCACTGAATACACCCACCCTTTCAACTTGCAGCTATACAACTAGGGGGTGCAACTCAGGCAGTTTGGGTAGGATCCAACCCGATTTCCAACCTGAACCTAACCCAAATTTCTCTATACTCAAGCTTGACCTGACCCAATCTAACACTCGACACAACCCAAATATATGTGATTAGACCAAACCCAACCCAAACCGAACACTGCTTCAAAGCGGTTGGAGTTTTCCAACCCGAAACTCAGGTTGAGTAAGTTGGGTCAGGTTCAGGTTCACCCAAGTTGCAGCTGTATATTTAACAGTACAAGAAATATTGATTAGGATTCTTCCAATATGGGGAATTTATGGTGCCTGGATCACCCACATTGAGGCCCACCATATCAACAGTTGGACACTGAGCCACACGCTCTATTTGGACAACCTGAAACCCCAAATTGTACTCTACACACTTTCAGCCAGAGAACTGGATAACAAGTCATTCCAATAACGGAAAAAATTACTTAAATTATAGGAAGATTTTTTTTCCCCATAACTAACAGAATTTTAAAATGAATTACTTTTCAAGATAAAGCCCCCAAAAAAAGGATAATTAAAAATACAGCCATTACGAAAACAAATACTTAAAATAACATATAAGTGTAGAATATTTTTCAAGGAGTGGGAAAAATGAGTAGCTGTAAGGACCTGTTTGGGAACATGGAAAGTATTTGGGTCGAAAATATTTCCAAGAAAATGACATTTTCCCCTGATTGGGAGTTCACTTTATTGTGAAACCATCTTCGAAAAACGTGTTTTCACAGAAGAAGTCGCGAAAAATTTCCCCACCCCTTTTTTCGTTTTCTATCCAAATGCTTTCTTCGAAAACAACTCTCTCTCTCTCTATATCTATATATATATATATATATCTCTCTATATATATATATATATATATATATATATATATATATATATATATATATATATATATATATAAAGAGTCACTTCCTCTCCTTTCATTTTCCAAGCTCCCAAACAGGCCTAAAATGGGGAAAAGGGGGAAAACCCCAGAAAATGAATGAAAGGAAACTGGGTTTTACATATTGGAACAAAGAAAATCATATATCATGATATAACACTTCATGGTAGTGTGGAGAGAGAAAGAGAGCATGCATGGAAGATCTAGCAATGTCCAAGAGAGAAATTCAACAAAAAAAAAAAAAAAAAACACATGTAATAAAATACAATTCACAGAAAATATCATTACTGAAATTTCCAATTCACTGCAGCAGAAAAGCAAGCTTGAAGATGAGAAAATAGAGATTGCAACATATAAAAGAAAAAGAAAAATAAATAAAGAAACAAAAATAAACGAAGAAAATGAGAAATTGAACTCACACAGTGCTGCAAATGGGAAGTAAAGGAATCGATCGTATTGCTTCCGAATGAGAGAAGGAATAGCACTTTATAGCTTTGAAAAAGGTGAGGCCTCTCTCTCAAACGGAAAATAGCCCAACATCTCTGACGTGGCAGGGTAATGAATCAATCGGGACCGTCCATGTTGTGTTGTCTGTCGAGGATGGTCCATATTGCAAGAATCGCATGTATCAAACAACTCTAGACTAACTTTACTCAGCTTCTTCTAACTAACTGATCAGACGGTTAGGATAATTCGATGCATTTTTTCTTTTTAACCACTCGTAATACTTAGTAAGAGAAACTAGATGGACGGTCCCGATCTGAAATTACGAATGACAAGTCACCTTCTATCTGTGAGACTGATAGATGGGCATAACTTATTCCGGTGCTACTGGTTCTACTGTATCATCCCGCTTGCTTCACCGGTCAGTCTACGGCTTCTGATACACGTTGGATGCGTTGGAGACGATCTGACGGACCCGATACTACCACGTGGCAAAGAGAGATTCGAAAGCTACATCTGGGGTTCGACGTAGTGATTTTCGCGGGTCTCTGTGCTTCTGTCCAAAGCTGGCATTTGTTCCCTCCATTTCTTCTTCTATTCTGGTAGAGTGTCATGGATGCTACGCAGGCACGTAGATATTACTAGAAATTGCATACGTAGCACACAGATAATTTAAATTAAACTGTCCAAATCATGGATCCCATTTTGCATGTTCTCGTATCAAAATTTACTAGTATTTGATTATCTGACTATCGGATTGGTAGACATTTATTGGACGGTTTAAAATAAAAATCCTATGGTCTTATTTCAACAAAAAAAAAAGTCCAAGAATCAGATATTAAAACTCTTAAATCAGTACAATTTTCAGTTATTAAGTTTGTAGCATTAGTTTCCACGGTTTAGTCGGTTTATTTTGAGTTAGTGTATGCCACGTATACAATTTCTTACTGCCTGAGTATCAAGCGTTAGAGGCTGGCAGAGTATCAAATGACACCATTTTGGAAATTCAGCAAAAGTGGAAAGAAAAAAAAAAAAAAAAAAACTCGCTGACAACACCCAAGATGGGAATGTGCTAACCGTTCGATTAGAAGCTGTAAAAAATACATCTAAGAAAGAAAATATACCAGCCATCTATATTAACCAAGGAACGGCCTGATATATCATCGGCCATGTTCCTATAATTTTTTTTGTTTTTTCTTTCTTTTCTTTTGGGTTCTTTGGGTAATCACAGCAATGACCTTTATTTAACGGTTTGGATCTCATCTCCAGTTATACAAAATACAAAATATGAGGGTGATGTGGACGCTGGATGCACACCGGCTGCACGTGACACCTCCTTGTTTTGACGTGCAGGCTACCATGTGCATTTACAATCACTCACCGTGGTTTGAACGCGGATTGCGTCTTACCCCCGCTCGTCCCGAACAGGAATGCGCAGGGGCTCTGAGTGGCCACCGTGGTGTATGGGTTTTATCCGCACCGTCTATTTGTTTTTCGATATCATTTTAGGTTGTAAGCCCAAAAATAATGTAGATCAAAGACACAAGTGGACGACACAACGGGGATTAAAATTTTACCTTTGAATACTTATTAGGGCCACATGAGTTTGGAATATAGCCGATATGTGGTGTTTCCCTTCATCCATGTCCATGTGACTTTATGAATAGGTTGGATGGTAAATAAACATTGAGCCCTAAAAAATGTTCAACGGTGAGGATCATTATCGCCAATGCTTAATGTGGTGTGGTCCACTTGAACCTTATATCTTCCTCCGTATTGAATCAATACCTTAAAATGACACGGCGAAATGGATAGACGGTGTGGATAAATTCCACATCACGGTGGTCCCTTCCCATTCCTAGTTTGGGACAGCCAGACGGGCGCGGTAGGACGCAATCCGTGTTCCCATGATTTGGCAACTTATCCATCTGCACTCGGACCGTCCAAATCGTCTGCCTTGATATGGACGAATCATATCTTAAAAGTACATACGATCAGATTATCTGGACCGCTTGATTTTACCTGTCAAATAACTTACGGCAACCAATTTCATTTTGAGTTTGGATCGTCTTATTGTTATAAATAGAATTTTCATATTTATTGCAACGTGATTGAGTCGCATCATCACAAACTACATTTAATGTCACATGACTCGGTCCAATCAGGATGCAGGGAAACATAAAATCCTGTTTGTGCAAGGAAAGGATCCGTATTCATTTTTCATACGTTCGTTGGTGGGTATCAATTGGATGGTGGGAGCGTCTGATCGGTGTAGTCTCCACGCTACAATCCATCAAGTCCGCAGTTTGGATGGTATACATTGCTTGCACGTATGCCACGTCCACAGTGGATGAAGCACAAAGCTCGGTTGGTTTGACTCTACTCGAGTGTCTCGCTGTGGACCGTGACGAGACCTGGGACCCACCACATTTCAACGAATACGTCCTTCGGGCCCACATTTCGTCACCCCACGTGATAACCCCAAAAGAATCTTTTTTTAAAAAAAACGTACCATGATGAAGTCTGGACACTTGACGCCCATTTGACAAAGGGTTGGAATGAATGAGGAGCGACTGGACGGAGGGGGTGGAAGACGTGTCAGAGTTCCAGGAAGACAGCACACGTGTCAGGAATCCAAGCCATTCATCAGGCCAAAGCTTGAGCCCTTAAAAGAAGGCCCGAGGGTTGGCTTTGGCTTGAAATTTAGGACTGGTGTTTATATCAAGTTGGGCTTCTGGTCCAACAATCAAGAGGGTATCTGTTGTATAAGAAAGAATGGATTCTTTAAAAATACTTATCATTTTTTCTTCACTGAGCTCTACCTCTTGAATTGAAAATTGCATATAGCTAAATGTGAACATGAAATAGAGTGATATAAACTACAAAGACGAAGCGTTTGTGCGGAATTAAAACGGTGGCGTATGGGAAATAAACTAGGAAGTAGAAGTGTTTGCGTGAGATTAGAAATTTAGAATACTGGCGTTGTTGCTTATGATCTAGTCCCTAGTGACAAGTTTGGAGGATTCAGTCAACAGGGATCGGGAGCGGATTAGGTGAGACCCGGATCCACCGAGGTGGGTGGGATCCTGACCGTGGGGCTCACAGTGATGCATGTGCCTTAAATCCATGCTGTCCAACTATTTTGAAAGTTCATTTTAAGGCATGTTTTGTAAAATAAAGCATGTACAAATCTTATGTGCACCATACCACTGGAAATAGTGGTGATTGAATCCCACTGTTAAAAATTTCATGGAGGCCAGTGGAATGTTTATTTACCATCCAACCTATCAATAAAGTAACAAATATCTAGATGAAGAGACCACACAAATATCAACTTGATACAAAACTTTTGTGCTTTATTTTCTAGATCATACCCTAAAATGAACTTTCAATATGGACAGACAGCGTGGATGTAGTCATATACATCACAATGAGCCCCACTGTTAGGGTCCCCACTCACCTCGATGGATCAGGGTCTCACCTAATCCACTCCCACAATTATCTTCATCAAGGTCGTTTGGCACCATAGATTTGAGGGGATTTCAAATGCCCTGCTTATTTGGCAGTATAAAGTAACCAGGGGTTCAAATCCCCCTCAGTTTCAAATCCATCGTGAGAACTTACACCTAAAATTCTTTTTATAGTTGTATGTGAAACATGTGTATCACCATACTATTATTCTATTGGGCACGTGGCCCACTAATGATATCTAAAAATAATTATATTATCAATTGCATCACTATAATTATTTTAATATGATGATCAGCATTGTCCAAACATTGTCCATGTAAATCAACAGCTAAAATTATTGGTTACTCACTTGGACATGATCTTGTGCTTGTGGCCTATCTGAGACTTGGAATTTCATCATTTTCATGCAAAGCATATATTTCAGTGGGCTTACTACAACTATTAAGTCAAACATTACATACGTCACTAATTAGATATATTAAAGTTGATTTAGTAATTAAATTCAAACTCTTGAAAATATATCATACATAGCTACTTTTGGTTTAAAGTTGATTCCCAATCCAGATGCCAAAACACAACAAGAGGATTTCAAATACTGGGGATCCAAATCCATGGGGCAGTTTACTGCATGGTATTAGATGGGATTAGGTGGGATAGAATTGTATTTGGTCCTGTGCCAATTCCACTCAATGTTTGGGAAGAATAGAAAAGTTTGGAATTAGATTAGATGGAATTGCATTTGGTCCGTGCCAACTTCACTCAATGTTAGCAAGTTGTATAGGTCCCACCATGATGTGTGGGCTATATCCACACCGTCCACCCATTTTTCGAAATCATTTTAGAGCATGGGCCAAAAAGTCAAGTAGATCTAAAGCTCAAGTGGACCCCCACAAAAAGCAGCGAGGATTAAACACTTATCGTTGAAAAGTTCTTTGCGGCCACATAAGTTTTGCATCTGCCTCATTTTTAGGCTCATGCCATAAAATGAAGTTACAAAATAGATAAATAGTTTGGATATAACACGTGTTACTCTCAATAGTTTCAAATGATGGTGGGTATATCTATTCAATGTATAACAAATCAAAGAGTGAATCCAACTGTATTACAAACATAGCATAGAATTAAGCTTACCAGAGGACAATCTTTGTCATATATAATAATTATATTTTTTGAATCCCATCCCACCTGATCCTTCCCAATACCATGGGCCAAACACTCCCTAGGGGTTCCAAATCCATGCTCCCAAACAGGCCCTCATACTCTCTTACTGATGGACCATTTTCAAGGGTATAAAATCATTTATATAATTGGACACCATAGATGGAGGACGTACCCTTAGAAAAGCTACAAGTAGACAATTTAAAAAAAAATTGAACATTTCGCTCTTCCCCTTACAGGCCGCTCCTGCTCGGTAAACCCAAATAAGCCTTTCTAGCCCAATTGGTATCGGGCTCATTTACCAATATGGCTTGAAGCAGTGGTGCCACCGACCCCACCCATGCACGCCACTTGGATTTCAGTTTCCAATAAAAAAAAGTGACAAGAGGTAGTGGCTGACGAAGATGATGCATGGGTTTTGGGTTTTTGCAAGTGGTGCCCACCATATATAGAGACAATTTGTCTACGTCCCGCCCCATCAAAAATCTCTTTGACCAACCGTCTTAGCATTTTTTTATGGGGAGAAATGCTAAATGCGTCCACATTCAACTAAAAATGGGATCTGATGCTGGTCTGCTTGGATATTCCAGAACCACTAGCTTTTGGGTAGTAGTCCATTGAAGTGGAACTCAACTAAGTAATCAATCATCGGTAGCAGGCGGATTAGGTGCCGCCCCGGCCTCACCCAAGACGGTGCAGCCCTTACCATGGGCCCGCCTTAATGTATTTATTCTATATTCATGCCGTCCATTCATTCTTCCCAATCATTTTTGGGCCTGAGCTAAAAAAATGAAAAAGATCTAGGTGGACCATGCTATAAGAAGCTGTGGTGATTGAATGTCCTATCATTAAAAACTGCACGAGGTCGACAGTAATATTTCCGCTTGATAAGGTCATGTAAACCTGAATGAAGGAGAAAAACAAATAGTTTAATCCATAACTTCCTTGTTCCATTAAAGGCCAATCACCACTGTTTCCTATGCTACAGTAAACTTGAGAATTGGATTTGTTTCATTTATGAGCTTGTGCCATAAAATTATCCAGCAAAACAGTTGGCAACATGGATATAAAATACATATCAATGTGGGCCTCGTTGGTGGCGCTATCTTGAATGAGGACCGTTAGCTACTGATGGCCGCAGTAGCTAGAGTCGCTACCAAAGTAGCGTCCTCAGGTGATATGTGTTGTATTTACATTGTCCATTCATTTCAAGATATTATTTCAAGTCATCAGCCAAAAACTAAGAATCCACCGTATAAAACAGTGGGGATTGAATGCATATCATTAAAAACTTTTTGGGGGCAGTGAGAGTTTTTTATTAAGCTGATATTTGTGATATCCGTGCTTTCCTTTGTCCATGTGTCTGTGTGAACTTATAAACTGGTTAAATTTCAAATAAACACCATGGTGGACCGGAAGAAGCTTTCAACGGTGGGGTTGTTGTTGCCATTATTTTATGTGGTGGGGCCTACTTAAGCTTTGAATCTGCCTCATTCTTTGGCTCCTAATATAAAATGATCTCTCCAAATGAATGGACAATTTGAATACAAAACAAACATAGGCCCACAAAACTTGGTGACGTCACTTCAGTAGGTAGGTAGCTAAAGCTAATCCGTGTGGGGATGAGACTGGGCCCAACAAATCCGCTTTCCCAATCATCCAGGTTAGTTACATGGTGTTTGAATTTAAAATGGACGTATTCCTGGAAAGGTGATACAATTCTCCCTTCTAAAACCGTATTTAGTGTCACGGAGATTGAGAAAGGGAGCAGTGCAAAATCGTGCCTATAAACTCTTTAAGTTCATGTGGTGTGGCCCATGCAAGTCTTGTTATATTTCAATTTTCATGAATTCATCACTCCTCACATGGCATTTGTGCAAGGAGCAAAAAAATAATGTTAATTTTTTTGGCACAAGATTCAAATTTTTTAGGCTATGGTGCAATTAGAATTAAACTAGGGTTTATCGTAAAGTTTTATTACATTTATATTGATTGAGAGTAACTGTGATATGATTGTACATGTGACACTTATGCTGTAAGACCCGTATCCTAGTCATTACCGTTCTGTAGCTTCCGCGGTTCTCCCGGTCGAATTTCAGCGACCCTCGACTTTAAATCGGCATTCGCGCGCAATCTTAAGTTGCAACCCGTAGATCTAAGTCGGTTCGACTCAAAACTTGTATCCTAGCGACCGCGCCGTCGCCGCTGTTCCAACGTCACGTCTCGCGCGCTGATGCGATACTCAGACCTGAAAATGTGGGCCCGCGTTCATTTTAAGGAAAACGCCGCAAGTGCGAATTCCGAAAAAATCTCTACGACCTATCCAATCAATCAATCAATTAATCAATCAAGTCAAGTACACACTATACCACAAGTACAAGCAACCCATCCTTTTTCCACTCCCAAAGTCAATTTTCTCTCTTTCCACCCATCCCTTTCTTACAACTTCATCACTCCACTCATCACCCATCACCCATCACTCCCTCTCTTTTCATTCCATCACTTTCTCTCTCTCTCTCTCTCTTTCTCTCTCTCTCTTCTCTCTCTTCACTCCCAAGCAACAAAAAAATCTAACGTCAAAGCCTTCCAAGAGCAACCTAAGTGTGGCCCACTTCCCCACCACCCAATCTCTCATCCCAATCATCAAAACTTCATCATCCTCCATCAAGATCGAAGCTAAGGAGCCTAGGAGTCCAAGGAATTAAAGGAGAAAGCCAATAGGTGGGTGATCTACCGTTGATTTTTAATTCGATGGCTCACTTGTGATGAGACCAATTTGATGTATGTATTTTAATCATATTATAATCATATGAGGGACCCATAGTAGCGGGGTCCCTCAACTACACCGTCTCTCTCTCTCTCTCTCTCTCTCTCTCTCTCTCTCTCTCTCTCTCTCTCTCTCTCTCTCTCTTTTCCTTTGCATGGTGATAATGATGAAGAGGTGTGTGACCCACCTGGTATGTGTGTGTGGCCCACCATGAAGTATGTATTATATCCATGGCATCCTTATGTTGGGCCCACCTTGCTGGACCGTCCAGCAGTAGGCCCGCTAGCTTGTCCCTAGTGAAGGAAAACACAAATAACAGCTTGATCCAAACCTTGGTGGCCCACCCACATGGCACCACCATGATGTGTGGGTTTTACCCTCACCGTCCATATGTGGACGGTGGGAACCACCGTAGTGCATGTGTTTTATCACTGTCCTGGGACAGTAAGGTGTCTCACGTGTGGTGTCCTCATTGTCCAGCTAGGGGCAGTGGGACCCACCATGACATATGTGTTTGATCCACACCGTGCATCCAAATTCCCTTTTCATTTTAAGTGTTGAGCCGAAAAATGAAGCTAATCCGAAACTCTGGTAAGCCACACCATCTAAATATTATTTTAATAGTGAGAAATTGATAGGGCCCACTGCGATGTTTCTATTCATCAAAACATATCCAATATTGGGCTTGTTAGACCCGTCACGAGCCCAGGAACTCAGCCGATGGACTGGATCCTCTTGATGTGGGCCCCACCTATAAAAATCTTCAGATAAACTATATATATATTCGAAACAGCAGACGCTGTTGCTGTCAGCGTCTAGAGGACGCTGCAATAAGCAGCGTCCGCTGCTTGGTTGGCGCAGGGTCAGTGGGCCCCACCATGATGTGAGTTGAACATCACTGTGCATTTGATGGGTCCCCTTTAATCAGTGGGTCACCCCAAAAATCAGCCATACAATGAACTCAGGTGGCCCACACTACAAGGAGCAGCTGAGTATTAATGTTTACCATTGAAATCCTTTTTGCGTCCCAGAGATTTCGCATAAATATGAAATTTGTTTTTCTTCTTAATTCAAGTCTCTGTGACCTTATGAACAGATTAAACGGAAAATAAGCGTTATGGTGGGCCCCACGTGGGACCCACCTCTGTGGAAACGGACTGGCTAGTGTACCTTACACTAGCTATATAGTTGTAGTACTGGCGCAGCAAATTCTGTGGGTTTAACCCAGGCTGTCCATCCTTCTTGTTTAGGGCGTGTGGACCCCACACAAGATATATGTGTCTTGTATACCCCGTCAGTTCATCTAGACGTGTGGGGCCCGCTAATGTATTTGTTTCAGCTCCACTGCCCAGATGGAATGGTGTCCCACCATGATATGCGACCCCACCGTGATATATATGTTTCATCAACGCCGTCCATCTGTTTTATATCAACGTCGTTCATATGTTTCATATCCACGCTGTCCATCTTACATAATGCCCATATAATGCGGCCCGTTTGATGTATGTTGGCCCATTGGTGCAGCCCATATAATGTGGCCCATTTGATGTATGTTGGCTCATTGGTGCAAACCATATAATGCGGCCCATTAGATGTATGTTGGCCCATTGGTGTGGCCTACATAATGAGGCCCATTTGATGTATGTTTGCCCATTGGTCCGACCCATTAGATGTATGTTGGCCCATTGGTGTGGCCCATATAATGCGGCCCATTTGATGTATGTTGGCCCATTGGTGCGGCCCATTTGATGCAGCTCACTTGATGTATATGAGGCCCATTGAGATGTATTTGAGGCCCATGGGTTGAGGTTCAATGTGATATATATAAGGACCATGAGTGAGGCCCGATGAGACATATGAGAGGCCTTTGTGTGGGGTAGAATATGTTATATGAGGCCCATTGCGATGTGAGATTCCACTATGATGTATGTAATGATGTTTATGGCGATTATGCCTTGGGAGCAATGATGGTTTGACGTTTACATTGTAAGAGCAATAATGGTTAAATGTCTGTATTGTAACTCTCCTTAGGGCTCATTGTTGGGCCCATACTTGTAGTGTATAGGCCGTCTAGGCCCATCTTCATTATGAATAGAGTCCATCACCATATAACATGTTTAGTATAGCTCCATGATTCATACTCATACGCATCAAATGTATACTTGATATGAGGAGTGACTGATCATGGCATATGCCTTCGGGCAGATTGTTAATGGGCTACTTGATAGGCGAAGTTACCTCACATTAGTGCACGGTACCTGCAAGATTGATGCATGACTGATAGTGTGATTCATGCACTTCGCATTTGTATGACATGATTACTATACTCCTTAACGACATCAGGGCCGTGGCCTCCACAGACATATCGTGGATGGCAGGATCAGACACCGAAAATATTGTTACTAGCATTGGGGCGCCATAAATGTCCCTGGGTGAAAATTTCTAAACCCGATGGTACCAGAGGACGACTCTAACGTCGAGACCGAGTGGATAGATGAGCCCACGAAGGCTGTATACCAGTAAGCCGCGTCTCCCACTGTGTCGTGTTCAGTTGGAAAGGGGTGTGACCTTACCCGCCTGAGTAAGGGGGCAATATCTAGGTTGAGTTTGACCAGCTTGAGGAATGAGTCTGCTGTCGATGAGTCGGGCCCGATATTGGCAGGCAGATAGTGAGGTCTCTTCCACTTACCCAATTGTGCGCTCGGATAGGGGCGGCAAGCTGGCATAGAGTGTACTAGACCCCGGTGATTATCCAGATGTGAGATCTGTACTGATATTTGATGCTCTAGTGATAAGCTGCATTGATATGTGGATTCGGATGATGATTGGTATGCTTGAGTTGCATCTTGCATCGCATGGCCTTGACGTGGCTGAAGTATTCATGCCTTGCATTGCACAACCTTGGTACAGCTGATAGTATTCATGGATTCACCATCATAGTCTGCATTACTCTGATATTACATTTTGAGCACGCTTATATTGCGCACACACTCTCACCACTCTCTAAGCTTTCTATAAGCTTATGCACGACCGTTGCATACAGGTGACGCTAGGTAGTAGCTGTTCAGGAGCAGGAGCGTGCTGCGGAGCTTCTAAAGTTTTGGCTTTATTATCACTGTATTTCCCTTGATGTGCATTGTACTCAAAGTTTTTTATCATAGTGGATTTGTGATGATGTTGTGGTTATTGTTCGTGGGTTATTCTTATGGTTATGCTTATTACGAATCAGATTG
This sequence comes from Magnolia changhungtana, assembly GCA_030180095.1. Classification (NCBI taxonomy): domain Eukaryota; kingdom Viridiplantae; phylum Streptophyta; class Magnoliopsida; order Magnoliales; family Magnoliaceae; genus Magnolia; species Magnolia changhungtana. Next base: position 672,196 of record JASAUF010000084.1, on the reverse strand, counting down.
ATGTTAAAAATCCTCATTGTATGATCCCAGATCGGAACATGGTAAATGGGTACCGGGAGTCGATAATGGGGTTCTACGGAGGTTGTCGGTGCAGGATTCGGCGATCGAAAATTTTGTGAGCTTGGTTTTCGAGTTTGGGCCGTAACATGTGCCACGTGTCGCTCATGTGGAAACAATATTATACTGTTGGATGACTTTTTATGTTTAAAAAGAATATAAATAACTTTCATAGGACAAATGGTCATGTCCTTTCATGAAATAATGTTGTTTGTTGCAAATGAGTGTGGATGTGTTAAAGAGGCACATTGATATCTCTTCAGGAGGAAGTTCATGACTATTCAATTATTATAAATCCTGGATACGATAATCCAAAAATATTATTACATTCTCTCAATTTTCAAATATATTATTCATTGAGAAGTTCTTTCGAATATGATCTCTTGTTGCATTTATTCATAGCATTTTTAAAGGCATGTCGGTGTCAAAATTAGAGATTTATTCAACACTTAAACGTGCAAATTTTCGTATTGAAATTCAAATTGAGAGCTCATTATATCCTGAAGACAATTTGCAAATTTCTTTCGTTTGCACTTACCGGAACTACCAAAAAAAGGGCAGCAAATCTGTCTTGAGAAATTGACTATTCAAGTTGAGCATTGAACCCGATAGATCTAATTATCTCATTGTCTTTTTACTCTATCCTTTTTGTGTTATCGATCGTTACTTTTCTAACCAAACACCAAGGAGGAACCCATACACGATTTAGACCATTCTAAAGGTAGGACTTCCCACCTCAGTTGTTTCCTGTGGCATGGCCCACCTGAGGTTTGGATCGTCTTAATTTTGGGCCCAGTCCAAACATATGGTGGCACATGTAGTGGACACATCTCATTCACATGAGTTCGTCCATCAACGTGAGTGAATAGTCATACCCTCACACGATTGGCATGGCCATCCAGGCGTATTGGTTTCAGCCTACAAGATCTATCACCACTTAAAGCAGGTCATGCAGCCTCGCGTCATGCAATAAAAAGACACTTCAACCGATGCAGCCATGTGACATATGAACAAAACTCATTCTTATCCTATTCCAGGTGATGCACAACATGGTGAAAACGGTTGTTGTCGGCTCCATTGTGATGTGTTGATGACATACACTCCATGTCGTTGGAAGATGTCTTAAATCTTCCGTGTTGCTTGACTAGTCAAGAGACTAGCTCGACTCGTCGAAGCCTGTTCGACTCGAAGTTCAGCAGCAATGTATTTGGATTTTTGGGACGTTGGACCAGTCGAAGTCATGACTCGACCAGTCGAAGGTTATGCAGACGGTACATGGATTCCGCGGGAACTGCGTAAGTTTGAGGCGGTTTCTAGGGAGGTGTGTAGGTGGGGTTTCTCCATCTATAAATAGGAGTCCCTAGGGCTGTTTTAAGACATTTTAAGGCTTCCTAAAGGTATTCAAAGGGTTTCTAAAATGGTTCTAGGGTTTTCAAAGGGTGTAGCAAGGGTGAGATTCGAGCTTCTTCGAATCGTGTAAGTCCTCTCTCTTTGTAATTTCTATTTTCATAGTGAAGATCTGTCATTTTGTGCCGTGATTTTTTTTTTCCCAAAAGGGTTTTTCACGTTAAATCTTTATGTTTTCTCGTGTTTGCTTGGTGCTATTGGATTGCTATCCTAGATCCATATCTGTGTGATTCCGTAGCTCAAATCCCAACACTCCAATCGTCATAATACATGGCCATAGGTCTAAAATTTAAGACATTAATGATTCAGTGAGTCCTGCAAGTATGAGCAGTGGAAGTAATGCCTATCCCCATCATTGGAGAAGGCTTGTATCAATGAATTAGATGACATATGGATAACATGATAGCTCTTTTTGTGAGAGTAATGACAAAATGCCCACATCTCAAGTCTATAATAGTTAAGAAGGACTTGGAACTAATAATTAGGTCATCTATCAAAACAATCGTTTGGATTGCTTTTATTATGAAATTATAATCTTTAAAAATAACGTTAATTACTTGTTAAAATGTTTTTATCTAAAAGTTTTATTAAACATACTTATTTTAAATAAGAGAGAGAATAGAAACAAGTTTATTGAATTAGCTCCTATTGAAATACTTTTTATCGGATCAGAGTAGAGATGCCAAACTAGCCCTAAGGCTAAAAAAACAATCCTCGCTTACGATGAGTCCTGCCTGTAATGAATTTTGTTGATGCTAAAATTTGGTTCACCCTTTGCTGAGCTCCAAGCACTCGATTCGAGCCCTGTAGCCTGCATAAGAGAAGGACAAAGGAGACCCTGACTAGAGCAAAGGACCCTTCGGTGCCAAAGTCAGGCTAGGAATCTGAGTCTAAGTTGTGTAGAGTAGGCTTAGGGTATCAGATATCGCGTACTTGTTCTTGTAGATATGTTTCCTATTTATACATTTTGATTGGAATGAACGTGCCGTTAATCTCAACACGATCTCTGCCATTAGGCAAGAGGTACGCGTGCGCTGATGTCGGCCGTTACTTGGAGATCGTGCGCCGAATGTTGCTCCAGACATGTGTTACTGGGGTTAATTCCTTAGCGTAATCGTCAGCCATGCTCTCATTCGAGCTGACCTTAAAATCTAAGTCTCACTACGACTGTTCGAGCTAATGGGCGAGTTGATTCTGGTCGAAGCCAACGGACAGGATGTATAATGACTTCTTCTGAATTCCAGGTTGGTATCAAAGCTCTACAAAAGAACCTGGAAGCTCAACTTAGATTGTTATGATTAGGTCGGTGTGGACGAACTATTATCCGTCGAGTTTGTCTCGAATTTTCCCTTAACAAACTTAATGATGTACTGCAGTAGGGATTATAAATATTGTCTTTAAATCAACCGTGACAAAAGAGAAAAGCTAGATAATTTATCTTGTCTTTGCCCAGCCTTGCCCAAACAATGGACCTACATTTTTAAGCATATGTTCGTTTCCCTAAAAGTCAGAGTAGATGTTTATGTCCCCGCCGTTTACTGTAGCGTGGTCCACTTGAATTTTGGATCCGCCTCATGTTTGTTTGGTCTCTTGTCCGCGAGACGGATGGATAACACATACATAATGTTTACAGGCAAGTCCCGTCGGACGAAATCCAAGCCAGCCGACGTATTTGGTTTTCTGCACACGTACGTTGAATATGCTCCATCGATATGATCTTCTAACATTCTGCCTTTTTACATCCATCCCACCTCATGTGTAGATAGCCACCGAGGAACGGCACCGATCTCTCACAAGCGTGCTACTTGTCACGTGTGGCAGCTCCTATCTGGCTCGCGTAGATGCGCAGCCGAAAATAGAATATTCGCTTACACAGTTTTCTTCTTCGTATCTCCGGTGTCCGGTCCACCTCCTTTCCATTCACACAAAGAGAGAGAGAGACCAAAGACAGAAAAAGGGGGAGATGTGAAAATCCCGTCTTCTCCGCCATTTCTCCCTCGGATCGATCAAACCCTAACTCTAGTTTTCACTGCAGCTGCTTCAGATCCGAGCTCTCAATTTTCATGGAGGGAGTCTCGGGCGGCGCCAGCGACGCCTCTGCCAATCCTCTTGCGAAATGGAGAATCGAATTCTCCAGGGCGTTTCAGTACTACCTAGATCGATCGACGCCGCAACCTGTCGGCCGCTGGCTGGGAACGGCGGGCCTCGCGCTGATCTATGTCCTCCGTTGCTACTACCTCAAAGGCTTCTATATCGTGTCGTACGCTCTCGGCATCTACTTGCTGAATCTCTTGATCGGATTCCTGTCGCCGAAGGCCGATCCGGAGCTGGAAGTGATGAATGGGCCGTCGCTCCCCACCAAGGGCTCGGACGAATTCAAACCCTTCATTCGACGGCTCCCCGAGTTCAAGTTCTGGTAATCCCATTCCTAATCTCATATGTCGATGATCTTGCTCGTTTGATAAGTAGGACATGTCTTGTTCATCTCGAGTTACAGCTATGTGCGAAAATAGTATGTCAGGAAAATTTGGTCATATTAAGGGTGTGACACTGTATATGGCGTGGCAGGAAAATTGGGGCTGTCAGGACATAAGGTTAGCTACACACGTCTGTTGACTTCAGACTTTTGGTTAATTTAGTTGTCTGTTTCTTTCATGAATGGGTCCCACCTGATGACTGGATTGGCCTGATTTTCAAGCTTCATATACATACACGATGGTGTTTGCCTAATGAATGAACCCATATGTCGCACAAAATGTGAAGCATTGGAAGATTTGGGTGTAGGACGTAAATTTTCATGTTGGACCAAAAGCACACTAAAAATGCACTTCTAAAACGAAAGTGGAAGAGTCTATGCAACTGAACTTGAGTTACAACTTGGTTAGCGATGACCATTACTTGATTTGGCAAACAAGATAGACATTTTGTTTTTTTTGCCTCTCATATATGGATGTATTTATGGATCTCACTACTACAATATAGCCTGTTACACCTTTCAAAAAAAACACTATGTGTAGCAACTCTAGTTCGGTGAATAAAACATAGAACGAAAATAAAGTAGGTATTGGTTGATTGGATAAGCTAAGACAAATAAATTTGAAGTAATTGAATTTAAAGCAAATATATCAAGGAAGCGGACGTTCAATCAAACATACATAAAAAGGGAGTATGTTTGTCTCATTGGATGCTCCTTTCAATTCTCTTCATGTAAAATTGTTTTCAAGAGTAAATTTAAAAACAATGATGCATGCATGAGAATTATGAACTTTGAATGCTTAAGAGATTTTAGGGCCTACCTTATTGGGGGCCCTTACAAAATTTTAGCTACCCTAGCATATGGATTCTGAGTGGTTTTAGTGAATGTCATATCCAAAGTCCAATGTGCTTTCATTATTGGAAGATAAATTTTGGACAGTGCGTTAAATGTTCATGAATGCATCGATTAGTGCCACTGGGAATGATAGAAGGGGGAATTATTTGCGAACTTAACATTGGAAAGGTGTATGACCACATGGATTGGGATTTTCTCAATTATATGTTGGGATGCTTGGGTTGCGGTTAGAGATGGAGGAGATGGAGTCGAGAGTGTGTTCGGCTGGCCAAATACTTTGTGTTGTTCAACAAGTTTCCTAAAAGTTTTTTCAAAGCTTTGAGAGGTCTCTGGTAGGGGGATCTGCTCTCTCTCTCTCTCTTTATTTTTATTTTTATTATTATTTTATTATTATTATTTTTATATGGAAACAAAATTGCTTTCCTCCTTGTTTGAGGTGGTAGCGGAAGTGCTTAGTAAGATGTTGGATGAAGGTTCATATGTGGGTCTCATTAGCGAGTTCAGGGTGGAGAAAGCAGAGTTTTGGATTTCTCACCTCCAATTTGCTGATGACACTATTTTATTTTGCGATGCATAAGAAAATAAGGTGGATAACTTGAGAAAAATTGTTCGATGTTTCAAAGAGGTGCCAAGCTTGAAGATAAACATCTTAAAAAGTGAGATGCTTGGTGTTTGCATATCCAAGGAGGAGGTGGTGAAGCTAGTAGAGCTGTTTCAGTGTCACATTGGGTATTTTTCTTTCTCGTATCTCAACATTCCTGTATTATTATTATATTTTTGAAAAGCAACAGTAATTTTATTGATGAAGTGTTGAGAAGGTGCAAAAAACTACAACTCACTCAAACAAAAGAGTGACTACAATCCCTTAAGATATTGATGCAAGACACCTACTATGCCAAATAAGATTTAGCCTTATGAATGGCTTGACTTATAGAGTTGGTTATATTGTCGAAGCATCTTGCATTCCTTTCCCCCAAATAGTCCAAAGGATAGCCATCGTTGTCAACCTCCACTCAACCCTTTCCTTCTTCCCAAGATTCACCCCATACCAAGCCAAAAGCGAACTCACTATCATGTCTAGCATTACCCAAATCACACTTATAGAGTTGAGGAGGTTGGCCCAATCTGTGCATGTGAAGGGGCAATGAATAAATAAATGGTCCACTGATTCAACATCTCTTGTACACAACATAGATACGTTTGACATCGAGAAAGCCTATGACCACGTGGATTGGGCCTTCCTGGATTAGATGCTCAATAGAATTGGGTGTGGGATTGTATGGACATGTTAGATGAAGGAATGTGTTGGCTCTTGTAGATTCTCGGTTTTGGTGAATGGCTCCCCTAAATGTTATTTCAAAAGCTCGAGAGGCATTGGACAAGGTGACCCGCTTTCCCCACTCCTCTTCGTTGTCATAGCTGAAACCTTGGGAAGAATGATTTCTAAAGGGTAGGATGTGGGTTTGTTCAAAGGTTTCCAAGTGGGCCCCATGCCTTCCCTGATCTCTCATATTTAGTATGTGGATGATATGATTCTTTTTTGTGAGGCGGATGAAGCAAAGGATGGATAACCTATGTATGATTCTTCAATGTTTTGAAGCAATTTCTGGGCAAAAGGTTGACCCGACTAAATGTGAAATGCATGGTGTCTGCATGGATAGCGATGAAATTGAGCGCCTTGCCAGTCTTTTGGTTGCAGGCGGGTTCTTTCCCTTCATCTTAGCTGCCATCCCATGCCATCGGAAAGTTGGCCGAGCATATTTGGGACAAAGTGGTGGAAAGATTCGAGTGGAAATTGGCGTGTTGGAAAGGACGGTTTGTCGATTGGAGGGCGGATCGCTCTCATTAAAGCGGCTTTATCCAACTTGCCCATTTATTTCATGTCGCTTTTTAGGTGTCCGAAACTAGTCCTTGCTCACCTTGAGAAGCTTAGACGAGATTTTCTTTGGGGTGATTCGCCGGAGAAGAAAAAGTTCCACATGTTGGAGAGGGATGGAGTTTGCAAGCCATATAACGAAGTTGGTGCTAACATTCATAACCTTGGGTGTGATTAATGATGCCCTCTTGGGCAAATGGTGGTGGTGGTTTGGTGGGGAAAGGAGAGCTCTTTGGAGAGAGATCTTTGCCAATAAATATGATTGCATGGAAGGTGGGTGGTGGAATGAAGACTGGGAAGACTTATCATGTGTGGCATTATGGTGTCCCTCCCAAGATTGGAGCTTTTGGTTGGCTTGTGGGTACAAATAGAGTGTTGACAATTGACAACCTTGATGCAGGACAATTAACCACTTGCTCTAAAAGCTCGAACTGTTAGAGTATGGCGAATTAATCCCTTTATCTCATAGCCCAGGCCCAACATCTCACGGGTTAGGACCTCAGCCGAACCCCCTTTGTGGGCCCCAAATCACATGGGTTGCCCACCTCGAGTGTGCCCCTGCATTCAACATGCGACCCCACTCGAGCCCAGTGTGAAAATGCCCCTGCATTAATCACCCTCGGTGAGGAGTCTCGAACACAAGACCTCCTGCTCTGATACCAATTTGATGCAGGATAATTAACCACTTGCTCTAAAAGCTCGAACTGTTAGAGTATGACGAGAGTATGGCGAATTAATCCCTTTATCTCATAGCCCAGGCCCAACATCTCATGGGTTAGGACCTTGGCTGAACCCCCTTTGTGGGCCCCAAATCACATGGGCTGCCCACCCTGAGAGTATCCCCGCATCCCACGGGCTACCCCACTCGAGCCCGGTGTGAAATGCGCATTAATCACCCTTGGTAAGGAGTCTCGAATACGAGACCTCCCCCGTGGGCCCCAAATCGCATGGGTCACCCACCCCGAGTGTGCCCTTGCATCCAACAGGCGACCCCACTCGAGCCCAGTGTGAAAATGCCTCTGCATTAAACCTCCAAAAGCTGTCTATGGTCATGCCAAATATTTGTCTCTTGTGCATGTTCGACGCTGAATTGGTTAACCATCTTTCTATTCGTTGCACCTTTGCTAGTCAAGTATGGGCCTTCTTCCTCGACAAATTTAATTTGGCGTGGGCAATGCATTACGATATTGGCAGTCTATTTATGGAATAGCATTCACAAAAAAAAGTTTGGCTGGTGTGGTGGCACCGTCTCCTTGCAGGGTTATGGGGGATTTGGGGTGAGAGGAATGGTAGATGTTTTTGCAATGTTTCCCAATGTGTCAATTGGATTGTCTCTCATGTTTGGGATATTGTTGTTGAGTCAGCAGGGAGCAACGGGTGTTTGGATAAGATGTAAATTTCTTTGTTTGTTTGTACACACCCCCTCTACCTCAGCACTTTTTTAGTGAAAGTTCTTGTTCTCTTTTAAAAAACACATGCATGTTTGGGATGACCATTGCTCTTTTTTGAAGATTATCAATGGTTAAAACTTGGTTCCTCCCAACGAGCCATGCAAATGTCGAAGCTTAAGAGGGGCCCACAATGCCACAACAAGGCTGCTGGGGTTATTTCTTCTAACTGCCATAGATCCCAAAGAACCACATAGAATGATTGAACTGCAAATTGGTCCAATTTATCCTTCTCCAGTTCTGCCAAACCATGGTTTCCCTTTCCCCCATAGATGTAGAGCAGAGATGGATCTTGTCTAGGAGTTTTAGTCAATTACCTCTCTTCAGCAAGGAGGCGACCACACCACCTTGTTGCCGCTAACCGATGAGCATCTAGACATGGGAATGCCGCTGTCTACTGCTAATTGTGCCAGTCTTGGGAATGCATGCTGAAGTAGAATCTCTCCTGCCCATGCGTCCTTTCAAAAACAGACATTTTCCCCATTTCCAGGAGAGAATTTGTGACCCCCTCCTTGGAACTTAGCTTTAACTCAAGTTGGCTCTTTGATCCAGTCAGTTGACATGGTGGGATTTTCAGGTGTTTGATTTAGTTGATTGTCTCATCCTCTAGTTTGGATTTTCCTTATTAAAGCCTTTCATAACTGAGCGCTTGTTGTCATGGTAATAAAATCTCTCTTTTATTAGTTGCTGTGACATCGAACATGGGGGTTAAAATACAAAATATGCCTTTTGTGTTCACTGCTCCTTTTCATACTTGAGGACTCGAATTCTAAAATCCTCGTGGTCTTTCTTCCATGAGTATGGAATCTGCACTTGTCACTTATGCACAGATTTTAACTGTCAATTTTGTGGCTGTGTATGGAATATGCACTTGTCAATTTTGCACAGATTTTGGTTGTGTATGGAATCTTAAAGTGCAGTAGCATGTTTTTTCTGATCTTCTTGTCATTATTTTGGCAACTAGTTCCCTAGATTTCTTTGGTAAGCATTCACTTCTTGATCCTCTAATGTAGAAAGGATGAGGCAGCTGATCTAGCTGTCTCTGAATCCCAAATTTACATCCTTCTCATCTCGTGCTTTCAGGTATTCCACGACAAAGGCTTTCTGCATAGCTTTCTGCATGACCTTCTTTTCTATGTTTGATGTTCCTGTCTTCTGGCCCATATTGCTGTGCTACTGGATTGTTCTTTTCGTCCTGACAATGAAGCGTCAAATTCTACACATGATCAAATACAAATATGTCCCATTCAGCATTGGAAAGCAGGTGAGTTGCTCATAGCGTTATTATATATTGTGTTTGTGAGCACCGTCGCCACTGCCACTGCCACTGGCGCCATAGTAACGATTACTATGGGAAATTTTTCGATATTCTGGCTGAGTATAATGGTTGATATACAGGAACTAATAAATTGAAGATGCGGCATAGAATTATAACTCAAATTAAACAGTCCAAATGGTGAGAGATGGATCATAAACCAAAGGTTAGACTAATCTGGTCAATTAACTAGACTCTTGGTGGAAATTTATTGGAAAATAGCCAACGGTCCAAAATCAGGTAAAAAAGGTGCCCACAAATCAGAGGTTCAGATTTTTCAACCTTTCTGATTTTGGGATGAACCTTTCAATAGTGGGTGCAACAATTTGGACTGTTTAATTTGAGCTGATATTTGCTGCACATACAGTTTCCGAGTGCTTGCATATCAATCATCACAAACCACTAGAGTATCAAACAACTTCCATAATACTATAGTGTCAAATGTCAGTTGAACGTAACATATTTAAGGTTGCTGATACACCTGATTGAAATATGTGGTACGTAATGCTGATACTTTAATTTAAAGTGAATGATATTGAGAAAAAGCATACATGCAATCATTAGGAAATCAGCAATGTGGTGGTGGTGGTAAAGTCTCTACAAGAGACCATGAAGAACATGTATCATCATCATAGGTCACAGCTCTGTGGTTGGCTAACATGATTGCTTGGCAAAAGTTTGGCAACTGGCTGGCTGCCTGACGTCAACCCTCATTTTGCGTGGAACTTGTTTCCGCTTTGGTACTAGATAGAATATATCCTCCTACAGTAGTTTCCTCAAAAATAATCAATGATTAATCCCCTAACAACTAGGACTCTATAAAACAGAAGCCATCTTCTAAATCCTACTGAAGATACCTGCCATGAAAGCAATAAATAGCTAGAAAGCCATAAAGAAATGGGTTCAATGGTAGACAGGGCGTGTTTCAACATTGATGTCTTGGGTTCAAGGCTAGTTTACCTTTTTTTTTTAAAAAAAAAAAAGAAAAAGAAAAAGAAAAAAAGCTAATAAAGAGAGAGAAAAAAAGAAGAAAGAATTGGGAACAGAAGATACTGTAGAAGTCAACGGGGTTTTAGGGATAAAACAGGGGTTCTGGGGAGGTGAATGTTTCAACATTGATGTCTTGGGTTCAAGGCTAGTTTACCTTTTTTTTTTAAAAAAAAAAAAAAAGAAAAGAAAAAGAAAAAAAGCTAATAAAGAGAGAAAAAAAGAAGAAAGAATTGGGAACAGAAGATACTGTAGAAGTCAACGGGGTTTTAGAGATCAAACAGGGGTTCTGGGGAGGTGAACATAAGTTGGGTTAGATCTGTCTTGCAGATTGACGGAAGCATGATTCAAGAGAAAAATAAAGTGTCGTGGAAAGGAAGAAGAGTTGGTGGATAATTATAGATGACTGTGACTGTGATAAATAAATTCTGATTCTATGCCCACTATCGGGTTTTGCCTTTATTTATCCGATCAATATGGACTGATAGAGTTGTGTGCACGTCTGATGTGCTCCAGATTAACCATAGTATTTGTGTGCACCCCATCACCATCTGATCAGCAATGAGTTGTGAGCTCTAACACATCCCATCATCAGTTATATAATTGGAGCAGATTGGAATTAGTACGGACCACGTCTGATGACCACCATCGGAATTGCTGAATGGGACACTGGTAATTTGGTATGAGTCAAGAGACTGGATGCTTTTTCATTCTGATAGTTGTCACCAACATGTATTGTTTTTTTTTTTTTTTTGAAAAATGCCCAACATGTTATTGTCATCTCGACATAACATCAAATTATTGCCCCGTGTGTTTAAAAATATGTTTATCTAGGTAAATAACCCTATTACCATGCAGCATCAAATTCTTGTCCTTGTCTCATTTATATCTGTGCTTACCTTTAATGACAGAGGTATGGTAGGAAGAAGTCATCTGCTGGCAGCAGTAGTTTATCCAGGGACTGATCCTTGGTGCACATGTATGCTCATGACAAGTGGAAAGGGGGAAAAGAATATGGGATTGCTGATTTTTTTTACTTTCTAAATTCGGAAGTGAACATATATACCATGTCATTTGGAATGCTCTTTACATATCTAGTTAACTTTGCCTACCCCCTTGGGGCTGTCACAACATATGCAACGCGTGTATTGATGATTCTTTCATCTATTCTCGCTTCGCCCTTTTCTATCAGGTTAATGTGATTGTGTCCTTTTGTTCAAGTGAAGTTTCACAGTCTAATGACTGCTCCTGTAACTTATCTTTAGTAACTGTACCATACTGTTGGCACAAGTTCTTTGGCATTTTGATCTTCATAGCATTGTTTGAGATATTGGTTGATGCTTATGAGAGATTTCTTAGTGAGGTCTATGAATATGCAGGCTAAAATGTATGCCTGACCATAGTTCTAAAATTCGGTGACCAACTCAGAACTTGGCTGAGTCAACTCGACTCAATGAGATTTTGAGCAGAGTCATCAGGAAACTCAGTCCTGAGAGGGACTCGGTTCTGACTCGGTTGAACAAATCAAGTCATCTAATGATTTGTCAAAGCACTTTATTAAAAGAAAAGCAAGAGGAGAAAATGGGCGTCAAAACAGTTACTAAAAACTGATCTATTTTTGGTACCATAGTTATTTACATGAGTCGGGTCAAGTCTTCATGTCAACCCGACCCAGCTGAACAGCTGAACATCAGTCGAGTCCTATTTTGGTTTTTTGAACTATGCGACATGACTAGTAAATTTCAGCAATTTGTTCTTGATAGTCAGAAGTGCAACTTTGAACAGGCAGAGCAGAATTACTGGTAGGATTCTGGAAACGGGGAGGGTTTACATGACAATGGTTTTGGGTTTCTTACCGTCTCTCTCAGAAGTCACTGAGCAATCGGTTTCAGTTATGCTGTCAGTGGCTTTCACCCATTATCGGATTGGGACCAGATCATTGCTATCACAACAAATTACTAATCACATATTCAGGTGCCAAGTAAAGGCCCCACGTGTGCAATCTTAGGAATCGTACTGGCTTATTCATCAGCAAGTGATGCATGCATGCAAAATGGAGATGGTTATCATATTCTAACCGTCCATTTCTTCTATACGTGTGGTCTGCCTGATAAATGTACTGTATGGAATCCAGGTCGTAGTCCTTCAGGTCATCATAGCTGGCACTGGGGGTTCATTAACCCGTGTCATCCTTCTTCAGGTCATTTTGTTTTATGTTCAACTAGGTACTGTTCTTTTTTGCCCCCTCCCTTCTGTTGTTGCTGCTGCTATCATTATTATTGTTGGTGGTGATGGTGGTGGTAGTAGTAGTGGTGTTGGGCTGGAGTCCTATGGTAGATCACCACCATTTTCTGGACCTATTGTGGATGGAGAATTGCCAGAAAACACATTGAGAAGATGGTAACTGTATGAATTTTCCCCCTTGGGACAGAATAACAATTAGAATTCAAGGGTCTCTTTGGGTGTTTCTTCTGCTGAGTTACACACATGATGGATGTGTGAAGTTTTTGGGATTTGTGCCAGGAATCCGTTCTTTAATGACGTTATCATTACTCATCTTCGTCTCTGCCCGATCGAGATCAGCTACAGATTTCTATTCTGACATTCCACTTTGCTTGAAATGTTAGATTCAGATTGTCCAGATGTGATTAAAGTTTGACATCTGGTTGCCTACCTAACACAACACTCCTTTATCCAGGCTTGACAATGAGCGCAAAACTCCCATAGGCAGGTTAATAAAAATAATCAGTACTTAGAAAAAAAAAACAAGAATATTCCCTTTGAATATTTTACTTTTAACCATCCATTTGATGGCCATCAATATGATGGCTATATAATTTTAGAGAGATGCTCCATCTAAAATGTGGCACATGACCTGGAGGATCTGAATAGCCATACGTGAGTGCCCCACGTGAGGAGGATGGGCCACCACCATTGTCAAAATGACAAACTACTATTCTCATTAAGAGAGGATAATGTACCATCAATGGTATCCAAGCAAGCATTTAATATGCATGTGGCACGTGCACATATGGGAAAAAAGGTTCTATGAGGTCCAGACTGTGGGGCTCACTGTAATGTGTGCCGCACATCCACACTATCAATTACATGCACCCTATGGGCCTAAAAATCAGGTCTATCCACGACTTCGGTGGGTTACACCCTAGACAACAGTTGAAAGTGGATGCCCACCCATTCACACTATCAATGAGATACCCCCTTCTATTGTAGGCCATGGCCCTAAAAATCAGGCCAATCCATGACTTAGGTCGGCCACACCATAGACAACAGTTGAGAGAGAGGATGTCCGGCCATTAAAACCTTCCTGATTGTACATAGGGCGTAATGAGACGTGGTTCTAACATACCAACCCATCCATTGTGGGTCTGCCTTGGATGAGGGATGACACCAACTTTCAGGATTCCAAAATTCAGGTGGGCTCCACCAAATACCTTCAGATTTTTTAGGCATGAGTTCATATGACTCAGATTGTGTGGCCTACTTGATTTCTGGACACAAATAATTTTTGGGACATCTCATAACCTAGAGGGGAGGCACCAAATGCATGGTGTGGATGTCTAACACATAATGGTAGGGCCGATAGAGAGCTCGACCTCATATAGATGAGAAGGTCTCAAGTCCAACCGGTTGGAGCACAAGGTACGGTCCACCCAGCCCATAAATTCCAACCTGTTAAATGCATGTGAAATCCAACCCTTTGGATAGGTTTGCACCACCATGAGGATCACCAATTGCAGACATCATCAGCCTTATTGACTCGTAAGGTGGATGACACCTGAAACCCACGTGTAGCCTATCGTGAATAGAAAAATATAAATGTAGCCCATTCGATGAGTTGATATGGAAGATTTCTGCACAAGTGATATTCTGGGTTGGATGGAGACCCCACCTCGAGGATCAAATGTGGGGAGGTTACTATAAAAAAAACCAAATTGTCAGTGGGCAAAACTCCACTAATTGATCGCTAGGATAGTCTGACCACCGTTTTTTTTTTTTTTTTTTTTTATATTTTATTTTAAAGTGGTGTGGGCCCACCGTATGTTATATTGAAGAACTGTCTGAAGCTCGCAATCTGAGCCACAGGAGGAGACGGGTTGCTTGATAACTAAGTTGGGCATCTGCATTTAGTATTGCATACTTTCTCTTAATTAAAGCTTTTGCTACTTGAAAAACAAAGGGATATAATGAAGATAACGAACAGCATCCAAAGCCCCCTTGTAAACATAAACAGTTTTTGCACCGGACTTCATCTTTTAGAATTCCTACTTTTATTTAGATACTGCAATGCTGCGACCCTCAAAGCCGTTAAAACTCCCATCATTCCTCTCTAAACATGGGTCTTTATTTGTACTGCAACGGACCACTGCCACTGAAGCCCTTCCCATATATGCTCATGAACTTCGCAGCAAACTCTGCACAGAAAGAATGATCCCGTAACATACTAACATGTGTCAGTGCGTCCCCAATGTGTCATGAAAGTCCATCTGTATGCCACCACGTGCCTGCATGGGTGCAGGCATGACATCTAGGCCATGCATCAGGTGGGTCCCATCCCATTGATTCCCTGGGCCAAAAATCAGGTTGGTCCACTCATTAGGTAGCCACAATGTTAGAAACAGGCGGACTGTTCAGAATTTGGCCTAGTTTCTTTCATCCGTTTGTGAACAGTAGACCACCTGACCTGTTTCTCACCTAGGCATCGACACATGGACCCACCAAATGGATAGCTTGGATTATGTGATGTTGACACATGTGATGGCATGAATATGGTTGACTGTGTACGTAAATCATGCACATGGATGAGTATACATACTATAATATCCAAGAGAAGGTCCCAAGTCCCTCTAGTTGGGCGTGGGCTACAAGTTACAGTCCACCCCATTAAGAACATGTAACAACCAACCGTTCTAATGGGTTTCGACCCATGCAAAAAATCAGCACTATCTACTCATCAGGTGGACCACACCATAGAAAACAATGTCTACCCATTGTTAAATCGAAATATACTAGTGCGGTCCACTTAATGAGTGGATATGGGTGATTTTTACATAAGGTGATCCTAACTTAAATGAGTGGATATGGCTGATTTTTACATAAGGTGATCCTAACTTAAATGAGTGGATATGGCTGATTTTTACATAAGGTAATCCTAATGGTGGGGCAAATCTATTGGACAGGTTGGATGTCCATGCTGTTAATGGGTTGGAAGCCATCTGCTGAGCGGACTGTAACTTATGGTTCAACTGGTTGCACTTGAGACCTTCTCAGTATCTACTTACCTTCTAATTTCAGGAGGGCGCCTGTTCCAGTGGGCAGTCTCTTATCCTGTATATATGACTGTTTTAGCACACATCTGATTCCTTCTCTCAACAGGGTAATTGAAAGGGTAGGGGATGGAACTTACGTAGTAAGCATGCCAGTAATAAAGCTCTCTTTTTAGACTAGCTTCAACTCCCCTAAGAAACTGTTCCACAAGCTTCTGCATTTCGGACCATTTGCAGTTCTATTTAAAGAAAGAACCTTCACTTGGGAGATCGATTCCATAAAGTGCTAACAGATTACCTGAAGGATTAGTTTGGGGTGGACAAAATCCACCAGCAGTCTCTGAAACTTCTCTCGTACAAAAGGCAGTCTGAAAATGAAAAACAAGAATCTTAATTTTCACTTTTGGAATAATTCAAAAGAACTGGCAAACAGATAAGTTGAAAAGTAGATGTTTTTTATTTTTATTTTTTAACACTACTCGATAATCCATGTAATGATTTTATGATGCACATCTCAAAATCTGCCAGTTAGGCTTTTTAACTTTATTTATTTATTTATCATGCGTTCCTGATTTGCGGGGACAAAGGCTAAGTTGTTGTTGATGATGATTGATACATCCAGGGAGCAATTACGGTACGATTAGAGGTCCCTGGATCAATTACAGTATGATTAGAGGTCGCAGGAGCAATTACGTCTCAATTAGAAGTTCTGGGAACAATTACTGTATGATTAGAGGTCGCGGGAGCAATTACATTGCAATTAGAGGTTCTGGGAACAATTACTGTACGATTAGAGGTCCCGGGATCGATTACCGTACGATTAGTGGTCCCAGATGATTAGAGGTCACGGGAGTGGTTAGGGTATGTTTAGTGGCCCTGAGAGAGATTACCATATGATTAGAGGCCCCAGGAGCGATGATGATGATTGATGCATCCAGGCTCCTGATTGCAACAACCTCCCAAGTCCAAACTAGATAAGATTAGTGGGCTCCACTGCTGGCCTGGTCAGATTACGGACCTTACACGTGCATATTATTTCTACACATGTGAACTGTGCACTATCCATACATCTGCATTTTTCATCCACTTGCATGGATTAAGCATAATTTTCCTTTTTTTTTTTTTTGGGTAGTGGTTACCTTTTTAGTACAAAACTTGCTTAGAAAGTAAAGAGATGAAAAAGAGATGAAGTATAATTAGGAAAGTGGTGAGCATGCCTAAATATAGAAGGCAATAGCTTTCTTTATTATGATTTTTTTTTTTTTTTTTTTAAAGAGTATTTCTTTATTATGATTGAAGACTTTTCTTTTAAACTTTGATGTGTGAAAATAGTGGAGTGTGATGCTCCCATAGCTAGAGGTTTGATGCCCTAATTCTATCCTTTCTACTGTTGTGGTACCCTAGAGGCTAGAAGACTCTTTGAAGTTCATTCAACAGTCCTTTTTTAATTTTATTTTTATTTAAATTTTAATTTCTGCTATTGGATGAAGCTTATTAGGAAGAATTTCTGACAACATCATCATTGTTGTTGTCATCATAATCTAAACCTTAACCCAACGAGTTGGGGTTAGCAAAGAATTTCTGCAACAACTTCAATTTTCTGGTATGTAAAATTTCTACACATTCTCCCTCAATGTGTTGATTGCGATGGCACTGATGATGACAACAGTGACAATAATGATACAGTTCTCAACTTCCCCTTGCAAAAAACCCCAAAAGCCCTTGAAAACGGTTGTTCTTCTTATTAATTTAGGAATCAAATAAATTTGGTACTTTTTTTTTTTTTTTTTGACAAAACAGGAATCATAAAGCTGATCCCAAAGGGCTGGAGTAAGGCTATGATGATGATGACCAAAAGGAGCCTTACATATTGATCCCATAAACACATACATGGACCGTCCTTGATAAATTTGATGATGAAATACACCAAGGACTGTCAATATGTGTTTGACGGGATCAATATGTAAGGCTTCTTTGGACATCATCGCCAACATTATCTTAGTTTTCTCAGAGCAATTCAGGCTTGGTGAATGTTAATTGCTAACCTTTTGGGTGATGGATTGGCTAGAATCTCTGCTGCCAGTTCCACCAGGACCTCTTCCCAGCCTAGTGGGATTGGTTGTTCATCGGTGAAAGGATAGCTGCATGGCAACAGATGAATCAGGAAAAAGTGAAATGAAATTTCACATGAGCCACTGCCTTATTCATAGTTCTTACTTGTGTGATTTGCATGCTTCAAGTGCCATGATTGCGTTCCTCAAGTTCTGCTTTGATTTGGTTGCAATTTTAGCTGCAAAACTCATTGGCAGATCAAAGTTCTCCTTCCTTGCTATTTGAATAAGAACCTCCATGATCTAAGATATAAGGTAGAAGTGTTACTATTGCTCTCAGAAATTGTAGCTTTTGTACTTGAATCTCATTCAAAGGCAGCTACAGTATCAGTAGTTGATGCCAGTTTCGATCACAGAAAAGGAGGTAACAAGAAGTGATTCCATCATTAATTGAGGGAACGAGAGTATAGTTTGAAGCAGCATAAAAAGAAGAATGTTCTCAGCAATTAAGGGGCTGTTGTCCGCAGAACGAGTCCCATGGTGTTCATGCCCCGACAAATACTATTATTTTGCAATATTAAGCTGGAGAGTGAATATTAAAAATTGCACTATTTGGCAGTTGGTGACAAATCTCATTCTTGGCAATTTCTTGGGACACTGTCAGATTTTGACATTTTTCTCCCGATATTATCAGGAAATCTTGCTGAAAATAAAAATACTCACCATCATTATCTAAGCCTTATCCCAATTAATTGGGATCAGCTACAAGAATCCTATTCCACCATTCCACTCTATTGAAGGCCATAACTTTATTATAAACTAATAAATAATTTTAAAAATATAAAATATAGGTAAAACTGAGTTAATTTAAAATTTAAAATATTGATTTTGCTAAAACTGCGAAACATTAAAAACTGCTAAGCATTTGAAAATCTCACAATTTTATCACAATCCGAGAAAATATCAAAATATTTTCATAATTTCAGCGATATTTGTCACAAACTCATGTCAAACATTGCAGCAATCGCGCTGTCCATTTCGTCTCATTGCATTAAATGCAATTGTTGGGAGGAAATTTTGGGAAATGCCAAAGTATCTCTAGTCTGAAAACATCCCCTCGCGATGAAATATATTACCATTTAGAACATAGATGATATTTAGTAACTTGTGGGGTCAAAGAAGAATAATCCAAAAAACCATGTCCACGATCGTGCTTGCTTTTGTGTTAAATAAGACATAACATAGAGAACTCGGTTCTGGTTGAAATCTGCAAAGCCCAACGCCCCAAACTCTATGATATTCATGCGCATGAAATGAAGTAATAACTACCTCATGAGTAACAGGGGCATCCACTGTAATAAGCTTGCAGCGGCTTTTGATGGATTCGAGAAGGCCAGTGTCATCTTCACAACAGAGTATGATCTTACATGCATCTGTATGACAGTCCATTATCCACTTTATCAAGTGTTGCACGTTGTCTGCGAGTTTATCAACCTCATAGAGAACGATTACTGGAATAGTGAGATAAAGCTATGTTAGATTCGTAAAGATTGGGTCATTTGGGAAAAGGTGAGCGTTCAAGCTGTCAGACCTTTGTAATCTGCCTTTAAGCTTGCATCACTGAATTCAGGAATAGGTGCACGGTTGCTGGTTATTTCCTTGACTAGAGCCATTAATGCATATCTGGCATTCTTTGATATAGACTTCAGATTAAGCTCCACATGGTGAGGGCTTGAAGTTAGTGGAACAACCACTGGCATTTGCTGAGTTTCCTGTTAAGAGCATGAAACGGATCTACTATAGTTGGTACCAACCAAAATGTTTGCAGTTTGTTCACCAGCTCTAAAAAGAGTATAAGAAAAGAAAGTTTTAGAAAAAAAAAACAAGAAAGAACATCCGCCATTTCATGGGACATTTTCTTAATTGTTGTGCAGCAAGTAAGTACATTTTTTAGCCGTACAAAAAAAGAATAGGAAAGGATCATCATAAATCATACCTGAACATGGAAGTATCTTAAATCATTTGAGATCTGCAATAAAATTGGACAAAGAACTAGTAAGCCTATTTAACGTTAATGTTCAAACTTCAAACAAAAATCACATGCATGCAGACACACACACACATACACACACTAAACAGACCATCAAATGAACTTCTTAAAACATACTTGCCAAGCAGAAGCACCGAAAATTTCCCACAGTAAAGCCATGCCTAGGGCTTTCTTTCCTGAGCCTGAAGGTCCCCTGAACAGAAGATGAGGGCAGTTGTGGAGGGATATCTAGCCAAAGTAAAGGCAGTAACTATCAGTGAGATGGGATAAAAATTACCTATCATGGAGATTATTACAAGAGAAATTGCACTTTGAAAGAGAAAAAAAGGGGGGAAAGCATAAATTATCTGGAAACATGGTTCAAAAGCAATGCTACTCATGACTCACTAAGTTAAGAGTTACAATGCCATGATAAGAATAAAAAATGATACTCAGCTGTGACCTGCTTCAGACTTGGCCTGACTTGATCATTCTCACATATGTTACTAGACATATAGATGAAGTTCAAAATTGTAAGTTCTATAGCATTTAGTTTGCATTAATTACAGAACTCAATTTTGAATGCATGATGCAGGGCAATCCAACGTATAGAAACCATTAAACATGTAAAGTATTATACAGATGTATTACATCGTAGAAAATAATTTTCAATTACAAACATTGATGAGCTATAGATTGTAGAATAATTTATCAAATAGACTTCATTAATACGTAAATACATAGAACAATAAAGCATTTCAAATACTGGAAATCTGGCTAAGTTGTCATGTTCCTCAAAAGAATGGATTGCAACCCAGTCACAAGCTGCGCTCACCAAGGGTAACCAGTTTATTTAGGTATTTGAGGGAACTTAGTGCCGAACTATTAAACAACCCTGACTGTGTAAAAGCATCTAAAGAATTTTCAACAGCCATCATTTCTCAAACTCCTCGAGAAATTCTATTCTTATTATGCCAATTTTCAAAATTATAGGAGAATTGGAAAAATGATAGAAGCAGAATTGCAAGTCAGGTAACCATACCAATTGCTTGAGATGTTGGGCTTGTGATTTGTTGCAAATGAATCCACTCAATGAATCAGGTCGATGCTTGTCAGCCCAGAACTGTCTAAGGTTTTCCACCACGAATGCCCTCTCAATAAATGAAGCCTCATCTATGTTCCTAGTTTCAGGAGACTTCGAGTTCCTGCAAGCACCCCCCCTTACACAAGAGAACCACATGTCCTTTTGGCTTCTTTGTATGCTGGCAGTGAATTTCCAGAAACTCTCACTCGTCACTCTGCTACCATCAGCCATCTTACTACTTCCATCACTAGTTTTACTACAACTCAGCCTACTCATAGCAGAGCTCGAGAACATATTTCTTTGCGATGGAACAGTACTGACTGCAGACACTTGCGTATTCTGATCGAAACCACTGATTCCTCTGCTTGTCTGCTGAACGTTGGAAATTCTTTCAGAAACTGCCTTAGCTTTGGGTGCAAAGCTGCTTCCAGAACCAATGTTCTTCGGAACTGCATTTTTATGCAAGGCTGTGAAGTCATGAGAAAAGAAGATATCGCCTTGAGGAATCGAGTCTGTGCTTTCCATCATTAAAGCATCAGGAACTGCACTTTTTGAAAGCTTTTCGTTAGCAATCATTTCATTGATTTCACTAGCAGAAGGTGCTTTTGTGTGAGAACTTTTCTTCTGTTTCTGAACCGGGATTCCTGCTAACGGTGCGTGGCTACTGTCCCATCTTTCCTCCTTGGAAACAATACTAGTGTGCTGCACTTTCTCCCTTGCTCTCAATTTTGGAGTCGACATGGACCTGTGGCTGTAGTTAGACCTCTCGCTCATTCTAGAAACTTTCCCTGAGTCCATAAACTTGTGTGGAGATTTTTGGTTTGGTTTCCAGTATGAGCCTTTAAGCTCGTCATTTTCCACATAGGGTTCCTCTTTGCCCACTTCAAATGAAGAAATATGCCTCTGATTCTCAGAAACTGCAAAATGAGTGCCATTTGCACCTAAATGAGAGCCTAATTTAGGCAAAATACTACCACCATCATCTACGCGTGGTCTGTATGGAGATATACTTTTACTCCTTGGGATTGGGCTGACTTCTGAAGCTTTAATAGGGAAAGAGAAATCATGATCAGGCTTTGCAGCGTACCTTTGATCATGGCCCAAGGGACTGATACTTCTCGCAGCGTACCTTTGATCATGGCCCAAGGGACTGATACTTCTCGCAGAACGTAATGCAGTTTTCAGCGGTTCTGCGACTAAAACCCGGCCCCTTTGATTACTATCTCTCTTTAGATCATGCCATGGACTCTCTCGCCATTCAGATTCCGCATCGGAAGGTTCATAGCCACTTCGCCTCTGTTTGAGAGAGGAGTGAGCCTGAGCTCTGTTGTATCTCGAGGCATTCCGCATCATGGGCATCAAAGAAGAATTCACAAGTTCTGCAGTTAGACGCGTGGAAAAGCTTGGAAACTTGGCTTCTGCATGAATATCAAAGGAAGAATCGAATTCCTGAAATTCAAGTGTGGGGAATGCTTGGAAGCAAAGGCTTCTGCAACAGGAAAGTAGAAGGATTGAATTGCTGAGGGGAATTATGAGTTTCAGAAAATCAGACCTCGAGAAAGAGTGAAATTCTAGTGTTACTGCTAAGAGACCTGAGTACCTGGAAATTTAAATATTGAAATGCCTAAATTATTGAATTCTAGAATATTTCTCAATGGTGGGTAGGAGCAAGATCGGGACTTCTTAGTTTGGACATCAAAACTAGATGAGAATCTCTAAATTGGGTATCTCTGGAAGAAGAGCGACTGGAGGTTTCCTTGAGTTGAAACTCAAGATCTTAACAAAAGCTAGAAATCAAGTGATTCTAGGACACAGTCAACAGGCACAGTGAGGTATCGGCGCATAACATCTCGACATCGTAGGAGAGCCTCCAAATTGAGCGTTTCTGTGTGAACATCGGCAGGAAGTTTTTGACTCCAGAGAATCAGACCTTAAAGATCTCAAGGCTCACCGTAAAAAGGAAAAAAGAAGAAGAAGAAGAAGAAGAATAAGAAGAATAAGAAGACAGATTGCACAAAACCGGAACTAAAAAGCTTAGGAAAATCTCGAATTATGGTGTTTATGACTGGAACGTAAAATCAAAGAAAGAGCTTGAATTCTCATGTTCTCACGAGAAGAATAATCGAATTTCATAGAATCGGTCCTCGGAACCGTAGACAAAGCTTGAATTCTCGTGTTTTGCCGAGAAGAAGCTCGGAATTTCAGTGAATCAAACCTTGAAAGCTTAGAAAAAGCTCGAATTCTCGCGTTTTCCCGAGAAGAAGCTCGGAATATCCTTGCATTGGACCTCGAGATCCTAGAAAAAAATCGAATTCTAGCGCTTCTGCGAGAAGGAGCTAGACATTCTAGCAGATCGTGCTTCGAAACCCTTGAGAGAGAGGTGAGGAAGATGCATGGGCAGAGATTCTTGAATTTAAGGGAGCGAGGTTCTCTAAGCAGCTGCATTGCTTAAAGACAAAGGAAGACAGAAGAGAGAGTTTCTCTCCA
Source organism: Magnolia changhungtana (assembly GCA_030180095.1). NCBI lineage: Eukaryota > Viridiplantae > Streptophyta > Magnoliopsida > Magnoliales > Magnoliaceae > Magnolia > Magnolia changhungtana. The sequence continues at coordinate 648,839 of JASAUF010000084.1, read as the reverse complement.
GCTATTTTACAACACCAAGAGAGGCTTTTCCTGCAATTTCTAAGCTTGAGAGATTCTCCCTATGTCCTTTCCAGATTCTGCTGCTCCAACAACTGAGCTCGGATTTCGTACACAGTAAACTCTCTGGGGCCCACCGTGATGTATGTGTCTTATCCACGCTGTCCATCTATTTTCCAGATTTTTTTAGGGCATAAGCCCAAAAATTGAATTATATCCAGAGCTCAAGTGGACCACACCACAGAAAACAGTGGAATTGAAATCTTACCATTGAAAGATTATTGGAGCCATAGAAGTTTTGGATCGAACTTATATTTGTGATTTCCCTTCATCCATATCTGTGTGATCTTATTAACAGGTTGGATTAAAAATAAACATCTCGGTGACCCCTAGCAATGTTTCAACGGTGGACGTTACTGTCTCACTGTTTCCTGTGGTGTGGTCCACTTGAGCTTTGGATATGCTTTAATTTTGGTCTAATGCCATACAATTATTTGATAAAAGGGATGGACGGTGTGGATAATACACATACATAAGTGCGGGCCTCAAGGGGTTTACTCGGTAGGCTATAGCGTACTGACTCAGTAAATCCACGTCCCCGGCAAATGCCATGCGGGAAAAGATTCGGGTCGTTCAGGCATCTACTGGGCCACAGATGTATTAGAGAGAGTTCCTGACCGTCCATGAACGTGGGCAGAGTGAGAGTTTAAAAGGGGTGCGTAGCCCGGTTACTCTATTGGGTCCAGTAGCATGTCTGTGTCAGCTTGGGCGCGAGTTTCTCAGTGACTGTAACCGAAAGTTATGTGGGGCCCATCCAGGTGTTCGTGTGAAATCTACTCGGTCCATCAGTTTTTCCAACTCATGTATGGTGAGAACCTAAAAAAAGAGACAGATCCAAGATTAGAGTGGGCCACATCACAGAAGAAAGTTGGGATTGAACTCCCATCATTGCACCTTGTGAATGGGTTGGATGGCGTATGAACGTCAAAGTGAAAGGTTTCAATTGTGTGTTGTGAATTGCCTACGGCTGTTTCCTTTGGTAGGTAAAGTTGAGGTTTTGATCTACCTCAATTTGGGACTCAAATGGACATTGTGGTGGCTCACTTGTTTTTTTAAACTACCTCTCTTTTAATTCAATCATTGAATCAGTAGAATTTCTTAACAATGTAATTTGATAACAGAAATAAAAATCATGATAATCAAATATTGATGAACTCAGCGTGCTAAGATTTGATTGGATGACAAGCTGTTGTGCTTGATGGATCCACCCAGTCCAGTGTATGATAGACTTTCAAACTTATTGGGATTGCATTGTGTAAAACACAACATAATGGTCCAATAACAATGTGAGCCCTACCATGATGCATGTGTTTTATTCTTGCCATTAATTCATTTTGCATGATCATTTTAAGACATGAGCCAAAAAATGTGATAGATCCAAAGCTGAAGTGTACCATGCCACAAGAAGTAGTGGGGATGATGCAGTACAAAGTTGAAGCCCTTTTAATGCCCACCATGGTGTTTATTCACCATCTACTTGTTCATAAAATTACACAGACAACTAGAAAGGGAAAAGACATAGTTTGATCCATAACTTACATGACATCTTAAAAAGTTTTCATTGGTAGGTGTTTAATTCTCATTATTTCTTATAGAGTGATTCACTTGAGTTTTGCAGTAACGTTAATTTTGATCTCATATCCTAAAATAGATAAAAGACATATTATGGTGGGCCAATACGTTTTGCCACGTCCGTGGTGCTATATTCCAGTACCGTTCAAACATGCCTGCATGGGTTGATGACAGTATTGCATCCCAATCAAATCCTGACACGTCAGCAGTAATACCCACTCCAATGAATTACAATGACACGCTAGAATCTAGTCAGTAGATTTGTTTTTTTTTTTTTTTTAAAGAAAAATTTATTATAATGACCCATCGTTTATTTTACTGGGGCTCTCCTTAATGGTTGAATCTCGCATAAGAACTAGTCTCTGATGAGATACTCAAATCGTTTGATCATGCAAAAGTTATAGCAACCGTTCATCTTTTAGGGAAAAAAGGTAAAATTATCAACAGATACATGGTGAGAATAGTCACGTGCTCTTATCGGAGGATAACGCAGACTAAAAGTCAAAAGTCTCAACCTCTCATGTTGCAATACGTTGAAGATGTATTCACGGAATTTGGATGGTTAGGATAGCACGATATGACTGCCACGTAAGGAGTACTCCTCATCATTTTTATTTTGGTGGTGAGCTATCGCATAAGGCTTACTCCCTTTTATCTGGCTTCGGCTTCTCATTTCCAAATTCGCCGTCGATGTTCTCAAAGGTGCAGTGTACGTTAAGCGCACTTACAGCTGGATCACGGTGAGAGATACAAGCAGATAGCGATGTTGACGTGCCTTTGGTGTTTTTTTATTCTGACCGTCTGGTCTGGCGCTTCCATGCACCTATTCCGTTTTGGACTTCATTCCGTCGGTCCAATCCGGGCGGGGATTAGGTACGACCCCCGCCTGTTCCCACCTCGGGACAGCGGAGGCCCGACGGTTCACCGAGCGGCTACAGTGATGTATGACTTCTATCCACACTGTTCATCTATTTTTCTAATATCATTTTAGAAGTATGGTAGAAAAATTAGACAAATTCAATGCTTAAATGGACCACACATTAGATGTTCAATTCCTACCGTTGAAAAATGCTCAGGATCACAAAAGTTTTGTATCATTCGTCCAGGTGTATATGACCATGTCAACCCTGATATTTATTTTTTTCACTTCATCCAGGTATATATGACCATATCAACAGGTTGGATGGAAATAAATGACACGGTGGACCTATGAAGGTTTCAATGGTGGGGCATCCTTAGCATTGCTTCTTCCTGGGGGGTAGTACCTTATCCGTGCCCGTCCAATCCACTCTTCTTTTGCTAGTTTGGAGAAGTCTTGATGATTGGATGATTGAGGCCTTCCATTTAATGTCGTGGAGAAATGGACGGGCAAGATCGTTCATTCTTGTTACTGTTTTTAAACAGTAGTTGAAGAAGAGTCGACCGGAATCTGTTGATAGTATGCGTTTACGAAGTCAAGAGTAGATTCCAACAAGGGCAAGTGCAACTAGGTGCGCATGGGAGGGTTTCCATCAGCAGTCCGTTGTATGATCTGTCATATATTTCCTCTTTTTAGGTGCTATTAAATATTTCATCCACCATTTGAAAACAGCTAAAACGGTAGGATTAATACACATCATTTATTGTAAGAATTTAGGTAGATTTTGAAATCCACTATATTTGTGGGCCCTATATTATGCATGCACTTTATCCATTATGTCCATCCACATGCACGCATTCAAGTTGCATATGCATATAAGTGATCACCATTTGTCGTGAAATCTTGTCCATTGATTATTATTTCATGGTCCACCAAATGTAGCTAGGTTTCATCTAATACTATTTTTTTATATTGAAGGAAGAATTTGATCTCAAACATGGGTTAGATGGTCTAAATACCACCATATTTCAAGAAATTCAATCATTGTACAATCATGATGTTAATGACATCCAATACAATGATAAAAACTTTAATATTCTATTAAAGTGCAAAGGATGATGTGTAGAAATTACAGATTTATCAAGAACCAAAGTTAACTTATTTGGTTATACCAGTGGAATGCTTATATTTGAAATAAAAAATACTCAAATGATCATATTTCAAGAAACTAGTTTCCACCAATTAAATGTTACCTTTGCTCAACCAATGTAATTTTGAGGTTGTGATTTGTTTGCATTGACTTCCTCAATTTTATTTTATTTTTTATTGTTTGACTTGAATTAATGTAAGTGTATAACTCTTGAGTTCCTACCTGCCAAACATCATACAAATAACTATACTTTTTGAAGCTTTACCTTGCCACCTTCCTCCATCATTACTTCAAACATCCAAAACTATAAAAATTTCATCTGAAAGTATAGATGAATTAATACTTACATATGCTAAGCTTGGCTTTCCATGAGTTATTTGGGACCTTGTAAATTAGAATTCAATTCACATCAAATAGACTAAAAACATTCCCATTTGAAATTACAATAAAACTATTTGATTTCATTTCATATAAATTCTAATTACCACTGATTTGCAAATTACAATTATCTTTCTCACTCCCTCTGCACCAATGTATCCAAAATACAGATGCTTAACACATTAAAATAGATTCTAATGAATTCCAATTATAGGCCTATCAAAACATTTTGTGATTTTAATTCATATTGATTTTATGGTAATTAATAATGCATATCAATACACACTCCCTAGCAAGATCTTATGATATTTTGCCTTGTAGGGCCAAAACTCGGGCCTTGAAGTTCAGCCCGAGGGCCAAGCCTATGTTTGAAATTTAGGCTTGGGTTGGGGTAAGGCCAAGCTTACAATGAATAGCCTAGCTTGGCTTATTGACGAAGTCTAATCATCATGCATGCCACCATTATAAAGACAGAATAGATGGTTTAAAGATGTTTAAGAGCCGCTGGCGGCTCCAATTCAAACCTTTTGACCATGGATGGATTAGTAGCCTTGAAATTCCTACATTGGATTATTTTTAACCTTTTGACCATTTCACTCCTTTTGATGTAGGGTTGGCCTTGGCCAACACAATCTCATTAGAACTAGAGGCTAGGGAAGGTTTAGGACCAACCCCAACCTAGCTCTAGGCTAACTCATCAGCACCCCTAGCTTCTAATGTTAAAATTGCAAGACTAAGAGAAGAATCATAAATGCCACACCTCACTATTTCAATCAAGGTTAACAGCATCATTTGGACCCATTATGCCAATCTCGTTGTAGGAATTTATCAGAATGCATTCCCAATGCAATTATGCAACATTGGCAAACATGGATGTGCAATGCATGAAGGGGAGGAGCGGTTGGCAAGACAATGGGAAAATAAGTGGAGAAGTGAGCGAATGAGGTGACTTATTCAATACTCTAGCAAAGTGTGATGGTTAATACTTGCACAGTTTAATTGTACACATGGCATGCATTAACTCAGTAAAACCGTCTAAGTCATAGGACACTTTAAATAGTTTATCATTCAAAATTTGAATTAGATTTGAAAATGGCAGCATCTAATCAATAAGCACTTGTTTGATGAATTTGGACAATTGATTGTTTACATTTCGATTGTCCATTAATCATTCATCAATCATCCAGTTAGAGAATAAATAAATGCCTTGATTTGTACACCTACATACACCACATGAGCACTCGAACCTATGCCCTTTGTGTAGAAATGCATTTTGTCTAACACTAAGCCATTAGTAAGAACTCAAGCTCTACCTAGTCACTATGAAACACTATAAATAAGAGAAATGCTCACATACTCTAGTTGTAGGTCCGATTAATTGGTGTATAGGGCCCACCATGGTGTTGTTATGACATATCACCTGCTGTCCCACCATGATAATGCTTTCAATACATAGGTAATTTATTATGACGTGTTCTCAATGTAGTGATATGTATTAAGATGTTTTAAACCATGGGGGATGCTTTACTGATAGAATTGCAAACAACATATCAGATAATATGGAAAAGTTTGGATAGAAGTAATATACAACCACTTAGATCGTGAGTCAAGGCACAACCATTTCCTTGACCAATGTATTAAATCCGTAGAATATTCTGATGATAACTAGGTATAAAAATAAGGCTGATTCACGCATACATAGGCCACGGTGTAAATATTAGTGAACAACCTATGGTATGACACAACATATGTGTGACACCCCCAATGAGTTGATCATTCTGATTTTTTGCATCACACTATCACCATGGACTGGCCCAGCTTTTATATGGATGGGATATTCTAGGTATGTTACAAGTTTGTGAGAGTTTTTCTTTTATTTTACACACGCATGCACTCACACCACGTGAGCACTGGAGCCCATAACCTTTATATCGAAACACAGTATCTTCCACTAAGCCACCGAGGCGGACCCTTGTAGGAGTCAAATAGCTGCCTTTTCAACTTAAGATACTATATTGTATCTGATCAAATTTTGTCTGGATAGTACTATTCAAGTGATGTGATTTTATCTGTTGGGCTTGGATGAAGGAAAGACACAAATATCAGCTTTGATTTTATCTATTGGGTGTGGATGAAGGGAAAAACATAAATATTAGCTTTGATACAATCTCTAACCAGCAAAATAGTTTGTAATGGTGAGGTGTATGCGAGCTTTGTTATAAATTAGCTTCATGTTTGGACTCATACGCTAAGAAAAGATAGCTGCAGCTAATCTGCAACCATTCCGTGGCTGCCTATAAGTTGGCGAGGAGATTTCAGCATCCAATACTTTCAAGCTATATCATTATCAAATGGGAGCAGATTAGGCGAGACCCCATGCAGCCCTGCAGGCCTACTTTTAGGTATGTATTACTGTTCATCCATTTTTTCATATCATTTTAGGACATTATACTAAAAAATGAAGATCCAAATCCAAAGTGGACCATATTCTAGGAGAGTGGTGATTGAATATCCTCCCATTAAAAACTTCTCAGGGCATACTATAATATTTTTGTAATGTTTATTTGCCATTCAATAGGTTGATAAGATCACATAAGCCTGAACGATGGGATAAGACAAATATCAGCTTGATCTAAAATTTATGTGGCTTGTTAACTGTCAATCACCATTGTTTTCTATAGTATCATCCGCCTGACCTCATTTCAACACGGAGGTCTAGGTATCAATTCCTAATGGGGTGGCTTACAGTGAAGTGTCAACTGACAGTGGGGGTGTACTAACAAGCTAACCAAGAAAAAAAAGGTGGCCCCTGGTGATGGCCGTACTGTCATGGGTGAGTCCGGGTCTCACCTAATCCACCCCTTATATGGGTTACAAGGATCCGCCGGATCACAGATGCAATGTGAATGTTTTTTAATCCAACGTGCATTTAATGCCACTAGATGTCTCAAACCCGTGGTGAATGGCCATTGGTGATGGATCTGAACCGTCCAATTAGTGGATCCTCTTGCTTTGTTGGGAAACTCCTAACCAACAGATCTATCGCTATCCGACGGTGAGAAAGAAGAATTACAGAATCCTCCACCAACCAGAGGCTTTGCTCAGTATGCTCAAGTGGAGTCCATGGATCAGTAATCCAGACCGCTTGGGGCGGGCCATACCACATGAAACAGTGGGGAATCCATACACAACAGTCTGGTATCTTTCACTCAGTCTACCACTTGAGCTATGGATCATCTCTTTCGTGAATGTGTGCAGTTGTTGCATTTCTCTTTCGATTTATCTATCACGCAGCCACAAATCAAACGGGAGACATTGTCCTGCTCAGCAGTGTCCACCGATGGGGGCAACAACATACTGGCATTCCAAGGATCCACGATTCCACAAGGTACCGTGAGGGCGCGTAGATGCGAATCGCAAATATCCACATGCGAACATACTTCAACGAGGAAGTACCGGAAATAATTGGGTTTCGTTTTTTTTTCGATGACTCCGTACGTGGTCTCAACCGGACTCTACGTGGACCAAACTTCAGAATATATAACCTGAATATTCTTTTTATTTATTTATTTATAATAAGTTTGGGAGGATTAAGATATCCCTTCGTTAAAGTTGTGCCCCACACGGGGGTTCTCATTTAAAGAGCATAGTCTTTTTAAAAAGGAACATGGGCCCTGTCAAAATTTGAAATTTGGCCTATTCCTTGGTCAGTTGATTGGGCAGTTGATTGGTTCATTTTAATTCAATAGACATTGAATTTAAATGAGTGTTTTTTTTTTCTACTTTTCTATTTAAAGTTCTTATGGCCCACAACTACACTAATGTTATATATTAATTATAAATCATTTGCTCCTGCATAGTCCATTTATAATGAGTTTTGCCTTTAAATTTGAACAAACGACATAAAATTAAAACCCTTTACATATAAACATGATAGATTTGCTTCAAGATAATCCAATGGACTGTACATAAGATGTGGATAGGTTCAAAACATGGGCTCCTTGTTACACAAGACTATTTTGCCGTTTCTTCTTTGTTTATTATTATTATTATTATTATTATTTTATTTTATTTTATTTTTTCTAGTTCTTAAGACCATGCAAAGCCAAAGTTTCTTCGATAGTTGGTAATTATAAGGCCAAAGTCCACACTCTCCACACAACGACAAAAAAATTGGTCAAGCTTCGATAAAATTTAGACTACTTTATAGCTTTTTTTTTAAAAAAAATAAATAAATGTTTTTTAAAGTTTTCTGGCAACAATATACGAAATGGAAGTTATGGTAAGCAAAGGTAAGTTTTTCGGGTTTATTTATTTTATCTTTGCATGGTGGGCACAAATGGTGGGAGTTTGTGAAAGAAAAGAGGGTATGGTGGGAGTTTGTGAAAGGGATGAAGGTGTGGTAATTCATTTATAGATGCTGTGGATTTTTCTTATTGTATGAATGATGGAACCGCATGGATCACAAATATTCACTGTAGATTATTGATATTCACTATAGACCACGGTTATGAACAATGGACTACTGATATTCACCATGGACTGCAAATAATATCAGCAAGTCACTGTTAATAACCGCGGTTCACAATGAATATCACTAAAATTTGTTATGGATCACTGACATTAACAACGGATCACTAATATTCACCATGGACTACAAATAATATCAACAATTCAATGTTAATATCCACAGTTTGCAGTGAATGAGGATCGTTGATATTCTGTGGATCGCAGGTAATATCAGCGGGCCACTGTTAATATTTGTTGTCCACAGTGAATAGTAGTGGAATTCACTTTGGATCGCAGATATTAACAAATGACTACAAATAATATCAGCAGTTTATTGTCAATATCCATGGTCCATAGTGAATATCAGCGGTCCGCTGTCAGTATTAACGGTCCACAATGAATATCAGCGGTCATCTGTTACTATAAGTGGTCCTATGTGAATAGAATTATTTTTTAATTTAATACTGTCTTTTATATATTACAAAATCATTTTGCGATGCGATGAAACATGTCACTTGCTTGGACTACTATAACGTGGAGGTATCCTCAGAGTGCACGTCTGCACTCTTCACGAGACAAAAAATGACAAGTCGACGCATCTAAGATATCGAGCTTCAGATCTTGAACAGGTCCATTCCTTGATGGGTCAGGGATATTTGAACAATCCGGTGAAGGGATGTCTGGGTAGGCGACTATCCAACAATCGAAAACTTGATCATCAAAACCGTGGAACAATGGAACATGTATAGGTGCATTAGTTGATGACCTACGTACATATATACCAACTAGTGGGGGGATGTTCGTGTACTCTTCACGTGACAGAGATTGAATAATCAACGCGTCAAATCTGTCAATTGTCGGATCTGGAATGGGTACTGTTATGGGAAGATCCGAGCCTACTTAAGATTCGAGCATGGAGTGCCAAACTGAGCCGACTAGCATTCTCAACGTCTGAGACTCCATTTGTTCGATCCGACTTGAGCGTCCCATAGAGGCGCAACATTCAGAAGACCTTTACCTCGGAAGTATAAGTCGGGGTAGAATCTGTTATCCGATCGGACACAAAATCCAAATCCATCTATAGCAAAGCCTTCACTTCGGGGTCACATCTGAGATATCAGTTCGGACCTATATGTATCGTTTGAGTCTAATGAAATGTGAACCAAGGATAATTACGTGAAGGTCTTTGGTTGAGCCGGGCCGAGTAGACATTAGGGCTTCATGCACTAAATGAGGAAACTGCTATAACTATATGTGGCCAAAAACTTCACCCGGTTATACGTATTACGCGCTTGGTACGCCGCACGATCTACAGATCGCGTGCCATATCTCCACGATTTAGGAATCCCCTTGATCGTGCCGAGACTGTCGGACCCAGACCATCAAGTTGTTGAGTATAAATAGCTCATCGCCCCATGTCTACAGGTACGCAATATCGAATATTCTCCTCTTAACTCTTCATTTAGACCCAGATTCCTGTGTCCTGACTTAGGCATCGGAGGGTCCCCCGGCCTAGACAGGGTCTCCTTTGTTCATTGTTGATGCGCAGGTTCAGGGCTTGGTGATTGCACTGAGCGGATGGGATCGGGAGGAGAGCGGACCAGATTTTGACGTCAACAGGTACATTGCTTGATGTCGAAGGAATGTTTGCACGTTCCAGTGAAAGGGTGTTTGTGCAGTCTTGGCTATCCAAAAATTCAAAAGTTGGCGCATTATAACCATCGAACGGTGTGGCATGTACACGTGCATTACTTGATGGATCAGTTACATGTGCACCAACTACTGGGGGTATCATTGTACTCTTCACGAGATAGAGAGTGGAAAGTCAGCACATCCAGACCATCAAGCCTCGGATCTTAAACGAGTGCATAGCTTGATGGGTCAGCGATGTCTGCATGATCCGACGAAGCAATGTATGTGTAGTCTTCTCTATATACAGAGATATTTTCCTTTATTAATGGCTCATTCATATCTATAGAGACAAGTTACCTAACTATATTTGTATATCTGACTTTCTCTATAAACAAATGTAGTTGAACTATGAAGTTATGGTCCAAGATAATTATATATGCCATGACATTGTCATTGTCTCTGATAATTTATGGGGGGAATGATATGTTGTTTATCGAGGCATAAATAACATTCATTATAATCTCATAATCCTTAGGTGTTGTGTTCATAATCTTATTTATATTGGATACGAGATCTTTGTATTTAATTTCATTGCTCAAAATGACCATCTTAGAATCGTCACCCTTTAAGATCAATTCTCTCATTCATATACTAACTTTTCATTATAATTGCGACATATAGGCCAAAGAGCTATTATATATATGAAAGGAAAAAGTTGGGGCTATTGTACTTAGAATAATAGCATAACAATCTAAAATAGATTTCCATTGTTATTTCGAAGGATATAAGATGTACATTTCCACTAGGATCACCATAGTAGATCACTGATATTTGCTAAAAAATTGCACATCGAATGGATATTCATTGTAGACCGCTAATATTTAGATTGTATTGTCGATATTCACTATGTTTCACTAATATTGGTTGTGGACCACCGATATTCACTGTGGGACCCTACGGAATGGACAATTGTCATGTGAAAGTACACTCCTTCTTGAGAAAATATAAACTGAACATGTCACAGGAAACTCAATGAAACGACGCTGAATGTTCATTGGAGTGAGTCCCACGGGGTGGCACAACAATCTCACGGTCTTAACTACCTTCAAGGTTCGTGCTCCCATTGGGATAACATAACTACCATAAATAATTTAAAATACATCAAAATTGGCCTTTCCAGAGTTCATATAACTTTTGGACCTTTAAAAAAAAAAAAAAAAGATTCACCGTTCATCTCTTTTGAAATCTGGTATGACCATTAGCTGCAGGAAATAATTTCAGGACATGAGTCTAAAAATAAGGGAACAAGACATCAAGGGTCAACTACATTAGAGGAAATATCTCCAAGAGGAAAGACCACTATTATCTCTATAGATGGCTATAATGGTCTTGGATGAATATGAAATCAACGCCCTCTAATGACCAATGAGTCTCAAATCACATGAACGGATTAGATTGACTAAGGGAGCGGGCTTTCTTATTTTTGGTGGGACCTAAAATACACATTCCTAACCCATTTTCTCATTTTGAGACGAGAAGTAGTTAGAGACGGTTGCGAGACTTATTGGGTTGTTTTAAAGCAAATCCATCCCATATAGGAGATTTTAATTTAATATTGTCGATCTAAGCTCGAGGCCAAAGCTCATCGCAGATGGACCACACATGCGAAAATATATCAGAATTAATGCACAATATTAGTGTAATTGCAAGTATAAAATACTTCAAACATAAAACTTGAAAAAATCCTTTTATCGGTTCATGACCGTCCAATTAAAATGAAGGATCAAATTGACCAAGAACAGGTTGAATTTCAGTTTTGGGTGAGAAGCATGTCCCTTTCGCTAACCAAGAGCACACGGGTGGAACTTTTGTGAGATCCACTCTGTCCATTCCGTCATGTAAGGTGAATCATGATCACCATGGAAGTAAGAGAGTAAGGATGATGCAAAACTTAGGTAGGCCATACCATAAGAAATAGTTGAGATGCACACAACCGCTATTACTTTGTGCAGGGCACTTTGTAATGTTTATATGTCAGCCAATTGATGTAGAGCGGGTCGCGGACAATTACATGGCAAAGATGGATCAGAAAAGGCCCGGTCGGCGAAAGAAGTGATCTGGACCATCAGACCTTAAATCAGGCGTATCTCACAATCCGGGATGAGTTAGCCACGAAAAAATATATGATTTTGGGGTAGAACGAGCTACTTTAGCCAACCAACCCAGCTACGCCGGGTTGCGACGCTTCGAATTGCGAGAAACCCTGATTTGATGGTCGTTTCACACATTTCAATTTCGTTTTTACTATAAATAGTAAGTTTTAGTTTGTTTATAACTCTTCATCCGTCGGGCTTTAGGAGTTGCGTCCAACGTGAAAAGAGCTTAGAATAATTAGTGGAACGGTTTGGTGAAGCCAAATAGGACACTTACTATTTTTGGCCGAAAACTCACACTAGTAGACATCACGACCGTATAAATAGTAAGTTTACTATTTATAGTAAGTCGCGAATTTTAGGAGTTTTAGTTGTAGTTTGATTCTGATTTCTTTTCCATTGCTAAGTACCCTTATTTAAAGGGTTGTGAACTCGTTTTTATTCATTGATTAATCTATTTCGAATTTATTTAGAATTTATTTCTATTTTCTGCTCTCTTTTCTCGTGGATTCGAGAAAGTCTCTGTGAGGAGTCCAGAGAAGTTCCGTGGATTCGGAATAATTATCCTCTTGAGGAAGACGGTGCTCGACCTCACGTCCTCCCCTGCGTCACCAATCCATTCATATGATTCTTTATTGGGATAAAAGAATTAATCACAAAAGTTACACCCTTCAAAAACTAAGGTGGCCATCTACTAGCCAATGGCTAGTAGTTGGTGCTTTGTGGGCCCTACCATGATATATGTGGTTCATTTATGCTGTTCATTAATTTTTTTAATATTATTTTAAAGTATGAGCCAAAAAAATAGAAAGAACCAATTCTCAAGTAGACAACATCACATTTGAATCATCCTGGAGCCACACTAATTTTAAATCAAGCTCCTATTAGTTTTTTTCCATTTATCCAGGTCCGCATGACCTAACCAACAGGTTGGATGTTAAATAAACATTACAGTCGGCCCTATACGTTTTTAATAGTAGACATTCAATCACCACTATTTTGTGGTGTGGTCCACTTAAGATTTAGATTTGCCTTAATTTTAGCATAAAGCCCGAAATGATCCCAAAAAAAATGGAATAATGGTAAGGAGATAAATTATATAAATCATAGTGGGCCATAGAGAACCAGTAGCGCCAGCAATGACCAAACCGCGTCCAAAAGTCATTTACACGTAAGATAACACATACATCATTGTGGCCCCACAGAACACCGACCACTAGCCGCCTCACCCATGCGGCCGTTACCGTGGCAACACCTATGTATTTTATATCCACATGGCCCATCCGTTTTTACGGATAATTTTTAGGGGATGATAAAAAATAAAAATAAAGCATATCCGTTCTAATGTGGACCATATTATAGGAAACGGTGGTGATTGACCATTAATGAGCCACATATACAGGTTGGCTGGCAAATACCTCAGGGAAGTTTTAATGGTAGGGCGTTCCGTCACCACTATTTCCTCTAAGTATGATCCACCTGAGATTCGGATCTTATTCATTTTTAAGCTGATACCCTGAAATGATGGGGAAAAACGGATGGACGGAGTGGATATATAATTAATATATCAAATTGGCCCCACGGTAAGGGCCGCACCGTATTTTGTGAGGCCGGGCCGTATCTAATCCAGTCCGCGCCGCGACGCATCCACCCGAGTTACGCCAGCGTTTTCCTCGCCGAATCTCCCACACGAGTGGTGCGCTGGTGTTTGTCGCGTCCGGATGCGCGTCTGCAGCATGTTGCTCGCGCATAGTTGATCTTCGTCGGCAGGTTTTCAAAGGCCTTCTTTCTGCTCTCCCCGCTACAAAACAGGAAGAAGAGAGAAGTAAAGAAAAGAAAAGAAGAGAAAAGAAAAGAGAAGAAAAGCATCGGAAATCTCCGTATCCTCTCCTCCGCTATTTCTCCCTTCGATCGATCAAAACCCCAACCCTAACCCTAATTGCCTGCTTCTTTATCAGATCCTAAACCCTAATTTCAATGGAGGGAGTCTCGGGCGATGCCGGCGACAGTTCTTCCATTGCGAAATGGAGAAGCGAATTCTGGAAAACTTTCCAGCACTACCTCGACAGATCGACCCCGCATTCGTTAGGTCGATGGCTGGGAACGGCGGGCCTTGCGTCGATCTACTCCCTCCGCGTCTATTACCTTCAAGGATTCTACATCGTGACGTACGGCCTTGGCATCTACTTGTTGAATCTCTTGATCGGATTCTTGTCGCCGAAGGTGGATCCGGAGCTGGAAGTCATGGACGGGCCGTCCCTCCCCACCAGGGGCTCTGACGAATTCAAGCCCTTCATGCGGCGGCTCCCGGAGTTCAAGTTCTGGTAATTTCAGCTCTAATTGCGCAACATTCGTTTTTGTTAATGAATTTGATTGAGGCTGTGTTTGGATGCACAGGTGAATTGAATTGGAAATGACAAAAAGTTATGATGTCTGGTAGTAATCATGGTGACAAAGTATCCATTGAATTGGATTCGATTGAGAAAAAAGAAAGTGTCCCGTGAATTGCAGTGACATTCCTTCTGATTTCATCTTGAAAGTTGCATAATTGCATAATCGAGAACTAACGGCCACCCTTTAAAACTTATACTTGCAGATATGTTTTGATTCTTTTGAATGATGCTGTGTACTTTTTCCTTTTTTTTTGGTGGAAAAATGTGCTAGATCATAAGCTCATAACTAATAGGCAAGAGCTTTAATATTAGAGGTTACAGGCACTAATCTCCATGTCCTTGGATTTGATGAGGAGGCCTATTTCATAACCCGCTTCAAGAGCCTCCTTCTATCATTAAGGCCCGGTAAAAAGAATAAGCTGAACTTCACATGCTACACAAAGTACAAGTGCCTCTGCCTCATTGGAAGTGATCGCATCACATGGCCTAGAAAAGGTCACCATGCTACCCCCCCCTTAGCATCTCTCCATACTCCTATACTAGAGACTTAGGTTGCTAGTGGATCAATGATGAAAATTGACTTCCAAAGCCTGACTAAAGAAGATCCAATGGGACTTGTTCTTCAAGTTTTTTGACCCCAAAGCTGATTGCAACCTTCCAATCCTAGAGGCAATCATTTCTAGATGCCCCCTTTTGAACTCAGGTCTTTCAAAAACCCAAACAAGAGCCAAAGATATGCTGAGTGGTTGTCAGTTGGCTCTCCCAGTGGCTGGCAGCTAGGGCGGGTGTTAGTTGAGCAAATGAAAGCAAAGGTGACTCTGGTATCTGTTGTCAAGCTGTTCCCTGTCTACCAGATGTGAGTAATTTAGAAGAGTCGTCTTGGGTAAGATAATTCTTTAAAATCTAGCGAACACGACTGGAGTGGATATCAATGGGGAGTAGATTGTTTTAGAGTTATTTTCCATTGCATCAATGCCAGACAAGTTGTTTCATAATGGTAAGGGTGGTCATTATTGCCACCGGACCGCCGTTACCTTGATGATATGGGCTGTAATGGCCATTACCACTTCTTTTTGAAAAAAACTTATTTCGGCCCCGCAATGGGTCATTTTTTTCATAACAGCCATTATGACCCCGTAAAATATAACGGTTACCACCGTTACCGTTATGTAACCATTTTGGGATACTTTGAGGCCAAAAGACTTCTGGCGGAGCTTTCTATTGGAATTGCCGTTTGAGAAGATGAAGGGTGTGTGTGAGCTCCAAAATTTGAAATTGTCCATAAACTATGACAATAGGCTGTTGAGGAAAGATGGTTTTTGGGGATGGAATGACCTTCCTACTGCGCTCAAATGATAATCATTTTGTGGAATATCAGGGGGTTGGGTAGCGTTGATAGAAGTCATGGATCAACGGGGTTGGTTCATTTGAATCGTGCTGTTGTGATCATGCTGTAGGTAACAAAGAAATATTCCTTTGAGATGCCTGACATTAAGGAGATCATGTTGCAGGAAACCATGGTTTTGAATATCTGTCTCGCATTGGCTGATATGGCTATATTGCATCCATACCAGCCTATCAGTATATGTGATGCGGGGCCAAAACAGCCCACATTGGCCGATACTAGTCGTATCGGCGCCAGCATGGGCCCAGGCTGATACGGCCATAAAGGCCCAAATTTTAAACATTTTCCAAAATTTCTCCTGGCTCTCTCTCTCTCTTTTAATTTAAACATCAAAGGAAGCTTAGAAAGTCATTCTAGACTAGATCTAGGCTTATTTTGGGGATCAACAAAATAACTGTGGGATTTGACCAAATAAGGTGGAATAGACCATTATGGGAAAAATAAGAAAAAAAGGTAAGTTGTCACTTTTTTTCACTCCATGTTTTCATATTTATTTTGTTGTATTTCAATGTAATGGGCCCTGATTCACCAAGTGATGCTTGATTTGTGTTCAAAGAGGGTTCATTTGGCTGACTTTTGATATGATGAGCTGGTAGACAACATTCTTACCAATGGAAGTTCTGGTACCTGATTGTATACCTGTCCAAAATGCGGAAAAAAAGGATATATTCTTGAATATATCATTATTTTCCCTTTTCTTGACATTTCCCCTAATTATTTGGCTTAAAAAACGATTTCAGTTGTTACGAGCTGATATGAATATGCAGCAACTGTATCGTCTTGTATGTTGGCTGGCTCGATATGCCCCCGGGTATCAATATCCAAAACCTTGCAGGAAATAAAGAATGATCCCTTTGAGATATTTGACATTGAGATCTAAGGGGATTAGGGGAGCTCAGACTTACTATGGGACAGTGTTAATTTCGTTTTATCGTATGAGAACCTTCATCTCTTAGGAAGCTATCTTTAATGGAGGTCAAGTGGTCTTTGTCGATCCTATTCTAGTCAATGGTGGGTGGGAGTTACTGGGCTTTATCACCAGTGTATGGCCCTAATGATTTGGGACTGAGGCTGAAGTTTTGGAGGAGCGTGGTTGCATCCTAAGATTTGGGATTGACATCTGGTATTTTTTACGAGTTGATTTTAATGTGATAAGATTTAGCTATGAGTAGCTGGGAGGGATCAATAGTAACATCGAGTATGAAAGATTTCAATGTAATTTTGAGATAAATAGGGGTTGATTTACCTTCCTCTTTTCATGGGTGAAACACTCATGGTTGAATAAACAAGATATGCCATTGATGCGTTGTAGAGTGGCATGTTTCTTATCCTGTTATCTTGGGAAGTGGTGGTCATTTTGATGCCTGTAAACTTTTAAGTTGCAAACACTTTACACCTGAAAAGAGTTTCAGGTGTTAACTGTTTACATGCTATTCAGTTTGGCTTTTAAGTGGTAATCTAATTATAGGTAAATAAATTATGTTTTTGGCTAACTTGTGAAGTGTTTACATGTATAAAGTAGGTAGTCACACCACTTAGAGCTTGAGGTGGCTAATCCTGCCAAAATCGGCAAATAACATAAAAAGTATTTGATTTTTTTTTTTGGGGCCTTAGGAGTGCATCAGAGCATGCATGCACTGGACGAATTGAATGTCCTCCACCCATCACATTGGTCCCCAAATGCATTTGAAAGTTTTGCATGCACTGGACGGATTGGATGTCCTCCACCCATCACAGTGGTCCCCAAATGCATTTGAAAGTTTTGCATGCACTGGATGGATTAGATGTCCTCCACCCATCACAGTGACCCCCAAATGCATCTGAAAGTTTTTAATGGCGGACGTCCCATGCTTCCCACTCGTGTGGTCCGTTTGATGATCAATCATGCTATTTTTTTGGGGCCACAAGAGACCATTAAGGGAAGCACATGATGGACAGATTGGATGTACTATTCTCATTATGGTGGGCCCCACACATCATGAGTGTGTGTCAACCATTGTGTTGTATTATGTATAATGTCCCGCCCAAGATCGCAACTTTTGGATGGCTGGTAGGCAAGAAGAAGGTCCTAATAGTGGATAACTTGTGAAAAAAGGGAATGATTGTCCCGAATGTCTGCCTATATTGTATGGGAAACGAGGAATTGGTGGACCACCTTTTTATCCACTGTAGTTTTATTAATTGGATTTGGTCTGATATCTTATCCCAGTTTGAAGTGCTGTGGTCCTTTCCTTCATCAGCGAGCAAACTACTAAAGGCTTGGCATGGAGCGAAAATGGGCAACCAAAGGACTGGTTTATGGAGACTGTCCATTCTGGCTGTTTGGTGGTCTGTGTGGGAAGAAAGGAATGGTAGATGCTTTCGTGGTGAAAGTATATCGGCGGAGTCTATATCTCAAAGGGTGAGGTTGTTAATTGTTGAGTGGGCCTCCAATGTTGAAAAACTTAAGGGCTGTAATCTCCATTTTATTGCTGTGTAGCTGGATCGCTATCTCAGCGGTTCGGTTTATTTCTTTGTAGTTTTTTGTTTGTTTGCTTAATAAATATTCGTTATCTTAAAAAAAAAAAGACTTCACCTATAATTTGAAGCGTGGCTTTTTGCCATGTTTCAAATTATAGCTAAAAGTTGTAATGTGTTTACAGCTTGTAAAGCCTTTGCAGGCAAATGCAGGTATCTAAACAGCTCCTGCAATCTGATTACGTGTGATCCCTTTACAACTTAAGGATTTTACAGTCATCCAAATGACTCCTAAGGCAAATCAAAAGGCTCTCTTGGATAGGATATATGGTCATAAGCCAATCTGCCTGTTGACAAAATTGGATTCGTGGAGCTCAAGACTGTTTCATTTTGAGATCATGTGGTTGGAGATCCTAGATTTCTTAGTTGTGGTTCAGGTATGGAGTTCTTTCTATATTTCGGGTAGCAATGGATATCGGCTCAGTGCCAAGGTTAGGCTTTTGAAATAGAAGTCGAAAGATTGGAACAAAGGGGTTTTCAGTGATATGGAGTCCATGGCTAGTTTGCAATGAGAGCTGGCTAACTTGGAAAGAATCAAAGACGTCTCCAGAACCTTATCATTAGAAGATGTGACTTGGAAAGAAGTAGTAGAGTTTTTGGAAACAATTCTAAAGGAGAGAGAAAATTGACTAGAGACAACATTCTCATGAATCACAATAGATGGATAAAAGAAGGGGATAACAATAAGGCATACTCTCACAAGATGGCCAATGCCCAGTGTAGAGCAAACTGGACCTCTGCAATCACATATGGTGATATGGGGAGCAAATTATACATGGGAGAGAGGAAATCTCTAATTGTTTTATTAGTTTCTTTTCCTCATCCGTCTTGAAAGAATTCCCTTCTAGGCCTCTGCTAGGAGTCCAGTTTGATGTAATGCTGGCTACACAATCTCCGGATTTGGAAGCAGAGTTTGAGGAAGAAGTTGAAGCTACCATATTCGATGCAAGAGGGGTTCGTGCTCCCAGGCCATACAAGTTCCGTTGGTTCTCTCACAAAGATGCCTGGGATGTGATCAAATCAGACTTGTTGATTGTATTATGAGATATCCTTGTTGCATTGCTGTCATCAAATTGCTGGGGTTTCCTTCATGTTGCTAACCTCAAAGAAAGATGGAGCAAAATGTGTCTTCAATTTTGGATCAATTAGCTTCACTGACAGTGTAAGTTAATCGCTGAGGTTTCGATCATGTGGTTGATGAAGTTTTTTAATAATGTTATCTCAGGTTCCTGTTTCCTAGAGTGCATTTTTCCCTAGGAGATCTATCTTGGATGGACTGGTCATCGCCAATGAGCTTGTTGATGAATACAACAAAAAAAGGGTAAGAGGTTTCTCTTCAATGTGGACATGGAAAAAGCATATGACTATGACAATTGGAGGTTTCTCTTATACTTGTTGGGGCATATGGGGTTCAGTCTGAAGGTGCAGAAATGGATTAGAGCATGCGTCTCTTCATCTTGGTTCTCTATCCTTATTTATAGGTCCCTCAAAGGATTTAATGGCGAGCCAAGTTTCGGCAGGTGATCCACTATTCCCATTGCTTTTTTTTCGTTGTAGTTGAATATCTGTCAAGACTACTACAGAATGCTGTTTAAGTCGAGTTTGCATTAGTGGGCATTGACAACGTAAGGGTGAGTTGTATGCAATGCTTTGATGTTACTTTGTTCTTTGGAGATTGCTCGATCAGGGAGGCTTGTAATTACAAAGATACTCTTCTAGTTTTCAAAGCAATATTAGGCCTTTAGGTGAACATTGGCAATAGCAACATCATGGGTATTAATCTTCATAGTGGTTCTGTCCTCTATTATGAGGGGAATAGGTTATGGCGTGGTTGCTCTTCCATTTAAAAACTTGGGTATTTGGGTAGTCAAAGGCAAAGTTGTGTTGAAAGTTTGGGTTTGGGATGAGGTGACTGAAAAATATAGTAGAAAGTATGCGATTTGGAAACCAAGTCTCTGTCATTGGGAGGGAGAATCACCCTCTTAAATATGTTTTGGATACTCTACTGGTGTATCTGTCATCAAAGGTTGCCGACATCTCTGTGCCAACATATCTCCTTTTTGCAGGGGATCAAGCCTTCGTCAGGAGTGGAGGACTCTCTGCTTTTGAGATTTTTCAGGAGTGTTGCCTTCTTTGTTTGATTTTTGTATTCCATCTTGTTGCCTCGCTAGGTTGATGCAGTGTTTTAAATAGCGGTAGCGTGATGCATAGCGTTCAGCCCTCTATAGCGTGTAGCGTAAATACGTAGCGTGTAGCGCAAGCTACACGATACTTCTATTTTTTAATTTAAAAGTAAGATAAATATAATAAATAGTGAAAAAAAAAGGAAAAAATTATAAAAATGCCTAAAAGATGATTCATTTTATCAATTCTAAGCATGTTCAAAAAAGGTATTAGTTATCATTTATCAAAAGTCAATCCACATATATAAGCCAAATCAAATAACTATCACATCAACAACTTTCTAAGCAAACCACTTTAATTAATAATGTCTAATTGAAACCACAAGTCACAATTATGAAAAGAAATAAAAATCTCATAGGTTAAAAGTATCAAGTATAATATAAGTGTCACATTCCTTAACATTAAAAACAAAGAAAATGTGAAAAAAATATTAAAAAAATAAATTAGTAAAAAAATACATTGTAGCTTATGCTACGGACGCTACGCGCTACATAGTTGTAGCTTATGCTACGACCCCCTGTAGCGTACGCGCTACAGGGGATTTACGCTATTTGGGGCGCTACGTAGCGCTACGGCCACGCTACGTAGCGTACGCTACTGCTACGCTATGGGCGCTATTTGAAACACTGGTTGATGGGGAGATCAGCTACACTTCAAATGTTTGGTCCTATGAAGCCCCTCCCAAGGTAGCCACCTTTGTGTGGCTGCTAGGCCATAACAAAATTCTTATAATTGACAACTTACGCAAAAAGATCTTTTATCATTCCTAACAGGCGCCCTCTATGCCTTCAGGCAGAGGAATGGTGGACCACTTATTCATCAGTGTTACTTCTCTCGAATCGTCTGGTCTGGGATCTTTAGATCAGCAGGATTATCGTGTCACGCTAGCCACGGTTGAAGCTCTTTTGCATAGTTGGCATGTCGATTCCGGTGGCTCTTTTAGAAAGAAGTGGAGAAGTGCCTTGATGGAGACTTTCTGGGCAATTTGGAGGGAAAGGAATAAACACCGATTTTGTAATATGAGGGGTTCTGGTGATGTGGTTGAGGGCAGGGTTGTAATGTATATCGGGAGTGGGCTCCCTGAGTCTCCTCTTTTCTTTTTCTTGGCTTCTTTTGTTACTGTTTTGTCCTTTGTTTTCTGTTTCTCTTTTTGGCCCATGGCCTTAATAATATTTCATCTTTAAAAGGAAAAAAAAAAGTGATTTGCAAGCGTATTAGCTGTGGTGGTCTTGGTCTTAGAAGCGTAAGGATGATAAACTTGGTGAAGCTGGGAAAGTGTTGGTCCATTGGTGGAGGATACTGTTCAAAAAAAAAAAAAAAAGGAAAAAAAGGAAAAAGAAAAAGGGAAAAAAGTGATGGTAGAGGATAGGCAAGTGGCATCATCTTTGTCGAGAAGGTTTCTAGCAATGAAGTATGGGGAAGCAAAGAACATGTGAGGTGCGGACACTTCCAGTAGAGTGGGCTCGCTCACTTAGAGAGCTTTGTTGTGGGCACAGGCACTCTGCTCCAACCAACTTCGCTTCAAAGTCGCCACCGATGACAGTTTCAGTTTTGGGAAATCATATGGGTATCGGATGCCCTGTTATTTGAAAGTCTGTATAAGATCACTGCAAATAGAGGGGCAATGTTTGATTCATTCTTCCAAAAGCTGGATGGTAAGATTGTCTGGTGTCCAACCTTTAATGGGAACTGAAGGGAAGAGGAAATCTCAAGTGTTGCACCATTGTTGAATCTATTGAAAACAATTTATATTCCTCAATCCGGCTTGGATCTGAGGGTTTGTGATATGGAATTTGATGGGAGATAATTTAATCCTTAGTTATGAGATCCTTCTAACTAGGTGTTGTGCCTGCTTTGAATCGTGCTTCGGACTTATGTTCCTGATCCTGCTTCCTAGCAACTCGCACTTGATAATATTTTGAAGCAAATGCTTCCTTGCAACCACACCCCAATTTATTGCTACTTCACTTCATGCTTTGTGCAACTATGGTTAAATCCTTGGCTGGTTTGCTGTTAAGTGTATCTACGGCCGTTTGTGGATCTAGTATGTTTGTTGTTCCAGTGAAGGTAAAAGCCCTTGTGAATGGCTAGCCAACAAGATTCTTACCACCAATCACCTCCAAGAAATTTTGTCTGCCTTGGCCATCTGATCAAAAGGCTTCACCCTCGGGCTATGCGACTTCCACACACCCTGGCACATAGGAGACTCCTCAGTTCTATAAGTGGTAATACAAAAAACACATGTAAAGAGAGATTGTCATCTGAGGCACTTATCAACTCTTTCATACTCATTATTGGTATGGACATCCTTCAAAATGCCCATAAGCTCTTTGAAGCATTTAAGTCTCCCCATTCTTGAGATTTTGACAGAGCAACACTAGTGTTCCCCAAAGGTGTTTATGATAACCTACACTATGCCCACTTCATGCATGGATAAGGATTAGAGAGATGTGAATGGAGCCGCAATATTTGCTTCTCCAACCCAAAGGTCCTCCCATATGTGCATCAATAAGCAATTTGAAAAAGTTGGTAATGATGACCCTATGAAAACATCGTTGTACATGTATTTGAGATTTTCCCCAACTTAGAGATCTCTACTTGTGTTAGAGATTTCACCCAACTTGCTAATTGCTTTTCATACTTCCAATCCCTCTCGTCTAGAAACCAGCCCTTTTTTAATGCAAGCCAAAATGATGGGTTCATCAAATCTAGATTTTCTAAGATCCTTAGGTCAGAAGTTTGTGACCGGTTCCAAGTAAAAATCCATAAAAATCTAAATTTGTAAATCCTTAGAAGTGTCACCGCCAACGTATTCTAAAACGGTTATATAACGGTCGTAACGGCTATTATGTAATGGTAATAGTGGTAACCATTATGCGTTACGGGGTCGTAATGGAAAAATTGATCCCTAACTATCCTATAACGGTCGTAACATCTTGATGCAGAACATGAAAATTAAATATGATATGCAAGATTTCAGGCTTTAGATCACACTAATTTTAAAACAATTACAAAAAATTCCACATTCCACATAAAAGTCAAGCATTCAACAAGGGGAATCTATGCGGGTCCAAGCCTACACATGTTAGGGCTGGATTAATTAAAAATTATAGACTAAACAATGCTCAAAGGAGAGTAAATTCATCCACACATGCAAAGGATTACTTCCCAATCCAAGAGATTCACATGTTTCAAATCGGGAAAACCTAGGGTTTGCAAAAGTGGAATAGGACTTGGGATTTAAGATTATCTAGGGTTAGAGTTAGAGAAATAAGGCGAGAGATGAGTGAAATAGAAGAGAGAAACGAACCCAAGATGATCCACACGTGTGGACAGCGGCCCGGGCCTGATGCACGTGCGTGGGATCCTGCCCGCACGTGTGTGGGGTCCACGAATCTAAAATCAGTCAGCTAGGTGCTGGTCGGCCAGGGGAGGTCCACCTTCATGCCAAGTTGCACGCTGATCGGATGTTTGGTTTGTGCATGGCGCTCCGCCGAAGTTTCAGCCCTCTTGCAGGGCCAGATTCTGGAAATCTGCTGTAGGAGAAAGATTAGCTGCAAACGTGGGTGAATTTGATGATAGAATAGTTGTAGGAGATGAAGAATATGGATAGTAGGAGATGGGGGTGATTTAGGATGGATGTGGCTTCGCACCACGGTAGTTAGCCCTTCGAAGAATGGAGGGTTTCGCACCCAATTAGACTTCATAACTCAGAGAGGAGCAGGAAAATGCAGAAATTTTATTCAATCTTCAATGAGGAAAAAGACTACAAGGGGTGCCTATTTATAATAAAATCCTATACTCCAAAACTCCGCTATGTGCGCAACCTATTACTTAGAGACGAAGTAACCACAATTAACAACTAATCAAAATAATCTAAACCGTACATGATGTTCTTAATAACAATAATAACCAAAACTCAAAGTACTAGATCGTTTGGAATAGTGGGCCACGATCATGAGAACCCATGGTGGGATTCACATGATGATCGGGTCCATTCCAAGGAACCAAAATGCAGTCCTCTAACTAGGGAGTCCTCCCTGGACATCGTCATCGATCTAGATCGATGGAGGGGCCCTCCTCCTCGCGTGCGTGGGAGGGGGGGGTGCATGTGCGTGAGATGTCCCCATCACATCCGTTACTGGTTTGAAATAGTTTTTTTTTTTTTTTATAATTATAATAAATTATTTATATATATAAAAAGTAACTGCCATTATGGCCACCCTTACTGTTAGCAACCCATTCTTAGATTAGGAGGAATATATGCTTGGAACAAAGCAACACATGCTTAGAAATAACTTTCTTTAAACTTCAGCGTGACAAAACCAACTAACCAAACACTAGTTTCTCAGCATGTGTGGCAATTTGGGACCTATAAGTGTGATCATGTGGGGTCCTTGGAGATCCTACTTGCATCACCTCCTCTCTGGAAGGCCACGCTTTATCTCAGTTTGGGTTGTCTATAAAATGCCACCTCCATTTAGAAGGGAGCGCCCAGTTCCTCTATTGAACCCTCTTTGATTTTTGGACATCCTCTTTTTGGAATTTATGGTTTGGCCCTCTGTGTCGCTATTGGATCATCATTATCAGCATTATACCTTTGAACCAGGCTATTTGAGTACTTCAGCAATTCAAAACAACAATTTTCATGATTGGTTTTTAAGATTTTGGTGACTTCCTTAATCCCTGCCTAGGGATTGGCCAGCACATATCTACCAGATGGAGCTACAGTGTCGGAGTACTTGGGAACTAAAAAAATGCAGGCTATATATCACCTTTTAAAACTCAGATGAAGTTGTGAGTGATCAATACTTGACAGAAGTTTTGAGTCTATTCAAAGTCAAGTTGGGAGTTGAGTTTCAATTTTATAAACCTAAATATAATTGATGAAACCCATTGTGTCCGGGAATCGTAAGCAAGGCCCAGCACCTACTTGTGATGAGTCTCGTGCTTTCCCATTTATTTAGCTCTGGGCATTCAAACTGTTGCCACAACGTGCTCAATTATCTTTTCTTTTATGAGGAATTATATGATTTTCCATATAATCACGCACATAGGCTCACGTATGCACTCGTATGCACTCACCCTTGTATGATTCTCGATCAGTGTTGTCATATGTGATTTCATATGCCATTTTGACAGCATATGCCACTTATTCCATATTATCATATGCGGTTTTATGACTGTTGGGCATTATGTGGTCATATGCAAGAATATGCAATTGCATATGCCATTAAGCATGCAATTATGCCATCACATACACGGTATGTGATGGCACAATCTCCCATCAAAATCACATTAATAAAATTTCTAGTTAAAAAAATCTCTGTTCAAAACCACATCAATAAAATTTCTAGGGATTTTTACTGCAAAATTTGTCCCCAATTTGGATTTTACCAAATAGTGCCTCAACGAACTGATATTCCCAGGTAGTGGTGCTTTTCCAGAGGAGAAATTACATTACTGCCCTCTATTTTTTCTTTCCAACAAAGTGGAGAATCGAGAATTGTGGGGCCCAGCCCATATACTATGTGTCTCACATCCAGCCCGTCCAACATATGCACACCAACATTATTATTATATGAACCAAAAATATGGTGCATCCAATCATAAGGTGTGCCAATCCATAACAAAGAATATACACCATTCAAAATATCCCGATTCAAGTGTAGCCCATCTGATGATTTGATCGGCTTGATGTTTTGTTCGTGTTATCACATGGTGGGGGTGCATACGTTGGATGGTTGGATGTTACACACATACCATGTGGGCCCCACAAGCATTCACTTTCAGTACTTTTTAAGGAAAAATAAATGAGGGCATTTTTTTAAAAAAATAATTTCATCCCTCAAAAAGTACCTATATGTAATTTCCAATCGTCCACGCATTATTTGGTAAAATAGAGATTCCTCAGGAATTTTGCAGTAAAAACCATGTTTTTTTTTTTTTTTTTTTTTTTTTTTTTTTTTTTTGTACACATTTTTGAGTATATGCATTCATTCGAGTACTTGTTGGTTGACCTGTTATCATTAATAATCCAATAGGTGAAATAAATATAATTTTTTTAATGAAATTGGTAATAAAACTATAAAAACAATTCCCTACACTTGTAGTAGTATTTTTATCTTCATAATTTTAGTTTTTTTTTTCCTTCCATTTTTCCTTATTTTATTCGATGTTTTTAATTAAAAAGGGGCTACGCGATGGCTCATGCGATTGTGCGATTGCATATCCGCATAGCTCTCTTGGGTTGCATACGATCGCATATGTCATTTGACAACAATGTTCTCAATCCAAAGGATATGCCATCTAATTCTCATGTCAAACATTATATTCTTAATTCACAGTATCAAAACTCAAACTAACCAAACTTGAATTGCTTCTTCGTCTTTTTCATTTCCTTTTTTTTTTCTCCCTCATGGCATCAATGTTGCACATGTCTTACAAGTTTTATGGGAGTGAAAGCATGATTCCATACAGGTTTGTCACCTGCATATTAGTCGATGGTTTGATTTACTTTAATGGAGGTCCTTTTATTTTGTTTTCAAAATGTATTTATTTGGACCTCTTGGTCCCTAAGATGGAACTTCATATTTATGGTCATTCGTGGGGTTGATTTTGTGTTGGTATCCACTTGAGGTTCTAAATCTAATCATGCACCATTAAGTGATTGATTTGCTTCTAGGTTTAAATACTTGAAACTCAACTCAGGCTTGACTGTTCTAGGACATAGTGGAAGCCCATCTTAAGCTTCATATATTTGGGAAAAAAAACTCATAAATTGTTTCAGTGTTTAAAATTCTGTACTTATCAGATGATCAGCAGGAAAAAAAATCACTAATTTTGGCAAACTGAATTAAGCTTGTTTTCTTCGAAAAGACGTTCTATTAAAAACAAAAAACTCTTTGAGGGTGATTTAAATACATAGATTAGTCATTATCATCCATTGATAAAGCTTCAAAAAAAAAAATAAAAAAAATCATCCATTGATATATATATATATATATATATATATATATATATATATATATATATATATATATATATATAAAATTGTTGTTGAAAGGCAACGATTATGCATGCATTAAAAGTCAAAGAAGTACAAAAGTAACAGCACAGCAGAGAAAAGAAAAAACAGAGAACAACAGAAAAAGGCTTCGCTGAGATAACGGAAGCCGTTAAGCAACAAGAAAAGAAAAATTGACTTCCCTTAAGGAATTTTTGTAAGTGGCCCATTCGATCACCAGGTTTTTTGCTTTGAAAGTAACAGTCTCGGCAGAGGAGGAGAAGTTTCTGAAGCACCTATCGTTTCTTTCAACCCACACGGACCACCAAATGGCGAGAATAACCACTCTCCATATCTGCATCTTCTTTTTCCCAAATCTGAAGCCATGCCATGCTTTGAGAAGGAGGTCCATAGACGTGTGTATATAGCCATTTTTCACTTTGTCTTTTTGAGTCGAAACCGTATTAAACCCAAAACTTTCTTCTCCGATTTCTTATCTTTCCATTTTTTTGATAAAAAATTTGACCTTTTTTGAGGATCAACGAGGTTTGGGCAAGTGGCCATCACTGTGGGTTTGCTCCCTACAAGTGTGGGTTCGACTCCCCTCCTCGGCATTATCTGATACACGTGGTTGTGGGTAATTGCTTGTATCTGTAGGGAATAGTCTCGCCTCAAAAGGGGCGGGAATACCCTGTCTTAAAAAAAACTGAATTGAACGCAATCATTTCCTGTACCGTTCTTTTGCCCTGTGGTGTTTTGCTAACTATGACCTGGGAGAATACTAGATTAGTTCTTCGAGCCTGGGTGAACTTTTAACTCAGTATGATTTCTTAAGTTTTTACAAGAATTTTATTATCCTCTTTTGGTTTTAGCATAACCACAGTACCCTGTTAACTAAACTTCAATCTTGATCAAGTCTAATTGAAATGGTTAGATTTCAAGTACTTGGTTGAGTTTATTGGTTCAAGATCTAGTTTGGAGAGTCTCTCAAATGTAAGGGAGGCAATAACTGTAGGATATGTATAACTGTGTCCACTATTTGCTAATTCTTTTCCTACCCTAGGCCTGGGGTTCTTTTGGCTTTATTTTTGTTTGGGCGGCTTGGAAAATTGACAATGTTATCGATTATACAAGAAAAGTTCCGATCATTTTTCTTACCATCCATCATGTGGATCCCACCTTTGATTTCCCCCCTCTCAAAAACATAACTTTGATTGCATGATCCTAACCATCCATCCATTGGTTAGGGAAGTGGATGGTCCATATTGGTTATATTAAAAATGGTCTGATTATTGATCTAGATAATCCATCATATGGTTCCCACCTTTGATTTCCAATCACTCTAAAAAAAATCACTTCGATTGGATGGTCCTAAACATTCAATCAATGGCTAGGGAAATAGATGATCCATATTGATTATGGTAGATAAGGCCCTATCATGTATCTTGACCATAATCATTTGGGTCGCACCCTTGATTGCTCTACCCTACTAAATAACTCTGCTTGGAAATATGAGCCATTGATCATGTGGTTCCACCTTTGATTGCCCATTCCCCTCGAGATTCACTTTGGTTGGATGATCCTAACCTTCCAATTAACAGCTAGGAAATTGGTGCTCTTTATGATTATACTGCAAAGGTCCAATCATTGATCTCTTTCACCCTTCGCATGGGTCCCACTCCCACTTAAGGTTGGACGACTAGGATCATCTAACTTGCAGGATTTTTTTAAGCTATGAACCCTTCATGCTTGGGTCCACCAGATGAGTGGCAGATGAGTGGTAAGGATATCTTCCATTATCTCACGGTTAGAGAATTGTAGTTGGGGGAGGGAGAGCTCGTTGAATGAAAGAGAAAAGGGAGGCAAGCCTTTTGAATCGAAATAACACCATTTGAAGAGGAACTGAAGTTCACTATCTTTAGGAGCCTTTGGCTGAGAGGAATCCTAAGATGTAAGATCCAGGAACTTTGATGCACCAAATGTAGGGAATCCCAGGATCTTAAGTTCCTAGTGTCCCAAGATCCTCAATACCAAATGGTGGTGTCTTATCAGTTCCTTCTAATATTTTATCCTCTGCATTTTGAAACTGTGTCTATCTCGCACAGGTTCTGCCTATGTATGGAAACTTAAAGTGAAGCTGTTCTTCTGATTTTTCTTTTTGCAGTTTCTTTTAAACTCTGGAGTTTTAATTACTGTAAAATTTGCTTCTAATGTAGATTTGCCGATGTTTAAAAAACTGTTGTAGTTGTCTCTGGAAAGTAACATTCTTCGCCCCTCATGCTTTCAGGTATTCCATTACAAAGGCCTTCTGTGTAGCTTTTGTTATGACCTTCTTTTCTATGTTCGATGTTCCGGTCTTCTGGCCCATATTGTTGTTCTACTGGATTGTTCTCTTTGTCCTGACAATGAAGCGTCAAATTGTCCACATGATTAAATACAAATATGTCCCGTTCAGCATTGGGA
This sequence comes from Magnolia changhungtana, assembly GCA_030180095.1. Taxonomy (NCBI): domain Eukaryota; kingdom Viridiplantae; phylum Streptophyta; class Magnoliopsida; order Magnoliales; family Magnoliaceae; genus Magnolia; species Magnolia changhungtana. The sequence goes on along the minus strand of JASAUF010000084.1, from coordinate 618,561 downwards.
AACAGGTGAGCTTGAAATAGTTTTTTTTTTTTGCCATTGTTGTAATTTTCATCATTACCACCACCACCACAACTGAGGTAACCCATCATCAAAATGATAATGTAGTTTAAAATATCAGTTTAATAAAACATTTTCTTATGATGCCGATACAAAATGCTTGAGCTATTGGTTGTTAATGTAGATGATGTTGATACTTTTATTTTTTAGCATTGAGAATAATTGAAGACCGAATATGCCAATTTCTTTTTATTAAAAGTAAATTGAAGTGGTGCTTAAAATCTTGAAAATTTGGAAATGAAGATACTAGTGAAGTTGAATTTTAGAGACTTACAAATGCTAGAAAGAGGGTGATGGGTTGGTGAAGATAGGCTACTTTCAGTCTTCTGTATATCTTGCAGATTCTCAGGACTTGGGTTTGAGAAAAAGGGGCCAGCGGAAAGGAAAAGAAGTGATTTATAACCATAAGTAAATGCTTATAAGAACTGAATGTATGCAAGTTGTTGGTGTTGTGATATTTAGCTGATTTGATTACGTTTTAAGACTTGATAGGTTATGAACCTGAGTTGGATGCCTACACCATATTTCATTGGTGTGTTATCCTCCCATCCTCAATCTAATTAGTGATGAGGTGCGGGCACCCTAACACATCCTCACCAGCTTGGGCTGTAACTTATTAGTTCAGGTCAACTTGAACCTGATTGACCCAATCTGAGTTATGGCGGGTTGAGTTGGGTTGTCAAGGTCCTCAGGCCAGGTTCAGGTGGGAAAAGCCAACCCGATTTGAGATTGGATTGAGCAAATTCAGGTCAGGTCAGGTCGGGTTGGTTGAGTATATGAGGAATTCAGGTTGTGCACCTCAGGTTGGACTTTGGGTCCTCTTGAGTTCAGGTTGAACCTCAACCCAATGGAACCCACCCGAGTTGCACCCTGATCACCTGCTACAAAATCAGAGAACGACGGACTTATATAGGTCCCATCCTTTTCTTTTGGTAGGTAAACTGGTCTTGAACCTGAGATCCTGAGGTTGAACTGAATTGAGCTATGACTTTGAATCCCCAAAAAAAAGAAAAAAGAAAAAACAGACTGGTGCGACTTGATACCCAATCCCAGTTGAGTTTGATTCAAACCAAGAAAGCTTGAGCAAGTATTCCCTTCCTGGGCCTTGCCAAAACACATTAGGAGGGGTGAAAAAGTGATCACTTCTGCCATCAAGGCGAGTGCCCAATCTAAATCACCAATGATTTGGTATGAACGAAATACAGGATATCCAATTGAGAATGGGTGGTGATAGATACCAAACAGTTGTGCTGATCTGGCAAAATAAAAGTAAATATATACTTTAAAAATCAAACGGTTATACTGTGTATTGGATGATATTCTTATGTATGATCACTACACTCACCATCATGGTTATTGTTCTGATGCTGTCTTTGTTATTTCTGTTGCTGTGGCTGTCACTCTCATTTTTGTCATTGCTCACCTTTAATTGCAGAAGTACCCCGGCAAGAGGTATTCTACTGGAAGCAGTAGTTCATCCAGGGACTGAACTTCAGTGTCGATGCAGTTCCCATCATCACAAAGCATGTTGCCTTTGTTGATTTTGTACTTCTAAACATATATGTGTTATTTGACACCCAAAATCCTCCCTTTTTGCGGCTGCGACGGCGCATGCAAGGGCATATATGATGATTCATTCCTTTGTTTTTAGTTTCCTTTCAAGTTTATCTCGAATGTAATTTGTACGAATATTGTACTGACTATCAGTTTCAACTTTCAATGCCATCAGGTTAGTATGTTAGTTTAATCAGTGAAGTTTGGTTCATTCAAGACTGCTCTTATAACTTAAATTCTCATGTTTTCCAAGAGTTTACTTGTAAATGCAGAAGATGTTTGGCATTTTGATTTTTTAAAATCACACTTTTAAGATGTTAGCTTGTGTAGGCAGTCTCTGGGCAAAGGAGCTAAAGGGGCCCAACTAGGGCTGTACATTGACCTGAGTCGAGTCAAGGTGGGCCAAGCTTGGCTTGACTCGTCCGTGCTCTCCTCAAGCTTGAGCTTACCTCGAGTCAAGTCGAGCCTGCCCCCTCCTCAACCCAGCCGCCCAACCCAACTGACCCAACTCACATCCGACTCCCAAATCGATATATATATATATATATATATATATATATATATATATATATATATATAGAGAGAGAGAGAGAGAGAGAGAGAGAGAGAGAGAGAGAGAGAGAGAGAGTACCTTGTTGTGGGTGCTGAGAGAGAGAAAGGAGCTTAGGCGTGGCGGGTTGGGTAAGGGAAAAGGGTAAGGAAAGGGTGGGTATGGTAGGGTTTTGTTTTTCAAGTTTTAACTTTTTAAATTTTAAATATAATATATATATATATATATATATATATATATATATATATATATATAATATAATATATATTTGAGCCGAGCTTGAGCAGAACCGAGTTTGAGTTGAGTCAAGCTGCACTCTGCTTGACCTTAGTTCGTTTTCAAAACGAATGGGGTCATATGAAGCTTGGCTTGCCTTGGGTTATCATTCAAGTTGAGCAAGCTTGGCTCATGTACATCCCTAGCTGCACCCTCTGAAGGGGTGTCCTAGGCCTAAGTACCATTCTTACAGATGAAGTGGATTTTGGACCTATCCCTTAATTTTGTTGGGTCCACCCTTAATATCACGTGGGGCCAACCTTTAATGTAGACCATTCATTATGTTGGGCCATCTTAGCCTAGTCTTCTATGTGAACCATTGCTTGTGCGGAGCGTACCTTTTGCGGACTATCCACCTTATAAGGCCCACCTTCCATGTGAGCTATCAATCATACATGCCCACCTCAAATGTGGGTCATCCATCATGTTGGACATTGGATGTGGGTTGTCCATTATGCAGGGGCAACTTTGAAGTGGGTTGTCCATTATGTAGGGCCACCTTGAATGTGGACCAATCATCATTAGGTTGACCTTTGATATGAGTTGTCCTTATATGGGCCCCACCTTAATATGTGTCATGCATTATATGGGGTTCACCATCAATATTATTGTCCATCATATAGGACCCACCTTTAATATCAACAACCCATTATATGAGCCCATGTGGACCGTCCAATCGTGCGCGACCCATCTTTGATGTGGGCTGGCTGGGCCCACCTTGTAGGTGGGCCATTCATCATTAGGGGTTGACATTTAATGTAGACCTACTATTATGTAGGGCTCACCTTGACGTGGTTCATCAATAATGTCTAATGTGGAGCCTACCTTCAATATCTGTTGTCCATTATGTGGAGACCACATGACGTGGTTCATCAATAATGTCTAATGTGGAGCCTACCTTCAATATCCGTTATCCATTACGTGGAGACCACCTTTCATGTAGACCTTCCATAGTGTGTGGGCCCTACATTTGATTGGCTCCACCTTTTGACGTAGACCATTCCATCGCGTGGGTCCTACATCTGATTTGATTAGGTGTTTCAGGGACTGTCCATGTCCATTACGTGAAGAGAAATTAGAAAAGTAAGAGGTCAAAGACCAATACAAATTTTTTTTTTTTTTTTCCTGATGCGACAACCATACAAACCTACGGCGAATGCGCATTGATGATGGATTTGCCATCCAATTAGGAGACTATCCCTAACCAACCGACCTGGTACCATTGAGACGGTAAGAAAGAGCGGCTTTAATCAGAATACTCAGGCGGAGTGCACTGGTCAATAATCGTGACCACTGATTAGATGGACCATACCCTCCTGGCCTTTCTTTCGTCGAATGTGCCAAGGAATTTTTCAACGGTCGGCGTTTAATCCCTATTACTTTCTGCGGGGTGGTGTATTTGAGATTTGGATCTGCCTCATTTTTGTCCACTACCCTAAAATGAGCTGGTAACATGATTGGACGGCGTGGATAAAACAAATACATCATGGTGGGACCCACGGATCTTTTTCAGTACCGAGCTCGGTACCGGAGGGTTCACTGCCGAATCCGAGTCCTCCGTGGACGCGGGTTTACTGCAAAAGCCTGACGCAAGAAGTTCGGAAGCTAGGTGGGGCCCACCGTGAGGTTTGGAAAAATCCACCAGTCCATCCGTTTTACGAGATCTTATAGTAAAAGTGAAGCGGATATAAAACTCTAGTGGGCCATTCGAGAGGGAAAATTGGGGAAACGGTTTCCTACCATTGAAACCCCACCTTGGTGTTTATATACCATCCAAACCGTTTATAAGGTCATTCCCACAAAGATGAATTGAAATCACAGAAAATTAGCCTGATACTAAGCTTCTGTAGCTGCATTAATGTTTCAACGGTGTTCACTAAATCTTCACTGTTTCCTCTTGTTTGGCACACTCGAGTTTTGGATCCATCCCATTTTTGGTAGCATGTCCTAAAATTTTCTCGAAAAAAGGATGGACGGGGTGGATTTCTTCCAAACATCACGATGGGGGCCCCACCTAGAATCCAAAGGCAGGAACTTCCCGCGAAAGGCTTTCGCAGGCAACGCGCGTCCGTCCTCCGTCGGCAGGTTTTCAAAGGCGTTCCTTCTTTCTCCTCTCCCCTCGTTTAAAAGAAAAGAAAAAAAAAAAAACCGAGTAAGAGGAGAAATAAAAGCAAAGGAAAGAAAAGGGGAGAAAAGCACCTGAAATCTCCTTCTCATCTGCGCCATTACTCTCATCCGATCAGTCAAAACCCTAACCCTAACCCTAGTTTTCCTGCATCTTTATCAGATCCCAAACCCTAATTCCCATGGAGGGAGTCTCGTCCGGCCCCATCGACGGCTCCTCCCTGCCTCTCGCCAAATGGAGAAGCGAATTCTCAAAAGCTTTCCAGTACTATCTCGATAGATCTACCCCGCATTCGGTCGGTCGATGGCTGGGAACGGCGGGCCTTGCATTGATCTACTTCCTCCGCGTCTATTACCTTCAAGGATTCTACATCGTGACGTACGGCCTCGGCATCTACTTGCTGAATCTCTTGATTGGATTCCTGTCTCCGAAGGTCGATCCGGAGCTGGAAGTCATGGACGGCCCGTCGCTCCCCACCAAGGGATCGGACGAATTCAAGCCCTTCATCCGGCGGCTCCCTGAGTTCAAGTTCTGGTAATTTCAGCTTTAATCGTGCAAGACACGTTTGTTATTGAATTTGATTGCGGATCTTTTAGGCTGTGTTTGGATGCGCTGGTGAATTGAATTTTGGAAACTCATTTTTATGAAGCGGAAATTTTATGATGCTTAGTAATATTCATATATGATTGTGGTTCTTTTAGGCTGTGTTTGAATTCTCAATATGAATGCTAATGAAATTACAATTTGGTCATTTACACTTTATTACACCAAGAATAGTGTTTGATATGATGGTGCATCCGATGCGCCCTTACTAGTTGTGCTGAGTTAGGAGTTCTGGTTTTGGATGTTGTGATCACTGTAGTCTATGATGGATTTGGATGCACCCCAGATCGCAAACAGAATGTATATTTTGGTGGAACTGCATTACATTGCGTGTTTCAGATGGTTACCATTCTGTTGTAGTATTGTTAGCAACTATTGAAAGCAGAGGTTTATTGATTTGGTATACTGTCTCTCTACTGTTTCCGCCCAAATCTACATCTGTAATGCTTCAGGTCTGTAATGTTTCAGTCCTTACCATAAACTGTCCAGATGCTTATTTGAGTAAAAAAGCATTCCTTCCCTAAAGGGACATCCAATGGTAGCCTTATACCACACTTTGGCCATTTTCCATAATACCAAATCTTTGCATTATAGTTAAGGATCAAAATATCATTACTGAGAACTTACAGTCACGTTAAAAATGTTTACTTGCCAAATATGTTTTGATTCTTTTGAATCTCTTTTACTTGCTAAAAATATCCTAAATCATTACCAAATTCCAATGGGGCTAGGCCTTTTAGTTTTTGACTCCGGAGCTGATTGCAACCTTCCAATCCTGGTCTCATGCTTTCCTATTTATTTAGCTTTTGGCATTCAAACAATTGCCATGCCACGCCCAGTAAACTTTTCTTTTTTGTCGATGAATTATATGATTCTTGATATTCATTATATGTCTGTGTGCGCATGTCAGTGATTCTCGATCAAACAAGAAACAAACAAAAACAGAAACAAACGAAAAAACTACAAAGCCTAAAAACTGAAAAAAACATAAAAAACAGGAAATCGGTTGGAGAATGGCATCGCTTGCCTTGTGGTGGGCAATTTGGGAAGAGAGAAACGCTAGGCTAGACGCTTCGACAATTCAAAGAAATTGGTTGACGGTATCTTCCAAAGGGCTAGATTTTTAGTTATTGAATGGGCCTCTTCTGCCTCTCGCCTAAAGGATTGTAATACTGATTTTATCAGGCTGTAGTTTTGGCCGCTTTCTCGGCGTCCCTTTTGTTATTGTTTTTGCTTTCAATAAATTCTGTCATCTTTAAAAAAAAAAGGTTTTGAGTTAGTTATATGTCATGCTTGCATGAGTGTGTGAGATTGTCTGTATCTCGGTCTGTTTGTCTAGTCTGTGTTTGTGTCTCTTGAGTGGTGAGTTTGTATCTATGATTCTTGATCCAACATCTCCCCTTCTTTTTGGCATATGTCATCAAAGTTTAATTTAATTATATTTTCATGCCTTACAATGTGTGTTTGTGGTTTGGGTGCATGCATGTGTGCGTATGCCTGTGTGATTGGTTGAGTCGTGCATGGACGCGTTCATGCATGGGTGTCTGAGCATGCATGCGTGTCTTGATCCAACATTTCCCTTCTCTCTCTCTCTCTCTCTCTACTTATTGTTAATTTTACTTTTATGCCTTACAAGTGTTGTGGGAGTGAAAACATGATATTTGCATCGTTATAGTTGACCAATTTATTTAATTTAATGGAGGTTTTTTTTATTTTTTTTATTTTTTTATTTTTAATTTTTTAAATGTATTCATTTGAACCTCTTGGTCCCTAAGATGCAACATTTTCATAAGTTATGATCACTCATGTAGTTGATTTTGTGTTGGCATCATTGTTCGGAGTATACCCGATATTATCGAAATGTCTCCGATATTATCTGTATCTCCAGGTTGGCGATACCGATAACACTGGTAGCAATACCGATAACACTGACAGTCTAAAAAATTCTAGGTATCGGCGATATATTGCCGAGTATCACCAATGTAACAATATTACCAATTTATCGCCAATATTTTTGACTAATTTCAGGAGTCACTTGTTTTGCTAGTGTATCGATGATATTTCGATAATATAGCCAATGCATCGATATCCCAAAAAGATTGTTTGTTAAAAGGTTTTATGGGCGCATGGTTGTATGCAATGTTCAATTTGTCGATGATAATATCAATCATATCGCGATACTATCGTTATCCCAACATGGGTGATATTGAGACCACAGTCTTTCATTTCCTTTCCAACAATTCTTGGCGAAATATCAGGTCTTGTTGATATTCCAAATATCGATGGATGTTTGGATGGAAAGTTGGATGGTTAGATGAATAGATGGGATGGTTGGACTGGTTTCATACGACATCACATGCTTTTATGCCCCCATTCTAAGAAAGGAAAAAAAAAACTCTTGAGGATGATTTAATACATAGATTAGCCATTGTCATCGATTGATAGAGTTGAGTGGAAGTAGGAAGATTTAGTGGAGTGAGATCAACTTGTATAGGACTTAATTGGAACCAAAGGATTTGAGAGAGCTATTATTCATGCACATAGAAATTCTAACCATTAAATAAACTTTTGTCATTTATTTGCAATACACACTCACACACATACACATACACACATATACATTGGATTTCACTTCATAACTGGATTAAATCCAAACATTTCATTCTCCAATTTCTAGTGTTTCCATTTCTTTGACTGAACTTCTGACCTTTTCTGAGGGGACTACGACCGAATAAAATGGGCTCGACTTCTGACCTTTTCTGTTGGACAAACTGAATAAATGGGGACATTTCTTGTTTGTTTCTTCTAACTATGCTCTAGGAAGATATTGGATCAATTTTTTGAGGTTGATGAATGTACTCAGTTTCTTAAGTTTTTCTAAGAGCTTGAATTTTCCTCCGGTTTTAACAAAATCCTGCTAGCCTTTTAACTCAATTTGGATCTTGATCAAGTCGAGTTGAAATGGTTAGATTTCAAGTACTTGGTTGAAGATCTAGTTTGGAGTTCTCTCAAACCATTTTAATGCCAAGTGGTCGTTCTTATGGTATTGAAGGCAATAAACCATGGAGTATATATAACTGCGTCCACTGTTTGCTGATCTTTTTTCTACATGCGAGTTGGGATTCCTTTGTGGGGGCTTGGGATTCTAAGGGCCCATTTGGATTTAGAATCCTAGGATCTTGGAATTGGTTGAGTCCAGGATCTGTGACATGGATTCAAGAATGACAATTTTTTGTTTTTGTTTTTGTTTTTCTTTCTTTGCTTGGATGATGTAGAACACAAATTCCTGAAATCCAGAATTCAGCTGTTTGGTAGAATAGAATTTTGGAATGCACACTGCTGATATGTCATATGTATGAAATCCTTCAATTTTATCATGTATACCACATGGATTAGGTCTTTTGCGTAAGAAGTCAGGCCGTTTCATGCTCAGGTGGCTTGGAAAATAGACAATGTTATTGATTATACAAGAAAAGCTCCAATCAATTTATCTGGATCACCCATCTTGTGGATCCCACTTTTGATTTCCCATATCTCGCAAAAATCACTTTGATTGGATGATCCTAGCCATCCATACATTGGCTGCAGAAGTGGTTGGATACTGATTATTTTAGAAAATGGTCCAATAATTGATCAATACCATCCATCACATGTGGTTCCCACCTTTGATTTCCAATCATTCTCAAAAATCACTTTTCCTAGGGAAATGGAGTCCATATTGATTATGCCCAAAAAAGGTCCGGTCATTGATCTTGTACAACATCATGTGGGTTCCACCTTTTGGTTGCTCACCCCTATTTAAAACGCTTTGCTTGGATGATCCTAAGCGTCCAAACAATGGCTATGGAAATGGACAGTCCATATGTACTAGAAAAGGCCTGACCATTGATTGGATCATCCATCATGTGGGTCCCATCTCTGGTTGTCCATCTGTCTCAAAATATCACTGTGATTGGATTATTCTAACCATTCAATTTTTGGCCATAGAAATGGATGAACTTATTATATAATTTATATTTGAAACATTCTGATTATTGATATGAACCATCAATCATGTGATCCCATCTTTGATTGCCCATCCTTCTAAAGAAAATCACTCTAATAGTATGATCTTAACCTTCCAATCAACGGCTAGGGAAATTGATGCTCTGTATGATTATACTAGAAAGGTCCAATCGTTGATCTATATCACCCATCGCATGTTCCTGCCTTTCGCTGGACAACTAGGATCATGTGACTTGCTTGATTTTTTTAGCTATGTACCCTTCATGGTTGGGTCCACTGGTTGAGTGGTATGGATAATGCCCATGTATCTCACTTGTTAGAGAATTGCAGTTGGTGGAAGGAGAAAGGGATGCAAACTTGGAAATTTGGAATTGAAATAACGCCCTTTCTAGAGGAACTAATCTTTATGAACTTTTTTCTTAAGGGTTCTTTGGCACCCCGAAAATCCAGGATTTGAAACAGGGTCATGTTTGGCGCTCTTGAAGATCTTGGATTTCAATTCCAACCAGATTTCAATACTTAGAAAAAAGAGCAAAACCAGATTTCAATCCTCTCTAGCCGTCATAAGTATTAACTGCCCTCATCTCCTCTCTTTAAGGTATTCACACTATTGGATATTTTTACTTGCATTGGCAGCATGATGATTGGATGCTACAAAAGAAGGCTATGCAATCATTATGTGGGTGGCACTAGAGAAAAAATTGACCACCACCTAAAGAACTATGGGATTTTGTTTCACTTATGAAATTAGTGGGTCCACTTTGTGGGCCACTTGATATTTGGAATTCCCTTATTTTTAGGTCAAGGCTATCTTACTAAGGCCTTGGTACCTTTTTATTTTTATTTTTATTTTTTTAATGTTTTGCATACCCATTACATTCATTATCTTGTCAATATACACAAAATTATTTCAGGAACCCCCAGAGTCATAATCTAAGCTGCTAAATGCATTTTCTAAATTCCAGGATTTTGAAAATCTATATTGCCAAACACAACTGAAAATCCAGGATTTGAAAGATTGGGTTTCAAATCCATGCTCCCAAATGACCCCTTGGAGGAATCCTAAGATCTAGGAACTTCAACTCATATTGGGGGGGGGGGGGGGGGTGGTGTGGTGGAGAAAATCCAGGAACTTAAATGCACCAAGCTCTGGATCTGCAGTAATCCCTGTGTCTACTTCTCTTTAGTGTTTTATCTTTGCATTTTGTAAGGGTAAAATAACTTGCACAAGTTTTACCTTTGCAAGGAAGCTTAAAGTTAGTTGTTTTCCTGAATTTTCTTTTTGCAGTTATTTTACCCTGGATTTCTTTAAAAAGTGTAAATTCCGCTTCTAATGTAGATTGGCAGATGTTTTAATAACTGATGCAGTTGTCTCTGGAAAGTGACATTCTTTGACCCTCACGCTTTCAGGTATTCTATTACAAAGGCCTTCTGCATAGCTCTCGTTATGACCTTCTTTTCTATGTTTGATGTTCCTGTCTTCTGGCCCATCTTATTGTGCTACTGGATTGTTCTTTTCATCCTGACAATGAAGCGTCAAATTCTGCACATGATCAAATACAAATACATCCCGTTCAGCATCGGTAAACAGGTGAGCTTGAAATAAATTTGCCTCTGTGGTAATTTTCATTATTTTTACCACCACCACAACCAAGGTAACTGCCACCATCAAAATGATAATATAGTTTAAAATATTGGTTTAATAGAACATATTGGTAGCCCGCAATATGTTATTTTTGAGTCGATTAATCTCTATGTACAATGTGGGTATTTTTGGACAAATTTCTCCATGCAATATGCTTGAAGGAGCTAAAACTTTGACTTGATGAAGGACATGGGAAGGGATTTTACCCAAAAGCAAGGGTTCGAGTGATTTCACTGGGTACATGTTGCTGGGCTTCTGTTCAACGAAGCTCTCTTGCCTTCTAGAACTAGAGAAAATTTGATACTCTGGCAGAGCAAGATTATTGATATTGCACACCAAGAAAATATTGATACTTTGTTTTTCAAAACTAAAAGAAATTAAATTCGAAATAGAATTCTTCTGAAAAGTAGCTAAATGTTTTATTAATAATAAAATTAAAGTGGTGCTTAAAATCTCAAAAAACTAGACCATGAAAAGTATAACTAACTAGAATATCATGAAAGTTGGGAAATAAAAATACCAGTGAAACTACTGGGCAAGGTAGGTAAGGCTTTGTGGAGAATGGCTCCATTGGTGGGTCTATGGTTTCTTTGGGGAGAAAGGTCGTCGTTGCTTCAGAAATAGAAGTGGGCGAATTTTGGAGAGTGCTTGAGAAGGCAAAATCAAGTGTAATGGAATGGGCAAAAGCTTCAAATGTAGTAGATAGTAGGTTTTTTTTTTTAAAAAAAATTAATTATTTATTTTATATATTTTTATTTTTTTAAATTGTGTTTTCCTTCTGCTTTGTAATTCTTTAGGCTTTGGCATCGATATTTATAAAATCACAGCCATTCAAAAGAAGAAGAAGAAGAAGAAGAAGAAGAAGAAATAATTACTTGTGAAGTTGGGTTTAGGGACTTAGAAACGCTTTAAAGAGGGATATCAGAAGGGTGACAGTTTTAGTTTTTTGGATTTGTCTTGCATACTCTCAGGGTTTGGGCTCGTGATAAAAAGGGGCCAGTGGAAAGGAAAAATGATCTTTAACTATAATTAAATAATGATAAATGCTGAATTTATGCATATTAGCGGAACATTCACATAGTTGGTATTGTGATATTTATCATATTTGATTAAGCTTTAAGACTGATGGGACTATGACCCATAGTTCATTACCTACATGTTATTGGTGTGCTATTCACCCATTACAATCTGCTCTGGTGATGAGATGCGGGGGCGCCAAAGCACATTTCATCACCAACTATAGAATGATGGAAACATTCTAAATTATTTTTGGTAGGCAAGCTGGTCTTGAATCTGGGACCTAAAGGTTGAAATAATTTGAGCTATGATGTTGAATAAAGAAGAAGAAAAAAACTGGGGACTCGAAAAGTTCAACCTAGCATGCCACCATCAGCTTTGTCAAAACACATTACTAAGCTTGAAAGCTTTAAACCTAGGGGTGAAAAGTGATCACTTCTATCATTAGGGAAAGTGCCCAACTTTAATCACCGATGATTTGGTATGGGTAAAACACTGGATATCCAACTGAGAGTGAATTGTGATAGATGGGCATTGAGTTGTCATTCTCATAAAGACCAATTCTTTTTCAAGGAATAACTGAATGCATTACATTAAAAGGATGAAAGTTCCCAAAATACAAGGTTGAGAAGAGCCTGATAAAGCTCCCAAAATACAAGGTTAAGAAGAGCCTGATAAAGCTATAGGGATAGCAGGGTTATTAGCATCCTAATGTAAATTATAAATCAACACTGATATCTTGACGGCAAACATCAAATAGTTACCCCGATCAGACATAAAAATATGAGCTTTAAAAAAGGTCAAACAGTTGTGCTGTGTATTGGATGACATGATCACTTGTTCCAGCGTTTTCTTTACTATGGTTGTTCCTTTTGTTGTTTGGCATCTCTCATTTGACTTTGCTCGCCTCTAATGACAGAAATACACTGGCAAGAAGTATTCTACTGGCAGCGGTAGCTTATCCAGGGACTGATCTATGTTGTCTACACATTCCCCACGAAGAGACCATGGGGTGTTGCTGATTTTTGTGCTTTTAAATTTGGGATTGAATTTATGTAAATATCATTTGACATCCAAATGCTTTTAGATATGAATTTGATTTTGACTGCCTTTCTAGGGCCGCCATGGCATATGCAAGGGCTGTATTTGATAATTCATTCCTTTTATTTTTAGTTTTCCTTTTAAGTCTGTCTCAAATGGTAGTGGTGCATGACCATCAGTTTCAACGCTGTCAGGTTAATATGTCAGTTTGATCAGTGAAGTTTGGCTGTTTATGACTGCTGCTTCTCAATCTCTTCCGATACTTTACTTCAGTAGGCAGAATTTGTTTTGGCATCTTGAATTTTATATCATACATTTGGGGTTGGCTTAGGGTGCAGTTATTCGGCCACATTTTTGCAACAAATTAGACTGATTAATCATGAAATATTTCTATAAGCTCTTTGGGCAAAGGAGCAGAACTAATTCCATGCCAATGTTCACACGGTCTCTAAATGGTGTTTTACCATAATGCAATGATGAAACCTACAACATAATGGCATATGCATGGGTTGGAAATCCCTTAAAAATCCCAAATGTAGTAGGTCCTGGCATCGGTGTCAGCTTGGATCGCATTGAGGCCAGTTTCCCCTGTGCGCTCCCCTGCTTAATCACAATTGCAACAAGCAACAGCACTTGATTTGTCATCAGCACCAATGTAGTGAAAGATGCAAAACAACTATATAGATATCTGTGTGTCGTGTCTTGTTCAAACTCCTGTCACTAAGAAGGGATGATGAGCTAATGATACCTTTCTATCCTCTAGATCAAAACCTGGAAAGTCCTTGCTAGTAGAGTTCTTACACATGATCACTAATAAGGAAAGGATGATATGCTGATGATACTTTTCTTGCAATCTTTCAAGTTCAAAAGCTGGAAAGCCCTTTCTAGTAGAATTCTTACATGTTATCTTTCACTGTATCTCTCGGTATCACATACAGAATTCTTACATTTGTATGACACCTGATTATTTTTACCTGTATATGGCATTGACAGGGTGATGCTCACTATGTTGAGGGCTATACATGCAATACAACTCCGGATGTTCCTTTAAAAAAAATCAGGGTCTTTATCTGTATGGCAACCTGCGTCCACCACTGAAGCTCTTCCTGTAGATGCTCATGAACTTTGCAACAAACTCTGCACAGGCATGGCAAGTGAATAGAACAAAACAACTAATTATAATGAGAGAGAGCTACTTGTACGAATGCTCGGGCTGAGAGTGTCCTGTGCTGTTCATTTTCTCCAGCTTGTACAAGTGGGGCCCATGTCTAAATGTTTGGCCTCTTTTTGGGAAAATGTGACTGGCAGCACTACCTTTCCTTGGCCATCTATTGACTGGTTAGGAAATTTCCATCAAAAATATTCTCGTTGCAAGGGCCATCCACGGTGGTGCACATTATCTCATTGGTTTTTATCACTGAACCATGAGCCCCTCTTGGACAAACAGAAAACCTGAGTACTGTACAAACTTTCAGCCTAATCACTGACTGGATGATACCTAAATACGCAAACAAACACATTCTTCACCTTTACAAACATGTATTCACTAGGTACAACCTGTGAACTTGATGACCTATGGCTGAGAGACACGAGAGGTACCATCTGATGGAACCGTGGGTTATATGCATACATGCATGGATGTATACATAGCACATGCCAATGCATGAAACAATAGCGTGTTATCTGGAGCTCAGAAAATTCTAGAAAACTGGCACTTAACAAGAACCCATAAATTGTTTTTTTCTTCTTTTTCTTCACGTATAGCTGTTTTATTTAGAAAAAGATCATGGAAATGCCCAGATTAGAAAAAGAAGAAGAAGATTGGTTTCCTCAAGTGTAAAAGATGAGCAGTGGTTTTCCATAATAGAAATGTTTGAGCGATTTGCACCATGGTTCAAAAACTCAACTCATGATGTTTAGTCAGGTTGGGTTGACTAGAAGACTCAGGCAAGTCTTTACCTGACTTGATATCTAGTACTTTTTTATATTTATAAAGATTTTACTTAGTTGAATATAAAATGGAAGAAATATCAAGCATGCAGTGCTCTGCATGTTAGAGATTACAGTCTGCATAGGAGAGGTCTTGGGTACAAACCGTCTCTCTTTTTTTATAAAGACTTGCATTTCAAGTGAGTGACTTGGTTCTAGTCTTTGCAACTGAGGTGAGCCATGGAATATGTGCCAACATAGCACCACCTGAAAGTGCTCCTAAAAGCCAGGCTGGTCTACTCATAAGGTGGGCCAAACATGTCTGTTAATTATAGGCTGTTGACTATTTTCTTTCTAATGATCTTTTTTTTCATGGAGAATGTGGTACAACAGATGAGTGGAATGGCTTGATTTATGGACCAGGGCATGTTCATGCTCGGCCCCACCCGATGATTGGTCAGTGTCTCACAAGTGTGCCCCATTGTCACTTCCACCACAATTCACCTCTTCAATCTCTCCACTCTTTTCAAAAGAAAAAGCAATCGCACTACACATCAGTGGTGGATGACCTTTGAATGGTGTTCATCTATGGAGGAAGCTAATATGCAAGCTTGAGTCACAGAAATACTATGCAGTCACCTCATGGAACACATGGCAAACCTGTGACAATCAGACTGCTGATTGTGGACCACCTGACTAGAAAAATAGCTTGAATCACCCCAAACATTTGCCACATGTAAGGCATGAAGGAAGCTGAATAAATTTCTCTTATTCATAGTTTAGGAAACATCTACTGACCGACGTATAATGCAAATGGTAGCTTTAGGGGCCTGTTTGGATGCACTGTCAAAACCAGGGTTTGGAGATGAAACCCTCGTTTTGATCTGAAACCCTTTTTGCAGCCTGTTTGGATCCCACCTGATGATTTAGGCGGCGAATCAACAAGATCTCAAAAGCAAAATCCAATTGATTTCTCACGAAGCGATGATTGCTTGACAGTCCATCCAAACAGAAGGTTTGTAAGTTGTGGAAATTGACTAAGTTGGACTGAGAAACGAACCGACTTGCCAAACGAGGCATTCAAACAAGGTTTACCTTCTAATTTCAGCAGGGCACCTGTTCCAGTGGGCAGCTTCTTATCCTGTTGATATAGCAATTTAGTATACCTGCTTCCTTTTCTCAACAATGTCAAAAGGGCTATAGATGGAACTTACATAATAAGCATGCCAGTAATAAAGCTCTCTTTTCAGACTAGCTTCAATGCCCTTGAGGAACTGTTCCACAAGCTTCTGCATTTGGTATCGCATATGGTTCCCTATTAATGAAGAAACCTTCTGTTTGCAGACAAACTAATTTCGTTAAGGGTTTCTGGATTACCTGAAGGATCAGTTTGGGATGGACAAAATCCAGAAGCAGCTTTTGAAAAATCCCTCGCGTAAAAAACAGCCTGAAAATGAAACATGGGATCTTAATCTAAACTTCAGAAATCACTAATTCAAAAGAAGCAAAACACATGTCAGAGATTAGATAACATTTTGGGGGATGGATCGGCTAGAATCTCTTCTGCAAGCTCCACCAAGACCTCTTCCCAGCCCAGCGGAATTGGTTGCTCATCAACAAAGGGATAGCTGCATGGACAATAAATGAATCATGGAAACGTGAAATGAAACTCGCCATATGTCAGTCTCTTTTGCAATTCTTACTTGTGTGCTTTGCATGCTTCAAGTGCCATGATTGCATTCCTCAAATTCTGCTTTGATTTGGTTGCAATCTTAGCTGCAAAGCTCATAGGCAGATCAAAGTTCTCCTTCCTTGCTATCTGAATAAGAACCTCCATAACCTGACATACACATGAGAAGTGTTACTGCAACTCAGAAATTGTAGCTTGTATGACTTGAATCTCATTGAAAAGTAAATATCAGGGATGGTGGGTTTTGAGCATGGGAACTGTGGTCATATATCCTTGGGACTGATGCCAACCTGATTTGGGGAGGGATTGAAAATTTGAAGCATCAGAAAAAGAAGCTACCAGGTCTCAGCAATTAAGGGGCCATTTGGGCAGAGACAGAATGTGATGATATTCCTGCCCCCCTGCTAAACACTGCAATCATCATCATCTTCACCATAGCTTGATGCAAGCCATTCATCTCAACTCTACAAATCCTATTTCATCAATCATATTTGAAACTGAAATTCACATAATTTATTGTCATAAGGCCTACGGCCGTTGACTGGCTGCCTACTTCACATCCTTTCCTTTACCCAGGTCATCATCATTATAGATGGCCTGCCTACTATTTATTTACCATATTTAGCTGGAGACTGGATATTAAAATATTTATTTTTGAAGATTACTGGATATTAAAATATTGGCTGTAACTCATGCCAAATACTGCAATAATCCCACATTCCATTGGGTCTTACTGCATTAAATGTGGTTTTTGGAGGAAACCTCAGGAATTTTTGTGGGAAACCTTGGGAATACTGCAGCATGCCTAGCATCCAAGCGGCCCCTAAGTGAAAAATATTTGTTTTTGATCAGTAAGATTTTTATTAAGCAGCAGCTCCAGAAGGAGAAAAAAAAAACACCACATTTAATGGCCCCCAGCTTACAAGGAAATCATTTCCAACTTACTCCATAAATCTACATGAGAGAACCCTTCAAATTCCATAATGGACTCAATCCAATAAGAAACCAAACATTTGACATTATCCACCACAAGCCACACAAATTTTGAACAATTAGAGGACCAGTTCTTTCATTCCAGATTGCCCAAATGTTAATATATTAAAGGGAAAAATATATTAACACCAAATATTCAGAACAAAGAGACGATATTTAGTACATCAGAGTATAATAATCTAAAACCATGGCAATGATCATGTTTATTTTCATGTAAAATATTGCATAAAAGGTTCACGTGCTGCAAAGGCCAAACACTCCAAACTGTATAATGTTAATGTGCACAGAAGGATGGTGTAGTACTACCTCATGAGTTACAGGGGCATCCACTGTAATAAGTTCGCAGCGGCTTTTGATTGATGGGAGGAGGTCCAAATCATCTTCGCAACAGAGGATGAGCTTGCACCCATCCGTATAACAGTCCATTATCCATTTTATCAAGTGTTGCACATTGTCCGCGAGTTTGTCAACCTTGTGGAGAACCATTACTGAAATAGCAAGATAAAACAACGTTAGATTCATAAATGTCCAGTTATCTGGGTGAGGGGTGAGCGTTCAAAGTGCTGGACCTTTGTAGTTTTCCTTCAAAGTAGCATCACTGAATTCAAGAGTAGGTACATTGCTGGTTATTTCCTTGACTAGAGCCATCAATGCATATCTAGCATTGTTTGATACAGACTTTAGATTAAGTTCCACATGGTGGGGGCTTGAAGTTACTGAAACAGCTACCGGTATTGCCTGAGTTTCCTATCAACACCATCCAAAGGGCTCTGCTATTAGGGTTGGTAGTGACCAAATTATTCATAACTCACCAACTTAAAAAAGGAGGAGAAAGTTAAAACACAATTGCTATTTCATGGGGCCATTTTCTTAATTTTGACATGTTGGGAAAGTTGACAGTCTCGGCCGTAACAAACATAAATATAAACATCATCATTATCATCAGCTTTCTTCCAACAATCTAGGGTTGCTTTTAACTGGAATATTGGTAGAGTTTCACACTCAAGATGCATACTACACATCAACCTTCCTCTTTTATTTGGGCTTCTGGAACTGCCATAGCAGAGGCTCACATTGACACCCCCAAAAGCCAACACAGTCGTCTAATAATGACTCCAGCCAACTATTACATGTATGCCCCAAAGGGTGACATGCATCATACATCACACAGAGGTTTAACTCATGGACTTAGCCATTTTTGGGTCTTCTTGTACATAAGAGGTGTGTATACAGTGTGCAAGAACTTCTAGAGTAGGGGTCTTCTTGTACATAAGAGGCGTGTATACAGTGTGCAAGAACTTCTAGAGTAGGCAAGAGTCTTGTAGAGAATATTTTGGAGTTCTTTGGTGGGTTCTTACAGCTAGAGCTGTGTAGAATAGTCCAAATAGTTCTGAAGTATTCATGACTGTTGGATGATCATCACATGGCTTTATCCTAGCCATTGATGTAAGGTAGCTAGAATGTTCCTAAATATATGGGAGAGGATTCCTCATTTGGCAGGCACCTTAGAAAGCTGTAAGCACTTGTGTTCACAAGCAATATAAATTCTTAGCCTACATCATCTATGGTGTTCTGTCTTTCCTCCCAGCTAGGCCAACACTTGGGTGGTTGGCTGACTCACACCCACAAAGGGGTTGTTTGTATGAGAACCACACAGCACTTACAGAAGCATTCAGTCTGTGACACCAAAGCTAAGTAGGAGATGGCCAGGTGGTTGCCAGGCAAAGTGGCAAACTACTAAGCATGACCCACACATGAAAGGTCATGCTTGAGTAGTTTGAATGAACCAAAAAGCCAGGAGCCAACTGATACAGGATCACCAACATGACTCACATGCCAACATCATCAAGACCCACACTTCACCTTAGCACTACTATTCCATGTTACCCACATAGGAGAATTTGTGATTAGTTGATGTCCAGAGCATGCAGTGTCATACGAGCTTAATAAACATGAAAAAGGTAATAAAATTATTTCACTTTTATATCATACCTTAACATGTAAGTACCTTAAATCATTTGTGATCTGCAAAAATATTGGACAAGAACAGGTGAGCATACTTCAAGTCAATGAATTATCACATACAACCCTTGGCAAGGTAAGTTAGCATGTTTTTTTTTTTCCTGCCAATGTGTCACATGTGTAGGACATCCTAACCATGCAAAAGTTGGCTGTACCATGAAGGTCACCTGGCGCCAATATTAAGCCAGTCCACTCATCAGGCAGGCCATACTGTAAAATTCAAAGGATGGCTGACGATCTGGTCCAACTTACAGGTGTGGCTCATCTAATGTGTGGATCTGTCTGACTTTTGCGCAGGTGATCTTCATGGTGGACCCACCTTTTGCATGTGGCTCAGATGTCCTACACGTGACACATTGGTGGGAAAAAGGTGAAGCATTTTTTTTTTTTTGGAATGATAAAAAGGTGTAGCATGTTATGGGCTATATATGATAATTCCTCTTTAAGTGTTTTAGAAGAAAAAACGTCATCAAAAGAAAATCATCACACGAACTTCTCCAAACATACATTCCAAATTGAGGCACCAAAGATTTCATTCAGTAGGGCCATGCTTAGGGCTTTCTTTCCTGAGCCTGAAGGTCCCCGGAACAAGATATGGGGACAGTTGTTGTGTGATATCTAGCCAAAGTAAAGACATTAAACATCAGAGATACAGGATAGAAATACCTACGATTGAGATGATATAACAAGAGGAAGCATTTCCGTACGAGAAAGCAAAGCATTTATCATCTAAAAACATGGTTCAAAAGCAACGCTACACATCTTCCTCAACAACTGAGAGTTGCACGGCCTTGACTTGAATCAAAAGTTGATATAAAACACTCACCTGCTTCACACTTGGCCCGGTTTATCATACTCACATGATGTTATCAAAAATAAATTTAAGTAACACCATATTTAATAGTGTTTATTTTGATAATTAATAGCAGAACATTATTGACTGCACATGTGTCACCTGTACACATTTGGCACATTGGCACATGTGGACACGCAAGGCATGTGTAGATTGATAGTGGCACAATTGACACAATGTGGAGGACACTTGAAGATTAATGGTGGCATAGTGGGGCGCATGTGGGGTGCTTGAAGATGGACGCTAGGACATGTGGTGCATGTGCACACTAGCGCAAGTGGGATGATTATGATTGATGCATGGTAGCACATGTGGCACATGTGGGGCCCTTGAAGATGAATGTTGGCACATGTGGCCTAGTATCACAGTTTATCGTAGTTCTATGGTGTTTTCCATTCAGAAGGTGGCTAGCGAGTGTTTCTACATCTTCTTTTTTTTTTTTTTTTGTAGATATTGGACTATCCAGAATTCCAGATAAGAGTGTATTTTATGTATACCACAATCTTTACTTGTCTTGGCTATTGTGCCAAGATATGTGGAGATAAACCATGGATTGTGTCTCCAATGGTCACCTGCCTGGATAACACTATCCGGACAGAACTTTGATGGTAAGCAAACAGGCCCTAAATCACTTCAAAGGGTCCACAATCTAGCTTAGCTGCCATGTTCATGCAATAACTGAATTAGGGCCCATGAAAAGCTGACCTCACCAAGGTTCTCAAGAAAAGTTCAAGAGCTGAGTCTGACTCTTTGAACCTTGTCCAAAACTAACTAAATCACACTCAACATGTACAATTGTCTCCATCAGTAATCTTTTTTCTTTTCTTTTCTTTTTTCCTTTTCGAACAAATCTCCAACAGTAATCATTTCCCTAATGCATCTAGAAACAAGTAAAAATACTACTTTAACAGACAAAATCTTCATTGCATATTCTGGCAATTTACTCAATTAAAGGAGCTAGGGAAAATGGATCAAAACAGATTTATTGACTCTAGTAACCTTACCAATTGCTTGAGATGCAGGGCTTGTTGCTTGTGGCAGATAAATCCACTTAATG
Organism: Magnolia changhungtana; assembly: GCA_030180095.1. NCBI lineage: Eukaryota > Viridiplantae > Streptophyta > Magnoliopsida > Magnoliales > Magnoliaceae > Magnolia > Magnolia changhungtana. The sequence goes on along the minus strand of JASAUF010000084.1, from coordinate 597,144 downwards.
AGTCTGGTTGATGCTTATCAGCCCAGAACTGTCTAAGGTTTTCCACCACAAATGCCTTCTCGATAAATGAAGCTTCATCAATTTCCCTGGTTTCAGGAGACTTCGACCTCCTGCAAGCACCTTTCCTCATACAAGAAAACAACATATCCATTTGGCTTCTCTGCCGATTGGCAGTGAATTTCCGGAAATTCTCACTCATCATTCCACTACCATAAGTCTCATTACTCTGATTAGTAGATTTACTGCCACTCTGCCCACTTACAGAAGAGCTGGACCGCAGATTTCTTTGTGATGGAATGGTATTGAGTGCAGTCACTTGGGTATTCTGATCGAAAGCAGTGAATCCTCTGCTTCTCTGTTGAGCATTGCTATTTCTTTGAGAAACTGCTTTAGGTTTAGGAATGAGGCTGCCTTCCGAACGAACGTTCTTTGGCACAATGTTCTCATGCAAGGCCGTGACATCACGAGAAAAGAAGATATCGCCTGCAGGAATTGTGTCTGTGCTTTCCGTGAACAAAACATCAGAAATAATTGTGTCTGTGCTTTCCGTGAACAAAACATCAGAAATAGTGACTTTTGAAAGCTTTCTATTAGGAATCATTTCATTGACTTCACCCGAAGGAGCTCCTGCGTAAGCACTTTCCCTCTGTTTCTGAATCAAGCTTCCTGCTAATGGTAAGGGGCTTCGATCTCCTCTTTGCCCTGTTGAAACTGTACTGATCAGCTGCTCTTTCTCCCTTGCTCTCAATTTTGGAGCAGACATTGACCTGTGGCTGTGGTTAGGCCACTCGCTCAGTCTAGAAGTTTCTAGAGTTTGCAGATTGGGTCTATTTTCCTCTGCATCCATAAACTTGGGTGGAGTTTTTTGGTTTCGTTTTCGATTCGACCCTCTAAGCTGATCGTTTTCCACATTGGGTTCATCTTTCCTTGTCTCATATGGAGAAATATGTCTCCGATGCTCGGGAACCACCAAAGGGCTTATATTTCTTTGTAGGTGAGAGCCTAATTTAGGAGAAACACCATTGCCATCGTCTGTGCGTGGTTTATATGGAGATATACTCTTATTCCTTGGAATTGGGCTGGTTTTTGAAGCTTTAACAGGAGAAGACAAATCATAATCAGGCTTTAATGAGTACCTCTGGCTACGGCTTAAAGGAGTGATATTTCTTGTGGGTCCCAGGGCAGCATTCAGCTGTTCTGTGACTACAACCCCATCCATTCGATCCCTTTTATTTTCATCTTTCTTTAGATCCAGCCACGGACTTTCCTGCCATTCAGTTTCTGTATCAGAAGGTTCATAGCCACTTCGCCTCTGTTTGAGAGAGGAATGAGCCTGAGCTCTGTTGTATCTTGAGGAATTCTCCATTGCAAGCATTACAGAAAACTTTCGCAGGTTCTACAGTTCCACCAGCGCGAAAACATGGAAGTTTTTTCTTTTCCTGCAAGGATATAAATGAAAACGTCAAAGTCCCTGGAGACGTGAGTACCCAGAGAATTGAAGGGGGGGAAAAAGTAAAAAAGTTCTCGAATTCTGTCGTGGTGAAAAGCTCAAGATTTCCTTGGAAAGGACGTCAATATGTTATAATATGCTAGAAATCAAGCATTTCCACGAGGATATTGACAGGAAGATTGAGATTTCAGAGAATAGAGCATTGAAATCTTAGGAGAAGTTCTGAATTGAGCATTTCAGCAGTAAAATCATCAGCGAGCTTGAGACTCCCCAGCAAAACGAACCTCAAAAAACTGTAGACAAAAACTCATGTTGGACTGTTTTTTCCAAGAAGATTGATAGGAGGCTTGTCATTTCTAGTATTAACACAAGGAGATATATTGGAATCTCAAGATTTCTCTAGAAGCGACTTGAAAAAGCTCAAGATTTCATGAAAAATAACATTAAGACCCAAGAAAAAGCTTGAATTCCTAGTGTTCTTACTTAAGGAGATGTATATGCTCAAGATTTTTCCAAAAATGACATCAAAACCCATGGAAAAGCTCTAATTCTCGCATTTTTGCTAGAAGATTAGTTTGATTCAAGGGAATCAGAACTCAAGAACTCGAGAAAAGGTTGAATTCCGGTATTTCTGCAAGGAAGTTGATAAGAAGATAGAGATTTCCACAACTCACACCTCAAAAACCCTAGAAAAATCTGAAATGCGACTTTCCTTATTTTTTTTTTTGCCCTTTTTGGGCAAGAAAAAGCTCGGAAGTTCCTGTATCGGGACCTAAATCCCTAGAAAAAGCTTGAATCGCCGTGATTTCGCGAGATGAAGCTCGAGATTTACTTAAATGAGGCGTCGAAATCGGAGGAGAAGCTCGGATTATGGTGTTTATGGAAGAAGAGGATGGAGATGGAGATGGAGATTTCAGCGGATCGGAGCTCAAAACCCTAGAAAGAGATGGAGAAGAAGGGCTCTTGAAGTTTCTTGTGCAGAAACTAGGTTTTGTAAGCTGCTGCATCGTTGCGGACAAAAATAAAGAAGAAAAGGATGCTGGTTTTGCTTAGTTTTCTACACGGATTTATCGAAGAAGAAGAAGACAGCAACTTCTCCAATTTCTAAGCTGAGCTCTCTCGAACAGATTAAGTGCGGTCTCGGCCTTACACAACACGGTATGGTCCTGACCGTGGAGACCAACTTGATGTATGTATTGTATATCCACGCCGTCCATCTGTTTTTACATACTATTTTATGAAATTAGCCAAAACATAAAGGATATCAAACTCTCATGTAGACTACTACAGAAAACAGTGGGGATTGAACGCCCACAATTAAAACATATCAAGGGCCCACTTTAATGTTTTTTTCTTTTCATCAAACCTGTTGATAAGATCAAAAATAGATTGACGGAAGGAATAAACAAATATAAATTTCTTCCAGAACTTTTGACCCACAGGAAGTTTTTAACGGTCAATCGCCACTCTTTCCTTTATTGTGGTCTACCTGAAATTTAGATATGCTTCATTTTTTGTATCATGCGTTAAAATGAGCTGAAAAAGAGGATGAACGGAGTGGGTATAATGTATAAACATCAAGGTGGGCCCCACGTTCAGGGCCGCACTGTGTTGGGCGAGGCTGGGGCCGCACCTGATCCGCTCCCGCCCGTTGATTGTCTGTTGCTCGGACGAGGAAATCTGTCGTTAGCTGTAGCCACTGGGGAGCATGCGAACCCCACCCGTGCAACATTTTATATATATATTTTTTTATTTATAAAACACGCACACACACCCCCACCCGTGCAACATGCGTGCGAGATCATGTCCGTTTATCAGGTACGCCCGCAATGGGGGGCTTGAGCTCGAACAAAACTCACGCCACTGGATCCATCAGCTGACTCACACGTGCTTTTGAATATCCAAGACGTTTGTCCTATTTTGCTGACGTGGACAGAATGACTTCATGCAGATGAGATCTACTCCATTAATCAGGTGCACCCTGTGTCTGGTCTGAAATCCAGAAATGAGGCCAATTTAACAAGTTGAGATGGGAAGTCACACCATTATAATCTTCCAAATTACGTGTGAGGCCCACGTGTGTATATACCATCCAGTCCATTCATCTAACGTATATTCCATGACCCACATGAATTTAAGAGAGTGCTAGGTATTCTTGTACAAGTGTGATCCGAAAGATGAATGGGGATCGGATTGATGGATGGAATACAATTGGGACACGTGTTCATGCTCGCATGCGTGTCCATCTCACGCGCGTAGATGTAGGTTGGAGGGCTTGAATTCAATTGTTCGTTTGTTATAAGGGAGGTCGGTTAGTACAAGAGGGGCCTATCGTTTAGTGTTCGAGACCATTGGTGTGGATGGACCATGCCATTAAAAAAATAAAATAAAAAAGTAAATGAAATGCTCAAGTGGACCACACCACATGAAGCAATGAGGATTGAATGCCTACCATTGAAATACTCCAGAGGTCACACAAGTTTTGGAGCAAACTGATATTTATGTTTTCCCTTTTACGTATGTGATCTTATGGACAGGTTGGATGGCAAATAAACATCACGTCCTAGGAATGCTTCAAAGGCAGGGGTCATTGACACCACTGCTTCTTGTGGTGTGGCCCACTCGAGCCTTTGATCTCCCTCATTTTTTGGATCTACCTTTAAAATGATCATTCAAAATGAATGAACGGCTTGGATAAAATAAATATATCATGGTGGCCCACAGAGCCCCTGACAGGACCGTACCTCTCTGGCTAGCTAGGTCCTGGTGGGGGTAGCACCCAATCCACGCCCCCACATTCGAAGACCCTGCCCATGACACTAGAGCCTTTCCGTCAGTTGATTATGACGATCGTTGCCGCAGTTAACTTCTAGGCTGCTTATTTTCTGGCCACAGATTCAAAGGATAAGATTAACCCATGTAGGCAGACGCTAATCGGTGAGATCCAAGCGGCTCATCAGCCGTGGCCCACTTTTGAAATTGGTCCGTACATCATGTTCAGAAGAGTAGATGGTCCACATTGAATGTACATGTGTAGGCCATGAAATGATGAGGGCAGCTTGATTGTTGGACAAAGGAATCAACACAGTGGGGCCCACGTGATGAGCACTTTAGATCTTACATGCTGGCATGTTTGGCCACAAGTGCAGTTTCAACTTTCAAGTGCTCCTCAGGGCGAATGCACTTTTGCATTTCTCTTATTATCAAAGATCCGCTCAATCCAAACCATCTGAATCATGGGTCCTATGATACATGGATCACAACCCACAAATCACTGAACGGGTGACCTTAACCATGTGATTTTCTTCATTGTATTTGGGACCTCACCACTTTCTTTCTAACCATCCAGTCCATCTACAAAGGGACCATAATCTGGAAAGTCTGGATTGGGTTATAGATGTACAAGGTGAGAGCGGATCCACAGTTTGCCGAACAGAGCATAAACCACACACACACGTACAAGGAACCGCAGCATTATTGTAGAATTTTAAATGCCTGGTGGCATCTTTCCGAGACGCATATACGAGAAAGGTCCGAATAGCCAACACAGCGGAAGCTGTCGAGATTTCTGCCTCAAAAGGGATATATGATATTCAAACACCACCGCTGTCTTGCACGGGAATTTATTCTATTTGTGATAACCATTACAAATCCTATAAACTACACTAATAGGAGCAATCAAAAACTACTCGTGATGAGTTACCCTTTATTTGTATATCTGCGGTTGGAAATAATGTGTCGAAAATAACAAATAATATTCAGATAAATAAAATTTAATAATAAAATTAAATAAGAAAAGATGGCTTGTTTGTTCGAGTCAAGATGTGAAACTAAATTTGCTCTCCTTCAACCGCGTCCCAAGTGCAATATGAATCTTAGAGAGTTGGCCTCTAAGATACAACAACTATTAGATGGTCCCAACAGTGCACTCATTGTACAAGGGCTCGAACCAACGTACAAAATTTAACTCGGCAACAATCTAAGTTACTAAACACTCAACTAAGGAGTTCTTTTAAAGAATCATAAATAAATTGTTGGTTTCTAATGAATGAATTTGTAAAAGAAGTATGTTCATGTATAGACCATGATTAAGTGCTTAAAACACCATTTCAAATGGGTTGCGTCCGTTGGGTTTGAACCCAACTAGTGCAACCACCTGAACATATGCACCCCTAATTTGAAATTCATACAACTTCACAGCCCCTAATTTGGAATTCATGCAAATTCACATATGCTCGATATCACATACACATACCAACAACCGAATTTTGAACCAAATACCTTCTTTGGCATGCCCGATGCAATCCATGTGTAGAACTTGATTTAATTTTGTAATACAATATGTATAAGGTCTACCAAACTTTCTATTAATTCTAAAGATTAGGTGATGCCTACGGATGTTGAACCTCAACTTCCTTACCTTAACTTCCTAGTCCCTCTGGAGCCTACTCTTCTAGAAGTAGGATCAATGGGTTGAAGGTCTACATTCAAGAGTTCAATAATCAATGGGTCGATATAGTCTAATTTTGCTTAGAGTAGTCGTTCTTCTTGCCGCGTCCATAGAAATGATCATCCTACAAACATTTTGGATTGATGAAACATGACCTTAGGTCTAACCTCTATTTGTTGGAGATCGCGCGGAAGCAAACTCGAATTCAATCGAACAAGGCGAAATCAAAAGCAAACAAAAGCACACCGAGAACACATGAATTTTATGTGAAAAAAATAATGGCACAAAGCGATTAGCAATCCACTACGATACAATATTACAAAAAATGGATGGACTTACCGATCCAAACAAACGCAAAATCTATTCTCAAAATCCCAACTTTGCTCTGGAACACCTTAGGAATGTCTTAACATTCACTTATAATACTCTAATCCCGATTACACCCGATATACATACTATCATAGGAATGTCTTAACATTCACTTATAATACTCTAAAATCCCGATTACACCCGATATACATACTATCACAATTGGATTTAGAAACAAATTGCACACTTACACAGTTCTACGCGCACGGTTAATTGAACCTTCGATGACATCAACAACCATCGAAGATCAGTTGATGACATCGAAACTATCTTCGATGGCATCGAGTAGCAACTCTAATACTGTCCAGCAAGCAATTGAAAATTTTCTGAATTTTCTCAATGGCATCAAGTGGCTTGTTTGTCAATGATATCAATAAATTGTTGATCTTAGTCAGATTGAAGACATCTACAACACTATTCTCTATAGTCTAACCCAGCAACAGGTGGGCCTAGGGCAGGCTCAAACCTTGATTTTGAACCGGTCGGGTTGAGCCTACTGAAAATATTAGTTTTGCCTTGTACAAGCCAGGCCCATTGCCACCATACAAGTATTGGAGCAAAGCTCTGATCCTGATACCTAATGAGGAATGCTAGTTGCACTCCTGAATCTGGATTTCAAATTCACCGGCCTCACACATCAACACAAGGCAAAAGTGTGCAAGATTAGAGCCACTAGACAAGCAACCCAAATATTAGATGCTTTATCTAGAAACCATGGTTAAGATAAATTGATCAATAGCTCAGATGTCTATATGCAACCTAACTACTAATCAGATTGGCCTCTTTGGTATCAATAGTGAGGATTGCATGATGACCCAGTGCAGTCTTACATCCAAGACTGGTTCCAAATGGGAAGCCAGAGTAACTAGCAGTTCTAATAACAGAATATGTACATTACCCATGAGCCTCTAGTTCTTAAGAGTGGTGCCAGATGGTTCACTGATCCAGACCAGTGATATGGTGGGGCCCACTGTCGAAAGGGAATTGCACAAGTATCCCCCTTTAACAGAAAAACCCTTTGATTGATAGCAAGTAAACAGATGGTTACGAAAAAAATACAGCAATAATCCACCCTCGACAGCAAGCAGCCAAAGGCTGTATGCATCTATCCTCCAACTGGGGAGAGCATCAGTGACTTCCCTTTCCACCTAGGGTCCCATCAGATCAACAGTTTCGATAAACGCACCATGGGCACCACTTGTACAAACCCACGGTTCAAGGATCATATAAATCTAATTCCTCTTGAATTATAACAATGTATGCTCTAATGCATATCTCCCTCACATGCATCTCAGCTTCTTTTAACACTGTCCACCGAAATAGGTAATACCACCATAGTTAATAGTTCTCATTGACTGAATGTAACAACTACATTTTACTCACATCACATGCTCCACTGGAACATCAGAAAGGAACAATATGCATTTGAACTCAAATCTCCCTCACACCAATACTTATTTATCAAGCAAAAGCAGTAAGCCTGATATAGAGATGGATATTACTCAGACGAACTGATCCAGGTACTCCTCTACAGTAGTGTACTTGATGTCGGGATAGAGCTGCGATGCCTCCACGCCGAAGGATGGTTCGATCTCAAAGTTGGTGTGGTCTCCTTTCACGAACACTGAGTGTCCAATTGCCAAGATGATGTTCACAGGAATTGGAGCCTCTGTAGTAAAGAAAGAATAGAGATCAGTCAAAGTAAGGTCCCTATCTCCACCAAATGCTGGAGTTTGGCAGGAATGTAAATTGCAGTACCACAGGCTATAGGTGTCTTAGATGCACTGTCAAAGTGAATTGCAATTAAAATCATAATCTAAGAGGAAATAACCAAGTTGCAAGTTCCACGACAACAATCACACCAAGGGTGTGGGCCCCAAATTGCAATTATGTTACTTTCAAGTTGGACTAGAAAAAGCTTAACTGCAATTTTGGGGCTACTTCCGCATTTCTAGTGCTAGGAACATTTGGTTATTTGTGATTTCCACTTTGGTAAAAATAGTGTCTGCGATTCAATTCTCTTGTGCATCCAAATGCAACCTACAGGTTGGCTGGGCTGAACTACCAATGCTTTTCATCATTGGTTCCCGTTATTCCTTCATTAACTCAGATGAATTGAAATCGGCAATCAAAAGAAAGATTCTCAGATTGATATTTGACAGTATCATCTCAAATTCTAAATACTAGTGGAGTCATTGCTGACCTTCGATGTTCTTGAGCACTTGCTCCTCTGGAACATAAATCCTTTCAAGGGTCTTTCCGATCTTCTTCTCCCACAGGGAAACAAGATCATTGAAGGAGTAGATATTAGCAGGGGGTCTTAGATAGAGGATCTTGTTCAAGGTTCTGGGGTCATCCACGGCTTTGATGGTAAATGTGCCAATGTCATCTTCCTTGACAAAAATAGCTGAAAATAGAAAGGCAGTGATGATCAGTGAGAAAAGAGACCGGCATTCATCAAGGCAAGATAGCCAATTTCGCATTCAGTATTTCTAGTTACATGCTACCCCCTATTGGTATTTGGAAACTAAGCAGATATTAAGCGGTCTTTGGAGGTTAGTATGTTTTCGTACAACACAATGTCCACGGTGCTCAATTTGGTTCTTTGCCGCATTGGGCTCATTTTTCATTTCAATCTGGTTTGATGAAGACATCCTACCAAACACGCTGCTTGAGGCACAGTCAGGATTTCCCAAACATCTTAGGAAGGAAACACCACCCACTGACATCCAAATGGCATGCAATAGGATCTGTACACTTCTCAACATGCAGCCTTAAGTACAATGCATAACTCAAAAAGGATTGTTCTAAGGTGCCCATGTTGAATTACAAATTCAATGCCATTTTGAAGGTTATACATGTACATATCCTATGTATAAGTATGAATTTAAAAAATGGTACAAGTATGCATGAATGCAAACGTAAATGCATGTAACTGATGTAACTTTGACCCAGACAGGTCAGTGTTGGTATGTGGTGACAGTGGAAAAGCTGAGAGGTGGCACTGGAGGGTTAGATGAGATGATAGGGAGTTCAATTCAATTCATGTATGAAGGTACTACTCGTGCATATAAGACTGTTATAAGAAAGGCATGGGGAGGTCGTGTTGCTTACCTTTGGGGTTCCCATCCCCTAAGATAACAACCTTGTCCCTGGGGGGAGATGTGGCTCCCGGCTGTGCCAACGACGGCAGGAAATATCCAGCAAAGAAGTTAGAAGAGACGTATGTGTATGGTATCCCTTCAGCCTCAACAGCCCGCCGGATCTGAGCCTTGGTTGCAAATGCACTCTTTGCTGGCTCGACTGCATGGACGCGATCCACATCATTTCCAAACTCAGATGGGAAGAATCTCTGCAACACACACCCAGGTCTCAGCTGTGTCAAGCATATAATTCAAAATACAACTGTTTGAAGATTAACTAGCCGCTGGGGCATGATTAAAAACGATAACTGAAACCTTGAGATGTCACCATCCAATTGACCAAGGTTGGTCAATGTAAGAACAAGCTATCCCATATGACTCAAGTCTGTATATGAATCAGTCAATTTTTCCTAAACTCATTTGAGTTTGCACTAACTCAGCAGATTGATTGAGTTTCATGAAGTGATGAAGTTGGCAAAAAATTAGAACGTGAGGATGTACATCCCTCTCACCAATAACACAGATAGGGCTCCTTACCACTAAAACAAAGCGTATGTCATCTACAAAGGTTGCATTATTTAATTAACCAAATTACTTTTCCGAAATGAAATCTACTGTAAACAAGATGAGCTTAACCACCTTTAGCATCTCCAAAGTATTTGTTAATAACATTTTGGATGGCTGGGGCTGTTGATCTGGGAGGACCCCTTATTATTATTATTACTTTGATGAATAGGCCGCCCTATATGGATGTTTTATGGTCTAAAAAACATAGATAACATCTTACTCAAAAGTCAGAACATCAATGACAAGCAATGGATGGTTGACAAATAGTTGAGTAAGAAAGGAGCACCAAACCCCATTTAACTGGTGAACTTTGCAAACATTCAGAGGGTGAGATTCTTCGGCAATTTGTTTTAGATTGTTTCACTTCCAGGTGATAATGCCAAATACCAATGGTCTCTAACGCTCAGATAGGTACCATTTGTAATGTAGAGACACTTTGGATGGGTGGGTACCCATCTCTAGCTTGGTTGGTGATCTCTCAAATCTCTCCTAAAAATACAAGAGAATATTTAAACTACAACTGGAGAAATTATAAAGTCTGATGCATTAAAATGTGAGTGGTGTCCTGATGCACTAGTTTATGAACAAGTGGATTTGGTTGATGATCCAGGTCATTGATCTGATAAACAGCATCATGGATGGGGCATGCCACAAAGAGCTCCTAGGTTGGAGGATCCCAACCCTTCTATGAGCGGCCAAAAAATGAAATGTTATGGAGAACATACAACAATGGTCCAGAAAAAAGGGAAAAACATAGCGATGGTATCTTAGAATTGTGATGAATATAGGTCAAACCCCATCCATGGAGGGTGAATCTGGTTAACAATCTAGATCTATGAACCATGGACTCCATTTTCCAAAATGGACACATCGAGACAATTCATGTTCTGATGCACAAAGACCCTATAAATTTTGAAGTAATTATGTCTTAATCCACCATCCCTCTAACTCACCATACCTTTTATTAGGATCTCGACTTTTAAAGATTTTATTTAAATTTCTATTTTTCCTCTCTTAAAATAGTAAAACAAAGCTTCAGCCTTTTATAAAAGACTTTCATTTTCATGTTTTTTTTTTTTTTTACTTGATAGAGTGGGTGGTTAGGAGCACATGCATAGGTGTGTGCATCGTAGGGAGCGCGGAATGATCTGCTACTCTTAGTGCCCTGCAAGTTATAGTACTCCTACTTGTATTGGAACACTGCACATACATGTCTTATAGTTGCTCTTAGAGAACTACTAGTTATAGTACTCCTACTTGTATTGGAATGACAATCCAATGGATTGATCCAAGCTGTCCATCAGGTGCAGCACATAGCAGCCAATATTTGGGAGTATCTCGAAATCAGGCCCTTGTTGTTTTGATTCAAACCATTGGAACTTGCCCAAACTTTCATGGGCATTGTTGCCCAACGCAAAATGCATATTTTGTATGGCTTCTGAAAAATATCCTTTTTTTTTTTTTTCTGCATTACTCCAGGAATCTGGCAGTTGCTCACCAGTGGGCCCCACTGGCCTACGTCCAACAATGGTGAGGGATATTGGGCCTGCATCCAAACCGTCCATAACGTGCATCCCTTCAAGTTCACTACATATCCTAAGAATCAGCCCAATCCAACACACAGGTGGGTCATATGCCACTTGGAACATTTGGGATGTGGTGGCCCACCATTAAAGCCTTTCCGATTGTATGTGGGGCCTATCAAGTTTTGCATATGCCTTCCAATCCATTTAGAAGATCCACTAGCTGGATGGATACCCCAAAATTGAGGCCATTCCAAAACTCAAGAGGGGGCACCATGTGATTTTGGAGTTTTAGTCATGATGTTACATAGTGTGGCCCACCTGAGTTTTGGATCAGCATGATTTTTTCACCTCCATGGAAAGCATGAGGGGGCACACATGATGGACTTTTTAAATGTCATGCATGCATCAAGGTAGGCCCCACACACCGTTGTCAAATAAGCTTATTTTTACAAATGTAGTAAAGGAATTGGCCTCAACAATAAAACTTGCAACACTTTGAATTGGCCTCAACAATAAAACTTGCAACACCGTTGTCAAATAAAGCTTATTTTTATAACACTTTGTATATGCGTATGTTGGCCGAGTACTCCAAATCGGGAGTTAACTCTATCCGGTGTGGTCATGCGGACTAGGACAGACATTACAAAGCTTGCAACACTTTGAATTGGCCTCTGATAAAACTTGCAAAACTTTGAATTGGCCTCTGATAGATGAAACTTTGAATTGGTCATGCGGACTAGGGCAGGCATTACAAAGTTTGCAACACTTTGAATTGGCCTCTGATAGATGAAACTTGCAACACTTTGAATTGGCCTCAACAATAAAACTTGCAACACTTTGAATTGGCCTCAACAATAAAACTTGCAACACTTTGAATTGGCCTCAAGTATAAGACTTGCAACACCGTTGTCAAATAAAGCTTATTTTTATAACACTTTGTATATGCGTATGTTGGCCGAGTACTCCAGATCGGGAGTTAACTCTATCCGGTGTGGTCATGCGGACTAGGACAGGCATTACAAAGCTTGGGTTATTGAGTACTAGTTAGGTGGTCGCTTAGTACTTAAGCACCTGTGAGAAGATTATGGTGATCCAACTGGTCCCACGCCTCTGATTCTTTTGATCCTGATGTTTGGTATTTGATTGTTATAAGGCAAGTTAGTTGAACAAATTTTTGTGCCTATCCCACAATGTGATTGAGTGGGAGATGTTGGACGTTGGCCAGTGGGGCCCACTGGTGAGCAATCACTAGTGGGTGGGTCCCACGAGCTTTGGCTTCTTCCGGTCTTTTTCGTCTTCTGTTATATTTCAAATTCAACTTTGAATTTGATTTATGATAGGAGATAGGGATAAGACCGGATGATGTGACCTTATCCCAATCCCACCCAAACTCTACTTCCTCTGTTATAAAAAGGAGTGCGCTTCTCTCATGGAACGCATCGAATCATACGAAACACAAAGAGTATACAGAGAGAAATAGAGTGCGCTATAGTCTGTCCATCTTGGCTTGTCCTTGGGACGATCTGATCCATAGATCGCAATCCGGGGCCACTATATACCGTAGGATCAGAGGTGTGAATAGTTCAATCTGCTCCAGTAGTAGATAGACAGGCCATTGGAGCATCAGTCTTCAGCTTTGTGAGGGTCCCAATTATCGTGTAGACCGTCAGATCTTGAGGGCTCATCTTCCGCATTTCCCTACAACCATGTTGTATAATAAGCGTATTCTACAAGCTGTTGGGTAGCTTCTGTATTGTATTTCAGTCAATAAATCTGGTAGGGGTTCTGTTTCTGCCGATCCCAACATATCCTCAACGAGAATAATATAGATATATCTCACCTAACGAAACCGACTCTGTCAAGCAATTGATTGAGAGGATAAAGGGGTCATCCACCCTGATCCATAGCTCAAGTGGTAGACTGAGTGAAAGATACCTCGTTTCAACGGTTGAGGCCTTGGTATCGATCCCTAGTGGGGGTGGGTAACAGTGAAGTGTCAACTGACAGTGGGGTGTACTAACAAGCTATAAAATAAAAAAATAAAAAAATAAAAATAAATAAAAAAAAAAAAAGAGAGAAAAGGGGGGCCGGGGGTCATCCAGGTGAGATCCGGGTAGTTCATCAAGCGGTGACCTCTTTGAACGTACCTGAGCCCAAAAATCAGGTTGGTCCACCCATCCCTTAGGCTTCACTTTTTTGAGGAAGATGGACGGCTAGAAAAAAACTGAACAGCGGTCCACATTCAAAATACATTTCAGCAGATGACAGGATGAGTGGGCCGGCCTGATTTTTGGGTGAGGAAATACTCACGTAGACCCAACCGATGAATGCATCGGATGTCTCAACATATATTAGCACAGGTGCATGGAAAAGCCTCTTCTCCATCTCACTCCTGTCGAATCCTATTCCAATTTCCAACTCCCCTGCTGCAGATATGGCACTGCACCCTAGGTGGAATTTCAAGAAATTTCCACTGGAGTGTATGTGATCATCCCTCAAAATTCAAGTTAAATGTATCGTTGGCTCTTGAGACCCACTTTCTCAGTTAAATGTAATGCTCCACTCATTAACTTACCTTTTAACTTCTCTGTTTTGTAATTTTCGTAATTTAGGATGCGTTTGGTTGTACCAAATATCATGAATTTCATGACATTCCATGTTCAGTCAGTCCAATTTGGCGCAAAATATCATGAGATTTCACAAACTACGGTGAAACCAAGCACACACTGAAATACCCAAATTCATTAGAATATAGTCTAAAACTATAGAGAGAAGTAGAGAGGGAGTAGGGTTTATGGTTACCTTAACATTTCCAGCTTCTTTAATGGCGGCGATGATCTTCGTCTGATCTGCCAGCTGCAGATGGCCCACTGTAGAAATGACAACATCGACACCCTTAATCGCTTTCACCAGGCTCCCATGATCGTAAAGGTCTCCCTACAAATGGTTAAAAATAAATAAAATAAAATCTCATCCATCAACGAATATCTCGGCTAGAAATGGAAAAGACGGAGAGCTTTTAAGGGCACTTACGTAGACCAAAGTTACGCCATGGTTCTTGAAATTCTCGATGAGTGTCGCCTTCGCAGGATCGGAAACGGTGCTTTCTCTGATCAGAACAAATGTGGGATGCCCGGATTTCGCGCTCGCTTCCACGATGAACTTTCCGATGTAACCGGTCCCACCGATGAAGAGGATCTTGCTTTTCTCGGCCATTTCGAAGCTTTTCCGGCGAAGAAGGAACTGAGAATTCGATTCTCTTCGCAAAAACAGAAAAGAGACAAGTGGAAGATGTTCGGGCTTTACCGGCAATGGATGCCTGTATTTATAGAAGGAAGGAGGAAGATTTTACGAAAGTGCCCCTCTGAAGGACTTCGGTCGGATTTATAATCATCGGTCCGTACTCCGGCATTTATAACAACGAGCGGCAAAAACTGATGCACGGAGTGCGTATACAACACCTACATTAAGGTGGGCCCAAGGTGAGGGAAACAGTCAAACACCCGCTGCTCAAAACGATGGGCCCCATAGAGATGGGTGTTTTGTCAGATGAGGCCGTTCTATTATATACCAGATGAACGGTCTGGATTAAAGCCCCAATAGCTACTTTGTTTATTCAACATCACACATTCACACTCATGGTAAGTTGGTGAGCATGTATCTAGCCTTGTTTTCGGAAGTTAATGAATCTGTCTAAGTTCGAAGCCATATCATTTGACTCCGAAGACAACTTCTTCTAGAACCTTCGGTTCTCTCAGTGGAGTTTTGGGTAGTTGATCATGGGTTCTGATTAACCCATAGAAAACAATGGCCCAATAAGATGATGGGCTTTAGTATTGGCAGCCCACCCATCCATACCATTCATCTAGTCATCTCTACTGATACTTTTGTTTTTTTGGTTAGCTTGTTAGTACACTACTGTCATGTCACACTTCACGGTTAGCCACCCCCACTCGGAATCGACGCCAAGACCTCTCTTTCACTTAGTCTAAAGCTATGAATTTGGGTGTGCTCCACTGATACCTTGATGTATGTGTTGTATATCTGGGTTGACCCAACTTATCTTAGGGCATGGTCAAATTAATGAGGTATATCCAAATGTTAGGTGAACTACACATGAAAGCAATGATGATGGAATGTCTACCATTAAAATCTTCATATGGCCCATTGTAACGCTAATTTGCCACGGAACTTACTAACAATATTACAATGAAAATAATAGCCTATCCAAAACTTTCATGGTCCTTAGGAAGCTTTTAATGATAGAAATTCAATGCATATTATTTCATTTTTAGACTATCCTCTAAAATAACTTGTCAAAACAAATAGACAACACACATGAAGGTGGGGCCTATGGTCAGGCCTCATCTACTTATCTATTACCCTTGCCTCGCATAATCAGTACATATATGAAATTATACCAGGGCCCAATCAAGGGTAGAGAAGCACGATCCATAGGGTGACCCAACAAGAAGCCCAATCTATTGGGTGACCCACCAAATATACTTTAATATAGCAAGTATGGTATAGTGTATTATCTTATATCGTACTGAGTAAACTTTGTGGAGCTTATCGTGATGTATGAGTATTACCCGTATTAGAGCATCATTCCAAAATTGAAGCATATCCAAAGCTCAAGTAAACGCCATTGAAAGCTCCCTAGGGCCTGCTGCGGGGTAACGAAGTCCACCATTGGAACCTTGTTAGGATCGACCATGATGCTTATTTGACATCCAACTTATTTATAAAATCAAATGGACATGGATGGAAAAAAAAAAAAAAAAAACAAGCATAAGCTTGAACCAATACTTATATGGTTCTCAAGAAGTTTTCAACAATAATTATTGAATTTACACTATTTTTGTAGTGTGGCCTACTTGAGCTTTGAATATGCTTTAATTTTGGGTTCATGTCTAAAATAGGTGGATGGAGTGGATCAAAAACAATATACATAAAAATAAGAAACATTCAGTAGACTAAGCTCCACGTAATTTTACTCATTGCTAACTCTGCAATCCTCTTCCCACCCAACAACCCCGTGACTTTTGTCAGTTGAACCAGCCACTATGTTTTGGAGTAGGGTAGGCAGGCACAAATCCTGCATGTCTTCTCAGACAGGCGAGCTATATTTTTTTTTATTTATTTTTTATTTTTTTGTTGGCTGGTTAGTACACCCGCTGCGAGCTAAATAATACTCAAGCAGGCAAGATATATGATACTCTAGCAGCTTATGATGATTGATACGCAGGCATGTATACATTGCCTCAAATCAAACCAACTGTAGACAGTGTTATTGAGCCACCGTATCATAATCAGTTTGGTTGTACCTTCCTAACCTCTGATGCTTGGCGGGTCGTTTGTCGAAGTAAGACTAATGTATATTTTCATTTTTAACCATCCCATAAATGTCTACTAAAATAAGATAAATTTATAGCTCATGATAAATTTAAAATGAGAACAGTAATTTAGACCATTTAGCATGTCCTTTTTCTAATAATTAATCTAATTTCAAAGTGCCTGTGTATTATCCATCAGACTCCGTCGGAGCATTCGAGTTTCACGTTTTCCCGAAGGCTCGTACAGAGGGGAGCAGATTAGGTGACCCTATACCGGTGTGGCCTTTACCTTAAGGCCCACCTTGATGTATGTATTCTGTAGCCACACAGTCCATTCATTTTTTCCAAATAATTTAGGGCATTATCCCAAAAAATGAAGCAGATCTAATTATTAGGTGGACCATAACAAAAGAAAGAGCGGTGATTGATCATTAATAAGCCACAAAAGTTTTAGATCAAGGTGATTTGTTTTATCATTTAATCCAGGCTTATGTGACCTTATTAACAAATTGGATGGAAAATAAACATTATGGAAATATTAATGTGTACCCTAAGAAACTTTTAATGATAGAGCATTCAATCACCACGGTTTCCTATGATATGGTCCACTTAATAATTTGATATACTTCATTTTTTGGAATAATGTCCTGGAATAATATGTAATAATGGATGAACAGTATGATTATAGAATACATATATCAAGGTGGGCGCCAATGTACCGACTTAGGTGAGCCCGGGATCTCACCTGATGCGTTTCCCTTACTGAGTTCGTCACATGCAAAGGATAGAAAGGGTGACTGATTGAGGCGCATTTCCTACCATTCTGTTACACGAGCCCTGGCTGTAATCAAAAGCTCCGTGGAGTCATTGTAATGTCTCTACGGTATCCACTCTGTCCAATCCGTTACACCCGGTCATGACAGTTTGTAGATCATGAAAGTACGGCTGATCAAAACTTTGGGCCACACCAAAGGAAAACGTGAGAATTGAACGCCGGCTATTAAAAGTTTCTTGTGGCTGGTATTTTTGTTTGGCTTTCATCTTCGTAAGATTTTTCATAAGTTCTTCTGAAAGGTTAGATGGCATATAAACATCATGCCGGCCTAGAAAGGTTTCAACGGTGGACATTTACATACCCATTCTTTCCTGTGCTATGGCTGTATTGATCTTTGAAGCTGCCTCTTGTTTTGGGCTCACGTGCTAAAATGAACCGGTGAAATTGATGAATGGAGTGGATGTATCGACGATATTGCAGAGGGCCCCATGGAGCTTTTGGTTTCACACTCCAATCGTGGGGTGGACAGAAATTTGCGTTGCTGAATCATTGCAGGCGTGCCTAACTTGGCATATGTGCCCTGGGGGCAACCAGCTCAATAAGTGGGTCACACTCAAACGGCAAGATGGATGATTAGAAAGAAGATGACAACCATCTGAATTATTAGAAGGACGCTTTGGATGGTCTGACACAACTGACATGTATTATTTATTTATTTAGTTTTATCTTTTTACAAAACTAGAATTTTTTTAGCTTCATGAATTTGAAAGGTTACTGAATGACAAAAGGTGTTTCACGATGGTACTGTTGGCGTGGGAATAGTAACCAGCAAAAAAGGAGTTCCACGATGGTACCGTTGGCGTGGGAATCGGATTCAACCGTGACCACTCCAATACCCAGCGTGATACTGGTTGGTGTTGGAAAAAGTTCTGTATATCTATTTTTTCAGATTATTTTATGGCTTGAGCCTAAAAGTGAGGTGGATCCGAGTCTCAAGTGGATCACATGGTGAGATATTGAACACTTAATAATTTGATATACTTCATTTTTATGGATAATTTCCTAGAATAATCAGTAAAAACGGATGGACAGTGTGATTATGGAATACATACATCAAGGTGGGCCCGAACGTAACTGCCACACCGACTTGGGTGAGCCCGGGATCTCACCTAATGCGTTTCTCGTACTGAGTTTGTCACGTGCAAAGGATGGAAAAGGTGAATGATTGAGGCACATTTTAAAGAGTTGAACACGACAAGTAAATGTAATTTTATTTATTATAGGTATTTGTACACAACAATGGTACACTTTACAATACTCACAAACTATCACTCTTTAATGACAACTGTCACATACAAGGAAAAACTCTTTTGAACTCTTAATACTTGGACACCTTGCTTTCACTTTTGAACTCACTCTTTATTGTTTTTGTTGTTGTGTTTTGTATATAATGAGGCTCTTCTCATATTTATAGAGAGCTATGGAAGATTCTAGAATTAATACAATTCTAAAGAGTTCTAAACACTTCCAAAATATCCTATAAGGTTTTATTATATTCCGGAACATTCTAAGAGAATCCGGAACATTCCGGAAGAGTCAAGAGAACTCTATCAAACTCTAGAAGTTTTCGAAAGATTCTAGAAAATTCTAGAATTTTTCAGAAATGTCTGGAAGTTTCCGGAAGGCTCCGGAATATTCAAGAGAGGTGATGATGACATTTAACACTCCCCCTCAGCACCAACTCTCACAATTCTGCCTTGGTCATCATGCCAAGTTGCTTTCTGAATTCGGTGAACTTAGCATTGCTAAGTCCTTTCGTGAGTATGTTTGCGACTTGGTCGTCGGTCTTCACATCCTTGAGTTTTGGAACTAGTTCCCAAGTTTGATTTTGGTTTAATGCCTTAATCTCTTCTTCTATCGCATTCTGTCATTCTATGTCTCAGGATGCTTCTTCAAATGTCGTTGACTCTTTCACGGTCTCTTCTTCTGCTAAGGCAACTTCCATGTATCTTGGGTTAGGGTTTCCTGTCTAGTCACCTCTTAAGTGGTGGGTTGTCTACTGCAACCTCCTGTTGACTTGGGCGAATCTCTTCTGGACTACTTTGATGTACTCCAATTTGCTACGGACTCATCGATTTATCTGGTATTCCAAACAGATTAGGCACTTGCTCACCATCTCCTGCTGTAGGCGTCAACTCCTTAGTTGAATTAGGAGATTCTTCTCCTTCCCTTGTCTCCCCCATCTTCCCATGCAGTTCATCTTCTAATTCTTGAGAGTTTGGCAGCTCCTCCTTTAGTGGCGACCACTATGATGAGGCTTCATCAAAGATAACATTCCTCGATGTGTAGCACCGACCAATTGCAGGGTTGCAACATTTTCACCCATTCTTTTCACTGTTATAGCCCAAAAAGATGCAACGAATCGCCTTCTTATCGAACTTGCTGCGCAAGTGATCAGGCACAAATACATAGCATACACATCCGAAGACTCGGAAGTGACTCACCTTGAGCTTTATGTTCCATAGTTTCTTGAAAGGTGAGATAAAGCCTAGTTTTGCTTATGGTAGCCTATTGATTACATGAGCTGCCGTTTGCATACACTCTGCCCAGAATCGGCTCGACACATTCTTAGCATGTAGCATGCTCCGACATATTTCTGAAAGGTGACGATTTTTTTCTTTCAGCAACGTCGTTTTGTGTGGAGTGCCCGAACAAGTCAATTGTCGTTGGATTCTACACTCATTTAGATAATTTGAGAACTCTTTTGACGTATACTCTCCACCATTATCCATTCGCAAGCATCGGATCCTTCTATTGAACTCACTTTCGACCTTCTCCCGAAATTCTTTAAATTTTATTAAAGTTTCTGACTTCTCTTTCATGAAGTAAACCCAAACGTACCTTGAAAAGTCGTCAATGAAGGTTACCATGTAACGCATGCCACTAACCAATGTCTATTTACCCATCCAAATACGTCTGAGTGGACAAGCTCCAAGGGTTCTTTAGCTCTAAACTTTGACTCTTTATATGACAATTGGTGTGTTTTGCTATATTGACACCCTGCACAAATCATATCTTCTCGAACATCCAGCTGGGGAAGACCTTTGAGCATAGCCTTCTTCATCATTATCTTTAGCTTATGATAACTCACGTGCCCTAAACGTGCATGCCAGAGATCTACAGTCTCATTTTTTCGAGTCTTATCTACATAAGCTGATTCAGCTGATATTACGTAGATTGACTCCAAGTGTCGTCCTTCCATGATACGTGTACCTAACAATTTAAGGTTTTGGTACACCTTAACATCCTCCGGTCTAAATACCACATAATTATCAGAAGATGTCAGTTGTGATATTGACAACAGGTTTTTCTTCATCTTTGGCATGTGATAAACATCTTGCAATTTTACTTGATTAGGGCTAAATCGAGGTATGATAGTAGTCGTACCTACGTGAGTTATCGGCAACCTTGAATTATTAGCTGTTACCGCTACTCGATCTCCTTTGTAGGTAGATAAACTTGACAGTTTCTTCTTATCACCTGTCATGTGATTTGATCACCCTTAATCAACGATCCAATCATCACTATAGTTGATAGCTGCTTAATTAAAAACTGTGGCAAGAGATATTTCACTCGTCTCTGTCACTATTGAGGAAGCAGCTACTTCGTCAGTGACTGTGTTAGACTGCTTGACTGGTTCATCAAAATCTATCTCCTTCTCTGAATAGTCTCATTCGATGTATTCAGACACTGCTAAAGATGCCTGAAAGTCCCAGTCATCTTCACTGTCTTCTTAGTGATTTCTAGAAGTCACCAAGTTACCTTCGGTTGATTTTTTCTTGAACCAACAATTTTTTGCAAAGCGACCTTTCTTGCTGCAATTGAAACATTTCATATCATACCTTCGAGATACGGAGGATCGTCATTTATTGGTGTTGTTGTCGGATTGAACTTCCCCTGTCCGAGGACTTCTTCCTTGCTCTTCTTTCTTCTTGGACTTTCCAAAGTTCTGCTGACTTTGTTCGCCCTTTCTGTTCTGCTGTCGCGACGTCCGCCTTTTTTATTATTGCAGTAGAGTGCTTCTTCTCCCTTGTTTATCAATACTCCAGCCATTTGTTTGCATAAACTTTCTTGATTGGCTAACAAATTCTCCAATTCTATGAGAGTAGGTTGAGTAGGCCAATCTCGTATTGCCGTGATAAAAGCATTATACTCGTGCTTCAACTCGTGTGTAATGATCCTCCTCATTATTTCCTCATGAATATTTGCTTTAGGATCTAATTCTGAAATTTCTTGGCATAAATCCTTTACTCTTGTAAAGTATTCACTTATCGATTTATTTTCTTGGGTGGTAGACATTAACTCATTCTCCAAATATTGAAGTCGAGCATCATTTGTTTTTGAAAACAATGATGCAAAGGTTTCCCATGCCATCTTGGGTGTGTCGTCATCCTTGATTCGCCCGAGCAACTCATCCTCAATGGTTGACTTGAGCACGTACATTGCATTCCCTGCCTTAATCTTCCACTTTCGGAGTGCTTCAACATTTTCCTTGCGAGGTGGGGTAATCTCATCCCCATTAACAACCTCCCATAAGTCCAGCCCTTCAAGGTAGGACTTAATGCAACTCCTCCAACTTTGATAATTGTGGTTGTTAAGCCTCGTAAATCCGTTCGTTGTGTTTACAAGATCCGCCATCGTAACTTGGTGTGATTATCACTCCCTTTACCAAGCAACCAACAAACTTCACAGTCTTCAAACTATGCATGATCACCTTAAAAAAAGGATCCCGACCAAACCCCGCTCTGATACCAAATTGTAGAGTTGAACACAACAAGTAAATGTAATTTTATTTATTACAAATACTTGTACACAACAAGGGTACACTTTATAATACTCACAAATTATCACTCTTTAATGACAACTCTCACACACAAGGAAAAACTCTTTTAGACTCTTAATACTTGAACACCTTGCTTTCACTCTTGAACTCACTCTTTATTGTTTTTGTTGTTATGTTTTGTACATAATGAGGCTCTCCCCATATTTATAGAGAGTTATAGAAGATTCTAGAATCAATACAATTCTAAAGAGTTCTAAAAGCTTCCAAAATATCATATAAAGTTCTATTATATTCCGAAATATTCCAAGAGAATCTGGAAGGTTCTAGCATAGTCCGGAACATTCTAAGAGAATCTGGAACATTCTGGAAGAGTCAAGAGAACTCTATCAAACTCTAGAAGTTTTTAAAAGATTTTAGAAAATTCTAGAATTTTCCAGAAATGTTTAGAAGTTTCCGAAAGACTCCGAATATTTAAGAGAAGTGGTGATGACATTTAACACATTTCTTACTATTCCTATTACAGGAGCCTCGGTAATCAAAAGTTGCATGGGGCCATTGTGTCCCAATTGTATCATGGTAGTCTGTGATCCTGAAAATACCGCTGATCAAAACTCAATTGAGCCACACCAAACGAAGAAGAGAGAATCGAACGCCCACCATTAAAAGATTCTTGTGGCTGGTATTTTTATTTTCTTTCCATTTATATTTATGAGACTTTTCATAAGTTCCTTTGAAAGGTTAGATGGCATATAAACATCATGCCGGCCTACAAAGGTTTCAACGGTGGATATTTACATACCCATTCTTTCTTGTGCTATGGCCGTATTGATCCTTGTACCTGCGTCTTTTTTGGGCTCACATGCTAAAATGAACAGGTGAAACTGATGAATGGAGTGGATGTAACGACGATATTGCAGAGGACCGAGCTTTTGGTTTCATGCCCCAATCATAGGGCGGTCAGAAATTTCTGTTGGTGAATCTTGCAAGCGTGCCTAACTTGAAATACATGAGGCGTACGGCTGTGCCTTGGGGGCCAACCACCTTATTAAGTGGGTCACACTCAAACGGCAAGATGGATGGTTAGAAAGAAGATGACAACCATTGAATTAAATGTAAATGGAAGGTTAGCTAGAAGGACGCTTTCGATGGTTGACCCAACTGATATGTATTATTATTATTATTATTATTATTATTATTATATATTTATATATTTTATCTTATTACAAAACTAGAATTGTTTTTTAGCCTCATGAATTTGAAAGGCTAGTGAGTTTCACGATGGTACTGTTGGCGTGGGAGACGGATTCAACCGTGACCACTCTACTGCCCAGCGTGATATTGGTTTGTTATATATATTGATTTTTTAATAAAAAATATTATATAATATATATAAAAAAATGTTTGCAAAAATACCTTTTTTATAGGTTTTGGGAATAATCCCTCGTTAGAAAAAGAGAAGAAGATTTTTTGGTTTAAATGAAAATGGTGGAGTATTATAATGTTTACCCACCTAGTGCGAGGAGAATTGGGCGTGCGCTCGATCACGGGCTTGGTCACGGTGCGAGGGCATGGACATGTGAGGCAGTATAGCTGTAGAGGCGCTAGTGACGCACTATACACTTATTCTTTTTTATCTGAACCATTAGTTGAAGAACAGACCAGTACAGTGGTCTAATTCACACTTCTTCTTCTTCTTTCTTTACTGGGATTTTTCTTTTAATTTCTGTCAGATACTGTGTAATAGAGTTCCATTAGTGGGTCTTTGTGTTTGCTGAATGCAGACCCACACCAGGTTCGTTGTATCCTAGAAGCAATTTACCTGTAATCTTTTCAGCATACTCAATTTACTTGAGTAGGTGTAAATAACACTTTAAGGGTAGCGTTCCAAACGTGCTTTAGCATGTCCTTCTTTCCCGATCATTTTGGTTTTTCAGTTTCCATATTTTACAGAAAATATAATTTCTGTATTTTTCTCAACAATCTTAAAACGTTATTAGTGATGGAAGCCGATAGTGTATCATCTATTAAATTGATGAATCAAGGCTTGATTCGTCTTAACCCACGTGTGTGTGTATACCATCCAGTCCATTCATCTACCATACATTCCATGATTTATGTGGGCCAGGCCACGTGAATTTAAGAGAGTGCTAGGTATTCTTGTACAAGTGTGATTGGAAAGATGAATGGGAATCGGATTGATGGATGGAATACAATTGGGACACGTGTTCATGCTTGCATGCGTGTCCATCTCAAGCGCGTAGATGTAGGTTGGAGGGCTTCAATTCAATTGTTCGTATGTTATAAGGGTGGTCGGTTAGTACAAGAGGGGGCCTATCGTTTAGTGATCGAGACCATTGGTGCGGATGGACCACACCATATGAAACAATGAGGATTGAATGCCTACCATTGAAATACTCCTCAGGTCACACAAGTTTTGGAGCAAACTGATATTTATGTTTTCCCTTTTACGTATGTGATCTTATGGACAGGTTGGATGGCAAACAAACATCACGTCCTAGGAATGCTTCAACGGCAGAGGTCATTGACATCACTGCTTCCTGTGGTGTGGTCTACTCGAGCCTTTGATCTCCCTCATTTTTTGGATCTACCTTTAAAATGATCATTCAAAATGAATGAACGGCTTGGATAAAGCAAATATATCATGGTGGCCCCACAGAGCCCCTGACAGGACCGTACGTCTCTAGCTAGGTCCTGGCGGGGGTAGTACCCAATCCGCGCCCCACATTCGAAGACCCTGTCCATAACACTAGATCCTTTTTGTCAGTTGATTATGACGATTGTTGCCGCAGTTCACTTCTAGGCTGCCTATTTTCTGGCCACAGATTCAAAGGATAAGATTAACCCATGTATGCAGACGCTAATGGGTGAGATCCAAGCGGCTCATCAGGTGTGGCCCACTTTTTAAATTGGTCCTTACATCATGTTCAGAAGAGTAGATGGTCCACATTGAATGTACATGTGTAGCCTAGGAAATGATCAGGGCAGCTTGATTGTTGGACAGAGGAATCAACACAGTGGGGCCCACGTGATGAGCACTTTAGATCTTGCATGTTGGCATGTTTGGTCACAAATCACTGAACGGGTGACCTTAACCATGTGATTTTCTCAATTGAACTTGGGACCTCACCACTTTCTTTCTAACCATCCAGTCATGTCATCTGCATGGTATGGACTAGGGTCCATCTACAAAGGGACCCATAATCTGGAAAGTCTGGATTGGCTTATAGATGTACAAGGTTGGAGCGGATCCACAGTTTGCCGAACAGAGCATGAACCCACACGGCCACACACATACGTACAAGGAACCGCAGCATTATTGTAGAATTTTATATGCCTGATGGCATCTTTGCGTGACGCATATACGAGCAAGGTCTGAATAGCCAAAACGCTGAAGCTGTCCTCGAGATTTCTGCCTCAAGAGGGTTATATAATATTCAAGCACCACGGCTGTCTTGCACGTGAATTTATTCTATTTGTGATAACCATTACAAAGACTATAAACTACACTAATAGGAACAATCGAAACTACTCTTAAAATGGTTAAATACACGGTGTGGCCTGCCTGATATTTGAATCAGGCTGATTTTTGTATTTTTCACTCAATCGTGATGAATTACCCTTTATTCGGTTGGAAATAATGTGTCGAAAACAATAAATAATATTCAGATAAATAAAATTAAATAATAAAATAAAGTTTAAAAAATTGATGTACTTGTTTGAGTCCATGTGTGACTTGGTCAGTCGGCTTGAAACCAAATATGCCCTCCTTAAACTGCATCCCAAGTGCAATATGAATCTTAGAGGATTGGCCTCCAAGATACAAGGACAATTACATGGTCCCAATGGTGCACTTACTGTACACGGGTTCGAACCAGCGTGTAAAAGTTGACTCGGCAACAATCTTCGTTACAAATTACTAAACCAGGGACTTATTTTAAAGAACCAGAAAGAAATTGTTGGTTTTTAATGAATGAATTTGTAAAAGAAGTATGTCTATATATAGACCATGATTAGGTGCTTAAAATACCGTTTCAAATAGGTTGAGTCCGTTGAATTTGAACCCAATTGGTGCAACCACCCGAACATATGCGCCCTTGATTTGAAATTCGTGCAAAACCGAAAGGTGCAAGTATACTCGTGGAGTGTGGAACAAATTTGTTAGTGCGAGTGTACTCTCAGTCCTCACGTAGACTCAAACTCGACCCGATGTGGCGCGTATGCATGCACAACCATGGCCCCGACCTGACACGGCTTGGCGTGCATGTGTGTTGTTAATGACAGAGGTTCGTTCTAATTGCATAGCCTCCCACTAGACTAAATTCACATGCTCCCTGAGAGGGGGCTCAAGCCCCATGCAAAAATCATCTCTTATATACTTGAGTTTTTCTTTGGGTCATTTCTGATGTAGGACAAGAAATACACTAAAAACAAAACACTAAGAAAAAGAAACATGGAGAGAACTTTGAATTTTGAAACAAAATTATTTTAAAACTTTTTAAAATACAACAATCCCCACATGTTTCAAATTGAAGACATTTCGATATAAGATAGAAGAGTTGTGTAATAGTGTTGATGTCTATCCGACTTTAATTGACATTTAGAGTAAACAAGACAAGTTTACAGGAATCAAGTGACTATCAGTTTTTAACCTGACCCTTTAAGCGTAAATATTATACATGTCACTCACATAACTTTTCCGCAACAACTAGTTCTATAGTTTGACATATTTTGGCCATGCACCTTTACCTGAATTTTTATGAGTGCTTTAGAGAAACAACTTATATATTCTCACAGGAAGCGACCCCCACTTCTACACTCATGTAGTTGAATTCCATTAAGTGTACACAACAACTGGATACACCATTACATTTGGTTATGAATTCATTACGAGTTCAAAAACTCATCCTCTCCTGTGTTGTTGCTTGCACCACCTACACCATAAGAATGGGCAAGTTCTCTACAGTGCTTCTCAGTCTCCTAGTGTCTTGTTGTTTACCTATTGAACTTATCGCATGAAATCTCTACTTGTATATATTGGGCTGCTGATACCAGTAACTCATTTAGTTAGGCTTAGCCCCATTCCCTTTAATATTTCAAAGACTAATCCTTTAAATAGTCATTTTATCAGAGGATATGTTAGATTCTTTTATGATCGTACGAAATCAACAGATATGACTCTATCATTCAACTGTCTCACAATATTATGTCAGAGTATAATGTGTCTACTTTTACCATTACATATTTTACTCTTAGCCCTTACATTAGCTGCTTGAAAATCACAGTGAATAGATATAGCAGACATAGGTTTTAGCCACAAAGGTATATATGTTAACAGATTTCTAAGTCATTCAGCTTCTGATCTTGCCTTTTCTAAAATGACAAACTTGGATTCCATAGTCTACCAAGTAATGCAAGTCTGTTTTAATAGACTTTTAAGATATTGCACATCCCCCAAAGGTGAAAACGCATCCACTTATGGATTTTGTTTAATTTGAATTGGTGATCCAATTGACATCACTATATCCTTCCAATTGGATCACCGATTCAATTGGCATCACAATTGAATCGGTGATCCAATTAGCATCTCAGCTTGCATATTCAAGCTGAGATGCAATATCAGGTCTAGTGCAGTTCATCAGATACATTAGGCTACCAATAACTTAAGAATATTCAAGCTAAGATACACTACTTTCTATATTCTTCTTGAGATGTACAGTATGATCATAATGTGTATTAACAGGTAAATAATCAAAGTGATCAAATCTTTTTAATATTTTCTAAACGTAATGAGATTGAGACCGAATAATGCTATTATCTTTTTTGATTACCTGAATACCTAATATCATACTTGCTTCTCCTAAATCTGTCACATTAAAACTAGAAAATGTGAGTTTTTTTAGTCGAATTAAGTAATTTAACATTAGTTTAAAAAATAAGCATATCATCTGTAAATAGACATATTATAACACCATCATTACCAAAGAATTTACTATATACACATCTATCCATATCATTTACTAGATATCCATTTGACTTTAAAACATTGTCAAACTCATCATTCCATTGCTTATGAACTTGTTTTAAACCGTACAAGGACTTGATTAACCTACACACTTTGTTTTCTTTTCCTGAAATTATATAACCTTCAGGCTGCTCAATGTAAATTTCTTCTTCTAAATCTCCATTTAGAAACACTATTTTAACATTCATTTGATGTACTACTAGCTTGTATATGGATGTTATTGCAACTAATACCCTGATCATTATAATTTTAGTTACATGTGAATATATATCAAAGTAATTATATCATTCTTTTTATCTAAAACCTTTTGTGACCAATCTACCTTTAAACTTATCTATATAGTATATACCCATCTGGTTTAAGTTTTTTTTTTTTTTTAAAACACCCACCCACACTCTATAGGTTTGGTCCCATGAGGAAGGTGTACGAGTTCTCAGATGTTGTTCGATTATAATTCATTGTTTATATCTTTTGAATAAGTCTTAGGATCATCTTCTAACAAGAAAGTGATAAATTCATGCTATAAGTTGGTCTCCTTTCGAGCTCTTGTGCTCCTTTTAGGTTCTGGTTCTACTTCACTATTCACATCTATGCTTCTACTAGTTAAAGCAACATCAGACTATATATATATATATATAGTCTTCATAAGAAAGACATTTTCTAGAAACTTATCTCTAGCTTCTATAATAGTGTTTGGATTTACATGATTATCATTGGGTGGGCAATCCCAACATGTAGATGTTGCATCTAGAAACCATGGCTATATGATCATCAGGTAGGCCACACCTGAGAGGATAAGATAAATTGACTAGTGGCTCAAATGTCTGTATCCTGCCTACCGACTGATCATATTGGCCTCTTTAGCATCTATAGTGATGATTGCCTAATGACACACTGCAGTTTTACATCCATGACTGGCTCCAGATATGAGGCAAGAGTGTAACTAGCAGTTCTCATAACAGGATATGTACATTACCTATGAGCCTCGAGTTCTTAAGAGTGGTGCCAGATGGTTCACTGATCCAGACTAATGATTTGGTGGGGCCCACAGTTGAAAGGGAATTGCACAAGTATCCCTCTTCAACAGAACAACCCTTTGATCAATAGCACGTAAAAAGACGGTTAAGAAGAAAATAAAGCAATAATCCACGCTCAATGGCAAACAGCTAATGGCTGTATGCATCTATCCTCCAACTGGGGAGAGTACTGGGGAGTCCCCTTTCCACCACGGGTCCCACCAAATCAATAGTTTGGATAAACGCACCATGGGCACCACTTGTTCGAGCCCAAGGTTCAAGGATCACATAATTCTAATTCCTCTTGAATTATAACCATGAAGGCTCTAATTCATATCCCTCACATGCATCTCAGCTTCTTTTAACACTGACCACCCAAATAGGTAATACCAACATAGTTAATAGTTCTTGATGACTGGATATAACAACTACATTTTACTCACATCATATGCTCCGCTGGAACTTCAAAAGGGAACAATAAGCATTTGAACTCAAATCTCCCTCGCACCAAAAGCACACCCTGAATACTTATTTAGTGAAAGCAGTAAGCTTGATATAGAGACGGATATTACTCAGATGAACTGATCCAGGTACTCCTCTACGGTGGTGTACTTGACATCGGGATAGAGCTGTGATGCCTCCACGCCGAAGGATGGTTTGATCTCAAAGTTGGTGTGGTCTCCCTTCACAAACACCGAGTGTCCGATCGCCATGTTTAAAGGAATTGGAGACTCTGTGATGAAGAAGAATGGAGATCAGGCAAAGTAGGCTCCCTATCTCCACGAAATGCTGGAGTACGGCAAGAATGTAAATTGCAGTACCACAGGCTATAGCTGTCTTAGATGCACTATCAAAGTAAATTGCAATTAAAATTATAATATAAGAGGAAATAACCAAAATGCAAGTTCCTCATCTACAATCCCACCAAGGGTGTGGGTCCCAAATTGCAATTACATTACTTTCAAGTTCAACTATAAAAAACTTAACTGTGATTTTGGGGTTACTTCCGCATTTCAAATGCTAGGAACATCATTAAGTTATTTGTGATTTTCACTTTGGTAAAAACAGTGTCTGCAATTCAATTCTCTTGTGCAGCCAAACACAACCTACAAATTAACTGGGCTGAACTACTAATGTTTTTCATCATTGGTTCCTGTTATTCCTTCATTAACTCAGACGAATTGAACTCAGCAATCAAAAGAAAGATTTTCAGATTGATATTTGACAGTATCATCTCAAATTCTAAATACTAGTGGAGTCCTTACTGACCTTGGATATTCTTGAGTAGTTGCTCCTCTGGAACATAAATCCTTTCAAGGGTCTTTCTGATCTTCTTCTCCCATAGGGAAACAACATCATTGAAGGAGTAGATATTAGCAGGGGGTCTCAGATAGAGGATCTTGTTCAAGGTTCTAGGGTCATCCACGGCTTTGATGGTAAATGTGCCAATGTCTTCTTCCTTGACAAAAATCGCTGCAAATGGAAAGGCGGTGATGATATATTAGAAAAGAGACCAGCATACATCAAGGCAAACTAGGCAATTTCGCATTCAGTATTTCTGGTTATATGCTACTCCTTTGTATTGGTATTTGCAAATTAAGCACATTAAGCGGCCTTTGGAGGTTAGTATATTTTCGTACAACATATGTCCATGGTGCTCAATTTGGTTCTTTGGCACATTGAGCTCATTTGCCATTTCAAGCTGGTTTGATGAAGACAAACCAGCTTGAGGCACAGCTGGGATTTCCCAAAAAATCATAGGAAGGAAACACCGTCTACTGGCATCCAAATGACACACAATAGGATTTGTGCACTTCTAAACGTGCAACCTTCAGCACAATACATAACTCAAAAAAGACTGTTCTAAGGTGGCCATATTGAATTACAGATTCAATGCCATTTTCAAGTTATACATGTACATATCCTATGTATAAGTATGAAAAAAAAATAAAAGAGGTACAAGTATGTATGAATGCAAATGTGAATGTATGTAACTGATGTAACTTTGACCCAGACACAAGTTAGTGTTGGATGTGGTGACAGTGGAAAAGCTGAGAGGTGGCACTGGAGAGTTAGACGGGATGATAGACGAGTTCAGTTCAATTCATGTTTGCAGATACTACTTGTGCATAAAAGACTATTACAAGACTGGCATGGGGAGGTTGCAGAGCTTGTGTTGCTTGCCTTTGGGGTTCCCATCCCCTAGGATAACAACCTTGTCCCTGGGGGGATATGTGGCTCCTGCCTGTCCCAACGACGGGAGGAAATACGCAGCAAAGCAGTTGGTGGAGACATATGTGTATGGTATCCCTTCAGCCTCAACAGCCCGCCGGATCCGAGCCTTGGTTGCGAATGCACTCTTCGCCGGCTCAACTGCATGGACGCGATCCACGTCATTTCCAAACTCAGATGGGAAGAATCTCTACAACACACACCCGGGTCTCAGCTGTATCAAGCATATAATTCAAAATACAACTGTTTGAAGATCATCTAGCTGCTAGGGCGTGGCTGAAAACACTAACTGAAACCTTGAGATGTCACCAACCAATTAACCAACAGTGAAAATACATGCAATAGTAAAACCATTAATGTCCCTTGCCAAAACTAAATGCATTTGTTTTTTTAAACTTCATCAATTCAACAAGCTGTTGGTTAGCAAGCTACAGTCATATTTAAAACAGGGATATGATTTGGTAGCACATGACGATGGTGAAAAATTGCTGTCTTTTCTTTTTTCACTCATCTAGACTTTATGATTGTGTTCCATTGACTTAAAACGAGGCGTGCTGACAAGCAAGTTTTTCTCTGTCCTCCCTTTTACTCTCGTGGCCATGTGGGCAAGTCAGAGATTAATTATCATTATCCATATCCAATCTTTGTAAGACAATAATAAGATTCAAGTGTGGCCGATTTTCACCAATTCAAAATAGGGTTCTCTTGTGAATGAAATAACACCATCTTATTTGAGAGAAAAATGTTTTCAGCATAGATCATGGTTTTTACAGACAGCATTAAAACAACCAATATATTGGGTCAGTATCGGTCGTAAGGAACCCAATGTGGGCCTGCAATATGAACCATTATGGTCACCAGCAAGCCAAAATATTATGTTGTAATGGCCCACATATTTATCCATTACCATTACGGCATACATACCACATTAGGTAATTAAGCTATTAAAGTATTGGAATGATTTTAAAAGCCATTGTTTACAAGCTTGGAAGTCAATTTGGATCAATGTAAGAATGAGCTATCCCATACGACTCGAGTCAAGTCGGAATATGAATCAGCCAATTTCTCCTAAACTCATTTGAGTTTGCACTAACTCAGCATATTGACTGAGTTTCATGAAGCAATGAAGTTGGCAAAAAATTACAATGTGAGGATGTGAATCCGTCTCACTAAAAACACAGACAGGGCTCCTTGCCACTAAAACAACGCGTATGTTATCTACAAAGGCGGCGGCGGTGGCAGTGGCGGCAGTAATAACAACAACAACAACAATGACAATAGATGATGATGATGACGACGATGAATAGGCCCTATATGGATGCTTTATGGTCTAAAAAACATAGATAACATCTTACTCAAAAGTCATAACATCAATGACAAGCAATGGATGGTTGGCAAGTAGTTCAGCTAGAAAGAAGCACCAACCCACATTTACTGGGTGAACTTTGCAAACATTCAGAGAGTGAGATTGTTCTGCAATTTCTTTTATATTGTTTCACTTCCAGGCAATAATGCCAAATACCAATGGTCTCTAACGCCTCAGAAAAGGTACCATTTGTAACGTAGAGATGCTTTAGATGGGTGGGTTCCCATCTCGAGCTCGGCTGGTGATTTCTCAAATCTCTCCTCAAAAATACAAGAGAAGATTTAAACCATAAGGAACTGGAGAAATTATGAATTCTGATGCATTAAAATGTGAGTAGTGTCCTGATGCACTAGTTTATGAAGTAGTAGACTTGGTGGATGATCCAGATCATTGATCTGATAAACAACATCATGGATGGGGCATCCCACAAAGAGCTCCTAGGTTGGAAGATCCAAGCCCTTCTATGAGCAGCCAAAAAATGAACAGTTATGGAGAATCTAAAAACAACAGTCTAGACAAAAGGAAAAACATAGTGTCAGTAATATGGGTCAAACCCCATCCATGGAGGGTGCATGCCGTTGACAATCTAGATCTAGGAACAATGGACTCCATTTTTCCAAACGGATGCATTGAGACAATTCATGTTCTGATGCACAAAGACCCTATAATTTCCGAAGTAATTATGTCTTAATCCACCATTCATCAAACCCACCATATCTTTTATGAGGATCATGATCTTTAAAGATTTTATTTAAAGTTCTATTTTTCCACTCTTAAAACAGTATAACAAAGCTTCACCCTTTTATAAAAGACCTTCATTTCATACTTTTTGGTTTTTGGTCCTTGATAGAGTGGGTGGAGGGGGGCACGTGCATACGTGTGTGCATGGCAGGGACTGCGGAATGATCTGCTGCTCTAAGAGAACTACATCTACAAGTTACAGTACTACTTGTATCAAAATACTGCATGCACACATGTATTATAGAAGAAATGATCTTAGAGAACTACAAGTTATAATACTCCTACTTGTATTGGAATATTGAGAATTGATGCAAGGACATGTGATGACATAACCCTAGATGCATGTATAATCAGGTTAAAAAATATTCAAATAAATAAACCAATTAACTAACCGTTTCCAATCAAAGGGATTAGGTAAATCTTAATACAAAGATGGGGTTATTCCGTAAGAATCATGCCTTTTAGCATAAGAACACGTAAACAGTAAAGAGGAAGGACCTAGGGATATGAGGATATCTCAGATCCAACATAAGTCCGTTTACGGTCAAGTTTGGATCTGATTCTACTGACTAATCATCCCTCTTTTCCGTTCAAACTAGAAATGGGGTATCTAGAGAGGAACGAAAGGGGTGAAAAACGAAGGGTTCGAGATGAAGAAAGTACAGGTCCTTTTGTCATCAAAAGAAAAGAAGGAAGATGATTCTTACCTTTTCATGCACCACGAAGATCTAGAAAGAAGGAAACCTGAAATCGGGGTAGAATCCTCAACACCCAAGAGACAATCCTGAAACCCTATTATCTTGAATAAAGATGAAGAAAAGAAATGAATTTCTATTCACTCGATAATAATGAAAATAGGGTTTCTCACAACATATATATAAGCTATGGAAAAAGTAAAGCCCTTGAAAACAAGAAAATTGACCAAAAAAAAAAGAGACAAAAAGTAAAGAAAGTGCAATAAAGCCCCTGAAATAAGGAAAAGAACAAAAAAAAATGCCTAAAACTAAAACACACGTGTGGTAAAGTGTGAAAGCCGACCCATGGATCTATGGTCAAGGTGCGGTCATGCCACTCCTGCACTCGTAGCACATCAGAAAATAGGTCCAATAGACCCAACGTCCTTTCACATCAACTCCTTTGCTCCGGTACTCTGTCGGCGACGCTTCCTCCTCTGGTATACTCTAAATGGTGCACCACTGATGTCCGCATCAAGAATCCAATGGATTGACCTGAGCTCTCCATCAGGTGCAGCACATAGCTGCCAATATCTCATAGTATCTCGAAATCAGGCCCTTGTTGTTATGATGCAAAACATTGGAACTTGCCCAAATTTTCATGGACATTGTTGCCAAGGGCAAAATGCATATTTTGTATGGCTTGCGAGCATATTCTATTCTTTTTTTGCTTTACTTAAGGAATCTGGCAGGTCCTGTATGTTTTATTGATGAGGACAGTTCTCTAATACGTTTGTAAAAATAGGCTTATTCGACAACATGGTGTGTGGGGCCTACCTTGATGTGTGCATGACATTTAATCAATTTATCATGTGTGTCCACTCGTGCTCTCCTTGGAGGTGAAAAAAAAAAACATGCTGATCCAAAACTCAGGTGGGTCACACCATGTAAAATCATGAGTAAAACTCCAAAATCACATGGTGTTGCCCACTTGACTTTTGGAATGGCCTGAACTTTGGGGTATCCGTGTCCATTCATGCTTGTGGATCTTCTAAATGGATTGGACAGCATATGCAAAACATGATGGCCCCACATTCAATCTGGAAGGCTTTAATTGTGGGTCTCCACATCCCAAATGTTTCCAGTGGCATGTGACCCACCTATGTGTTGTATTGGGCTTATTCTTGGGACATGGGGTGAACTTGAAGGGATGTACCTTATGGACTGTTTGGATGCGAGCACAATATCACTCACCATGTCATATAATAAGCTTATTCTACAAGTTGTTGGGTAGCTTTTGTATTGTATTTCAATCAATAAATCTGTTAGGGGTTCTGTTTCTGTCATGCCAAAATAATACAAATATATCACACCTAATGAAACCAACCCTGTCAAGCGATGGTATTTTAGGGCCTGTTTGATTTTCAGGCTCAACGGCAATTACCATGTAAATGGCTAATAATTATTTACCTACGTAATTACCATATCTTTCCCAATCAGATGTGACAACTTATTTCTTTAACACTTAAATTGAGAAATTTACAAAATTAATGTGGGGCCCATCATGATGTATGTGACTTATCCACACCGCTCATTTGTTATGCCAGCTGAATTTAGGGCATGAGCAAAAAAAATGAGGTAGATCCAAAGCTCAGGTGGACCACGCCACAGGAAATAGCGGGAATCGAACACCTATCATTAAAAACTTCTTGGGGCCCTTAAAAGTTTAGAATCAAGCTGATATTTGTGTTTTCCCCTCATCCATGTCTGTGTGACCCTTTGAACAGGTTAGATGATAAAAAAACCTCAATGTGGGCCCAGTGAAGGAAACAACTTTCAATGGTGGACGAATTGAAGCCACTGTTTCCTTTCGTGTGGGCCATTTGAGTGTTGGATCTGCCTCATTTTTAGGCTCATACCCCATAATGTTCTAATAAAATAGATGGACGATGCGGATATATCATATAAATCACGGTGGGATCCATAGATTTAAGTCAACACTTTGTATTGATTTTCGAGGTGGAATTACTCTCACATTTTCAAACCTGGTGAAAAAATAATACTTACTTATTTACCACGATTTACCCATATCACCAAAAAACAAACAGACCTTGTGCAGCATAGGACATGACCCCCCAAAAGGGGCAGGATTGATTGAACGGGTAAAGGGGCCATCCAGGGCAGATCCGGGCAGTTCATCAGGTGATGACCTCCTTGAACATACCTGAGCCCAAAAATCAGGTCGGTCCACCCATCCCTTAGGCCACCTTATTGTTTTTTTAAAAAGGAAAAAAGACAGAAAAACTAAACAACAGTCCACGTTCAAAATGCATTTCAGCAGATGACATGATGAGTGGGCCGTCCTGATTTTTGGGTCAGGAAATACTCACGACAACCAATGAATGCATCAGGTGCATGGAAGGGCCTCTTCTCCAACTCACTCCTGTCGAATCCCATTCCAATTTCGAACTCCCCTGTGGCAGAGGCAGACATTGCACTGCACCCAAGATGGAATTACGAAAAAATTCCACTGGAGTGTATGTGATCATCTCTCAAAATTCAAGTTATGGGTCTTATGGTATTATCATTGCCCTTGGGAACCACTTTCTCACGTTCAATGAAATACTCCTCCCACTAGCTTACCTTTTTTTTCTTTTTCTTTCTTTCTTTCTTTCTTTTTTTCTTTTTTTTTTTTTTTTTGCAATTTTCATAATTTAGGGTGCGTTTGGT
This sequence comes from Magnolia changhungtana, assembly GCA_030180095.1. Classification (NCBI taxonomy): domain Eukaryota; kingdom Viridiplantae; phylum Streptophyta; class Magnoliopsida; order Magnoliales; family Magnoliaceae; genus Magnolia; species Magnolia changhungtana. The sequence continues at coordinate 559,883 of JASAUF010000084.1, read as the reverse complement.
TGTACCAAATATCATGAATTTCATGACATTCCATGTTCAATAAGTCCAATTTGGTGCAAAATATTGACATTTCACAAACAACAGTGCAACCAAACACACACTGAAATACCCAAATTCATTAGAATATAGTCTAAAAGTTTAGAGAGAAGTAGAGAGGGAGTAGGGTTTATGGTTACCTTAACATTTCCAGCTTCTTTAATGGCGGCGATGATCTTCGTCTGATCTGCCAGCTGCCCATGGCCCACTGTAGAAATGACAACATCGACCCCCTTAATCGCTTTCACCAGGCTCCCGTGATCGTAAATATCTCCCTTAAACAGGTCAAATTTATACAAAAAAATAAAAAAATAAAAAAACTAATCCATCAACGAATATATATCTCGGCTAGAAATGGAAAAGACGGAGAGCTTGTAAGGGGCCCTTACGAAGACCAAAGTGACGCCATGGTTCTTGAAATTCTCGATGAGTTTCGCCTTCTCAGGATCGGAAACGGTGCTTTCTCTGATCAGAGCAAACGTGGGGTGCTCGGCCTTCGCGCTAGCTTCCACGACGAACTTTCCGATGTAACCGGTCCCACCGATGATGAGGATCTTGCTTTTCTCGGCCATCCAGAAGTTTAAATCAAAGTAAGGGCCTGTTTGGATGCCTGTAAGTTGGGTAAGTGGGAAGTAACTTACAGGGAAGTCACTTACAGGTGGTGTTTGGGGGAGAAAAATCAGCTGTAAGTAACTTATAACCTGTAAGTCACTTACAGGCAAATCTACCAAAAAACTGCAGGGGGTGAGAGTGAGAAGTCACTTCCCTGTAAGTCACTTACAGGCTCAATGGTCGGATTTAAAAAAAAAATGTAAGAGGGAGAAACGCACCAGAGGGGATTGAAGGTTTCATCTCTCCATCCCAAGCTCTCTCCTCCTCCCTCTCTGCAATCTCTCTCCCCCTCCCTAGTTCTCTGCAATCTCTTTCCGTCTCTGCAATCTGTCTCTACAGTTACCGCCTTCCGTCTTTCATCAACCCTTTTTTTCTTAAACAGTAGTGGCCGGATGTCACTCAATAATGCACGCTCACTAATACGCACCTGCGCATGTGCGCATTTTTTTCACGCGTGTCATGGACCTCTAATCCGAACGGTTTATGTGATGCAGCATCCATGAAACAAGTAGGAACTAATTTTTGCCCTTATTTAAAACTCTGGTGGGCCATAGAAAAGAGAGATGCAAATCAAGGTAGGAAAATGTTTTCTTTTGTCATGGCCCACCAATGTTTTAGATCAAAGTAACAGTTGGGTCATAGGTTTTATGGGGTTCTGCATCACGTGGACCGTTCAGATTTTGGACTCAAGTCACGAGTTCTCAAAAAGTTCTCAAGAGAACTCTTGCCAACTTGTGCGCGGATGAATATTCTGCGGGGAGGGACTGAGTGCTAAGTAATGCGTAAACTGATATATGTATTTGATCCACACTGTCCATCCATTTTAATACTTAATTTTAAGTCCTGATCCTAAAAATTAGCTATATCCAAAGGTCAAGTAGACCACACCACAGGAAATAGTGTGAATTGAGTGTATACCGTTGAAAGTTTCTGGGGGGCCACAGAAGTTATGGATCAAGCTGATTACCCCCCCCCCCTATCCAGGTGTTCGTGATCTTATGAACATGTTGGATTACAAATAAAGATCACTATGGGCGCTAAAAAGGTTTCAACAGTCCAAATCAGTATTTCCATTGTTTCCTGTGGTATGGTCCAGTTGAGCTTTGGACATGCTTAAATTTATGGCTCGACGTATACATTTAGATGAAAAAAATGAATGGACTGATTGGATAAATCGTATATATTTACAGTGGGCCCAACTGAATTTACTTAGTGTAATAAAAGTATAGTGTTACCCCTGCCGTGGGCCCACCTTGATGATGTGTTATATATCCACTCCGCCCAACTGCTTCTCCATCGGGGATTTTAGGCTCACCTTGTTTGTGTTGCTGAGTTTTTCATTGATGAAGTTTATTCTTAATGTTTAAATTGAGTTATTACTCCATATTATAGATATTTTGGATTCGTGGGCCCACTTTTATAACTCACTTGATGATTGGTTTAATTTAATAATTATCTCATATATACATCTTGATGGGCTTAACAAAATAACAGATTTGATCCCATGTGTTTTTTACATGATTATAACATTTTAAGAATAATTATCGAATATAAGCTCTGCTTGATGTGAATATACAACTTTTTACCTGTAAGTAACTTACAGGTTATCCAAACAGAAAAACTAACTTACCTGTAAGTGACTTACAACTTACATCCAAACAGACTATCTATAAGTAACTTTCAATTGTATGTGACTTACAGATAAGTCACTTACAACTTAAAAGAACTTACAAGCATTCAAACAGGCCTAAAGTTTCATGCGGTGGCAGCGTACAAGCCAAACCACGTCCAGAAGTCTTGGATTGGAAGTGGATTACGTACTGAGTAACATAAGTGTAGTAAGTAAAATCTGACCATGATTTATTTATTTTATCCACTCCATCCAACCATTTTATCATATAATTTTCTTGCATGATTTCAAAACTTAAGCTTATAAAAATCTTAAGTGGACCACATCATAGGAAACTGTATGAATTGAACATCTACCATTTAAAAATTCTAGGAGGCCACGGAAGTTTTGGATCAAGTTGATATTTTAGTTTTCCCTTCATCAATGTATTTGTGATCTTATGAACGGGTTGAATGACAAATAAACATCACCGTGGGCCATAAGAAGATTTCAACGATGGAAATCATTATTCCCACGGTTTCTGTGGTACGGTCGATCTTAGCTTTGGATATGCTTCAATTTTGGGCTCAACCACCATAATGATCTGGAAAAACGGAACGGTGCAGATAAACCAAATACATACACCGTGGGCCAACCAGAAGAGCATACTCAGCAACTAACTCAGTGTGCAATCCGATTCCGTCTGGAACAGACATTGAACCACACACGAGTGGAAACGGATTGGGTACCCCCTGCCACTAGCCATGTGGGCCTCACTATGAAGTATGTCTTTTATCTATGCCCTTCATTCATTTTTAAAGATCATTTTAGAGCTTAATACAAAAAATGAAATGGATATAAATCTTAGGTGGACCACACCACAAGAAAACATTAGTGATTTGATATCCACCATTAAAATCTTACTAAAGCCCACTGTACTCTTTATTTGACATCTAATCGGTTGATTAGGTCATACAAATCTGGATGAAGGAAAAAAAAAAAAAAAACAAGGATCAACTTGATCCAAAACTTTTATGGCCTCCAAAAAGTTTTTAATAGTCGACGTTTAATCAACATTGCTCCAATCTCTCCCTATTATTTTCTGTGGTGGGGTCCACTCCAGCTTTCAATATGCTCATTCTTTTTCTCAAGTCCTAAAATGATCTGTAAAACTGGATGGACAGTGTGGATACAACAAATACATCATGGTGGCCCACGAAACTTGGTAACGTCACTTGGCAGCCCCTAATCCGAAGGGAGGCGTGAATGTAGGAGAGTTGAAGACTCTCTCTTTCTCAACGTAGTGGAATCCTAGCCGCTCACCTCATCCTACGGCGTACATGAATGCTTGCACATAAATTCCATGTGATACGGTTAGTAGGAGACCGGCACTCTCTCTCTATATATATATATGGACGGTCTCCTGCAAACCACACGATGGTTGCCTCTTGAATTACGTGGGCCTTGCTACAATGTTTTCTATAATAACCATCAAATGTGGCGTACGATACCAGGGCTATGGCCCCAAATTCAGCCACATCTATGATTCATGTGGGCCACATCAAAGAAAATAGGTGAAGAGACTTGTACCATTAATTATTTTTACAAGGCCCATCATGATGATTATGCAAAATCCATCCAAGCCATCAGATTGCACACAAAAGTTTCAACTTGGGTCCAAATAATAAGATCCATTCGTGATTTAGGTGGGCCACACCAACATAAATAGTTTGAAGGGTGGGTGTGGCCTTGTACATTGTTTCTAATCATGTGGTCCACTTGAACAATGGGCATTTCAGTCCTAGACTTAAAATTGGTTGAATCCCCTAATGGTCGGGATAGATTTTTTAAATACATGATGGTAGGGCTCACCTAAGCTAGACAACCCGTTACCTAAATACCATTTATGTAACTAACGGAGAATGCATGTGGATGGTAGGGAGCGGATTAGGTGAGACCCCAGACGTCGACGGTGGGGAACAGATTAGGTGAGACCCTAGACTCACTCAAGATGGTGTGGCCCTTGCTATGGGTCTTACCTTGATGTATTTATTTTGCATTCATGCCATCCATCTGTTTTTATAGATCACTTTAGGGCATTATCCCAAAAATGTAGGGGTGTACATCGAGTCAAACCGAGACGAGCTGGCCTCAGCTCGACTCGGCTCGGCCACTAGCTGATCTCAGCTCGAACTCGGCTCGATTCGGTCAACAGCTCGGGCCAGATCGAGCCGAGTTCACCTGTGCAGCATTTTCACAAACACTTGGATTGCACCTTCAAAATCTCACTGTATTTAAGATAACAGCAATGATTTAAAAAGTATTTTATCAAACACTTTTTAAGTGACATAAAAATCAAGAAAAAAAAGAATATTGGTTTCATATACATACCTTCCTTGCCAAAAGCCACACTTCGTTGGGTCACTTCATCAAACACTTGGTGAGCAACATCAATATCAAAGGGAGGAAGACCGATGTGAGCGCCTAAGAGAGGAGGTACAAACTAGAGAGAGAGAGAGAGGGAGGAAGACCGGAAGAGGAGAGCTCAACCTTGGGTTATGGTTTAGGGGTGTCGGGTAAGGGAAATGGATTAAGGTTCGTGCGGCCATGCGGGTAAGAAAAAAGGAGTAAAGGTAAAAGGTGTAAGGTTTTTTTTTTTTAAAAAGAAAAATAAAATTTTAAGGGTATATATACCCTTGCATGGAGTCGAGCCGAGTTCGAGTTGGATTTGATCCGAGTCGAGTCAAGCCGGGACAAGTTCGAACTCGGTTCGAACCCGTTTTCGAGCTCCAAAAATTAGTTCGACTCGGTTCGAACTCAGCTTCGAACCAAGTCGAGTCGAGCTTTTTCCGAGTCGAGTTGGGCGAGCTAACCGAACTAGCTCGGTTCAAATACGCCTCTACGAAAATGGAATAGATCCAATTCTCAAGTGGACCATATCATAGGAAAGAGTAGTGAATGACCATTAATAGGCCACAAAAGTTTTGGATCAATTTGATATTTTTTCCCTTCATCTAGGCGTTTGTGACCTTATCAACAGATTCCATGGACAATAAACAATACCGAAACATTAAGGTGCCCCCTATGGAGTTTTTAATAGTAGGGCCTTCAATCACCCCTGTTTCCTATCGTATGGTCCACCTGATAAGTGGATTTGATCCATTTTTGGGATCATGCCCTAAAATGATTTGGAAAAATGGATGGACAGTGTGGATGCAGAATACATACATTAAGCCCCACAGAAAGGGTCGCATTGTCTTGGGTGAGTATAGGTCTCACCTAATCCGGCGGGTGCCGGAAAAACCCCGCAGCTCACCATGATGCATGCGTTTATCGCTGTCCGTCCATTTTTTCAAACCATTTAAGGGCATAAGCCCAGAAATAGAGTAGATCGGGATCTCAAGTGGGCCACACCATAGGAAAAAGTGGTGATTGAATGGCCACCATTAAAAACTTCCTAATGCCTACTATAATGCTGATTTTCCATCCAACCTGTTGATAAGGTCTCAAAGGCCTGGATGAAGGGAAAAGACATATATGCTTGATCCAAAACTTTTGTGCCCCCAGAAAGTTTCTAGTGGTTGGCATTCAATCACCATTTTTTAAAATGGTCCGATCCAACTGATATTTAGATTAGCCTCGTTTTTGTTGGACATGGGCTTATGGGGCCCACCATTAGCCGTTTAATCCATGTTAGGATCAAGGTTTTAAAAAAGAGGCTAATCTCTGATTCAGATGAGCCACACCAAAGGAAACAATTAGGATAAATGTCAAACATTCATTTTTACAAGGCCCACCGTAATGACTATAATAAATCCACTCCAATCATTGGATTCCACAAAAACATTTAGTACCAGGGCCCAAGAATCAAGACAATCCGATTCAGGTGGGCCACACTTAGGGAAACAATTTGGAGGGCAGGCATTGCCATGTACATTGTTTCCAATATATATGGTCCACATGAATCACTGATATGGCTGGTTTTTTTAATACCTAAGCCTATAATTAGGGCAGCAACTCGTGATCAAGTTGAATTTTCTAAAACATAACAAGAGCCAACATAGCTGATGGTTTTTCAGAGTATAATTTATTTCTTTGCCTGGTGGAAAGAGGTTCCCCCCCCCCTCCTTCAAATGCTAATTTCAACTCTTCGACTTCCATTCATATGTCTAGATGAATGCTTTGGAAAATATGGAGAGTCAAAGCATATTACAGGTATACCATGTACTTCCTAAAATTTTTCGTTCAAAACCCCTTTATGTTTATTTTACATTTACCACAGTAAATGGTGGTAAATGAATAATAATTATTTCTCAAAGCTATTTGAAAGAGATGTAAATGTAGAGTAATTATGATTTCAAGAACCAAGAATACATAGGACAGAGTTGCCCATGTAAAATCTGTGGGTCCCATCATGATGTATGTGATTGATCTATGCCAACTCATTATAAGGCATGAACCCAAGTCCTTCCTATTAGAGGATAGGAGGCAGTAAGAACCCAGTCGAGGCAGCCTTTTCTGTTGGATCTATTTGTTCACTTTCAATTTATCATCCATCTACAGGTTATGGTTGGAAGGCCGGGATCTCCAATCTAATGGTATCTTGACAATGACTCCTTAACTGAACAGTTCAAAACTTGCAGGAATCATATGGTTGGGCCCAATACCCAGGTTGGCATAAATGCCCAGGCCACCAAGTATGAAGTGGAAGTGGGGCAGGGTGAACAGCTTAGTGGGTGAAGCATAGACCATTGAGCCCACCTCGATGTATTTGTTGTATATTCATGTTGTCCATCTGTTTTGCTGGCTCATATTAAGGCATTGTCCCAAGAATAAAGCATATCCAAATATCAGGTGAACTACACCTTAGGTAATCATTTTAAGGCATTGTCCCAAAAATAAAGCATATCCAAATATCAGGTGAACTACACCTTAGGAAAACAGTACCGTTAAAACTTTTTGTGGCCCACTGTGATGTTTATTTGCCATTCAACCTGTTGATAACATTACAAAGACGTAGATGAAGGGAAAACACAAATAGCATCTTGATCTAAAACTTTTGTGGCCATAAGAAGCTTTTAAAGGTGGAAATTCAATTCATACTGTGGTCCACCTGAGATTTAGATCTATGTTTTTTTTTTTTTTTTTTTTTTTTCTTGACACAAACAAACACACTACCGAGCACTCAAACCCATGACTTCATTGTTGAAAGCACTATGTCTAACACCGAGCCATGGCTTGAAACCCAAGATTTGGATATATCTCTAAAATGATCCAGCAAAAAGGTTAAACAACATGGATATACAACACATATATTGAGGTGGCCCCTTGGTCAAGGGCTCGTCCACTTAGCATTTACCCCTGCCTCACCTAATTTGTGCCCATATGAAGTAATCTTAAGGCTCAATCAAGAGCACAGAGGCCCAATTGATTGGGTGACTTTTTGTGTATGATCTAACCATGTTAAATTTAGCAACACAGATGATGCCACATGGCGAAGAGATCTCAATAAGAGATAAATAGAAAATCTCTTTAGCTGCCCTAATGGCCGAATTTAATTAAAGTCTAAAAAGTTATAAGTAGCCTAAAAATGATAAGTCCAGCTGACTACTGACATGGAACGTATGTCATAAATCTCTTGCACGTGTAAGAGTTAAATACTCATCGTAATAGCCTCATGACTGATATTGGGTATTGATCGAAGTATGTTTACAACTAATGATAAATTCAATTGATGCACCATAACATCACATAGAAGAAGCCCTTACAACAAAAAATTGCCTAAGAAGCTATATAAGGTGACATAACGACATGCCAAATTGGCCGAGTTCTACAGCGAACAACACGTGCAAGCGGAAAAGGGAATAACGATCGCTAACACGTGTTATCACGTGAAGAACCCTCGTTTTCCCTCATCCATCAAATAGGTGCAGGATGTGCACACAATCAATGGCAACCTACTAAAAATGACTAACACAAGTGGCATTGCATGATAAGCCACAATTGTGGCCTAGATGGTTATCTCTATATCAACAGACATTAAAAGTGGCTATGAAGATCTCTCTCCAGCTACCACCTCAAAGTTTTATAAATATGAGTAAGATTGAAGCGCTCTAAGCACTCACCAACCTAACACAACACAACTTTACAATGCAATACCGCTTATCTTATTTTAGTTTAGCCTGGATTAAGACTAGTATAATCCAATCCGGCAACACTATCATGCTAGATCGACTTTATCTTAGGAGTAATGCAATCTCGTCCATTAACGTTGCTAAACTGAACCAAATTAGCTTAGAGTAGTGTAATCCCCTCTTTCTACACCAAGTCACTGAACCACGCTTTTTAAATATAATTCCATTCGTCTATACCCAAGTCACTGAACTAAGGAAGACATTAGCTCTAGGACATCGCCATCTATGCTGCAAACACTGGATCATTGATGATTATCTTTTGTAAGATTTTATTCTCTTTAATTAATGCAATTTCGTTCCTTCTCCTCTTATATTATTCTAATTGATCAACCTCTGCTATAATGATGAGAAAAAAAAAATACTTTTAGCCAAAAGGTAATAAGAACTCACTAGAAGAACAAACCTTCCATTTATAAATTGCCTAGTCTCTTTTATAGGTGGTTGAATATATGGCCAAACTAATTAGTTTTTAGTTATGGACGGCCATTCACAGTTTCTCTAGCTATCTCGGTGCTTGGGGTTAAAGGTATTAAGTTCGAATTGAGCCATATTAGGCTCTGGTATGCTCAATATCACGTACACGTACCAACAACCGAATTTTGAACCAAACACCTTCTTTAGCATGCCTAATGAAACCCATGTGTAGTACTTGATTTAATTTTGTAATACAATGTATAAGGTCTACCAAACTTTCTGTTAATTCTAAAGATTAGGTGATGCCACGTCTACGGGAAGAAATTCCTACGGATGTTGAACCTCAACTTCCTAGCCCCCCTGGAGCCTACTCTTCTAGAAGCAGGATCAACGGGTTGAAGGTCTATATTCAAGAGTTCAATAATCAACGGGTTGATATAGTCTAAATTTGTTTTGGATATTCATTCTTCTTTCCTAGCGTATTCACAATCCATAGTAATGTCCATCACGGTCCATAGTAATGACCGTCCTATAAATATTTTGACACGAATTCAATCAAACAAGGCAAAATCAAACACAAACAAAAGCACACCGAGAACACATGAATTTTACGTGAAAAAAATAACGGCACAAAGTGACAAGCAATCCATTATGAAATAATATTATATGAGATGGATAGACTTACCAATCCGAACAACTCCAAAATCTATTCTCAAAACCCCAACCTTGCTCTGGAACATCTTAGGAACATTTTAACATTCACTTATAATACTCTAATCCCAATTAGACCCGATATATATACTATAACAATCCGAATTAGAAACAAATCCCACACTTACACAGTTCTACGCACACCGTCGATTGAACCTTCGATCACATGAACAACCATCGAAGATCAGTCGATGATATCGAAGCTATCTTCGATGGCATCAATTAGCAACTCCAAAACTGTCTAACGAGCAACTGAAATTTTTCTGAATTTTCTCGATGGCATCAAGTGGTCTGTTTATCGATGGTATTAATAAACAGTTGATCTCAATCAGATTGAAGACATCTACAACACTATTCTCTATAGTCTAAGCTAGCAACTGGCGGGCCTAGGGCAGGTTCAAACCTTGATTTTGAACCGGTTGGGTTGAGCCTACTGAAAATATTAGTTTTGCCTTGTACAAGCCAGGCCCATTATCACCATACAAGTATGGGAGCAAAGCTCTCATCCTGATAGCTAATGAGGAATGCTAGTTGCACTCCTGCATGTGGACTTCACATTCACGGCCTCGCACATCAACACAAGGCAAACGTGTGCAAGATTAGAGTCACTAGACAAGCAACCCAAATATGTAGATGCTTTATCTAGAAACCATGGTTAAGATGAATTGACCAGTTCCTCAAATGTCTGTATGCAACCTAACTACTAATCAGATTGGCCTCTTTAGTATCAATACTGATGATTGCTTGATGACCCAGTGCAGTCTTACGTACATCCAAGACTGGTTCCAAATGGGAAGCCTGTGTAACTAGCAGTTCTAATAACAGAATATGTACATTACCCATGAACCTTTAGTTCTTAAGAGTGGTGCCAGATGGTTCACTGATCCAGACCAGTGATACGGTGGGGCCCACTGTAGAAAGGGAATTGCACAAGTACCCCCCTTTAACAGAAAAACCCTTTGATTAATAGCAAGTAAACAGATGGTTAAGAAAAAAATACAGCAATAATCCACACTCAAAGGCAAGCAGCCAAAGGCTGTATGCATCTATCCTCCAACTGGGGAGAGCATCAGGGAGTACCCTTTCCACCTAGGGTCCCATCAGATCAACAGTTTCAATGAACACACCATGGGCACCACTTTTACAAACCCAAGGTTCAAGGATCATATAAATCTAATTCCTCTTGAATTATAACCATGTATGCTCTAATTCATATCTCCCTCACATGCATCTTAGCTTCTTTTAACACTGTCCACCAAAATAGGTAATACCACCATAGTTAATAGTTCTCATTGACTGAATGTAACAACTACATTTTACTCACATTACATGCTCCACTGGAACTTCAGAAAGGAACGATATGCATTTGAACTCAAATCTCCCTCACACCAAAAGCACGCCCTGAATACTTATTTATCAAGCAAAAGCAGTAATCCTGATATAGAGATGGATATTACTCAGACGAACTGATCCAGGTACTCCTCTACAGTAGTGTACTTGACGTCGGGATAGAGCTGTGATCCCTCCACGCCGAAGGATGGTTCGATCTCAAAGTTGGTGTGGTCTCCTTTCACGAACACTGAGTGTCCAATCGCCAAGATGATGTTCACAGGAATTGGAGCCTCTGTGGTAAAGAAAGAATAGAGATCAGTCAAAGTAAGGTCCCTATCTCCACCAAATGCTGGGGTTTGGCAGGAATGTAAATTGCAGTACCACAGGCTATAGGTGTCTTAGATGCACTGTCAAAGTGAATTGCAATTAAAATCATAATCTAAGAGGAAATAACCAAGTTGCAAGTTCCACGACAACAATCACACCAAGGGTGTGGGCCCCAAATTGCAATTATGTTACTTTCAAGTTGGACTAGAAAAAGCTTAACTGCAATTTTGGGGCTACTTCCGCATTTCTAATGCTAGGAACATTTGGTTATTAGTGATTTCCACTTTGGTAAAAATAGTGTCTGCGATTCAATTCTCTTGTGCATCCAAATGCAACCTACAGGTTGGCTGGGCTGAACTACCAATGCTTTTCATCATTGGTTCCTGTTATTCCTTCATTAACTCAGATGAATTGAACTCGGCAATCAAAAGAAAGATTCTCAGATTGATATTTGACAGTATCATCTCAAATTCTAAATACTAGTGGAGTCATTGCTGACCTTCGATGTTCTTGAGCACTTGCTCCTCTGGAACATAAATCCTTTCAAGGGTCTTTCCAATCTTCTTCTCCCACAGGGAAACAAGATCGTTGAAGGAGTAGATATTAGCAGGGGGTCTTAGATAGAGGATCTTGTTCAAGGTTCTAGGGTCATCCACGGCTTTGATGGTAAATGTGCCAATGTCTTCTTCCTTGACAAAAATAGCTGAAAATAGAAAGGCAGTGATGATCAGTGAGAAAAGAGACCGGAATTCATCAAGGCAAGATAGCCAATTTCGCATTCAGTATTTCTAGTTACGTGCTACCCCCTATTGGTATTTGCAAACTAAGCAGATATTAAGCGGTCTTTGGAGGTTAGTATGTTTTCGTACAACACAATGTCCACGGTGCTCAATTTGGTTCTTTGCCGCATTGAGCTCATTTTTCATTTCAATCTGGTTTGATGAAGACATCCTACCAAACACGCTGCTTGAGGCACAGTTGGGATTTCCCAAACATCTTAGGAAGGAAACACCACCCACTGACATCAAAATGGCATGCAATAGGATCTGTGCACTTCTCAACATGCAGCCTTAAGCACAATGCATAACTCAAAAGGATTGTTCTAAGGTGCCCATGTTGAATTACAGATTCAATGCCATTTTCAAGGTTATACATGTACATATTCTATGTATAAGTATGATTTTAAAAAATGGTACAAGTATGCATGAATGCAAACGTAAATGTATGTAACTGATGTAACTTTGACCCAGACAGGTCAGTGTTGGTATGTGGTGACAGTGGAAAAGCTGAGAGGTGGCACTGGAGGGTTAGATGAGATGATAGGGAGTTCAATTCAATTCATGTATGAAGGTACTACTTGTGCATATAAGACTGTTATAAGAAAGGCATGGGGAGGTCGTGTTGCTTACCTTTGGGGTTCCCATCCCCTAAGATAACAACCTTGTCCCTGGGGGGAGATGTGGCTCCCGGCTGTGCCAACGACGGCAGGAAATATCCAGCAAAGAAGTTGGAAGCGACGAATGTGTGTGGTATCCCTTCAGCCTCAACAGCCCGCCGGATCTGAGCCTTGGTTTCAAATGCACTCTTTGCCGGCTCGACTGCATGGACGCGATCCACATCATTTCCAAACTCGGATGGGAAGAATCTCTGCAACACACGCCCAGGTCTCAGCTGTGTCAAGCATATAATTCAAAATACAACCGTTTGAAGATTAACTAGCTGCTGGGGCATGATTAAAAACGGTAACTGAAACCTTGAGATGTCACCAACCAATTGACCAAGGTTGGTCAATGTCAGAACAAGCTATCCCATATGACTCAAGTCAGTATATGAATCAGCCAATTTTTCCTAAACTCATTTTGAGTTTGCACTAACTCAGCAGATTGATTGAGTTTCATAAAGTGATGAAGTTGGCTAAAAATTAGAACGTGAGGATGTGCATCCCTCTCACCAATAACACAGATAGGGCTCCTTACCACTAAAACAAAGTGTATGTCATCTACAAAGGTTGCACTATTTAATTAACCAAATTACTTTTCTGAAATGAAATCTACCGTAAACAACATGAGCTTAACTACCTTCAGCATCTCCAAAGTATTTGTTAATAAAATTTTGGATGGCTGAGGCTGTTGATCTAGGAGGACCCCTTATTATTATTATTACTTTGATGAATAGGCCCTATATGGATGTTTTATGGTCTAAAAAACATAGATAACATCTTACTCAAAAGTCAGAAAATCACTGACAAGCAATGGATGGTTGACAAATGGTTGAGTAAGAAAGGAGCACCAAACCCTATTTAACTGGTGAACTTTGCAAACATTCAGAGGGTGAGATTCTTCGGCAATTTGTTTTAGATTGTTTCACTTCCAGGTGATAATGCCAAATACCAATGGTCTCTAACGCTCAGATAGGTACCATTTGTAATGTAGAGACACTTTGGATGGGTGGGTACCCATCCCTAGTGTTGAGGGTCAAATATTGCATATCAGACCCCATTTATTATCTGGATTTATGAGCATGACTCTGTTTAACGGCTTGATTTAACTGTGTATGTGATGCAAGGTGGAATTACGAATGTAGACTGAAGAAGGGTACTAAAAGCGTGGATTTGACGCTCTGAAGACACCAAGGCAAGGGATGGACTCTAGAGAACCCATATTGAAGAATTTATACGTTAGGGATCCGAGGAAATCAAGCCGTTCGCATTAAACGGGCCCGAAAACCAACCAAAGTGCAAGATCACAGGTTTCCTGCCATTCGATTGGCTCGAAACTTCATACGTGACCTGGGGACCATAAATTAACCGTACATATCAGATTTCAGTCCTCGGATCACTATGGAAGTGCCCCAATAGACAGATCAGCTCCTTAATTCATTAAGTGGGGCCCGCTTGAGATATGGACATGCTTCAATTTTGGTCCTAACTGTTAGAATAATCTGACAAAGAGGATGGACGGGTCAGATTTCTCATGGTCATCCCTGTGGACCCCATGCACATGGAGTACCTGCACAGCGCTCATGCACCAGAGGTGCACCGCATCAGCAGGAATTGGTCAAACGCGGCTGACCCGACTTCCGTTTCCAAAACGGACACAGCGTGCAACAGGGCATCCACTGTGATGTTTTGTGGGCCACCACCTTCGATCAAGCGATCAATCCGGACCGTCCATTCGTTTCACGAGGTCAAACCGACCGTGCCCTGATCTACATATGGATTTCCTCAGATATTTGGTGTCTTTGAAGGTTCCAAACGGAGAATGGACGGCTGAATGAAAACTACGTGGGGCGCACCGAAATAGATTCAAAATCAGTCATTACCGACCGAAATTTTGAGGGTAATATAATGAACGAAGTGGATTATCCAATGAAACCAGATCATGGGCCCCACCAGTAGTCCAGCGCAGAGATTGCATTGGTTTTACGTCCGAGAAAACCGGCCGATAGGGCCGGTTGCTTGACTTTGATCATGGGTGGATCATTGATCCAAACCGTCCATTTGATCAGTCCGGGGGTTCTTACCCTCACCACGTTGGCATATTTCGAAGAGGGGAAGATTCCTCCTCTGGAAGTCATTCCAAACACAATCAGCTTATGAATTTCTTGCGCAGAAACAGAGGACGGGGAGTCCTGGTGCGAATGAGAATCACATTGCTGGGAGGATCTTTCTCCACCGATCGGACAGCCGTGTTATAAAAGAAAAAAAAAAAAGAAAACAGAGAAAAGGGGGAGGGTGGCTTCAAGAGGCAGCCGTGGAGGCTTGGAAACTCACGGAGGAGAGAGAGAGAGACAGTGGAAGGCCTTCAACAGTTTATTCTTCCTTTTTCTTTAATTCCTTTCTTCTCCTTTATACTTTGTTTTTCTAAGGGATTTTAGCTTCATCATGTGTATATGGAGCTAAACCTCTTAGCTAGGGCTAAGAGGTGAAGCTTGTAGTGAGATGAGGGATTTTATTCATTGCCTTTAATTTGATTTTAATTCATGAACTGAATTTGATTTTTGTTTAATTAAGGGAATACTTTTAGTTTTCAATGGTTTGTTGTGACTGAAATTACAATAGATCTGCGGTGGCTTTGAGTATTTCTTCTCCCTTTTATGTTTATGACGTCAGGAAACCCTGTTGTTCACCATCGTCTCCTGGGCATGGTCGGATGACGGTACCCTTCCTAACCTTTATGGCATGTTGATTGGTTGGTAATTAGTTTAATTCTGTTGTTTGCTTTGTCTCCTGGGCATGGTTTAGTGATGGAATCCATTCTAATTCATATACCTTTCATCTTTTGAACACTATATCAAATAAGTGCAGTCTAATTTCCATGATTCTTGAAGCAGGCGTAAGATTTCCCTGATCTCTACAAGTGGATCCCCTGAATCCCTAGTGTCCTTCCTCTGAATTTCTCCTAAGTTTTAGATAATAATTTCACAATCATTCCTCAAATTACAAATCAATTTAGATTTCATCTCATTCTAGTTCTACATCTAGTTAATTTTCAGATTACGTACAAGTTTCAGTCTCTTGGGATTCGACCTCGGTCTTACCAAGTTTATTACTACATCACAACCCTGCACTTGGGGAATGAACAAGTTTTTAGCGCCGTTGCCGGGGACTGACGGTTACGTTTTCTAAAATTAATTAGTTTTAGAATTAGTTTAAGATTAGGATTTTACTAACTTTAGTTTTAGATTTTTATTTTTTTATTTTTTTTTAGAACTAACTTTCCTGTCTTGTAGGGTCTTTGATAGATTGTCTAAATTGGTAACTTCGTCCTAATTTCTCTACTTTTTCTATTTTTTTTTTTAGATTTGATCTTATCTTTTAGATACTAACTTGGGTTGTTATGTTTTGCAGGATCTTAACATAGGAACTTCTTATTTGGTAACACCTTTCTAACTTCTCCTCTTACTTTCCATATTGTTGTACGATCTTTTCTTTTATTTTTTTAGGATTAGACTCAGAGTTAGGGGTCTACCATGGAAGCATGGGTACGTGCATATGCTGAGATGGATAGGAGATATTGGGAAATGCCTGAGGGTTGTGGAATTCAACGTATACCTCAAAATTTCTTTCCATCTAGAGCAGACATTGAAAACCGACTAGAACGTTATATTCCATCGGTTAATAGGGCCGTATACGATCGTAATTATGGGAATGAGGATTATTATCAAACATCATATTCTCCCATGTATAATCAATATGACTATAACCAGTGGAACCATCAAAACTGGGAAGATGAACCAACAACATGTTGTAATAATTATTCTCTTGGATACCCTATCTTTGAGAACCAACCAAAAACGATCCAAGAGAACTCATTTCAGCATAACATGGAGTGTCTTGTGGAAATTAGAAAAGCAATGGAAGCACTCGATTCCCTCGAAAAGGATAGAGGAAGCTCGCTCATCCCAACTATAATCGATCGTACAATGCGAGGAAAGTGATCCTCACTCGCTTTTGACGAAATCTGGAATTTGGAATGAGGAGTTGGATTCCATTAATGAGCATACGATTCAATTCCCAGATGAGTCGATCTCAATGACTGTTCAAAAGAATGATGGAGATACATGGGTGTCTTTCAAATATAGTGATGATGACACATTCTCCTTACCTGATACACAGGATCTCCATGATGAGGTTGAGGTTAGTTTATTCGAACCTCAACCGAATTTAGAATGTGAGGAAAGAGATCTCATCCCAAGTGCGCACTGCATAGAATTAGACGATGATGTGTATTGGGATGATGATCATGAATATTCAGCCTCAGTTCCCCTGGAATTAATCTCAAGTTTGGTCCAGGTCAATGATCAAGAAGTGCACGAAGTGAGCGGTCATAATGAGCTACTCCACTCACCTGACATATCTGATTTAAAAGTGGATGAGCTCTTTACAACCAACCCTTTTATCTCTTGTGAGACATGTTTGGACCAATCCCCTGAATTACATGATGATATGATTCAGGAGATGAACGAGTTACTTGATAAGACTCTGGAATTTGAAACCACCCAGTTGAGGCCACCATCCGAATCATTGAATTTTGACAAGTCCAGGCCTCTTCGAGTAGTATCATGAACGAGTCCGCACATCAATACTTCATCTATCTTTCATCTGCTGTCTGTAAGGTGAAGAGAGAAGCGTACATCGATTACTTTTAAAGACGATGGATTCCTTGGGCAAATCATCACACACTTCAATATGAAAAATGAGTCACTCTCAATTTGAATGTCCAACTCTTTGGATGATTGCTTGGCACGCTTTGCAGATTCAAACGATCCCATGATAAGAGATATAGTGAATGCCTTACAAGACGACATCTCGGTAGTCATCACTGACCGAGAGAACTCCTACTCTGAAGCCCCTTCCTCTCCAGATCCTCACTATTTACCAATAAGGGAGGAGGAGCTGAAAATTAAACCGAAGTCTGCTACTTCGGAATGTGTTAAGATTACATCACTTTCTGAGAATTTTTATGAATTTCATCTATGTGTAGTCTCTGATTCATTATGGGATACTAACGTTGAAACTTCTTCTGTTACAGGTGAAACGTGTATACCATGGATACCTCAAGCACTTCAACGAAAAATTTCTTATGAGGTACATAAGTTTCTTTAGAAAATCATGCTTCAGGGCATCAAAGCCTATTGCAAAAAGGGCTTTTGGATGATCCTGTTAAGAAATCTACTGAAAAATTTATCATGATATTGGCTCTGGAAGAGGAACCACGCACTTAGTAGTTTTTCCCTGCTTTCTTAGGACTAGGGTAGTTTCCTTTATGTTGTTTTAGGATAGACGGTAAACTTAGCGCTCCTGGGAGGCAACCCAG
Source organism: Magnolia changhungtana (assembly GCA_030180095.1). Lineage (NCBI taxonomy): Eukaryota > Viridiplantae > Streptophyta > Magnoliopsida > Magnoliales > Magnoliaceae > Magnolia > Magnolia changhungtana. Next base: position 541,830 of record JASAUF010000084.1, on the reverse strand, counting down.
CTCTTTAATTCATTTCATTTTTCTAGTTAGTTAGCTCAATGTTTGTGAGTAACATTCTTTGTTTCATTAGACTACAACTCGTCCACCAGGGGCAACCTAGGGGTTTAAAGGCTTGTTGCATGCGCTAAATGCAATCGAGAGCACCTGCGAAAGTGGTATAGGTAGGATTTTATTTTTGTTAGTTTTGTGTTGCTTTCTCTCTCGTGCTGATTGGATTCCATGTTGCGATCTCTTGAAAAATCTCTCTCGATTCGTTATCCAGGTACTATCTTCCCATCACTTCACATTTACTTTTGTTGTCCCATGTGCATTCTATGCTCATCTCTTTTACATTGAGGACAATGTAGATTTTAGGTTGGGGGTGGGAGATTAGGTTTCCTAATCAGTGTTTTCTTAGTCCTAAGCAAAATTTGTGAAAATTTTAAAATTTTTTATGAAAATTCTTGTGAATTTGAAGTGATTTTGATAACTATCTTGGATTTAGAATTTCAAGATACGTAATGTTGGTAATTCATGACTCTTGGATTCAGTTGTCTGTTAGATTTCACAGTTAAGTTTGAACTATTAATCCATGATTAGAAGTTGTAAACATTGATTGAGTTATGATTTCACATGTCACATCTCGCTTACCCATTGAGGTTTCAGTTTAATATTGAAGGATTAACTTGGTAATCACTAAACATGGAAGGAACCAGCCTGAACAGTTGCCCGTCATGATCAATTGAAGAAAAAGAAAATACAAATGCCTTTGGAAAGGGGTGGGCGAATAATCTTCACCATAGGTTTGCTCCCATATAGGTAAGGATTTGATTCCCCATGGATGATATGTGAAAAAGGTTGGGTGTACGATCTTTACCATAGGTTTGCTCCCTATAGGTAAGGATTTGATTTCCCTCCTGGCGTACTTTTAATGGAAAATCAAAAGCTAAAAGAATAAAAAGATGATCTTTGAGGCAAGTTTTGGTTATCATGAATTTTCTTGATGGTTACCATGACATCATGAAATAACGGATTAAATCTTAATGATCGATAAGCCGAGATTACACTATACACCCATGAAACTCAATGTTTGGAATTTTTCTAATTGATGGATTAATACTTTGATCTTGATTATGAAGTTTACCGTGCGCTTGAGTCTAAGAGAAATTAATTCCCAACATTCATGAATCTTAGAATTCTAGGATCTGGATTGTTTTTTTTTTTTTTTTTTTTTTTTTATAAATCACTCAAGTTTATAAAAAATTGTCCTGTAATCCTCAACTTATTTTTCACATACCTTGCTCGGGACTAGCAAGATGCTGGTTGGGGGTTGTGTTGAGGGTCAAATATTGCATATCAGACCCCATTTATTATCTGGATTTATGAGCATGACTCTGTTTAGCGGCTTGATTTAACTGTGTATGTGATGCAAGGTGGAATTACGAACGTAGACTGAAGAAGGGTACTAAAAGCGTGGATTTGACGCTCTGAAGACACCAAGGCAAGGGACGGACTCTAGAGACCCATATTGAAGAATTTATACGTTGGGGATCCGAGGAAATCAAGCCGTTCGCATTAAACGGGCCCGAAAACCAACCAAAGTGCAAGATCACAGGTTTCCTGCCATCCGATTGGCTCGAAACTTCATACGTGACCTGGGGACCATAAATTAACCGTACATATCAGATTTCAGTCCTCGGATCACTATGGAAGTGCCCCAATAGACAGATCAGCTCCTTAATTCATTAAGTGGGGCCCGCTTGAGATATGGACATGCTTCAATTTTGGTCCTAACTGTTAGAATAATCTGACAAAGAGGATGGACGGGTCGATTTCTCATGGTCATCCCTGTGGACCCCATGCACATGGAGTACCTGCACAGCGCTCATGCACCAGAGGTGCACCGCATCAGCAGGAATTGGTCAAACGCGGTTGACCCGACTTCCGTTTCCAAAACGGACACAGCGTGCAACAGGGCATCCACTGTGATGTTTTGTGGGCCACCACCTTCGATCAAGCGATCAATCCGGACCGTCCATTCGTTTCACGAGGTCAAACCGACCGTGCCCTGATCTACATATGGATTTCCTCAGATATTTGGTGTCCTTGAAGGATCCAAACGGAGAATGGACTACTTGAATGAAAACTACGTAGGGCGCACCATAAATAGATTCAAAATCGGTCATTACAGCGACCGAAATTTCGAGGGTAATATATGAGTGATTTGTGGTTGCGAATGAACAGTAGATTATCCAAAGAAACTAGATCGTGGGCCCCACAACGCTGATCCAAATCTCACCAGAGATTGACGTTGGTTTTACGTCCGAGAAAACTGGCCGATAGGGCCGGTTGCTTGACTTTGATCATGGGTGGATCATTGATCCAAACCGTCCATTTGATTAGTCCGGGGGTTCTTACCCTCACCACGTTGGCATATTTCGAAGAGGGGAAGATTCCTCCTCTGGAAGTCATTCCAAACATAATCAGCTTATGAATTTCTTGTGCAGAAACAGAGGACGGGGAGTCCTGGTGCGAATGGGAATCACATTGCTGGGAGGATCTTTCTCCACCGACCGGACAGCCGTGTTATAAAAGAAAAAAAAGAAAACAGAGAAAAGGGGGAGGGTGGCTTCAAGAGGCAGCCGTGGAGGCTTGGAAACTCACGGAGGAGAGAGAGAGAGAGAGAGACAGTGGAAGGCCTTCAACAGTTTATTCTTCCTTTTTCTTTAATTCCTTTCTTCTCCTTTATACTTTGTTTTTCTAAGGGATTTTAGCTTCATCATGTATATGTGGAGCTAAACCTCTTAGCTAGGGCTAAGAGGTGAAGCTTGTAGTGAGATGGGGGATTTTATTCATTGCCTTTAATTTGATTTTAATTCATGAACTGAATTTGATTTTTGTTTAATTAAGGGAATACTTTTAGTTTTCAATGGTTTATTGTAACTGAAATTACAATAGATCTGCGGTGGCTTTGAGTATTTCTTCTCCCTTTTATGTTTATGATGTCAGGAAACCCTGTTGTTCACCATCGTCTCCTGGGCATGGTCGGATGACGTTACCCTTCATAACCTTCATGGCATGTTGATTGGTTGGTAATTAGTTTAATTCTGTTGTTTGCTTTGTCTCCTGGGCATGGTTTGGTGATGGAATCCATTCTAATTCATATACCTTTCATCTTTTGAACACTATATCAAATAAGTGCAGTCTAATTTCCATGATTCTTGAAGCAGGCGTAAGATCTCCATGTTGGGCTAAACCTCTTAGCTAGGGCTAAGAGGTGAAGCTTGTAGCATGATTGGGACGTTTGCTTAGCTTTAATTCATGTTTTGTTGAATTTTTATGAATTTTAGTTATTTATGAAGGCATATTTTTAGTTTTTAATGGTTTGTTGTGACTCAAATTACAATGGATCTGCAATAGCTTTAAGTATGTTTTTCTTATTATTGAGATTGTGAAATTAGTATGACCTGTTGTTCACCATTGTCCCATGGGCAAGGTCGGGTGATGGAATTCTTCCTAACTTTCACAATTCTCCTGTGATTGACTGTGGGTTTGGTAAATTGCTGTTATTTGCCATTATCTCCTGGGCATGGTTAGGTGATGGGATCACTTCCAAATTTACGCCAATTATATTTGTTGATGATTAGATCCATGAGACATTCAGAGATCTGACAAATCTCTTCTCACCAACTGGATAGGATATGGCTCTAATTCCAGTTGTGTCATTGAATCAATACAAGGTAATTTCCCAATTGCTACAAGTGGATCCTTAGCACCCTAGTTCCCACCTTTATTTTTCACAAGCTTTAGATACATATTTTACCATTATTCCTCAAATTCACTTGATTTAGATTGCATCTTATTCTAGTTCTAGTTCTAGTTAGTTTCAAATCACGTACAGGTTTCAGTCCCTGTGGATTCGACCTCGGTCTCACCGAGTTTATTACTACATCACAACCCTATACTTGGGGAGTGAACACCTAGCTTGGTTGGTGATCTCTCAAATCTCTCCTAAAAAATACAAGAGAATATTTAAACTATAACTGGAGAAATTATAGAGTCTGATGCATTAAAATGTGAGTGGTGTCCTGATGACTAGTTTATGAACAAGTGGATTTGGTTGATGATCCAGGTCATTGATCTGATAAACAGCATCATGGATGGGGCATGCCACAAAGAGCTCCTAGGTTGAAGGATCCCAACCCTTCTATGAGCAGCCAAAAAATGAAATGTTATGGAGAACATACAACAATGGTCTAGAAAAAATGGAAAAACATAGCGATGGTATCTTAGAATTGCGATGAATATAGGTCAAACCCCATCCATGGAGGGTGCATCTGGTCAACAATCTAGATCTATGAACCATGGACTCCATTTTCCAAAATGGACACATCGAGACAATTCATGTTCTGATGCACAAAGACCCTATAATTTTTGAAGTAATTGTGTCTTAATCCACCATCCCTCTAACCCACCATACCTTTTATTAGGATCTTGACTTTTAAAGATTTTATTTAAATTTCTATTTTTCCTCTCTTAAAATAGTATAACAAAGCTTCACCCTTTTATAAAAGACTTTCATTTTCATGTTTTTTTTTTGTTTTTTGTCCTTGATAGAGTGGGTGGTTAGGAGCACATGCATAGGTGTGTGCATCATAGGGAGCGCAGAATGATCTGCTACTCTTTGTGCCCTGCAAGTTATAGTACTCCTACTTGTATCGGAACACTGCACATACATGTCTTATAGTTGCTCTTAGAGAACTACAAGTTATAGTACTCCTACTTGTATTGGAATGACAATCCAATGGATTGATCCAAGCTGTCCATCAGGTGCAGCACACAGCAGCCAATATTTGGGAGTATCTCGAAATCAGGCCCTTGTTGTTTTGATGCAAACCATTGGAACTTGCCCAAATTTTCATGGGCATTGTTGCCCAACACAAAATGCATATTTTGTATGGCTCCTGAAAAATATCCTCTTTTTTTTTTCTTTTTTTTTTTTCTTTTTTTTTTTTTTTTTTTTTTTTTTTTTTTTTTTTGGCATTACTCCAGGAATCTGGCAGGGTCTTGTACGTTTTATTGTTGAGGCCAATTCCTTTACCGCATTTGTAAAAATAAGCTTATTTGACAACGTGGTGTGTGGGGCCTACCTTGATGCGTGCATGACATTTAAAAAGCCCATCATGTGTGCCCCCTCATGTTCTCCATGGAGGTGAAAAAATCATGCTGATCCAAAGATCAGGTGGGCCACACCATGTAAAATCACGACTAAAATTCCAAAATCACATGGTGGCCCCTCTTGAGTTTTGGAATGGCCTCAATTTTGGGGTGACCATCCAGCTAGTGGATCTTCTAAATGGATTGGAAGGCATATGCAAAACTTGATAGGCCCCACATAAAATCGGGAAGGCTTTAATGGTGGGCCACCACATCCCAAATGTTCCAAGTGGCATATGACCCACCTGTGTGTTGGATTGGGCTGATTCTTAGGATATGGGGTGAACTTGAAGGGATGCACCTTATGGACGGTTTGGATGCAGGCCCAATATCACTCACCATGTTGTATAATAAGCTTATTCTACAAGCTGTTGGGTAGCTTCTGTATTGTATTTCAATCAATGAATCTGGTAGGGGTTCTGTTTCTGCCAACCCAACATCTCCTCAACGAGAATAATACAGATATATCTCACCTAATGAAACCGACCCTGTCAAGCGATGTTACTTTATTGCAGCATAGGCCGTGAGCTCCACAAAGGGGCAGGTGATTGATTGAGAGGGTAAAGGGGTCATCCAGGTGAGATCCGGGCAGTTCATCAAGCGGTGACCACCTTGAACGTATCTGAGCCCAAAAATCAGGTTGTTTTGCCCATTCCTTAGGCTTCATTTTTTAAGGGAGATAGGCGGCTAGAAAAAAACTGAACAACGGTCCACGTTCAAAATACATTTCAGCAGATGACAGGATGAGTGGGCCAGCCTGATTTTTGGGTGAGGAAATACTCACGTAAACCCAACCGATGAAGGTATCGGATGTCTCACCATATGTTGGCACAGGTGCATGGAATGGCCTCTTCTCCATCTCACTCCTGTCGAACCCCATGCCAATTTCCAACTACCCTGCTGCAGATAAGGCACTGCACCCAAGGTGGAATTTCAAGAAATTTCCACTGGAGTGTATGTGATCATCCCTCAAAATTCAAGTTAAATGTATCGTTGGCTTTTGAGACCCACTTTCTCAGTTAAATGTAATGATCCACTCAATAACTTACCTTTTAACTCTTCTGTTTTGTAATTTTCGTAATTTAGGGTGCGTTTGGTTGTACCAAATATCATGAATTTCATAACATTCCATGTTCAGTCAGTCCAATTTGGTGCAAAATATCATGAGATTTCACAAACTACGGTGAAACCAAACACACACTGAAATACCCAAATTCATTAGAATATAGTCTAAAAGTTTAGAGAGAAGTAGAGAGGGAGTAGGGTTTATGGTTACCTTAACATTTCCAGCTTCTTTAATGGCGGCGATGATCTTCGTCTGATCTGCCAGCTGCATTTGGCCCACTGTAGAAATGACAACATCGACCCCCTTAATCGCTTTCACCAGACTCGCGTGATCGTAAAGGTCTCCCTACAAATGGTTAAAAATAAATGAAAAAAAATCTCATCCATCAACGAATATCTCGGCTAGAAATGGAAATTACGGAGAGCTTGTAAGGGCCCTTACGTAGACCAAATTTACGCCATGGTTCTTGAAATTCTCGATGAGTTGCGCCTTCTCAGGATCAGAAACGGTGCTTTCTCTGATCAGAATATATGTGGGGTGCCCGGATTTCGCGCTCGCTTCCACGATGAACTTTCCAATGTAACCGGTCCCACCGAGGATGAGGATCTTGCTTTTATCGGCCATTTAGAAGCTTTTCCGGCGAAGAAGGAACTGAGAATTCGACTCCCTGCGCAAGTGGAGATGCACGGGCTTTACCGGCAATGGATAAGTGTATTTATAGAAGGGAGGAGGAGGCTGAATTTACGAAAGTACCCCTCTGGAAATCGGATTGATATAAAACTTCTATGCCCCCACCTTGAATGTATTTGTATTATCCACTCCGTCCATCCGTTTTTCCGGATCATTTTAGTGGTTGAGCCTACATTTTAGATATATCCAAAGCTCAAGTGGACCATGCCGCAGGAAACCGTAGGAATAATGATTTCCACCGTTGAAACCTTTCTATGGCCCACAGTGATGTTTATTTGTCATCCAACCTGTTCATAACATCACAAAGACATTGATGAAGTGAAAAAACAAATATCAGATTGATATAAAACTTCTATGGTCCTATAAAACTTCTATGGTCCCCACGAAAATCTCAATGGTAGATGTTTAATTCACACTTCTTTCAGTGGTGTAGCCCATTTGAGCTTTGGATATGCTTCACTCCTAAAATCACCACCTAAACTTATCTTATAGAATGTATGGACGGAGTGGATAAAATGCATGAATGACCGTGGAATTTAAATTTCAAGTGAACCACACCACAGGAAAGAGTGGTGATTAACCTTTCAAAACTTCTTTTGGAATATGAAAGTTTTAGATGAATACGATACATGTGTTCTCACTTCATCCATGTCTGAATGACCCTATCAATGTCAAATAAACATTAAAATGGCCTTGGGAAGTTTTTAATGGTGGGGATTCAATGACCACTGTTCGTGTAGTGTGGTCACTTGATATTTGTATCTACTTCAGTGTTGTAAGTATTTATTATACTGAGCTGCAAAAACTGATGCACGGAGTAGGTATACAACACATAGATTTAAAGTGAGGCCCAAGGTGAGGGAAAAACCCACTATACTGTTACCCGGGTAACACCTAATCGGCTCCCGTGGTAGGCACAAAACGTTGGGCCCCATAGAGATGGACCGTTCTATTATATAATGATGAAGTGATGGAAGCAACAATAATGGAAGGCCTACCATTAAAATCGTAGGGCCCACTGTAATGCTTGTTTGCCACCAAAACTTATTAATAATAGAGAAAATTCCGACTGTACGACCCATTTATGGCCCATTTCCGAGACGAAGCCCACCTCATTTTACCTTCCAAGAATAAGCCCCAGCTGTACGGACGCCTTCCCAAAGGTCGAAAATGCCCCTGCTTTTCCTTCCGCAAGAGGATCGGCCGCTGACGCTCCTCGCACTCCGAGTTGCACGAACGGTTCAAAAGATATCAAAGTTACATGGGCCCCACAGTTATGTATTTATTATATCCACAACGTTCATCCATATTTCGAGATCATTTCGGAGCATTATCGAAAAAAAAATTTCATACCCAAAGATCAACTGGATCACACCACAAAGAGCAGCAGAAAATTAATTTTCACCGTTAGAAATTTTTGTAGGGCCCACCATAACATTTATTTTTCATCCAATCTATTCATCATCCAATCTATTCATAAGGTCACAAAGACGTGGATGAAGAGGAAAAACAAATTTCATAATGATCCAAAACTTCTGGGACCCCTAAAAGGGTTTCAATGGTAGACGTTCAATCATCCACTGCCTTTTACAGTGTGGTCCACTTGATAGCTAAATCTGTCTTATTTTTCGTCTCAAGACTTAATACGAGTTCGCCAAACAGATGGACGGTCTGGATATAACACATACCTCATAAAAGGACCCACAAAGGCGGTGAGGATTACAACAGGAAAAAAAAAGAAGAAGCCTGGAACCTACTGCTACGGATTATAACCGTAGCCATAGCCACAGCCCATGCTTTTTCGATATGCCCTTTGCTATGTATTGAAGACCTTTCGATATGTACTTCGATGTATCGAAGGTATTTCGATATGATCGAAAAAGGTTCAGAACTGTTCAGCAAGTTTGCACAAAAATCTAACAATTTTCGATACATATCGAAGTGTATTTGATATGTATCAAAGCTATAGCTACGAATTATAGCCGTAGCCATAACTGTAGTCTGTAAAAGTCTATGCAAACTTTTATTATTATTATTATTTTTTATTTTTTTATTTTTATTTTTTACATAGAGAACTTTATTCTACCTACAATTTTCTCTAATACATATTTATATAAATATGTATATATAAGCATATAAAACTTTTTTTTCCCTCTTTTTTCATTTATTTCTTTATTTATTTAATAAGAATATCTTCTAAACCAAAATTAGTTACTTGACTTACCATATATGATTTTAGCCAACTAACCTTGTTATTTTCGACTATTCCATCAGGTCAATGGTCGAAAATCCATTTCATTCACTTCGCGAACAATTTCAATCAGTTTGCGGTCATTTCTATGCACTTCACGGTCAATTTGCTTCACTTCACGGTCATTTTCATGCATTTCATGGTCATTCACGGCAATTCCGTGCTGATTCACTGTCATTTCCATGCACTTCACGGTCAATTCTCTTCACTTCATGGTCATTTCCATGCACTTCACAGTCAATTCTCTTCACTTCATGGTCATTTCCATGCACTTCACGGTCAATTCCCTTCACTTCACGGTCATTTCCATGCACTTCGCGGTCAATTCTCTTCACTTCACGGTCATTTCCATGCACTTCACGGTCAATTCCCTTCACTTCACGGTCATTTCCATGCATTTCACGGTCATTCTCGACAATTCCGTGTTCATTCACGATCAATTCGATGCACTTCACGGTCAATTCACTTCACTTTACGGCCATTTCCATGCACTTTGCGGTCAATTCACTTCACTTCACCATCATTTCTATGCATTTCACGGTCATTCCAGGCGATTCCGTGCTCATTCACGGTCAATTCGATGCACTTCACGGTCAATTCACTTCACCTCACGGTTATTTCTACGCACTTCATTTCCACTTCACATTTTCCATGCATTTTACGGTCATTCCCGACGATTCCGTGTTCATTCACGGTCAATTCGACGCACTTCACGGTCAATTCACTTCACTTCACGGACATTTCCACGCACTTCACGGTCAATTCACTTCACTTCACCGTCATTTCCATGCATTTCATGGCCATTCCCGGCCATTCCGTGTTCATTCACGGTCTATTCGACGCACTTCACGGTCAATTCACTTTACTTCACGGCCATTTTCACGCACTTCGCGGTCAATTCACTTCACTTCACCGTCATTTCCATGCATTTCACAGTCATTCCCGACGATTCCATGTTCATTCACGGTCAATTTGATGCACTTCACAGTCAATTCACTTCACTTCACGGCCATTTCCATGCACTTCGCGGTCAATTCACTTTACTTCACCATCATTTCCATGCATTTCATGGTCATTCTCGGCGATTCCATGTTCATTCACGGTCAATTTGATGCACTTCACGGTCAATTCACTTCACCTCACGGCTATTTTCACGCACGTCACGGTCAATTCCCTTCACTTCACCGTCATTTTCATGTATTTCACGGTCATTCCCGGCGATTCCGTGTTCATTCACGGTCAATTTGATGCACTTCACGGTCAATTCACTTCACTTCACGGCCATTTCTATGCACTTCGCGGTCAATTCACTTCACTTCACCATCATTTCCATGCATTTCATGGTCATTCTCGGCGATTTCGTGTTCATTCACGGTCAATTCACTTCACTTCACGGCCATTTCCATGCACTTCGCGGTCAATTCCCTTCACTTCACCGTCATTTCCATGCATTTCATGGTCATTCCCGATGATTCCGTGTTCATTCACGGTCAATTCGAAGCACTTCACGGTCAATTCACTTCACTTCACTTCACTTCACCGTCATTTCCATGCATTTCATGGTCATTCCCGACGATTCCGTGTTCATTCACGGTCAATACGACGCACTTCACGATCAGTTCACTTCACTTTACAGCCATTTCCACGCACTTCGTGGTCAATTCACTTCACTTCACCGTCATGTCCATGCATTTCATGGTCATTCCCGACGATTCCGTGTTCATTCACGGTCAATTCGACGCACTTCACGGTCAATTCACTTCACTTCACGGCCATTTTCATGCACTTCGTGGTCAATTCACTTCACTTCGCCATAATTTCCAGGTATTTCACGGTCATTCCCGGCGATTCCATACTCATTCACGGTCAATTCAACGCACTTCACTGTCAATTCACTTCACTTCACGGCCATTTCCACGCACTTCGCTGTCAATTCACTTCACTTCACCATCATTTCCATGCATTTCATGGTCATTCCCGGCGATTTCGTGTTCATTCATGGTCAATATGACGCACTTCACGGTCAATTCACTTCACTTCACCGTCATTTCCATGCATTTCACAGCCATTCCCGGGGATTCCGTGTTCATTCACGGTCAATTCACTTCACTTCACGGCCATTTCCACGCACTTCGCGGTCAATTCACTTCACTTCACCGTCATTTTCATGCATTTCATGGTCATTCTCGGCGATTCCGTGTTCATTCACGGTCAATACGACGCACTTCACGGTCAATTCACTTCACTTCACAGCCATTTCCACGCACTTCGTGGTCAATTCACTTCACTTCACCGTCATTTCCATGCATTTCATGGCCATTCCCGGCGATTCTATGTTCATTCACGGTCAATTCGACGCACTTCACGGCCATTCACGGTGAATTGACCTCAAAGTGCGTGGAAATGGCCGTGAAGTGAAGTGAATTGACCGTGAAGTGCGTCGAATTGACCGTGAATGAACACGGAATTGTCGAGAATGGTCGTGAAATGCTTGGAAATGACGGTGAAGTGAAGTGAATTGACCGTGAAGAGTGTCGAATTGAGCGTGAATGAACACAGAATCGCCAGGAATGACTGTGAAATGCATGGAAATGACGGTGAAGTGAAGTGAATTGACCGCGAAGTGCATCGAATTGACCGTGAATGAACATGGAATCGCCGGGAATGACTGTGAAATGCATGGAAATGATGGTGAAGTGAAGTAAATTGACCGCGAAGTGCGTGGAAATGTCCGTGAAGTGAAGCGAATTAACCGTAAAGTGCATCGAATTGACCGTGAATGAACACTTCAGAACACCGTGAAATGCATGGAAATGACGAAAGTGAAGTGAAGGGAATTAACGCAAGTCATGGAAATAACCGTGAAGTGAAGTGAATTGACCGTGAAGTGCGTTGATTTGTGAATGAACACCATCGTCGGGAATGGCCGTGAAATGCATGAAAATGACGGTGAAGTGAAGTGAATTGACCGCTGGCGCGTGAAATGTCCGTGAAGTGAAGTGAATTGACCGTGAAGTGTGTCTAATTGACCGTGAATGAACACGGAATCACCGGGAATGGCCATGAAATGCATGGAAATGATGGTGAAGTGAAGTGAATTGACCGCGAAGTGCGTGGAAATGTCCGTGAAGTGAAGTGAATTGACCGTGAAGTGTGTCGAATTGACCGTGAATGAACACGCAATCACCGTGAATGACCGTGAAATGCATGGAAATGATGGTGAAGTGAAGTGAATTGACCGTGAAGTGCCTGCAAATGACCGTGAAGTGAAGTGAATTGACCGTGAAGTGCGTCGAATTGACCGTGAATGAACACGGAATTATCGGGATTGACCGTGAAATGCATGGAAATGACCGTGAAGTGAAGGGAATTGACAGTGAAGTGCGTGGAAATGGCCGTGAAGTGAAGTGAATTGACCGCGAAGTGAGTCGAATTGACCGTGAATGAACACGGAATCGCCGGGAATGACCGTGAAATGCATGGAAATGATGGTGAAGTGAAGTGAATTGACCATGAAGTGCATTGAAATGGCCGTGAAGTGAAGTGAATTGACCGTGAATGAACACAGAATCGCCGGGAATGACCGTGAAATGCATGGAAATGATGGTGAAGTGAAGTGAATTGACTGCGAAGTGCGTGGAAATGGCCATGAAGTGAAGTGAATTGACCGTGAAGTCGTCGAATTGACCGTGAATGAACACTAATCACCGAAATGGCCGTGAAATGCATGAAATGACGGTGAAGTGAAGTGAATTGACGCATGAAAAAATGTCCATGAAGTAAATTGAATTGTGAAGTGAAGTGTCGACCGTGAATTAACACTAATCGCCGAATGGCTTTGAAATGCATGGAAATGACGGTGAAGTGAAGTGAATTGACTGCGAAGTGCGTGGAAATGTCCGTGAAGTGAAGTGAATTGACCTTGAAGTGCGTCGAATTGACTGTGAATGAACACGGAATCGGCGGGAATGATCGTGAAATGCATGGAAATGGGCGTGAAGTGAAGCGAATTGACCGTGAAATGCATGGAAATGACCTTGAAGTGAAGGGAATTTACCGTGAAATGCGTGGAAATGACCATGAAATACATGAAAATGACCATGAAGTGAAGCGAATTGACCGTGAAATGCGTGGAAATGACCGTGAAGTGAAAGTAATTGACTGTGAAATGCGTTGAAATGACCGTGAATCAACACGGAATTGCCGGGAATGACCATGAAATGCATGGAAATGACCGTGAAGTGAAGCAAATTGACTGTTAAATGCGTGGAAATGACCGTGAAGTGAAGTGAATTGACCGTGAAATGCATGGAAATGACTGTGAATCAAAATGGAATTGCTAGGAATGACCGTGAAATGCATGAAAATGACCGTGAAGTGAAGTGAATTGACCGTGAAGTAAATGAAATGAGCGAAATTGACTGCGAACTGATTGAAATTGACCGTGAAGTGAATGAAATGGATTTTCGACCATCGACCTGATGGAATCTTGAAAAATAACTAGGTTGGTTGGCTAAAGTAGCTTCTCCTACCCCAAAATAATATAGGATACGTCAAGTAACTTATTTTGGTTTAGAAGATATTGTTGTTAAATGAATAAAGAAAGAAATGAAAAAAAAAAAAAAAAAAAAAAAAAAAAAGAGAAATTTTTTTAATATGCTTATATATACATATTTATATAAATATGTATTAGAGAAAATTGTAGGTAGAATGAAGTTATCCATGTAAAAAAATAAAAAATAAAAAAAATTCATTGTTTGAGACAGACTACCATTGTGGCTACGATTATAATTCGTGGCTAAAGGTAAAATACCTTTTTTGATTAATCGAAAGACCTTCGATTAATTGAAAATTGCAGGATTTTTTAGGCAAACTCGTTGGACAGTTCAGGACCTTTTTTGATTAATCGAAAGACCTTCAATATATCGAAGTACATATCGAAAGAGCTTCGGTACATAGGACATATCGAAATGGCAGGGGCGAGATCTATTGCTATGGTTATTATCCGTATTTATAGAAAGCTCGTGGCCAAAAGTTCCTAATTTATTTTTTTATTTTTTTTATTTTTTTATTTTTTGCTGTTGTAAGCCCCACCGCTTTTTGTGGGTCCTATTACGAGGTATGTGTTATATCCAAACCGTCCATCTTTTTGGAGAACTCTTATTAAGGCTTTACACGAAAAATAAGACAGATCTAGCTATCAAGTGGACCAAACTGTTAATGGCTGTGGAGGATTGAACGTCTACCATTGAAACCCTTTTAGGGGTCACAGAAGTTTTGGATCATTATGAAACTTGTTTTTCCTCTTCATCCTGGTCTTTGTAACCTTACGAATAGATTGGATGAAAAATAAATGTAATGGTGGGCCCTACAAAATTTTTAACGGCGAAAATCAATTGGGCTTCCTGTTGGGTCACCCAATCTATAGGGTGACCCACCAAATATACTATAACGTAACAAGTATGGTATAGTGTATTATCTTATAGTGTACTGAGTAAACTTTGTGAAGCTTACTGCGACCTATGAGTACTATTACCCATATTAGAGCACCATTCCAAAATTGAAGCATATCCAAAGTTCAAGTGGACGTCATCGAAACCTCCCTAAGGCTTGCTGCGGGATAATGACGTCCACCACCGTTGGAACCTTGTTAGGATCAACGGTGATGCTTATGATGGGATTTTTTGCCCCGTGCTCGACCAGTCGTGAGCCCTGCTCGACCGGTGAGGCTAGTAACCGGTCGTGGGAGTGTCGTAGCTGACTCAAAGTCAAGTTCGGACTATTTTTCTCCTGGGGTTCTCGACCTGTCGTGGGTGACCCACGACCGGTCGTAGGTGGTCTCGCGACCGGTCGTAGGTGAGCTACGACCGGTCGTAGAGTGACCGATCTGAATTTCAGGACTAGTCGAAGGTTCGTGAATTTTGCGCGAAAGCAGAATTTGAGTCCTTTCGCAACCGGGATGCGGAAAGGAGTTTCCCAAAATTATAAAAGGGGTTGCTAGGGTTTTTCTAGGTATCACAAAATAGCAAGAGGTTTCCTAAAGCTTTGCGAGGGATTTGCTTCAAAGGGTTTAGGGCTATCAAAGGTGAGAGAGGGAGAAAGAGAGAGAGCTTATAGAAGGGAGGTTCTCCGCTCGTGGAGGTTCTCTACTTTGCAATCTACATCTCGTAGCTTCTATGTCCTCGTAATCGGTTAGATCTCTCCGTTTTCTCTATTTCTCTTATTGTTTATCCACTCTGCGTGAGTGAAGAAGATTGTAACGTTCTACTTCATAGTGGATTGTTGATGCGGACGAGGTCAGTGGTTTTACCTCTTTGAGGGTTTTCCACGTAAAAATCTCTTGTGTGGTGTGTGATTGATGCTTTGATTTATTTCATTGCTTTATCCATAATTGGTTTGTTTCGGAGGCTAGATCCTAAGGTTTGTGCAAGGCATCCCAACAAAGTGGTATCGGTAAGTTCATTGAACGGGTAGGATCGGTTTGAATTATGAAGGTGGCTCAAGGATGATCGGCCTCAATGGTTCTAAAATGGACCATATGGAAGGCTAAGATGGAGGACTTGCTTTATTGTAAGGACCTATATTCTCCAATCTCGGGCATATCAAAAAATCGAATATGACCGTGATGATTGGAAGAAGATGGACCAAGAAAGGCGGTGGGGTTTATCGGACAATGGTTGGATGATTCCGTGTTTCACCATGTGTCTGCGAAACCTCACCAGCAAGCTTATGGTTATGAAATTACAAGGGTGATGAGAGGAAGACAGTAGGTAATAAGATATTTCGATAAGGCGACTTGTAAATCTCAAGTTTAAGGATGGTGGTTACGTGGCCGAGCACATGAATGAGGTCGTGAATATAGTGAACCAACTCACCTCTATGAAGATGGTCCTGGATGATGAATTGACAGCTTTACTATTGCTTAGTTCATTGCTGACGGTTGGGAGACATTGGTGGTGTCTCTAAGTAACTCCGCGCGAGACGGAAAGATATCCATGGAACAGGTAACTAGTTTGTCTCTTTAATGAAGAGACAAGGAGGAAGTCTCGAAGTGGGTCTACTCGAAGAGGCCCTTGTGACACGAGGAACGGGGGAGAGGAAAGAACGTGGAAGGGCGGGAAGGCCCGAGATAAATCAAGAGGCAAGTCGAGTAACGTGAAAGAGGTTGAATCTTTGGAATTGTGGCAAGAAGGGCCACTACAAGCATGAATGTCGTGGTAAGAAGAACGACAAGAAAGGAAAAAGAAGGAAGATGAATTGATTCCACTTTGCGGTCGCTTCGGATGGCGACATGGTAGTTATTCTTTCTACGGATCACGATGTATGTCTCACGGCCACGAGTCGTGGCACCGACCGGGTAATAGACTCGGAGCTTCTTTTCATGCGACTCACACAGGGGACTCCTTCACAAGCTACAAGTCGGTGACTATGGATGTGATGGGAAATGCAGCGTATCAAAGATCGTGGGAGTGGTGATATTTGTGTGAAGACCGATGTGGGTACAATGCACATTGGTTCTCGAGGATGTGAGGCATATCCCGGACCTTCACCTCAACTTGATGTCGACGGAAGGTTTGGATGATGATGGCTATGAAAGCCGGTTTCTTTGGTGAGCGATGGAAGCTCATCGAGGGTTCATTGATCGTGGCTAGAGGAAAGAAGTGTTGCACCTGTACAAGGCAAGTGTCGGTATGTGCAAGGGTGGATTGAACGCGGCGGAAGATTCGGTATTGACATGTGACACAGTGCCTAGGCCACATGAGTGAAAAAGGGCTTCACTACTAGCGAGAAGCAGAAATCCTTCCAGACGTGGGTATGCACTCTGAAACTGTCTTGATTGTTTATCGGGAAACAAAGATAGAGTTTCATTCATTAAAAGCTGCTTCTCATGTTAATAAAGTGCATGCATTAGATTTGGTTTATTACGATGTTTGTGGTCTATGAGGACAAAACCTTGGGTGGGGCATTGTATTTTGTTACTTTTATAGATGATGCATCTAGGAGGGTTTGGGTTTATGCTTTGAAATCCAAGGACGAGGTCTTTGGTGTGTTTAAATTGTTTCATGTTATGGTCGAGAGAGAGACAGGTAGACCATTGAAGTGCATCCGTGACCGACAATGGTGGTGAATACATTGGCGACTTTCATGAGTACTTAAGTCCTGTGGGTATCGGCATGAAGATCGTTCCCAAGACCCCCAAAGATAATGGTGTAGCTGAGCGAATGAATCGCACCATTGTTGAGAGAATCGGATGCATGTTATCCCATGCGAAGTTGCCCAAGACGTTCGGGAGAAGCAATGCACACGGCGGTGTATTTGATAAACAGGTCTCCATCAGCCCCGTTGAATGGAGAAGTACCTGAGAAGGTGTGGGCTGGACAGGGGATCCATCGTACAATCATCTCGGGGTGTTTGGATGCAGACATCCGTTCACGTACCAAAGGACGAGAGGTCCAAGCTCGATATGAAGATCGGGCGTATGTGTTCTTAGGGTACGGTGATGAAAAATTCGGTTACGAGGTTATGGGATCCGACCAGAAGAAGCTCGTCGGGAGCAGAGAGATGTGGTTTTCTTTGAAGATTAGTGTATCAAAGACATTGGTAAGCGAAGAAGAACCACCTGGTTCGTGTGAGCTAGAGGACATGGATCCGATTACTCCTCCCATGGTGCACGATGACGGGGAGTACGTAAGGTGCGAAGGACGAGGGAGTTCCTTCGGAAAGATGGACCGGGGGAGCAACCCCCACTCGATCCACTTGTTGAGCCACGGGTGAGGAGGTCATCTAGGGACGACAGTAGTCCAAGAGGTACTCGCCGCATGAGTACATTATGCTAACCGATGGGGAGAGCCGGAAGATTATTCGAGGCCCTAGCCGACGAGCATAAGGGGGGGGTGGTTGAAAGCTATGCGAAGAGGAGATGGAATCCTTGCATAAGAACCACACCTATGATATGGTGAAACCGCTAAGGGCAAGAAAGCTCGAGCAACAAGTGGGTGTTCAAAAGAGATTGAAGCGAAGAATTCACGAGACGAGGTTCAAGGCCAGACTTGTGGTGAAAGGGTTTGGTCAGAGAAAAGGCATAGACTTCGAGGAGATATTCTCACCAGTGGTGAAGATGACATCCATACGGGTATTGCTTGGGTTGGCGGCTAGCATGGATCTGGAGATAGAGCAGTTAGATGTTAAAACTGCCTTTCTCCATGGTGACCTGGAAGAAGAGATCTACATGCACCAACCGTAGGGTTCAAGTCAAGGGCGAAGGAACATATGGTGTGTAGGGTGAGGAAGAGCTTGTATGGGAAACAAGCTCCACGGCAATGGTACAAGAAGTTCGACTCGTTTATGTTGAAACATGAGTATGACTGAACCATCGGACCACTTGTGTGTTCACGCGCAAGTTCTCGGATGGTGATTTCTTAGTTACCGCTATTATACGTTGATGACATGCTCATCATGGGAAAAGACATCAAGAAGATTGACAGTTTGAAGCGAACAGAGTTGGGCAAGTCTTTTGCGATGAAAGACTTGGGCCGGCTAGGTGATCCTAGGAATGGAGATAACCCGTGACGAAGCTAGCGAGATGAAACTTTGGTCATCACAAGAACGGTATATTGAGAAAGTCTTAGAGCGGTTCAATATGAATGCAATGGTGAAGCCGTCAAGATCTACTAGATGGTCACTTTTGAGCGACGCAGACGGTGTCCCAAGACGAAGGCGGAGGTGGAAGAGATGCAGAAAATACCCTACGCGTCGGTAGGGAAGTTTGATGTATCTTATGGTGTGTACACGCCCGGACATAGCATATGCGGTTGGTGTAGTCGTGCCAGGTATCTTGCCAATCTGGCAAAGAACATTGGGCGGCGGTGAAATGGATACTACGGTATCTAAGAGGCTCATCCAGGTTGAGCTATGCTATGGTGACTTGAAACCCGTGTTGAGGGCTACACGGATGCGAGATATGGCGGTGACATGGACTCCAGGGAAGTCTACATCGGGGTTCTTGGTCACGTTTGCGGGGGAGCGGTTTCTTGGCGGAAGCAAGCTACGAAAGGTCGTAGCATTGTCGACGACAGAGGCGAATACATTGCATCACGGTGAAGCATGTAAAGAGATGCTTTGGATGAAGAGGTTCCTACAGAACTTGCTTTTGGTCTATTGCGATAGTCGAGTGTTATACACTTGAGCAAGAATCCAAGTCGGCATTCCAAGTCGAAGCACATAGAGATTCTATCACTGGATTAGGGATACTTTGGAACAAAGGAGTTACTGACTTGAGAAGGTCCACACGGACGATAATGGGTCGAACATGATGACGAGGCTTTGCTCAAAGGCAAGTTCGAGGTTTGTAGAAACCTGGTGGCTTGAAGAAGGTGGATCCCTCCGGGTCAAAAGGGGAGATTTGATGGGATTTTTACCCGTGCTCGACCCGGTCGTGAGCCACTCGGCCGGTCGGTCGCTCGAGGGTACGACGTCGTGGGAGTCGAGTCGTGCTCGACTCAAAGTCCAATGAAGTTCTGACTATTTTTCTCCGGGGTTCTCGGCCGGTCGTAGGTGACCCACGACCGGTCGTAAGTGAACTACGACCAGTCGTAGGAGGCTAAGACCAGTCCTGAAATTTTCAGGACTAGTCGAAAATTCTGTGATTTGTTCCGCGATTTTTGCGCTAGCTATGATTGAGTCCTTTCAAACCTGGGGGATGCGGAAAGAGTTTCCCAAAACTATAAAAGGGGTTGCTTGACTAGGTATCACAAAATAGCAAGAGGGTTTCTAAAGCTTTCACTAAAAGGTTTAGGGCTATCATGAGAGAGAGGGAGAAAGAGAGAGAGGAAGCATAGAATGGAGGTTACGCTGCGTGGAGGTTCTCTACTTTGCAATCTACATCTCGCAAACTATGTCCTCGTAATCGGTTAGATCTCTCCGTTTTCTCTATTTCTCTTATTGTTTATCTACTCCTGCGTGAGTGAAGAAGATTGTAACGTTCTACTTCATAGTGGATTGTTGATATGAACGAGGTCCCGTGGTTTTTACCTCTTTGAGGGTTTTCCACGTAAAAATCTCTTGTGTGGTGTGTGATTGATGCTTTGATTTATTTCATTTCCATAATTCTGGTTTGTTTCAGGAGGCTAGATCCTAAGGTTTGTGCAAGGCATCCCAACAGCTTATTTGACATCCAACTTATTTACAAGATCAAACGGGCATGGATGAAAAAAAAAAACACACACAAATATAAGCTTGATCCAAAGCCTCTATGGTTCTCAGAAGTTTTCAACAGTAATTATTGAAATCACACTATTTTCTGTAGTGTGGTCTACTTGATCTCTGAATATAATTTAATTTTGGTCTCATGTCTAAAACAGGTGGATAATAAGAAACATTCATCAGACTAAGCTCCACGTAATTTTACTCATTGTTAACTCTGCAATCCTCTTCCCACCCAACAACCCCGCGACTTTTGTTAGTTGAATCAGTCACTATGTTTTGGAGAAGGGTAGGTGAGCACAAATCATGCATGTCTTCTCAGACAGGCGAGCTAAATGATACTCAAGCAGGCAAGCTATATGATACTCTAGCAGCTTATGATGCTTGATACGCAGGCATGCCTACGTTGCCTCGAATCAAACCAACTGTGGACAGTGTTGTTGAGCTAACGTATCATAATCAGTGGACAGTGTTGTTGAGCTACCGTATCATAATCAGTTTGGTTGTACAATCCTAACCTCTGATTCTTGGCCGTTCGTTTGTTGAAGTAAGACCAATGGACATTTTCATTTTTAACCATCCAATAAATGTCTACTAAAATAAGATGAATTTATAGTTCATGATAAATTTAAAATGAGAACAGTAATTTAGACAATTTAGTATGTCATTTTTATAATAATTAATCTAATTTCAAAGTGCCTGTGTATCATCAATCACACTCTGCCGGAGCATCCGAGTTTCACTCTTCTAGAAGGCTCATACAAAGGGGAGCGGATAAGGTGAGACCCTACACTCACCCGTGCGGTCCTTACCTTAAGGCCCACCTTGATGTATGTATTCTGTATCCACACTGTCCATTTCTTTATCTGATAATTTAGGACATTATCCCAAAAATGAAGTAGATCCAATTATTAAGTGGATCATAACATAGGAAAGAGTGGTGATTGATCATTAATGGGCCACAAAAGTTATAGATCAAGGTGATTTGTTTTATCACTTTTTTTTTTGTTAGCTTGTTAATGACACCCCACTATCAGTTTACACTTTGACATAGGGCGGGTTTGTTTTTTCAAAGAGTTGGTAAATGCATTTTCCCTGAGCATTTATTACTTGCTCGGAGATATGCATTGAATGTCAAAAGTCATCGTCCCGATATCACACATTTGAAATCTTTCCAAAGAGGTGAGAAATTGGGTTCTCCATGTTCGATGAAGAAGGGAAAATGCATGTGTCAAAGTGGGAAGGGATTTGCTACTCCGCCCTGACACCAGCCATTGGCTACTGGTCGGTACTTTGTAGGGCCACCATGATGTATGTGTGTCATTCATGCCGTCCATCTATTTTTATATATCATATTAGGATATGAGAAGAAAAACAACAGTATATCTCAATTTCAATTTAGGTGGGCCTCACCATATAGTTTAGAGGTTTTATATATAATTTTATAGGTTGGCCCGCATGAGTATTAAATCAGCCTAATTTTTGGGATCAAGGCCTAAAAAGAGGCGGTGTGGTTGATCAACGGAGCGAATTCAACGCATCTGAAGTCGTTGCCACATGCTAGTATAATGCATTTTGACCATTTAAAACGGAGATTTTCCAGCGAATCTCCGATCTTTGAAATGTGAAATCACTATTTACAACGCACGTCGTCATTCTCTCAGTCAAACAAGCGAAATGGTAATTATTACCTATTTCGCAGTGATTTCCCTCTTCCCGCCAAAACAAACATGCCCTAACTACCCCCACTAGGGATCGACACGAAGACCTCAGTGTCGAAACGAGGTATCTTTCACTCAGTCTGCCACTTGATCTATGGATCAGGGTGTGATTTGTTTTATCACTTAATCCAAGCTTATGTGACATTATTAACCAATTGGATGGAAAATAAACATTATGAAAATATTAATGTGTGCCATAAAAAACTTTTAATGGTAGAGCATTCAATCACCACTATTTCCTATGGTTTGGTAACACTTAATAATTTGATATACTTCATTTTGTTTTTTGTTTTTTTTTTTGTATAATATCCTGGAATAATCAGTAAAAACGGATGGAAAGTTTGATTATAGAATACACACATCAAGGTGGGCCCGAACGTAACTGCCGCACCGACTTGGTTGAGCCCGGGATGTCACCTACTGCGTTCCCCGTACTGAGATCGTGACGTACAAAGGATAGAAAAGGTGAATGATTGAGGCGCATTTCCTATACAGTAGCCCTGGCTGTAATCAAAAGCTCCGTGGGGTCATTGTAATGTCTCTACGGTATCCACTCTGTCCAATCCGTTACACCCGGTCATGGTAGTTTGTAGATCATGAAAGTACGGCTGATCAAAACTTAATTGGGCCACACCAAAAGAAAATGTGAGAATTGAACGCCGGCTATTAAAAGTTTCTTGTGGCTGGTATTTTTGTTTGGCTTTCATCTTTGTGAGATTTTACATAAGTTCTTCTGAAAGGTTAGATGGCATATAAACATCATGCCGGCCTAGAAAGTTTTCAACGGTGGACATTTACATACCCATTCTTTCCTGTGCTATTGGGCTCACGTGCAAATGAACTGGTGAAATTGATGAATGGAGTGGATGTAACGACGATATTGCAGAGGGCCCCATGGAGCTTTTGGTTTCAGGCTCCAATCGTAGGGTGGTTAGAAATTTGCGTTGCTGAATCATTGCAGGCGTGCCTAACTTGCCATATGTGACATGGGGCAAACCAGCTCATTAAGTGGGTCACACTCAAAGTCGAGATGAATGGTTAAGATGGATGGTTAGAAAGTAGATGACAACCATCTGAATTACTAGAAGGACGCTTTGGATGGTCTGACACAACTGACATGTATTATTTATTTATTTATTTATATCGTTTTACAAAACTAGAATTTTTTTAGCTTCATGAATTTGAAAGGTTACTAAATGGCAAAAGGAGTTTCACGATGGTACCGTTGGCGTGGGAATAGTAACCAGCAACAGGAGTTTCACGATGGTACCGTTGGCGTGGGAATCGGATTCAACCGTGACCACTCCACTGCCCAGCGTGATACTGGTTGGTGTTGAAAAAAGTTCTGTCTATCTATTTTATCAGATTATTCAATGGCTTGAGCCTAAAAGTGAGGTGGATCCGAGTCTCAAGTGGACCACATGGTGAGATATTGAACTCTTACCATTAAAAACTTCTTGGAGCCGCAAAAGTTTTGGATCAAGCTTATATTTGTGTTTCCATTCGTCCAGGTATGTGTGACCTAGTCGACAGGTTGAATGGAAAATAAACATTACAGTGGATCCTTATTAAGTTTTTTAATGTTAACCATTCAATCATTACTATTTTCCTTGGTGTGATTCACTATATAATTAGATCTAGATCAATTTTGAGCTCATGCCTTAAAATAAGTTTATAAAATAAATAGATGTCACAGATAAAACGCATATATCATGGTGAGCTCACGGAGCTTTTTCCAACATTGACCTGCTACTGACCTTGAGCTTAATAGTACAGGCAGTGGTCACTACCGCAGCCGGGTTGTTGGCATGGCCTACCGCATGCCCCCACATTGCACCAGACTCATGTTAAGCAGTGTAGAACACAGCACCAATGTCAATGTTGTCATGGAAAAGCTCCGTAGTCCCAACATGATGCATCTATTGTACATCCATTTTACAATATTGTTTTAGGCCATGCGCCCCCAACAAATGAGATAGATCCACAGCTCAAGTGAACCATACAACAGAAAATGTGAGGATTTAATGCCTACTATTGAAAATTTACCTGAATCGAGCTAATATTTGTGTTTTTCCTTCATTCAGGTTAATGTGACTTTATAAACAAGTTAGATGACAAATAAATATCATGATAAGTTCTATGAAGGTTTCAATTGTAGGTGTCATTGTCCCCACTACTTAATGTGATCTAGTCTTTTTTTTTTTTTTGTTAACACAAGCACACACACCCCCGCACACTCACACCGTAGTGGAATTTCACCACCCATGGGTACTCGAACCCTTCACCGGGGAAGCAAGAGCAAGGACCCTTAATGTGGTCGGTCTACTTGAGCTTTGGATCTACCTCATTTTTGGATTCATGTCCTAAATGATATGCCCAAATAGATGAAGAGTGTTGATATAACACATACATCATGATGGGTCCACATAACTTTGCTCCGTCAACCCAAACTTAGCGCTGTGTTCTAAGCAATGCAATTCCAGTCCGTTCGCACCGCCGTAACATGCACTTGAGGAGCATGGGATATGATGGCCATCAATGACATGACATGGATGCAATCGGATTGCGAACAACATGCTATAAGCATACTTAGGGCCTGTTTGTTAACACTTAATTTTTGCACTTAACGTAGAATTGGAAAAATATTCCGTATTTAGTGGTGTTTGTTAACGCGTCGTTACCACCGAAGAAGGAAAGCGCTAAGTGGTTTTTCACTTAATTCTTTTCGTGATAAGAGTCTGGTGAATGCGCTCTGTGAATTTGTTATTAAACAAAAATTTTTGTTTCCAAAATTATCCCCTTTTAAGTTAACACGGCAATTGCTTCTCTTTAAATTGTTCGCGCACTACAAAATCAACTTTCAACTTTTGAAATTTCTTTCTTCCCCACCATGATTTATGTGACTGATCCACGCCGTCCATCAACTTTTTCATATCATTTAAAGTGTAAGCCAAAAAAAGAGGTAGGTCCAAGGATTAACCGGACCACGAGGTGGGGATTGAACGTCCACCATTAAAAACTTCTTAGGAGTTAGAGAAGTTTCGAATCAAGCTGATATTTGTGTTTTCACTTCATCCACGTCTACATGACCTAATAAATAGGTTGGATGGTAAAAAAACATCACCGTTGTCCCCAAAAAATTTTCAATGGTAAATGTTCAATTTACACTGTTTCTGGTGGTGTGGTCCACTTGAGCTTTGGATATGCTCAATTTTTAGGTTAAAGGCTTAAAATTATGTGATAAAAGAGATGGACGAAGTGGATACAATGCATGAATGACCGTGGGGACCACAGAGTTTACTCAGTGCGCTTATCGTACTGAGTTACTCAATGCAATCTGCTTCCTGGGCGGGGACGGGATTGAAGTGACGCCCCCAAGTTATGTGGGCCCCACCATGATGTATGTTTTGTATCCATGCCATCCATCCATATGGAGAGATCATTTTAGGACAAGATCTAAAGAATGAGTTACATCCAAAGGTCAGTGGACCCCACCATAGAAAACAATGGAGAGAGTGACACCACCATTAAAAACTTCTAAAGGCCACAAAAGTTTTCGATCAAGCTGATGTTTGTGTTTTCCCTTCTTTAATGGTTTTTAAACTTTTGAATAGGTTGGATTTCGAAAAAACATTACGGTGGACCTTAAGAAGGTTTCAACGGTGGACATCAATCTTCCCATTGTTTTTTGTGGTGGGATCCACTAAAGCTTTGGATCTGCCTCATTCTTCAGGTCATGCATTAAAATAATATCTCCAAATGAATGGACGTTGTGGATACAACACATACATCATAGTGGGGTCCATAGAACAACCCCAATCTTGATCTTGAGTCTCGTCAATCGATTATCTAATCCGTGCCCATCTATACCAGTTATAGCATACTGAATCAGTATTGCCACTCCCCTTACCATCCCAGTTGGTGGTGGTCCGTGTTATGTGACCCCCATGATGCATGTGTTTCATCCATTCCATTCATCTATTTTTACGTATCTTATTTTATGTCTTTATCCCAAAAATAAGAGGGATATAAATCTCAGGTGGACCACATCATAGGAAAACAATAGTGATTGGATATCCATCATTAAAATCCTCCTAGGGTCCACTGTACTGTTTATTTGACATTCAATATGTTGATTAGGTCATACATTCCCAAGACGAAGTAAAAGAAACAAAAATCAGCTTGATCCAAAACTTTCATGGCCCCCAAAAGGTTTTCAATGGACAAAGTTCATTCAACACTGTTTCCTGTAATGTGGTCCACTTGAGATTGGGATATACCTCATTTTTTGTCTCATACTATAAAATGATTGGAAAAAATATATAGACAACATGGATGAAACACATAGATCATGGTGGGGCCCATAGAGCACTGACCATCAGCCATTAGCATGGATGAAACACATACATCATGGTGGGGTCCATAGAGCACTGACCATCAGCCATTGGTGGCAGCGGGACTAGCCAATCGATTTTCTGTGTGGTACACCGGGCACGAATTGGATGGATGCGAATTTCCTGCAAAAGTCGTTCACGGGAAGTTCCTGTGCAATGATGCTAGGTGATGCTGGGTGGGGCCCACCACCATGTTTTTAGGAAATATACTACGTTCATTTGTTTTGCAAGCTAATTTTAGTACAAGCGACAAAAAATGAGGTGGATCCAAGACTCGAGTGGGCCACACGAGAGGAAACAGTAGTTATATAATGCTAAGGCTCATTGAGCTTTGAGTTGTAGGAACGGTTTAAAGGAGATCAAAGTTGGCAGGAAATCTGCATTAGGTGTGAAACATTTCCAAACAAGAGATAGGGGCAAATGTGTCAAATTAACATATTTCAGATATTTCGAATGTTTGTTAACAAATAGATTGTTTCAAATTCAACAATTAATTTTCAGACTTTAGCCATAATTATCAAACAAGTTTTTTTACTTCAGATTTCAGATTTAGGCTTCAGATTTTAGATTCAGCTTCAGATTTCAGATTCAGGCTTTAGACTTCAGATTTAACAAACGCGGCCTTAGTAAATTATCTGATCCACCGTCATAATATATGTGTCTTATCCATGCCTCTCATCTATGTTTCCAGTTCTTTTTCTTTATTTATTTGTTTTTATTTTTTTACGAACCCATAATTGAAGCATATCCAAAGTTCAAGTAGACCACACAGCATGAAACCGTTAGAATTTATCTGCTACCATTGAAAACTTCATCAGACCACGGAAATTTTGGATTCCATTGATATTTGTATTTTCCCTTTAACAATGTATGTGTAACCTTATAAACAAGTTAGATGACAAATAAATAACCCTATGAACCTAAGTAAGTTTAAACCCCACTGCTTCATTGGTGCGGCTTACTTAGTGTTTGATATGCTTTAATTTTGGGTTAAGGCCCTAAAATGAGCTGTCAAAATAAATGGACCAAGTGAATAAGCTGCATACATGACAGTGAACCCCACATAATTTACTAAGTATGCTGCTCAGTAGGCAATTGGCGTCACAGGACATAAAGCCACTGGAAGGTGCTATGTGAGCCCCACAATGATGTATGTATGTTTAAACTATGCCGATCCATCCATTTTGGAAAATTAGTTTACGACATAAAGCCAAAAATGAGGCAGATCCAAATCTCTCCACCTCATAAAACAGTGGTGATTAGAACGCAACCATTAAAATTTTACTAGGGCCCACTGTAATGTTTATTTTCCATCGAACATATTGATTAGGTCATAAAGATAAGGATTAATGGAAATCACAAACACAAAGATCAGGATTAAGGGAAATCACAAATATCAGTTTGATCCAAAACTTTTGTGGGGCCCAAGAAGTTTTTAATGGTGGAAGTTCGATCACCACTGTTTCATTTGGTGTGGTCCGCCTGAGAGTTTAATCTACCTCATTTTTGAGTTTATACCCTAAAACGAGCTGACAAAATGGATTGATGGCGTAGATAAAGAACATACATCATGGTGGGGCCCATAGAGCAGCATCCTTGGAACTTGTCGACTATAAAGAATTTAATGGTCCGATTAGTGTGATCTTTGGGCAATGTCCCATCCAAAGTAGGTCCACCAGATGGATGGACAGGTTCTTGAAAAGTCACCCATGTGCGGCCATCATAGGAGCATAGATCTGCTAATGTCAAACAACAAAAATAAGAGTAGAGAAGGTTGAATCCCGTGTGAATATATGATAATTTTAGGTGGCTCTCTATTGTTTTCCATGACGTGGTCTACCGTCTTCTCGTCACGATCATAGGATTTTCCTAAGAAAATAAAGGCCTATAAAAAAATAATCACATCAGCCATGACATACAAAACAATGGACAACCACCAAATAAGTTCAAATTTACACACTTGATGATCGCATTATTCTGATTTTCTGGATATTCAACTGTCATGGTTGTTCAGTGCCATACATACACCATGGTGAGCCATCTACTTTTATAAAATAAGCTTATTCTACAAATGTAGTAGGCAAATTGGGTTGCAAGTAAGTTTTTTGAAATTTTTGGCTAGTATCATTAGAAAATAAATATATTTATATCTAAACAAATATAAATATATATTTAATTTTCCTGAAGCAGAATCTTGGAGTTATCAAGACTTAAAAAACTTCTCATTTACACGAGTACCACGCTTGATATGTAGGTATATTCGGAAATCTTACAGGCAGCACATATTAACTCAATCAAACCAACTAAACTTGCTAACTCACAGTCCAAAGATCATATCAGTTTAACCATCCAAAGCCTCTGATTTGTACACTTATTTTCCAAAATAGGATGATTGGATATTTTAATTTCTAACCATTCATAATATCCCATAGTTAAATAATCAAAATTGCCTAGTTTCTAGTTCATGATACATGTAATGTGGGACCCATGTTTGAAGTTTGAACTGTTTAATTGCTATGTTATGGATGCAAGTTTTGAGTAATTTCTATATTTTTTATTTTTTTTGGGCTCCTGAAAAAACATAAATGGATTGTTTTAGGGTAGGTGTCTCATCTACTTCACACGTGGCATAAATCCATCTCAATCCAGGTGGATCCTAAGTGAATGGAGCATACCCGAAAATGACACATAATGGCTAGTTGGACAATACTAAATAAAGGTTGACACAACAAATTCAGGTTTGAAATCTAATGAGTGAAATTATAGATGATTGAGGTCATTCAAACAGTATAAAATTCCATTTGTGCTTCATCCACTGTAGAATCTATTAAAGAACAGGATATGAATGTATGTAAAACTGTATACGAAGTTGTCTATATTTTAGATACTACATTGATTACGATTTAATTAGGTTATATATACATTTGAGTTGTTCGCTGGAATAGAATTGTGAGCCATTCAAAATATATCCAAGCCTGTTTATTTTACCATGCATTCACCACAATAAATAGTGGTAAATGGACAATGATTATTTCTCAGAGCTGTTTGGAAGAGATGGGTATGGAGAGCAATTATGCCTGGAGAACCAATAATGCATTGGACAGAATTATCTACTTAAAATGCGTGGGTCCCACTATGATGCATGTGATTGATATACAACACTCATTAGTTTTGGTCAAGTGGACCACACCACAGGAAACATGAGGATAGTGACATCCACCATTAAAAGACGAAATTTGTGTAGGGCTCGATGTGATTTGTATTTGTCATCGAAGTTGTTCAGAAGGTTGGAGAGACAAATGAATAAAAAAACACAAATGTCAATTTGTTCAAAAACTTGTGTAGCCCTAAGAAGTTTCAACGGTAGGTGTTTAGTTTCCATTATAGCGTGTGTTGTGGTCCACATATGCTTTGAATTTGACTCAAGTTTTGCTCAAGACCTTTGAATTTGTCTCATGTTTTGCTCAAGATATTTGAATTTGTCTCGTGTTTTCCTCAAGACCTTAAAATGAGATGCTCAAATGGATAAACGATGTGGATCAAACACATACATCATGGTGGGCCCCATAATTCTACATATCTCATTGGTTTCTTCCTTTTCTTTTTTTCTTTTCTTTTTTTTCTCTTTTTTTTTACACACCCGCATCCCCAAGCTCACACACCCGTGTCTCAATGTTGAAATTCTTGTGAGTCTACTGCCGAGCTATGAATGAGACCCTTATTGGTCTCTTCTGTGATTCTAATGAAACTGTAGAATCATCTATTTTAAAGGCACAAGAAATTCTTGGTATGTCTCTTCTCATTCGCTGCATGTCATTGTTTATATTTAAAAAAAAGATGAGATATATTATTATAGAAAAGACCAGGAAACAAACAAGTAAAACAAAAACACAAAAGTAAGAAGAAAACTAAAATACAACCATAGTCCTAAGGATAAGGCCGAGAAGCAACCCAAGAAAAAAGAGAAACAAGTCGCGGTTGGTACATCTCATTTTCAATGGTACATGTCATTGTCAATGACACACTCACTAAACACACCTATTTCTCATTTTCATTTTCAATACATTGCATACTACACAATATAACTTTTAATATGTGTAACTTTTCTAGGCTCCACCATGATTCGCATTATATCCACACCCTTCATCAATTTTTTCAAATAGTTTTACTATTGAAAGCAATGAAAATTGAACGAATTATCATTGAAACCTTCCTAAGGCCAACCGTACGATTTATTTACTATTTTATTTGTTCATAAGGTGACGCAGGTTCAATCTGATGGAACCTTCCTAGGACCAACCCTATAGTTTATTTCCCATTTAACTTGTTCATAAGGTGGCACAAACCTGGATGAAGGGAAAATACAAATTTCCGCTTAGTAAAAGCCTTATGTGGCTCTAGGAAGTTTTCACCAATAGGCATCCAACTCATGTTTCCTATGGTGTAGTCCACTCGAGGTGTTTGTGTGTGTGTGTGTGTGTGTATATATATATATATATATATATATATATATATATATATATATATATATATATATATATATATATATGAAAACGCTCACCTGCGAACCAGTTCGTACGTAGTACGTACGAACTTTTTTGAGAACCCATCATATGTGATGAATCTCGCAAATCTGAACCGTTCATGTGAAGCAGAACCTCATGAAACCCCATAGTATGAATTTATACTTTGATCCGAAACTTTGGTGGACCGTGAAAAATATAAACAGTTTCTTTTCTTCATGTGAATTTCTCTTTGCTATGGACGGTATGGATAAAAGTTTTAGATAAAAGTAAAACTTAGTCCTAGGGGGTTTCACTAGGTGCTGCTTCACATGAACGGTTCAGATTTGCGAGATTCATCACCTATGATGGGTTCTCAAAAAAGTTCGTACGTACAACGTACGAACTGGTTCGCAGGTGAGCGCTTCTCTATATATATATATATATATGGAAAAGGTACTATGCGCTCGAGCTCATGATAAGCTCCCATGTGGTCGAACTGTGTGGGCCCCACCGTGATGTGTGTCGACCATCAACACCGTGCATTTGATGGGTCCCCTTTAAATTATGGGATATCTCAAAAATCAGCTGTATACGGAACTCAGGTGGGCCATACCATCTAAAATCATGTAAAGACATGCCAAAAACATATAAAAGCACTTGGTGGGGCCCACCTGAGTTTTGAATGCTGCTGAAACTTGCTCTGAACCCTCATCCAAGTGGGACACACATAACGGATGGGATGGATTTGCAAACCACATCTCAGTGGACCCAAAAAAATGATTATTAGTTTTTTAATGGTGCACGGCCCCTCTCAACTTCTGTATGTGGTGTGGCCCACACAAGTCATGGATTGACTTGATTTTTGAGACCTAGGCCCACGATGGAATGGTGCATGTGACTGATAGGGTAGATGTTCGAAATACATCACAATGGGGCCCACATAGCTCGACCTCATGGGACGTTCCCATAAGCTCGAGTCGCATAGTACCTTTTCCCACATATATATATATATATATATATATATATATATATATATATATATATATATATATATATATATATATTTTCCGATTCATATCTTATAATAATATGAAAAAATGGATGGATGGTGTAAACCCAAGAAATATCATGGTGTGGTCATGTAAATTTCACACGTCAAGAAACTCCTTTGTTTGCTGTGTGGTGTGGTGTGGGCACATTCCAGGAAAGAAGAAGAAAACCAAAAGCTTTGACATGTGTAACTTCCCTGAGCACTATCATGATATATGCATTAGATCCATACAATCTAAACATTTTTTCCATATCATTTTAGGGCATGAGACAAAAGATGATACAAATCCTACTCTCGAGTGGGCCAAACTACAGGAAATGATTAGAATTGGATGCCTACTGTTTGAAAACGTTTTGGGCTAATAGAAGGCTCTGATCAAATTGATATTTGTGTTTTGCCTTCATTCAGGTTTCTATGACCTTATGAAAAGATCAGATGGAAAATAAACCTTATGGTAAACCCGAGGAAGGTTTCAATGGCAGTCATTCAATCATCGCTACTTTCTGTAGTGTGGTCCATTTGAGCTTTGGATGTACTTCATTTCTTGAGCTTGTTCGCTGGTATGATCTGAAAAAATTGATAAAAGGTACGGATCTAACACATAAATCATGGTAGCTTGTTTGCTAGGATGATCTGAAAATTTTGATAAAAGGTATGGATCTAACACATAAATCATGGTGGTGCCAGAGAAGTTACACACATTAAAAATTATAGTGTGGTATGGAATCTAAGGGGGGAGAGACAAAATCTGTGCGTTTGTGACCTGGTCTCATCAGCAATGACGTAGACGAATAAGAATGGACGGCAATGAATTTCCCTGTACATTCAACACAGGCTATCGGAAATTTACCATTAAATAATAATTACACATTTACCACCATTTATCATAAGTAAATGGTAAAGCAAACAAGCCAGTGAAACCTTAAATCACATTTCTACAGGACGATCTGCAAATCTAAGCCTTTTCTTTGATTAGTTGTGACAATTAGCAACCGATCATGTTTGTATTAGAACTAGATCTCGTCAATTCCTCAGTTTTTGGGGGCACCCATTCCTGATATGTGAATCGATTTGAAACCATGACGAACCCACAACCGTTGGTTTGCAGTCATCTGTACATTCTGGTGGAACCAATTGTGCTTGATCCACACAACCAATAAGTACCCATCGTCAGAGATTGCTACGGCTACCTCCAAACTTCGCCTCACCTATAAATCTGCGCTAGGGCCATCACTTGCACCTCATCACATTTGTATACTAGTCTGTGCTGGAAATGCTGTGTGTATCTGGCCATGATGTATATATGTCTTATCTATACTGTCCATCTATTTTTCGAGATCATTTTGGGACATTAGACAAAAAATGTGGCAGATACAGTCTTAGGTGGACCACACCAAAGAAAACAGTTGAGATTAAAAGCTTACCATTTAAATCTTACTAGGGTCCACTGTAGTAGTGTTTAATTATTTCCCATCTAACCTGTTGATTAGGTCACAAAAAGCTGGATGAAGGAAAAATACAAATATCAGCTTGATCCACAACTTTTGTGGCCTACAAGAAGTTATAATGGTGGCCATTCAATTGCCATTGTTTTTTATGGTGTGGTCCACCTGAGATTCTGATCTACCTCGTTTTTGAGATCATGGCTTAAAATGATATGAAAAATGGACGGAGAGACATGGATAAAACACATAAATCATGGTAAGGCTTAGAGTTGAGCACAA
This sequence comes from Magnolia changhungtana, assembly GCA_030180095.1. Lineage (NCBI taxonomy): Eukaryota > Viridiplantae > Streptophyta > Magnoliopsida > Magnoliales > Magnoliaceae > Magnolia > Magnolia changhungtana. The sequence continues at coordinate 508,030 of JASAUF010000084.1, read as the reverse complement.
GACGACTCGATTCAGCAGACTCAACTCCTACTCGATTCGAAGTGAGTGGGTGAGTAATCCGAAGTGAGCACACTTCGTCTAACCTGAACTCAAGCTGAGTCGAGTTCGGGTCACCCAATAACTCAACTCAACTCAACTCAAAATCTGACTCGGATGCTGACTTGACTCAATTTAAAACCCGACTCGTGTATACACACACACACACACACACACATAGATTTGACTTTTAAGACATGAGATCTCATGTAGCTAATGGAGATGTTGCAATTCTGATGGGTGCACCTAGGTTCTGAGGTGTGATTAGGGGTGTACACAAACCGGGTTAGCCCGGTTAGCTCGCTCGACCCGGCCCGAAAAAGCCCAACTCGGCCTGACTCAAAACTGAGTTCGGGTCAGGACGGGCCAATTTTCTAGGCCCAAAAGTGAGTTCAAGCCGAGTTCGGATACCTCCCAGTTCGGCCCGACTCGGTCCGAAATCCGACTCACCCCGGCCCGGCCTGACTTGTGTATGATTGTATTTAATTTGTACAAAATATTTTATTTTATGCTCTGTCAAATGTATGTAAATGAATGTAAATGTCCTGACTAGTTAGATTTTTTGTGGAGTCTATAGTTCAACTATCTAAACCGTTGATCGAGGGCCTTGTAATGGGACGCGAATTACCTACCAAAGCCCTTTCCATGAACTTGCCGTAAGGTTCAAAACTGGCCCGAACTCAGGTTCAAAACTGGCCCGAACTCGTGCCGGGCCCGGTTCGGGCTGGAGATGTTGGCCCAGTGACCAGGCCCGGCCCGGTGACCAACCTGACCCGTGTACACCCCTAGGTGTGATTGCAGCCGCTTGATATCCACCACACCTGACCCAACTCAGTGTTGACTCGACCCAACTTGGTACAAGTGACCAGGTCAGATTCTGTCCAGGTTAGTTAAGGCCATACTCGAACTCGGATCGGGTCAAGCATGCCGGACGCCATACCGAGTCTGGTCAAGTTCGAGTCAGGTCTATATCAAAACTGGGTCGAGTTGGGTCAGTCCTAACTCAGTCCAACTTGACTCGATGCCTAGCTCTAATGAGGCCCATAGATCTTTTTAAAGCACAGACAAGAAATGTCACTACCAAAGTCAAGTAGTCCCTATACTCTAGATCCTTCCTTGCGACATAGAAAGTGAATAAGACCTCAAACCATACAAATTGGGTGGCTTATCATCATCAACCGTACCATAGAGGATATAAAGGCAGGGGGTAGGTATTTGATGTTCTGGCAATTTGTTAGCTGAAATAGTATCATAGGATATTTTCCATTCCTAACCCTCCGATAAATGTCCGCCAATCTGATATTTTTATGATCAAATAAGCTTGACTTTTGGTACACGGTACATCTAAATTGGAACACATTATTTGGACGGTTTAATTTAGAATACTTGTATGTCACGTATGCAATTACTAAGTAAAATTTTTAAGTGGCCGACAATCATCCACCACACTGAATTAGAGTATCAATATCAATTCTCAAATAAAAGTCAGAAGGAACCAAAGTTCAGCCTTATCAGGAATTGCATGAATAGGAAATCATGAAAGTAAAAGAATAATATATCTTTACTATATTAATTAGATTCACCAAAACATCCTCAGACAAAATCAAGGGGCCTACCAGGTGGACATTTTTAGAAGACGGAAATTGCTGGTATCAACGAGTCAAGGGAGTTCCTGTAACGATTGGGTAAAATTGTAAAAATCATGATGCCTCAAGTGATAGGACGTGAAGTAAGGGCGCGATTGAATTAGTTGGGCCACCTGCTGCTTCCAAGATAAGGTGAAACAACTTTCGATCATGATTTGGGTGAACCTGGGCCACTGATGTTTGTGAGGAAGCGGATTGTGTACTGAGTAAACTCCGTGGGGCTCATTGTGATTTATGTATTTTATCCACTCCGACCGTCCATTTTACCTGATAATTTTAGGTCTTCAGCCCAAAAATGAAATATATCCTACATGCAAGTGGACCACACTATAGGCATCAGTGTTAATTGAGCGCCTACCATTGAAAATTTATTAGGGCTACAAAAGTTTTGAATTAAGCTGATATTTTTGTTTTCCCTTCATCCGTATCTGTGTGATCTTATGAACAAGTTAAATGACAAATAAACATCACTATGGTCCTTAAGAAGGTTTCAACAATGGAAAATCATTATTCTCACTATTTCCTATGGGGTGGTGCCCTTGAGCTTTGCATGTAATTCAATTTTGAGATCAACCCTTAAAATAATCTGAAAAAAAATGGATGAATGGTACGGATAAACCACATACATTTACGGTGGCTCAATAGAGTTTACTAAGTGCAATAAAAGCATATGGGTAATTAAGGACGTACATCGAGCCAAGTCGAGTCGAGGTGGGCCAAGCTTAGCTTGGCTTGGCTTGTTCTTGCTCTTCTCGAGCTCGAGCTTGACTTCGAGCTTACTATTGAAGCTTGACTTGTTTGCTAAAACTTTTAAGTCGAGCTTGAGGCGAGCTAGTGGATTGAGTCGAGGCAAGCTTACCTTGAGTCGAGTCGAGCTTGCTTCCAACCTGACCCAACCCCCAACCCGCACCTGACTTAACCTTGCAACCCAACCCAACTGAGCCAACTCCCAAATCAAATATTTAATTAATAACACACACACACACACACACACACACACACATATATATATATAATATTAGATAGAGCTATAGAGGGTACCTTGTTGTTGGTGCGGAGAGAGAGAGAGAGAGAGAGAGAGAGAGAGAGAGAGAGAGAGAGAGAGAGAGAGGAGCTCGAGCGCGGCAGTTAGGTAAGGAAGGGAAAGGGTAAGAGGGGGATGGACGGGTAGGGTTTATGTTTTAATTTTTTAAAATTTTAAATATAATATAATATATATTAATAAATATTCGAGTTGAGCCAAGCTCGAGCTTTGAGCTAAGCCGGATTCGAGTCGAGTCGAGTCAAACTCTACTATGTTTGAACTTGACTTGTTTTCAAAATAAGTTGTGTCATATAAAGCTTGGCTTATCTTGAGTCATCGTTCAAGTCAAGTCAAGTCGAGCTATATCGAGCCAAGCCGAGCGAGCTTTTCAAGCTACCTTGGATCGTGAACAGCCCTATGGGTGATACGCAATCAGATATCATTTGTGAAAAAATCATTTGTCCTACATGGTCTAAAAAATTATACAAATTCAAAATTGGGGAGGATAGATGCAAATTAGTAACTTAGGAGAGCCACACACTAAGAAAAGGCAGGTAATTAAATGCTCTGAGGTTAATTGTGATGTTTATATGATATTTTAAATTTCAAAATGTCATTCTCATTTGGATGAATTGAAAACATTAAAAAAATAATTTAAAAAATATAAAAAAAACACTTGATCCAAAACTTTTGTGGCCTCACAAATGTTTGAACATTCAATACTTTGATTTTTGTATTTATATCAATTTGAAGTTCATTTCCTAACCTGATCATTAAAAATAGATGAACGAGTGGATTTCTAACAAACATAATACTAGGCCTGCACTTAATTTTCGGTGGCAGTAAGTTGATGCAAAAAGATTTCGTAGACAAACTGCCTGCCGACTTGCTTGAGTGCTATATCTGATAACAGCAAGTGACTCAATTACATTCCACCACGTCAAAGCAACACCAAGCATCCGAAATCTACTACTCACGAAAGCATGCGTCACCTAACTTGAGACGAGGGATACAGGAGTCCTTTGACTATCAGTAGATGTGGGGATAGCTTGCTGCAGGGAATTACTGCCCCTGCAAGCACCGTGATGATGGAATTTACCACTGGGAATAGAGGATGAAAGTACCCACTATTGAAACATTTATGGGACCCACTTTGATGTTTAGGTGCCATCTAATAGTTTCATGAGGTGATTCCCACATGGACGAAGGAAAAGAAAAAAACGAATATCAGCCTGATACAAAACTTCTTTGGACCCAAGAAAGTTCCAACGGTTTGCGTTCAATCCCCAATGTTTCTTTCTTGTAGTGTGGCTCACTTGAGTTTTTGGATCTCCCTCCTGTTTGTGCCCATGTCCTAAAATGAGCTGGGAAAACGGATGGATGGACGGGATATAACATGAACAGCATGGTGGGGCCCATAGTGCTTGAGGTTGCAAGAATCCCTGGTCCATTTTCAGTGGCTCGAATCTAGGTGCATATCCACAAGGAAAATGAAACTGTTGAACTACCGTCACGGAGTCCATGTCCATATAAAAAAATGAGACTGTTGAAGCAACATCACGAGGTTCATGTCCACAGAAAAAAAATAAAAAAATCATTGAAACCCTATCTCTTTGCTTAGAGAGTGGAAAATCATGATGTCTTGTCTGACTTAAAAATAAAAATAAAATAAAATAAATAAAAAGGACAACGTTTCCCTTCTATATCCGAGGAAAATAGGCCATCATCGATGCACATGCAACCATGGTTCATTGATCCGGACAATTGATCTGCTGACCCCGTTAATGGATTCCTAAATTGGAAAATCTTGGCCCTTCAATCAATGGCATATAAGCAAGGGTGCACATTCAATGGAAGAAAAGGCCAGACTCAGAAGATTCCAATAAGGGATGCTTTTGGGGAAACCTCTATCCATTGTGAAGTCCACAGCATCAATGGTTTAGATCACCGAAAGATGGGCCCCACATGAATGGAATTGTGCGCATCAACAAACTATTCATTGGCTTCGTTTAGTACCGTAAAATTCTTGGAATTTTTAGTGGAAGTGGGTAAATCATTCCAGATGTAGGTGGACGATTGCTATCAGGACCACATTTCGTGATTCACACACGACAACTAACCTCTCGATGGATGGGAGCCCTACGAAAAATGCCGAGTAAGTTCGCCTCGCACATGGGAACCACCAACACCTGTGTGAGATTGGAACCGTTCATTGTGTAGTGCCTTCTGGTAGATGACATGTGGAAAAATATCAGGTAGATACGACCATGAAATGGAACAAATGAACGTAAAATAAAGTAGCGGTGAAGAAAAATACACTTTTATCGGAAATGAACAGGCGGTGAATTCAACTATCTCATTCTGACATTCTATCAAGCACTTAATCCGTGACCCAGACCCGTTCTATCTTTAAGCTTTGGCCATGCATCAGACGCAATTAAAATAACTGGTTGGTAATCCTAACACTGATTGGATGGCTTCTGTGATTCCAATGGGACGGTTGGATGAAAATGTAACCAGCGGTCAGCACACAGAGTAGAAGTCTTAGGATGGACGGCTAGGATCGTCTGATCAGCGTGATTTCCAGCACATGGCCCATCGATGGTAAATCCAACAGATGAACAGTAGGCTACGTGTAGGTGTAGCGAGAGCCTGAGATTGAGTTATTGATAATTAAAATATGAGCAGTCGACATCGTATCCAAACACTTGATGTATGGGTCCTTACTCTTACCCGGGTGGTAGACTCCTTGGAGTTTCAACACCGGCTCAAGGGTTCGTGTACCCACGGCGTGCGTGTGTGGGGTGTGTGTGCGTGTGGCGTGAGTGTGTGGTGGTGTACTTGATGTATGGATGGCATTCGCTACACTGGTACCAGTACCACGAAAGCTAAGGTGGTACCTGGAAAATGTAGGGGCCACGTGATGTAGTCATGACATCGGATCTGTCCATAAGGTGCTTCAACTCATGTTACCTCAAGGGCTTAAAAATAAGCAAAAATAGAAACTCAGGTGGGCCACAGCACAGGGGCCCGTCTTGATTTTTGTGGAGTGGAATCCGAGCAATCTAGATGAGGTGGACGAAGGATAATGACATCCTTGTGCTGTGGCCCACCAGAGTTTTGGATCGAGATGATTTTTATGTTTAAAGTTAACCTGAGGGGACGTATCTGATGGACAGGTTGGATGTTATACATACACATGTGAGCCGCCCTTCTGCCTGGTACTAACATAAGCTTAGTTTATGGTGGATCCAGTGCCACCGGAGAGCACCTATATATGCATACTATGTCCAATCCACGTAAGCCTTTGCCCCCACGTTGACTGACGTGGACCATTCAACTGTCTCAACTTTGGCTCTCTCTCTCTCTCTCTCTCTCTCTCTCTCTCTCTTCTTTCTCTCTCTCTCTCTCTCTCTCTCTTCCTTTGAAAATAACAAAGCTTTATACGGAAAACGCCAAAAGGCCCACCCATTACAACCAAAAGAAAAAAAAAAAAAAAAAAAAAGAAGATTAGGATTACAATCTCTAAGATAAGTTATACAAGAAATCAAACCCGCCGCCTAGCAATTATTAACCTTTATAAAAAGAAGGTATAGGGAAGAGCTCAAATATTGAAAAATCACCCATTTCTTTCCCTCCAAATAGACCATATATATACCATAACCAGGGTAGCTAAGATAATCTCTGCACTGCCCATTCTTGCTTCCCCGTATGCCAAGAACAAAACAGCTCTTCCACTGAGCCTTGTGAGCAAACGAACAGTGGATAAACATGCAAGTGATCCTTCAAATTAAAGTCTCTCATGCACATAATAATGGGGATTTTTCTTCTCATTGTTGGTATCGATGAAATCGAACAGGTCTCGATATTATCGATAATTGTAGAATTTTTCACTACTGGTTGCTGGACTGTTTTTTGGTCCCGTCGATATAATCGAGAGACTTTCAGATCATATCGAGGTTATCATCGAGAGTGGCTTGATATGATCGATAATTGTTGGAATTTCCACCCCTGGTTGCTAGACAGTTTTGGTTCTGTTCCGATATCATTAAGAGACCTGTCGATGATATCAACGCTGTCATCGAGAGTGGTTCGATGGCATCGACGAGTTCCGCAGATACGATTGCGGAAACGGAGATTTTGTGGATTTTGTTTCCTATTTGGGTTACACCTCTTTCTATTCTTATATATATGGGTGTATCCGGGATTGGGGTATATTCCAGGGTATTTTAGGGTTTCCTAAAGCTTTGCTTAGAGTTACCAAAGGTGAGAGAGAGAGAGAGAGAGAGAGAGAGAGAGAGAGAGAGAGAGAGAGAGAGGAAGCTTGTAGAAGGGAGATTTTGCTCGTAGAGAGGTGATCTACTTCGCAGTCCACGTCTCGGTGTTTCTACGTCCTCGTCATCGGTGAGATCTCTTCGTTTTTCTCTTGTTCTCTTATTGTTTATCCACTCTTGTGTGAGTGAAGAAGGTTTGATCCAAGCGGTGTGTGCTTGTGATCAGTTGTAACGTTCTACCTTATAGTGGATTGTTGATCTGGACGAGGTCCCATGGTTTTTACCTCTTTGAGAGTTTTCCACGTAAAAATATTTGATGTGGTGTGGTTTATATTTTGATTTAGTTCATTGCATTATTGTTCCATAATTCTGGTTTGTTTCGGGAGGCTAGATCCTAAGGTTTTGTGTAAGGCCCCCAACACATAATGCATACATTTGAAATAATCATTCTTCTTTTTTCGAAGATCATCGTCACTAGTACTCTTTTCCTCCCTACCAGCCATGCTCAGGTCACGTCACCATTTCAGGGGAATTCAATACTTGTATACATAAAAGGTCTTCACAATCCCACCCTCCTCTTGATGATTTGTAAGCATCTTGTAAAAAGATCAAATAGAAAATCTTCCTGAAGCATCTCATCTGGTCTCTCTTCTTCTGTACGAGGGGCTAATACTATTTAAGAACATAACAAAGTCATTGATCTCCACGTCACAAAGATTCCCATATGGCACGGGGGCAAACATGCTAAGCACCATCGTTACTCGAGAAGCACCTTGAAACTGGGAAGTCAATGTCAACTGCTATTCTGGCTAGACTTGGAAAAACATCCTAAAAGTGTTGATTCTCCCACCGACACATCCTTCCAAAACCAAAATTTCTCTCTATTGCTTAAGGAGAAGCCGAGTCCCTTACATGAACTTTGCTTTCATGTTCAACACGCCTTTCCATAAGCCAGATGTTCTAGATAAAGATGAGCTCCTAGTCAACCATCCCCCATCCTCGCAACCATGACTTTTCTCCACAGCAAGACTTGCAACTTTCTATTACCTTCAACTTAGATTGCTTATGGTTGGATATTACTCAGATCAGGTGCTCTACTAACCATCCGATCAACAACTGTGTACCAGAAAAGTAAAAATAACAGAGGAAATGGTCCAAACTAGGATGTCATAAATTTTCAGCATATGCCCCATCCATCTTAGCTCCAACAGATGAGTGTTCTTATGGATATCGTATATGTATGGCACGTGTGTATTGAGATCTTGCACATGTATGCCAGTCGTGCAAAAAAACCACTAATTAGATGGCATGCTCTGGAAATATTCGGATTATGGCAGCCAAAATTATAAGCCATTTAATCGACTGTGGAATGGACAAAACATTGTGTAAGTGGCTGTTTGGATACGAGGATAAACCATTATTCATGTTATGTTTGGTTAAGCGTGCAGGAAGGTAACTTTAAACCAAAAAAATGCATCCCTTATTTCAAATATTAAATGGATTTTTTTTTTTTTTTTAGTCAAGTGTATATATAAATACATTATATATTATTAGATAATCAGGTTTGGATACGGACAAGGGTATACCCACACCCAACCCAATTATCCAATAATAGGGTACTTACTCAAGCCCCAGTGGTAGACTCACAAGACTTTCAACACGAGGTCATGTTTCGAGTACCATTGTGGTGAAAAAACACTGGTGTGAGTGAGTGGGTTTAAAACCAACAAAAGAAAAAAGAAAAAAAGGAGGAGGATAATCGGGTTTGGGTACGGACAAGGGTATGCCCACACCCAGCCCAATTATCCATCGGGCTCAAAGTAATACCTGCACCCGGCCCAATTATAAACCGGGCTTACACCCACATCTGGTCCGTGTTGGGCTGGCCTTGGATACCTGTAGGGCATTACCAGCCCATTGCTGCTGCTAGTTACAATCACCTTATCAGTGTGATTTTCAGCACATGGCTGATCCATGCTAGGCCGTGGAGGAACAGTCAATACCTTGTAGATGGATGCAAAGTTGTCCAGTCAGTTCCCTAATTCTAAACTCTTGATTTTGATTAGACGGGCCATATAATGGGCTTAGCTGTGGACTGCTCTGGATTAGAAAATTACTCCTATCCCATGATACTAGTCATCTGATAATAGCACCCGGGTAAAGAAAAAATGGCAGCGTTGGGCACTACTCTCCGTGCTTAGATGTTCACCACATGGCACCATCCTACCCATTCATGTAAAGTAGCTATAAGTTTATATAAAGAGCCCTCATTTGTAATCAACTTTAGATACTATTAAATGTTGCAAGCATCCTTGAGTCCTTAAGGCCCACGGGTTCTCTTGCCTTCGAATGCCTACCCACCCCCCGGGTCTCTTTTCTTCCAAGTAATTGGGCTACGCTTGGGCTGTTAGTTGACTCAAAGTGTAGAAATCTCTCGACTTACAACAGTAATGAATTATAAAAGTGCAACGATTACAAATTGCAATACCCATCTTTTGGTCACCAGGTAAGTTGATACATAATTCTCATGTTTGGATAAGCTTGGTAAAAGCGGAATGATGATAAATTTACATTACCCATTTCCTATCATATATGGATTTGACCACCGAATTACATGCCAAGTTTTGTTTAAACAAACATTGAAAAATTGTAATGATGACGCTTTTACAGTACAACGAAGCCTTCATTTGTAGTCAACCTCAGCAAACTCAGATGTCGTAAGCATTATTGAGTTCTCAATGCAATGCAAGTTCTCCTATTTGCTCTCTCCTCTTCTAAGTAGCTTGGCAACACTTGGGTAGTTGGCTAACTCATCAACAAAGGGCTTACCAGGCACGTGCCGCACAGTTCATGCTTGGAGAAGCACTTAGGTCATTACAGTACGGTACAAAGTCTTGGCTTGAGTATGTCATTAGGAGCTGTGTTGTTGCTCTTTTTCTTACTTGACAAATGCTAAGGTTATTTGCACAATGAGAGAGGATGGGGTGAATTACAGCAAATATGCCAACATGACTCACTGATGCAACCTGGGCAATTAATTAGATAGGTCCAACAGTAACCATTCCCTAGCCCACAGATCAGGCCAACTCAACCATTTGGGGTTATATGATCATGAGAAAAGCTTATGGCTACAAAAGAAAATCAACAATAGACACTACCTTGCATTTCCTGGCACTGTAGCAAGCTTCACAGGTGAGTGAGACTTAGGGATCCCTCCCACCATATAACTCTGGGGGAAAATGCTAAGCAGGCTCAGCCAAGCTTGTCACAGTCCTTCCTAACCACATATTGATCCAGACTGTTCATCTAGAAGGTCCTGCTGTAGATGGGCCACACGTCAAAAAGCTCACTAATCATATATCACCACTGTCCATAGAAAAGCAAGTAATGGATAACTGTCCACAAAAGAAGTTTCTAAATCATCACCATATGGACAGTGAAGAACCTTTCATCAGATTTTTTCCATGTGGGCCACATATGATGTGGACCTTGTTGAACAGTCTAAAAGACATGAAAAATGTCATAGACTATTTTTTTTTTTTTTTAAAGCATTAATATTTGTACTTTTTTTTTTTTCCAAAAAAACATAAACTAATATTGTCGATTGAGCTTGCCACTACATAATCATGATATATGTCAGTGACGATATCTGCTCACCTTACCAAAATGCCATCTTCAACTAACTTAAAGACTGTCTGATAGAGGAGGAAATTTCCCATTTTCAGTATCTTTTTTATAGATGAGTGTCCAAGTACTCACTTATGGTGGTGTATTTCACATGTGGATAGAGTTCCGTACCATTGATGCCGGAGGGTTCAATGTCAAAGTATGTATGGTCTCCCTTTATGAAAGCAGAATATATAAAGATCATCTCAGAGTTGCTCGGGAATGGAATCTCTGCAATGCAAACACTAATTAGTATATAATGCAAAGATCATGGGACTGAAAAGGGATCATGAGCTTAAAACAAGAACTTAAACAAGCTAATGGATAATAAGAAGATTAGGAGAGGCCTTCTCACAGAAGAAGAAGAAGAAACATATGAGAGGAACATGATTCATGTTTTAATTAGGAAATCCTCAAGAACTCTGATTCCCAAAAAGGCCTTGACTAATTTAAAATCTCAAAAAATCTTTCAGAAAGTGAAATGGCCAGTCTATTATTTTTCTTAAAAGTCAAGGTGGCCATTGTGAGTCCTAGATGGTGTGTGTATGACATCCAACCCATCCATCAGATGCACCCCATGATGATGATTATTTGCCCCAAAAATCAGGCCAATCCAATCATCAGATGGACAACCATAGGAAACAATATAGACCAGCCAAAAGCCTCCAAATTCACATCTGCCCCTGATGATTGGATCAGTTTTGGATTGTCTGATCATCTTGGTGGGATGCAACGTAGGCCCCACAATGCTCAACTCCACTTTTTAGAAGAAAAAAAGATGAAGGCATTTTGGTACCAAAACCCTAAAAGACCATTCTGAGATTTCGAACTAGCCAAGGCCTTTTTCTGGAAAGATCAGAGTTCTTAGGGCGGGTTTGGATACATGGAATCATGCAGAGTGGAAATTGTTTTCCATTGACAAGATGGTGGGTTTGTTTCGATATATGGATTCCACAATTGACTATTACTCTCACCTGTAGTCAAAATTCCCTAGCACAATAAATAAGGTGACTATTGTCTAATGAAATTGATTCCACTTGCTATCCAAACAGGCACCCCATTTTTGAAATCCTCTTTTCCACAATAGCCATGGAAATTATCATTAGGTGATCAAAACTTTATCGACGGAAACCAAAAGGAACATCAAGGACTTGTCAAGGCAAAGATCCCAAAAATATATTGATATACCATAGGAAAAGAGAAAAAAAAAAAAAAACATTGTTTATAGATTGACTGCCTTGTATGTGTCTATCTGCAGATCTGTGTGGCTAATTTACAGACATCTACAACTTTTAGATGTCTGTAGTTTTTTTTTTTTTTAAATTATCACACAGCACACACACCCCACACACGCACGCCGTAGTGGAATTTCACCACCTATGGGTGCTCGAACCCTTGACCTGGTGTTGAAATTCCTAAGAGTCTACCACCCGAGTAAGAATAAGGACCCAATGTCTGTAGTTTTTTTCAACCCATGAAAAAAAAAAAAAAAAAAAAGCATCTAACACCATGTGATGACAATGCAACCATAGTTGCTAATCTGGATCTGAACCTGTTTGTTTCAGATCCGAGCCAAATTCTCCAAGAAACCACAGGCAGATTAAGGGCATGTTTAGTTTTTCAATTACAACAGTAAATGGTTGTAACTGGGTAATGATTATTTACTCTTAGGGCCTGTTTGATTTTCCATGATTCTGGTAAATCCCTGGTAAAGAAGTAATTATTACTTTTTCACTTTTTTGAAAATGAGTTTGTAATTCCACCTAGAAAACCAGTCCAAAAATGTTGACTTAAATCCGTGGGCCCCACCATAATGTATATAATATATCCATGTTGTCCATCTGTTTTATCAGAATATTTTAGGGCATGTTTTGAAAAAATTAGGAAGATATAATGCTCAATTGGCCCACATGAAAGGAAACAATGGACTTAATTTGTCCACCGTTGAAAGTTGATTCTTTTACCGGGCCTGCATTGAGGTTTATTCACCATCTAACCTGTTCATAGGGTTACATAGACATGGATAAGGGAAAAATATAAATATAAGCCTGATCTAAAACTTCTGAGGGCCTCAACAAGTTTTTAATGGTAGGCATTCGATTCTCACAATTTCGTGTGGTGTGGTCCACTTGAGCTTTGGATTTGCCTAATTTTTGGGCTCATGCCTTAAATTCATTTGGCATAATGAATGGGCGGTGTGGATAAGCCACACACATTATGGTGGGCTCCATATTTATTTTACAAATTCCTCAATTTAAGTGTTTAAAAAGTAACCGGTCAAGTCAGCATTGGGAAAGATGCAGATAATTACCTTGGTAAATAATGATTACTCATTTACAAGGTAATTACATTTGAGCCAGAAAATCAAACAGGCCCTTATAGTTGTGTGGTGAAATCACTTACATTTCACTGCAATGATGATTTTACTACATCGTTTGTTTCACCCAAAAATCACTGTAAAATTGGTGGTTTTTGTGAAAATATAATGATTATAATTTACTTTACCTACTTTACAAGTGTGTTTGACTCTTGATTTATGAGCCATATTTCCTGTTTAAACAAACACCTAGAAATGATAATGATGGTTCATTTACTTTGCATTTCGCAGGAAATTGGAAAACCCAGCAGCCCAAAAAATTAAAATGAAACTAGATACCAAAATTGTAAATACCAAATTCCATTTGCTTGATTTTGAGGCTTGTATTTTGGACTCAATGACACAGAGCATAGAAAAAGAATACCCAATATGTATTTTTAGTGGGCAACATGCAGCAAGCGAAAGACCCATGTGAGTCAATTTTACTGCCTGTCACTGGTATCATTCTGATTAATATCACATACATGCATCATAGCTTCTCAATCATCACAATTTGCTCACATTTTTCTTGGTATCTCCAAAACCCTTCCGTGGTAGACGTGCTTAACAAGACACTATTTAGAAACAGTTCATGTTTCGGTTTAACACCAAAAAGAATAATAATACTACTAGTAGCAGCAATAATAACAATCAAGCAGATCCTACCAAATGATCTTTACACAGAAAAGCATTCTCCTCTCCTCTCCTCTCATCCCTTTTATAACCATGTTGGCTCTTCCTGCAGAAATGACTGAAGGATAGCTTCTTCTTTTCTGTACTTTTTTTTTTTGGTCATGCTACTTACAAATCTTCCATCAAGACCTCATGTCCGTATGGGAAGGTAAAGGTTGACATCAGATAACTACTTTTTACTTATTACAGTGCATGTTATGTAGAGTGGGAAAGAATACAGATGCGTCAGATACCAATTTTGTAACATAGAGGTTATATAGAGGGCAATATTTGGACAAACAAAATAAGAATCTCTTTAAAAAAAAAAAAGACGAAGTAACTTTGTAGCATCTTGCTATTTAACAATTTGATGGATTGTAGCTATCAGAAAGTTTGAATGTTGGTCAGTGTATGGTTATAAAATATATGGATATATATATATATATATATATATATATATATATATATATATATATATATATATATATATATATATATATATGGGTGATGTACTTCATATATATGGATATCATATCATATAGTGTAAAAGAAGTAAGGTGTACTTTATATTTTGTTATATGTGATTGCATATGATTTTTTTTTTTTTTTATGGAATATGATTGCATAAATACCCAAATCCATGATGCCTATCAAATAAATAAATAAAATAACAGTACATGCCAACACACAATATAGTATAAGCTTAGTTAGCTAGCAAGCACTCATTTAGAAAGACACAGATTACAGTTCGTATAGAGTTTTGGAGCTAACAGTAGAAGGTCCATGTTCCTAAAAGAAGTCACTGTCCTTTGACACGTGATTTGAGATTGCCATACTATTGAATGGACTTGTGGACAATTGATATAGCATGAAGATAACATGGGTTTCTTGAACTTGACTCATGAACCAGTGTGCTGATTTTCGTGTTTGTCTTGGTCAAGTCAATGAAGGACTCACCCATTTATGAGAAGATGGCCAAATTGAATGTTTACTAGGCCAACTTATTAGTTATTATAGTAGCAAAGTTTGAACTTGGTACAGAGTGACCAATCAGTCTAGCCCAAGTTCGAAGTAGATCAGTGAGTTTCTCAACATTTTGCATCACAGATTACTCTAGTTTTGTGTACCTTCAATGCTCTTAAGAAGTTGTTCCTCTGATATGTAAACCTTCTCAAGCTTCTTTGCAATCTTCATCTCCCAAATCTCAACCAGCTCATTCATGGAGCAAACATTGCCAGGAGGCCTCAGATACAACACTTTGTTCAAAGTCCTCGGGTCATCGATGGTACATATTGTAAAGGTAGCAACATCGGATTCCTCCATAAAAACAGCTGTAGAAAGCAACCACCAAACCACAATAGTGTAAAGAATGACTTATCAGAGCTCTGCGTATAAGAAATGAAGCAGCAAAAACAGATAAAGCAGTGCCATTGCTACTCGTGCGAGGTATCCATCCAAATCCTACTCTCCCCAGAGTAGCATGTCTGCACATGATCCTAGCTGTTCATCCATTGGACCACATTTAGTTGTGCCATGGCCCAAGAATCAGGCTGGTGGTGTGTCATCAGGTGGGCAGCATGTGTATATTCAATGTGAACAACATGCCAAATTTTGAACTTTTCGTTTCTTTCATACAAGTGTGGCACCTGAACTCCAGGCTGGCCTGGTATTTTGGGCCGCAGTTGTGCCCACCAGATGAATTGCCTGGATTTCACACATGCCAGATTGGCACATGGATTGAGACTATTGGTTACACTCAAAGTAGCAATAGCATTTCGCAAACAGAATACTAAAGAATGAACTTGAGAAGTACAGTTATCACCATCCACTTCATCTATGTAAATCAAAGTCCTAGAATCATGAGTAAATCAAGAAACCTTTTGTGTTTCCATCTCCAAAGATCTTGACTCTGTCTCTTGGAGGCGTATTAAGACCTGGTTGCGCAAGTGATGGAAGTAAATATCTTGTGAAGAAGTTGCAGGAGATGTAGGTGTATGGAATGCCTTCCTTTTCTATAACACGTCGAATCTCTGATTTCTTTGCATAGAAGCCATAGTCAAGGTCAGGAATCTGGGCTTTATCAGGATCTGCTCCAAATTCTGATGGAATGAACCTCTACACCCAATTATAGATATTTCATCAGATCAAACAATCTTTTGCAACTGGAATTCTCTTTCATATGTTTCAATTTCCCGAACTTTCTCTTTAGTTTTGAAGGCAAAATGGTTTCCACAGTACATGAAATTAAGCTTTAGGAACCAATCATTGAACAATGGGCAAAAGCTGTCCTAATTTACTGTGATATATAGATCGATTCAATTGAACCACAGACTGATTTTTTTAAAACATCACGTACTGATATGTTGCAAAATTACTAGTTATATCATGTGGGTCCCGCTTCTGCCTGGTGTTACCAGTACCACTGGAACACACTCCTTGTTAGAAACCCTGCATGCATAGTATTATATTCTATGCATGCTACTGAATAAATCAAAGTACAGAACTCTTATGTTGTGCATAATTTTAATTATTAAACAGAAATGAATAATCAAGAGCATAGAACCATAATTTCTGGTCATTAAAAATAGCAACCTGGATCCCAAATGATTGCACAATTGGAAAGGAAATCATAGAGGGTTTGGTATTTTGAAACACTAATTCTGACTACACTAGAAGACTTTGGTACCAAGTCACACAACCGTCCTCCAACCAATCAAAATAAAGCTCTAAAACTAACCAACCGTGAGGGGAGTTAAGGGTGCAGGCTACTCACATGAAAAAATAATAATAATAATTAAATTTTTAAAAAAATCAAATGCCAGAAATGCCGTCGGCAAGTAAAAGCAAGTGGTTACCACCCCCAATGCAAAGCGGGTAAAATCTCAGCCATAGGTTGATAAGCACGCAGAGTGGGCCTGTTTGGAACGTGGGATTAGGCAGTATGGAATTGTGTTCGGTCCAATGTAAATTTCATCTGGCATTTGGAAATGATGGGAAGGATTGGATTAACCCAGGTATCATATCATCCAGTCCCACCAGGAGATGCGGTGGGATTTCTGGTGGATTTCAAAATCCACTACATCTATAGGCCCCATGTTGATGCATGTATTTTATCCATGCTGTCCATCCATATGCACTCTTTACACATGACAATCGACTTGCATATGCATACAGGTGAGCGGCATTAGTTGTGAAATCTGGTCCGTTGATTAGAATTCCATGGTTTACCAAATGCATGTTTCACTTAATACAATGTTTTTCCTAAAGGAACAATTTGATCCCAAACATGGGATCGGATGGTCAAGATACCATGGTATTTCTAGACATACAATCATCGTGCAATACTAGTGTTAATTCTACCTAATGCAATTCCATACCATTTGATCCCACATTCCAAACAGGTACCCTCACATAGGATGGAAGTCCCTTCTAAGTTGTACTATCCCCCTAGCTAGTAGCTACTGCCTTTCTGTATAAGTGGAGGTGCGCGTGGAATGATGAGGGGCTAGACTTCTGTGATAGTTCACCACAATTTTGAAGATAGTGATGACTCATCCTCCTCACATGCAGCACTCGTGGACCACTGCTATCCAGACCATTCAATTTGTGGGACACATTGTGAATGGAAAATATACTGAAAATCATGCTGATCAGAAGCAACAATAACCATCCAGTTGATAGGTATCAAATGGATTCGTTGAAATTAAAACGCCAAGTGGCCCAAATTCCAATCGCAAAAATCAGATGGTCGCTATCGCTCCAACCGCAAATGGGTCAGCTTTTGGAACGGTCTGTTTTGCCGTACAACTATGCCATCGTACAGTTGAAGAGTCACAACCATTCGTTAAATGGTGGTAAACTATTATAGTAGCCCAGTGGCAAAAACAAACAAACAAGAGAAAAGCTGCGACTGACTTTGATGCATCCAGCTTCTTTGATAGCTTGAATGAGGAGCTTCTGATCGAGGACATTTTTGGAAGGAATGGCGCAGATCACGATTTCTACTTGCTTTATTGCTTCAACGAGACTCTCCAGATCTAGCAGCGAACCCTAATTTGAGAAAAAGAAAAAAGAAAAAGAAAAGAAATTAGAGAGAGTAGATATTGTTTGAGAAAAATGAGAAAATTGATTTTCTCTGTTTCTCTGTTAATTTACAGTGTAGAAAAAGGAAGAAGGGAGCGAAGAGGAGAGACATGAATGAGTTTCACTCCGGCATTTGTGAAGGAATGGAGGAGTTGAGCTTTTTGGGGTTCAGAGGAAGATGTTTCTCGGACGAGAGCGAATGTTGGATGTCCAGATGCAAGGCTAGCGTTCACCAAATAATGGCCCAGTTTACCTGTGGCTCCGATTATCAGGATTCTGCTCTTCTCTTCACCCATCGCCCACAAATAATCCTAAAGCGCCAAAATCTACTACTGTTTAAGTATCAGTGGTCACCACCTAGCACATATAAAATAAAACCGTTAGTTATTTGATACTCCGGCAGAGTGTGATGCTTGATACGCAGGCACTTATAAATGTTTTACGTAGCATACGTTAATTCATGTTAAGCGGAAGTCCGAGTTTGTAAATCGGATTGGCGGAGTAATCCTAACGTTTGATATCTAATTCCGAAGATGTCATCCACTGTTAGTGGGACATGCACCATGGACGGTTTGGATTGTCCTTCACCCATGCTGCATGTATGGTGGTGTGAACGCCCTTCAACGAAATCGGATTGCGTACTGAGTTACTCAGTACGCTCTTATCGTACTGAGTAAACTCTGTTGGGCCCACCGTGAATGCATGTGGTTTATCCGCTCCGTCCATTCGTATTTAAAGATCATTTTAGGCGTTGAAACCAAAATTGAAGCATATACACACCTCAACTGGGCCATACCAGATGAAACAGTAGAAGTATTGATATCCACCATTGAAACCTTTCTAAGGCACACAGCGATGTTTACTTTTCATCCGACCTGTTCATAAGATCAAACAGGAATGGATGAAGGGGAAAAAAAACAAATATAATCTTGATCTAAAACTTACATGACCCCCGGGAACTTTTCAACGGTAGAAGTTCAATTCACACTATCTATGTTGGTGTGGTCTTATAGGCTTAATTTTTGAGTTAATGCCTTAAAATTATCTGGTAAAATGAATGAATGGGTTGGATAAAATGCATAAATGAAGTTGGCCCCACAGATTTTGCTCAGTACGCTTACGGTACTGAGTTAGTCATTACACAATCCGCTTCCTCCGTAAAGATGTGGCGGAAGCGGATTGTGTACTGAGTAACTCAGTACCGTAGGGCTGTTTGGATTAGTTAAAAACCTTAGGGCCTGTTTGTGAGCGTGGATTTGAAACCCCCTGGATTCGGAATCCCTTGGATTGCCAACCCCCTGGATTCAGTACCCCCGGTTTTTGTTTGGCACATTGGATTTGGAACCCCTTGGATTCTAAAATTCGTGTTTGGGAGTGGATTTGAAACCCCCTCAAATTTTATAGTATATTTGCATGAATATTTAAAGAGACAGAGTAAATTATTTAAAATACCCAAATTGATTAAAATTTACTACAACATAAATAATAGTTATAACAAGCCCATTAAAATATACATATTGGAAAAAAAAAAAATTGTAATTCCGAACTTCTGGTAGGCCAGAAAAGTGGGCCTACTAAATTTCTAAGATGTGATTGAGCCATTAGAAAGTGTGAGTGTCAACCTAGTCGAAACCATTAAACGTGTGTTGTTTATCCACCCCGTTCATCCATTTTTCTATGTAATTTTAGGAGTTGAGCACAAAATTGAAACATATACAAAGTTCAAGTGGAACATACCATAAACAGTGGAAATATCAATTTCCACTGTTGAAACTTTTACAAGGCATCCACTGTTGCTTATTTGTCATCCAACCTGTTCTTAAGATCACACTGACATGTATGAAGTGAAAACATAATTATTAACTTGATCTAAAACTTCTGTGGCCTCCAGAACTTTTCAACAGTAGATGTTCAATTAATACTTTTTTCAATGGTGTGGTCCACTTAGTTTTTTTATAAATTTTATTTTTAGGCCAACCTACTAAAAGTATCTGATAAAACAGATGAATGGAGGGGATAATATAGATGAATGATGGTAGCCGGGCAGTGTATTTTAAAGAATACACAGAGACATGAATTAAGTTAAAATTTAAAATGTGATGGATTCACACGTTGCCAACTTATTTTTTTTACAAAAAAAATAAAGTTCTTTAGGTTCCTTAATAATATTTGGAAATCCACTCCGACTATAATATGATTTATCTTATTTTAGGCGTAGGACCTAAATTTTAGGGCCATTGGTAGTTCCAGTTGATCAAACAGTTAAAAATAGTGTGTAAAAGTAATTATAATAGTTGAATTTGTTTTCATTCATATGGTCCACTTGAATGATATTTACCCCTAAATTTTTTTCTCAAAACTTAAATTTTAACGGGCTATATAATGGCTGGATTACACCGTCCATACAATCATAATGGTGGGACATATGAATAAAGTGTTCTCGTCCCCCGATTCACTGTCTAATTTGGTGTGGCCCATGTTTAGGCTAAATTAGTACAATATTTCGGTCATACGGATGAATTTTGACAAGTCATCACATAATCGGAACAGATTTTGCTCAACCATTTTAATGGGTAATGCAACTAATAAAATGTAATTAGAAAATGTTATAAGCCAACTTTACTGTCCGACCTTCAACTAAAACAGTCCGTCTCCTTCTCCTTCTGTAACTCTGTAATAACTATACACAGCAACCTTCCGACGGACTCCAGCGACTAAGCAACCTTCGCAGGTGCCAGAATCAAGCTGGTGAATGGGTTTTTTTTAAGAACAAGCTTTTTTTTAAGAAGATGAAGAGCTGCGGTAAATGGGTGCGTGCGAATGGGTTTTTAAAGAAAATTTCAAATGGTCAGATTTCCGACCGTTGAGCTACTACGAAAAGGTAATCCAAGGTTGGAGCGTGGATTACAAACCCCCACATCGAGGGGATTGCAAACCCCCTGGATTACCAACCCCCAGTTACTTTATGGTGCCAAACGGC
This sequence comes from Magnolia changhungtana, assembly GCA_030180095.1. Lineage (NCBI taxonomy): Eukaryota > Viridiplantae > Streptophyta > Magnoliopsida > Magnoliales > Magnoliaceae > Magnolia > Magnolia changhungtana. The sequence continues at coordinate 487,293 of JASAUF010000084.1, read as the reverse complement.
CCGAGGATCGCCAATCCTCTCCAATCCCCTCCAATCCCCTCCAATCCACGGTGCCAAACGACCCCTTAGGGCTGTTTGGGAGCATGGATTTGGAAACCCCCCAAGTCGGAACACCCAAGACTTGAAACCCCTGGATTTGCAATCCTCATAGTGTTTGCTAACCCGGAGTGTGAATCAACTTTAATCCAAAAGTACCTGTGCATAGGGTCCTTACTCTTGTCCAGTGGTAGACTCTTAGGGCCTGTTTGGGCGGTGGGATTATAAGGGATCAGGTGAGATGGAATTTAAAAAACATAATTATTACCCATGGTAGGGATTGTCCCTGTTGCCATGGGATAAGATTAATGTCATGCTTTGTTAATAATACGATGGTACATTGAATAGATATACCAGCCATCATTTAAAATTACTAAGAATAACACACATGTATTATATCTAAACCGTTCATTTGTTTTGTAACCTCATTTAGGGCATGGGCCTAAAAATAAGGTAGATCCAAAACTTATGTGGCCCGAAAGAAGTTTTCAACGGTAAGTATTCAATCCCCGTTGCTTTCTATCGTGGGGTCCACTTGAGCTTTAGATTTACCTGATTTTTTGGCCCATGCTCTAAAATAATCTTGATAAATGGGTGGACAGTGTGGATATAGCCCACACATCATGGTAGGGATCTACACAACTTGCTAAAATTGAGTGAAATTGGCACGAGACCCAATGCAATTCCATTTAATGTAATTCCAAGCTTTTCCATTCTTCCCAAACATGGAGTGGAATTGGCACGGGACGAGATGAAACCCATCCCACCTAATCCCTTCTAATCCCACCGCCAAGACAAGTGGATTGGAAGGGATTGAATGGTATTAGGGTGGATGGCATGGATTTCAAGGTAATGAAAGTATTGTCAGTGGATTGTCTTAAGATTCATGGGATTGCTATATCGAGTCTGTTTGGCACGCCCGGTCAATCTCCGGATTAAACCTTTCCATCCCTTCCAATCCCTCGAAACCAAACACATCGCAGGCAAATTTAAATGGATTAGGGTGGATTGGATGGGATTTAAAGGTAATGATGGTGTTGTTAGTGGATTGTCTTAAGATCCATGGGATTGCTATATCGGGATTAGATCACGCAGTCTGTTTGGCACGCCCGACCAATCCTGGGATTTAACTTCCCATCCCTTCCAATACCATCCAATCCCTTCCAATCCGCCTGGCCAAACGGGCCCTTAGGAGTTTCAACACCCAGTCAAGGGTTGAGTACCCATAGGTGGTGAAATTCCACTGGCGTGAGTGTGTGGGGTATGTGTTTGTGTAAAAATAAAAAAAATAAAAGTACATATGCATAGTATATTTACAGGGGTTTAAATTTAATTACTAAATCAACTTTAATATCTCTAATTAGTAAGATATGTAATTTTTGATACAATGGTTGTGATAAGCTCGCTGAAATATATACTTTGCTTGAAAATGGTGAAATTCCAAGTCTCAGATGGGTTGCAAGCACAAGATCATGTCTAAGTGACTAACCAACGATTTTTAATTGTTGATTAATATGGACAATGTTTGGATGGTGCTGATTTATATGGACAATGTTTAGACGGTGTTGATCATCACTAGTGGGCCATGTGCCCAATAGAATGATAGTATAGTTACACATATGTTACACCTGCAACTACTGAAATGATTTAGGTGTAATCCAAGCTTTGACCGTAGATTGCAAACAACCCCTTGGATTTGAACCCCCATTTATTTCATGCTGCCAAACAAACGGGAGATTTGAAACCCTCTCAAATTCCCTCCAATCTATGGTGCCAACAACCCCTTATAATTTTAAGAATTTTCAATTGTAAGCAACTTGTACCGTCATTTGTATGTCTTGGTTTTGGCCCATCCAACCCAACAACTGCCTTTGGGGCCTTACATTGGACTGTACAATTGTTTCAGTTGAGGCTCATTTGAAGTCGGCAAGTAGGTTAATCTTGTTTAAGGATGGAGTGTCTCCATGTGGATGGTTTCCACCATTCTACGACCATGGATTACATGGTAAGTCGCTTGCATCTTTACAAAGCACGTGATATGGTTTACAAATGAGGCTCATTTTTAAGTAAACCAAGCCATTGGCCTAATGTGCCCCGCCATGCATGAATATACCTATTAACCTTTTTGATATGTGCCTTATAGCCATTTGGCCAGGTAGATAAATGCAACAATGGGCCATGTTCAGCTAAACATGGTCTCAACATTAGGTATTAAGATATTTTAATTTAAGGAATTTTTTCTTTTTACAAAGTTGTGGCCATTATACATGTGAGGTGGAGGTGGATTGGCTATTAGCCTTGCTTGTGCTAACATTGGATTATGCATTATGTTTTAGATTTGATTAGACAGCAAGCTGCCATAAGACTACAGTGATTAGCTACTGACAGGTTGTGTAGTGAGACCACTGCTGAAGTGACGTTACCGAGTTAGGTGGATCCCATCATGATGTATGTGTTATATCCACATGGTCCATCCATTTGGAGAGATCATTTTAGGGCACGAGTCAAATAATGAGGCAGATACAAAGATATAGTGAACTCATTACAGAATATAGTGGAGAGAGTAACATCCACCGTTGAAACCTTCCTCAAGTCCACCTGATGTTCATTTGAGATCCAACCCATTCATAAGTTAAAAAAGACATTTAAAAAAGGAAAAACACAAATATCATCTAAAATGTTTTCTCCAAATTGATGGACAGTGTGGATACAAAACATATATCATTGTGAGACCTACAAAACTTGGTGACATCACTTCAGTTTAGAGACTAAGAGCAAACTAAACAACTTTCAACATGCTTTTTGCCCATGAGCCTATCTCTATTGTCCAATCAAATCTTTCATACCGTGGGAAGTATAGTACCCAATCTATCTCCATATACATGCTTGGGATTTGAATTCCAATAAGGATCCAATCTTTGTTAAGGAATCTATGCTTGTTTAGATACCCTATCGTGACAGTATTATATCAGAAGAGCTTTGTTGTTATGAGTGTTTTTTTTCTTCTTTTAACGCTTGTTTAAACACATCTTTCACACATGGTTCAATGGTCAAATCTAAATGTAACAAGAGACTAGTAAAAAAGTTTATAATTATTATAAATTTATAAAACATTATATAAATATTTTTTATTAAAACATAAAAATTAATATATATTTTTATTAATTTAATATACTAATAATGTAAAAATATTATCATTATATTTTTTTCACAACTATCCAAAAAAAAAAAAATTAAATTTATAATCAATGCATTTTTATAATTTATTATATTGATAATTCCCTATCCAAATTGATCCAAAAAAATAGTAACGATGTTTCACAAAAGATTTAGAAATGTAAGCTCATAAGTCATCCAAACAAGTATTAGGAATTGTACATCATTAAACAGACGAAGATGATGATCCACAAGTAACAGGACCATGACGCTTCACACGCCCTTGCTAAAATGGGCTAATTCTACGGTAGGCAATACCCTCTTACAATAGATTGTCAGCCGTTGGATCTTATTTTAAGAGAGAATGCTTCCCCATTTATGAACGTGGGCAAGTGCAAGTAATCGTGTCACATAAACTGTCATATGGGCTGTAGAGCTTGTCAGAAAATATCACTACGTGGACGGTTCGATTTAATAAGATGATGTGCACGTGTGCCGCCAGTACACTAATTCCACTCGATGAAGTTCATGTGCACGTGTGCCACCAGTACGGTCTAGTTCCGATCTTCTCTACTTCTCCCTCCATCGTTTCTATTCTTCTCCGTCTTCGTCATGGAAGCTTCGGTCCGACTCTTCAATACAACGCATCATCTCAATCACCATCTCTCGCTCTCCGTAAAAACCAGACTCCAACACCACCACTCTCTCAGACTCTCTTCAAATGCAATTCCCAGAAATCCCTTCTGCGCACCGCGCACCGCTTTTCCTCTTCCAGTCCATCGCGACGGACGGTCTATCCGTACGCTACCTTCCGCATCCCTCTCAGCGTCTCACCCTTCAAATGCCCTGACGTTTCTCCTCTCCCTCTCTCTTTCCCCGATCTTCCCTCCTCCTTCTCATGTCGATCGATTGGAATCCTCTGTTGCGGATACAAAGCAGCAAATTTTCGCGAGGAAACGATCTACCGAGGGCGGGAATGTAGGGTTTTGTGGGGAGGAGAGGCAGGATCTGACGGTCGTGATTCTCGGATGGCTTGGGGCGGAGCAGCGGCATCTGAGAAGGTATGGTGATTTTTATAGTTCGAGGGGGATTCGAGCGGTGCCGTTTGTTGTTCCAATGAGGGATCTTCTAGGGTTTGATTTGGGGAGGAAAGTTGAAGGACGGATCGCCGCGTTGGCGGAGGATCTGATTGAATGGCTGTCGGAAAGGGAGAAGGACGAAAGGGAGCCGGCCCTGCTCTTTCACACCTTCAGTAATACTGGCTGGCTTGTGTAAGCGTTCTCATGCTTCATCTTCATTTTTTTTTTTTTTTTTTTTTTTTTTTTTTTGGGGTTAACTGTTTGTAATGAGTCGTTTGGATGCCTTTTTAAGTACCAGTTAAGTTGTAAGTGACTTACAGGTGAAACTCACTTACAGGTTATCCTGTTTAGATATAAGTTGTAAGTCACTTAATAAGTTAGTTTTTTGTGTTTTAAGTTAGTTTTTGGAGTAACTTATCTGCAAGTTACCTGTAAGTTATAGGTAAGAAGTTGTTGTATATTCACACCGAGCAAAACTTAGAGTAAGGAATCATTCCACAAATGTTATAATTACTTCAGAAATGTTGGCACTAAATATACCATTTTGTTAAACCCATTTAAATAAAGATGTAAGCCAATTCTTAGGCTAAACCAATTATCAAGTGGGTTATAAAAATGAGCCCACAAATTGAAAATACCTACAATGTAGAAACCCTGGTAATGCTAAGATGCTCCAAAATTAAAAAAAAAAAATTACAAGTCAATGGCGTGATACAACTCATCTGCAACTGGCAAGAAGATGAGAAACATTGTACATGTATGGCCCAAATGATAAATTGACTGGCCAGATTTTCTGGCTAAGGAACATTCGCTGTGGAGACCCTAAACACATGTTGTGTTGGGATATCTGGCGTGTTTGTGTTTTGGTGCTTGAAGATGGGGGGCGTTTGGAATCAGCATTCATCTTTTGGAAGAGCGTTCTGCTTGAAGATGGGGGCGTTTGTGTTTGGTGCTTGAAGATGGTGCTTTAAGTCATTCAGACGGTTCATTTGGTTGGACCTATCATAGATGGACAATGCTCCTACCAACTCCCTCTGATAGTTGACCCGCAAATGGATGGTTCAGCGGAAAGTATAGCTGACAGCCCATACATGATTAAAAAAAATAATAACCCAGCACTCGGATAGAGAATTTCTTTTTCTAATCACCCATCCATGGCAGGGCCCACTAGTTGACAACTGCATTACTGGAAGATGGACCTCATCAGTACTGAATGATGGAGCCGAACAAAATGCCAGTAATTTGAACTGAGCATTGTATGTATGGTTTCTCTTATTTTGATTGTTATATATCTGTTGATTTCAAAGTTTTACCTAGCAAAATGAACATTATGAACAACGAGAAATTGTTCAGGGGATGCCCCTCCTTGACTGAAGAGTTCCTTTAAGATTTGATGTTTATGCGATTAGTTGTGATTCTATAGGAGAGGATTGCTAAGGGGTGAATGGTTCTTGGTCTTCATATCATTTGTACTCATTTCTTTTTTAGTAGCTAACTTTATTTTGTTGAGTCTGATTTTTGATAGTCAATTAGCCATATGTGCATGTTTAGTAAGGAGGGCAGCCATTATGTCGGTGTGCAGCTATGGAGCCATACTTGATAAATTTCAACAAAGAGGTGATTTTACAAAGAAGATCAAAGGATGCATTATTGACTCTGGAGCTGAACCAGAACTTAATCCTCAGGTTTAGACCAAGAGTTCCGCTTTTCCTATTATGTTTTTCTCACTTGTATTTTGGACAATTACCATAGCCTTCTGGGATTCCAACGGCACAAAAAAAAAATAAAAAAAATCAGATATTCAGAACATTGGGGGACATCGTGACTGTTTGTTTACAATTGCTGTTGATGTTATTTGAAAATGATGGCTACTGTCCTCAAATTAATTTTCTTTTTGAGCCAAAATTGTATTCAAAATACAGTAATGGCGTGATAACAAATTTCCAATACAAAGGACCAACTAGTGAATATTGTTAGCTAAGGAATTGGCGACATCTTTTACCTCCTTTTGCGCATGGACAACCAGAATGTTTATCCTAGAGGCAACATCCCCATATCTTTTCATATAGAAATGACTTCCAAGGCTCCAAACAATAAGTAGGTGCCCAAGAGATGACAATTGTGGAATCCACTTATACAATTGAAGGTAGGAAAAATCCTTCAGTCCTTAGTATTGGTTTTGAGGATCGTCCAACCAACATCTTAGTTAATTATTTTTGACAGGCAGAATAAGATAGGATTTGTCATTGCTTTATCTATATTTCACCTGTGATATTGAGGGGAGAGCTTTGCTAAGCCCACATGTTTGTACAAGTCAGCTAATCCACATGCCACCACATATGCCAGTGTGATGGACAGGTGCACTATCCAATCTGTCCATCAGTAGGCTAGCACTATGTAGATCCCCTCTGCCAAGAATCAGTTTGGTCCACTAGTCAGGTGGGCGACAATAAGCTACACAAATACGCGATTGTGAGAAGGTCAGAAAACCTGTCAACTTATTTCTAATATCATGGCACCTGTACTGAATGGACCACCTTCATCTAGTTCGGTAACATCTACACAGTGAAGTCCACCTGGTGGATGGCTTGCATATTGCACCTTTCTGCCACGCTGGCATATGTGGTGGTGTGTGCATTAGCTGACATGTATATGCGTGTGGGCTTAGCAAAGCTCTTGAGGGGTCATCTGTTGGTTGTATGATGTTCTATTCGTAGTAAATCCATTCACAGATAAATGAGTGCAAATGTAAATTAAGGTTGGAAATACTGGTTAAAAGACTTGATGACCTCAGGAAAAAAAAAAAAAAACGACTTGATGACCTTTGGTCTACCTGAAGTATGGACCTTGATAGAGTGAAATGGTGGGAAAGGATCCACGTAGCCGATCCCAATTGCTTAGGATAAGGCTTAGGTGGTGATGATGATGAAAGTAAAAATACTGGTTATCTTATCTTTTCTTTCTCCTGCGTATCGAATTTCATTTTGACCGAGTTTTTAATTGGTTGTTTCTTGTTTGTCGATGACTTGTTGAGTGCATCATGTTGTTTGGTTTATATTTGATCAACCATATGTTGGGTGGGATACTTTCTCATACTCATACCCTTTAATGCAATAGGTTTGGGCAGCAGGATTCTCTGCTGCATTGCTGAAGCAGCGCCGCTCTTCAGCATACCCTTCAGCTGAGGTCACAGAAGGAAGTCCATTAGATGGTAATGAGAGTAGCTGGCAGATGCCAGATAACAAACCCCTGTTGATTGAGAAGGTGCTCCTGTCAATTTTAGAGAAGTTCTTCTCCAAGTTTCTGAACTTACCTGATGTAAATAGGTAGGCAATCTATGCTACTACAAACCTTCATCCCCGAACCCTGAATTCGTGGGGTAAACTTTCACTTTCTGTTGTGAAGTTGCTGCACTGTGATAGTGGAAAAATTATGTCTCTTTGCGGTCTTTTTGTATTGAAATACACATTGATTTAGGGTGTGTTTGGTTGCACCAAATATTATGATTTGTCATGATCAATCAGTTAAATTTGGTGCAAATTTTCATATTTTTTCATGAAATTTTGGTGCAACCAAACGTGCCCTTAAATTGAGTAGACTACATGAATATGCATGTATTTTCGGTTAGTTCCTTGGCATGCATTAATCTTTCCAAATGACCAATGCATGCTATGCCTCTGGTAGAGGATAAAAGATGCCTATGTCACTATAAAATGATGGAAATTCTATTCAACAAATATCTCCCAGTTGACTTGGATCTCAACAAGGTCGATTTTGTTTTGCTGTTCTGGCATGCAAATTGAAGCTCTTATTCTATGAATTGTTGACAGGCTGGAACTACATGTTTGGAAAAATCACCAAAATGCCCCTATCACTTACTGAGTTGGTGCGGGCTTATTCTTTTTTCACAGGAGGTTGAGGAAGATCATCTCCATCCTCTCAAGTGACCAGCCTCCCTGCCCTCAGCTGTATCTGTACAGCACAGCCGACAAGGTCATTCCAGCTAGGTCGGTGGAGTCTTTTATTCAGGAGCAGAAGAAATGTGGGAGAAAGGTATGGGCCCATAACTTCGGCTCATCCCCACATGTTGACCATTTCAGGAGCTTCCCACACATATATGCAGAGAAACTTCACAAGTTTTTGGAAGATTGCATCCCCAAGGTGGGCCAGACGTAAACCAACCATAGGGTCCAAGGCATCATTGTTCAGATTGCAGGGACCACTTACGATGCTATCTGCTCTGCTTCACTGCTCAGGGCAGCTCCATAGAATTAAAGCTTTGGAAAATATTCCCTTCTTCAAAATGTATTCTGGGGAGGTAATATTTGGTCCCTGTTCGATCATTTTGTTTTACTTCTTCCTCACAAATTATAAAAACTCTCATTTGTTGTGACCAATTTGTTTGGCTTCTTATTCACAACATGACTCCCTCACAGCTTGCAGTTGCCTATATGACACCTTTACAGTCTGATGTGGAAATAGGGAGGCTGAATGCTAAAGAAGGAAAATTTTACATAAAGGAATTTCACTTTGTAGATAACCACCCATTACAGGTAGCAGTAAAAGGAAGCAATGCTCTTGCTCCTCCAAATGAAGGATTGGATGATGAAATTCGTTTTTCCTTTGTGTGTTGTATAAAACTACCATGGACGCTCACCTAGATTACATTACTCAGCAAGAATGCATGATCAGTCCATAGACCTTGGGACTTGCAATTACATCAAAACCACACAAAATTCAAGCAAAATGACATCTAGCTGTCCACAAAATAACTTCCTCTTTGTCCATATCCTAAGCAAACGTTCTTTTCCTGTGACATATTATGAAAGCTCCCAAGCTTCCCATCATTTTTCCATGAATACTTTCCCATGCATGCTTAAAATGCAATGATATTCATTTTCAATGACCTTTTGAGTACGAAATGATGAATCTTTAGTATTTCAACCAAATGCCATTGCAAGGACTAGCTCACCTACAACAAATGTATACCCCACTATGGGTGCTACATCACAATGGGGTTTGTTTAGGTTTGGGCAAAGTTGTCTTGACTGGTTGTCCATGTGCATATTGTTGATTTGTCAATCCATTTGTGCATGGGAACCTATTCTTGGTTCCATGTGCATACTGTAGTCATGAATATGTAACAGTTAGAGATGAAATTACAAGTCAATGACGGTCTATGGTTTCAGTGTAAATGAGGATTACACTTATCTTTACACATGCGTACCATTTTTAAATATGCTATGTGTGGGATTGTCCAAGTTCAACCATCCCATGTGTGTGTGTGTGTGTGACTAAAGGGAGCGATGAGCTGGGGCTGAGGTTGGCCCTAGCCTAGCCTTAGAGCCCTAAGACCTGGCCCTAGCTTGAATGAAGCCCTGTCAGCTAAAGAGGCTCAGCTTTGGAAGAGGGCTGCGATAGGTTAAGGCCGGCTAGGGTGAGGGGCTGCTTTATAAGTTACATATATGTTACTTGTATAATTGGTTACACTTGATGAGTACATGTGTTTGAATCATTATTCTTTCAGAGTATCGAGGCTTGTCATTTGTGTGGTACAGTTGTGTAAAAAAAAAAACCGTTCATCAACCAAGTGTATGGTCCACTTAATTAACCCCTGCATGCATGGACCTCAATTGATGCATCAATATACTGTTCACCATCTAAATTGGAAGCTACAATTTGAACAGTATTAAGTGCCTGCTTATCGTCTACCTCACTTTGCCAAGAATATTGAAGTTCATATTGCTACATCGACTAGTGTACAGACTATAGTCTACATCACTAATACCTATACACTAGGGCAACAGGCTTGAGCAGGGCAATTCATCATTGTCCGTAGCCCAGCTTGGCTTGAACGCCAGACCAAAATTTCAAGCTCAAGCACATCTCTCGAGCCAAGTTGAGTGGCCTAAGCCCTGGCACCATCTTAGCCAATTGCCACCCTTATGTGCCATCATCAATCTTCACTCACTAAAAAATTGTGGCACGTGTAAATGTTCACACGTGTAAATGCCTTGCGTACTTTTTAAGTTTCCCACATGCAACAATCTATCCAGTCCATTTTCCAGGGTACTGGACAAGGAAGAGACAAAAACTAGTCAGCAACAAGTCCATGACCAGCTAGCCCTGACAATATACTATTGATTGCATATCGCTGGACAACTTTACCCAAATGCAAACAGGCCCAATCTCTCTCTCTCTCACACATGCATTATGAGTACTTTGACACTTCATAAATTGCCCAACTGGGTTTTTGTATTACTGCAAATCTCTCTCTCTCTACTGTTAAGTTACTCTACGCCTCATTATCTTTGTAAAATTATAAATCAAATACTGAAAGTCGGTGTGTAATCTCTAGTGAAGAGCATCCTCAGGCCATCCAATTGGTGGGTAGGGCAACTCTTTAATAATGGTCATCTAAGACCCAAGTATTTAACTAAGAATGGCACCTGTAACAATATTCAAGCATGCCCATATAAACAAGTAACTTATTTCTTAATTAAATCCATAAGTTAGGTTTCGCAACTTAACGAAATGACATTACTCATACCACTCATTTGAACAGCAACTAAACTCTCTCTCTCTCTCTCTCTCTCTCTCTCTCTCTCTCTCTCTCTCTACCACTCATTTGTACAGCAACTAAAATCTCTCTCTCTCTCTCTCTCTCCCTCTCTCTCTCTTTCTCAATCTTCAAAGTAGAAGCATTCTTCGCGGTAAGTAGAAGTGTTCTTCACGCACTTATGCCTGAACGCACGTCTGGCTTTGAGTTGACGCTCGCGACATGGTACTGTGATGCGTACTTGTAAGAAGGACCTTCCATCGCAGTTACAGGAGGTACGTTCAGAAATGCCCAATTGCTCCTGGTCCACCTGTCACAAAAAAAAAAAAAGAAAAAAAAAAAAGAAGAAGAAGAAGAAGCCTTTGAAAAATGAAGGAGACAATGAGTGAGTATCAAGAAAATGTGTATCAGATTCCTATCATGTATTAGTCAGAGAAAACCCTTTGTTTGCATGCACTGAAGATGATCAGATAAACAAATATCATGGTAGTGATGCACCAGCTGGTCCAGGCCTAGGTAAAGGAGGTTAGTGTTAGATGGATGGCCTATTGCCAAACCTTTGACAATAAAACTGTGAGAGTTCATGTTATGAATCTTGATCGGGGGAACAGGATCCATGATGCTGAACCCAACTAGCTGGGAAATGGCTATGCTGAGGACAACGATGGATGATTAACATCTCAGGCTGTTGGGGCTTAGATAATGACTTGTAGCAAGCTGACCATAGAGTAGAATTATGAATGGTTAAATACATGTTACTTGAAAAAAACCTGACTCTGCTGCATCACTGCACTCGAGCTATTATCATGGACAATACCAGGTAGGGAGCTGATGTGCAAAATACTAGGTGCCTACCAATGTCTAACCTATTTTTGTTTAGGTTAAAAAGGGAGAATGCTGTGATGGTGTTATCACTAACATTGAAAGCCTAAGTAACAACAATTGTTCTAAAACTCGCTGGTCAACTTGACACTCGCCTGAGTTATCTCAACTTGACTAGATATCGAGCTGAATTGCTGGGAAACTCAGTCCTGGCTCTGAATCAATACCGACTCTGGATGACTCATTGAGTCGACTTGACCATCCAGTCAACTCGGTGTGCCTCGAACCAAGTCATTTGTGAGTCACAGTATGAGTATTAATAAAATGTCATTAATGGGGGAGGTAAGAAATCAAACCCACAATCAAAGCACCATTGAGTGGTTTGATGACAATGTTTATATTTTATATTACTTAACTATGTTAAATATCCAATCCTATCCCTTTTAAAAGAAAAGAAGAGAAAAAAAAAAAAAAAATTATAACTATTAAATACCGAATGGAGTTGGGTTGAGACTTTGAGTCAACCCGGCCCAGCTGGACATCGATCGACTCGAGTTTTTGAACTATGGTAATAACCAATCTTATCAAAGGGGAAAGAGAGTACAGTTGCTTGGATGAGTTATGTTGGTATCCTTAAGAAGTCAGGCCTTAGGGTTTGAGGACTAGTTATGTTTCACCTACCAATCATTCGTCTTTATGAGCTTCTCTACATCTGTATTGGAGTCACCAATCACCAAATTCTGCCTTCCAACAGTAAGGGGCAGTGAGCTAGATCTCTGGAGCACTGCTGCTGATCCTGATTCCGATCCCTGGTATAAGATCTCCTGTCATAAGTGGAAAAGATGTTCTGGAGATTGAATCAAACTCAAACTTAAAATCTTTTGATCTATCTAAGAAGATGAAGATAAAAAGAAAAAAGCAATGTAAAGTGTGTTTGGTTGCACCAAAATTTATGAAATATCATGAAATTTAGCACAAAATTAGACCGATTAGTGACTGATACATCATGATATTTGGTGCAACCAAACGCACCCACAGCCAAATAGGTCACACTGAAACATATGGCACCATAATTAGCCAGTTTCTAACATTATGTAGCATTTGATTGGTTCGACATGAAAAAAAGGTTGCATCAGTATGTTAACTAGCAGTTTTCATCTTGTTTTCAGTTAATAGGAGCAAAATAATTTCAAAAACTTTAGAAATGATGAAACTGATTCTTTCATTCATTTGCAGTTTTTAGTTTCCTAGTAAATAAGATTCAGGTTTTTCTCTTTGAGACCTGAATTGAATTTTAGGATTTTTCTAACAACAATATTATACTAATGTTTACCGCTCCTACTCGTAAAACCAAAATAATCAAAATAATAACTGAATTCTAACCGAGACAATGACCTGACTGTTCTGTGGTGAATTGGAGATGGATTTAAGATGTTCTTCCTCTATTCTCTTTTTCGATTTCCAATAAGCCTCGATCTCTCCCTTGGTGAATGATCTGTTTCTTTGATACGTCACTGGAAAATCCCAATAGTTAGAAAACACAAAATAGAAAGTGCACATAAAACAACTATAAAAAAGGCAATTTTGTTGCTTGATAACTAAATCCAATTGACAGAATAAATTTTGGGCAGTTTTGAATTGAAATTCACTACTTTCAATCCAAATCATTTTAGGCACCCCCTTCCAAATCCACCTTGGAACGAAAATCCTCAAAAGGCTCATTTTAAATTTAAAAGAAAAAGTAGAAGCAAAATCCTAGATTTGGAATCATTTTCAACTATTATAAAATCACACTCTCCTCGTTTTAAGGGCCATAATTAAGTTCCCAATTCCACATCTAAGCGGCCAAACACAAGTATAAAAAGAAATGTAAAATTCAGGTTTAAAAATCTAGCGAGTTAGAATTCAAATCCATTCAGCTAAAAGACACCTAATAAAAAAACGAGATAGTCAAGTGGGATTACCAGCTTTAGGATCTTGAACGTGTGAATGCCAACCAGCCATTAGAGAACCCATGGACCCAACTAATCTTCTGTTCTTGAACAAGAAGTAGCAAATATCTAATAAGATTTAGTTAATGTATGGCAGATTTTTAGATTGAGGGTACAACTGGTTGTCGGCCTTAGCAAAGTGCTTGATCTTATCTCCTGTGGTCAGTGCTTCCACAGCTGCTTTTTATTTATTTTATTTGTCTTTGTAAAGGTGTTTAGCTGTACATGCAAGATGCAAGGTGGCACTGGCAATGGTGATAAGGACACGGTCACATCGTCTTTTTCTCCGTCATGGAATCCGATGGGACCGGAATCTTCACCAGCGTGTGTTTTACGCAGCTGCGTAAAATACACAAGCTCTGTGGGGCCCACCATATTTTATATTCTAAATCCAATATCTCCATCAGTTGAGAACCATTATTTAACCATAAAGGCAAAATATCAACACAAAAAAAAACTCTGATGGGCCACATCAATGGGGACAATGCAAAATTCTTCTAAAATCTCTAAGTTCACACGATGTGACCCGATTTAATATTTGGATTTGGCTGATTTTTTTGTTTTCACTTATTCATGGTGGGTTAGACTTGATTAAGGGGTTTGATGGAGGATACAGACCATGGTAGCCCTACCTGGAGACGTATGGTTGGCATCCTATTTTCATTGTTTCATGTGGTGTGTTCCACCTGAGTTGTGTACTTGTCGAGTTTTTATCACAACTAGTAGAATCATGGATAGAAACCGATGGACGGAGTGGATTTGATATATACCACACGGTGGGCCTCACAATCTTGGATGTTTATACGCGCTGAGTTTATAACAGGCATGGTAGATGGTTCTGGTCGATCCGATGTTGACTTCTTCTACGGATGAGGCGGCAGCCATGCTTATCCACACCACCTCCTATGACTCTGTCGATTCTGGCGCGTACGTTTTGACAGCTCATTTTTTGGCATAAAAAATAAAAAGCTGATCCAAATCTCAGGTGGACCACAGTACAGGAAGCAGTGGTAACTGACCATTAAAACTTCTCAGGGCCAAAGGATTTGTATGAAGCTGATATTTGTGTGGTCCCTTTATCGAGGTCTTTTTGACCTTATCAACAGCGTGGACGGAAAATAAACATTCCGCTGGCCATTCAGAAGTTATTAGTGTTGTGTAATCAATATCCACTGCTTCGTGTGGCGTGGTCCACTCGACCCTTTGATTGCCCTCCTTTTTAAGGCTTATGTCTAAAATGATCTGTAAAAATGAATAGACAGCGTGGATAAAACACATACATCAGAGAAAGGACCTTCATAAGGTGTTGGGTAGTACCCAATGCACTCTCGACCTGGTGTAATGAACCCCGGGAGAGCCGCCGACTCTACGCGATCTAAACTAAATTCGTCCGGCTGCCTAATTCCATTCGATCCACTGCCTTTCGTCTTTAATGGGTCAGGCTATGATGAAGGTCCAGCTTGATGAATTTGTTGTATATACACAGTGCGCTTTTACAGTTCATTGTATGGCATTGGCTTAAAAAAGTAATATATCTAAATTTTTGGTGGACCGTATCACAGGAGATGATGCAGATCGAACACCCACAGTTAAAAACTATCCAGAGCTTATGTAATGTTTAACATGTAAATAAGGCCATAAAGGCATGAATAAAGTGAAATTCAAGGTGTTGTAATCACTCCCGCACTAAGCATATTAATGTTCGTCATCACTTTATTTGATATATGTTAGAAGAAAGAGATGTTACGCTATAAAAGATTTATACCAACAAGAACACAACAAAGATGCTTATGAGTGTCATTATAAACAAGTTTTACTCAATCTCTTTGAACTTGGCAAAAATGGAATAAAGATGGGGATTATACATGAAACGATAATGATGCTACTTAGAAAAAGATTAGAAGGTAAGGAAGTGATTTTACTATTAATTCAGGTGGAAATTGTTGAAATTATAACACCAGAATCACTATGCATTTATTCACTTTTATGAGTCCATACAACCCTTGTTTCACATGCTAATGAGGCTCCGGTGTTAGTGGACCATTGGAGGGATTATTTTGACATTTTTCTCTTAAAAGCATGGCTTTTAAGATAAATTATGTTAGGGTTAAAAGAGAATGTTATGATTTTTTTATTTAGTGCTTTTTTGGTGTTTTAAAAACCTCCAAGGGAAGAGAGAGTTTTTGTTAGATTGACCATGGCTTTGTGCTGTGATTTTTTTTCCAAAAGAGTTTTCCATGTACAAATCATGTGTTCTGCATATGGTTGCTTGAATATTTTTTTTATTCTCTTATTTATTTCAATTTAGATTAAGATACTTCTGGGAGGTGGTTCTCCAACAAAATTGTCTAAAAAATTATCGGAATTGTGACGGTGGGCCACATTGGTGTAAATTTATCATTGAATCAAATCATCTGACTAAACGCAATAAGATGAATCAACTTATGTCGGCTATGGCACATGAGCATAAGAGTTCTTAAGCATGATTTTACATCCTTCCCTACTGTGTAGCTACCCAAGTCCTAAATTTGCTGATTTGAGAACTCATGGTGTAAATGTGGCAGCCCACCTGATGGATGGGGTGGATTAGTTGTACACACGGTCTCTAGGGTGAGAGGTAGGGAGGGAGAAAGAGATTCATGTATCCAAACAGCTCATCTTTCTTGTATGATGAAAAAAGTTTCCATGTGTGTCCAAACATGCACAAAACAGTAAAATGATTGGATGGATTGAAATTTCAAGGAAAACAATCCATTAGTTGCTGCCACTTTTTATTTACACAATGAGGAATGTAGACCACCCTCAAAACAATCTCGAAGAGAGCTCATCCTCCATGAATTTTTCTTCTTCAATTTATGCAGTACACAAACACGTGAAATTGTATTCAAGTACTCGTAGATAAAAACATCTAACAGGGGGGAAGATCCTTGGGAGGAGGTAAGACAGATTGATTTGCGCCTTTCCCGTCCTCCACCACGAAAGCCATCTTCAGCCCCCATGATGTGTGGAGTTCCAGATGACAGTGCATGAACCAAACACCTGCAATACCATCACACAACCATTTAAACCATATCCATTTGCACCTTTTCAACTGTTTGTTTTGAGAGATGCCAAGGTATTTGTGAGAGCAGGATTCTTATTCGTACTGTCTCCATACATGAATCAATATGGGGCTTGCATGAGATCTGAGCCGTTTGTCAGGTGGGCTCCACCGTGTACGTGCTGGGCCTTAGAAGCAGGCCAGTCTGGTCATTAAGTGTGCCAAACATATAAGATGAAAATGGATAGCAATACACCTATCATCCACCTAATGATAAGAGGTACATGGTGGGGCCCACCTGTTGAATGGCCTGGCTCTCAAGCACAAGAATCCTACTCTTTGTAAGTAACCACAGAGAGAGAGAGAGAGAGAGAGAGAGAGAGAAGACTACCCGGGTTATCGGCTCTGAACCTAATGGCAGTCCAACCTCCAGTAGGAACTCCAATTGTATTCCTCTCAGGTGGATCAACCAAGTTAAACATAGCAGGGTCCTTTGCAGGATCAAAGTTCCCAATTCCCCTTCCAACAACAAAGAAATTGTAGCCATGAAGATGAAATGGGTGGGACTCTACTGTAAGAAGATTAGTATCCTGCAGTACCAGCTCAATACTTGTATTGAAAGCAACCCTACTCAACCTTGTCCCTAATGAAGTCCCAAGATTTGCCGTAAGTGGCGCGCCTGTGTAATTGAAAACGGCAGGCGGTCGATCAGGAAAATCAGCTCGAAACACTCCCTTGATGTTGAAATAGTGAGCTTGAAGAAGCCCAATTCGAGGCATTACAAAAGTTATGTTGTTCAAAGAAGCAGTGAGCTGTGTCCCATTCAAACAGCTAGGACATGGGTTCTGTCCCAGCCCAATTGTGTAGAAGAGATGACGGTCGACCTTGATAGGAACATTCGCAGGAAACGTTGGGGTGTTTAGGCTCCTCAGCTTGTCGTTGTAACTTGAGGCAAATTCCGTGTCATTGGGTGCTGGTAATTGAGGCAGGATTGGAGTTACAGTATTTGGGATGCCTTTGTATTGCAGTATTGCTGTAGCGGTTTTGTTGTCGACAGGGATTGGAACGTCCATGAAAGGGCGTGCGCCCATGAAATATCTAGCTGGAGTTGTGTCTGCTCGAACAAGAACGTTTGTGGTCTGGCCTGGTGCAATTAGTAATGCCTGTGTGGTGAAGGGCTTGGTGTAAACTGCATCAATTTCTACGATGGTCATGTTATGACCAGCGATGGCGAAGAAGAGCTCATCATTGAGTGCAGCATTGATGATTCGCAAGAGATAGGTCTTGCCCCATTCGACCTCCATTGCGAAGGTGTCTGAAACATGCGAAGCGAATAATAGAAATTAGAAGAACATTCTAGAATGCTCACCATTTCCAGTTCAACTCTCATCCAATTAAACTTAGGTAGCGTTTGGATGCTCTATTGGGTTAGATTAAAATAGTTAGCTCAATGAACTGGAAATGACCATTTTGCAAGAATACCACAATTAAGTGTGGCAATGGGTCGGGTAGCCCACCCCAACAAGCCCAACCCAGCTTTGGACCGGGCTCAAACCTTCTATGGGCCATGAGTCGAACCGAGTCGAGCTTGGCCCAGCTTTGCTTGGCTTGGCCAGCAGGCTACCCCAGCACGAACTCGGCTCGGCTTGGTCCTCGAGCCTGAATGGGCAGCTCGGCTCAGCTCGGTCAGCAGTCTAGGCTCGCCTGAGCCAAGTTTGAGCTCGATCTTTTGAGCCAAGTTCGAATTTGAGCCTACAAGCTGAGTTCAAGTTTATGTTTTATAGTTTTTAATATGTATAATATAGATAATATATTATATAATATAAATAATATATAATATATAATATATAATATATTTAAATATATACAAAATATTTATCCTAAGTGAACCCAATCCGAGTCGAATCGATTTGAATCGAGTCAAGTTCTGAGCTGAGTCGAGTCGAGTTTGGTCTAGCTCAGACTTGGCTCGAAACTTTTTTCAACTTAAAAATCAACTTGACTCGGCTCGAACGCAATTTCGATCTAAGTCGAGTTGAGCTTTTCCGAGTCGAGTCGAACAAGTTAACCGAGCTAACTCAGTTCGTGTATAGCTCGTTGCAATCAATTTTTTGGTCAGGCCTGGAGTCATGAAATTTGAGCCCAACCCAGCTAGGCCTAGTTATTCTTACGTTTCTCTGAACATGGGAAGAGTGGCCCCGGCTTCCCATTTATAGTATGCGCATCAGACATTGCGGGTGGCAAGCCCAACTTCTTCGCTTGCTTTACTGCCTCTTCGACGTCAGTATTCCACCATTCTCCTACATCACATATGAGTATTGCAGTGAAATTGTCTTAGTGTGGACAATCAGAAGCTTTGAATTTATAGAAGGATCTTGATCTCTAACACACACCTAAGAGTAGATTAACTTCACTATAGGGTTGTGGGAATGGAAATGGAGTTCCTTCTTTGGGCATGATGACGATTGCACCATAGACCGTTGCCCTTAGCCAAAAGATATGAGCATGCCACCACAAGGTTCCTCTCTGTCCTGTCACATTGAAATCATATGTGTAGCTGTTCCCACTCTTGATTGGGCATTGCGTTATATAAGCGGGTCCATCTGCCCAACCGTTTCCAAATTGCTTCAATCCATGCCTGCATCAACCATACATAATCAAAGATTCATGTTCATAACATCCGTGTAGGTTTGTTTGTACACATGCGCAAGATAACATGTGATATACATAAAAATGTACGTTTGTACGTATTTAATTATCAAGTTCAAGGGTGATTATTCAATGGATTATGGAGATGGCTGGATAGATTTTTTTTTTAAAAATCATTCAAGTTACCAAATCCTACCAATGAATGGACATGTTATATTGCGCATTGTTGGTGACGTTAACAAGAACACGATCGCCTTCTCTCGCGTAGATAGTCGGCCCCGGAAACATCCCATTAACGGTGACAATGGGCTTGGCATGGCACAACCGGCTCACATTCTTCACTTGAATCTGAGACCCAGAGAAAAGATCATCACCAGAAAGAAATGAAAGGAACATAAACAAGAAGAAAAGAATCATTCAGTGCAAACAGAAGCTAGGAAGAAGACACACTCACATCAAACTGGTACTTCTTCACTGCGGCTTCGGCATCAATGGGAAGAAAAACAAACCCAATAAAGCCCAAGAAGAGAAGGATAGATCCCGAGTAGAAGGTGCATTGTCGTGCCATTTCCCAGCCGGAATCTTCCACAACTTAGTTGTGTTTGGATGAGGTGGGGGTGGAATGGGTGCGGTTTTATATGGGTGGTGCATTTGATTAGGTAGGAATGAGGAGGGGTTGTATATGAAAGCTTGGAAGCAAGTATTGATGGAGACATTCAAAGAATGGTTAAAAGACTCCTCCTAGGTGACTTGTAGCGAATTGTCTGGTTTTGAGTCGAGTCACGACTCACCCAAGTTGTGGCTGGATATGACTGACTCGCTCAAGTGGGAGGTAACTCAGGGGTGATTAGTTGTATTGAACCGGATTAGGTCACACCGAGTCCGAGTTGACTCGTACAAGTCACATCGGGCTCATCCGAGTCTTAAAACCATGCGTGGAGGCTTGAAAATGGGGTCGAGGGGATTATAATATCAGGCATTGGAGTGTGAGAAGTACGTGAGGCCAACCGAAGAGAGTTGGAGCTTTACCGTTAAGTGAAAGGAAATAAGGAATATAGTTATCAGTTCGTAGCTGTCTTTTGAGGTTTCTATTTTCTAAGCCCACACACGTTTAGAGCCTTCCACATCTACATGCATGTATATGTGGGCACACGTGTGCGAGATTGGAAATTTTGCATCTGGTGGGCAAGATTGATTAGATCTTATGGCTCAAAATATCAGGCCATTTTACTCTGGCTACGTAAGAATCAAAACGATACCTAAAATTTTTTTGTAGCCATCCGTTTGTTTTGCATGACGTGATCCATATGAGGAGTGAAATGGCGTGATCTTTGGCACAAAAATATCTAAAAGGTGTGGCCCAGCTGATGGGAAGGTTTGGATCTTACCTACTTATGCCATATTAGCAGGTGTGATTGCATGTGGGCAACCAAGGACTGTACACGCAGGTGGGCCTAGCAAACTGTGTTTTTTTTTTTTTTGGTTCGAGCAGTGGGCATTTTTTGAAAGGTCAGCTTTAAGGTTAGATGAACTAGTCTTTAGTTTCTTTCGAAATGACTTTTGTGCTTCTTAAGATTCTGCACTGTGGTGCCATGCAATGGCTTTTATTTGTAGCCTAGCATCTCTTTGGTGTTTAGGTAGGTAGGGCCCATGGTTCGATAATCCAAACCATTGGCATGTTACATCAGACAAGTGGTTGGACCTTCCCTGAATATCTTCTCCATAAGACAAGTATGTATTTTTAACTTGTTGCCTATAAATAGACGATTAATAAAGAAAAATAAATAAAGGAAAGATCCTATTTGACTGGAAAGAAAAGTGCCATGACTGATGGCTAGGATCTTCCAGTTTGCGATATTTATACTAATCCACGGTAGGACCACACACATCATTGGTTTGGATTTCATAATCAGGAGACCCTTTCACCAGAACTGAAACCTCAATTTAATTGCGCAAACCGAAGATTTTCGTTACTGAAATGTTTCTCCGTACAAATGATTGCACGATTGGAGACAATGTAAAAGGTTTGAACCATTCATCAAGCGACGCTAATGTTGCATGAAAGAATGCTATGGAGTCGTATGAGATTGACGATTTTATTTTTTATTTTTTATTTATTTTTTTTTTTTTTGTGGCACATGTGCCACCTTACACGCATCAGAACCACTCATCATTTGGAGACTAGTTCAGATATGACCTGGTTCAAAAGTCATGGCAATTCACTCACTAGTTGGGCCATGTATTCATGAGAAAAGTGTGTGGTCCACATAATGATTGGACCAGCCAGAGTTTATTTGAGCCAGGCAGGGCATGTTCATGTCAGCCCCAACTGATGAATGTCCTCGATCGGTCTCACACGAACATGAAAGTTGACTTAAACATCTCACCATTAATTCCTCATGCGTGTCTGCGTGTGTAGGAGTGCTTCACGTGTGCACGTATGTGTACGTGTGTAGAGGAAAATAGAGACTGGTATGAGTGTTATGGTCCACCCAATAGTAGATATATTACATCTTAAGTCATGATTGCACGGCAATCCAGAACATGGATTGAAACCAAATAATGTTGACTGTTCACGTATGCGTGTGCACGTAATGTTGACTGTTCAACCGTACACGTGGCAATTTGTACGGCAAATATCAAACCAAATAAGAGGAGGGTTGCATATTGCTTATTAGTGTGATGTAAGATGCGCCGTCCACAATGGGACCTAAAATTTGGATGGATGGATGGATGGGTTTACATGAGTGCGGCATGTGAGGAGGATGGTCACGCCATTGTCAAAGACATGGAGAGCCTACCACAACAAAATTCGATGATAGGAAGGATTATTTTAAGGGTTGTATATATACAATATTATTCGGTAAACAATTCATTAATTTGTGCAATCAATTAAAGAATTGCTAAAAATTAAAAATAAAAATGAAAAAGGAAATACGTCCACAAGGTGACCCTTTAAATTTCATTTTCTTTTCATTTCCATACGCCTTATTTGTTATCCACCTTTTCAACAGAAGCAATAGAGGCCCTTCTAAAACGTGCAGGGGGAGGCATAAGCCATTCCCGGCCGTTGATCATGGATTTGGTCAAGAAGGGTGCAACCTCTGCACTTGAAAGCTGGTGGGACCATCCAACTCTCTTGGATACATTGGATCCCGGCCCATAGCACCTGTATTCACCGTAAAACGCAGTCCTGTGTCCACCAATCAAACATATATGATAAATTCATGTCAGAAAATAATAGGTCTGGCATTCTATTGTTGTAATATACATTCATTCCTAATCACATGGCTGAGATCTGTGAGGCCCACCTTATATATCATATGTGTGATATCCAATCTGATAGATTTATCAGGTGAACTTTCTCTTGTTAACCATACATCACAATAATTTCTTGATCCAAAACTAAGGTAAACCACATTACAGGGATTAGGCTTATTTGAGTGGGTTGGGTAGAATATATGAACATGGTAGGACCCACACACAATCTTCTGGTTGGTGTCTAACTCTGCATTGTTCCCTGCAGCGTGGCCCACCTATGTTGTGGATCAGGCTTATCTTTTGGCAGCAGGGCTAACATCGATAGATGCACTTGATGGATGGAGTGGATATCTTCTAAATACCATGGTGGGCCACAGAGCTTGAATGTTGTACCCTCTGCGTATAACATGTTTGTAGAGGATTCTAGTCGGACTAATGCACATGAAGCTTCGTAATCCTAGCCACTTACGGTGGAGATCCTTAGTAACCCGGCAGCGATGAATTTAATACTGTTTATATGTATTATTATATATATTTCTTTAAAAAATCAATATTCAACTGTTGAAAATGAAGATTAGAAAGAGACTAGCATTTCCAAAATATGGTGTTTAACATTTGGGGTTTTGAACATACAACCATTGGAGGTATGAACTTTGAAAATCGCCTTCCATTGCAATTCCTAGTCCCACGACATTTTCTCTTGCATGATTTTCTGGTATTTTAAATCGCACACATAACAAATTAGCCAAGGGAAAAGAATTATACCTTTGATTGGAAGGATTGTTCCAGTCATCCCATCCCTGAGGCAATACCACATTAGCCATATAAGAGAGGGCAAACACCACCCTTGAGTAAGCTCCCCATGGCCTTCCTAAGATGCCACTTTGCGTTCCTGTGACCTTGCAATTGATAAAACTGAAACCTGTATTCTCCGATGGCGACGATCGGCGTTGTGCAGTGATGACACCATTTCCATCAGAGACTGAATGAAGGCTACACTTCTGAAAGATTCTCAATTAATACCAAGTGTTCATTTTCAATGCATAAGAATAACAGTTTGTAAATTTTTGAATTTTAATAATTTCCAAGGAATGAAAATCATTAAAATTGTGGTTGCAAAAGTGCTTTTTCTTCCCAATAGGATTCAAAAGAACCCAATTCTACAAACTTTGATAACTTTACTAAGATAAGAGATTCCAAAATCACAAATTATTTTCCATCTCTTGAAATGGCCATGAACCAAACTTGGGTTTTGAAGGATACAGTGTCCCTATACCACCCCTTGAACTGCATCTTAGATGATGATATGAACAGTTCATGTGATGGATTGTCCATGCTGCACTTGCCATCCTAAAAGATATTTGTTGAAGGAATGATTATGTATGAAGTTGAATTTGGAATATATATTAGTTGACACTTAAAAATGATTTCATTTCAATTTAGTTAATAGCAATTATGTATTAGATGTCATACTTTATATAAATTATAAACTCATTTTTAAGTGGCAACAAAACAGGTACTAAATAGTAAATTTTTAATGGTTCATATTCATTTGAAGAGTCAGAGGCATGATCATCAATGAAGTATATGATTAAATGGTAGTAATGAGAATATGAATGGTTCCAATAATCATCTAAGATGCAATCTGGGATGCAAATCCGCCCCTTGGGGTACTGCGAAATGGGGCACCCTATCCTATCAAAACCCCTTTACTTACCATGTGTGGCCGTGTGGGATCTCATAGTAATTACAAATGCTTCATGATCAAATTAATGAAGGAGAGTGTGATCTGCCGTTCCATCATATGTGTTGCTAGATGGACCCACATGGCTACATGGGTTGGATGATCCTAACCATTCATCTGATGGATGCCCCTAATTAAAAATACTCCCTGACTAGCTCAACAAATAGTCCCTTGTTTCAATATGGGAAATTAAATCAGGTCCGATCATCCAACTCCAATTCAGAGCGAAATGATGTGCAGAGTGTAGGTGATTGTGTCCTAATCAGAGACTGTAAAGAAAAGTCTAAATGCAGGGTTAATTATAATGAATGTGTGAACATACTTCAAAGAGAGAGAGAGCATTTCCGCAAATGAAGTCAATGGCTCCTTCAATGTAACAATTGTTGTAATAGTGCCTGCCATTGTCATCAAAGAGAGTGTCCTGATAAGCAAGGATTTTGCATCCATAGAAAGCTGCTTTGTCTCCTGATACTCTTAATGCAACTGCTTGGATTCCTGGCCCATATGTATTCTGTATTGCAATCAAACCGTCCATTAGAATGGTTCAATTATATTAGATGAATGGGTTATCTTGGACTTATATGCTTCATTGTTAAAAAACTTTGAGGCCATGGAGGTGCTGAAATGGGCCACTCAGCATCTAGACCTCACCGGGTGGCAACACACGCTGGATATTCCTGAATTGCGTATGAGAGGTTTGCCAAATCATTTACAAAATTTTGAGATTAATAATCCTGACCGTTGGATGGTTCATGATCTATAATGGTATTATAATAATAATAATAATACAAGGGAGCTGGAAAAGAGTACCTGAATGGTGAGAAACCTTGCTACAAAATTAGAAGCAAGGACAGTGAGAGTCGCAGAGGTGACTACGCTGCTACCATCGGACCCAGTTATTATGGTGGTGTTGGCGTTTGTGCCGCTTAATGTTATGAAGGGCTTATTGTCTGGTATCACAATCTTCTCTCTGTATATATTAATATTAAAAATAAATAAATTACACTATACCATAATCATAAAGAAGAACACCTCCATTTTCTTATCTTAAACTTATCAACCTTATGATATTGATCTTAACATATCATCAGGTAATTTGTACCTTGGATGTGCCATGTCCCAAAATCCACAGCAATGGATGTGACCCAAACGTAAGGATATAATGGTTGCAGTAATTTTGGATCGTGTCATGCATGTGTTTGGGTCATGACCCATCCAAGGTTTGAGATTACCTCATGGCATGTTTACGGGATAGAATGGTTACGATAGTCTCATCCCTATGATAATTTTGGAATGGCCCACCAAAGGCATAGCCTACCGGATGATTGGTCAGGAACTTGTGCACGTTAGCCAAGTGTACGAAGAAGCAAGATGCTGATGGGTAAGCCAAGGGAAGCATTTAAAACCATAGAATGGTCCCAACATCGATCCTTTGCACGTACGAACATGGAAAGAGACACACGAACGTATCATGTGAGTTTTTACAGGGATCCACAGCTCAGATGTGACAATGTCGCATGGACGGGCAGGATTAAAGTCTTTCCTCAGATGGGGTTCGCCGCATAGAGGCCCAGGACAAAAATCAGGCGGGTCCACTCATATGATGGACCACACATGCATGTATGCTGATTTTGGATCGTCCGTCTATTCTATTAAGGGAACCAACCACCTTTTTCGTAACAAGTGGTCCTTTAGGCCAGCGTGCTGCACTGACTCGACTCTTGAGCAGGGTATACACCCACTCACACTGCTGCAAGTGCCATGACTGACAAGGAGATTGTGTACACGTGCCAATTTAGCACGTATATCATGAGTAGACTTCCAGATGCATGCATACATACGTGTGACATTGGTGTTACTAGTAGGCTTGGGACGCATCAATCCAAGCCCTTAAACTGAATTGAGAGAGAGAGAGAGAGAGAGAGAGAGAGAGAGAGAGAGAGAGAGAGAGAGAGACCTGTATATGCCTGGTTTAATCCAAATGAAGTATAATTCAGCGTTATTAGAAGGAACGGCATCAATGGCATCCTGAATCTTCATATAATCTCCTCTTCCTGACGGATCAACCTTTATAAGAATTGCCGAAGAGGATGAGCCAGCACCTGAGCTCCCCATCAAAGAAGCCATTGCAACTGAAATCCACAAAACAAAACCCCAATTTGCTAATCGTGCCATTATCATTTGCTTTTGAATCTTTTCTCTCCTCAGGAAATGGTTAGAATTTTTTTAGGAGAGAGAGAACTTAAAATACAAAAGAAACAATGAGAACGTGAATGTTTGCCTTAATATATGCATGTGAAAATGTAAGTCAAATGATAAAGAGAGCCTCTTTCTTGCATGGCAAGGTCAAATAGCCAGCTCCAAGTAAGTTTACAATATGATCTACAGTCTTGTGTTAGTTTTGCACCATTTAAGAAATTGGTGGTGACTCTTCAAACATACACAGTTGTAAAGCAATCCTGGCCGTCCAAATCGCTGGCCCAACTGTGTATGGATTATAATGACAGAAAGCCACATAAAGAAAATGACATTAACCATCTGATTTTTGCCCTTCTACTACTCACAATTTACTTCTAATCATCCACTAATTGCATCATTGGGCTGTTTGATCAGTGTAATTTAAGACATATACCCCATCCACAATGGGACATACAATTGGAACGGTCTGGATATCTATAAGTTTGTGCAATAATGTGAGGAGGATGATTCACCACCAATATTGTTGAATGCTACAAAACTAATACAGGAATGCCCTTACAATATACATTGCTATATGCGGTATTATACAATGCTTGAGCATAACTGTTGCCCTTTCGGGAGTACTTTTCATCATTTTGCACAAGTGGGCCACACAAGGCCCAGTGATAGAAATAGTTCATGTTAACTTGTCCATTCTCAATGTGCCATAATCCCCATCATTCGAAAAATCATTATCCTTTAATAGTAGGTTATAGCAAAATATTCAAACAATATGATGTTCCAATCTAAGATTTTTGGTGCATTGATCGTCCACGTTGAGACTCGTCATATCAATGGTTTGGATTGTTGAATCATGGACCCTTTGCACAAACTAAAATATTTAATTGTACGTATAACGGTTGTATAATACGTGGTATGCATGGGATCGTATATGGAGTGTAACTGCATGACAGAGGCGGCTCTTTTGTTACTTAAAGCAACCTAATTAATTGACTTAATTAAGTTTTTTTTTTTTTTGGTTTTTAAATGTATGTGTACTGAAATTTCGTCCCATCTAAGTCATGAGTAATTATAGGATACGCAACCTCGTACCTGCCGGTTTTCACGTTTTAGAAGTGGGGCCCATGCTTACGTAGTGCAACTGATGGATCATGCCCAAAGTCTCCTGGATAGGATAATCGTAACTTCTCAGTCTGTGGCCTACAAATAGACGGTTGAGAAAGAGAAATATAGCAGCACCGATATAAAGATTTGGGGGCATGGTCCATACATGTTGGGATACAGCAGAATAGTGGCCTGGATGGGTACCACTTGTAAGAATTGCAAACCCAATTTCGAACAGATGCGTAATTAGGGTGGCAATGGACCGGGCGGCCAGCTTGGGTCCCTAAATTTGGCCCAAGGGCTAGGCCAGAGCTTGAAATCTAGTGTGCCACTGTTATAGAGGTGCAACTGGGGTGGGTTCGGTTCGGTCGAGGGTTAACACGATTTTGATCTGACCTTAAGTGGACCCAACTCACAATCCGCCCCAACCGGAATTCCAGCAGGAGGTGCCTAACCCCAACTCGACCTGAATTGCCATATACTCAACCTTAAACCGACGCAACTCACCCAACCCAAATGCAGGCGATTATTCCCAACCAGACATAAGCCAGCCTGGATTGCCTAGGTAATGTGTATATATACGTGGCAAAACTCTGTGGGCCCAACTATGATGTATGTGTTTTATCCGCACCGTTCATTCATTTTTCCATATCATTTTAAGATATAAGCCCAAAATTTAGGGAGATCTAAAGCTCAAGTGGACCATACCATAGGAAGCAGTGTGGATTGTCTACCATTGAAAACTTCTTGGGGGACACAAGAGTTTTGGATCAAGCTGATATTTGTGTTTTCCCTTCGTAGATGTCTGTGTGACTTTATGAATTAGATGGAAAATAAACATCATGGTGCGCCCTAGTGAGGTTTCAATTGTGGGCGTCATTATCCCCGCTGCTTCCTATCTTGGGGCCCACTTGAGCTTTGGATCTGTCTCATTTTTGGGTTCACGCCTAAAATGATATCGCAAAACGAATGGACGGCATAGATAAAACACATACATCATAGAGGGGCTCACAGAGTTTTACCATGTATCCACAGTGCCAACGTGGTTGCTGTGTTCTCCCCAGACCGTTGCCTAGTGTTTTCTACTGTGTTGTTTGATGTGGGCATCAAGCTTTTGGGCCTAGATCCACATGCCCTGCCTTTGGGCTTGATCTTTAGACCTGATGGATTGGGATGGCTCCGACCTAGTCCCCCTTTGTTCTTTCACTTCCTTAATTATACTGGTCTAATGGTCCATGCATCATACTTGTTTATGGACATGTGAGCCTGTTACTGGCCCAAAAATGTTATGGGTGTACGTGAACCGTAGGTCTGATGGTCAACCCAACAGGTTGGATTGGAAAGAAACACTTCCTTTCCATTCCCGTTGTCTGAAAATCACTTTTGGGTGATTCCGTTATATTTTCTCCCATTTCTTCATCAATTCACTTTGCTTTTTGCTAGACTGCATGTGACCTATCCCACCGTACATGTCTCCCGTACCCCCACCCAATCCAAACAGCCCAATTAGTGGGACCCACAAAAGTTTGTCTATTAATCTCAATTAGAATTGTGTAATCAAATATTATTTTCCATACATGACCAATCTATAATAGTGGGCCCCAAAAACTCGGTCACATGACACGTGTACGGTATATCAATTATTAAAAACTGGAAACTTGTTTCGGAAGCATCTAACAGCTGCGTGTGAGCTCAATTGCTTAGCTTAAACTTCCCATCCAGAACAAGGAAACTTCAAAAAGTGGTAAGATAAGCCCATAGCTGTGAACATGCCAATATGGCACACGTGTTTAGGATCCAAGCTTTCTATCTGGCCAGCCACAGTACTGTATAGATCTTTCCCCCATAAAAACATGGCGGTTTCCCTCAGTTTTGGTTCTGAAAACTAATTGATGCCTGAGGATTAATTTTAACATTGTTTGTTTTGTTTCTCTGTGGCCCACCTGAGTGAACGGCACAGATTATTTAGGCATAGATCATAGCAATGTCCTATATGATGGAAGACACAAATCATGCACGAGTATGCACGAATGGGCTAAAAGAGTGTCCTCGTAGAGGACGAGGGAAAAACAAGAAAAATATAAATAAATTCTATAAAATTCGTAATTTAATTGTTGAATGAAATAATAAGGATAATTCGCAACTTACTGTAGATAGCATGCAAGGTTTTCGGTTTAAAATAGTAAGTGTCCTATTTAGCTTCACCATGCTGTTATCCTAACTATTCTACCAACGTTTTCATGTTGGGCGCAACCCCTATAGCCCAACAGATGAAGAAACATTGATATGATAGTATTTGGTAAATCCTCAGCTTGCACAACCTGGTATATCCGAGTTGGGTGGCTAAAGTAGCTTGTTCCATCTCAAAATCATATATGGTATGTTGAATAACTCATTCCGGATTGCAAGATACGCCCGATCTGAGGTGACGGTCCGGATCACTTCTGTCGTCAACCGGGCCTTTTCTGATCCATCTTGGCCATAAAACTGTCCACGACCCGCTCTACATCAGATAATAAGAAAGTGGGTCCCATGTCGGTGCATGATCCTAGCCATCCTTCAGGTGAATCCAAATCCAATATGCCCGTCGAAAACATCAAACCAGCTCATTAATTTAGGTAGGCCAAAGTTTTTTTTTTTTTTTTAAATACAAGTGATCGGTCAGTAGCTATATATTTGTTTCTAACAGTGTGGCCCACCTTTTAAGTGGGCAGTCCTAACTGTCGGGCCAAGAAATCTAAATAGCTCAATAGTCAAACACCATGGACACATGAGCATGGCCCAGTAATCAGGTTGATGCACTGCTCAGGTGGCCCACAATTTAGGAAACAAATGTTCAGCTTCTAATTCTAATTTACCTGTTTCCAGTATTTGGGCCCATGGACACAGTTTGCACGTATCTCCCATCATCCGATAAAAGTCGGCCTGAATATTAAGATTGGCCTGTTTTCAAATGATCCTTGGGCTTCCCGTAGTGGTGAATCCACAGTATAACTCCTCTAATGATGTTGTGTGTGTGTGTGTATAGATATAAATGATAATAATAAAATGCTAGGGTTTCTCTTCCCACTCTGCTTTATTTATAATAAAATAAAAAATAATATTGGTACACAAGACTGCTGAATATAGTACACCCACCACCCTATTTTACTGGCAATGCTATGAAGTGGTATTAACATCTTATTATAGACATTGGTTAATAGAAATGAAGTATTCATCAATCAAGGTGAGTGGGTATGTTAGCCCACACACATGTACAATAATACTAATGTGCACACCACTACATGTGCCAACGTGGCATATTGGTACAAGATCTAATCCATTCATTAGATGTGTATGCTTTGGTGTAAGATTTAGGTTGTTCTGGGAAGAAAAACAAATGCAATCCAGCTTATCAGTATCGGATATTTAAAAATACAAGGGTGGAAATTGAATCATTGATTCAAGAAAAGCAGGTTATCTTGATATTTTATTGGGAAATGAAATTAAAGACGATGGAATGAGTGGTTAATGGTCATATGCAGGTAGGCACAACCTGACAAGTGAAAACGAACATATTAACTTACGCACAGACACAATAACAGAAGAGTTTCCAAAAAAGTTAGGAGACAATAACACATTGTGGAAAGAATCACTAGCGAGACGTTTGGAAAATCTTGGTGGGGCCTCCAAATCAAGGTGTCTGTAATCTTGGGAATTATCATACCTTTTTATATCCATAAAAGGTTTCTTTGGCAGTCTTTTCTTCTTTTTTCTTTTCATTACTTTTTTTGTTTTCAGGGTTAAGATAGGAGAGTTGATTGAATGCCCTTTAAGGCATGGGAAGTACTCTGCACCCATGTCACTGAGACATACATGGATGGATCTGAAACGTTCAATTCGCTGGAAAGTAAATCATTGATCTGGACCATCGACTATGTTAGCCCTACTTTTCTTGGGTCACCAAGAAAAGCTCATAGTGATCGAGTTGGTTGCTAGACTTCTTTTGATCTAAACCATCCTTCTTTTGTGGTTGGTCGGATGGAGAAGTTTCAAAATATGCAGGCACAACTTAAATAGAATTGCGTACATTGCCTTAAGAGTAATTTGAAACAAAAGAACCAAATCACAAGCCCATTGTAGCTGTATCATGGAAGAAAATTACTGCTTATTTATTGGATTGGTGGATATTTATTAAACGGTTAAAAATGGAAAAAAAAAAAATAAAATCCCATGGTCAGGTACAAGAAGGTTAAGATTGTTCAACGAATCTGACTAATTATTGTTTGGATACATCCTACTTCTCTCTATTTTTTTTATTTTATTTATTTATTTTTTGGTTTAAACTGACGTAAGAAGCAAACAAGCTAATTATATATATATATATATATATATATATATATATATATATATATATATATATATATATATATATATGGAAATGCTCACCTGCGCACCTGTTGGCACGGAACTGGTGCGAACTTTTTTGAGAATCCATCATACGTGATGTGGATCCAAAATCTGAACCATTTATGTGAAGCAGCACCTCGTAAAACCCCCTAGACCTAAGTTTTACTTTGATCTAAAACTTTGATGGGCCATGAAAAATGAAACCAGTTTCCTCCCTTGATTTGTAATTCTCTTTGCTATGACCCATCAGAATTTTAGATCAGGGTGAAATTTTGTTACATGAGGTTTCATGGGATTCCGCATCACATGGACCGTTCAGATTAGACACCCATGACATGTGTGCAAAGGTGCGCCGGTGAGCATGACTCTCTCTCTCTCCCTCTATATATATATATATATATATATATATATATATATATATATATATATATATATATATATAACTACCTTTGTAGAGATGACTTATTAGTTTAAACTTAAAGCCATAAGTTTTTAAAAAATTACATTAAAAAAATAAATAAATTCTCTCCTCTTTTTCTTTCTCATCTCTCCATGTGATGGACAGTTCATATCAAAGATCGGCCCACATATAATAGATTGTCCACATCGAAGGTGGCCTACGTGATGGACAATGCACATCAAAGGTGGGCTCACATTATGGGCAGTGGACATTGATGTTGGGTCTCAGATTTTGGACAATAATCAGCGACAATGGCTTTCACAATGTAATCATTTTAGGTTAATCCTATACCACTTGTATAATTTCTGAGTATTGCATATCAAGTGTCAGACTCTACCAGAGTATCAAAAAACTCTTGGGGCTGTTTGGTCATAGAAGTAAAATGATACCATGGTATGAGAAAGTCTATTAGATTGTCAATCTGATTAGCTGTACAAAAGAGAGTAAATAGATCCTAACTCTTAATTACAGATTTTCTTATCTAAGATACAGATTTACAATCTAATAAAGTGATCAGTTTATGAAATTATTTTTCATGACAATTCTTTCATACTTCTACTACAATCAGATCATTGCAAATATTACATTAGTAATTATCTATCAAGTGCAAATATTAATTTGATTAGGTCGTGGACCAGTGCAAATGTGCAATCCATATGCTAGGGTTTCAGCCTGACCAAGGTGAAAGGTACGGTGTGCCAAGCCATAAAGCTTCATGATTGAAGCTTGATGGAGGCCCACCTCTCTCTCTCTCTCTCTCTCTCTCTCTCTCCCTCTCTCCCTCTCTCTCCCTCTCTCTCTCTACACTATAGAGACATGGAATAAATGGTTAGGTAGGACAATCTAATCTGGCTCTATCACATACATAGATAGCCTCGAAGCTTCATGATTGAAGTGTATTAGGGAATGGGTGCCTGAACCTTATCTTTTTGGAAGATGCCACAAATGGGTGTGCCCACGTCCACCTCACTTCACCCATGTAAAATCAA
Organism: Magnolia changhungtana; assembly: GCA_030180095.1. NCBI lineage: Eukaryota > Viridiplantae > Streptophyta > Magnoliopsida > Magnoliales > Magnoliaceae > Magnolia > Magnolia changhungtana. The sequence goes on along the minus strand of JASAUF010000084.1, from coordinate 453,815 downwards.
CAATAACGGTCCAAAAGCTGCAACCACTAGATGTTGGTCCCACTTCCTAGCACCAAATAATTAAAATACAAAGTCCCATGTCTCTTTTAACGTGCCATTGATGGTGGTTTCATCCCCTTGCGCTTGTAATCCTTTTGTCATAAGATGTGATCTAAAAAAAGAAGAAGAAGCAATTATGCATTTTTCATTTCATCATTTCCAAACTTGTTTTAGTAATGCTTGATGGGGATTTTCTCCTCATTCCTAGGTTCGATGAAATTGAACTAGCTTCGATATCATCGAATAATTTCGGCATTTTTCACTCCTGGTCGCTGGACAGTTTTGGTCCGTTTTCGATATCATCGAAAGACCTTAGATGAAATCGAAGGTCGTCATCGAAGGACATTTGATATCATCGAAGAGTTACGCAGTTGCAATTGCGGAAACGCAGATTCTGCGATTTTTGTCTCCAATTTGAATTCTACCTCTTTCTATTCTTATATAAAGGAGTGTATACGGGATTTGGGTGTATTCTAGGGTATTCTAAGGTTTCCTAAAGATTTTCTAGGAGGGCTTAGGGTTATCAAAGGTGAGAGAGAGAGAAAGAGTGAGAAGAAGCTTGTGGAAGAGAGATTCTGCTCGTAGAGGTGATCTACTTCGCAGTCCAGGTCTCAGCGCTTTTACGTCCTCGTGATCGGTGAGATCCCTCTGTTTTTCATTATTCTCTTATTATTCATCCACTCATGCGTGAGTGAAGAAAGTTTGATCCAAGCAGTGAGTGCTTGTGATCGGTTGTAACGTTCTACTTTATAGTGGATTGTTGATCTGGACGAGGTCCCGTGGTTTTTACCTCTTTGAGGGTTTTCCACGTAAAATTCTCTGGTGTCGTGTGGTTTATGCTTTGATTTATTTCATTGCTTTATTATCTTATAATTCTGGTTTGTTTTGGGAGGCTAGATCCTAAGGTTTTATATAATGCCTCCAACAAAGTGGTATCAAAGCTAAGTTCATTGAACGGAGTGAGATTAGTTCTGAATTATGAAATGTAGCTCATCAAGGATGATCAGCCTCAATGGTTCTAATTGAACCATATGGAAGGCTAAGATGGAGGACTTGCTTTATTGTAAGGACTTATATTCTCCAATTTTAGGCATATTAGCAAAATCCAAGGATATGTCTAATGATGATTAGAAGAAGTTGGACCGAAAGACGGTGGGGTATATTAGACAATGGTTGGACGATTCAGTATTCTACCATGTATCTACGGAGACCTCAGCCTCTAGCCTATGACAGAAATTACAAGGGTTGCATGAGAGGAAGACGGTCGGCGATAAGATTTTCTTGATACGACGACTTGTGAATCTCCATTTCAAAGATGGTGGTTCTATGACCGAGCACATGAATAAGGTCAACAATATAGTGAACTAGCTCTCCGCTATGAAGATGGTCCTGGATGATGAATTGCAGGCTTTATTATTGTTTAGTTCGTTGCCTGATAGTTGGGAGATATTGGTGATGTCTCTAAGTAACTTCGCGCTAGACGGAAAGGTATTCATGGAACAGGTAACTAGTTGTCTCTTTAATGAGGAGACAAGGAGAAAATCTCAGGGGTCTACTCATCGAGAGGCCCTTGTGACACAAGAACGAGGGAGAGGAAAGAACAGAAAGAGCGGAAGGGCCCGAGATAAATCAAGAGGCAAGTCGAGTACCAGGAAGGATATTGAATGCTGGAATTGTGGCAAGAAGGGCTTTTATAAGCATAAATGTCGTAAGAATAAGAACGATAAGAAAGGAAAAGGAAATGAGAAGGAAGATGAATCAGATTCCACTGCGGTCGCTTCAGATGGTGACATTGTGTTATTCTTTCTCCAGATCATGATGTTTGTCTTACGATTACGAGTCAGGACACTGACTGAGTGATATACTCGGGAGCCTCTTTTCATGCGACTCCACGCAGAGACTTCTTTACAAGCTACAAGTCAGGTGACTTCGGGACCGTGAAGATGGAAAATTCTGGCGTATCAAAGATCGTAGGGGTGAATGATATTTATATGAAGACCGATGTGGGCTGCACATTGGTTCTCAGGGATGTGAGGCATATCCCAAACCTTCGCCTCAACTTGATGTCAACGGAAAGGTTGGATGATGATGACTATGAAAACCAGTTTGCTGGTGGGCGCTGGAAGCTCATTAAGGATTCGTTGATCGCAGCCAGAGGAAAGAAGTGTTGCACTCTTTACAAGGTAAGTGTTAGAGTATGAAAGGGTGGGTTGAACATAGCGTAAGATTCAGCTATTGACATGTGGCACAGGCTTCTAGGCCACATGAGTGAAAAAGGGCTTCAGCTACTAGCGAGGAAGCGGCTCCTTCCAGACATGACAGGTATACCTCTCAAAACCTGTATTAATTGTTTATTAGGGAAACAACATAGAGTTTCATTTGTTAAATTTGCTTCTCATGTTAATAAAGTACATGCATTAGATTTGATTTATTCTAATGTTTGTGGCCTATGAGGATAAAAACTTTGGTGGGGCATTGCAGTTTGTCACTTTTATAGATGATGCATCTAGGAGGGTTTGGGTTTATGCTTTGAAATTCAAGGGCGAGGTCTTTGGTGTGTTTAAATTGTTTTATGTTATGGTCGAGAGAGTGACATTTAGATCATTGAAGTGCATCCGCATTGATAATGGTGGTGAATACATTGGCAACTTTCATGAGTATTGTAAGTCCCTGGGTATACGGCATAAACAGACAATTCCCAAGACCCCCAGCATAATGGTGTGGCGGAGTGAATGAATCGCACAATTGTAGAGAGAATCAGATGCATGTTATCCTATATGAAATTGCCAAAGACGTTCTGGGGAGAAGCAATGCACATAACAGCGTATCTGATAAATAGGTCTCCATCAGCCCCGTTGAATGGAGAAGTGCCTGAGAAGGTGTGGACTGGACAGGATCCATCGTATAGTTATCTCAGGGTGCTTGGATGTAGGACATCCGTTCACGTACCAAAGGATGAGAGGTCCAAGCTCGATATGAAGATCAGACAGTGTGTGTTCTTAGGGTACGGTGATGAAAAGTTCGGTTATATATTGTGGGATCCAATCGAGAAATAGCTCCTCAGGAGTAGAGATGTGGTTTTCTTTAAAGATCAGTGTATAGAAGACATTGGTAAGTCAGAGAAGAACCAACCTAGTTCAGGTGAGCTAGAGGACATGGATCCGATTATTCCTCCTGTAGTGCCTGATGACGGGGGAGTACAACAAGGTGCAGAGGATGAGGGAGTTCCTTCAGAAGATGGACCAGGGGAGCAGCCCCCACTTGATCCACCTGTTGAGCCACAGGTGAGGAGGTCATCTAGGGACAGAAAGTCGTCCAAGAGGTACTTGCCAGATGAGTACATTATGCTGACTGACGGGGGAGAGCCAGAAGATTATTCTGAGGCCCTAGCCGACGAGCATAAGGGGGAGTGGTTGAAAGCTATGCAAGAGGAGATAGAATCCTTACATAAGAACCACACCTATGATATAGTGAAATTGCCTATGGGCAAGAAATCTTTGAGTAATAAGTAGGTGTTCAGAAAGAAGGTTGAGCAGAATAATTCACAAACGAGGTTCAAGGCCAGACCTGTGGCGAAAGGGTTTGGTCAAAGGAAAGGCATAGACTTCGAGGAGATATTCTTACCAGTGGTGAAGATGACATCCATACGGGTATTGCTTGGGTTGACGACTAGCATGGATCTGGAGATAGAGCAGTTAGATGTTAAAACTATCTTCCTCCATGGTGACCTGGAAGAAGAGATCTACATGCACCAATCAGAGGGGTTCAAAGTCAAAGGCAATGAGCATATAGTGTGTAAGCTGAGGAAGAACTTGTATGGGCTGAAACAAGCTCCACGGCAATGGTACAAGAAGTTTGACTCGTTTATGTTGAAGTATGTGTATGAAAGAATGGAGTCGGACCACTGAATGTTCACTCGCAAGTTCTCAGATGGTGATTTCTTAGTTCTGTTGTTAGACGTTGATGACATGCTCATTGTGGGAAAAGACATCAAGAAGATCGATAGGTTGAAACAGGAGTTGGGTAAGTCATTTGCGATAAAAAACTTGGGCCCGGCTAAACAGATCCTACAAATGGAGATAACTCGTGATAGAAACAGTAGGAAGTTTTGGCTGTCACAAGAGCCAGTATATTGAGAAAGTCCTAGAGCAGTTCAATATGATTGTAGCGAGCTGGTCAGTACTCCACTGGATGATCACTTTAGATTGAGTGACAGACAGTGTCCTAAGACGAAGGCAGAGGTGGAAGAGATGCAGAAGATACCCTACGTGTTAGCTGTATGAAGTTTGATGTATGTTATGGTGTGTACACGCCTAGACATAGCATATGCGGTTGATGTTGTCAGCCAGTATCTTTCCAATCCTGGCAAAGAGCACTGGGCAGCGGTGAAATGGATATCGCGGTATCTAAGAGGCTCATCCAGGTTGAGCATATGTTATGGTGACGAAAAACTTGTGTTAGAGGGCTACACAGATTCAGATATGGCAGACAGCATAGACTTCAGGAAGTCTATATCGGGATTCATGTTCACGTTTGCAGGGGGCAGTTTCTTGACAGAGCAAGTTACAGAAGGTCGTAGCATTGTCGCCGACAGAGGCCGAGTACATTGCAATCATAGAGGCATGTAAAGAGATGCTTTGGATGAAGAGGTTCCTACAGGAACTTAGCCTGAAGCAGGAGCAGCACGTGGTCTATTGCAATAGTCAAAGTGCTGTACACTTGAGCAAGAATCCAAGTTAACACTTCAAGTCGAAGCACATAGAGATTTGGTATCACTGGATCAGGGATACTTTGGAACAGAAGGTGTTATAGCTTGAGAAGGTCCACATGGACAATAATGGGTCAGACATGATGACCAAGGCTTTGCTCAAGCGTAAATTTGAGGTTTGGAGAAACCAAAATGGCTTGAAGAAGATGAATTCCTCCTGAGTCGAAAAGGGGGAGATTTGATGAGGATTTTCCCTCATTCCTGGGTTCGATTGTAACGCCCTGAAAATCGGGGGTCAAGTATAACTCAACTCCCGAGTTCCAACGCATCACTTACGCAACATAAATAATGCTGATTAAATGTTGTCTGTGTTAGAGCAATAAACTTGAGTGAGATTATACCAAAACAGCAATTCATACTCCAGATCATTTGTATAAAGGCAAACGGAAGACTGAACTATATATACATGTATGTAAAGAAACAAAATCATTTCATTCTCCAGAGTATGAACTCATCTGAGTCACCATATACATATGTCTGTTTTATGAACAAAATGTCAAAAATTAAACTAAGAGCAATCCCTGCAAGTCCCGTCGATCCTGGCAGCCTAGTCGAAGCCGCGAGAGTACTGCATATATGAGAACTCATCCTGGTCCTCATCATAGTCAGGCTCCGCCTCCTGAGTCGTCGGCTTATCTAAACCTGAGACAGAGTTTGGTTGGTGTACGCAACACCGTCCCGTAATGTGGGAGTGAGTAGCTAACTCAGTAGAACAATAAAGCATACGTTAACATGTTATCAATACAGTCAAGCAGTAATGATAAATCAGTAAAATCAAACACTCATAACTACTCTTATTAATGCAAGTATGGATGCGGGTATAATGGATGCCCTCACCACACCCTCCCTCGTGCGACACTATCTCACGTTCGCGGCATGCTTTCATCCCTCAGTGCTCCACATCTTCCAGGCACATGCAATGCATGATAAGCATGATTACTGAGTTTTTTTATTTAGTCCATTTCAAAACAGCAGGATTAGGAAACTAAGGTACCTCTCTTGTATCATTTCCAAATATGATCCATTCTAGGATCGTCAGTCCTAGTTAATATCAGATGATGGTGTGTTTTCTAGGTCACTGCAAAGGCTGCCAGGGCCGTTACGCACAAAGGTTACACCACTCCCCTATCACCTCTTTAACGATTCATCACTATACAGAAACAGACCTAGTTCATACTCTAGATACCGCGGCAAACTCTAAGGCTCACCGCGATTTCAGAGTATGCTCGAAGTCACTACAAAGGGCTGTCATGGCTGTTGCTCGCATTCGTTGCACCACTCCCCCATCACCTTATCAATGTAGGCCGACAGCACGAATATAGTGTCCCATACCACCATAATCGGCTCACGAGTCTGGTTGCTCATTGGTCACTACGGGAGGCACGTGGCCCCAGCGTAGGCTGACAACTTGACCACGGTGTCCCATACCACCATGCCCGGCTCATGAGTCTTAGCGGATCGAGGTACCATGGTTAAAAGGGATTTCACAGGTAAGTTTGGTACCCTAGGTTCAAGCAGTAGCGACCAAACATGGTGAACATACATTAGACATATCGGGTTACATGACGAGCCTGACTAGCTCGAGCGCACAATCAATTAGACGATATGAAGTGCATAAGCACTTCACGTGGCCTAACCACTGCTGCCAACTGACGTACGACTCGGGTTCGTCAAACACACTTACATGACGATATGAAGCTCAACCACGATCTCAAGTCTAGTACCGACTGTCTGGACTATAGACATAGTCCCAAACTCAATCAAACCATATTAGTAGCATGTAGAGTAGAGCATGGTAAACAAAGTAATTCAAGTATGTTAGTAAGCATGTCATAAAGTATGTTATAAAGCATGTTATAAAGCATGTTGTAAAGCACTACATAAATAGGAATACAAACACATATATTACAAAAGTAAGCGGTTTAAGTAAACAACCTCATGGAGGTAATCATACATGTTTCTAAGGTAGTTGAGAATCTCATCTCAACATCCTCCTAAGGCATCAACATCCCAACACTTACTCACACAAGCATTTCCACAAACACATAACATACACTATTTCAACATACTTAGTGTATGTTAGCAAACATGTATTAGGGCGAATCCTTTCGCTAAACAAGTATTTTACGCATACATAATATATTTATACAACAATTAATCATGGTAAATACATCTCTAAAATATACATGTATATGGTACTTTTTACAATACAGTATTTCTACATACATAGTGTATATTAGTAAAACATGTATTTGGGCGAATTCTTTCGCCAAATAAGTACTTTATCCATATATCGTATATCCATACAATAAATAATCATGTCAAACACATTTTCAAAAAATATATGTATACAGTATTTTCTATGAATACCTAGAATATGTAAAATTCCATATTCTACAACTTTAATCGAAACAGAAAACGGAAAGCACTTTGTACATGTGCAATTGCATGCAGATCATGAATCTATCATTATCTGATATTGAAAGCATTGAAAACCGTAACCTATACACCTAAAGTCCTCACCTTACACCTTGGAATTGCAACGGATCAGTTAGGTTTTCCAAGCTTCCGTATTCGGCAGTTTGGTGGCCTAAAGAATGAAATAGGTTAGCTATTTCATAACCTACACCCTTCACACCTTAAAACAGATCTAGGGTTAGAGTTTCTTACCTCAAAATGAAGTCGGTATCGCCGGGAGAGCGGCAAGATCGGAGTGGTGGAGCTAGGGTAGGGATAGGAAACAGCAACAGGGGGATTCTCCCACTTCTCTCACTCTTTCTCTCTCTTTTCTCACTTCTCTTTCTAGAGTTTTCTTCAAATTCGTATGGTTGTGAGAGAGGGTGTTCTAAGGCCCTTATATAGCCTAAAAAGTCTCTAAAGTAGACTTAAGGTTAAGGTATACTTGGGTAATAACCAAAACGGCGCTAATTCAGCTCAAAGGAGGGTTTCTGGCGGGCCTCCTTGAGCCAAAGGTCAGACTTAAGCTCTCTAACCTTCGATCTACGTGGAGTTAAGTTTTCATCTCAGTCAGATTCCCAGATCACGCGTGGCGGACCAGTTTCAGTTCAATGGTCAGTGGGCCTTGATCCGAAATTCCAAGTACATGTAAATGTTCCTCAAATTTTTCCTGATCCGAGAGTGTATTTGGGTCAGATTCTAACGGTCTGGTTTCTTATAAATTGACCGCAAGTTTTAAGTCTCAGATCATTATTCCAGATATTTATTTTGTAAAGGAAATATGAGTTTTCACACTCCTTCGCTCCGGACTCAAGCGAACAGCCGTGGGACACTGTCTGGGTCTGATTTCCGAGATGGTTGTCAAGCCCAGCGAGGCGGTCCTAAGTTCTTAACCTCATATTATTCGGAGTCCCGATGTACGGTCCAGACCTGATACGGAGTTTCAAGGTATTCCCGAGAGCAGTCAGGTAATGAGTTTGATCCTAGATTTTAGGGTAACCTAGCGTCAAGGATTCTACAAGTCTTGGGTCTTGTAGATCGTATTTAAAGCGATCTAAACGGATTTCATGGCTAATCTAGTTTAGCACTTAGTTAACTTTGTCAAATTTCTAAAGGATTTAATCCTAAATGATTTCTGGTCGAGGTGGTACTCGAGCCATTGTACAGAAATTTACGAGTCGTTACATCGATGAAATCGAACTAGCTTCGATATCATCGAATATTTTTGAAAATTTTCACCCATGGTCGCTGGACAGTTTTAGTCCATTTTCGATATCATCGATATCATCGAATATTTTTGAAAATTTTCACCCATGGTCGCTGGACAGTTTTAGTCCGTTTTCGATATCATCAAAGGACCACTTTGAGGGTTTTTCACGTAAGATTCCCTGGTGTCGTGTGGTTTATGCTTTGATTTATTTCATTGCTTTATTATCCTATAATTCTGGTTTGTTTTGAGAGGCTAGATCCTAAGGTTTTGTGCAAGGCCCCTAACAATGCTTACCTTGTCTGGTCTTTTAAATTTTATCAGCAGCTTAAACTTATAAGAATACTACTGTAAATCATCATGGACTCATCGGGCCCATATGTTTGGTTGTCTCCTCACAAGAAAAGTATATGATGTTCGCCAAACCTCCATGTGGATGCCCCTTTTGAAGGATGCTTACATGATAGTCATGCCTATTAGCTTAAACTTATGAGAATACTGCTGTAAATTATTTTACATGTCCAAATCCCATACAAATTAAAGTTTTGCATATGAAACTTAATGTACCATGGGAGTCTAAATGCGTCCAAGTGTATCTAACTATCTCTGGTGCTAATGTACAAACCACCTTACATTTTGCCCATCCTCTATTTCAAATGAGAGTTGATTGCTCCATGAAAAAAGTGAGCCACATGATGGTAATTACCTGATACAAAAATTAGGTGGATCTACCCAACATTTGAAACAACCTGATTTTGACACCAATTTATTATAATAACATGGCTCACCTTTTTCACTGATCAATTGTTCTACTGATGTGAAATGTTAGGGGAAAGAAAAGGTTGTATGTAAAAGTAGAAAGGAAATTTGAGACGGACAATTAAAAATAAAGAAATTCAAATTAAAATGAAATAACAATCAATAAAAAGAAAAGTGATCACCCAATTTGAAACAAACCTAAATTAACATTTTCTAGAAGACTAACTGTGGAAAGTATTCCTAACCCGGGGATTAACCGTCTCACTATATATAAAACCTAAATGTTTTAATGGAAGAAAAACCCTCTCAACTTTTGTATGTGGTGTGGCCCACATAAGTGCCTTTTCCATATACATACATATATATATATATATATATATATATATATATATTGAATTACAGGTCATGATTATATAATTGGGGTTATGAAATACACACATATACAAAAATATCAACTAAAAAAATCATGAACTAAAAGTGGAATTAGTCACATCTTGAACCATATCAGATCAATGATGCACATCACTGCTCGATGCTGTAAAACTTGATGATGAACGGATCATGATCATGGCTCTTACACCCCTGCATAGTAGGGAAGGGATCTTCCCAATTCTCTTTTAAGTTTGTGCTCAGAGAGGAGAAGCCCTACACTTTTCTAACTTGGAGGGAAGGGAGATGGGCAAGAGTCTCTATTATACATGGACTTAGATTTCCTGTTCTAATATAGAAACTAAGTCTTACGTACGTGGACTTTGAAATTTAGATTTTAAATATATGTTTTTAAAATCAAAGGCTAAAGTAACTGTACGTGCACATATTTGTGTGCAAGTGGGCTACCTAACAAGCTAAACCTATATGGTCAACCCTTCAGATTTTCAAACAAGGATAGGTGCTTGGGTTAGTTATTTGATAATCTAGCATAGCGTGACATTTGCTAGGTAGCACTACTCTTAAATTATAGACCTGGCATCAAACTAAATTGACTACTATGTGGAACCCACTCTTGCTAAGTCACAATCTAAAAAGTGGTTCAACAATCTAATATATGACTTGCTGACACTTTTTTGTTTAAGTAGGTTATTAGATTTTATTTTTTTTTCTTTCCATTTTCAACCTTTCAATAAATGTCCACATTTGATAGTGAGATAATTCATCAACTGTGACTTTTGGTTCCTGATACATTTAAATTGAGCCATGATATGTATAGTTGAATATGAATTACATGTGATGCCACCTTTGAAAATAGATATTTAAGTGATAAATGTAGATTGAAGGTGGAGGCAAGTTGGGCGTAAGTGACAACTAGGCATATTTGTACGTGATTCATGTTGATTGATGTATAAAATTTGTAAATCAACACGTCTGTCGATGACAGGTTTGATGCCATTGAAGCCGGCTTGTAAAAGTCAAGAAAATTCATGATTTATCGCTGGAACATTTTAGTATTCAATTCGATGTCATTGACAGTCTGTCAATGCTTTCGAAGCCCCATCGAAGGTGTTGTACTTGATGTCTTAAATCTTGGTTTTGGTATGCTCGACCGGTCGAGGGATTGGCTTGACCAGTCGATGCCTGCTCAACTCAAAGTCTAGCGAGCACATATTTTGGGTGTCCGGGATGCTCGACCAGTCGAGGGTTAGGCTCGACCGGTCGAGGGTGCCCTTTGACCAGTCAAGGACCTGTCTCGACTAGTCAAGGGTTACGCAGATCCTGCGCGGACTGCGTAAATTTGAGACGGTTTCCAGACTTTTCTAAAAGAGGTGCGTAAGTGGAGTTTCCTAAACTATAAATAGGGGTCCCTAGGGATATTCTAAAGTATTCAAAAGCTTTCTAAAAGTTTTTAAATGGTTCCTAAAAGGATTCTAAGGTTATTAAAGGGTGTAGCAAGGGTGAGATTCGAGATTATTCGAATCGGGTAAGTCCTCTCTCTTTGTAATTTATGCTTTCATAGTAGATTTCTATCGCTTTGTGCCGTGGTTTTTTTCCGTAAGAGTTTTTCATGTTAAATCTTTGTGTTCTCTTGTGTGCTTGGTGTCATTGGATTGCTATCCTAGATCTAGATTTGTGTGATTCCGCAGCACAAATCTCCAACAGAAGGTGCCATCAAATGATCGAAGACAGTTACGCAGAATTACGTATTTGCAAAATTTGTTTCCGATTTCGATTGCGACTCTCCTAAATGCTATAAATATGGGTGTAAACGGGATTAGAGTGGATCTAAAGAGTTTTTTTTAAATTTTCTTAGGATTTTCAAGGACTTGTAAGGAAAGATTCAAGGCATGTTCGAATTGGGTATTCTCTCTATCTCTTGTAATTTCTGCTTTCATGGTGATATCTATTGATTTATGCTGTGATTTTTTTCCAAAAGTATTTTTCCATGTTTAATTCAAACTCTTTGTAAATGGGCTTGATTGTGTGATTGAAATACTTTGCTTAATTCATATATGTGTGCTTCAGCGGTTCCTGCGACAATTCAATCTACTCAGCAAGTGGATCTCCTTGTTGAAAACTACCATGGTCAGAAATCTAGAACATCCACTGATCATGTGGGTCATACGTATGGCCAGAACATGACCCTAGGTCATTTTTCGTTGCCTGTATTTTAAACAAGACAACATTGCCACATGCGTCTGTCGGCCTAATTTTGGTGTGGACCTATTCTTAAGGGTGGCAATAGACCAGGTAGCTTTTGGCCGTGACAAGACCTACTTAGATTTGTCAGTGGGCTAGACTTAGGTGTCGCATGGATGGCTAATCAATTTTCAGGACAGGCTTTGGTTCAAGTCATTTAAGCTCAACATAGCCCTTATGTCCTATAGTGCCATTTTAATTCTTAATTAGACAATTCATTTAACTTGAATGTAGATCAACCTTGGTTTTGTTCTTTTGGAATGCTTATTTCTTTGTGTAATGGTGGCCCATTTCAAATGGATAGAGCACATTAGATGAGGAAGACAAGGCCAACCAATTTTCAAGCTTGGAGCTTGGACCTGGTTCTTAAGTTTCGGGAAGGGTCACCGAGGCCTGGCCCTATTGTGGTCACTGGCTATTTTCGGGGGGAAATGGATTGGCTACTCCCCTGCCACCAGCCAATGGCTAGTGGTCGGTGCTCTGTGGGCCCCACCATGATGTATGTGTTTCATCCATGCCCTCCATCTATTTTTTCATATCATTTTATGTTATGACACCAAAACTTAGGTAAATATAAATCTTAAGTGGACCACAATATAGGAAACAGTGTTGAATGAGAGTCAACCATTAAAAACCTTTTGAGGGCCATAAAAGTTTTGGATCAAATTGATCTTTGTTTTTTCACTTCATCTGGGCCTGTATGACCTAATAAACAGATTGGATGCCAAATAAACAGTACAATGGGCCTTTGTAGGATTTTAATGGTGGATTTCCAATCACTATTGTTTTATTGTGGTGTAGACCACCTGAGATTTATATCCCTCTTATTTTTGGGATCAAGCCCTAAAGTGATCTGTAAAAATTGATGAACGGATTAGATGAAACACATACATCATGGAGGGGCCCACAGAGCACTGACCATCAGCCATCGGGCTGATGGCAGGGGGAGTAGCCAATGCGTTTCCATTTTCGGGCTGGCTACCACGGACGCGGATTGCATCCTACCCCGGGCAGGGCTCTGTGCGGCCCACCGTGATGTAAGTGTTTTATCTACGCCGGTAATTGCTTTTCTCAGATCATTTTAAGGTATGAGACAAAATTTGAGGTAGTTCAAGGGCTTAAGTGCACCACAAAGTAGGGATTGAACGTTCACCATTAAAAACTTCCTATGAGTTGGAGACGTTTCGGATCAAGTTGATATTTGTGTTTTCACTTCATCCAAGCTTGCATGACCTTATTAATAGGTTGGGTGGTAAAAAAACATCACGGTGGCCCTTCGAAAGGCCTCAATGGTGGGTGTCATTATCACTGCAGCTTCCTTTGACGTGGTCCACTGGAGCTGTGTATCTGCTTCAATTTTTGTCTCATACCTTAAAATGATTTGAGAAAAGCGATGAACGGCTTGGATAGAACACTTACATCACGGTGGGCCCCACAGAGCCCTGCCCGGATGGATTACTGTGCGGGAATCCGTTTGGGCGGAGGTAGGGCGCAATCCGCGTCCGGCTACCATCGGAGGACTGTCCTGTTTTCATGACACGTGTTCCGAGAAATCATTATTCTATTTTTATATATCTCTCACGGAGGAAAGCTTTTTTAATGTGATGAGGCAGTGGCACGTGCAGGCTAGACTGTTGCAGGACTCGGATCTGAAAAAGCTCGAGAGCCAATAAATGTGCTTGTGCCGTTCACATGGTATGGGGGACGGTGGGGTTGACGGAATCAGATTGGCTACACCCCCTGCCACCAGCCTTGTGGCTGATGGTCTGTGCTCTGTGGGCCCCACCATGATGTATGTGTTTCATCCATTCCGTTCATCCATTTTTACAGATCATTTTATAGCTTGATCCCAACAATTAGCGGGATATAAATCTCAGGTAGACCACACCATATGAAAACAATAGTGATTGGATATCCATCATTAAAATCCTCCTAAGGCCCATTGTACTGTTTATTTAACATCCAATATGTTGATTAGGTCATACAGGCCCAGATGAAGGGAAAAAACAAAAATCAGCTTGATACAAAACTTTTATGGCCCCCTAAAATGCTTTTAATGGTTGGACGCTCATTCAACATTGTTTCCTATAATGTGATCCACTTGAGATTGGGATATAACTCATTTTTGGTCTCATACTGTAAAATGATCTTTAAAAATAGATGGACGGCATGGATGAAATACATACATCATGGTGGGGCCCACAGAGCACCGACCACCAGCCATTGGCCGGACACGTGGAGTTTTGCGGTTTGACGAAATCTAGACAACACAACTGGATCCGAGACCAGACTGAAGAGACATCTGCAGGAGCAGAATAAGAGGGGAATTGCGGAAATACGTACCAAGTTATCACGCGTGTGAAAAATCTTGGCTACTTGTCATGTTTGGGTCTCACATATGTGACGGTGCTGAATATGACCTACTTATGATTTGCTTTGCAAATTGCAACTGTCCACATTTTCGTCATTAGATTGTAACCTAATTGATGATCGGCCAAGGAATAGCATGATTATTGGACTAGATCTTTCGCATGTATGGTATGCTGAGTTGGCACTTGTGTTGCGGATTCATCGCTTTCAGGTCTCCTTGTGTGAACTAGCTGATAGCTTCACAGGCATGTTTGGATTTGGACTAAGCAGTGCCGTGACTAGCATTCCATGATATCCTCTCGGCGTTAGCTCGTGTTCATGCTCTTTATAGACTAGTTATAAAGGATTTTTTTTTTTTTTTTTTAATGTCCTAAAAAAAAGCACATGATAAGTTATGGCATATGTTAGAAAATTTCCTAAGTTGGTGATCATTTTTTAGTATTTAAAAATTGTCACAGTACATGGGCCCATGTGTGATGATTAGATTTGAGTAATCACACACACATGAGGCATTGAAATATCAAGCGTGTGCTCCGATGGGTCTAGCTCCATGGCTCTATTATAAGAAGGTATGATACTTATGTCTACTAAAATTATAAGGTGTTACTGACAAGTAATGTGTAATTATTGTCGATGCAAGAATTCGGACCGTCCTCTTCAGACCTCCAAGCACCTGCACAAGAAAAGAGCAAAGGAGACCCTGATTTTGTTTAGCATACGGGTGAGCTTCCTTGTACTACCAAACATTATTTGACATGCATTTGGCATGTTGTCATCCCTCTAGCTCGGCCATCATGGATCATTGGAGCTAACCTGAACTGAGTCTTTGGTTATTTGTGTCGAAGCTGAACTGAACCAATCGATTGACTGGATTGAGCCGACCCGAACTGAGTCCTCGATTATTTGTGTTGAAGCCAAGCTGAACCAATCGATTGACCGGCCAAGAATTGCTACGAGGAGCTTGGAAGTTCTACATTGGTCGTTTGGGCTATTGTCTTTTCCAAGCGGAAGGGTGTGCCTATCTTCTCGTCGGTTCCTTCTATTCTTGATGAACTCTTCATCAATTTCACCACGCTGATCAATCCCCTGGGTCTGTTTTGACTGGGGGCTTCAGGACAATCCTTGTGAGGTACATAAATAGGAGCTCGAAAACATGCACGACCGAGGACTACGCTTGGGGATGCAAAGACTAGCTTCTCTGGATGAGATGACATAGGAGTGTATGCTCATCAACTCGAGCCGACTTTGAGGGCGGTCAGACCATATTTCCCCATAACAATTATAATCTAATTATCTTGTAGCAATGATTTCTTATTTAAAAGGATATTCGTTTCTTATCAAACAAGTTGACAAATCATGAACATGTTTAGCCACTCTACCACTAGCAATGACGTACCTTCCCTGAAATCTCAACAGCTTGAGAATGAAGAGGGATTTAGAGAGGAGAGTAAGCAGTTCAATAATTCAAACAGTTAAGCATGGCTTGTACACTCATGTAAAAAACTTTTCTTTTTTATCTTTTTCTTTCTTTTTGTTATTTGTTTCCCCAACCTAAGACCTCAGTGTTGAAAACACCTTACCAGCTCTATTACAGGGTTCAAACCCTTTTAAGGCTCGAGAGACCTCTCAACGGTACATGTGATGGTATATGATAGAATTATAACCGCTTCATTGTGGGACCCATTGCTGATGGATGACATTTGAAAACATAAACATCACGTGATCTTAGTTATCCCTTCACCAGACCTAAAGGTAAATAATTAAGGTGGCTATCAATTTCATATCAGATATCGTCAAATAGTTGTTGTTTCTGAAAAGCAGGCCATCCAAGTAATCTACGAGAGTTTTATGTTCTTATTGCTGGTCCTTAACTCAGGTAAAAAGAGAATTGGGTCAAGTTGGTGGTCAATGTCAAACTTATGCAGTAAATTTCATTATGAATCCAAAAGATAAGATTCATCTATCCTACCATAATTAATTGAGATTAGGCTTAGATGATCTTTAAATTAGAAATACGAATTCAACCCTAATTAATTGGGATAAGGCTTAGATGACGATGATGATAAGATGTTAAAATTAGAGATATGATCCTATACAAGTATTGTATCCATTGAAAAGGTTGGCCACACCATGATGATCACAGGCTGATCCATTCATTGAGGAAGACACAACATCAAAATCAGTTGACAGCCAATGGCTTCATTTCAGGTGATCATCATGGTGCAGCCTCTCTTTTGGTTTGCATAGATAAAGTATTCTACACATGTGACATGTCGACGAGAAATAAATAGCTGCAGAGTCTAACCATCCCTAAGTTTAATACGCGGCCCATGAATACCTACCATCTGCTATGATTTTATGTTATTACAAGTAGGATGCAATAATCTGGCTACATATAGAGGTGATATGTGGGCCGCGCATTGTTAATGATACATGTACCAAAAAAAAAATCTAAATTAGTTAGAGACATTAACCATCGTATACTTTTTCTCTTTACGGAAAATGGACATTTTGAACAAAGCATAAATGTGCCTTTGGAAAAAGTGTTGATATTTTTGGATGGAGCAATGTACTGTATGAAAAGGCAACATACCAACACAAATGCCATTTTGCACATGGGTTAGATATCCAAGCTGTCTATAATCAGGTGGGTCAAGCTCTAAGAATAATTAGCTCATGTCCGCTAGCCCCAACCTGTGTTGTACTGGGGCCCAAAAGTTAAGCTGATTCAACAGTTGAGGCATGCTACATCATAGGAAATGGTTGAGATGGGAAGTCCTACCATTAAATTCATCCAATCCACTCATCTGATGTGCCACACCAGGATGAATGGCTTATTCTACAAAAATTAGAACATTCCACGACTCATATAAGGCCACATCAGATGAATTCAAAGTTTTAGGCATGATTTTACAATGTTTCCTTACGCTGTAGGTCACTTTTTTTTCTTTAAGTTACTGACTTCTAAGATCCATTAGCAAAAAAGTCCAGATCGTTGAAGGTGTAAGAAACGTCATTTCCGATGACTCAGCTAAAAAGATACGAAATCCCCGCTACTTTTTTTTGGTGTGGCCCACTTGAGCTTTGGATGTATCTCATTTTTGGGCTGATGCTCTATAATAATCTGTAAACATTAACGGTTAGTATAAATTTAAAACATAAATCATTGTGCGCTCATAAAAGTTTCACACATTAAAAGATGTTGTGTAGTGTTGCTGCTAAAATCTTGACGACCCTCCGCTCGGATGCAAGAACTCCGAACCGCTCTTAAGTCTTGGACCTGCGAAACATTGGTGAGCAAAGGAGACCCTGGCTTAAGCAGGGGACCCTCTGATGCCAAAGTCAGGCTAGGAATTTGGGTCCAAGTAGTGTAGCTGGGGTTTAGGGTGTGAGATATTGCGTATCTTCCAATGTAGATGTGACTCTTATTTATAGTGAAGATAGGACAGTGTGGTCCGTAATTCCAGGCACAATTTCAGCCATTACACGAGATGTCAGGGAGTGATGGATGCCGGCAGTTACGCAAGAATGTATAGTGAAGATAGGACAATGTGGTCAATAATTACATAGAGGCAGAGTTGAGCTGCCAAGGCCGAGCTGACCTACCGAGGCCGAGCTGAGGTGACGAGCCGAGCTGGTTTTGGCCGACATCTCTACCTTGGCTATTGAGGAGCTCATTAGTCATGACCGGCACTGGCCACAGGGGCAGCTCAAAGGGGTAGGCAGGTGAGGCAATGGCCTAAGGCCCCCTAATTATGAAGGCCTATAATATAGCAAAATTAAATTTTCTTAATTTGAAGGTCCTATATTATAACAAAATTAAAATTAAGAAGAAAAAAAAAAAGCTTAAAATTTTTTAAATAAAACTTATTGAAATTGAAAATAAAAAATAAATCCTAGAAACTAACACTATCAATAATAACAGTCTTGGGGTCATCTCTGGGAGGTCATAAGTTTCTCACCCTAACATGAGTGGTCCGAGAAGAAGAAGCTCTAGTTTTCTTTAGACGACCTTCCATAGCAAGATTAAACAAGAAAATTCAACAAAGAAAGCAAGGGTTTCAAACCCAACTGATTTTTCTTAAAAAAGACAACTCTATTTGGACGCGGATTTCTTGCCAAAGCTTTTTGTAGGAAGTTCCTGCGCTGGGAACCCAGGTGGGGCCCACTGTGATGTTTTTGAAAAATCCTCCCCACCCATCCATTTTGTGAGTTCATTTTAGGACATGTTGCCAAAAATTAACTGTATCCAAAGCTCAAGTGAGCCGAAAACGTAATAATTAAACGTCCACAGTTAAAATATTCATGGGGCCATAGAAGTTTTGATTCATGCTAATGTTTTTGTTTTCAGTTCATCCCAATAGGAATGATGTTATTAACGATATGGATGGCATCTAAACATTATTGTTGAACCCAAGAAGGTTTCAATGGTAGGAATTTCTCTGACCACATTTTCCTTTAGTATGGCTCATCTGAACTTTGGATACGGTTCGTTTTTGGCAACATGTCCTAAAATGAACTCACAAATTGGATGGACGGGAAGGATTTCTCACAAACATCACAATAGGCCCCACAAGTTCCCAGCGCAGGAACTTTCTGCAAAAGGCTTTTGCCGAAAATCCAATAAATTCTTCGCCTAAAACTTAGGACTAACTACTTACTTTATTGCTAATTAAGTTCTCAAAAAATTAAATTCTAACATCGTTTTTCTTAATTAAATTATAACTTCATTTTTCCAAAAAGCCTCATTTTTATGACTTGCCTACGGCCCCCAAAAATGTTGAGCCGCCCCTGACTGGCCAACCTCATGTCCTGTTGAGCTGTCCGAGCCGACATTTTCTCTTTAGTCAGGCCATTTTTACCCATAACATTTAGCATGCAACTCATTTCGAGAGTAATCCCATGTATCTTGTTAGTAGGTATCGTCAGCGAAAACATGGACACATGAAAAGCGACAGCACTGAATTTTCTTGTGCCTTCAACACAGACGATCTGCACTCCCCACCTGATGGATGAAGTAAATCTCTTACTCGTGTGGATGATAGAGCACATGGTGTTATGTGCTGATTTTACACATGTAGGCTCAGTGAAAACTCTATCTTGGCTCTTTTCATCTTCTTCTGGCGGAGATATCTTCCTACTCTTCTTGTTAGGTTGTGCTATCAAATGTACCAAGGAAAAAGTGTAGACGGCCAGTCTCCCTCTCACATGGTATCTCGTTTAGCTACTCTGGAAAAGGAGCCTCCATAACTGGAGCTTTTCCCCTGCACAAGTTAAAAGATGTCAGTCACGTGTAACAGGGGTTCAAGGTTGACTCGGATTGCATAGTGTTGGAAACAGTTGCAAAACTCTCTGGCTCCACTATAATTAATGTGTTTCATCTGTAAAGCTGAGGGTACCACAGCAATAAACAGCAGGGATAATGATGCACTGAAACCTTCCCAAGTTCCATCCTGACCTTTGTTTACCGACCAAACTGTTTGTGGGGTTAGAAAGACAGAGAATAAGGGAAAACCCAAATAGTAAGGTGGATGGGATTGTAAGAGTTACTGTGAATGCATATGTAAGGTATTGTCTTTGGATTAGGTGTATCCTATGTTTTCTAATACTATATTTGAAATGTATGCATTAAAAAATAAATCTCCAGATTTACTTTCACCAACACAAGCGAAAAAACGTTAGTTCCATTGAAGATTTCTGTCAGCGGAATATCTTTCCATCAGATATGCTTTTTAGTTATGGTTTTCAATCTTCATTGTTGGTGCATAGATGATCCATCAACTCCGCAGTACAGGTATGGCAATCCGTCTTCTGGCCTCCACCCCCAACCAAGTTCCCCCATCTTCTCTTGTATCCTAACCCACGTCACTTCATCTTTCCATCATCAAAGAATACATCACCTCTCCTTTGATCGTTGCCTCCGACACCAAATTTTCTGATTTTCACCACGATTTGCCTCGAATCTTGTGTCATTCTTGTCGGCCGGACAAACAACATGGCCTTGTGGCCACAGCAACGACTTTCTCTCTCTCTCTTTGTTCAACCTGAGAAGGTCTTGAGCTCACACATCTCGAGCCGGACTAGGGCCTAAGTTAAACAGTGTGGGACGGGATTGGACAAAGCTTGGTCCGGCCCTAATAAACAGGCCGGGTTGATAACACTATTTCCAACGCTTTTAACAGGACGTACGCATTGGCTGGCATGGCGTTCTAATGCAAATCTTCACATCACACATGGTGGCATGCCACATATGTGTGAGATCTGGACCATTTATTAAGTAGGACCAACAGTGATGATGCCCTCTAATATAAAACAGGCTTTGTCCCTCGTCAGATGTGCTCCACTTGTATGAGCAAAATGGGTGGTGGGGGATAAGTGGCTAATGGTCTAAATATGTTATGTATATTGTGACGTAGCTGATAAGTTGACGAAACCAATTTACAATAGAGGCCATCATCGAAGTACACCTTAAAAATGGACGGCCTGGACATCAAACACGTGTGCAACGTTCGCACGTGAAAACATCGTACATATGCCATGTAGTCCCGTTACTGGTGGTCTCGTAGACTCTCTTTCTTTGCATTTTTGGGTACAAGACTAGTAACGAACCTTTGCTTTCCGGCTTCCGCCCCTTTTTCTATTTTCAGTGCTTGATGGCATATATATATATATATATATATATATATGGCAACATGGCCATGTGCATAATATTCAGGGGAACACTGCATGGATGCTCACCCTTCAATGAAAATTCGACTGGGCCCCACATCAAGTGGGATCACTTGTATGTGCTATAGGGTTGGCTTGAGAAAGCTGATTTAACGGGAGAAATATTCCATGCACATGGACGGCCTACGTGAAACTAAGAACGGATTGGCTACTCCCCATGACATCAGCCCTGTGGCTGATGGTCGGTGATATGTGAGCCCCACCATGATGTAAGTATTTCATCTATTTGGTTCATCCATTTTTGAAGATGATTTTAGGGCTTTATACCAAAAATTAGAGGTATATAAATCTCAGGTGGACCACACCACAGGAAAATAATAGTGATTGGACATCTATCATTTAAATCCTACTAAGGCCCACAGCATTTAAATCCCACTAAGGCCCACTATACTGTTTATCTGACATCCAATATGTTGATTAGGTCATAAAAACCCAGATGAAAGTAAAAAACAAATATCAGATTGATCCAATACTTTCATGAGCCCCAAAAAGTTTTTAATGGTTGTCATTCATTCAACACTATTTCCTATAATGCGGTCCAGTTGAGATTGGGATATACCTCATTTTTTGTGTAGTACCATAAAACGATATAGAAAAAATAGATGGACGGCATTGATTAAACACATACACCATGGTGGGGCCCACAGATCACCGACCACCAGCCATTCGCTGGTGGCAGGGAGAGTAGCCAATCCGTTTCCCTCATGAATGTTGAGTGGGAGCCACCAGAGAAGTGAAAATGCATGAGTGTGTTTTTTGGGACGCGGATTGCGTCCTATTGCCGCCCTGGTTGCATTAAATGCAAGAGTTATCTTTCGTGTGGTCCACTCGAGCGTTGGATCTGCTTCATTTTTGTGTAGATGATTTAAAATGATCCCCGAGAAGGTATGGACGGGGCCACCCACGGAACTGCCGGTTCGTTGCCAGAGACGGGCGGAGGTAGGACGCAATCCGCATCCTGGTTTTTCTGAGTAGCCCGCGAGTACGGGGCGCGGCTTTGGTGGATCCTCAGATACACCTGGGTGGGTGGGATCCCTGACTGTGCGGCCCATCTTGATTTATGTATCTTACATCCACGCCGTTCATCCCTTTTGAAAGCTTATTTTAGGCTATCTTTTAAAAAAACAAATAAATTCAAATATTAGGTGAACCACACCACAAGAAACATTTGTACTTAAATCCTCACAATTAAAAACATTTTAGGGGCTACAGAAATATTTATTTGCAATCCAATATGCTGATAAGGTCCCAAAGACCTGGATGAAGCCCGAAACACAAATTTAAGTTCGATCTAAAACTTTTGTGGCCACAAAAATTTTTAATGGTCAATCGCCACTGTTTTATGTGGTTGGACAGCATAGATGTAAGGAGCATTACATCAAGATGGCCCCACAGCTGTCTCATCCACTTTGGTGGTTCCAGGATCCGCATTGGGCGCTGCGAGAACTTACAACGATTTGGCGGAGTACCCATAGCAAATTCAGTAAGATAACTAATATTTTTTTTCAGGCATTGGCGGAGTCATCATACGAACGCATGCGCTTAGAAAAGCACGCTTGCTACAGACATAAATCAAGCCGCCCAGCTAGTGGGGCACACATCATCAGTATTCATAACCCAAATTTATCCAAGGACATGAATTCATATTGTTGATTTGACGTGACTTGCCTGTAATCTATGACGGCTTGCCATGCCGTTTGTGTCATGTCCACTTATCTATTTTCTTCCCAGTTTTATTATTAATATCATTATTAATGAATATGACGCAAAGGCATTTAAAACTCAAATAAGCTAAACTAGGGAAAATATACAATTAAATACCCACCGTTAAAATCTTTCTAAAATGCGGACTAAGGGCCTGTTTGGCCAGGCAGATCCCATGGTATTAGGAGGGATGGGATCAATTTTAAGGTAATGATGATGGTGTCAGTCGATTGTCTTAAGATCCATGGGATTGCTTATATCCCGGGACAAGTTCATTGGGTCTATTTAGCATGTCGTGTATATCCTGAGTACTTTACCTTCCAATCCATCCAACCAAGGGATAAGATCAATTTTAAAGTAATGATGGTGATGTCAATGGATTGTCTTAAGATTCATGGGATTGCTCCTATCCTGGGACAAGTTTACTGGATTTGTTTGGCCCATCATGCCTATCTCAGGATATTGTCGATCCTATTCCTCCTAATACCGTGGGATCTGCCTGGCCAAACAAGCCCTAATGGTTTCAAATCCTCTCAAAGAGAGGGTTTGAAATTCACTAGGAGAGTTTGGAATACACCTAATATCATTTTAATAGTTGCATGTGTAACAAGCGTGTTACTATGCTATCATTCCCCACTAATGATGATCAGTACCGTCCAAACATTGTCCATGTAAATCAGTATCAACTAAACACTGTCCAACACAGTCCAAACAATGTCCATGTAAATCAATGACTAAAAATTGTTGATTAGTTACTCACATATGATCTTGTGCTTGTGGCCCATCCGAGACATGGAGTTTCATCACTTTCGGGCAAAGCATATAATTTAACAACAAGCTTATTACAATCATTGTGTCAAATATTATATATCTCACTAATTAGAAATATTAAAGTTTTAGTAATTAAATTCAAATCCTTATAAATATAGCATGCATAGCTACTTTTGGATTAAAGTTGATTCACAATCTAGGGTGCAGGATCTCAAATCCATGGGGTTATGAATATATTACATCTATATAAGAGTTTGCTCATGAGCACATGAATTTTCTTCTATCATCTTTTTACTATACTTTTGGAGCTTGTTTGGCCGGCTGCAATAGGTGAGATTAAGTTGGATAGAATTGTAAAAGTTATAATAAATGCATGTGTAATATATTATTCTTGGATTGAGTTTATCCCATGTTTAGAAAGTATGCTTTAAAAAAATAAATCCCATGATTTACTTTCAAATTGCATTTGAATTGAACATTAATGAAGCAAAAATCCATCATCTATGGAATTACTAATTCTATCTCACACTTTCCAATACAAGGCTCATTTTCCAAAACTTAATTTTAATCTCATTTCATACTCCTTGCAAATATACTATTTCAAATTTTAAAGTCGGATTAGTAATACAATCCCATTCAATACAACTTAATACCTCTGTCCAAACGGGCCCTTAATTACATCATCTAATCTTATAATATGTTTAGATTATTTATTATCATCTAATGACATCTGCTTTGACTATTGATTTCAATGTTCGGTTTGTTGGTGCTAAAGTTGCAAAGATAGTATATTTGTTTTTTTTACTATTTTAATGTTAAATCATCATATTTATTCACTAATAATGCTCTTTGATTTTAAGATTAAGAAAAAATAATTGTAAAAGAAATATAATAGTTACAAAATCTTATGTTAGTCTCATCAAAATATCTCCATTCCATGGATGAGCTTCGGTGGTGGCAACTATTATACTTTTCTTTTACATTATCATAGTAATTGATGGTACAAGCATGTTGATGTATTTACTTTTCGTTTATATCATGGTAATTTACGGTAACCGGGGGTTCAAAGAAGCCCTTGTGTTTACCTATGTTCGCTTGAGCCGAGTTTTGGTCACGTGCCGAAGTCAGTGTGCACGCGTATGAACTATCACCTCCGACAGAGTATCAAAAATATTTTCCTTTTTATGATTGTGATAAAATAGAGGGAGAAGAGGGGAAGTGAGAAAGAGAGAAATACTAGGGTTTAGGTTTTGGAACGATTCTAATCCGTTTTCCCGTCTTTCTTTGATTTGCTTTTCCGGTTTTGCCACATTCGGAGCTGGAAAGATCGGATTTATCGATTTCCACTCTGCATTTTCAGATTTCTGACCACTTCTGCATCTTTTTCTCAAGGAAATGGATCTTTTTTTGGCCGTTGATGGGAGAAAAATGGTTTTCCTTTACATTTTTGAGCATTTTATAGCTATTTCTTGAGAAATCTGAGGCATTTTCGTCAATTGATTTATCTGGAGTAACGGTTTTTATTGTTTCCAGACCGGTTCTCTCTAGTGAGAGAACCGGATGCGTTCTCAACCATCCGTATAGTAGAAGACCGGGTTTGGGGTTTTCGGCCGGCATTTAAGGCCATTTTCCGTAGACTTCCGACGAATCTGAGATTTTTCGGTCTGCATTTTCGTGAATTCCGAGATATTTGACGGCATGAAAGAAGGCCTCTTTTCTCGTAAAGAAGTGAAAGAAAATCGTAACGCTCGATCCGGTTTTTTCGAAAGCTGGAATCTTGCCGGTTTGACCGGTTACTGACTGGCAGATCCGACGGTTGATTTCCTGTTCAGATATCGCAAGTACGCGTTGCCTTGTTAATCACCAAACCCTAGTTTTCTCTTTTCCAAGATGTGACAAAAAAAAAACAGAGCAGCTTTCATGAATCTCACTAATTTCTTGTAGAGGAAGATTGGTTAGTGAGGTGGAGATTGTTGTGTTTCAATGTCATTCAAAAGCATTGTTCGGGAGCTGAGAGAGATGAGAGATGGGATTGGGAGCATGTCAAGGCGTGGGTTAGAAGGGAAGCCGTCGCATAGCCAAGCTCGGTCGCTGACTGTGGCCACTGATGGGGCTGGCTTCATTGCTGTACCGGTTCAGCAGAGCCGCTGGGCGAATCTGCCCGCCGAATTGCTCCTCGATGTGATCCGGCGGCTCGAGGAGAGTGAGACATCGTGGCCTGCGAGGAAGAACGTCGTAGCTTGCGCCTCGGTTTGCAGGTTGTGGAGAGATACTACGAAGGAGATTGTCAAGACGCCTGAGGAATGTGGGAGGCTCACCTTCCCCATTTCCCTGAAGCAGGTTCTTCTCCTTCTTCTTGTAAAATATTAAATCGTAAATCCCTAATGAAGTGAAATGGGTTTTGTGATATGGGGTTTTCTTCTATCTGTAGCCGGGGCCGCGCGACTCCCCGATACAGTGCTTTATCAGAAGGGAGCGAGCGACTTCTACCTACCGGCTGTATCTCGGTCTGAGCCCTGGTATGCAATGTTCTTCATTTACGGTGACCACTGTTTTCTTTCTTTCTTTCTTTTTTTTTTTTTTTTTTTTCCATCCGTTTTGTAAATTAAATTTCTTTTTCCATCTAAAATGTAAGTTTAGATTACTTCTTTGAATCTGTTCTTTGAAACGGTGATCAAAAGGCACATAATGGAGGGAAAAAAGGAAAAAAGAGAATGGCATTCTTTTTGAAAGGCAACGTAAAAAGAGAACGAGAATTACTGGGTTTGCGTTTCAATTTTCTATGGTATTGTCTGTCCTTAGGGCCTGTTTGGATGCCTACAAAGTTGTAAGTTACATGTAACTTACTTACAGGTGTAAGTAAGTTACAGGTAAACCTGTTTGGATGTAAGTTGTAACTTAGTTACAGGTAACTTTGTTTTTGTGTTTGGGTAACCTATAAAGTTACAGGTAATAAGTTGGATATTCACGCTAGATAGAGTTTGAAATAGAGAATCATTGAAAAATCATATTGACACATAAAAAAGATTGGGATAAAATTAATCCATTTTATTAAGCCCATGTAAATGAATAGTTTGGCCGATTCTTAGGCTAAACTAATCAACAGTTGGACCATAAAAGTGGGCCCATGTTTTCAAAATGCTAGTAATGTGGGCCAAAAACTTGAGGTAATATATCCAAGCAAAAATTTTCACTTTCATTGTAAGTAAAAATTTTCATTTTCTTCACAAGATATGTTTACAATGGTTTCTGTGGGGCCCCTCACTCAAAACAATGTTTAACAGATCAGGGACTAAACGTGTTAAGGTAGCCCACTATGATGTATTTGTTTCATCCACACCATCTATCCATTATTCTAGAAAATTTTAAGTTATCAGCCCAAAAATAAGGTACATCAAAATTTCGGATGGACCACATCACTGGAAACAATGTTGATTGAACACCCACTGTTAAAAACTTTTCGTGGGCCACCAATGTTTTTGATCAAACTGATCTTTGTTTTTTTCCCTTCATCCAGGTCTTTATGACCTAATCAACAGCTTGGATTTGAAACAAACATTACAGTGGGTCCTACTAGTTTTTTAATGGTGGACTTTTAATCATTATTGTTTTCGGTGGTGTAGTCCACCTGAGATTTAGATATCCCTCGTTTTTGATATCAAGCCCTAAAACGATCCGAAAGAATGGATGGACGGCATGGATAAAACAAATACAATATGGTGGGCCCCACAGATCATCTGCATTAGCCACGCCACCTCACCCAACTGCCTCCATCAACGCAATAAGAAAAAAATAAATAAATAAAGGAAAGAAATGAAAGAAAGGAAAACGCAGAAGAGAGAAAAGGGGTTTCGTACCTTGTGGAAGCTCGATGGGAGAGGGAGAAGTCGACTGAGAGAGGGAGAAGGAGACTTGAGAGAGGGAAACGGAGGCGAGAGGGAGATGAAGACATTGGAAAGGGATGGAGGTGCGATTCTTCCCAACTGATTTCATTTCAAAATTTTCGACCGTTACCTGTAACTTAGTTACAGGTAACTTGAAAAATGACTCCAACGCCTGTAAGATTTTCGGCTCTTTCTCCTATAACTTAGTTATAGGTTGAGAGAAAGTCACAGGTGACTTTCCTCCCCCAAACACCAACTGTAACTAAGTCACCTGTAACTTACATTTTAGAAAAGTTACAGGCATCCAAACAGGCCCTTAGGGTTGTGGCAGTCTGTTGTTGGGCTGCTATCTTATTCCCCCCCCCCCCCCCCCCTTTGAGAGTGAGAATAATTGATTGCATTAAGACAATTACGCAGAAACAGTTTCCAAAATACAAGAAGGGACTTGAAGCCCCAGCAATCGAAATGAGGAAGATATGATCATTGGCACCCCTAACATCCCAGGCAAACGAAATGTTTAGCCCCGCAGATAAGGTGTTAATTTCCTTGAAAACATCAGAGATAGATTCTGGGATGAATCCTTCCATCTTTCTTTGCCCATTTCAGTACCGTCAAATTGGCCACTTCCCTTCTGATGTGAAGGCCTTGGAAGCGAGTGTAAAACTTAGTGCAGTGAGTAAGCTTGAAACGTTGAGTAGATCTTCATTTTACTGGCAATGGGATTTAAAGAGTAAGCTTGAAGCGTTGAGTAGATCTTCATTTTACTGGCAATGTTGTTTTTTTAGTGTTTGTTTACTCCTTGCTACGAAATTCTGTTTTAATGAGGGTTTTCAATTTCTTCTCAAAAATAAAAATAAAAAATGAAAGAAATTTATTTCAATTTTTTAATAAATTATTTCATTCGCTTTCTCTGTGAAAAGTCAATAGCCATTGGTGAAAATCAGGAGAAGCTTATGATACGAATGAAACTGCACTTAGATCAGATGGGTTTTTTTTTTTTAGTGTTTGTTTACTGGCAATGGGATTTAATGAGTAAGCTTGAAGCATATTGAGTAGATCTTCATTTTACTGGCAATGGGGTTTTTTTAGCGTTTGTTTACTGGCAATGGGATTTAATGAGTAAGCTTGAAGTGTTGAGTAGATCTTCATTTTACTGGCAATGGGGTTTTTTTAGTGTTTGTTTACTCCTTGCTACGAAATTCTGTTTTAATGAGGGTTTTCAATTTCTTCTCAAAAATTAAAAAAATAAAAAAAATGAAAGAAATTTATTTCAATTTTTTAATAAATTATTTCATTCGCTTTCTCTGTGAAAAGTCAATTGCCATTGGTGAAAATCAGGAGAAGCTTATGGGTCATTTGGCACTGTGGATTGGAGGGGATTTGAGGGGGTTTCAAATCCCCTGGTTGTTTTGCAGCACAAAGTAACTGGGGGTTTCAAATCCAGGGGGTTTCAAATCCCCTCTTTGAGGGGGTTTGCAATCCACAGTGAGAGCTTGGATTACACCTAAAATCATTTCAATAGTTGTAGGTGTAACATGTGTGTCACTATACACTATCATTCTATTGGGCACATGGCCCACTAATGATGATCAGCACCATCCAAACATTTTCCATGTAAATCAGCACCGTCCAAACATTGTCCATGTTAATCAACAATTAAAAATCTTTGGTTAGTTACTCAGACATGGTCTTGTGCTTGCGGCGCATCCGAGACTTGGAATTTCATCATTTTCAGGCAAAGCATATATTTCAACGGGCTTATCACAACCATTGTGTCAAAAGTTACATATCTCAATAATTAGAGATATTAAAGTTGATTTAGTAATTAAATTCAAACCCCTGTAAATATACCATGCACAGGTACTTTTGGATTAAAGTTGATTCACACTCAAGGTTGCCAAACACACTGCGAGGATTGCAAATCCAGGGGGTTCCAAATCCAGGGGGTTCCAAATCCACGCTCCCAAACAGGCCCTTATGATATGAACGAAACTGCACTTAGATCAGATGCAACTTATATGGAACTGTTGAGAATGACTGTTTTAGAGACATTTCATGTACAGGAAGATAACCTCTAATGGAATTTTGGGTAGTTGCTGTTGTTGTTTGGATACTTTAATTACTTTATTATAACAATCAGTTATTTGTTCAAATCTCCCAGTTTTTCTAAAATTTTATTATATTACTCTTACCCTCTGTCAAGGATGCTGACTGACGTAATCGAAGCTGAGTAATTTCTATATGCGTTTATTTTTATTTTTATTTTTATTTTTTCAATTGATGTGTCTTCTGATGAAAATTACTATGTTCCTGTGGCTATGGTGGGATATTGATTTCCTTCTTCACTGGAAAGAAAAAAAAATGTGTTGAAAACTATAATATAAAATTCTAGAATGTACTTCAGGCTATTAAGTTGGATGATGCTGACAGTTTTAATGGAATTGCAGCACTGCTGGGGGAGAATGGCAAATTGCTGTTTGCTGCCAGAAAGTTTAGACGCGCTACAAGCACAGAGTTTGTGATCTCGTTGGCCTCTGATGATTTCTCCCGAGCAAGCAACACATACATCGGAAAACTTAGGCAATCTTATCTATAATTCACTCTGATGTTCTGAACATTTTCTCTGTACTTGTTTTTCCTGGTCCTCATTGTTCATGTGAAACTTGTACCAGGTCAAATTTTCTGGGCACCAAGTTCACAGTCTATGACAGCCAGGCTCCGTATTATACTGCAATTTCCTCAAATAGCCGTCCGAATCGAAGAATCCATTCCAAACAG
This sequence comes from Magnolia changhungtana, assembly GCA_030180095.1. Lineage (NCBI taxonomy): Eukaryota > Viridiplantae > Streptophyta > Magnoliopsida > Magnoliales > Magnoliaceae > Magnolia > Magnolia changhungtana. The sequence continues at coordinate 423,718 of JASAUF010000084.1, read as the reverse complement.
GTATCCCCAAGAGTACCTGCTGGCAACTATAACATTGCTACGATCTCGTATGAGCTTAATGTCCTTCGGACAAGAGGCCCAAGGAGAATGCAATGCACCATGCATTCCATCCCTGTCTCTGCAATTCAGGAAGGTGGGACTGCCCCAACCCCGACTGGATTTCATCACTCCATTGAGGAACAATTCTCTGTTTTATCAGTGACAAAACCCAAGGACCCAGTTGTGGATTTTGGCTCTACAAGCCTCTCTGAGCCACCGAGTTCAATCCAGGGCACCCGCGAGCCACTGATTTTGAAGAATAAAGCTCCTAGATGGCATGAGCAGTTACAGTGCTGGTGCTTAAATTTCAGAGGGCGTGTTACAGTGGCCTCCGTCAAGAACTTCCAGCTTGTGGCAGCTGTGGAGCCTTCCCACCAGGTTTCATTAGTGGAGCAGGAAAAAGTAATCCTTCAGTTTGGAAAGATAGGCAAAGATATCTTCACAATGGACTATCGTTACCCACTATCTGCATTCCAGGCATTTGCAATCTGCTTGAGCAGCTTTGATACCAAGCCAGCATGTGAATGACTGAGCTATTGCCTTGAACAGTTGCTTCTTTGGTTCCATCACTGATGCTTTGCTTCCTCCAAAGCTGGTGCTGTAAATAAATTCTTCAATAGAAGCTCTATCTCTTCCATCTGCCTTTTGTCATCACTGAGTGTCTTAGCTGTTGAGGCATTAGTTACATTTCGGCATGATGGCAGGGACTCAAGTTGTGTTGTAAGCTTCATATTTTGTTTATCTGCGCAGATGAAGGTAATCTGCAATCTCTCTTCCAAATATGTGGCAGTCTCTTTGCTGTATTTCATATTTGATTTTGTAGAGATACAATGGAATCATTTCTGTTGCTGAAAGAATATTATTCATTCCTTCATTTGTCTTCTTGATTTATATGATTGAAGAGATTCAAATTGGAAAATGCAATGTGGATTCATTGTAGTACATTAGTGCACTTCTTAACATAAAGCTGCAGCATGGACATCATGTATTTCGAATAGAAGCGTTACGATCCTTCTAGCGTTACCATCCTTCTATTCTTATTATACTGTTATATTCTATTATTATTATTATTATTATTATTATTATCATTATTATTGTACTGCATACATTCATTATGTTTAATATTCTTGGAGAAGTGGTAGCAGATACACCAACTTTAGCTGTAGCCTTCATAGAATCATTTGCTACCTCCACCTTCCTTGGCATGGTGATTGCTGCCATTGCCATTTGTTGTAGAAGAGGGACCCTCATTTTTGCCCTTTTCTTTCTCTGCACAACCATAACGGCAACCATGACGCTGCGGCTTCTGAGGGTTGTCTTGATCAGACTCACTAGATTCCAGGAAAAGGCCTCTGAGGCACCTTCTTCTCACGACAGGCTCAGAAGTGAGTTTTTGAACCGGGGTTATGTTGAAATCAGCCTTGTGAGTTTGGAAGGTTTCCATTACACGCTTTTCTTTGGTAGGTTCAGCTGGCTTGTTGGAGAGGGTCAAGTGAACCCCAGGGCTTCTTTCGCCACAGGAACTGTTGAACAGAACCGAGTTGTTGATACTCTGCACGTTGTTGTTAACGCATGTGGTAATCCTTGGCGTACTGCTCCTAGGATTATTAGATCTTTCCTTTGAGCCATCTTCCCCATCACTGGTCACTTCTGCACTGTCATCTTTGTTGAGCTTGTAGCCCCTTTGAATGTGTACTGAGCCTTCTTGAGAACCTGAACTCATGGATGCTCCTTTATTGTCACCAGCCAAGGTTACAACACTCGCTGAGCACTCATCCCCAGGCTGCATTGGATGCTGTGCAGCCATCTTGTAGACAAATCTCGATACACCTTCCCTGATTTCCTTATGCAGGGCTTGGTGTTCCCCATTGTATATTGGAGCCTTCAAGTGCATTTCACTGTCTGTGCTCCTGCCCCTTGGGTTGGTGTGAGTCTCAATTTTGCTTGTTTTTGTAGTGGGAACTGTTGGCGGTCCATCCTTTCCATCAACAAGTGTTTGCTCCTCCAACGGCTTTGTTTTCATATCCGTCATTTCTGTTGCGGGTCGAATACCCATCTCTGACTGAATTTTGGGGCTAGATGCCATTCCGAGAGGCTTACTGTCCCTCTTTTCCTTCTGTTCTTCTTCCTCTTTGGCCATCTCTTCCGAATTTGCTTTGGGTTTCTCATTTTTGGTTGCTTCTGGCTTTGTTTCTGATTTTGGCTCCGGATGAAGATGAACGGGAACAGAAGTGGCCTCTGATGCTGGTGGATGAGCAGGGGGCTCCACAGCAACCTCAGAAGCAGGCGTAACCAGTGTCTTGGTGCCTGATACCTTTGTGAGCTGGTTTTCCCCTTCAGCTGGCTGAGAGGTTGCTTCTGATGGTGTTTTGTCATGTGATTTGGTTTGCTGCTGGGTTGATGGCTGCAAAGCTGGCTCAGACGAGTCTTCTGGCTTAGGGTCTTGAGAGAGTGTCTGAGATAATGCAGGTAGGGGTTGAACTACTTCGGGATACGTTGGTTTGGGTTGAGAAGTTGGCCTAGATGGTGATGGGGGCTGAGAGTCTCTCTGACGGGCTGCTGTTTGTGCCTGAGGGGCCACTCGAGATGGAGATGGTGGTTGAGAGGTCATTCGAGTAGCTGGTTGTGATTGAGAAGTAGTGTGTGGAGATGGGAGCTGAGATGCTGCTCGGGTAGGTTGAGAGCTTGGGCGAGAAGGTGATGTGGGTTGAGAGGTCTTTTGACTCACTGGTTGAGACTGAGAAGCTGTGCGAGATGGAGATGTGGGTTGAGAGCTTTTTTGACTCACTGGTTGAGGCTGAGAAGCTGCGCGAGATGGAGATGTTGGCTGGGCTGGTTGAGACTGAGCAGCTGTGCGAGATGGAGATGTTGGCTGAGAGGTCTTTTGAGTCTCTGGTTGAGACTGGGCAGCCATGCGAGATGGAGATGTTGGCTGAGAGGTCTTTTGACTTGCTGGCTGAGACTGGGCAGCTGTGCGAGATGGAGATGTTGGCTGAGAGGTCTTTTGACTCTCTGGTTGAGACTGAGCAGCCATGTGAGATGGAGATGTTGGCTGAGAGGTCTTTTGACTCACTGGTTGAGACTGAGCAGCTGTGCGAGGTGGAGATGTTGGCTGAGAGGGCTTTTGACTTGCTGGTTGAGACTGAGAAGCTGTGCGAGATGGAGATGTAGGCTTGGAGGCAGTTCGAGTGGATGGTTGGGGCTGAGAATCTGTACGAGATGGAGATGGGGGTGGAGATGTAATTTGAGTCGCTACCTGTGACTGAGAAGCTGTGCGAGATGGTGATGGGGGCTGAGAGGCTGCCCGAGTTGCAGGTTGTGCCTGAGAAGCACGAGATGGAGATGGAGGCTGAGAGGTTGTTCGAGTCACAGGTTGTGACTGAGAGGCCATGTGAGATGGAGATGGAGGCTGAGATGTTGTTCGCGTTGCTGGTGGTGCCTGGGGGGGCGTGTGAGGTGGAGATAATGGTTGAGAGGCCATTCGAGTCTCTGGTTGTGACTGAGAGGCTGCAGGAGGTGGAGATGTGGGCTGAGAGGCTGTTTGAGCAGTTGTTTGTGGATTAGTGGGCGTGCGAGGTGGAGATGGGGGCTGAGAGGCTGTTTGAGCAGCTGGTTGTGGCTTAGAGGTTGTGCGAGGTGGAGATGGGGGCTGAGAGGCTTTCTGAGTAGCTGGTTGTGGCTGAGTAGCTGCGCGAGATGGGGATGGTGGTTGTGAGGCTGTCTGAGCCGTAGGCTGCAATTGAGATGCTGTGCGGGATGGAGAAGGGGGCTGAGAGGTGGTTCGAATCACTGGTAGTGACTGAGAGTCTGTGAGAGGAGATGCAGGCTGAGCTTGGGGCGGCGGAGGCCGAAATAGGAGGCGCTGGGTTGGTCGAGGCGGTTGAGGTTGAGCAGGTGGAGGCTGAGGTGTAGCTGGTGGGTTGGACCAGCTGGGGAACCAGTAGCGGAATCGCTGCCTCCCTCTCTGATCCGCCATTGCTGCAGACTACAAAGATGATTTTGGATGAAAAAGGGTGAATTCAGGCTGTTTGTTTTTATTTTTTATTTTTCTTTTTGCAAGAAGAAGAAGAAGATTGAGGATGGATATGGAAGAGGGGCTTTGGTGAAAGGGGCTGATATAGGTACGCAGGATGACATCTTTTTTCCTGTGCATATAGATATGCATCTGATTCTTTGAAATTTCTGGGGTTTTGAGATTGGCATCCCTAGGCAGCGGCTGCCATCCAACCTCTACTATTCCGGCCTTTTAATGGAAGCCTCTTGTGAAAAAAACTGATATTCTTTTCCTGTCTTCCTTGCTTGTCAGGTCTAGCATCCTCTTTTGTTTTATCAAAACCTCAGTCCTCGGCAATTTCCATACGGGGAGTTGATACTCTGACTGCCAGCGGTATGCAACTCCATATGCTAGCCCCCCAGAAATTGTACATCAGGCATACATGAACTTGCATTAAACCAACTAAAATGTGGAAAGCCTCTAAATCACATTTCCAAATTCCTTTTGTTTGAACAATCATATAACTAGTTTTTTTTTTTGTTGTTGTTGTTATTGTTGTTCTTGAAATGGGACTGTTGGATATGTGCATTTTAAACTGTCCAGTGAATATTATACACAGATCTGATGGTCAATCAAGCAAGCCTAATTTTTGGTCTACGATACATCCAAACGAGGAACTCCAGTTTCGGCAGTTAATGTTGAATTATTTGTATTTGACGTTTGTGATTTCTAAGTAATTTATGAATGCATGCGTATCATACATCACACTCTGGCAGGGTATGAAAGATTTTCCCATTTCTTATAAGCCTCATCTTTTCTAAATTTAGGGACTAAATTGTGGTTTTGGAGGATTTATTTATTTGGCATGAGATCCAAACCAATCATCAGTTAGGATATACCTTTGATGGGCCATACCCCCAACCTCACAATCCTAAAACCCATTTTATTGGAGGAATTCTTGGGAAAGAATAAAAATGTCCATAGAGAAGACAATATTCCTTCGACTGCCCAAGCAAAGCTCTCTGATCCTAGGGTTAGGATTGTATAATTGGTACGAATTCTGGGATGAGCCCATCAAAGATGCATCTTACCCATTGATGTGGTTGGATTTCATTACACGTTTTCCACATTGAGCGTCAGCTATTTGATACTGTTTTGAATTTATTACACTAATAATAATATAAGCAAGCAAATTTAACAAATTCATTTCTTTTGCTAGGATGCAAATTGCGATTGAATTATTCCCAACAATGGCAATCTGAGTGCCAGGCCTGTCAACAGGCTGGGCTTCTAGTCGGCTTTGGCCAGGATTCTCAACTGTTCAAGCTGGACCTCCATTCAAAATTTTATTGACAGCCCTACTCAGTGCTCTTGCAGATCTTTGGAACATTGATGGAATAAAAAGGTGTGGCAACTCTTCCACCGTGAATGTATGTCTGTCCATCCAAATCAAAATAATGAATCATTTGGATGATGGGGCAGAAGCTGAAAGCAAAGCTGAGCTGATGAGACATTTCTTTACGCTGGACCGTGGGGAAAAAATATAATGCATGATGACCCCATCAGTAGAGTACTATCAGATGGTTAGAGCCATTCTGGTAATGTGAATTTGACTGTATCCTCTACAACCTTTGTAGAAAAGGCTTTTTCTACAACTCTGCTTGTGTGGCTTGCTGTGGAACGTGTACAGAAGCCAACCTGTCTGAAGGGCTGTCCCACCAAGAAAGTGGGATGTCCCAAAAATAAGACCGATCCAACTGTTACTTGCGCCCTGAAGTTTTTGGGAGCATGCCCTGTGGCACACCTAATGATCACCAGGTTCTGATAATTGCAGGACTGGCAGCAGCGGTTACTGATTTTTGGGATACAACAAAAAAAACTTGTATCTACTATAGGATATGTTACTACCTTTTGGATTGGACCCAAATATTTTTCGCAAAACATTTGGATTGAGTAGACCTGATTGTTGGGGCATCCAATCCAATCCTAGGACTCACTTGATGAGCAGGTTGGATGGCAAAGATGATTCAGGTGGGTTGGAGTGGGCTTTATTTTTTTGGACATTTAAAGGCTGCATTGAACTCTTTTATTGTTTTTTGCTTTCTTTTAATAATATGAACGCTTATGGAAAGTGAGTGGTCTATTTTCTGTAAATATCCGATCTCAGGTGGAGCATTTCAGATGTGCACTTTTGGAAGATCTGGAATTATGGGCAGGATATTTTACTGAAGAAAACACCCCAACATTGGCGGACCAGGATATTCCAGTCATGGTTGGTCCATCCATCCATCAATCCATCGGCATGTCCAAGAAATCATGGAACCCACTGTTACTAAAAACAGAAAACTCTGTGATTCCTCCACCGATTAAACAAACAATGTCTTTTCACCCTTTCCCTTCCCTCTTTTAATTAAACGTAGCCGGACCTCATCTTCCACTTTAAAATAGTGGTGCATAGAGTTTCAAGTCATACAGTACAAGTCTTGCATAACTTTTGAGTTGCAAGGAACGACTTGGACTTGATGTGGATGAGATCCACCCTGTCCATCAAGTTTCCAAGGGCCTAAAAATCAAGCAGGTGGGCTATTGCACGGGAAACCAGTTGAGATTGTCCATTGTAATCGTCTAAATTGTATGCCATCCAATCCACTCCTATGAGATGCCACACCAGGATGAAATGGATTTCCCAAAAATCAGGACATTCCGAGACTCATGTGGGTCACATCATGTGAATTTATACATGATTCCATGCTAAGACCCACCTGCCTTGGATTGGACATATTTGTATTATCCATGGTGAAAATGTCCCACACACCAGATGGACGAGGTGGATCTAATTCATGTTAGTGCTTATATCCTAATCACATACATAGGGATTTATTAGATCGAGGTCATCTTCAATGACCCAATGGGGCATGCCCATTATACTTTCAGATTGAAGTGTCAACCCTATGATTATTCAAAGGTTAAAAAGATTGTCCATATTCCAAAGGAAGAGAGAAATAATTCAAAGGCTAAAATATTCCAATATAAAGGGTTTTTTTAATTTTATTTTTTACACTTGTTAATTGTAATCAACTTGTTGATCAATCATCCTAGTCTATTAGATTGTGCCTATGGGAGTTCCGTGCCCTTATTGCAGGTCCCCCACCTGGAGAAGGGAGGGTTGTATTGGTGGATAGATTGAAAAGGATGTTGCTGATAGAATTCAAGCAGGGTGAAAGAAATGGAGATGTTTCTCAAGTTTTATGTGATAGTGGTGTACCATTAAAACTAAAAGTGAAATTTAAATAGGATACCTAAAAGATTAGCAATGCTTCATGCGATATAATGTTAGAAATAAATGTAGCTAAGATATTCATAAGATGAATGTAGCTAAAAGGAAGATGTTGAGATGGATGAATGGCAAAACAAATGTAGAATTAGATATAAATGCATAACTTAGGAATGGTGATCGGTCACATGGCAATGGAGAATAACAACTGTGCCAGTTGGGAGTGAGTTGGGGCAAGGGAAAGGCCCAAAGGGAGGGACATGTGGAGGTAGTAAGAAAGACTAGATGACCTATAATCAACTAAAATTTTAGCCCTTGATACAGTGGAATGGCAGAACAGGATTCATGCAGCTGACGCCAATTAATTTCATTTAAGGTTTAGATGATGGAAGTTTTATATATATCTTTTAGCATATCCACAATTGAGCATAAGGCCCACCATATAAACAGCTCAGGTCATTCACATATAAAGTTCCCAGCTGTCCTACTGCATTATGTGGGGATGTACTTTAGCCAACCTGTAAGTTACAAGGGTCTGATGCATCAAAGCATTAATTGTCTCACTACATCCATTTTATAAATGAGGCCCATAATTTCATTCATCTAAGACCATTGATACACTGGGTCCCATAGTGGGAAGCATGCACTAAAAACATTGCAGATTGAATGATCCTATCAAACCAATCTATGCCAGTCATATAGCAAATTTCGTCCCTTTTCCCTAACCATTTGTTCTGGCTCTACTGATCCAAGGGTCAAATGACTGATCTGGGGAATTATTAATTTTTTTATTTTTATTTTTTTATTTTAAAAAAGCATTATGCATTCATCACCCAAAGCAAAAGGGCTCAATTAAAAATAATCTTGATAACCAACAATCATCATCTCTAACCATGATTGCGATGAACAAAAATGATACAAACACACATATAAGCGTCAGCCAAACAGCAGAACTGAGAGTATTAACAGCATCTTAGTAATAGCTTTGCAGACACATGCACCTCTACGTGCATCAGATGGGCTCCATATGTCAATGACAAAAAACTCAGAATATATGGTGGGGCCTACAGGAAGCATGAGATGGAAAAACATGTCAAGTTGGCATGTCGAGTGGCAAGCAGATGCTTGTGTGTACATAAACCTGCTTAGCAAAACATGTTCTTCTTCTATGTTTCAGGGGCCAGTGTCTGGAACGGTGTGATTCTGATAGTGATTGGGTAGGTAGAAGATAACTTCCAACTATACTCTACTGGAAGTGGGAGTGCAGGAAAAGAAAGGAATGATTTTCTCTCTTTATCTGAATGGGCATCTCAAATTACTCAAATTCCTTGTAAAGGTGAAATCTTCTTCTTATCAGAGCATCATTTTAGCTTTTTTCATGCAATCCAATATATAGCTTAAAGGTTGGAGATTCCAAATCATCAAAAGTCTCTCCAAATGCTCCCACGGCAAGTCATCATATTCTCCTAATGCTTTTTGCTCATCCTAACTAATTTTATACAGAGACCACAGAGTTAATATAATCAAGTTAAGCACCCATCGATACCTTCTCCTTCCTCTCTCCCACAAGAAAAGTACCTGCCAATGTACCACCCTCCGAAAATTACAAAAATAATAATAATAAAATTACTATCATATACCTCAAGAATGCTCCCTCCCTCACTTCCATTGCCATCAGATCAACAGATTCATATAAGTACAATCACCCCACTACAAGAGCTGCAGAGCCGTTGCCATCGGATCAACAGGTTCATATAATCGCTATCACCCCACTGCAAGAGCTGCAGATCTGTTCCGACTCTGCTCTTGAGGTATATTTTCATTTCTGATAATGGTTCATTCATTTCTACCATGATCCCACCCACTTCCCTCCCTCCCTGGCACTCTCTTTCTTTTTTCTTATAGGTAAGCTGGGCTTGAACCTTCAACTGCAACTTTCATTTTCCATCTTCAGTATGCTCCATGAACCACCATATCATGAAATGCAGTAACATGGAAAGCGGTCTCAAAAACTGTAGTAACACTCCATACGGGACTTACTAACCAAAGTGAGTTTCAATAGAGCTCAAAGATCAGCATGAGATTTCACTGTTTCACCTAGGATTTTCAGCTTTCACCTTTCCATATTTGATCCTCCTCTGGCTGCCTTATTGAGGCCCTGGTGTTATATATGAAAATTGATTTGCATCTACGTACAAGCATGTAAGTTTCAAGACTAGAAACTCATATTAAACATGAAAAGGGCCAAATCGACTTGAATCTCAAACAGTCAATTTGAGTTTTTCAAGTCTGAAAAACACATATATTGCTACTATGATGGGCAGATTAGGATCGATCCTGCATTCCTGATGTTGCATAGCTCCAACTTCCGAGTTTTCAAGCAGTCCAGTAGAAATTTCCAACTACAAAATGGAGAATTCGACTTGTTCAAGTACTCTGGTGGGACTTTTTGGAGTTCTTGAAGGAATTTCCTTGCATTCTATAGAAAACCAGTCGCTCTAACAGAAGCAAGGCAGTCTGAGTTAACGAATTTAAATGCACTCAAGTTTCATAAACTCTCTAACCACGAGACTGATGGATCCATAGAAGTGTGTTCCAGTATGTTTAGTCTATTCAGAAAATGAAGAAGCCAAAAATGCATTCTGGATAGGCAGTGATGTCTCCATAAACATGTTTTCATCTCCTTTTGATAGGCCAGAAATGCAAGGAGTTACTCGAGCCATTCCTGCACTCAAGCATGCAATTCTACAGCACCCCCATATGAAGGAAACCGTTTTCAGATCCAAAGCGTTTTCACGTTCCGAATGTATTTTATCTGCTCCTACAGAACATAAAGGACTTGAGAATACAACTGTTGCAGAAGTTCTAAAAACAAAAGGAGAAGGTGCAGATCGGTCATTGCTCTGGTGTCGCATTGATGATACTGTTTATGATGCCGTGAAATATGTAGGTATTCTTTTGAGCTTGGAAAATACATACTCAAACACATAAATTTGATTTGTATACAACAACTTAGGTTTTGCCTCTCACACATTAAAGGTTCAAACTGCAGATGACACAAAACAATGTTGGATCTTTGGTGGTTTTAAAGCCAGGGGATCAAAAATTGATTGCAGGAATCCTTACTGAAAGAGGTAATTGCAATCCATGTTTTCCGCTAGGCCAGGTGTTAACTAAAATTTCTCATTATAGTCTAAATCGCACTACTCCATTTGAATCACATGGAAACAAATCATGACTCACAAGAATCCTGCTTCATAAACATCATACATGAATTGTAAGATTCACACAAAAATGGAATTGTGCATAATTTTAAAATTCTTAATGCTTTGCTGGTTAGTTTTTTCTTATAGTTATAAAGCGTAATGATTGGAATTGTGAGTAATGTACCAAGTAAGTGGTCGTTTGGATTAGGGGCATTTGGACTCCCAGGAATCTCAATCTCCAAAATTGAAGTGCGATTTTTATATTTGGGGGCTGCTGGACATTAGAATACCCCGATTTCAAATGCCTGCTGGAGGGTCTAAATAAAAGATGGCACCCTCTGTAGTATGGTCAATATGTCATTCATTTCTAGAAATTGATTGGACAGCTAGAATCACCCGTAGAAAGTTATTCTGAGAGGGCTGGGCAATCAAAGCTAGGACCAAAAAATTATGGATACTCTGGATTGATGATCGGACCATTTGTAGCATGATCAATATGGACTACCCATTTCCCTGTGCATTTATTAGACGGTTACTATCATCCAACCAAAGTGACTTTTTTGATAGGGATGGCCAATTAAGAGTGGGGCCCACATGATGGATGGTCTAGACCCACGATCAGATAATTTGTAGTATGATTAATATGACTTTTCATTTCCAAGAATTGATTGGAAGATTAGGATCATCCAACCAAATTGAGCTTTTGAGAGGGATGGGGAACCAGGGGCAAGGCTCACATGATGGATGGTCCATATCAATGGGCGCACTGTTTGTAGTATGATTGATATTGACTGTCCATTTCCCCAGCCATCGAGGATCATTAGACGGAAGTGATTTGTTAAGGGGGGTGGGCAACCAAGTGTGGTACCCACATGATGGAGATGGTTTAGATAATGAGTAGACTCTTTTATAGAATGATCAATCCCACTCCTAATTTTGAACTTGTAATTGAACCAAACATAGGTATTCAAATTCTAGGAATTATGATCACCTGCTCCAAAAATGTTATCCAAACACAAGGATGATAATTCCAAGAAATTACAATACTCGGGTATTGAAATATCTTGGTCATTCGAATGCCCCCATCCAAACAGCCCTAAGGTTCACATTTCCCATGTTTGTTTAATCTAGATACTCTATATGGCTCATTACTACATAAAAACACCATGGGATGTTGTAAGTTGACCAAACTATGACGTGAAAGGTTGGATCTAGCTCATTTGCCACATCTTGTTTCACAATACTTTAAGAACGCATTATCATTATTATCATTATCATTATCATTATTATCATTATTATCTAAGTAACAAAATTTAAGAACTTAAGATTTGTGACCTGATTTTATAATTCAATCAAGTTGTCCCCCTTACAATCTTACAATCTGATACTATTTTCAGAAAATTGGTTATATCTTCAAAAATGAATCCTCAATTTCTGTACAAATACTTACATGGACAACATCAAGCAATCCAAATTTTGCTTTCTGCTGCAAATTTCTTTAACTAGTTGTGGGTGACAGAGTACAGAAAACAAAGACAAAACTAAAAATCCAAGTGTGTGTTTGAAATGGTTGTACTGAATGCCAATGCAGACTACCTAAGGAAGATAGTAGTGCAGGGAAGATCCTCCAAAACCACTAGAGTTGGAGAAATTATGACTGATGAGGTTGATTCTTCTCTCAATCATTTCCATAAGAGTCAATTTTTCCCTTTCTCTTTCTGCTATAATGCTTTCAAGTTGTCTTTCACAGAACAAGCTCATCACAGTGACCTCCGATACAAACATTATGCGAGCGATGCAATTGATGACAGGTAAATTAAATGGCATGTTGACAGCTGAGTTTTGGATTTGACAATTTTGGTTGCTGTTAAGTGCTCGAAATGCACATGAGGGTATCAATAACAGTATTTGGTATTTGCAGACAAACACATTCGGCATGTGCCAGTAATAGATGCAAAAGTGGTGGGATTGATCTCGATTGTGGATGTCGTTAGAACCGTGGTAGAGCAGCAGGGTGCAGAGGTGAAGCATTTGAGTGAGTTCATCAGAGGGGATTACTACTAGTTAATGCAAAATTACTTCTTTGAGTATTGTTTGAGGTGCTTTAAAGCTTAAATGTGTTTCACATCTTTGCTTGAAGATAGTGAAGAGACATGTATAAGTACAAAGTCAACTATCTATCCAACAGCCCCATAAATGCACATTGGAAAATTTGTGTTGGACACTCAGCAATTACGAATGTTGTACCAAGGAGGCTGAATTGCACTTGGACGCTGAACTCATTTAAGATAACCTTGTCCAAAAAAATTGAAAATTATGCTGTCCAAGTAGGGGGAGACTTTGAATGCAGCTACCCAAGAAAAGGTTATCCAAAAAATGGAAGAAGTGAAAAAAAGAAGAAGAAAAAGTTCTCTGCTCCACATCCTCAATTGCAACCAATAGCCAACACTACGAGGACTGGATTTCAAGAGAGTGCATGTTCACATTTTAGAACCGACTTATTACGGGGTTCAAGTTTCGCGCACATCTGCCGTATTGGTATATGTCCCACAGCTCATCTCTTCAATATATACTCTTCTTCTTCTTCTTCTTTTTCTTCTTCTTCTTTGGAGAAGCTCTTCAATGTATGCTCATGCAGCCCTCTTCCAGGAAAAGGTTGTCCAAGAGGTGTCATCCAAATGTAAAACAGAATCATCCATGGACAACCCTGCCCATGTGTCCAAACGCATGCATGGATGTCAATGTCCAGGAATTAAATCCTGGACGTGGACATCCTCGTCTTTAGTGATTTATCCACTCATCCAAATGGCACCTAAAGTACACTGAAGGAAACGTATAAAAGTAACTAATTTACTACATTAATAAAAACTCAGTATCTCAGTTTTGTAAGTGACATCTATGATGCAAAAGGCATACGGGATAATTGCAAATAATACAAAACTGGTGGAGCTAAAGGTGGATTTAATGAAGTCATAGTGGTAGAAGGGATGTCTAACAAAGAAGAATCCATGCATGTGTAAGTAGGAACTAGAACGTGTCAGCAGGCACGTATGGACTGCATGCTCTAGAAATAAACTACTCGCAGATTCCCCTTTATGGGAAGCACAAAATAGTTGCAGTAAGGTGTAGCATGGGATGAGAGCATGTTGGCATGTGATAAGTAAAGCACATAAATCTAAGATAAGTAAAGAACCATTTTTTCCAATAAGTCCCTCATGGAGACATTCGAATTAGGAGATATTGCCCTAGTGACTTTAAACAAAAAGCACAAAGTGATACTCCCCAAATCCCATACTAGCCAAAACTGAATTACCCAAGGAATTGCTGTCAGACCTCCACTCAAGAAAACCCACCAGAAGGGGGTTCCCAATCCACCACCCTATTTTCCACCTGAAACTAAACAGTGTCAGATTGATATCATATCTAACAAGGAGATAGAATGATCAAACCAAAATAATAAAACAAGCATATATTACTATGAACGCATAATGTGAATATCGGAATAATTGGAAAAGGGATCTTTGTATGTAAAATCCATGAGGATATATGACTTTGCCGGGGATCAGTTCCAGATAAGGATATATAAACCCACCCAACTGGCTTCACGAGTTACACAATTTTTATCTCCTGGAAAAAGAAAAAGAAAAAAAAAGAGAGGGATGTGCAGCATGAAGACCAAACTTCTTGAAAGAGTTTAGGCTGCATTTGGATGCACAGTCGAATTGAATTGCAAACATACATTTTAATCAATAACAAATGTAAAAATGAGAGAAAAAATAAATAGAGATGAAGCTTCTGAGTATTCATAACGATGAAGCTGTTGGCTGTATTAGCCAGAACTTTGCTTGGCTTTACAAAGCCTAAGAATCTAAACTCATTGGACACGTGAGGAGGAACTTTGCTATATTTTTACTGATGCTTACAAGCTGACTGAGTTGATTTCAAACGACTACAAGAGCTCCCTTATATAGACTTTTCCCACCAATGTGAAAAGACACAAACGCCCATTTAAAATACACTACAGGGGCATAGTATTTACTACAGTAACAAAAACCAAAATAAAATATTAAATAGCTTGCATCAGGAACTGAACAGTCGCATGGAGGAAAACGCCTGTTGCTGGAAGCTTCCTCCTCCATTTAATGTCCTTGAGAATCCAACAGGTTTGGTTTGGACTTCCAACACTCCCCTTCAAACCAAACCGGCTTCATTCCGAGCATCGTTCTCAGTCGTTTGAATGCATCTGTCGGTAATGCCTTTGTGAAAATATCCGCCACCTATTCCGTAGTATGACAATACTCCAATTTTATCGTTTTTTGCTTCATGTGATCTCTCAGAAAATGATATCGGGTATCAATGTGTTTGCTTCTTCTATGCTGTACCGAATTTTTGGCTAGTTCGATTGTCGACTTGTTATCCACATATATGACTGTGGATCCTTCCTGCGGATGCTTCAGCTCCTTTAGTATGTTTCTCAACCAAATTCCTTCACAAACATTGGACGATGCTGCTACGTACTCTGCTTCACATGTGGACAGGGCGACCACACTCTGCTTCTTCGAATTCCATGTGAAAGCAGTCGTTCCGAGATAGAATACATAGCCAGTGGTGCTCTTTCTTTCATCTTGGTCACCTCCTCAATCACTGTCTGAGTATCCATACAGTATTGTTTCATCATCGTATGGATAGAAAAGACCGAATTCCATTGTTCCTTTGATGTACCTGAGGATTCTTTTTGCGGCTAACCAGTGTGATTCTTTTGGTGCTTCCATGTACCTATTTAGAAGCCTAACACTGTAGACGATATCCGGCCTTGTAATTGTGAGGCACCTTAGGCTTCCAATCAGACTCTTGAACATGGTCGAGTCAATACTTCTTCCTTCTTCGTCCTTTGTCAGTTTTAAGCCCTTTGCTACAGGCATGTTTACGGCATTGCAATCGGCCATCTTGAACTTTTCAAGCAATTCCTTGGCATACTTTTTTTGAGATATATAGATGCCACCATGTTGTTGCTTCACTTTAATGCCCAGAAAAAAGGACATGAGACCTTCGTCGGTCATCTCGAACTCCTTAAACATAGCCTTCTTGAATTCATCAAACATCGGTCGATTGTTTCCTGTAAACAGCAAATCATCAACATATAGGTATGCTATAAGCATATCGCTATGAGCATTCTTTTTGATGTAAACTGCATCCTCATATGGACATTGGGCGAAGCCGTTCTCTTGAAGATAGTGGTCGATGTGTGCATTCCAAGCACGTGGAGCTTGCTTCAACCCATAGAGGGCTTTCTTCAGTCGATACACCTTGTGTTCCTCCCCTTGCATAACAAAGCCTTCAAGTTGGTCAACATAGACCTCTTCTTCCAGAATTCCATTCAGGAATGTAAATTTCACATCCAGTTGGTAGATCATCCAACTGTGATGGGCTGCAAGGGAGATAATCATTCTCACAGCAAGGTATCCCGTATCGGTATCGGTTGGCGTAACAGTGCCCTCCGAAACCGATACGGATATGGGGGCGTAACGGCCCGTAACGACGCAAAAATTTTTTTTTGCCAAATAAATATGAAAAAATATGAATTAAATCCGAAATATTCTAAGCATTCCAAATATGCATTCATTTATAAATTGGAAAATGTTTATGGTGGTGTAACGGTCCACTCTTTGATGAGAAGTTGTATCGGACTGTCTGATTAATTTTTGAACCAGGTAACCTGAATTTGACTACAAAATTCATATATTTAATTTTCTAAATATCTAATTTATATACTTGACAACTTGATATCATTTCTCCCAATAGTTCTTTAAAAAAACTAAATTAAATTCAGGTAGATGGCGTTGCCAATTTGGGGCTAACTTGGGGGACCAATCTATGCTCCAAATCAGCCTCAAATTCATTCAATTTATTGCCATTATCCTACTTATGAATTGGTGGACATTTATTGGATATTGAATCATGAAAAAAAAATCAAAAGGCCCTATTTTAAAAAATAGTCAACAAATTAACAATTAAAACTATTCAAACAATTTGATTTTGGCATTGTGAGTTAGCAATTGCAGTCCATAATTTAATTGCTAAATTTTAAGTTAATATATGTCTCGTGTACAATTTTTTAAGGCCCGAATTAGGTGGGACTCGGATTGTGAAGTGTAGCACACATGTCAAAGTTTTTTGGGCCCCGCCCATGATGAATGTGTTATATCCACACCGTCCATCCATTTTGCCAAATAATTTTAGGGCATGAGCCCAAAAATGAGACACATCCAAAGCTCAGGTGGATTGCACCATAAGAAACAATAATAATTAAATGTTCACCATTAAAAATTTATTGGGGGCTACAAAAGTTTTAGATCAAGCTGACGTGTGTGTTTTCCCTTCATCCACGTCAGTGTGACCCAATTAATAGATTAGATTGAAAATAAACATTATAGTGGACCTTAAGAAATTTTTAATGGTGAGCATTCTATAACCACTATTTCCTATCGTGTGGTCCTCCTGAGATTTGGATATTACTAATTTTTTGGATCCTGACCTAAAATGACGGGGCAAAATGGATGGACGACATGGATAAAAATATATACAACATGGTGGGGCCCACTCGAGTCTGATCGGATGGAAAAAAAACGTTACGCTGGCCCTACGAATTGTTTAACAGTGAAAAACATTATCAACGCTGCTATTTTTGGTGTGGTCCAAATGATATTTGGATATAATTAAATTTTTTGGTAGTGCTCTAAAATGATATCTGAAAATAGATGAACGGTGTAGATATAATAAATACATCACTGTGGAGCCCATATAACTTTGATCTCCTTCGAACCGTTCATATAACTCGAAGCTCGAGGAGTGTCAGCGCTTGTCTTAGCGTGACACGTACCTACAGCAGCAGCTGGTGCGCGGTACACCTGCAAAAAAAAAAAACGAGAGCGAGAGGGAAACCGAAAAGATGAAAGAAAAGAAAAAAGAGGGAAAGAAGAGAGAAAAGAAAAAAGAGGGAAAGAAGAGAGAGAGAGAGAGAGAGAGAGAGAGAGAGAGAGAGAGAGAGAAGAAGAAGAAGAAGAAGAAGAAGAAGAAGAAGAAGAAGGCAAAGAAGCCAGGCAGGCCATGGCCATAAGCCACGCTAGCCGGGTCAGCGGCAGCCACAATGCCGAGAAGAAGAAGAAAAGGAAGAAGAAGAAGAAGAAGAAGAAGAAGAAGAAAAGAAAGGAAAAAGGTAAGAGTGTTTTTTTTTTTTTTAAAGGCCGTAACAGCCGTTACGGGTCTGTAACGGCCGTTATGGCCCGTAACGGCCGTTACGGTCACAAAATTCCGTAACGGCCGTTTCGACCCCGTATCGCGTAACGGTGTCAACCGTTACCGTTACGTATCGGCCGATACGGTCATAACGTAACGGATATGGGACACCTTGCCTCACAGTGTCAAGGCGAGCAACAGGAGCGAAGACTTCTTCATAGTCCACCCCGTACTTCTGTTTATAGCCCTTTGCTACGAGCCTTGCCTTGTAGCGATCAATCTCGCCATCAGCATTTTACTTAATCTTATACACCCATTTGACGCCAAAGTTTTCTGGCCATTAGCAGCTCCCATGTGTCATTTTTCTCAATGGCATGAATTTCTTCTTTCATAGCAAATTTTCAACATTTTTCTTTTATGGCCTCCTGAAATGTTAGAGGCTCATGATCTGCATACAGGTAGAAAAGATTGACCTCTTCAGTTTGCTCATAGATGTCGCTTAAGCTTTTCATTTTTATGGGTGCCATGGGTGAGGACGAGCTGGCTGAATTTTGACTTGATGGAGTGCTTTCAGGAGTGATGGAATGTACTCCTGGACTTCTGTGAACTGATGATGTGGCCAAAGAAGGTGTTACTGGTGTTTGCTCTTGACGGTCATGCCTTTCTTCATATTCTTCTATTTCGACTATCTTTGGTTGATTCTTCATTGTTCCATTTCCAAGCTTCTTCCTCACTAAAGACCACATCTCTAATCACCACTACTTTATTGGTTAGTGGATTGTAGAGCTTATAGGCTTTAGATGTTTTACCGTAGCCAAAGAAGATGCATTTTTCACCACGATCATCAAGCTTCCTTCTTCTTGCTTCTGGAACTTAAGCGTAGGCGACACACCCAAAGATCCTTAGGTGCACCATGCTTAGTTTGTAGCCACTCCATGCCTCCTATGGTGTCATGTTTCTGACGCTTTTGGTTGGACACCAATTGAGCAGGTAGGCAGTACATGCAACTGCCTCTGCCCAAAAGCTCTTTGACAGGCCTTTCTCCTTCAGCATGGTCCTCGTCATGTCGAGGATGGTGCGGTTCTTTCGTTCCGCAATAACATTCTGTTGTGGCGTGTAAACTGCAGTGTGTTGTTGCTTAATGTCATGTTCCCTGCAAAAATCTCAAAATGTATTTCAGGTGTACTCTCCACCTTTGTCAGATCTGAGTACTTTAATTTTGTGACCACTTTCAACTTCAACACGAGCTTTGAAAATTTTAAAGATAGTGAAAGCGGAAGATTTTTCTTTGATGCAATACACCCAAAGTCTTCTGCTGTAATCATCAATGAAGGTAATAAAGTATTTATTACCTCCAAGAGACGGTGTTTCAAGTGGTCCGCAAATATCAGTGTGAACTAATTGAAGTGGTTCCTTTGCTCTTCTAGACACTCCACTTGGGAAGGAGTTCCTTTGTTGCTTGTCGAGTGTGCACGTCTCACATACATGTTCTGGAGCTTCAATAGCCGGCAAGTCATGCACCATGCTTGATGAGGATAAGAGTTTAAGGCCACTGAAATGGAGATGCCCAAAGCGAAGAGGCCATCTCCATGAATCATTCTTCACGAGTCCATAGAAACACTTCTCAGCCTTTGTGTTAATATGAAGCAGAAACATGCGATTCTTCGCCATTTGGACTTGAGCCACAAGTCTCCTATGAGCATCTCTTATAGAGAGAGAATAGTTCTCCATGTGTATGACATACCCCTTCTCAAGGAGTTGGCCGATACTGAGGATGTTATTTTTCGTGTTTGGTACGTAATACACATTAGAGATGTAATTTGGCTCACCATTCTTCTGATAGATTTTAACTTTTCATTTGCCTATCACGGGTACCTTTAATGAGTTGCCAAAACTCACGTCGCCATGAACTCCTTTTGTGAGTTCCACGAAAAGTTCTTTGTTACCACTCATGTGGTTGCTTGCACCCGTGTCGAGATACCACACATCTAGCTGTTCACATGCCTTTTCTTGTGTGAGGAAGAGTATGGAGACTTCTTGTTCATAGTGTATGCTTCAACATAGTTGGATCGTTCATCTTGATCCACTTTGCTCCAACACTCAGAGGCATAATGGCCGAATTTCTTGCAATTGCGGCATTGAACGTTCTTTGTGTTTCCACGACCACGTATGAACCGGCCTCTAACATTTCCTCTTCGACGGAAACTGGTAAACTTTTGTTGATTTTGTTGATGGCTTAGATAATATCCATGCCCTCTGCCTCTTGCATGATTGCTAGTGCCACGGCCGCCTCGTTGTGTATGGCCATTCTTTTGTTCATTTAGAGTCAACTTAGACTCTAAGGCATGTTCAAGCATTGAACTAGCATTCTTTTGCATTCGTTGCTCATGCACTTGTAACGATCCCATCAGTTCTTCAATGGACAGTTTTTCAAGGTCCTTTGATTCTTCGATCGCTACAACCACGTGCTCAAACTTGGTTGTGAGAGATCACAGTGCCTTTTCAATGACACGTATGTCTTCAACTTTTTCACCATTTCTTTTTAAATTGTTAATAATAACAATTAGACGTGAGAAGTAATCAGAGATACTTTCACCTTCCTTCATGTGCGCTGCTTCGAACTCGGCTCTTAGTGTTTGAAGGCGAACCCGCTTCACTCGATCAACACCCTTGAAGAAGGTGCCAAGGGCATCCCAAGCTTGCTTGCTTGACGTTGCTTCGGCAATCTTTTCAAAGGTTGATTCATCCAACTCTTGATAGAGGAGGAACAAAGCCTTGTTGTCTTTCTTCCTTTGATTTTTGAGAGCAGTCTTTTCTTCATTGGTGAAGGCAGCTTCTTCCTCCATAGTGGGTTCTTCATACCCATCGGTGACGATCTCCCATAGTTCTTGCGACCCGAACAACGCCTTCATTTGGATGCACTACCTTTCATAGTTGTCTTTAGACAACTTAGGAACCTGTGGCTGGATTGTGCTGGCCATCTTTTCTATTTTTTAAGGAAGTAATAACTGATTTTTTTAATGAAGGGAGAGAAGATGAAATAGATGATCTGATTTTTTTTTTTTTTAAACAGATTTTAAAAAAATTTTTGCTGAAAAAACTGCTGAAATATGAATTTTTTTTAACAGATTTTTTTGGCTGAAAAAACAAACTGCTGAAATCTGATTTTTTTTCGGCTGAAAAACTGCTGGAATTTGATTTTTTTGAACAGAATTTTTTTTGCTGGGAAAAAAATTGCAGGCAGCTCCAAGCAGCAAAAAAAACCTTGGCTTTGCAATCTGAATTTTTCCAAACAGATTTTCCTTTTTAAAACAATTTAAAAAAAAAACAGATTTGGGAGTGTCTAGACTTGAGGCCACCAATCTGTCGAAGCAACAGTCAAAACAGTCATGAAAAGAACTTGCATTGGATGTCCCCAGGCTTCAGGCAGAATTTGCAGAAACACAAAAGTTGCATAGTCAGAGTTTGGATGAGGCAAAATTGACTTTGAAAGCACTGTTAGATGAACTCGTTTCAGTTAAAGAAGTTCTACTTAAAGCGAAGCAAGAGCTAGTTGCTATGACGGGAGAGTTGAAAGATGCAGCAGCAGCTCATGAGAGCCTAAAGAAGGGGTTGTTGGGGATCTGAAACAGACTTGGAAGACGCTACAAAATCTCTTGATGAAATGAACAAGAATCTCTAGCTCTGATGCCAGTTTGTTGGCTGTATTAGCCAGAACTTTGCTTGGCTTTACAAAGCCTAAGAATCTAAACTCACTGGACACGTGAGGAGGAACTTTACTATATTTTTATTGATGCTTACAAGCTGACTGAGTTGATTTCAAACGACTACAAGAGCTCCCTTGTATAGACTTTTCCCACCAATGTGAAAAGACACGCACATTTAAAATACACTACAGGGGGCATAGTATTTACTACAGTAACAAAAACCAAAATAAAATATTAAATAGCTTGCATCAGGAACCGAACAGTCGCATGGAGGAAAACGCCTGTTGCTGGAAGCTTCCTCCTCCGTTTAATGTCCTTGAGAATCCAACGGGTTTGGTTTGGACTTCCAACAGAAGTAGCCCTCAAATTGCAATAACTTTCATTTCAACCCCAACTTTGAAGTAACGTAATTGAAGTTTGGAGCCTACATCCCTTAATACGAATGCGAACAAAGTAAGGGAATTACACGTGTATGGGTTTTTTTTTTAATAGCCCAGTTTATTAGACCACTTAATGCAATTCAATTCAACGGGGCATCGAAAAAATTCCAGTTGGTAAAAGGCAAGGTATATGATTACCTTCAAGTTGTGGAAACTATCCCCGGCTCGAATCGAAATCTTGGTTGGGATATAGCTCTCATCGAGTTTGAAATCAACATAGAGTACAAGCAACTGGAAAAAGGAAAAAAGAAAAAAAAAAGAGGTTCTAACTCACCAAAGATATAATATAAAACAAAAGAGAGAAAAGAGAGAAAGAAATGTAACTGGAGCTTGACTTTTTTTCTGGAACTAGATGTTGATAAGGTGGGGCTGAGCAGCATCTGACCCGAAACAAGGCAAAGAAATGGTGAGATTGCAAGTACACAATCATCGCGGAAGGAATGGACGCCATTGACGGGCTTGCAAGAGCCGACACTCCAAACAACCTTCTTTCCCATCTCCCTACGCCATCTGCTTTTTCCCTCTCTCTCTCTCTCTCTCACAACATAAGAGCAATGGAAGGTTTTCTGACTGTTTGAATGCTTTCGAGTTTAGAATATTTGTTCACAAGAGTATGAGCCCATTGATGTGTCCCCGGAAATGAACGGCCCAGAATTGGGATGCAGATCAGCTGTTACTAGGATAACAGCTTATTGGGTGTTACCCTAGCCGTGTGGGGCCACCTTCCATCCATTTTTACATCTCATTTTAGGACTCCAAATCCCAGGTGGACGAAAAATGATTAAAAGCTTTTTGTGGGCCACAAAAGTTTAGGATCAAGATGATCTTTGTATTGTACTTTCATCCATTGAATGTCTACTGTTGATGCAAAAATCTAGTCCGTCCTCTTTAGACCTTCGAGTACCTGTATAGGAAGAAGACAAAGGAGACCCTGGCTAGAGCAGGGGACCTTCCGATGCCAAAGTCAGTTAGAAATCTGGGTCTTATAGTATTGAGGGGTTCTGGGAGAGAGTTTTTTGCGTACCTTTGATTCTGGAAAGCCCTCCTTTTATAAGAGTGAGAGATCCCGGCGTAAAGGAATTTTCTCCTGATTTATCGAGAGATTTGATCTTGTTTGCAGATATTTCCCGATCCTGAGATTTCCGGGATCGGGGATCCTTTTACAAGATTCTTGAGATGGGACGGTGTTTAAGATTACACCATCTCCTTTGCTTGGCTCGGCCTTAATAGATTCACGATCTTGGTCGGCTTACAAAGAAAGCTATTTGTCCACTGTCAGATGAATTCACATTGATTTAGAACCGATGTTTCTCTTCTATCCGATAGTCGATACTATAACCAACCATACATAGGTCGGTTTTATAGTCGGTCAGGTGGCTTTCAGTTTTAGGGCCTTTAATAGGTCCCTTTAGACATCGCTGTCTCATTAACCGAGTCAACTTGATGTGTCTAATGTTTGCTTAAGGCTCTGGACTCTTTCAATCTTGGTCGGGATTCATATCTGTTACAAGTCTGAACTAAGTCTCTCCTTTAAGCTTTGTCTAATCTCGGCTCGAACTATTGTCTTGGACTCTCGGATAATTTTATAAAAATTGATCCAGTCCATAACCGAGTCTCCGGACTTGTCGTATTTTTCCCCAACAGTAAGCCCCCTACTCCTAGTGTCAGTTATATCGGCACTAAGGAGTAATATATTGCTAAGTTGGTATGTACCGAAGATTGAGGTTATGATGAAGCATTTATTGCTTCTTGTGTCGTTCTTAACATGCGGCAGTTCGTTACTTGAGGCCACACGAGCGAACAGCCGTCAAGTCGTTTCGTCAACCTATGAGCGTCGGACGCTTGGCGAAGATGTTACTTGCGTCAGACGGCGTGAGCCACGCGTCGGACAGGGGAGTCGAAGCAGACGTCGATTCGACTCCTTAAATGCTGGTGCCATGTGGCTCGGCTATAAAAGAAGGAGCGAGATCGTTTTTCGCACTTTCCTTTATTCGCTCTATTTTTCTTCTTCCTCCGCCTCCCTTGCTGTACTTGCGATCCGCCATTTTCCTGCGTCCTTGCTTTCTTTCTTCCTCCTCAACTGTGTGTCTTTCGCCTCTCCGGTGAGTTTTCTCTCCATTCCTTTTCTCTTAGATACTCGGCAACAATGCATCCTTCAAGCCCTCGGGTGGGGATTTTCAGTGACGAGGGCGAAACGGAACATTTTTGAGATGTTTCCGAACCGCCTTCCTTAGTGACGGAGATGGCGATAAGTGCCAATGAGGCTTTCCAGCTTACTACTAGAATGTCCGGTGGGATTCCAGCCGAACGCTCCACTTCGGAGGGTCCTTCTGTCTTAAAACATGCCCCGCGTAGACCCACCCCCTTTTTTCTTGGGGACAATTTAGAAGAAGAGGAAGAACAATTAGGAACTTCTAAGTCGGCTCTTCTCGGGTGACCGGCGAGGGCCGAGATTGGGGGAACCAATGAATTGGTTCCCCTACGGAGATCGGCTCAGTTCGTTGAGTCGGCAGCTGAAGAAGGAGAGACTGCCGAGAATGAGGAAGTCGAAGACGAACAAAAAGGGCCGATCCCCTCAGTTTTGACTGAGACAGATTTGGATAGAATCTGAGTCAGGTATCATATTCCCAATTCAGTGATTCTTCAACTTCCACTTTCGAATGAATTGCTCGACCATCCTCCTCCTGGGATGGTCGTAATTTTTCAAGTTGCCATGCAATGTAGCATGCGTTTACCCTTACAACCCGTTGTTCGGGATTTTCTTTCCTGACTCAGAATTGCACCCGGGCAGATAGTTCCGAACGGATGGAGGAACTTATTCGGATGTGTTGTGTTGTGGGCTGAGGCAGAATAGCCTCCACTGACCATGGACGAGTTCCTCTACCTATACCAGGTTCGGCCGAACATTTCACAGCCCGGTTGGTATTTCTTGAGCTCTTGGCGGAACAAGGGCAGCTCCTTAATAACCGACCCTCTTACCTCTAATAAGCACTGGAGAGAGAGGTGGTTCTGGGCATGTGGTCGCTGGGAGACTGCCGAGCCTGGGCTATTCGAACCTCTCGTTCCTCGGGCGTTCTCTGAAGCAGGTGACTTAGCATGCCCTTTCCCTCGTTTTGTTTCGTCATAATCCTCCTGAGTCTGGCTGAACATGTTATGCAGATATTCTCAAGAAGAAACCCAAGCTAGCGGCCAACGCTTTAGCTCAGATTAGGGGCCTGTGGACGTTGAGCCCAGAAGATAGGTTTTGGAAATCTCTTCTACAACCGGTGCGTCTTCTTCTTTCGGGCCTGGATTCGTTCGTAACAGGTATCCTTTAATTATTCAGACATATCCTCCTTGAATTCATCTGACTCTCCGTTTTATCCGACATAGAGATGGTCGAAGCTCGACCCCTTCTGAAGGCAAAGTTGAAGGCTCCTCCCCGGTCAGTGCTTCTGTCGGAACCTCGGCCTTCAAAGAAGACAAAAACCGTTCCATCGGTAGTAGTGCCTTCCGCCCCAGTTGCCACCACTTCAACCGTCCCGGCCGTAGTTATTCTCTTGGACCCTGAAGAGAGCGCGGAGAATGCTCCGGCCGAGTCTCGGGCAGCTCCTGAGCCGAGTCCCGTTGCAGAACGGGTCTCTAGGCGAATGGTAGAGCAGAGGGGAGAGACTTTGAGGGGGGAGTTGACTTCACAGGAGCAATCGTCCTTCCGTCGGGCTGTGGCGGACATGGTACCTTGGGCTATTTTCCACGGGAGTGAAAAAGAGTTCGCTTCCATCTTCGAAGCCCCTGGGAGTTAGATACTCTCCCAAGCTGCGAAGATCTTGCTTCAGGTAGGATTCGAACTTATCTTGTAGCTCTTTGTCTCTTTCAGTTTTAATCATACTTTGACCTTTTTATTATGCAGCTTGCTCCCTGTTTGCTGAGAGCCAGCGGAGACTTGACCGAGGCCGAAAAGGTTCGGAAAGATGTGGCAGAAGTCGAAGCGGCTCGCAAACGGGCAGCAACGGCAAAGGCTCAACTTGAGATCACCTCAATTAAGGTCAGCCATCTAATTGGCGAGTTGAACCTTACTCGGAAGGCGGCTGAGGATGCCAGAGGTGAATGCGCTCGGATGGCTCAACTACTGAAGGAGGCTCATGATGAGAGTCGACAGCTTCGCCTGTCTCTTGATGCCTCTGACGAGAAGCTGACTCAGTTGAAGACCGACACGAAAGCGGCGCTTAAGGTGGCCAGAAAAGAGGCTGTGGAGAAGGCTATAAAGGACTTCCTTGAATCTTTGGAGTTTGAAGATGAAAGGGATCGTCTATACGCGAGCGGGTATCAGTCTTGCATCCAAGTGGTGAAGCAGTTCTTTCCCGATCTTAATATCTTAAAATTTGAAGAAGGGCCTCCTGAGGATCCGGTAACTGAAGTGGCTGGGCCCGATGATGATGCGGGTGGTACCGGGGTCGAGTCTGAAGTAGCTCCGACCCAAGAGGTTATCCCGAGTGACTTTTGATACTCTCGGAGCTCGGTTTTTTGGTACCATCATCGGCTCCAATTTTGGTTTGGTACCATCATCAGCTCCATTTTTGGCACTCACACCAGCTTCGCGCAAGTTCGAAAATAGTATTAGCCGAGGAAGAGATTCGCAGGTTGTGGCCGATCTATCTTTTTTACCTTAACCCTTTCTAGTCTAATCTATGTAAGACTGAAGCAAGATGTAACCCAATGTAACAAACATACCGATAAATGAATATGATCAGTTTCACTTTATTCATTTTGACTCAGTTTACATGCTTGTTATTTTCGAGCCTTTTTCATTCATTGCTTTGCTGTGCCAGCTCTAGGGATAATAGATTTTTAGATGCTCGGCATTCCATGGATGAGGCAATAATTGTCCAGCTAGGTCTTTTAACTGATACGTTCCCGGTCGGATGGTTCCTGAGACAATATAAGGTCCTTCCCAATTGGGTCCTAATGTACCTGAGCCAACTTCCTTTGTATTGGGAAATGTTTTTCGGAGAACCATGTCTCCAACCCAAAAATGTCTGATTTTGACTCGGGCATTATAGAACCGAGCTACCTGCTGTTGCCGAGCCCTTATGCGTAGTCGAGCTCTTTCTCTTTGTTCGTCCACCAGATCGAGTCCGAGTGTTAAGAGTTCTTCATTATCCTCTGCATTGAATGAACTGATTCGGGTTGAAGGTAGTCCGATCTCGACAGGAGTGACGACTTTTGAGCCATAAGCAAGGGAGAAAGGAGTTTCTCTCGTGGCGGTTCGAGCTGTAGTTCAATATGCCCACAATATTTCCGGAGTTCTTCTGCCTACGCTCCTTTGGCTTGGTCAAGCTTGGTCTGGAGATGCTGTTTGATGATTTTATTGACCGCCTCAACCTGTCTGTTCGTTTGAGGATGGTGGGGTGATGAATATACATTCCTGATCCCAAGGTTGTTACACATCTCGCGAAAGCTTCTATTGTCGAACTGCTTTCCATTATCGGTAACGATGGTCCGGGGTATCCCGAACCGACAAACAATGTTCTTCCACAGAAAATCTGTGATCTTCTGTTCAGTTATCTTCGCCAGTGGCTCAGCCTCGGCTCACTTTGTGAAGTAGTCCATGGCTACCACAGCGAACTTGGTTTGACCTTTTCTGATAGGAAGTGGTCCTATGATGTCGATTCTCCACTGTGCGAAGGGCCACGGACCAGTCATAGGCACAACACTTCGGGAGGTTGTCTCGGGATAACCGCGAATCTTTGACACCTATCGCATCTCTGAACGAACTTGCGAGCGTCATGTTGGATAGTCGGCCAGTAGTATCCCTGACGTAAGACTTTATGTGCAAGTGTTCGTCATCCTAAATAGTTTCCACATATTCCTTCATGGATTTCTCGTAGTACGTAATCTACTTTACTAGGGTTTAGACATCGCAGTAATGGAGTATAATAACCTTTCTTGTATAATATCCCGTTAAGTATGGCATAATGGGAGACTCGGATCATGAGCCGTCGAGCTTCAGCGGGATCGCCGGGTAACTCTCCCTTGTCGAGGTATCGGATGATTGGATCAATCCATAAAGGTTCCAAGTCAATTGTATGTATTGCCTAGCTAACTGGTTCATTAATACTCAGTTTGGTAATGTACTCGATTGAAACATACCTGGGTATGTTGTCTTCGTCGGCGGACGCTAGTTTCGTTAATAGGTCGGCTTTGGCATTTTCTGTCCGAGGGATCCGAGTGACGACACAAAATTGGAAGCCGCTGATCAGCTCTTTAGCTTTTTCCATGTATGCTTTTAATTGCCCTTTCCGTATTTGATATACACTGGTAACTTGGTTGATAACCAGCTGAGAGTCACTGAAAACATTCAGATGTGTAACACCCATGCTGGTCGCAAGTCGGAGGCCGAGTAACAACGCTTCATATTCGGCTGTATTGCATACCGCATGTAGGTTTGATTAGGAGTTTCCAGTACGACTCCTGCCCCGCTTGCCTTAGAGTTGGAGGAGCCGTCGACATACAGCTTCCAAGGAATTGGGTCGGGCGATGATGCGGGAGAAGCAATAGTCGATTCACCAACAGGCCCGATATGCGGTGTTACTTTAGCAATGAAGTCGGCCACGACTTGCCCTGTTATTGCTACTCTCGGTTTATACTGAATGTCGAATTCGCTGAGTTCGATCACCCATTTTGTAAGTCGGGCTGATGCCTCCGGTTTTTTTGAATCTGACGTAGAGAGATCAGTCATAACGATGATGGTATGAGATTGGAAATATGACCGAAGTCGACGCGAAGAGACTACTAGAACTAGGGTCACTTTTTCCAAGAGTGGGTATCTTGTTTCTGCCGGTAATAGTGCTTTGCTGACGTAGTAAACCGGTAGATGCTTTCTTCCATGCTCTCGTATTAGGGCCGAGTTAACTGCATCCTCGGACACCGCTAGATACAACAACAGGACTTCTCCTGGCTCAGGCTTTGATAAGAGAGGTGGAGATCCGAGGTAAGACTTTAGGTGATGGAACGCTGCTTTGCACTCTTCCGTCCAATCCACCGTTTGTTGTCCCTTCAATTGTTTGAAGAACGGGAGGCATTTATCCGTGGCTCTGGATAGGAAACGATTAAGTGCCGCTACTTGTCCAGTCAGCCTTTGTATATCCTTAATTGTTTTCGGGGATTGCATATCAAGCAGGGCTTTTATCTTTTCTGGGTTCGCCTTAATTCCTCGCTGACTAACCAAGAAACTGAGGAACTTTTCCGAGCTTACACCAAAGTCGCATTTACTCGGATTCAGCTTCATTCTGAACTTGCGTAAGATAACAAACATTTTTTCTAAGTCGTCTATGTGGTCGGCCGCGTGTACACTTTTGACGAGCATGTCATCAATGTACACTTCCATGGTTCGGCCGATCAGCCGAGCGAAGATTTTGTTTATTAATCTTTGATAAGTCGCACCAGCATTTTTCAAACCAAATGGCATCACTCGGTAATAATAAAGGCTTTTGTCAGTGACAAAGGTGGTTTTAGATTTATCGGATTGATGCATTACAATTTGATTATATCTTGAATACACATCCATAAAACTAAGAAGTTCATGCCCTGCAGTACTATCTACTAACTGGTTTATCTTCGGAAGAGGAAAACTATCCTTTGGGCAGGCTTTGTTTAGGTCGGTATAGTCAATACAAACTCACCACTTCTCATTAGCTTTTTTCACAAGTACGATATTAGCTACCCATTCCGGGTAGTATATTTCTTCTATGAATTTCACCTTGAGGAGTTTGCTGACCTCTTCTTCAATGACCGCGTACCTTTAGAGGCCGAGTGGTCGTCGCTTCTGTCGGACCGGTCGATAGGTCGGATCGATATTGAGTCGGTGAGTGATCACTGATGGGTCGACCCGGGCATGTCTTCATGGCTCCATGCGAATATATCAGCATATCGTCGGAGCAGCGCTATCAGATTGTCTTTCAAGGGTGATTGCAAAGACGAGCCAATTTGCACTGTTTTGGATCCATCTGTGTCGTCCAAAGGCACCGAGAAAAGATCTTCAACTGGCTACCCTCGTTCAGTAGTCTTGACCCGAGGGTCTAACGACTCGATCATCGATACTTCGGTTGGAGCTTTCTTGGTGGAAATTTTTACAGCTGTTACGTAACAACGTCTCGCATCTTGTTGATCTCCTTTGACGACTCCTACTCTCGTTTTAGTCAGAAATTTCATGGAAAGGTGGTATGTAGATACCACGGCCTAGAGAAGACTCAGAGAGGGTCGACCGAGTATAATGATGTACACGGATGACTGGTCGACTACCAGGAAGTCAACCATCGTCGTCGTTTGATGCAGAGGCTTCTCGGCCATGAGTGGCAATGAGATAATCCCTTCTGGGAGTACCTGTCCTCCCGAGAATCCGACCAATGGGGTACAAACCGGTCACAATGCCGATCGTTCAACCCCCATTTTATCGAACGCTTGAGAGAACAGTACGTCAGCCGACGATCCTGTGTCAACTAGGATACAGAACACCTTTCGATTTGCGATAGTGAGAGTGACAACTAGCGCGTCATAATGGGGGCGAGAGATGCCTCGGGCATCCTCATCCGTAAATGAGATACAATATTTCTCTTTTTTTTTTTCTCCTTTGAAGGTCGAGCTATAATCATAAGCTTGGATTCGGGTTGGCCGAGGCTCCTGGTGTGGTTTTTCAGAGCATTATTTGAGTCGCCTCCGCCTCGGGGACCACCGATGATGGTTCGGATTTCCTCCGTGGGTCGGTTGTCACTCGGGCGTTCTTCAGCTGTCTCGGTCCTTTCAACATGTTCGGTGAGTCAGCCTTCTCGGATGAGCCTTTCAATCTCTTCCTTTAGATGATAGCAGTCGCTCGTATTGTGCCCGTGATCTCGATGATAATGACAATACTTGCTTTTATTTCATCGATTGAGATTCCTTCAAAGTTTGTCAGGCCAATTCACGAATCCTTCACTCTTGATTTCCATCAGCACCTGCTCTTGCAATTTGTTGAGTGGAGTGTACGCAGAGAATTTTAGATCGGGTCGTTTACTCGCTTTACATTCGTCACGCGTTCGGTCATCCTTACGCTTCTTTCCTCTTGCCGAGTCAACTTCCTTTTTAGCTGACTCTTTGGCCGAAGTTTTCGCATTCTGAGCAGCCTCCCGCATGATTCTCATTTCCTCGGCATCTGCATATTTGTCGGATCGAGTCATGAACTCAGCCAGAGTCAATGGTGGATTCTTGTCTAGCGACGCCAGAAACGACTTGTCCCTAACACCTTGCATAAGGGAATTGAGCGCTGTCTCTTCCGAATGTTTCTGAACCTGCAGCGATTCGAAGTTGAAACGCTTAATGTAGTCTTTTAGTAACTCTCCCTCCTTTTGAACTATATTGTTCAGATGTGCAGGGGGCTTTAATTTTTTTTTTCCCGCCAATAAAATTGGTAAGGAAGGCGTTATTGAGCTCCGCGAACGAACTGATTGACTTCGGTTTCAACTGTTTAAACCAAAGTCGAGCTACATCTGCTAAGGTGAGGGAGAAAACTCGACACGTCACAGCGTCCGAAGCATCATGTAATTCCATATATGTCTGAAAGCACTCAAGGTGTTCAGTTGGGTCAGTTTTACCGGTGAAAGAGGTAATCTGTGGCAGACGAAACCTTTCAGGTAGCCGAGCCCGCATTACTTCGTTAGTGAAAGGGGATGCTTTGTTCTCAAGCTAGTTTTGACGTGTATCCCGACCTTGCTTCATATCTGCCATCTCCTCCCGCACCTCTTTCTTGAAATTTTGGAGGTCGGCTTTCCAGGGCTCGCCACTTTCTGCCATAGTTTCGTTCGGAAGCCGGTCGCGCCTCCTCCGATCTATTTCATGTCTAAGATCAGTGGGAGGCAGCTTGACATTCGCGGAGTGAGCGGGTACTGGCTCGGACGGCCCACAAGGCTGACTCAGTTGTGGAAGGGATCGCTGAACGGTAGGTTGAGGGTCGGCAACTCGTTGTGGAACGTTCATCGCCTGGCCCTGATTAAATTGCTGCATTTGCTGATGGTGCATTTGTTCCAACATTTGTTTCATAACGTTTATATCAGTTATAAGCTCTTTGACTTCCAGATCTAATCGTCCGTTGTTCTGCTGAACATTAGTTGCCACAGAAGTAGCTGGACGAGGGGCAGAACTTTGACGATTATCGGGTTGATTTTGTGCACCCTAGGCTGCACTTGTTCCCGGTTGTCCAGTGACGACAACGTCACCTGGTTCTTCAGGCTCCATTCTTTTGCTTCTCGCCATTTAGAATGAGTATACAGCTCCTTAGGTAGAACATGAAAAAATAACTTTTTGTATCGTTTCCCAGGGACGGTGCCAAACTGTTGATGCAAAAATCTGGTCCACCCTCTTTAGACCTTCGAGTACCTGCACAGGAAGAAGACAAAGGAGACCCTGACTAGAGCAGGGGACCCTCCGATGCCAAAGTCAGCTAGGAATCTGGGTCTTATAGTATTGAGGGGTTCTGGGAGAGAGTTTTTTGCGTACCTTTGATTCTGGAAAGCCCTCCTTTTATAGGAGTGAGAGATCCCAGCGTAAAGGAATTTTCTCCTGATTTATCGAGAGATTTGATCTTGTTTGCGGATATTTTCCGATCTCGAGATTTCCGGGGTCGGGGATCCTTTTACAAGATTCTTGGGATGGGACGGTGTTTAAGATTACATTAACTCCTTTGCTTGGCTCGGCCTTAATAGATTCACGATCTCGGTTGGCTTACAAAGAAAGCTGTTTGTCCACTGTCAGATGAATTCACATTGATTTAGAACCAATGTTTCTCTTATATCCAATAGCCGACACTATAACCAACCATACATAGGTCGGTTTTATAGTCGGTCAGGTGGCTTTCAGTTTTAGGGCCTTTAATAGGTCCCTTTAGACATCGCTGTCTCATTAACCGAGTCAACTTGATGTGTCTAATGCTTGCTTAATGCTCTGGACTCTTTCAATCTTGGTCGGGATTCATATTCGTTACAAATCCGAACTAAGTCTCTCCTTTAAGCTTTGTCTAATCTTGGCTCGAACTATTGGCTCGGACTCTCGGATAATTTTATAAAAATTGATCCCATCCATAACCGAGTCTCTGGACTTGTCGTATTTTTCCCCAACATCTACCATTGAAAACCTCTTGGGGGGCAGGTCCCACCAAGGAATCGATACTAAGACTTCAGTGTTAAAACGAATGTATCTTCACTCAATCTAGCACTTGAGCTATGGATCAGGGTGTGCCATCCAACAAGTTGATTACTATCACTTATCCAAAAGTATCCAAAACTCTTGCAATACCAAAAAAGCTTTTAATGGTGAGTCGTCAATTACTATCGTTTTCAGACGTGAATTACATGTGGGGGGTTGTTTTGCTCACGTGCACCTGCATCTCTGTAGGGCGTGAGCTCAGCTTCACCCCCGTCCGGAGTCAACTCCTTCACCTTATCTGACCTCCTCCACTTCTCCACTTGCTATTTAAGTAGAGGTTAGCATCGAGCCGAGTCGGGTCGAGGTGGGCCAAGCTTGGCTTGGCTTGTCCATGATGTACTCGAGTTCGAGCTCGAGCTCGAGCTTAGCCTCGAGTTCAACATTGAAGCTTGACTTGTTTGTCAAAGCTGTCAAGTCGAGTTCGAGTCGAGCTAGTGGTTTGAGTCGAGTCGAGTTTACCTCGAGTCGAGCTCGAGCTTGTTGGGTGAGAGAGTAATGGATTCTGTTCTTGATCATCCTCCATTGATGAAAAATTCAAAAATCTTAAGAGAATCAAAGCAAAACCCGATGAAAAAACCAAACAAAGCTTCGAATCGGATGAGAAAACCTGTAAGAACCAATCTGTTCTTGATCTTCTTCCACCAGTAGAAATCCAAGTATTAGAAAAGAAACAGAGCAGAACACAGATCAGAAATCCAAGTAAAGAGCTCTAACCAATCAGATCATTGGATTTCCTTGAAGCTCTAACAAATCTGAGAAGAACCCATCTCGAATTTCTTGGGTTTCTCGCCTAAGAAGTAGATCTCAAGAAATTGAAATCATACTATTGTGGAGCTGAAATGAAAACTGGTGGTGGTAGTCGAGGCGGGCGTGCGGCTGACAATGGGCAGAGAAAGAGAAGAAAAGGAAAGGAAAGGGAGTGCATGCGGTCAGGTAGAGACTCTAGGGTTTGTATTTTATTTTTTTATTTTCAAGTTTAAACTTAAAACTTATATTAATATATATATATATATATATATATATATATAAAAAATATAATATAATATAATATATAATAATAATATAATATATAATATTTAATATATTTATTAATCGAGCCGAGTCGAGCTCGAGTTCAAGCTTCGAGTCGAGTTGAAATGCCCCCTGGTCAAACTTGGCTTGAACTTAACTCGAGCTTCAAATAATTAGCTTGGCTCGGCTTGAATCGGCCATTTAAGCCGAGTCAATCCGAGTTGACTCGAGCCAAGTCGAGTGAGCTTTTCAAGCTAGCTTGACTCGTGAATAGCCCCACATTTAAGGCAGCCCAAGCCATATTGTATGTGTGGTCCTAACATAATGTAACTGCCCTGTGGGCCCCACCATAATATATATGTTTTATCCATGTTGTTCATTTACAAAAAATAAAATAAAATTTTAGGACATGAGCCCAAAAATGAGACATATAAATCTGATATAGATCACACCACAAGAAATAATAGTTATTGAATGCCTACCGTTCAAAACTTCATGGGGCCACAAAAGTTTTGGATGAAGCTGATATTTATGTTTTCCCTTCATCAAGGTCTGTGTGACCCAATCAATAGGTTGGATGGCAAATAACCATTACAATAGGTCTTAGGACATTTCTATGATCACTATTTTTTTTTTTTTTTTTTTTTTTTTTTTTTTTTTTTTGGTGTTGTCCATTAAGAGTTGGATTTGTCTTTATTTATGAGTTCATGTTAAAAAATGATTAAAAAAAAAAGAAAAAGAAAAAGAAAAAAAAGATGGACAAGGTAGATAAAACACATATATATGATGGGCTCATATAGCACTTTACAATAGCCGCCTTGCTACTCGCAACATGAGTAGGCAATCCACGTCCATTGTTTCTTGTGGTGTGGTCCACTTGTGATTTGGATCTATCGTTTTTTTTTTTTTTTTTCTTCTTCTTTTTTTCCTTTTGTTTTAGCTCGTGCTCCAAAATAAGCTAGCAAAATGAATAAAACATATACATTAAAGTTGTCACGCCCCAAAATTCAAGTGTAGACTGTGCACAATCAGACTTGAGTTTTGGCCGGTCATTCTTACACTGTGTACACAACAGTGTCAACTCTATAGGTTAAAAAGAGGCAATAAAATATGTTCATTCTAAATTTCATACAAATCCAATTTTTGACATCCACATACATTGATTTACCATCGTTCATCCGAACGTTTCAACGAACAGAAACCATTCCAACCCTAATTAATAGATTTCAACAAACAAAACTCAAGTGGAAACTTACTCAAGTCTATTAAATAGACAATTGTAACCAATCTAGCACTTACATTTTAAAATCCAATGCCATCATGCAATATAATTTGACCAAGATAATCATCTCTAAAGAAACTTAAAAATGACAATAATTAGGTACGGTCCACTATGGCCAGTTCCTCTTCTATAAGGTACGACCACATCTCACGTGGGTCGTATTCGGGTTCCAAGGTACACAGATATGAATTAAGCAAAATACTCCAATCGCACAATCAAGTCTAATCACAAACACTCCAAATTTAATGTGGAAAACTCTCTGCAGGAAAAAACCATGGCATAAAGTAACAATAATGTACTATAAAAGTAGAAAATTACAAGAGAGAACGATTACTTGATTTTAACAAGCCTTGAAATACCCAAGCTACCTTGAAACTTTAAAATGAATTAGAAAGCTCTCTCATACCCTAAATTCCGATTACACCTATATATATAGCATATACAAGAATCACAATGGAAATCGGAAACAAATCCTACACTTATGCAATTTTGTGCGTGCGCTCGATAACACCTTCCATGGCACTTCGATGACATTGATAGACTGTCGATGGCATCAAACACCCTCGATGTCATCGAGTTGAACACCAAAACGTTTTACTGACTAAATATGGATTTTTCAGATTTTTTCAATAGCATCTTCGATGAGACTTCAATGGCATCGATGACCCATGGATGGCATCGAACCCCTTCCAGAAACTAACATGGGATTTCTGAATTTTCTCGATGACATTGAACTGCTGTCGATGAAATCGAATGGTCTATCAATGACATCGACAGACCTTGTTGCTGAAAGATTCGATACGTCAACAACATT
Source organism: Magnolia changhungtana (assembly GCA_030180095.1). Lineage (NCBI taxonomy): Eukaryota > Viridiplantae > Streptophyta > Magnoliopsida > Magnoliales > Magnoliaceae > Magnolia > Magnolia changhungtana. The sequence continues at coordinate 387,504 of JASAUF010000084.1, read as the reverse complement.
TGGAATACATTCAAATGTGATAACACTGCTCGAATCTGATTTTTTGGATGAGAGAAGAATAGAAGCCAGCCCGAGAGTCCCCTCTCCAAGCAAATTTGGATTTGTTAAGGGGCTGTTTGGACTTATAGGTAAGTCTCTTGCAGGTGCTATTTGAGGGAGGAAATTCACCTGCAAGCAAAATGCCAGGAAACTCATAGGGCTGGGGAGAGAAGTTACTTAACTGAAAGTCACTTTCAAAGTAAAAGTCACAACTTGAAAACTTGCGGGCATCCAAACACAACCCACAATTAAAAAGATGAATTCCATCGAACTTGCAAAGTAATGGAGTAAAAGTAGAAAAAGGAAAGACGGGACAAAGGCATGAGAGAGGCAAAACCATCTTTCCCCATCCATAAAAGAGAAGAGAGGGTATCTTTACACCACCACCTCCCCATCCATAATCAAGAGAGAGGAAAGGCTGTCAATAACCCAAAAGAGGTAAGGAAGGTGGAGAGAAGGTGCCATAAAGCAGGGATGGGCCTTCGAAATTACACAGCAAAAACATCTCCACAAACAAATATCAGTTCCAATCCTACAAAGATAGCCACAACAGTCCTAACCGTCTGTATTAGAGTCTCTATGGGTCACTTTCTACACGGGGGAGAGAAAGGCAGTAGGCAGGCCACGCTGTGTCTGTTGCTGATCCAGTCACCACCTAGATAGCAACCATCGGGCCCCGCCCATTTGCAACCAACTTTCCTCGCACAAAATTTAAATTTTCCTCCAACAATACATCACACTCTCCTTTATGGCTCGCTACCGGTTAGGTATCTGTGGTCCTCTCTTGTCTCTTCTCCTGTCCTGTTAATGGGCATGCTCGGCGGCGACCCCCACTGAAAAAATTCATTAGTCTCAGTGCCACCTACCCGTAGATTATGGGTCTGCGGGTCTAGGCTTGTCTTGGCCCAGTATGCTATTCAATTGATCAATGTCATTTGGAAGATCTATCTTTAACAGTCATTTCCACTTGCAGGGTTGTCAATTATGAATATTTGTGTGAACACACTCCAATCTTGCCCACTGGCCTTGGCCTGATTCTTGTGCAGGACCAAGTCCAGGTGCACGTGCAGCCCCAGGCTAATTGGTTATTACTGGTGAAACCCAAGCCCAACCTTCCGTAGAGACCTATATGTTGGAGTGTTAAAGTCAAAAGTCCCTTGATATACATTGATACCCCATGGGAGTGTTGGAGTGTTAAAGTCAAGTCCCTTGATATACATTGATACACCATGCTCTGATGGCTTGAGCTTTTAGAGAAACTGGTTGTTTGACATGATTTCAGAGCAGAAGTGAATCATGACAGCAGCAAATATGCCCTGAGTTAATATATTCTCCCACAAACTAACAGTCAGGAAGATGGAAGGAGAAGGACAAAGGGAATGCCCAGGAGACAAAATCACTAAAACAACTTAATCTGTTACAGAAACCAACTCATGATCCTGAATCTCTCAATTCTCACATTCCTCCCGCGTTTATATACAAAAGAAACAACTAATTTGATCTCTTATAATTTGGCTAAAACAGCTAGAATCCAAACCACTGAAGATTTATCTAACAAAAACCCGAATTTTATTTCAATCAGAACTCGGATGGCAAACCTCTACAATGCATTTGTGGAATCCAGAAATGTCTTCCATTTAGATTATCTATTAACCAAAGACTCCAAACTAATTTGGATACTTTCTGAAAGCAACTGTCTAAACTTGGTGAAGTTTCTCAACAAAGGAAGTATTTGCACCATAATGGAAGAAGGTTGAGATCATTCTGGTTCTTCTAATACAGTGTGGACTTAGTGTTATACAATGCACAAACAAGTAAGATTGATGGTTAATATGTATTTCTTGTTATTATTACTAGAATACAAGTATGGATACACATATACATGTACTTAGAAAAGAATCAGCCTCTCTCCAGCAACTGGGAATCGCTCCAACAAGAACTGAATATATCTAGGATCACATCTCTGTCTTCAGATTGTTAGCTTCAAGGTTGCCTGCAAAGATAAATGAGGCTGAATCTTAGATTTCCTATGTATTACCATTGTCATCACTACTACAATAAAAAAATGTTAAATGGAAAAATCGTATAAACTTTTGAGGCTGATTAAGGGGCAAGAGATTCAGTTCCTCTGGTAAGTACATTGGTGAAAATTTGAAGCTGTCCTTGGCCCCAATGCTTGCCTAAGCTAGGACACCATCTATTCTTCTTCTTCTCTTCTCCCCCCCTCCCCCCCCCCCCTTTCCTTGAAAGATCTAGGACGCCATCTATTCGAATGCCAATTTCCTCATGAATGGACCAAAATTTTCCTTGTGAATACCTATCCCACCTTTCTCTCTCTTTTATTCTTTATGAGAAGCATGTAGCATCATGAAGACATTTTAAACGAATAGTTATTGCAAATGGGGTTTCGATTCACTCAAAAAAAGAAAATGGTGATGATCCAACCACTTGCTAGATGATACTGGGAAAGGTTGAAAAGCATCTTAAGAATGATTATACTAGGAATTTTATAACAGCTAGGATGCTTTCTTTCTTTCCATCACCCCTGTCTTCCACCTCTTCACATGCTTTTATGTTCATCTCTAATGAATTTATCTTTAAACAGAAGCATAGGATCATATCATGAAATTTACCATTAAATGGTTGAGATGGAAAGGCAGATTGTCTTCCTTGATGGAACTCCGCGTTGTAAAGAGTTTGCAGATCAATGTCCCAAGTTGAAGAAGATCCATGGGCCTGTAATGTAATGTAATGTAAGTGGAGGAGAAACAAATGCAAAATGAATTCACTCATATAATTCTCTATCTAATACATGATTTTAATGAAAAAAGGAAAATCCTTGAAGGGTAGATGAAATACATGAAAGTAAGAGTCCATGAATGTATCGGGCAAAGATACAGGAGCGCTAGTAGTTCTGCGGAGCGACATATCAGGAGGATTTATCGCCATATCCAATCCACAACATGCAGCAGCTTGCTGCACTGGGTTAAACTGAAGGTATGATGGATTTGCCAGTTCTGGTGACATTCCAACTGCTGGCAAGCTTCCACTGCAACCCGGGAACATCTGTACAAAAAGTATTAAGAGTTATTTAAATTCACCTCCACTAATAATAGCTTTGAAAAGAGGAAGAAGAAGAAGAAGCAGGCAGTGAAGAATTACAGTTTGATCACTGAGGTTAATATGTCATGTGATTTTCAAAAGGGCCCAGTAATGTAAATTCCTTGTCTATGTTTTTTGGTAAGACATCAAAGAAGCTTTGCTTTCTTCTTCTTCTTCTTCTTCGTTTTCTTTCTGTCCTTTTCTTTTCTTTCGTTTCCTTTTATCCTACCAACTCTTAGAAAGAAACTTTTCAAAATGGGTTGTGCTTTCAATACCTCTTTTGTGAAGAAGTTGTCAATGTTGAAGTCAAGCCTTGGATTCACAGCGGCAAGTTTCATGGACAAGAACTGGTTGTAATAGTTCCAAAGCAGAGATTCTTAGAAAATGCACTAGAAAAAGAATAAGATGATGACCAAAAAAAAAAAAAAAAGAAGAAGAAGAAGAAGGAAAGATTAGTAATTGATTTATTACCTCTACTTGTCTCTGAAGAGATTGAACATAGTTGATAATTTCATCGAGCATTCCAGCCTTTCCTGTGATCTTGTTGCATCCAGGGACTAAATCCTGGAGATATTTCATCCTTTCGCTTATTTTCTCCCTTCTCACCTGCATCAAGAGCCAAAATCACTCAAAATCCGTATACATATCACTGAAAGATGTATAATTGGAATTCGGGAACTAAAGTATTCCAACTTACTCTCTCTGCCAAGCTATGACTGTCAGTGGCCTGGCCTCGGCGTGCCCGAACATGGATGTAGTCGGGCTTCTGAACCTCAGAGACCTTAGAATTCTCTTTCGACGTCTCAGCAGAAGTTTCTCCATTATTATTGTTGTTGTTGTTGTTCTGTTCGTTGGCCGTGAACTCCCCCTCATTTTCATCTACCTTGTTTCTCTTGTCTCTTGTATCTTCACAAAAATTAGCCTGCGGAGCCAAAATACATGAATTCTTCTTGTGATATTCCTCTACATTAAACAATTCAATCTACATTTTTTTAAAGAAATAATTCCAGTGCATTGAATTTTAATTTCCTTTGGCTGAAATTTTAGAAAAATAAAAAAAATTATGACAAAGAAGATCACGTAGGAAAAAAAAATAATAAAAAAAATCAGAAGGAAGAGAGAAACAGAGTAATTCAAATTGAAAAACATACCTTTGGGCTGTGCCCCTTATTATCGGCTTTCCGCTTCTTGAAGCTCTCTTTCCCAACAGGAGAGGCCATCTTCTCCCGTGTAAAGGAATTTCCCGGTTTCTCATCAGTCGCTACAACATCTGCCTGAACATTCCCGGCGACCACAGGCGGGCAGCTGGACGTCCTGGAGAGGGAAAAGTCGAGTCCACGGGAAGCAGAGAATCCGGCGGTGGCGAATTGGGCGGGAGGGACAGGGAGCGGGCACTTGGCGAAATCAGGCCAACCATTTGCAAGAGAGGCGACGGTCTTAGAGGAGAGTGGAGAGAAGTCTTGGAATGAAGTTTGAGAAGGGACAGAGTCGAGGGGTTGGGTATTGGGGAGATTCAAGGAATTGAGATGTGAGTCGGCTAGGAAGTAGCTCTGCTGCTGGGATTGATGTTGCTGCCATTTTAGATGATTTCTCTGCCTTTCTAAGACTGTGAAGTCTGTGCTGTTTCCAGCTTCATTCTCTTGCTTTTGAAGACAGTGTAGCATTTCTGGTACTTCTTCGTTAACCTCTCACCCACAGCAGAGAGAGAGAGAGAGAGAGAGAGAGAGAGAGAGAGAGAGATGGGTTTTGTTTAGGAAAGGTGGGAAAATTTCATGCCAGAGGTGTGTACCTCGTTTGATGAGGAAGAGGAGAAGATGCAGGGGCACGCCAGATGGCTGCCAGTGGTTGCTATCGTACGCTTTGGGCGAATCAAATCACCTAACCACTCTCTCTCTCTCTCTACTCGGAGAAACGAAAAACGAAAAAGGAAGTCGCGATTCGATCGCCGTTTCTCAGCCTTTATTACTTACCTTATCCTTTTGGAAGAAACAAATGCAAAGCCGAGTGGAGAGATGATAGGGAGCTTTATAAGCATAGATGAGTCGCCGGGACTCTGACACACTCTCCCGTTTTCTGACATTACCTGCCTGGATAATAAATTTTATAAATACTGAAATCAGGAAAACTTTTATACTCTGCCTGACTCTCATGGATGATACGCACGCACTTAGAAATTACTTAGAAGTTGCACACATTTAGCTAGTTAAACCGTCCAGTATATATTAGACAATGTAAATGTTATCTTAAATTAAAATTTAATCTTATTTAATTATTTAAATATTGGATTAGTGGACCTTTGTTAGACGGTTAAAAATGAAAGTATACAACGTCCTTTTTTTTATTTTTATTTTTTAAAAAAATTTTATTTATAAACATGTGTCCACGAATCAGAGGCTAAGATTGTTCAACAAATCTTAACTTTGAATTGAATGAAATGCACAGACTAGTCGGTTTATTTGAGTTATTATATACCACGTGTATAATGTGTAAGTGCATGCGTATCAACTGTCATGAGCAACCTGAGTATATATGATTCCTTAAAAAAAGAAAAAGAAAAAAGAAAAGAGGATAGATGAGAGAGAAAGAAAGAAAGAAGAGAGTGGGAGGGAGGCCCGGCCTGGTGCAGAGAGCCCTCCAAGGTATCCATAACGGCTGTGGCCCCCACTGACATGACCGCCACGCGGGCCTGTCTCCATAGAGACAGCCCATTCTAACAGGAGTCTCGCGCATGATACGATGAATGTGCCTCGCAACACGCATTGGACCATGGAGACAATGTGAAAGATCTCATACCTTGAACACTCAAAATCAAGACGGTCCAATCAGCAGATCCGCCAAACATTCAATGACAATGGTTCGTTTGATGGATTTTGTGTCACGACGTGTTCACCTTGATCCCTCTCTAGATAATGGCTTTGATATGTCTCACTTTTTAAAATCCTGCACGTGCGGTGGAGATGGACGCTCTCCATTTCAGTCGCGGGAGTCCTGTAGGAATCTAAAAACTGAAAAGGAAAGTCGAGTGGCTAAGCCCGTGAAGGGAGGCGGGGGACTCGGCTCGGCTGACGTCTTCCCTCACGTGGGTTCTTACACGTGGCGAGCAATACTTGTTCGAGATGGTATACGTGGCAGGAGAGGCTCGTTTGGGGACTCCACATGGGCAGTTGGGGAACCGTCTAGGTTTTGGTTCTGACATGTCAGCATGCCTGATGACGTGGGGGAACCCGGTTCTTTAATCTGGTAGACGCTTGGGCGCGATGGTTGGCCAGAGAAGGAGAGGATTTACTGGCCCGACTTGCAATCCTTCTATTCGTACACTTCACATCGCACACGTGCCATCTGCAAGTTTGTGAGAAATCTGAACTGTGTATAAAGTGCATGCATGGCTAATCCAGCGTGAAAATCATCAGCTACGCGAGAACTGGACGCGGATTTTTCGCAGGAAGTTCCTGCACAAGAATGGTGTGTGGGGCCCACCACCATGTTTTTGAGAAATGTACTCCGTTCATCTGTCTGGTATGCTCATTTTAGGAAATCGACCAAAAACGAAGTGGATCCAGAACTAAAGTGGGCCACATGAGAGGGAAATTTGGGAAAAGAAATGCCTACCGTTGAAACCTTCCTGGGCTCCACCTTGATGTTTATATGTCATCCAAACCGTTTATAAGGTTATTAACACAATGATGAAGTGAAAATACAAAAATATTTATCCTGAAACAAAGCTTTTATGGTCATAAGAATATTTCAACGGTTCTAACTGAATCCCATACTGTTTCCTCTCGTGTGGCCATTTGACGCTGGGATCCACTTCATTTTTGTAGCATATCCTAAAATTATTTTGCAAAACGGATGAACGGAGTACATTTCCCAAAAACAATGGTGGTGGCCCACTCAGCATTCTTGCGCAGGAACTTCCTGGCTTCCGCAGGAAATCCGCCTCCGCGAGAACTACATAAAAGAAGGAAGCGGATTGGCTGGTGTACCACACACCAGCTATACAGCTGCCGTAGGTACGTGTCGTGCAAAGACGAGCACTAACGGTCCTCGAGCTCTGAGTCGTATGAACGGTTCGAGGGAGATCAAAGTCACATGGCCCCACAATGATGTATTTATTATACGTACACTGTTTATCTATCTTTAGAGGTAGTTTTAGAGCATTATCCAAAAATTAATCATATGTAATGATCACCTGATTACACCAAAAATAGCAGCGGATATAATGATTTTCACCGTTAAACAATTCATAGGGCTCACCATAACTTTTATTTTCCACCCAATCTGTTCATAAGGTCACAAGTACATGAATGAAGAGGAAAAACAAATTTCATATTGATCCAAAAACTTCTGCAAGCCCAAAAAGAGTTTTAATGGTAGACATTGAATCCCCCACTATTTTTTGAATTGTAGTCCAGTAAATAGTTAGATCTATCTTATTTTTTGTCTCAAGCCTTAAGAAGAGCTCACCAAATGGATGGGTGGTTTGGATATAACACATACCTCATGATGAAACTCACGGAACTTGCTAACGTCAATAATGCAGCTATATAACTGGTGTTAGGTACACTAGCCAATCCGCTTCCATAGAAGAATAAACGGTTCAGGACTTACAATTATGTAGACCATCATTCATTGTTCACAGCTCGGATTCCTTACATTCTTACAAGCTCACACGTGTCCACACGTAAAGAGCGCGGATGGAGAACGAGGGCGACAAGAGATGGATGGAAGCGGATTATGTACTAGTGATCTTTGAGGGGCCCACCGTGATGTATGAGTTTATCAACACCCTCCATCCATTTTGAGATATCATTATAAGCTATAAGATAAAAAAATTAGGTAAATCTAAAGCTCAAGTGGACTACAAAATGGATATTAAACTTCTACCATTAAAAAATTGTTGGGAGCCACAAAAGTTTTGGATCAAATTGATATTCTTGTTTTGACTACATCCAGATCTATCTGGTCTTATGAACAAGTCGGATGGCAAATAAAAGTCACGGTAGGCACTAGGAAAGTTTCAACAGTGGAGTCATTATCACCCATGATTCCTATGGTGTGGTCCACTTGAGCCTTATACCTACCTCATATCTAGGGGTGCACACGGTTCGGTTTGGTCCGGTTCTGGGGCGAAACCGGAACTGAACCGTTCCCAACGGTTCTAGGGAATTCGGAACCGGAGCCGGACCGTTGGTACCCTAGAACTGAACTATTAAAACCGGTTCGGTTCCGGATTGGTTCCATGGTTCTGAGCTTTTTATAATCCAGCCCAATTGCAAGCCCATGTCCATCCATGTTGTGGTCCATTTGATGAATGGTTTAGATATTGTATAAGGTGTGCAAAAATCCATTTACGAAAATAATTGTTCTAGAGAAAATAATTATAAGGTGTGCAAAAATATATCGGTTCGGTTTGAGGTTCGGTTCTACAGATCGGATCCACGGTTTGGTTCTACGAATCCGTTCACGGTTTGGTTCGGTTCTACATACCCCCAAACCGGGAACCGAACCGATGTCACCGGTTCTTTGATTTTTGGAACCGGAACTGAAACCGGTGCACTCTAGAACTGGACCAAACCGGACCGTTTGGTCAGTTCAGGTCTGACTCCACGGTTTTACCGGTAAAATGTGCACCCCTACTTATATCTGTGATTTTACCCTAAAATGATATGAAAAAAATGAATAAACGGTGTTTATAAACACATAAATAAAGGTGCCCCCCTCTAAACTCTAGCAACAGCGAAGAAGAGTGAACGGCGACTGATCGCTTTGTGGTAGGCAAATTAGCTGACGCTGCTATGTTTTGTGGGCCTCACTATGATGTATTTGTTCTATCCACACCGTCCATCCATTTGGAGAGACCATTTTAGGGCATGAACCAAAGAATAAGGTAGATCCAAAGTTTAAGTGGACCCACCACAGAAAACCATGGGGATTGAACACCTGGGTTATTAACTTACTGGAGGCGACATAAATTTTAGATCAATCTAATATTTTTTTCCCTTCATTCATGTCTTTTTTTCAAAAAATTATTATTTAACTTATAGAAATGTTGGATCTCAAATAAACATCATGCTGGGCCTTAGGAAGGTTTCAACAGTGGACATCATTGTCCCCGCTATTTTCTATGGTGGGGTTCACTTGAGCTTTGGTTCATGCAATCAAATGATCTCTCCAAATGAATGAACGGTGTGGATATAACACATACATCATTGTGGGGCCCATAGAGCTTGGTGACGTCACTTCGATAGCCTGTTTGGCCACTGAACCAGCAAGTTAGTTAATCCGCGTGCGCCTTCGTCTTGCCTGTGTCGCGACTCATTAATTCCAGCACGTGTCACCGCATTGGGACTCACGTGATGAGATGGTCGTATGATTTTAATCGTCTATTCTCTCTTTACTATCGTAAGTAATTGACGACTCCATGATTACGCGGCGTCCAAGATCCCGACCGTCGATTTATTAACACATTGAGAAATGTAAGGAAAAAAAAGAATATCTGTATCCATCTACCCATATTTATAATGAAAATCAAGTGTAAGTTTCCTATGCTGGCTCTAATAGGCGGTTCTGATCATCAGATCGTCTCCTCACGTGGGCCATGCGGGATATTCCGAGTCACGACAGAGGCAGTACCACTCGACTGGTTTAGCCGAAAAACTGTCCGGATAACAAGGGCTTTAATATGGCTAAAAATAGAAACATAAAATCTACGCTTTACTAGTGAAAGATTAGAAATAATACGGCGGAAACGGATTGTGTCCTGCACCCGTTTTAGGATAATCCATCTAGACAGGGCTGTGTTGGGCCCACGGAAATGTATCGGATTTATATGCGCCGTATATCCATTTTTTAAGATCGTTTTGGCAAACGAACCAAAAAAATAAGGCAGTTTGAAGGCTCAAGTGAAACCCAATGAGGATTGAATTTCCACTATTAAAAACTTTTTATAAGCACAATAAGTTTTGATCTTTGTCTTTACTTTTTCTAAGTTTATATGAACTCATGAACAGGTTGGATGGCAAATAAATATCATGGTAGCCAATAGGAAAGTTTCAACGGTGAGTTTTATTATTCACGTTGCTTCCTGTGCTTCTTGTGGTGCAGTCCACTTGAGGATTGGACCTGCCTAATTTTTAGACTTAATCTAAAATAATCTGAAAAAAATGGATGGACGGATGGAATAAAACCCATATCACAAATACCAGCCCGGGCGTATTAAGTACTTGATACTGGGAGGACGCAATCCGCTTTATAATACGGCAACTTAGCGGCGCTAGGTGCAGACATGACTCATGCTCGAGAACTACTCATTATTAACCGTGCTATTTTTTTAAAAAAGATCCAAGCGCTCATGACGCTGTTAGGTCAGGCATTAACACCTTATCATTTGGGTTTTAGTGGTAATGAGATTGAAGTCATGACCTCAGCACTGAAAGTGTATGCCAATGACCATAAGCAAAAGCTGCATTTCTCTTTGGGATATTCTTTTATTATTTACTAGTTGTAAGATTTTAAATATTTATGGCCACTTCACATACCTTCATTTGCAATGTTACAAGATGAGTCTTTGAGTTAACCCGACCCAGCTGGATGTCGAGTTGAGCCGAGTTTTTGAATTATTGCAAAAAGAAAATAAAAAATAAAAAGAGATGATGAGAGGGGTTAGAAGGGCAGTCTCAGCTCAGTATCTGAGACATGGCTGGTCGGTAGGTGGATCCATCTAGTGGGTACAGTTATCTTATGGCCATTAGCTAAAAATACTTCAATTAATTCTCCGGGTGAATCAATTTTCATCTCAACCATCAGTTGAAGGCCACCAAAGTACGTGTTTATACGGATAGGATCAACCATGGGATGGACGGTCTGGATACTCTAAACCACCTGAAAGAGTGTGAGTTATTACTAGATAGAATGGAAAATTAGGGACACAAGGAGAGTAATGAGATGCATGTGTTGGGAAGACGGTCTTGTCAATTGAATGGTTCGAGTGAGAAGAAAGACATACTTTGGGGATGGTGGGAACAGATCCAGAGGTGTTCCCAGCGGGGATGAAGGCTCTCTCTCTCTCTCTCTCTCTCTCTCTCTCTAGTGGGCCTCTCTCTACACCCCACTCCATCCATCAGCCCCACTGCACATTTACACATAATCCACATCCAAACCAGAGGCAGGTGGACCCCTATCTTTCTCTTTCTCATACTTACCCATCCTTTTCATTTATTATTTCTTTTTGTGTGTGTGGGAACTTGATCAAGAAAACCTTCCTGGTCTTCGCTTTAAATGTACCAAATTCCTAATAGAAGCCAAGTGCAATGCATTTCACCCGTATGCCTTTTGTTGGCCCATTAAGAGCAGTACTCTTGTCTCAAAATAATGGGGCCTTTTTGTGTAAGGTGTGTATTTTGACAATTAGGTAATGCGTCCTTACCTTTCAATTCACACTTTTATGAAAACTCTTTACTTTACTAACATAAGTAGCCTTTGCCCAATTTTACCCCCACAATTAGTCACACGCTGTTTTGAATTTTTTCTATTTTAAAAGGAAGATGAATGTGCCTAGACCAAGGCATTTTTGTCTTTTCATTTCCTTCATGCCACTAATCCTCTCTCACATCTCCTTATCTTTGCGTGTAGCCCATACTAGTAATGTAAGTGCAAGAAAGGTTCTCTTGGAATTACTATGATAGTTGTGTAACATCTACTTCTTTTATATGTTGCATCAACTAAAAAAGGTAGTATATATGAATGAAAAAAGTGAGGATGGGTCGCTTTCCATTGAAATCATTCTAGGCACCTTTCTCCCTTTCTCTCTACATGTATAAACATTCCTTCCCTAAATTTCTCTACTTTTTTTTTTTTTTTTTTCCATCCCTAATCTCTGCACATGAAGTGCAGGTGCCACACCTGTAGTATTTGATGAAATGTCCACAAAATATTCTCTACCTTAACCTGAAAAAATTAAAGGACCAATGATATGATGAAGTCAATTTGCAAGGAAGAATAATGGGAGGGATCCCCATCCCTAGAATATGTAATTTTGTGGGCGGACCCCTCTTTCACCAGAGGGGCCCGCAGTTCACTGGTATAGGCTTCTCATCTGATGGCCTCACAGTTCATGTACATTGCAGGAAAAATATCCCAAATGGGCGATCCAGAATCCTCAATTAGTGGCTCACAACTAGATAGCTAAGAAAAAAATAATTGTAGCAACAGTCCACGCCAGAAAAATCGTTCAAAGATTAGATGGTTTTTATGTTCCAATTTAGAAAAGATTTTATTTCATAGTTCATCATTCTTGCCCAATAAGATCAACAGTCTGGATCACCAAAACATGGTCCCACTAGCACAGATGGACCAAGATACCATGGGTTAAGGAATGTATAATTCTTGATTTGAGAGGATGATGTTTCCACACACACACACACACACTCTCTCTCTCTCTCTCTCTCTCTCTCTCTCTCTCTCCTTTCTTGGGTGATTGGATTGGATTGTGTGAAATAAATGAATGGAAATAACGGAGAGAGAGAGGGTGGTTAAGGACAGCAGCAAGCAGCAGATCCAAGGTAAGGAATTCTCGTTCTCCCGCCCCCAAATAAAGGCAACGCCAGAGCTGATCAAATCCAACGGATTGGCACCCTTGATGGTTCCTACTTCTTCCAGTTACATATATGCCTGCTTTTCCTTTTCCACTCCCTTATCACCGAGCCCAAATGCGCATGTTCCATCGTCTAATCCGAACCATACATCTAATGAGCTCTACTCCTAATGGTTTGCAGCAATTAATAATAATAATAATAATAATAACTGATTGGATGATCCTATGCCTGGTGGCTTTTAGCCTTAAATGGATGGTGAAAATAAAATAAAATGATCAAGTATCGTTACCCAAATGGCAAAACGTGTCTTATCATCCAATAGATGCACCTTTTGGCCTGTAGACCATCCATCGGTCCTAAACATGAGTGGTGGTTCAGGATTGTGTCTAGGACCTGACTCATTGATCACATGGGTCGGGCTTATTCTGACTTAGGCGACCCAACCTAGATTTTCCTGAGTTGGGAGTCCTAAAAAATAAAAATACAGACTTTGAACTGACCTACCCATTTTCACCCCTATCCAGAGCCTACTATTATTATCTTTTTTAATATGCCAGCAATCAATTATAATTCCAACAATCTTCTATGATACAATCTCCATCCTATCATACAAATGGCCACCGTTACATTGAATCTGAACATTCCAATTGACAGCTCCTACTTTGATTTGCAAATGACCCAAAAGTTCCTTAAAAAGAAAAAAGAAAAAAAGACCAATAGAGATTTTGGTGCTTGCTGGGATGGGCTGTGCCTCTTTACCCTCTCTTTTTGTAGAGGTTTCGGTGCTTGCTATGAGGGGTTCTATGTCTGTTTACCCCTTCCTTGTACAGAAGTATTGGTGCCTAGCTAGCTGTGTTATATGCCTGTTTTTAATAGTCATGTGATTACTTACGTCTACCCTTAAAGAGCAAGCAACCATTTTGACCATGTCACCATGCACAACAGTCCACATAAACTGCCATGTCATCCATCTGTTTATATAAATGTCACACGGGCATGCCACGTACATCACCAATTGAATAATTCTGTCAAACCTTGAAACCAGGCCCCATGTCAATAGATACCATATATAACTCGGTGAATAGGATGACACTAGGTCTGTTTCTACCATAACCATTCCAAACACATGGCTAAATCCATGGCTCAACTTGGGCCTAGGCCAATTAGGAAGAGGTTTTGAGGTGTAGGTGAATGCTCTCCCCTGGGCTAGGTGTTATCTATAATTTTTCATCGAAAACACTCCCACTGGCACCGAACCACTCCACTTCTTGGGAGAAGAATGTAGAAGAAGAAGAAGAAAAAAAACAGAAGAAGCTAGATTCATCATTGGTACATTGTATCTAGATGGGCTATAACACAAACATGCACACAAACAAAATAAATAAATAAATTAATAAATATTGGGCACTTTCAAGTGTGGTTAAGATATCAAATGGACGTGGGGTCCCAGATCAATGGTGTGAATACCTACCTAAACGATGGGTCTCACTTGTCAGAACTTAAAAAGGACTCTACTCCCTTTGCCAAAAGGGTCGCTCATCATATGATATCATTTCTTTCGTACTATTCAAGTAATTCTCACTTTAAAAAAAAAAAAGAAAAAAAAAAAGGCGGCAATACAAGTAAAGCCGAAGAATGATACGATTTGAATTTTTTGCAGTGCAGAGGGCATCGTAGCTTTATCTCAGCAGCTTCTTTTCACTTGTGTCTTCTTCATCTTCCTCATCTTCCCTTCCTTATTATTATTATTTTATATACTCCCTTTTCTCTTCATGCATGCTGAATCGTCTACATGCATGGTGCTACTGTGTGAGTGCTTATCCGGAAAATTTTTATTCTTTTTTTTTTTAGAGAGAAAATTTTCAAAATGAGCCATTGACAATTTTTCATGTTGATTCTGATCTTTGATTAATTTTGGAGTTGAATATGAGCCATTGACAATTTTCATTTCACTGATCTAAATTCATCTACCCATCTTTAGTTCAGCTTTATTTTCTTATGTTGTCCCGGGTAGCATAGCATTTAGAATATGTATAGTTTCAATCATCCTAACATCTCACCATGTTGGTCCTGACAGGTGCCACCAGTTGGGATGTGACTAGGTAGAGCTGGAAGAGCCCAAATTAAGGTCGGACCACCTATTCGTTGTGATGGATAAATAATGAGAGTTATCCAACTCCTAAGGTGTTGCTAGATGCAATAGGATTACATGACTAAGATTGTAGAAGATGTTGGGGATTTTGGCCTGCGGAATCACACAGATCTAGATCTAGGATTGCAATCCAATGGCACCAAGCATACAAGAGAACACACAAATTTAACGTGGAAAACCCTTTCGAGAAAAAACCATGGCACAAAGCCACATAATTCCACCATGAAAGCATCAATTACAAAGAGAGAGGACTTACCGATTCGAACAACCTCGAATTTCACCCTTGCTACACCCTTTGATAACCCTAGAACCCTTTAGAATACCTTTAGGAAGCCTTAGCATACCCTAGAATAACCCTAGAGACCCCCTATTTATAGTTTAGGAAACTTCCCTTTTGCACCCTTGCGAAAGGCGACACCAAAATCCGCAGTCCGCATCGGATTCGAAAATGAATCTGCGTAACTTATGACTAGTGGTAGCTCACCTACGACTGGTCGTAGACCTCGGAGAAAAACAACACAATGTCGCTATACTTTGAGTTTTGCCAGGACTCGAACCTACGATTGGTCGAGCGCCTCCCACGACCAGTCGTGGCCGTCCCACGACCGGTCGAACGACCTCAAAAACTTCAGATTAAAGGCTTCTCTTAATAATCTTCACCAAGTCTTAAATCTTCAACCGTGTAACTCCTTTACCTCTTCCCTTATCTCTGCATTACATCATAACTTCTCGTGTACACTTCATCCTTCTTTTCTACCATCGCCAAGCCCAAAGAAGTTACACAGAACTTGAACTTCTTTGTAAGAATATTCTTGTTGATCATGTCTGCCGGATCTAAATCCACATGCCCAACCACCTTTGCTCTTGTCTTCCCAAAAGAAAGAAAGATGTAGTCTTCTTACCATCTCACCGCTATTCAATATTGTTTGTCGGGGTACTTGCTCACAACACTGATAACCTGTGAAATAACCAGTCTAATCCAGACCACGGCATACACTGTCAACCGCATTCGAATAAGGCTCATGAGATATCCTGCTTTTCCTCATATGTTTTGGGACATGTCCTGAGGAAAACTTGAGGAGAGATGCGTAGGGAACGCTCTCCAGCTTTACTTGGCTCATCACATACTTGATTAATACCTACACACAAGGTATTCCTCTTGTGATTACCAAAGCCTACTCCTCCTTCAGTCCCAATGCCGAGAACCATCTTTGCAGCCCACTATCCTTCATCGTGAACGTCCCACTTAACCGAGTTTTTAGTACACTGATTTCAGACATGTCATAATTGGCGATCCACATGTCATCATTTCCTGACTCACCATGAAGGAATCAAACCACTGCCTAGGCGACAGGTCGAACCATGACCTACTGCAAAGTCTTTTCTCAGCCCCTTTAACTTCGAACTGCTCTAGTTGCTTCATGTAAGTCTGCTATTCACTTTCCCTTTCAGAAGTGCAGACTCCACATCCATCCTTCCAGCTCAAGATCACTTTGGCCAACCAGCGACAATCACGGATTTAATAGACACCTGCTATACCGTCTGCGTGAATATCTCTGAGAAGCTGATCCATTCTCTCTGAGCATAACCCTTCACTACCAACATCGCCCTGTATCTATGCTGTATCCTCCTGAAGATCCACCTGCATCTAACCACTCACCGGCCCACTGGAAGCTCCACCAGCTCCCATATGTTGGTCTGGTACAATAAATCTATCACATCACCCATAGTCACCTTCTACTTTTCAGCACCAGGCTCACCTAGAGCCATCTGAATAGAAGATGAATCTCCTGCGATATTGGAGTCGTCCATGTACCTCGCCGACATCCTGCGATCATGCCGTGTGATTCTTCTCACAGGTGGCTGCTCCACTTACTCTGTATCCCTGTTTGTACGTCTCAGCCTTCCTGCCCTGCCCGCTTATGTGGCAATGCCCAACATGCCACACACGTGCAGAGGTGGAATCCGCTACATCCACTGCAGCTCGACCTTTTGAAGTACTCCCGATCAACTTGTACAAGTTATCGAGTCGTTGTGCTTTCATGATTACCCATGCCCCCTTAGATACTTTAAGAGCACCATCAATACCTGTGTACTTGTATCTTTTTACCTCAAGCACACTAAGAGAAATCAGATTCTGCCTCAAATTAAGAACGTGCCTGACATCAATCAAGGTACGCTCCACCCCATCAAACATACTGATGCGCACCGTATCAACAGCCACAACATTACATGCAATGTCATTGCCCATAAATACCTGTCCACCATCGCACTCCCTGTAGCTGGTGAACCAACTCCGATGAGGAGTCATGTGAAAAGATGCCATTGTGTCTAGCATTCACTCATCCGTACGATCATCGTATGATCGTCTAAGCGAAGACACAGATAAAACATCACCATCATATCCATTTGATCCATCTAACGTGGCAACATTGGCATCTCTGTACGAAGCCTCAGAATCTTCTTTCTTCAATTTAGGATTTCCACAATCCTTCTTCACATGTCCTTCTTCTCCACAGTTCTAACACTTTACCTTCCCTTTGTCCTTGCCCTTGGATTTGGATCTAGATCCTGAAGAACCTATACCTTGTCCAAAATTACTACCCACTGTAAACAGTAAATTAGAAGACGTCCCCATGTCGCTGTTTAGTTGTCTTATAGCCTTCCCTTGAAGGGCTGAGATAACGGTGTCGACACTCATGATTTTATTCATGCTACACATAGTGTCCTTGAATGACTCTTACAACGCCGGGAGAGAATTCAGCAATATACATGCTTGTTCTTCATCTTTCATCACTTCCTCCATATCCAACAATTTGCAAACTAATTTATTAAAGTTGCTGATGTGAGCCTCCAGATCTCCACCCTCTACCATCTTGAAGTTATACCACTGCCGCTTCAAGTGCAGGCGATTTTCAGAGGATTTTTTCGCATAGACATCCTCTAACTTCGCCCATAACTTAGCCGCAGTGTTCTCTCTCATGACATTGTAGAGAACCTCATCCGTGAGACATAAAGGGATCAATGATAATGCATTCTTATCAAGAGTATTCCAATCACCATTAGTCATAGTAGACTTTCGCTCCTCAAGAGCACCATCTTCGCCTTGCTTGATTAAGGAACTCATCATCTTGATCTTCCATAACTCAAAATTATTTTTTCCTGAGTACTTCTCAATATCATACTTAGCGCTTGCCATTATTTCTAATCCCTCAGATTCATATCTGTGCCCCAACCGATTGCTCTGATACCACTTGTTGGAGATTTTGGCCTACGGAATCACACAGATCTAGATCTAGGATAGCAATCCAATGGCACCAAGCATACAAGAGAACACACAGATTTAACATGGAAAACCCTTTCGAGAAAAAACTACGGCACAAAGCGACAGAATTCCACTATGAAAGCATCAATTATAAAGAGAGAGGACTTACCCGATTCGAACAACCTTGAATCTTACCCTTGCTACACCCTTTGATAACCCTAGAACCCTTTAGAATACCTTTAGGAAGCCTTAGCATACCCTAGAATAACCCTAGGGACCCCTATTAATTATAGTTTAGAAAACTTCCCTTTCACACCCTTGCGAAAGGCGACACCAAAATCCGCAGTTCGCATCGGATTCAGAAACGAATCTGCATAACCTCGACTAGTCGTAGCTCTCCTACGACTGGTCGTACTGCAACTGGTCGTAGCTCACCTATGACTGGTCATAAACCTCGGAGAAAAAACAGCATAATGTCGTTGTACTTTGAGTTGTGCCAGGACTCGAACCTACGACTGGTCGAGCGTATCCCACGACCAGTTGTGGCTGTCCCACGACCGGTCGAACGACCTCAAAAACTTCAGATTAAAGACTTCTCTTAACAGAAGATAACAAAAACTCACATCAAATGATAAGAACACACTTTAGAGAAATCATGAATATGAATTTTATTTAAGCACAACTGTAGGATCTGAGGGGACTACTGAAGTAAATCCTAAATTCAAATCACATGAAACAAATAAAAATAAAACACGAACACATGATTTTACGTGAAAAACTTTGTACAAAGTAATAAGCTAATCCACTCTGAAAATGAATTACAAGAAATTAGATGAACTTATAAATACGAAACCCTTCAGAAAACCCTAACCTCTCTTTAGAATAAGTCTCTCTCTCTCTCTCTCTCTCTCTCTCTCTCTCTCTCTCTCTCTCCCCTTTTAATAGCTTAGAATACCCTAATCTTGCATTAACCCATATTTATACGTACACTAGGAAAAAGAAACAATTCGTGCAATTACACAAAGCTGCATACCCTGTCAATTTAAGCATTGATCAATCGACATCGATTGATCAAGCCCCCACACGTTTGATCAATTGAACATGCTCAAAAGTACCAAAAAGTTTACATGAATATTCCAAAATTTGTCGATTGCATGAACCCCACGGTCAATAATTCAAATATGTCCAAAATTGTCCAGAGACCAATCCGTCTAATCCAAAATTCACTCAATCGATCGACTCTACCCCTTGATCGCTTGAGACCTCTATTTCTGTACAAATTGAAGATATCCAAATAACAAGCTCTATAACTTAAGCTCATGAGCACAATTTCTCACACACATACAACGTGGATAAAACCCTTCAATTATATATAGGTCCTATAAAACTTTCTAGCTAGGTGCATTCTAGAGCATTTACTACTCATTACAATTGATTTTTCTAGAGCTATTATAATCATATGAAATTTTATGCATTTCTTCTTTACACAATTTATAAATATTTGAAAATGACAATTTTATGATCCCCACCTACACATTTCTACCAAATTACAAAAAATGCTAATTAATGTTAGTACACAACTTTACTGCTCTCCATTTGTGCTAACTTGAAGTACAACCAAACCATGCGCAAAATTCTTCTATTCGCCACTTGATCTTCGGTGCTTAATTACACCGATCAACTTCCTCTCATCCCCAAGAACCCTCCTTATAGATGAAGTGATGATGAACTTCTATTTTCTTTGTTGGGCAACCAGAGTTGTAGCCATATATCGTTGATCATTTCATTCCACGCAAATAATGTAACCCTAAAGTAGATAGTTGAGTGCTTGGATCGCTCGTCCAATCTGCATCCATGAAGTTGTGAAATAATAATTTATTGTATAACAAGCCATAATCATAAGTACTTCTCACATATGAAAGAATTCTTCTAATAGCATCAAGATTAAGTTTTCTAAGATTTTGATGAAATGGCTAACAGCTTTGGTGGCATATGAGATGCGTAGTCTAGTAATTGTGAATTAAATCAAGCTTTCTACCATCATTCAAAATATAATAGCGCTCTTGAGTTCATTTCCTTCATTTGCCTTGAGCTTGTGATTTAATTCAAAAGAAGCCATCGATAGCTAGCTTGCATTTTTCTTTGCCAAACTTCTTGAGCTTATTCACAAATTGCTTTCGAGTAATAAATAATAATTTTTTGCACATTTTTACCTTAAGACTAAGGGATTGTTTTAACTTTCCATGGTCTTTCATCTCAAATGTAATTGATAGTTCTTTACAAAGTCTTGCGGTTCTTTTAACATTGCTTTCTATGACTAGCATATATCCAAATACAATAGTATTATAGTATGCTTATTTTCATCAATCTTAATAACCAGAAAATATTAAGTATAAAGAGATTCACCATACCATGCTCTAAAGAGTGGCATAAGTTCATAAATTGCCTTCTTGAGCTTGCACATATAATTTGAATATTTTTCTGTCTTACACTTGAGTGGTTTCGCTATATGTAGATCTCACGATCAATTTAGCTGTAAAGGAAAGCATTCTTCACATGTAATTGCATAAGCTTTCAACCATTGCATGCCCCAAGAGATATATATATATATATATATATATATATATATATATATATATATATATATATATATATATATATATATATATATATATATAAAATCGTTCACATAACAAATTAAAGTTAGATTTATTTCCAAGTTTCCCTACAACCCTAATCATGGGCGATAACTTGTATAGTTATATAATTACATGCGGTCGTATTATTGGCAATACAAGGATTTGAATGATGTCACGAGTGAGATGGGGCTTGTCAACTTTTTATTTTTTCTAAAAAATTTATTTGTTTACGCTCTCAACATGGCAGACAGATATACATGGAATATAACTAATATTGTGGTTGGTGGAGAGGCCGACAGAAGGAGAAGATAATTCCAAAATCAGTGTCAATTAATGTTTATGTAACTTTAAGACCATCTTAGGGACTAAACTCCCATGTTGCCTTTTAGAGTTATCAAGACCAAAACACCAACAGGGATAGGTTGGTGGAGAGACTGTAGCTCTCATTTTCATGGCGTTAGACGGTGTTATGTTCCCCTAACAAACACCAAGCTGGCTCCACTAATCTCTTTTGAAATTGACATTCTGACCCAACAGCCAATTTAAGATTGATAGATGCCATGAGGCATGTTGGAAGTACTCAGTAAAAAAAAAAAGGAATTTCCAAAGTCCTCAAGTTTCATTAGTTATAAGGTGTCTACTATTTTTGAGACTTAAGAGCTTTGCTAAGCCCATATGTGTAAGCAAGTCACCTAATACTATGGCAGCATGGCAGCCATGTGAAATATCGAAGCCATTCAGGAAGTTAACCTCACCATGCAGTTATTATTGCTTAAACATAAAGGTGGTTCATTTCCTAGGAGTCCCATGATGGTAGAAATAAGTTGACAGGTAAGAGAAATCCGGCAGTTTTTTTTTTTCACAAATGTATGTTTTTTCGGTTACTTGTGGCCCACATGACTATTGGACCAATCTAATTACTTTGATAGGGAATCTACTAAGTTATACCCTTCTGATCGATGGCTTGGATATTAATTGCACCTAGCTGTGATGCTGGCATATGTGGTGGCATGTGCATTAGCTGACTTGTACATGGT
This sequence comes from Magnolia changhungtana, assembly GCA_030180095.1. Taxonomy (NCBI): domain Eukaryota; kingdom Viridiplantae; phylum Streptophyta; class Magnoliopsida; order Magnoliales; family Magnoliaceae; genus Magnolia; species Magnolia changhungtana. The sequence continues at coordinate 365,677 of JASAUF010000084.1, read as the reverse complement.
GTGGGATTAGCAAAGCTCCTATGTTAATAGGTATTGTACTATAATAGTAGCAGTTGATGTGAATATCAAACAGTTACTTTTATAGAGTGTTAAACGTGTGAACAAGTGGGAATGGAAAATCATGAGTTGTGATTTGAATGGTTTCTTAATTCATTGATAGTGATTGATTGATTTATCAAAAGGCCCATCAAATGAATCTAAAAGAGCCATCAAATGGATCTAATCATGTGATCCAAACAGCCAACAAAGCATGCGTGAGAGAGAGAGAGAGAGAGAGAGAGAGAGAGAGAGAGAGAGAGAGAGAGAGAGAGAGAGAGAGAGAGAGAGTGTTATGGAAGGACTCGAAAATAAAGGGCTACCGATTGGGGTGAACTTTTTACCTATCACTAGCTAGCTCTATTTCCGTTTGAAGAATTTGCTCATGTCTAATATCAGAGGCAGTTTCAAGATTCGGACAAACAAGGGCACATGAACATGTGCACTTTCCCAAGGAGATAAGACCCATGAATACTTAAAAGGAGTGCAAGGTGGACTGGGATTATTATAAGAGTTTCTACTCTAAAAGCAAGGGTGCTTGCATATATATCACATGAGTCGAGTGCTAGCCATGTCAAAGACAACATGTGCCAAATATTCAGCTAGCCAACCCTGAACCTTACTCATCACACACATGGGCATTTCCGTTTGAGATGTGAGATAGGCCATGCTCTTCAGAATATCACCCTTCTTTCTCCCTCTTTAAAACCCAACTCATTTAGGTTAGAAGATTCATGTGGCAACTCTTTTAGGTGTATGACATCCAACCTGGCCAACAGATGAATGTGACCGCAATTAACTAAAAATGGCAGCTTATCCAATTATAAAGGTGGTGCAATACAAAAACAATATACACCACCAAAATGCATTCAAATTCACCTGTAGCCCATTTGATGATTCGCTCTGTCATGATATATGGTTTTACTGGTCATCGTGGTTGGTGCATATATTTGATGAATTGGATATCGAGCCCCAAAATTTCCCATTTATCACTTAAAAGAAAACTAAACATGTGCATTTTGGCAATTGTATCCATCAAAATGAACTGCATGAGGAATTCCATTTAGTGGATGTATTATTTGGCAAAATCCTAATCCCCAAGCATTTTGCAGTAAAATTCCCATATTCATGCACAGGAATCTTGCTAGCATGTACCTAGCCTGAGTATCTCACAGTAACCTTGTTTAGGTTCCTGCTACTAACCAAGTGCCACGAGGGTGGAACTTTCATAAGATCCACCCTCTCCATCATGCTCTGGAACCCAAAAATCATGATGATACAAAACTCAGGTAGTCCACAGCATAAGAAATAAATCATATGGGACTTCCACCGTTGTTTTGTGTAGGGTCCACTGTGGTGTTTATATGCCATCCAATCCATTCATCTGGTGTGCCACACCAGGATAAATAGATTACCCAAAAATACCAATAAAACTCATGTGTGCCATACAATACCCCCCCACCGTGATCATGCATGCGCACACGCAGATGGAGGGAGGGAAGGAGGGGGAGAGACAGAGAGAGAAGGGGGAGGGGGGTGTTTTTGAATAAATATATAAAAGAATAAATAATAATAATAATAATAATGCAAGTTGATAGAGAGAATAAGAGTAAGGGAGAAAATGGATAAGAAGACATGGGTGAGACCAGGTGGGGAGACCAAAGGTTTGGGGAGTGTTGGAAGGCTCTCTCCACCCTTCATATGGGTGTGTCTCCAGATCATGGGCCATTTCAGCCCTCCTCTGCCCCCACCACTCCACTCTCTATTCTTTCAACCCTCACCTTCCTCTACCCTTCTGTCCCCCTATCATTAACACCCCATGTCCACGTGCTCCCTCCCTCACCCGTCACAACTAAATTCAACACTGCATATTTGGAATTGAATTTCAACTAACCATATTCTAATTTCATTTGTTCACTATTCATTTTCACATGGAGTAAGTGGGTCCTACCAAAATAAGGTTAATCACAATTTAGAAGGAAATCGCTGCACAAATGGACCCTTGAATGTTTGCAGTCCATCTAATTTCCACCCTAACAAGTATTGGACACTAGAATTGAGAACATTCATATCTAGACTCTCCATCAATTCTAGCCCCTCTTCATGTTCCCCTACCGTTCATCCTTACCTCCTGATCAATCCCCATTTCTTCACAACCACCACTGATTGGATGGCTAGGATTGCCATATCAAAATGAAGCTCAAAATGGGCCAAATACTGGATGAACCATCAACTTTGGTGACAGCGCGCATTAGGTTTTGTTAGGAAGTATATGGACTGGCTATTTTACAAGCCCTTGATTGGATAGCAATGATTCTCAGACTAGATTGAAAACAGCCTATATATACATACGGACTGCCTATTTTGAGAGCCCTCAATTTTGGGGTTGGCTATTAAAAAAGATTGTCTTTCCTAGACTATTTTTCCAATTGCTTGGAGGGATCTAAACTTGCAAGCAGCCTGTAGTTGATCAGTTCTTCATATTAAAATGGTGGTGGCCAAAGAATGGATTGGAATGAATGGATGGTCCAAATTGAGGATTGGACTACAAATTTGCAGTATCCTATGATACAACAAGTTGTATAGGATCAATCCCCCAACAATCCAATTACACTCAACTAAAGCTCTTCCAAGTCACTATTTAAAAGTCCATAAAAAAGGTTTTGGACTAAAGGTTTCAAAACAGGTATATAAGATGTGATGTCATATAATTCACCCTGATACAGCCAGGAATCGCCCTGTATCAGTCTGTTTCGGGCCAATGTAGCCAGTATCGTTCATTGATGATACCAGCATTCATGTCTGGGAAGAAACTTTAAACCTTGATTGGTCTCCCTTGTCGAGGATTTCATCAAAGGAGACAAAGGGCCCCGGCCCTGTTCACCCAATCTTCAATTATGCATTCTTATGCAAATGTGGGGCAATGACTTATATGACCATTGATTGAATATTCAAAAGATAAATAAAATGCATACACCTTCAATTATATGACCATCTACCTCATGCACATACCCACTTTCAATGATGAAAACAATAACCTTCTTTAATCCAAATGGTCCAAATCTTGGGCTGAAGTTTTACATCCAAATGAACCTTATTCACCCATTAATAGACACTTTTTTTTTTTGTTGAGTGTGGGCCACTGTCTTTATTTGTGTTTTAACTATGCATTAAATAGCCAAAACTGGACAGTTATAATCAACCACTCTGCATAACTTTTGGATTTGTACAAAATCCATGATGGGTCCTAAGATCTGAAAGGTTTGGATTGAGTATATGTATCAGGGGATGTATCTGAATACAACTACTCCACAGAATTATGTAATAACTTATTGGAATGAAATTGCCTGGTTCCTACAAAAAGAAAGTGGTAAGGAAATCCACTTTAGGAACTTTGACTCTGATTCGTCCCCACCTAAACCTCTTTTCCATCTTCATCACATCTATCTACATCTGTTTACAACTAAGATGATAGTTCCTCTCATCAGGTTTGCCACAATACATCCCACTTATTGCTTCATCTACGTTGGGATTCTTTGAATCGGGTTCATTTTTCAATCATTCAAACCGTACATATGGTAGGCCACATCATCGACAGGGTACCCACCCAAAAAAAAAAAAAAAAAAAACACCCTTGAGGTTGGAATAGTTCAACCCTTTGATGTGATTATTCTTTTATCCTGAATATGGACTACTAGCTAGCCGTATAGTTATTTATTTTGTGGGCCGTTTATTGAAAGTTTAGAAGTTTTTTTTTTTTGGACAGTCATCATCAGTTGCGTGGCACATCATATTAACGGTGTTGATCACTGAACATGATCCATATATACTTTGATTAGTTAATTAGTCGATTATCAGGCATTTATTGGATGGTTGAGATGAGAAATAGAGGAATGTTCAAATTCAGAAAACAAGTGTACGGTGAAACAGATTTTAAGACTCAGTTAATGCTCTTATCGTACTGAGTAAACTCAGTTGGCCCCACCTTGAATGTATTTGTCTTATCCACTCCGTCTATCTGTTTTTTCAGATCATTTTAGCGGTTGAACCCAAAATTGAGATATATCTAAAGCTCAAGTGGACCATACCACAGGAAACCGTGGGAATAATGATTTCCATCGTTGAAACCTTTCCATGGCCCACAATGATGTTTATTTGTCATCCAACCTGTTCATAATATCACAAAGACATGGATGAAGTGAAAACACAAATATCAGATTGATCTCAAACTTCCGTGGCCCCCCGACAAAATTTTCAATGGTAGATGTTCAATTCACACTGTTTCATGTGGTGTGGTCCATTTGAGGTTTAAATATGCTTCATTTTTGGGTCAAAGACCTGAACGTATCTGCTGAAATGTATGGACGGAGTGGATAAAATGCATGAATGACTGTGGAACCCACAGAGTTTACTCAGTACGCAATCCGCTTCCTTCATTTCTCAATTTCCACATGTAACTACCCCTTCTTGAGAGGGACAGACAATCAAAGATGGGAAACACAATGCATATAGATTCCCTATCTCCCGCCCATGATGGCTGGATCATAAACACAATGCAATATGAGCTGTCCATTTCCCTGGCTATTGATTGGATGATTAGAATCATCCAACCAAAGTAACTTTTTGAAAAGAAGGGTGAAAACATGATTGATATGGATCGTCCATTTTCGTAGATATTGTTTGGACGATTATGTTCATCTGATCTAGGGCTGTCATTAATAGGCTAGGCAATTTTTTTTTTTTTTTTTAACATTTGAGTTTTATCCACACCGTCCATCCATTTTGCCATATCGTTTTAGCATGTAAACTAAAATATGAGGCAGATGCAATCTCAAGTAGACCAAAAAATGGTTGGACAGTGTGGATAAAACCCATACATCACGGCTGGCCCTTAGAACCCCTGCCTGTTCCGATCTGAAGACGGCCGGGTAGGACGCATTCCGCGTTCGATGGTTTAGGCCACCTAACAAACTTTTATTATTATTATTATTTTATAAAGTGTGGGCAATGAAGGGTGGGCCTGGCATGATGGATGGTCTAGATTAGTGATTCATAGTTTGTAGCATGATCAATATGAACCGTTCATTTCCCCAGGCTTTGAATAGATGGATGGGGTCATCCAACAAATGATCTGTTGGGAGATCAAGGGTAGTAATATGATGGATGGTCAAGATCAATGATAGGACCATTTTTAGTATTATGATCAATGTGGATCATCTGTTTCCATGGGTATTAAATGAATGGTTAGGATCATCCAACAAAAGTGATCATTTGGGAGGGATGGGCAAACAAGGATGGGACATATATGGAAAATTGTCTAGATCAATGATCAGAAATTCTATAGCATTGTGATCAATATGGACCGTCCATTTCCCAAGGCATTGAATGGCTTGTTAGTCTTATTAAAAAAAAAATGATTCTTTTGAGAGGGATGGAAAGTCAAGGTGGGACCCACATAATGGATGATCTAAATTAGTGATTAGGCTGTTAGTACGATGAATGATAAATACGGACTGTTCATTTCATTAGGCATTGAATGGATGGTTAGGATAATTTTGCCAAAGTAAATTTTTTTAGAGATGCGTAATCATGAAGGGTAGGACCCACATGATGGATGGTTCAGATCAACAATAAAACCTTTTATAGTATGGTCATTAGGGACTGTTTGTTCCCATTAACAATATTTGAATGGTTAAAATCATTCGACTCAAGTGAAGCTTGTTTTAGAGATGGAAGTCAACGGTGGGATGCACTATATGGATGGTTTAGATCAGTGATTACATCATTTGTATTGTCATCAATGTAGAACATCCATTTCTCTAGTTATTGAGGAGCATCCAATGTAAGTGATCTCTGTTTTCAGAGAGATGAGCAGTTAAGGTGAGATCTGCGCAATAGATAGACTAGAAAAACGATTCAATGATTTTATACCATAATCACTAGCATCAATTCATAGATGGGATGGTTAGCATTCTCTATAAACATAAGCAACCCAAGGTGGTTTTTTTTTTTTTTTTTTAAAATTTTTATTTTTATTATAAGGGTTTAATTCATTACCTAGTAGTAGACTCCAAGGAGTTTCAACACAAGGCCTTGGGTTCAATACCCATAGGTGGTGAAATCCCACCATGGCAGAGTGTTTATAGAAAAAAAAAAAAAAAACTAAGGTTTATGCCAATCTACCACTGGGGCAAAAGAGGTGATTCAAGATGAAGATTGCCGCCATTTTATTTCTCTACTAAAGCTGTCCATTTTTTGGTGTTATTAATCAAATGGTTAGGATCACAGCTTCTGTTAGTCCTAAAGAAAATGATTGAATGGGCCACTTGTGAATTGAATAGATTGAAGAAAAAATCTCACGTACACGCAACTACTTGTAGATTAAAAGTTGGTGCAATTAGTGATGTGGGCCAACCGTAGCATGTGTACGGTATCCAACCTGTCCAACGGATTTCCACGCTATTCTGATGGGACGTTCCAAAAATTAAATTGGTTGAACCATTAAGAGAGCCCCACTTGAAGTTGCAAGTCTTTTATTTTCTATGGAGTGACCCAGACGCTGGTTGGATTGGTCTGGTCTGAGCCGTCTTTTCACTATGGTCCAATCCTTCAACAGCTAGATGCCATACACACAGCTCCGTGGGCCTAACCAACAACTAACTTATCATCTACTATGTGTGAGAGTTTCTCATATGTGTGGGTGCACGTGCTAAAGATCGTTTCTTAGATCTTTAGCTTCGGGTCAGGTTTAGGATAGATCCAGGTTGAATAAGAGCATCTACATGGTCAGATCCACCCGATGGATGGAATGGATCTTACGCACGTGTGCAATATAGGTTGACACATTCATGACGTGTAGATTGGGTTGACAAGGGCTGAAGGGCATGGGCTTGGCAAACGATCTAGTGTATAGGGAACCTTTCCACGCATGTAGTATTATTTGGATTCGGTGGTATCTAAATCATCCATGTGGACCGTCCATTTGGTCCAGTGAACTCCTCATAGGCCTCCTTGAAAAACGTGCGCTTATCAGATGATCTAAACCGTACATTTAGTGGCATGCAAAATGGATGTAGAAGACTGTTCGTACAAGAAAGGCTTAGTCAGGGATGCAGAGAACAATGTTTTTGCTACATCTTTTGTTCAGTAAGGGAAGAAGAGAGGGATGAACCCTCATGGACGGTTCAGGTAGGTGATGTAAGTGCCAATAAGTCTAAATGCAACAATGTGCACGGGAAGGTTTTGATGCACTCAGCTCACCGTAGATGGATTAAGGAGAAATTTACGACTGTGGGCCCCACCTTTTATCCAGTGGTTTTTACCAAACAATACAAACTTAACCTCCTCGTACGGACACTGAATTTGAGGATGAAAATACCCCTGCCTTCCACTGGTTGGCGTGCAGAGACGAGCGCTGACGGACGGTCCGGCAAGGGGAACCCAGGTGGGGCCCACTGTGATGTTTGTGAGAAATCTTCCCCGTCTAAGTTCATTCATAGGGTCACAGAGACCTAAATGAAGAGAAAAAACAAATTTCATAATGATCCAAAACTTCTTTAACCCCTAAAAGGGTTTTAATGGTAGACGTTCAATTCCCCACTACCTTTTATAGTGTGGTCCACTTGATAGTTAGATCTGTCTTATTTTTCACCTCAAGCCTTAATACGAGTTTTCCAAATAGATGGACGATTTGGATATAACACATACCTCATAATGGGACCTACAAAAATTGGAAGATATTACAAGAAAGAAAAAAGAAGAAGAAAAAAAAAAAAGTAGACAGCGAGTTGGGGCAACCCGGTCGACCGGGTCAGAGGCCTATCACTACGGATTATGACCGTAGCTATGACTATAGCGCTATGCACTTTTTTCTCTTTTTTATTTTTATTTTATTTTTATTTTTATTTTTTACATGGAGAACATTTTCTCCCTTACATTTTTCTATAATACATAATTATATAAATATGTATATATAAGTATACAAAAATATTTTTCTATCTTTTAATTCATTTATTTGTTTATTTATTTAACAAGCATATCTCCTTAACTAAAATGATTTACTTAACTTACCACATATGATTTTGGGGTAGGAGAAGCTAATTTAGTCAACCAACCTAGTTATTTTCCAAGAATATTCTATCAGGTCGATGGTCGAAAATCCATTTGGGAGAGAGAAATTCGGCATATCTTCTTTAAAAAACCAAGCTAAAATATAGGACTACTCCTTTAAAAAGTCATGTATCATAGCACGCAATCTATTTGGGAGAGAGAAATCCGGCATATCTTGTAAGCTTGAGTCCTTGAAAATGGCGTGGACAAATGAGACCCGACATCACTAGTGTACCTTCTACACAAACAATCCACACTCAAGTATAATTTATAAGTAACTAATATATTGATCGGGTTCGGGTTGGGTCGATTCAAGCTAAACCCAACCTAGGTTTTATCGGGTCAGTGTTTGTATATCCCAAGCTTGAGATCGGACCCGATATATCCTGCCCGAGCCCAACTTAATGTCGGGTCGGTCACGGGTCGGTCGGGTTGAACCCACCTAACTTTCAGTCGTACATGAAATTGAGCAGGGAAAATTATAAAATCAGTGGGGCAAACTAGGAAATTAGCGGAGCAAACTAGAAAATCAGCGAGGCAAACTAGGAAATCAAGGGGGCAAACTAGAAAATCAGCAAGGCAAATTAGAAAATTAGCGGGGGAAACTAGAAAATCAACAGGGCAAACATGAAATTGAGTGGGGGAAACTAGAAAATCAGTGGGGCAAACTAGAAAATCAGCAAAGCAAACTAAGAAATCAGTGGGCAAACTAGAAAATCAACGGGGCAAACTAAGAAATCAGCGGGGCAAACTAGAAAATCAGCGAGACAAACTAAGAAATCAGCGAGGCAAACTAGAAAATCGGCGGAGCAAACTAGAAAATCGGCGGGGCAAACTTAACAGATAATTTCATGGCTTGAGCCGATAAATCTAAATATATCCAATGTTCAAATGGACCACACCAAATGAAATTTTGAATTGAACTTCACGTTTGCACACACGCGTTTGCACATTCATGGGTAGAATTACAAGGACCTGATGCGTCTTAAGGTGAATCGTCTCCTCATGCATTCCTGTTGTACAAGTGGGACCCGTGGTTCCATGATCCAAACCGTTGATACAATGGGTGCTCCTGTGGATGGAGCGTGCTCCATTAGATAGCAGGCAATTCTATCCATCGAATCTATGACAGCTATTTAAACCATTCTTGTGCCTTTTCCGTGACCGTTTATTTGTAGGCCACTGACCCAAGGTTAGGATAATCTGTCCAATCAGAAGTTTTTACCACCACTTATCTGTTGTTGGTTGCTTAAGATTAACGGTTGGATCCACGAACCATGGGGCACATATGCAGAAAGTGGGCATGAGAACTTTATTCACCTTCTCATTCATAAGGATTTATATATGAACTGTGGAATAGTTATTTTGGAGGGAGGAAGAATCAACTCCAACCGTTCAAAAAAAATGACTTGCATGGAAAATAAGTGGGCCCCCCATAAACGTAATATGTTGTGACACTAAATGTGGACTTTCCATATATGAATTTTGAATTGAACTTCTAATGTTGGTGTAGTCGATTTGAACATTGGATACGTTTAGATTTATCGGTTCAAGCCATGAAATTATCTGTTAAGTTTGCCCCGCCGATTGTCTAGTTTGCCCCGCTGAATTTCATGTTTGCCCCGCCGATTTTTTAGTTTGCCCCGCTGATTTTCTAGTTTGCCCCGCTGATTTCTTAGTTTGCCCCGCTGATTTCCTAGTTTACCCCGCTGATTTTCTAGTTTGCCCCGTTGATTTTCTAGTTTTCCCCGCTGATTTTCTAGCTTCCCCCGCTCAATTTCATGTACGGCTGAAAGTTGGGCGGGTTCAACTCGACCGACCCGTGACCGACCCGAAATAAGTAGGGCAAGCATGAAATAGAGCGGGGCAAACATGAAAATGAGTGGGGCAAGCATGAAAATGAGTGGGGCAAACATGAAAATGAGCGGAGCAAGCATGAAAATGAGCGGGGCAAGCAAGAAAATGAACAGGACAAACATGTCTGTATGATCTTATGAATAGGTTTGATAATAAACAAACATCACTGTTGGGCCAACTATGGTTTCAACGGTGGAAATCATTATGCCCACCGTTTCCCGTGGTATGATCCACTTGATCTTTTGATATGCTTCAATTTGGGGCTAAACCCCTTAAAATAGATGGAAAAATGGATGGACGGCGTGGATATACTACATACATTCAATGGGGGCCCAACTGAGTTTAAAATATACCTGTGTTGGGGTCCTTACTCTTGCTCGGGTGGTAAACTCTCAGGAGCTTCAACTCTCGGTCAAGGGTTCGAGTACCCATAGGTGGTGAAATTCCACCAGCGTGAGTGTGTAGGGTGTGTGAGCATGTGTAATAATAAATAAAAAGGTGGGCGGAATTAATTTCATGTACAGCTCAATTTCTAGTTTGCCCCACTCAATTTCATGTTTGCCCGCTCAATTTCATGTACGGCTGAAAGGTGGGCGGGTACAACCCGACCGACCCATGACCGACTCGACATTGGGTTGGGCTCGGGCAGGATATATCGAGTCCGATCTCAAGCTTGGGCTATACAACCACCAACCCGATAAAATTTAGGTGGGGCTTGGGTTGAGGTCTCAGGTTGCCCGACCCAACCCAAACCTGATCAATATATTAGTTACTTATAAATTATAATTAAGTGTAGATTGTTTATATAGAAGGTACACTTCTAATGTTGGTGTGGTCTATTTGAACATTGGATATGTTTAGATTTATCAGCTTAAGCCATGAAATTATCTGTTAAGTTTACCCCACTGAATTTCATGTTTACCCCGCTCAATTTCATGTTTGCCCCGCCGATTTCCTAATTTGCCCCGCTGATTTTCTAGTTTGCCCCGCTGATTTTCTAGTTTCCCAATTCAATTTCATGTACGACCATTTGAGCGGGTTCAACCCGCCGACTACAGGACCTCACCCAACATTAGGTTGGGCTTGGGCAGGATATATCAGGTCTGATCTCAAGCTTGGGATATACAGACATCGACCCAATAAAACTTAGGTTGGGCTTGGGTTGAGGTCTCAAGTTGCCCAACCCAACCCGAACCCGATCAATATATTAGTTACTTTGTATAGAAGGTACACTAGTGATGTCGGGTCTCATTTGTCCATGTCATTTCCAAGGACTCACGCTAACAAGATATGTCGGATTTCTCTCTCCTAAATAGATTACGTGCTGTGTTACATGACTTTTTAAAGGAGTAGTCCTATATTTTAGCTTGATTTTTTAAAGAAAAATTTGAAGTTTTTTATGATGAATAATCACGTATATAATTAATAAAATCATAGATACAAAAAATAAGTCCTACATTGAAATATAATAAACTAATGTAATAACAAAAATATTAGCACGTATACACCCGACTAACCCAATCAACCCGTTGAGCCCTCTTCGGTTGGGCTTGGGTTGAGAATTCCCAACCCAAGATTGGGTTGAGTTGGGTTGGGTCAAGGTTTATGTATAGGAACCTTGGGTTGGGTTAGGGTTGAGCACCAACCCGAACCAACCCGCCCTACTTTCAGCCATAATTTCATGTTTTCCCTGCTAAATTTTTAGTTTGCCCCGCTCAATTTCAAGTTTGCCTCGCTTAATTTTATGTTTGCCCCACTGAATTTCCAGTTTAACCGCAATGTGATTGAAATTGACCACGAACTGGATGAAATAGAATGATTTTTTTACATACGCACACACCCCCACACACTCACACTAGTGGAATTTCACCACCTATGGATACTCAAACGCTTGACCGGGTGTTGAACTCCTAATAGTCTACCACCCGAGCGGGGCAAACATGAAAATGAGCGGGGCAAACTGAAATATGAGCGGGGTAAACTAGAAAAACAGTGGGGCAAACAAGAAAAACAGCAGGGCAAACTGAAATATGAGCGGGGCAAACTAGAAAAACAGCGGGGCAAACTAGAAAAACAACGAGGCAAATTGAAATATCAACGGGGCAAACTAGAAAAACAGCGGGGTAAACTGAAATATGAGCGGGGCAAACATGAAAAACAGCGGAGAAATATGAAAAACAACGGGAGAAACATATTATAAAAGCAATGATTGAATGCCTACCTTTGAAAGCTTTCTGGAGTACACATGAAACGCAAGGATTGAATGCTTACCTTTGAAAGCTTTCTGGAGTACACAGTAGTTTTGGGTCAAATTGATGTTTTTGTTTTCCGTTCATCTAGGACCGTGTGACCTTAGGAACACGTTTAATGAAAAATAAGCATATCAATGGTCTTTAGAAAAGTTTCAACGGCGAACATCATTATCCCCGTGTGTTTCACACGGTTCACTTGAGCTTTGAACATGCTTCCATTTTGGGCTCATGCCCTAAAATGAGGTTTAAAAAGGGATGACCGACATTAATAAAATACATACATCATTGTGGGCCCCATACAATCCAATCATCAAAGATATTGGTGGTGTTCGGCTCACCACACAAGCCTACTCGAATGGATAGGGACCCCACTACCAAGGTAGTGATAGAAAAGCTCTATGGGCCATCATGATAGATGTGTTTTATCCATGCTAGGTGGCTGTCCATTTTACCAACTCATTTTAGAGTATGAGCACGAAAGTGATGTAGGTTTAAACAAGTGATGATCAACATTTTTGGAGGCCTTAGGCAAGTTATAAAAATAAGGCTTAGAATTTAATTTTTTAAGAACTTAATTAGCAATAAAGTTAGTAGTTGTGGTCCTAGGTTTTAGGAGAAGAATTTATTGAGAATGATGTTATTATTTTCAAAAAAGACGATAGAGTTGGATTGTTATTATTGATAGTACTAGTTTCTAGGATTTATTTTTACTATGAGTTGGAAACATGAGCTCCACTGTTTTTTATATTTTTTCCACTGTTTTTCATGTTTCCCCCTCTGTTTTTCTAGTTTGCCCCGCTGTTTTTCATGTTCCCCCGCTGTTTTTCATGTTTCCCATGTGTTTTTCTAGTTTGGCCCCACTGTTTTTTCATGTTTCTCCCACTGTTTTTCTAGTTTGCCCATTGTTTTCATGTTTTTCCATTGTTTTTCTAGTTTTCCCCAACATTTTTATGTTTGCCCATTGTTTTTTCTAGTTTATCCCATTGTTTTTCATGTTTTCTCCACTATTTTTTAGTTTGCCCATTGCTTTTTCATGTTTCCCATTTGTTTTTTCTAGTTTGCCCATTGTTTTCATGTTTTCTCCATTGTTTTTCTAGTTTGCTCCTTCGTCTTTCATGTTTCTCTCGTTGTTTTTCTAGTTTACCCCGCTGTTTTTCATGTTTTCTCCGTTGTTTTTCTAGTTTGCCCCGCTCTTTTTCATGCTTACCCTACTCATTTTCATGTTTGCCCCGCTCTTTTTCATACTTGCCTCGCTCTTGGCATCGGGGGATTGGGTGGTGTGTGTTTAGATTCATTATCAGATTGAATTGTAATTTATTAGCTAATTAAATTGTGGTTATTTCTCTCATCATTCTTGTGAGAAGATTCAGAGGTGATTTTTCTCCGAGAGCTTAAGATATCTCGGCCATTCATCAGTTATGGCTCATCATGGACATGCACTGACCCGAAAATCAATCTTATCCAATCATCAGATGGGCAACCCCAACATGAGAAAAATGAATTCTTCTGAGAAAAGTGACCAAAGGTCTGTACTTGGTGCCGTTGCATGGTTTTCGGAGTCAGGTACATTCAGTGTAGGACTCACCTGATGAATGGAACTGATCTTGCACGCAAATGCCACAACAGCTCATGATCCGCGAACCACCTTATCACTCCCAAAATCATTTTTTACTATTTAAGGGCATACTTGCTTGAGAGTTTGCATTTCAAATACTACTATTCTGAATGGAGGTGATTGTGAAGTGTTTGACAGTTTGTAATAGAAATACACTGGATTCTAAAATTAAAATGCATTGAAATTTGATAGTATATTTACAGGAGTTTGAATTTGATTACTAAACCAACTTTAATATTACTAATGTTTGCCCCGCTGATTTTCTAGTTTCCCCCGCTGATTTTCTAGTTTCCCTCGCTCAATTTCATGTTTGCCCTGCTGATTTCCTAGTTTGCCCCGTTAATATTCTAGTTTGTCCCGCTGATATCCTAGTTTGCCCCGTTGATTTCCTAGTTTACCCCGCTGATTTTCTAGTTTCCCCCGCTCAATTTCATGTTTGTCCTGCTGATTTTCTAGTTTGCCCCGCTGATTTTCTAGTTCGCACCGCTAATTTTCTAGTTTCCCCTGCTCAATTTCATGTACGGCTAAAAGTTGGGTGGGTTTAACCCGACCGACCCGTGACCGACCCGACATTGGGTTGGGCTCGGGCAGGATATATCAGGTCCGATCTCAAGCTTGGGCTATACATACACCAACCCGATAAAACTTAGGTTAGGCTTGGGTTGAGGTCTCAGGTTGCCCGACCTAACCCAATCCGAACCTAATTAATATATTAGTTACTTATAAATTATAATTGAGTGTTTTTATGTTTGTGTAGAAGGTACACTAGTGATGTCGGGTCTCATTTGTCCACGTCATTTCCAAGGACTCATGCTAACAAGATATGCCAGATTTCTCTCCCAAATAGATTATGCGTCATTGTCTTTACATGACTTTTTAAAGGAGTAGTCCTATATTTTAGCTTGATTTTTTAAAGAAAAATATGAAGTTCTTTATGATGAATAATCACGTATATAATTAATAAAATCATAGATACAAAAAATAAGTCCTATATTGAAATATAATAAACTAATGTAATAGAGAAAATATTAGCACGTATACACCCGACCAACCCAATCAACCCATCGAGCTCTCTTGGGTTGGGCTTGGGTTGAGAATTCCCAACCCAAGATTGGGTTGGGTTGGGTCAAGGTTTAGGTATAGGAACCTTAGGTTTGGTCAGGGTTGAGCACCAACCCGAACCATCGAAGTGATTGAAATTAACCACGAACTGAATAAAATAGATTTTCGACCATCGACCCGATGGAATCTTGGAAAATAACTAGGTTGGTTAGCTAAATTAGCTTCTCCTACCCAAAATCATATATGGTAAGTTAAGTAAATCAGTATAGTTTAGGAGATATGTTTGTTAAATAAATAGATAACGAAATGAATTAAAAGATAGAAAAATATTTTTATATACTTATATATACATATTTACATAATTATGTACTATAGAAAAATGTAAGGGGGAAAATGTTTTCCATGTTAAAAATAATAAAAAAATAAAATAAAATAAAAAAGAGAAAAAGGTGCATAGCATTACAGTTATGGCTACGGTTATAATCCGTAGCAATAGGTCGAGCTCTGACCCGATCGACCCCAACTTGCTGTTGCTTTTTTTTTTCTTTGACCCGGTCGACCGGGTCCTAACCCGGTCGACCCCAACTCGCTGGCTTCGTTTTCATTTTTTTTTCTATTGTAATCCCCATCGATTTTTGTGGGTCCCATTATGAGGTATGTGTTATATCCAAACCGTCCATCTATTTGGTGAACTCGTATTAAGGCTTGAGGTGAAAAATAAGACAGATTTAGCTATCAAGTGGACCACACTGTAAAAGGCAGTGGGGAATTGAACGTCTACCATTGAAACCCTTTTAGGGGTTACAGAAGTTTTGGATTATTATGAAATTTGTTTTTCCTCTTCATCCAGGTCTTTGTGACCCTATGAATGAACTTGTACGGGGAGGATTTCTCACAAACATCATAGTGGGCCCCAACTTAGATGGGGGAGGATTACTAATGGTTGACGCTCATTCAACACTGTTTCCTGTAATGTGGTACACTTAAGATTTGGATATACCTCATTTTTTGTATCATACTGTAAAATGATTAGGAAAAATATATGGACGACATGGATGAAAAGCATACATCATGGTGGGACCCACAGACCACCGACGATCTGCCATTGGCGGGTGGCAGGCGGAGTACCCAGTCCCTTCCCGTGAAAAGGAGGGGTATTTTCGTCCTGAAATTTGTCGTCCGTACAAGGAGGTCTAAGTGCCTATGTTAAGTTTGTATTGCTTCGAGAATATCCAGTGGATAAAAGGTGGGGTCTACAGTCGTAAATTTCTCATCCATGACTATAGCTTATAAAGCAAAAAGGAGCACTATAACTTACGGTACTCTAAGAGCATACCAGATAGAGACATGATCACTGCTCATTAGATCCGGTCTGTCCATTAAATAAAGTACACAGGTCATGGCCTACCCAATAAAAAGAAAAGAAAAAAAAAAACACTAATCAGATGTTTTTTAGCATTTGATCAATAGCATGTAAAATGAACGGTCATAAATTTTTTTTATGAAAAAGTAGGTCAAGTAAAAAATCTGATTGATCTATGTATTGTGTACCAGGTATTGTTCTAAAGCATCCCTTTTAGCAGGCAATCCTAACAATACTATCTAAAGGTGGATAACCAACGGTTATAAAAGAAAAGGCCTATTCATGGATGGATTGAACTCTCTGCTCGGTGTTAACTTTCAACGGTACCTCATGGAAAATGAGGCCGGCCTAATAAACAGTCCAGATTCACGGGTTGGACTATCCAAATGTCCCGATGCAAGTAGGAGCACTATAGCTTATATTTCTCAGAGGGAGTACCGGATCATTTCTTGCGCGTGTGTGTGTGCGCTAGCGCGCGAGTGGGTGCACGTGCCGTCACTGTCCCATGCACATTGACTTTGGCACGAAGTGAGATTTTTCATGTTGTTGGCCGTTAGATGTCAGCCATTTTAGTTTCATGCATTTTGGAAAATGCAAAGGCCCGTTTGGGTAGGAGATACTGATTAACGGAATTAATTCTAATCCTGATTTGGTGGGCCCCACGCACTCCATGACAGATTTGCTGCACTTACCTCCACGTAATTGTAATTAGTGGCATTTTTAGTTCTTTCTAGAACATTCATAATTGCTTCTTTTTTTTTTTTTTCTTTTTTTTTTTTTTTTTTTTTTTTCTCTTATAGATATGGAGAGAGTGAGAGAGAGAAATGATCAGCTGTGCTCGTTCTTAGTTAGGAACTCGTGCACACCTCTGTACATGTGTCATGACTACAAAATTTGAATGGTCCACATGATGTGGCACCCTATAAAATCTCTATGACCCAACTTTTAGCCTAATCCAAAACTCCGGTGGGCCGTAACAAGGGAAGGGGCAAATCAAGGGAGGAAACTGTTTCCCTTTGCTATAGCCCACCAGAGTTTTGGAGTAGGTAAAAAGTTTGGGCCTTATGGGTTTCATGGGTGCCCTATCACTTGGACCATTTGGATTTTGTGTCTGTGCCACATGTGCGAAGGTGCAAATAAGTCGCTTAAGAAGGTGTGCAGGTGATTATATCTCTCTCTCTCTATATATATGGTAAGGTTTGTGGGACTATATCATATCATGGTAAGCTTTCCATGAGGTCGAGCTCTGTGGGACCCACCATGACAAATGATAGACATCCATCCCATCAATCAGATACACCCTTTCCTGGTGTGCCATGGGCAAAAAAACATGCCAATCTATGGTTTATTGGGCCACACCATAGACACCATTTGAGAATGGATGCCTCGCCCACCCATTAAAACCTCGACTGATTGTATATAGGGCCTAGTGAGATATGGTTTAGACATCTAACCCAACCATTGTGTGTGTTCCACTTGGATGAGGGATCACACCAAATTTAGGTCATTCCAAAAACTGGGGTGGGCCTATCGAGTGCTTTTAAATATTTTTAACATGATTTTTCATGATTTCAAATGGAGTGGCCTACTAAATTCTAGATACAGTTGATTTTTTGCACATCCCATGACATAGAGGGGGCTTACCAAATGCACGTCATGAATGTCCATCACACATCACGGTAGGGCCCACAGAGCTCGACCTCATAGTATATATATATATATATATATATATATATATATATATATATATATATATATATATATATATATATATATATATATATATATATATATATATATGGGAAAAGGTACTATGCGCTCGACCTCATGATAAGCTCCCATGAGGTTGAGCTGTGTGGGCCCCACCGTGATGCGTGTCAACCATCAACACCGTGCATTTGATGGGTCCCCTTTCAATTATCGGATATGCCAAAAATCAACCCTATACAGAACTCAGGTGGGCCATACCATCTAAAATCATGTGAAGACATGCTAAAAACATATAAAAGCACTTGGTGGGGCCCACCTGAAATTTTCATGCATCTGAAACTTGGTCTGAACCCTCATCCAAGTGGGACACACATAATGGATGGGCTGGATTTGCAAACCACATCTCGGTTGGCCCAAAAAATGATTATGAATGTTTTAATGGTGCACGGCCCCTCTCAACTTCTGTATGTGGTGTGGCCCACACAAGTCACGGATTGCTGACTGTGATTTTGGACACAAGTCACGGATTGACTTGATTTTGGAGACCTAGGCCCATGATGGAATGGTGCATTTGACTGATGGGATAGATGTTCGAAATGCATCACGGTGGGGCCCACACAGCTCGACCTCATGGAGACGTTTACGCTCCCCCATATATATATATATATATATATATATATATATATATATATATATATATATATATATATATATATATATATATATGGTGTGTGTGGGGCATGAGAAAAAGCTTCTCCACTATCTAGTCTATGGGACAGAGCCTTTTGAGAGTTTGATTGAGCTAATTCAATGCAAGGGTTTCCCACCCAACTGTAAAGATGGTGGAGAAGAAGTCCTTTGGGGTTATGATGGTGTCTGGTTGGGACAGTCGTCAAAGTCAAAAGAAGGATTGAGAGGGGCTAGCTGGATTTTAGGGCCATGACCCCTCCTTTTCTATATTTCAGCCTCTAAAAAGAGAGGAGCTTTTTTCTTGAAACTCCCTCGTGTATACAAAGTACACACAGGCAGTGTTATGATAACAATCATTTGGCCATGGAAAATATCCCAGTAGAGGATCTATGCAATCTTTCATGGAATAAAACTTACAAATATTTCAAAGCTCATATGAAGAAATATGGAGAAAAAGATAGTGGAATGATTGTTTAGTTGATTAGTCCTTTCATGGCTTCATTTCACAAATCTAAAGTTTGTGAACTTGATATGGAATCCACCCATTATAAAACTCACTTTTTATCTTTTTACCTTTTTATCTTTCTTTTTGAAACTCTCTTTCTATGCCCGTTTCAATTTAGTAGTTCTCTCATCATATGCATGGTATCTTTGGGAATCATGATTATAACTCCAGTTAAAATTCAACCCAAGCATAGAAAATTGTCGATGTCATGCGAATCTAGATTCACAATCGGCAAAATTTTGAACTTAGTCAAATTTCCAACATTTTCATGGAGAGGATTGATAGTCTGCAATCGGCTATAGGTTTCTACATACGACCCAATTCTTAAACCATTCTTGCAAATATTTATTTATTTATTTATTTTCAATACTTGTTGAATCTGCTCCTTAATTGATGCATTCTCTGTGAAAAAGAAAATGTGGAGTTGAGGTGGGACACTCAAATCAAAATATATGGAATAGTGATAAATATACTGATTATACGCCGATCAACCTCACAACCATTGGACCTCTAGGCCGAGCAGGTCAGGTTTTCTCATTTGATTCCAAATAGTCCATACAAGATAGGACTATGTAAGCCTACCTAATATTTGAAAGACTCAACTCTATTTCTTTGACATTGTGTATCCATCTCTTTGAAAATTTAGGCATTCCTTATTACATTATTAAGGTGTCCGAAAATACTCAGGATCAAAGTATCACATTTGATAATTGATGAACAAGCCAATTAAATGATCTTTAAGTTTCGCAATTGACACCCAAAAAGGAAAAAAGAGAAAAAAAGTACCAGTGAGATAGCATACTTATGCAACAAAAACTATAGGGTTTTCTGGTAAAGATTTAAGGCACTGTTTGGTAGGTGCCCAGTTCATCTCCTTTTAATTAACAGTAATTCTGTAATAGAGATATTGATCTCAAATACATAATTACTTTTTAACACGAACTCATTATGTATTAGAGATGTAATTATTGTTAAAGAAAATGCCACAAAGTTAGCCTTGTCAGGAACTTCAGCAAAAGAGATTGGCTTGTCACTAGTGATAACTGGTATTTAGCCAATGGTATCTGCAAAAGAGCTCGGCTTACCACTACAAACTGAACATCGGTGGCATCTGCCGATGTACTATCCATATCCAACCTGGGCGATACAAAACTGAGGTTAAGTTCATTTTCTTCTCATACCATGTAATATTTTGAAAATTATCACAATGAATCGACAATATATTGATACGTTATGATATTTTGTAAACATAAACTCCTTCGTATTGTCGATACCATCATACATATCATCGAAACCATCAATATGTATCATTAATACAATCTTCAGCTCCATTTGCAGGAATTTTGAAAAATTCACCAAATTCCTCTAAAAACGTTCTTTATTTTTGTGAAATTTTTGTTATGGTAATCTTTCTACGGTGATTTCGACTACTTGATTATTTGAAGAAAAGAAAAGTTGGGTGCAAAAATCGAAATTGAAGAGTGTGTAGTACCGGAAACAAAAATCAGTGGGCATTTTCAAAGTTGAATAGTTTTTCTTATTTAAATCACTTGAAATCTGTGGAATGAAGTTCATAATCCATAATTTTACATGTTTTGCATTCTCAATTATGGAATTTGGCCTATAATTTTCTAGATTGAGAGCAGTGTTTTAAATAGCAGTAGCGTGATGGGTAGTGCTCAGCCCTCTATAGCGTGTAGCGTAAATACATAGCGTGTAGCGTAAGCTACACGATACTTCTATTTTTTAATTTAAAAGTAGGATAAATATAATAAATAGTGGGAAAAAAAAAAAGAAAAAAATTATAAAAATGCCTAAAAGATGATTCATTTTATCAATTCTAAGCATGTTAAAAAAAGTTATTAGTTATCATTTATCAAAAGCCAATCCACATATATATGCCAAATCAAATAATTATCACATCAACAACTTTCTAAGCAAACCATTTTAATTAATAATGTCTAATTGAAACAACAAGTCACAATTATGAAAAGAAATAAAAATCCCATAGGTTAAAAGTATCAAGTATAATATAAGTGTCACATTCCTCAACATTAAAAACAAAAAAATGTGAAAAAAATAATAAAAAAATAAAATAGTAAAAAAATACATTGTAGCTTACGCTACGGATGCTTACGCTACGAAGGCAGAGCGTTGCTACGACTAGCGCATACGCTACAGAGATTTATGCTATTTGGGACGCTACGTGCGCTACGGCCACACTACGCTACGCTGCACACGCTACGTAGCGTACGCTACCGCTACGCTACGGGCGCTATTTGAAACACTGATTGAGAGAAAGTGAGAATAATTTTTAAAAAAATCCAATTTTTCAGAGCCCATTGATATTTTTACTTTCTTACATGTCTTTTATGATTTATATATTACATATGAACTGATTTTGAATACGATAGAATTAATTCTATGATACAACGGATAGTTTAGGTCCCTATACAAAGGAAGCTTATTATGTGGACTTGTTTTTGTGATCTTTTGAATTCCAAGTATATAATAATGTCTTTTTTCAACATCCCCTGAATTTCATTGAAAAATTCAATGAATTTGTTAATGTTTTTCATTATTTCCCAAAAATGGCAATACATTATGCAATATATGCGATAATTCCACCCGATATGCTTCTGTATTCTAAAGGTGCGATACATGCGTCGATATCGATACTGAAAACATTACTTGCCACCACAAAGTTCTACTTCTATCAAATCAGCTAGTCTCCAAGGGAACGGACCCTCATACGAAGAGATGACAATAATCTCCCCCAGTGATGGCCTGGAGAAGATTTGAGGAAACAAAAAGTCTTGAACAAGTAGTCTGGACATTTTCAAATGAGTATCCAAGCAAAAGAAGTCTCAGCTGACTCTCATTTTGTTAATTGAAGAAACTTGGGAAGTTGTAATATTGATTTGGCTGACTTGTTGAATCTGCAAAAGATGCACAAAAGGGATACTAAATTCAGAAAAGATGAAGAACACAATGATTTCTTTCAGTAAATCCTCTTACAATCAGTTGATTGTTTCGTACCCCCCCTCTTATTTTTTTTACTGGTACAATTTGGTGTCTGAGTGAAGATGGACGACAAGGTAGGAAGCATTTCACTGCTTTTCTTGCCTCCACGAAGGGAGGGATTACAACACAAATGACTGCCTCACTTCCTATCAAAGACCTCTGCGGGTGAGGAACAATTAGTTGATGAGGAAGTATATGATCATTAACCCAAGGATATGCACTGTATACTCCAGTTTTCAATTTATAAAAGTTAGGCCATTGGTCCAGTAATCTAGGCCATCAGTATGATCCGACCTGCCATGGACGCAGTCTTCTAGGTTTGATCATTTCACGGAGCGAATTATGTGAAAGCTTCATCATGAATTTACACAAATTCTTGCCACTCTCTCAGAATTTCACAGCTGGGAATGGGAGCTTCTGTGAGAGGAAGGTGGTCTGAATGGCTAGGAAGAGATCAAAACCTTAGGCCTGAAATCATGAAGCTCAGACAGCAAGAGCAAAACTTATACCACTCTCAGAATTTCACAGCTGGGAATGGGAGCTTCTGTGAGAGGAAGGTGGTCTGAATGGACTAGGAAGAGATCAAAACCTTAGGCCTGAAATCATGAAGCTCAGACAGCAAGATCAAAACTTATAACACTAAAGGAAAGAAGGCCCTGAGTTTAGAAACCACAGAAGACAGGGTTGTCTATACAAAAAGATAGGGTATATGAATATCTGCAGCGCGCACACACACAAATCCTCAATCGCATCTAATTATATTTCCAGAATCTCAATAACATGAAAACAAGCAGCATGAGATGACATTCTTATTAGGTACAGAGCCAGCAAAAACAGCTGACCAACATATGCAAGGAACCAAACTAACTGCAAATGCATGTGAGAGTTAGCACGACAACAGAAAGCAGTCATTCACCCAAACTACATCTTAACAGTACACCAGCATTTTCTCTGCTATAAAGAATATAAGCTGGAAAGGGAAAGAAAGATTTGTACAGGGAACTTCACCTTGAGCTTTCTACACACTTTTCTACATGCTCAGGTCTTCACCACCTGCTTAAAAGAGGGCGAAAGATTTACGTCTCGTGAAGATGCTCATTTTTCTTTTGAAAAAACCGGAAGATTTTAAAGCTGGTTGCTTTTCTTTGCAGCTGCTGCCAGAATCCCTTGATAATTCGGCATCAGATCCAACCTGGAGGGAACTGTCAAGAGGATCATTATGTCTGAGATCTCTCAATAGCTGGAGTAACTTCATGGCGCTTTCTTTCCCCCTCATATTCCCATTGATGGATATATTGACAAGAGCCGGGATAACACCCTCATTCATGACCGAATGGCAACAGTCTGAACTATGAGAACATATGGAAAGGAGAACAACAACTGCATGTTCTTGTTCATCACGTGTGCCCGTGTCAAGCAGTTCTGAAATAGACTCGATGCATCCATTGGTTTCAAAGATCGCAACTCTAGCTTCTTCAGTGTCGCATACATTTTGCAGAATCTTTATGCAGTTTCCAGTGACTTCTCCATCACCCAAAAGCTGAGCCAGCTTTGCAATGCATCCTGAGGACAGAATGTGTGATCTGAAGTCACTGTGAGATGACAAATCACAGAGGACTTTAACAGCTTGCACCTGCAATTCATTGACTTGTGAACCGAGAATCTTTATGAGTGAAGGAAGAGCACCAGAGGCCATGATTTTGGATCTAAAACTCTGGTGGTTGGTTAACACTTGCATGATTGCCAAAGCTTCTTTAGATATCTCTGAATCAAGAAAAGATGCCAAAAGCTGAAATGCATCTTCATGTAAGGGTGGTGTGCCATTTCTGCATGGTGCACCACAAAGAGGGTTAGCCATTGTCCTGTGCAAAGGGAAATACTAACTACATGACAATGTAGAACAAACGTAGAATGACCAAAGGCATAGTTGCAACATGCAGAAGAAGTGGGGGAAGAGTAAGCAGGTATTACGCATACAAAAACCTCTGGAATTGGTAATTATAATGATGCATCTTAGCAAATATCACATAATTTTAGCAACTGATTCAATTGAAGCTTGAGAAACTCCTATGTTTTGTCAAACAATTCAATGAAAGGTTCCAGTAATAAAAGACTGATCAATCATAATGGCAAGGTAGATAAGAAAATACCTGATGTTGCTTACAAAAGCCAGAAGGACCTGAGCTCCTGTTCTCTGTGCTTCTACATTGGATAGGTCTCTTGCATCCATCAAAAATCTCATCAGTGCTTCCACGAAACCATTAGAGTGCATTGAATGGCAGGCTTCATCATTGTGTTTCAAAAAGATCTTGACATCATCCACTGCTTTCAATTGGAATTCCAACGGAAGCACGCCAAGTTTCGAAAGGAAGTCCGAATACATTTCCTGGCTAAAATCAGCGAAAGATTGACTTCTGTCAGAGTCATCATTCCAAGAGAAGATTTGAGTGTGGTTATCCTTCAAGCTTTCTATGCTGTTAGTGTGGGATGAATCCAAACAGTTACTCGTATCAAAGGAGCTGATTGATATATTGCTGGTGTCACTTTGATTTATGTAATCTGAAGTTCGGTTGTCTAACAAGGTGGGCTTGACGTTAAATGAACTTCCAAAACTAGAGAAGGAACTGGAGTATGAAGTGTTCCAAGATGAAAGTGCTTCAGGAATAGACTGTAAGCATGGATTCTGAATGGTGACATTGTGCTTTCTGCACCATTTTGAAATAAGATCCTTCAGGCAAGAGTTTGGAGTTAGAGAAAAATGTGATAACTTTTTCTGTGTCTTTGGACATGTATCGTGACCCTCACTGAACCACTTCTCTATCCATATCCTTTCAAAAGTTTGCCCAGAAGCTATGACCACAGGGTCAAACATCAGTTTTGATGAAATGGGGCACTTGAATTCCTCAGGGGGCATGTCTGTTCTAGATACGTCGCTTTGAGCTTCGCAGCAATCAAAATCCGTATGCTGTCTCAGCTCCACAGACTCATCTGTTTTTTCACACTGACCACTATTGCATGCAGAATTCATGATTGAAAGCGGATCTTTCCACTGAGCATCAGCACTTTCTGCTTGTTCACATCCCACTAAATTTCCATACTTACTTAGAAGGTATAGGAGGTACTTGAGGATATTCTCCTTTCTCTGGTCAGTATCACGGACCTTATCAAGTAGTTTTTTAATAGATCGTTTCTCTATCAAAAGAGCCTTGGGAGACGAAATATGCAACCGAATAGCTGCTATTTGGAATGCTTCAAATTCTGGCATTTGCATTGAATCTGTAGCAGATCTATCATGCTTGAGCAATGCTAGCACCACTCTACTTGCCTCCTCTTCAGAAGAATCTATTACAAACTTTGCATCTTGAAGATCATTGACAATGGCAGAAATCTGAGATTGAAATATTTTTTTTAGGATCCATTTCTACCAGAGGAAAACTGTTTGAAAAGTAGTAAACCACAGTATTCAGATGGTATAACAAACAGATGCCTTGCCCCTAAAATCCAAATGGCTAAATCCAGGAAAATGATAATTTGCAACACAGAACTGACAGTCATATCAGAAACATATTCAAACTAATTTACAGCACAATCTTGCACATAGACGATATAGAAAGAGAGGATCAAGTGTTCAACATTAAAGAGAGGATCGAGTGTTCAACACTAAGTTATCAAGCATTCAATATCTGCAAATGTGGTATGTGTACTGGACCTGTACCTTTCATCTTTCGGGCTCTATAGTTGATGGGTAGTATCCAAGATTCACACCAATTCATTGAACATAGCCACTGATTGGACTGTTGAGGACTTCAAATGGGTGATGAGGAAAAAGTCCTACCAACAGCAGCCATTTAATGAGCAAAAATCCTCCAAAAGATCACTACCACAAGGGGGTATAGCAGACAAACAGTCTAGATTTCATACTCATGTGCCATGTGTATGGGGATTGAATGATTGATGACAATTTAGATATTAGCATTTAGTACTGGGTGCATGATATGCATACGTACATTATTTTTATTTATCGAAAGGTAAGGATTTTATTGCTGGAAAAAGAGAAAAAAAAAAAAAAAAAAAAAACAAGAAACAAAACTAGAGAGAGAGAGAGAGAGAGAGAGAGAGAGAGAGAGAGAGAGAGAGAGAGAGAGAGACCAGAGAGAGAAGAGAGAGAGAGAGAGAGAGAGAGAGAGAGAGAGAGAGAGAGAGAGAGAGAGAGATTACTACCAAAAGAAAAGAAGATACAACAAAAGAGAGAACTAAAAGGAACTAAAAGAAACAGCAGCTGTACAAAAACTGTCCCCCAGATAACAAGACCCCCAACACGACCAGCTCAAGGAGCCCAATTTCTAAACATGACGAGAAACTGAGAGAAAACACCAGCCGCAACAACTGAAGGATTGCGGAAACAACAGTTGTTTCTCTCCTTCCAGATTGCCCAGAGAACAACTAGGAAGAGGATCCTCCATTTTCTTTTCCCCATCACCCCAGCAGATTCAGTGTGCCATAGACACATGAGGGCTTCCATGGAGCAGGGCATCACCTACGCCAACCCTGAGAGTCTGAGAATACTCCACCAAATGCATACACGCTCTTCTGCTTGTGAGTCCCAATATACAAATATGTGCCTATCAATACATGAGAATGTACATCCATATTGCAGTAGAAAAGGAAAATGTATATAATCTGAGCTAACGTGTTAAACATGTGATAAATTCAGCTCTTAGCATATCGGAGCCAACGTATCTATTAGAATACTTCTAGGACCAGGTCTTATGTGAAGAGGACTAGGAGTGGTATTACTTATCAATCCTATTTATTCTGCCTTTTCAATTGGATTGGTTCTTGTTTCAAACTTCCAGAAACACCTAAATAGTTTTGAGGGCTGTCAATGGGCCAGACTGAGGTCTGTCCAAGCCCAGCCCACAAAGTAAAACCTAGGATTGAGCCCGGCCTGGGTCCCCAATCGGCCAAAACAAACAGGCCCGGGCCTGGCCTGTGAGCACCTTTATCTACCTACTTTTATGCAGAATCTAGGTTGTTCATAGGCTTACCCCACCATATATGATACATTACAAAAATGCCATTGAAACCCTAAAGGGGCCAAGTCGAGCCAATGGGCTCTTGGACACAACCCTAGCCCTGCCTGATTAATAAAAGGGCTTTAATTTTAGGTCCAGGCCAAGCCCTCAGGCCTAATCTTCCAGCCCAAGCCACCCCAAAGTGGGCCAGCCCAGCCATTGACAGCCCTAGTTGAGAATGCAAATTCATCTTTATTGTGGTGTCTTATGTTTGTTGTCTAGTGCTCTTTTGTCCCACATATGGCAAGTGTGTTTGTCACTCCTATCTATATAAAGGGGCTCAAGTCATCTAGTCTTGTGTGGAAAGTGTGCAAACAATGTAGCACCATGTGCACCTGGAGATCTAATCTAGCGAGAATGCTACAATACTTCTCTTAATACAAGTCTTTGTGATTTCTCTTTATTTAGTTTTTTCAAAATGGAACCAGAGAGGGTAAGAACACGTCGATTTTGTCTGCTTGGTCTTGTTCTTCATCCTTATTCATCGAATGGATCTCTGGGGTCATAGGAAATACTCTGTGATTGACCGCTTCTTCAACACCATCGATTTGCTTTATTGCACACTCTCACACCATTGATTTTGCCTTTGTTGGACACTCCGTTCTCATCTTTTCTCCATTCTCATCCTGATCATCCCTCAAGTCCTACTTCTAATAAGAAGTTGACATCCTTGTAGACCTGGTAGCTGTTGTAGTTGGAGAAGCCGTCGTTATGGTGGGTTTCTATCCAAGTGGCTGTCCACCACAATTTTTTGAAACCACTTTCCCCATTTTACATTATGCATCACTTTTTCAATGTCATGAATCGTCAATGGTATGGTCTTGTAGTGGAGCTTCATGAGGTTCTTTTGTGAATTGCGAGGGTCGACGGAGATGTGGCCCAGGCACTGAATGTTGAAGTTGGAGGAGCATCGGACCAGATAATGGATTACAGTTCTATCCCAACACACATGTGTTCCAACCTTATTTGCTCGCCCCACACAAACTATTCAACATAATGCTGGACCAAGTTGACATGGAGGATTTCAACCTTCACTTGAACTTCCCTTTTCCGAAGATCGTTTCTTCTTCTATTTAGGCCTTTGTTATCTGTTTTGGGCATGGTTCACTCACCTATTGCACTTGTGTCGTCACATGCCGTTGCGGGTCCAGTTCTCTTCTTAACCATTATGAGTACATTTCACTCACCTATTGTCTAGTATTGTACTTTTCTCTTTGAGAGAAGCATGTGTGTGAATGATAGTTTGATGGCTCAATGGTTGCCGAGTTTGGCTACAACCTACTATTTCAAATGAAAATTCATTCGACCACAAAAGCTTAATCTAAAGCCAGGATGTAATTCTAGATCTTGAATTCCACCATGTTGAGTTTTGGGGGGAGTACTAAGAATACAAATTCATCCTTTTCTGGTGTTGTGCCTTATGTTTCTTGTCTTGTGTTCTTTTGTCCTATCAAGTTGTCATGCTTATCTATATAAAGGGCTCAAATTATCTAGCATGGAGAGTAATCAATGTAGCATCTTGTGCACTTGGGAGTTAATCAGGTAAGATTGCCCCAACCCTTCTCTTAATATAAATCTCATGTGTTTTCTCTTTGTTAGTTTGTTTAACACATATTGCTCTGATTATTATTTTTTTTTCTCCTTTTCCTCCTCGTTTCCTTCTGCTTCTCCTCCTGGTCCTTCGGCTTCAATTTCTCCTTCTCCTTCTTTGGCTTTCTTCTTCTCCTTTCTTCTCCTATTTCTCCTTCTACTCCTTTAGCTACTTCTGCTTGTTCTCCTGCTACTTTTGCTTCTTCTCCTTCTTCAACTGCTTCTGCTGAGCATTCTCTTCTTGCTTTTGCTCCTGCTGCTTTTCCTCCACCACCTCCTGCCCCTCTTCCTCCCTCTCCTACTCCTTTTCACTCCAAGGATGTAATATGGATACATATCATTGTCTATTATCATTTGATGATCATACATGAACTACCAAAAAAGGAAAGTATTAACAAATAAAAAGTAGGAAAGATCAAAATGAGAATGAACCAGAGCATTGGAAGTTCTTTCATCCAGAAAAAAATGGAAAAATGACAAAAAGAAAAAAGAAAGATTGAGACATTGCTTGTCATAGCAACTGCCCCAACTCTGTAAAAACAAATTCAAAGATGACTTTTATCTAAAAATGAATAGGAACTATTCTCAGAAGAATAACGCTTGACAAACCTTCGCAGCTAATGGTTGTGGAACCATATTCTGAACTTTTGTTAAACTTTGTACTAGTGCCTTTCTTGCTCTGTCAAATCTTAACTGAATAGCTTCGCCTGTGATTGCCTGCGAAAACTTACAGAAACGATAATGCATAAGAATTCAGAAAAACAAAAGATAATGTCCAACTGAACAAACAGGAAATATGCAGCTTGCATGATTTTGACTATAATCACAAAGAGCTTCATGCATCAATGGCATTAGATATAAACCACAGAGTTTCAAAGGTTCAGTCTCAGCAATAGTAGAACTCAGTAAATTAGGATCAGAAAAATACTAAAACAGAAAACAACTCTGGACATAATTACTACAAATTCTTTTCATGTCAATACGAGCTACCAATCTTCAGAAAATAGGGGTAGGATTTAAAAAATAAAAAAGCTTCAAAAAACATAACTAATTCCAGAAAAGTGACCATAGAAGTTTGGAAACACAAAATCAAGTGCGTCATCATCTAAGCCTTATCCCAATTAATTGGGGTCATCTACATGAATCTTGTTCCGCCAGTGCTTCAGTTAGACCATAGGTCATCAAAGTCTTTGCTTAATACCTCCATCCACATCCTTTTGGGCCTTCCCCTTGCCCTTGTAGAACCTTCAACTTGTACCAAATCTCTCATTCTAACCGACACGGTTCTTGGTCTACGTTGTGCATGACCAAACCATCTAAGTCTACTTTCCCTCATCTTCTTACCTATTAGTGCACATGACCAAACCATGTATATGATCAACTATGGAATTAATTGTGTTTGAATAATTCTTTCATATGCGCAGTAATTCATATATATGGGGACTCATCTGGTGTGAGGGCTCTTCCCTTCGCAATTCTTTCCCTTCTCTAGCCCGTCTTTGCCCTGTAGCAGACATCTCGGTGTCCAGCTACTTCGCGACCTCTGGAAATGGGAGTATCTAGAGCCCTCAATGTCGGCGGAATTTATCAGACTCTTGAGTTTGATGAATTGTTGCTGCTTCTTTCCTGGTTGTAGGGCTTTCATCCTTCGCCAAAGCTATTAATTCTTAGGTTGATGGGGACATCACGCGCACACGCGCGCTCAAGCCACCCCCCCTACGCACGTACGCCAGAAGGAGGGCCCCACCGTTGATCTGGATCGATGACGACGTCCAGGGAGGGCCTTCTAGTTAGAAGACAAAGTTTTGGTTCAAGAGAGTGGACCCGATAGTCAAGAAAATCCCGTCATGGGATCTCATGATCATGGCCCACTAGTCGGATTTATTTCATATTTTAGGTTTTGCTTATTTATGTTATTTAGAACATCGTGAACGCTTTAGATTTCTTTGATTGGTTTTTATTTTATTTTACTTCATCGCCAAGTAATAGGTTGCACACATGGCGCGAGTTTTGGGTATAGAGTTTTCCCTATAAATAGGCACCCCTTGTAGTTCTTTTAATTCATTGATGATTAATAAAAATCCTGCATTTTCTTACTCTGAGTTGTAAAGCCTAATTGGGTGCGAAGCCCTCCCTTCATCGAAGGGTTAACTACCGTGGTGCGAAGCCACATCTATCCCGATTCGCCCCCATCCATCGCCATCTCTACTACCCATCTTCTGCCATCACTTCTTCTCATCTCACCCCATCATCTACACTTCGAATCAATCATCTATTGCAACAATTCTCCGCCCCACAGCAGAATTTCATAACCGTATAGATTCCCCTTAATTGAATGTTTGGACTTTCATGTGGGATGTGGAATTTGCGTAATTGTTTCTGAACTAACTTGATCTTAAGCCTGAAATCTCACACATCATATTTGAATTTCATGTCCTGCATCAAATTGGTATCAAAGCTTAGGGTTCTTATAGGGGAATGCATTACATGTTTAGTGTTTAGTTGTTTATGTCCATTATGCATCAATTCTCATCATATATGGCTGTTTAGAGGTCCATAAACCCTAACATAAGCTGCTGAAATTTTCTGTCATACCCTTATTTGAATTATTTTAGAAATTAACTTAGCTTTCTATTTCTAGGTTTAGAAACTTTCCTTTTCTGTTTTTTAGAAACTTTCTTAATCTGTTTTTAGAAACTTTCTTAATCTGTTTTTAGAAACTAATTTCCTTTCCTTTTTCTTTTTTAGAAACTAGTTTACTTTCCTTTTTCTTTTTTAGAAACTAACTTACTTTTTATTTTTAGAAACTTTCCTAATTTGTTTTTAGAAACTTTCCTTTTTCGTTTTTAGAAACTTTCCTAATTTGTTTTTTTGAAACTTTCCTTTTTTTTTTTTCGTTTTTAGAAACTAGGTTTCTTTTCTTTAGAAACTTTCCTAATTTGTTTTTCTTAGAAACTTTCCTTTTTCGTTTTTAGAAACTGGGTTGTTTTTTTTTTTTTTTAGAAACTTTCCTAACTTGTGTTAAAAATTTTCCTTTTTCGTTTTTAGAAACTTGATTGTTTCTTAAAAAAAAAAAAAAAAAAAAAAAAAAAAAAAAAAAAAAAAAAACTTTCTTATATTTTGACAACTATATTGCTGAATTTTGGTTGGCACCCTACACTAAACATGGAATAATTGCAAGAGTCACTAAACAAGCTGTCCCAGAAGTTGGAGTCTTTGATTAAGCGCTTGGATATGGACCAATGCTTTGAACAACTTGATGTGCGCATTGCCCAACTTGGGACCTCTGCTAGGACAAACCCCACCATCGGGGTAGATGTCTAATCTCAGGCAGGTGGCCAGGACGATAGACCAATGAATGGAGTTGGCGAGGAATCAGTTATGGGCGTGCACCCGTGCACCCATCCTATGAGGGACATCAAGACCACTATTTTGATGGATACAACATGTGTGGCCTTGTGGCTGGAGAGATTGCACCAGAGGCTAGTGTAGAGTTACCCACTGAGGCCATTCCGGTAGTGGATGAGTTTTATGATGTCTGTCTTAATGATCTACCAGATGAGTCTCCCCCTAGGAGGGATATAGATCACACTAGAACATGGGACACCGTAATACCTACAGCCGAGTTTGCATTTAATAGTTCTGTCGATAAGTCCACAGGTCTCAGTCCTTATGAAGTCGTTACTGGTTATAAACCTGAGAAACCTATTGATCTTGTCCCTATGTCACTGTCCCATAAGCCATCAAAGTCTGCAAAGTCTTTTGCGCATCACATTCATTCATGGCATTAAGAAATCAGGCAGAAGATCATGTCTAGTAATGAACATTACACATTTTCTGCAGACCAGCATAAATGTTTCAAAGGATTCAATATCGAGGACTTCGTGATGGTCCGCATCAGCCCTGAGCGGTATGAGGTAAATCCTTCGAGGGCCGTTCGTAAGTTACACGCGCGTAGCGCTGGACTCTTCAAAATTATAAAACGAAACAGTCTCAATGTGTATGAGGTAAATCTTTCACCTTCCATGAGAATTAGTTTCACATTCGATGTGGAGGATTTAGTTACTTTTCAGGGGACCACTGATACTTTGTCTGGCCCTTCACCCACTCATCCTGACTCCCCATATTTATCCCTTGAACCATGGCCCATTCCCGACCCATTTTCCTAGCCTCTACCTCTCATACCTACTCTTACTGACCTTTCTTCCCAGTCTCTACCTACCATACCTACCCTTCCCGACCCATTTTCTCAGCCTCTACGTCCCATACCTACCCGTCCCGACCCATTTTCCCAGCCTCTACCTCCCATACCTACTCTTCCTGACCTTTCTTCCCAGCCCCTACCTCCCATACATACCATTCCCAACCCATTTTCTCAGCCTCTACCTCCCATACCTACCCGTCCCGACCCATCTTCCCAGCCTCTACCTCCCATACCTATCCTTCCCGACCCATTTTCCCAGCCTCTACCTCCCATACCTAACCTTCACACACCCAAAAAAGGAAATAGATGATATCCTGGACCATCAGATAGTTTCAACGTTAGACGGCGGGTTTCAGAAGTACCTGGTTAAATGGAAGTCACGCCCAGCTTCATATAACACATGACTCACTAAAGAGGAGCTTCAAAGACTTGATCTTTACATCTTGGAGCAGTTCAGGAGTTTTATTTCATCAGTAGCGAAATCTTCGCAGCCGAGGAGAATTGATGGGGACATCACGCGTACATGCGCACTCACGCCGCCCCCCTACGCACGTACACCAGAAGGAGGGCCCCACCGTCGATCTGGATCGATGACAACGTCTAGGGAGGGCCTCCTAGTTGGAAGACGGAGTTTTGGTTCGAGAGTGGGCCCGATAGCCAGGAAAAACCTATCATAGGATCTCATGATCATGACCCACTAGTTGGATTTATTTCATATTTTAGGTTTTGCTTATTTATGTTATTTAAAACATCGTGAACGCTTTAGATTTCTTTGATTGGTTTTTATTTTAGTTTACTTCATCGCTAAGTAATAGGTTGCACACATGGCGCGAGTTTTGGGTATAGGGTTTTCCCTATAAATAGGCACCCCTTGTAGTTTTTTTGATTCATTGAAGATTAATAAAAATTATGCATTTTCCTACTCTCTGAGTTGTGAAGCCTAATTGGGTGCGAAGCCCTCCCTTCATCGAAGGGTTAACTACCGTGGTGCGAAGCCACATCTATCCCGATTTGCCCCCATCCATCGTCATATCTACTACCCATCTTCTACCATCCCTTCTCCTCATCTCACCCCATCATCTACACTTCAAATCAATCATCTATTGAAGCAATTCTCCTCCCCACAACAGAATTTCAAAATCTGGCCCTACATGAGGGCTGAAACTTTAGTAGAGCACCACGCACAAACCGTACATCGGATCGAGCTGAGATTTGGGGGTTTTGGAGTCCATCCTTGGCAGACCAGGGCGAAGGTGGCCTTTTTTTAAATAGTGGGCCCTACATATGTGCGGCTGGGATCACACGCACGTGTGTCCAGGCCATTGTTGTTGTCCACACGTGCGGTACTTCTCTGGTCCGTATCTCTCCTTTCTTTCACTTCGCTTTTACCCAAAATCCCTAACATAACCCTAAATTACTCAAATCTCCAATTTTATGCCCCTTTTCTTACCCTAGGGTTCCCCGAATTGGAATTTCTGAATCCCTTAGATTAGGGACTGATTACTATGCATGTGTCGATTTCTTATCTTTGAGTATCGTTTGGTTCATAATTTTTATTGATCCAGCCCTATCATGTGTTGGCCTGGACCTGCATAGATTCCCCTTAATTGAATGTTTGGACTTTCATGTGGGATGTGGAATTTGCGTAATTATTTCTGAACTAACGTGATCTTAAGCCTGAAATCTCGCACATCATATTTGAATTTTATGTCCTGCATCAAGGTGTGTCTAAAAGATAAATCAGGGACCTTCTCCGTGAAATCTCTTTATAGGCTCGTGGCTTAGCATGGGATTTCCAAAGCCGGCTCCCATACCAGTCATGTCTGCTCCAATGGAATGCCTCTGAAGGTGGCAGCGTTTGCGTGGCTTGCGAGTAGAAATAAAATTCTAACCATCAACAATCTTCTCAAGAGGGCAATGGTGATACCTAACGCTTGCCTCTTATGCCCACAAGACACAGAGTTGGTGGATCTTGCTTTGAAAGTCTAGGACGCTGTCTTATCTTTGTTTAAGGTGAGCTGGGTGATGTCAATCTCCATTGAAGGCTTGTTTTAGTCTTGGCACTTTGGTGGGTTCGGAAGAAGGTACACGTCGCATTGGAGAGTTGCTGTCCTTGTTGTTCTTTGGGTGATCTGGGGTGAAAGGAACAGTTGTTGTTTTGCAATAGTAGTTCGCCTAGGGGCATCATTGGTCAGGTCTATTTGTACATTGGGAATTGGGCGTCCAATGCCCTAAATGGGTGGTTTTTTTGTCTCTCCTTTATTTTTTTATGTTGCCCTTTGTTGGCTTTTTGTCCTTTCAATAAATTGCATTAACTTTGAGAAAAAATAAAATCATATATATGAATTTTAACTATTTTATTGTGTAAGCACCTATTAGTAAACAATGCTCATTCATAATGTTCATGTTACATTCACTCTCAAAAACAAGTTCCTTTAGGACTATTGTTCATGGATACCAACACATGACAAGGCACGGAGAGATCAATTCCCACAGCATGAATATTTTAGAGGATATGTACAAGTCTCTCATATTGTCGCATGAGCAGAGGATGAATGTGACAGAGATGAGGATATTGAGCTAAATGTGTGGGACGACTAGGAACAAGGAAGGATAGAATTAAGAATAAGGTCATTTAAAGCAACCCATCAGTAGCCGTAATTGGAGAAAATGATGGAGAGCCGACCGTGATGGTTCAACCATGTACTAAGAAAGCTGGACACAGACCTATGAAGAAGGGAACTTTCACTAGTTGAAGGGCCTGAAAGGAGGGTGAGAGGAAGACCTAAAAGGACTTGGATAGAGGTGGTGAGAAAGGATGAAAGCTTTATCACTTACCAAAAGAAATGGCCTAAGGAATTATTACTATTATTATTATTTTTTAGCAAAACAGGATTTGTAAAGCCCACTCCAAATAGCTTGGACAGAGTATTTGAGGATGAAGATGATGATCATGTAGAATAACTAAAATGTAATTTGAAAGTACAAGGGTAAGCACCAACTCAAGATGCTTGATCTTGGTCATATGCGGGTTAGTTAAAGATTTTATGGCATAGAAGTATTATGACTCACAAGCATCAAGTAATAATGTGAGATTGGGCACTTTAGGAGAGACTTGTCATCGATGAAGTGCTTCCCCCAAGAGTATACCGTGTGGCACTCGATTCACACCCCTTGTGAATGAGTCATCCAACCACACAAGAGCTACCAAAGCGGCTTGAACAGAAGAGAGCACAACAAAGTCTTGAAGGAAAGAAAACTTGTATTGCACTAATTACTCAAGAAAGCTTACAACTTTCTTGGATGCTTTACAAATGAGAACCCCTCCTTATATAGAGCTAGAAAGCTTCTAGTTTCTCTACATCAACGGCTAGGATGATGCCATGTGGCAATCATCCAACAGCTAGGAATGCCATAGAATCTTTTGAGATTAATCTTATGGATATGATCGTCTGTGACAGACTGCCAGCAAACCTCAATTTTGATCAACAAAACCACATCCTATAGGAAATGGCTTTCTCCTTTAGCATGTGCGCATTTAAATTGTACTTCAAGAAGCTAAGCTAACTAATATTGCAGTTGACTGTATACGTTATTCATCATCTGAATTATGCTAGGTGAAGTTTTATTCAAGAGTGAAGAAGTAATGCTCCTTGTTCCTAGGAAGATGTCAGATAAAAATAGTGAAAGTTATTACTCATGTACCAAGCAACCATAGGCAGATGGAAATAGGAATAATAATCACCGTCCCAGATTTAAACCAATTCAGCAAATTACATTGAAGGCATTTCAAGCAGTTTGAAAACTTGAACTGATGCTTCAACATTTACCATGTTTCTTAACTATTCCAAATGCCTCTTCAATTGAATATAGAGAACGCACCAGGTAAAGCTTGCTTGATTCAGCACAATGCTGAAGAAGTAACTTGGCTTTCTCAATTGCAAGGTTTAAAGCACACAATGCCTGTATTCCAGACATGCATCCTGGTCGAGCTGATTCTATGTCTGGAAATATATGTATGATCCTATCAAGAAACTTTGTGAGCTCCCTGTACATTAAACTATGTACCTGCCATCGAGGAATGTGCTCAGGTAAAATGTGCCAACAATAATAGGATAACTGTAGAGATTTTGAAAAATAACGGCTAAACATTAAAATATAAACAAGAACTTCTCGCAAAAAGGCATTCATCAGTCCACTGGAAAATCATACAAATAGAGACAGAAAGAGAAAAAATAATTTCTTCATAGGTGTGACTTAGGACATTTAGGTTGTTTGGAGATCAGATTCACTGTTTTAAATAGGTAAGCTATGTAGAGTGTAGCTTATGGTACATAGCGTTGCTTAGCCTTAACACTACGTAGCTCATGAAAATAACTTAAGTCATGGGTAGCCTAAAC
Source organism: Magnolia changhungtana (assembly GCA_030180095.1). Taxonomy (NCBI): domain Eukaryota; kingdom Viridiplantae; phylum Streptophyta; class Magnoliopsida; order Magnoliales; family Magnoliaceae; genus Magnolia; species Magnolia changhungtana. The sequence goes on along the minus strand of JASAUF010000084.1, from coordinate 328,185 downwards.
TACATGATAATTTTCATACGCTACACGCTTCATTGACTACATACATGCAATATAGCTCACATTACAAATTATTTATCACTTTAACATTAAAATCAATTAATGTTTCCAATGATTTGTTACATTTTTCAATTTTCAATAAAAAATAGTTAATTTTTTCAATGATTTTCATAAAAATAATACAAGTAACAGTATTAAATCAATTTTGTTGCTATTTCTTTACCTTTACACTTAATCATTACCCTTTCTTATTATCTCATATTGTGTTTGGTTGCACCAAATATCATGAAATTGGTGCAACCAAGTGCAACCTTGATTAAAAATTCTAGAAGTAGAGAATAGTGTAAGTAACACGCTAAGAGTTTACACATTGATTTAGATTTCGAATGACCAAATTGTTCTTTTGTTTTACTGTGAGTGACACGCAGCTTTGCGTGGAGGAAATTAACTATAAAACTCCACAAATTATGTAGCAAAGGTTTGGAAATAACTCATAGAACTGAAAAGTTCTACAATCTCAACTCTTTAATGATCTATGAAAGTTTTGAACAAAAAAAAAAATCGGTTTTATTATCATTCCTATAGGCTATACTATGAATGCAAAATGAATCCAATCCTCAATAAGTAAATCATTTTCTATCCATCAATAATAGATCTCTTCTTGGTGTCCAACAGAAAGTCCGATGTGTGGCCCCACTTTGGTTGCACTACCAAATAGAATCAATGAACGACGGACTTTGGATGCACAAATGCTAAGAGAGAACAATATGGAAATGAGAGCCATGACCTTCCCTTTGTGTGCGTGCGCACATGTGTGATAGTTCACATTTAAAGTGCGTGCATGTGTGATGGTTCACATTTAAAGGAAAACAGTTACATTTTTAATAGAATTTTAGTTTTTTTTTTTTTTTTTAAGCTGTGGACATCCCCATTAACATTGAATTTGAAAAGATCTGTAAAAAAAAAAAAAGAAGTTTATACATATGGTAGGAAACCACACCACACTGCACTATACTATGTCATGCCACGAGCATGGCCTGGCTCAGCGCATGTGCGTTGCCTGAAAAATGCACATCAGCACACCCTCTCCTGTACACTTCAATGCATACTCTCTGGAATGAGCTCTTCCGTATCCAATGTGGGACAAAAACCAAGATGCTTTTGGAAACAAAACACTTGTTTATTTTAAAACAATATAAAACAACCACCAAAACATCGCTTGCTCCTTGATTTCTTGATAAAAGGAGAGGAGAGAATTTTTATGATTCTTATTCCTTGCTTAGTACATGCAACATGGTTGTACAAGATTGACCTAAAGCATGCAACTTTTATAGAAGAATTAAACGCGTTTAGAATTGAATACTACACAATTCTATAAGTGTTCTTAATATGCTATTGATCCATTTGCTTTCAGGGCGATCTTCTTCATATGCTCAAGGACCTATTTGGATTGAGAGCAAAGGATTGAGAGCAAAACAGGGAAAGCATTCAATTTACATCAACAAAAGTTTGCACTTACTTGGGAAGTGGAGATGTTGTGGCAAACTGTTTGCCTTTTCTTTTCGCACCTCAACAAGGGAGTACAATATTTTTTCAAAAAGTCAAATACTGAGAAAAAAGTTTGCCCCTGATTTGACGTTTTAAATGGCAAAATTGGAGGGAAAAGAGTTTCCCTTAGTAGGATTGTGACGAAGGTATTCCGTGTCTGTTACAATATGGCCATAAAGACCGATACGTATAGGTAACGGCCGCAATTGTTACATGATACAAGGGTGAAATGGGGCAGTTGATTTTATTTTTTTGGGACCGTATCGGCCGTTATGGGGGCTGTAATGACCATTACTCCCATAACAGTCGAAAAATGATCACTTTTTTTTTTTTTTTTTTATTTCTCTTTAAATCCATATTCTCCTTATTTTTTCACTTTTATCATTCTCAAAACTTTCCTAAATTATTCTAGAGTAGATTTTGATCACTCTTACTATAGTTTTTATAATTAAAACTGTAGATTGAAGCGATTCGGGTGAATAGAAGCTCCGAGGGCCATTTTTTCAAAAAATAAAAGTGGTATTCATGCCTTTTTTTCGATTTCTAGTTCTAATGCTTGATTGTGATGTGTAAATATTAGAGATACATAAGTATGTTCATAAATTCACCAGACAACCAGATACAACACTCTTACCAAAGAGTGGACTGTTATACTACCATAAACATGTTCAAAACAAAAAATTGAATACATATTTGGAATCTTCACATTATTCTGATTTTTCTAAATATTTTATTTTCCAGATTTTTTCAAGCAAAAAAAAATAATTTAAAAAAATCAACTGTTATGAGGGCCATAACGGTCATTACGATTCCATATCGGCCATAACAGCCGATACCCATATCAATAATGATGGTGACCATTACGACCACTATTACTAATATGGAATACCTTGATTGCAACCCAAACACTTTTAAATGCAAAGGCAAAGCATTTTCCAGGACTTTTCTTTACCAAAGTAAACAAGTGCAATAGGGTTGCTTCCCCTAGTGCTGATGTTAGTTTACCATCCGCCTATGTCACAATTTTTCTTTCGCTTGCATTCCCCCTAGTTTATCCCCAATCCAAACAGGCTATAGAAGCTTCAAGCCCAGTCATATGTGTAAGAAGCCATGAGAGAAGAAGAAGAAGAAGAAGAAGAAGAAGTCATGTGTAAGGAAGGGATTTAAAAAATAAAAAATTAAAATTTAAAAATTTAAAAAAAAAAAAAAAAAACCTTGATTAAGATTTTGTAATGAAGCTCCAAGGTCTAAATATGTCACTAAACCTTGTAGTGGATAAAGTAAGTCATGGAAATGTATAGCAGGATGGGAAAACTCCAAATGCAGAAAGCTTTAAAAAAGTTTTGGACCAAGTGTGAACAAATGTAACTGTTTTATTTGTACCTTTACACGAGCAGAATATGGCAATACTTGCTCAACTTCAGCAACATCATTCCCCATTCAGTAAGAAAGCAGCCTTGATCTGCACATCAAAGATAAAATATGAAATGATCGTTTGCATACCAACCAAGATATCAGACATTAGTAGCTCAAGTGATAAAAGAAAAGTTAATCAACCTGATTCATAGATAATCATTTTCAGCAAAATCAAACTGCATAGAAACAGGTGAAATGATATATATTTGAAGTTAGAACCAGACACCCAGATCCATAGCTCAACTGGCAGACTGAGTGGAGATGCCTCGTTTCAACACTTGAGGTCTTGGTATCGATCCCTAGTGGGGGTGGCTAACATGGAGTGTGTGTACTGACATGGGTGTGTACTAACAAGCTAACCCAAAAAAGAAGAAGAAGAAGTTAGAACCAGACTAGAAATGAAAATCGTCGAGTGGACCACAAAAAAAAGACAGAAATTTAAATGAGAAGCTTATTCTAAAGTTCACAGGAAACACCCTAATAGGTTGTTTGGATGCCTATAAAATCATTAAGTTGTAACCCGATTATAGGTAATCCGTTTACAGGTGTAAAGTGTCTACAGCCTGTCCTGTTTGGCTTTAAGCTGTAATCTGATTACAGGTAAATGGTTGTTTGTGTTTGGATAAGCTGTAATCTGTTTACAGCCTGTAATTAAGTATTCACGCACGACATAGCTTGGAGTGGTAAATCCTTCAAATATCATCAAATAAGTAATAACAAATAAATCTTTATTTAAGATAGATCATTAGAATAAGCCCAACTTAATAAACCCTGTGGCTGATCCTTGGGCTAAACCAATCATTAGTTGGGCCACAGTTGTGGGTCCACTAATTCAAATTCAGTTTTAGATGGGGAACTATTTAATATAAATAATTAACTATAAAGCAACATCATCAACATCACAGCAAAGCTTTATCCCAACTAGTTTGGGTCAGCGACATAGATTCCTTTTCTTCCATTCCACTCTATCTATTGCCTTAACTTCAGTTAGGCTTAGAGAATTGATGGACAGAATCTCCCAATCTGAGTGATTCTCTGTGGCATAGCCCATAAGCAGTGAGACCTGTAAGATAAACAGCTTAGATCACCAACCCATGAGGCCCACTTGTGCAAACTGAAAATTGAAATACAACATATCTTTTGATGCTATCAAGATTCTCCTCCACAAGCTTGCAGAAAAACTTTCCACAGCTGCCTATTGCAGTGTCCTTCTAAGCATTAAAAACAATTACTTATAAGACATGTTATGCTTGGACTATCACATGCACACAATTTCTATGCGGGAGGGGATTAGGTGTGGCCTGAGCTTACATGAGACGATGCGGCTTTTACTATGGGGTCCACCTTGATGCATTTGTTATATCCACACCATCCATCCATTTTGCAAGATCATTATAGGGCACGAGCCCAAAAATGAGACCACAACCACAAAAAGCAGTGGGGACAATGACACCCACTGTTGAAACCTACCCAAGGCCCACCATCATGTTTATTTGCTATACAACTTGTTCATAAGGTCACACAAACCTGGACGGAGGACAAACACAGATATCAGCTTGATACCAAACTTCTTTGGTCCCCAAGGAGTTTTCAGTGGTAGGAGTTCAATCCCCATTACTTGCTATGGCGTGGTCCATTTAGGGCGTGTTTGGGCGGTGGGATTAGAAGGGATTAGGCAGGATGGGATTCAAAAAACATAATTATTATCCATGGCAGGGATTGTCCTCTGTTGCCATGGGATAAGATTAATGTCATGCTTTGTTGGTAATACGGTGGTACATTGAATGGATATACCCACCATCATTTGAAATTACGTAGAATAACACACGTGTTATATCTAAACCGTTCATTTGTTTTGTAACCTCATTTTATGGCATGAGCTTAAAAATGAGGTAGATCCAAAACTTATTTGGCCCTAAAGAAGTTTTCAACAGTAGGTTTTCAATCCTCATTGCTTTCTATGGTGAGTCCACTTGAGCTTTATTTTTACCTGATTTTTTGGCCCAGGTTCTAAAATAATCTCAAAAAATGGGTGGACGGTGTGGATATAGCCTACACATCATGGTGGGACCTACACAAATTGCTAACATTAAGTGAAATTGGCACAGGACCCAATGCAATTCCATCTAATCTAATTCCAAGCTTTTCCATTTTTCCCAAACATGGAGTGGAATTGGCACGGCACCAGATAAATCCCATCCCACCTAATCCTTTCTAATCCCACTACCCAAACGATGCCTTAAGGTTTGGATCTGCCTCATTTTTGGGCCCATGCCCTAAAAAAGATCAGCATGTGCAAAGGCAGGACAGCTGAGGTTGGTTCGGCTTCCTTGTTTTCCATGAACGCAGACTTTCACAAGAGCTTCCTGTGACAGGAAGCTAGGTGAGGCCCATTGATGTTTGTGAGAAATCCACCCCGTCACCAAAAATGAGGCAGATCCAAAGCTCAAGTGGGCCACAGGACAAGAAACAATGACGATTGAACGTACACTGATGAAACATTTGTGGGCCACATTTTTTTTTTTTATCGCGCTAATATTTCCAGTTCATCCCCATAGGAATGACCTTATGAAGAGAATGTATGGGATATAAACAACATGGTGGACCCCAGGAGGTTCAACGGTAGGCATTTCCCTACCCACTTTTTCTTGTCCTGCGGCCCACTTGAGTTTTGTATCTGCCTCAGTTTTGGGCCCATGTCCTGCAGTGATCTGGACAAATGGATGGATGGGTTGGATTTCTCAGAAAAATCACGGTGGCCCCACCTAGCTTCCTAGCATAGGATTGAATGATCGCAATAGTCTCTGAAAACAGATCAGGAGGGTTTTTTCTCCAAGGAGTTTCTAAAACCAGTTCGGAGGGTTTCTGTTCGGGAGGGTTTCTAACCGTAGAGACAGAGCTCTCTAGCTCTCAGAACTTGGAGACGGAGGTGGAGAGAGAGAGTTTTGCAGTACAGAGATGGAGGTATGATCTATCTATCTATCTTTTTCTTCTTCGATAGAGGTTTTTAACTCCTGGGTTTGACAATTTCAAAACTTCTGTTAGAAGAAGCTGCAACTCTACTTTCATTGATGCATATCTGTTGCCTGAAATCCCTCTACCTGTAATCTGAAACATGCCCTTTTGTCATGTTTCAGTCAGATTACAGCTAAAAGTTGTAATCCGATTGCCTGTAATCAGATTACAACTTACTGATTTTACGGGCATCCAAATGACCTCTAGGTGTTGATACTAATAGGGGTGTTGATACTAATAGGATGCACCTCGACAAAGGTACGAAGATAAGCTCAAAAGGTGCAACTCAAAGACAGCCAAAACGCACGTCCATGTTTTCCAATGGCTGCTTCGGATTTAGAATTATGGTACTTGTATGTGTCATCACACCATCATGGCATGTTGTATCAGTGCACTTGCATAAATGGCAAAGGATGGACGAAATGGATGAATACATTTGAAGAGAAATCTTAAAACATGGCTGCAACAAATTCCCCCCACAGACTTGTCGATCTTCAGAAAATGCTGGAATGCCTCTCCTCTTCTTCAGTCTTTTGGTTGTCATAAACTTGTCTATCTAGGGTATGACTGTATGCATTACAGAATTGAATTGCAATCGTAATTACTAGTCCAATGAGTGAAAAATAACTCCGTTGAGGTTCTTGACTTGGAGCCGAAAGGGACTTACACCTTCATCATGTATGCTTCTTGATTAACAGAACGTCTGCAATACAACTCACTTGTGCATTCAAAAGCAGCTTTACGGTGTTATGTTATCTTGATCAAATATTCATTTCATGACAGGAGGTAACCTATGTGGGATTGTTATTATTATTTTAAAGGTAGAGAAACATGAATTTAAGATAAGCATTTCTTTCTTTGTTTGTTTCTTTCATTCATTGGGTAAAAGTAAATTACACTCGCAATAAGCACTGGCATGGAGCTATGAAGCAAAACTGACAGTAACACACGACAAACACATGACAAAAGCAACAGGTGTCCACGTTTCCAATTACCTACAAACAGGAAAAATTGCAAAATCATGTCATCATAAAAAGCCACCTAAAGAATCTATTAATAAACCCTCGACTCTGTTAGCATGAATGGGCGGAACACGCAAAATTCAAATCAGAGTCAGTCAATTGCCATCGGCAACACAGGAAAGAAAATCAAGAGGAGAGATTGATCGTTTGGTCCCAACAAATGTAAGAAACAATCACATGAATTCAATTAACAGAATTTAGGGAAATCTCAATCAAATGAATAATAATAATAATAATAATAATAATAATATTTAAAAAAAATAAAAAAAATTTAAAAAAAAAAAAACAAGAAATCAGAAAAGACGAGAAGACAAAAGAAGAGAAACGAGAATTACTTGTGGAATCTAGGAGGAAGCGTCTGCCTTAACAGGGATGGGAATAAAAAAAAACCGCAACAACGGAAACTGAAGCAGCGAGAATTGCATCAAAATTATTCTCCGTTACTGCTTATACGATCTTCCCAATACAATAACATGAGTTAGAATTCCAGAGGGTTTTTGGATAATATATAAATATCTATAGCTAATGAACGAGGAAAGAGAATCTGAGAGCGTTTGGTTTTGGGTTTTGGACATGATAAGGAAAAAGAAGAGAGGTGACGCTGAAAAAGCAACTGCTCTTAGATATCCCGTTGGCTTAGCAACTAGCAACCCATCCTGCTCGGCCTGTCACACACGTGCTACCCTCGTACACACGGCGTGGCTTTGGTGAATCCCCTGATCCACCGAGGTGGGCGTGACCCCTGACTTTGGAGCCCACTTTGATATATATTACTACATCCACGCCGTCCATCCTTATTGAAAGCTCATTTTAGACATGATATAAAAAACCGAAGCAGATTCATATCTCAGGTTGACTACAGTACAGGAAACAGTGGGAAATGTCTATTAAAAACTTCTTGTGGGCCAAAAAGCTTTGGATCAAGATGATATTTGTGTGGTATCTTCATCTAAGTCTTTGTAACCTCATCAACATTTTGGATGGAAAATAAAAGTTCCCGTGGAATCCGAGAAGTTTTTAATGGTGGTCATTCGATCACAACTGTTTCCTGTGGTGTTGTCTATATAAGATTTTTTTTCAGTTTCATTTTTTTTTATCATGCCTTAAAATGAGCTTTAAATTTTTGGACAGTGTTGATTTAAGTTATATACATTACTGTGAGCCCCAGAGTCAGGGATCCCACCCACTTCAGCAGATCCAGGGATGCACCGAAGCCGCCCCCGGATACACCGTCCCACGGAACGGCCAGTAGCTACTGGACGGTGGTCTGTGGATCCCATGATGTATTTGAATTATCCATGCCGTCTATAAATTTTTTCAGATCATTTTATGAAAATATACCAAAATTCACGGAGAACCAAACCTTTTGAACCACACCCCATGAAACAGTAGTGCTTGAACGCCCACCATTAAAAACTTCCTGGGGGATACATAAATTTTCGATGAAGCTGATATTTGTGTTTTCCCTTCATTTAGGTCTATGTGATATGATCAACAGGTTGGATGGAAAATAAGATTTTCTGTGGGCCCTAGGAAGTTTTTAATGGTGGGTGTTCAATCACCACTGTTTTTTGGTGGTGTGGTGGACTTGAGATTTGGATCTGTCTCATTTGTGCGATAATGCCCTAAAATGATCTGGAAAATAGATGGACGGTCCAGATAAAATACATACATCGTGGGGCCCACATAGCACTGTCCAGTAGCCACGTCGGTACCGTCAGCGTCCGTGGTAGCCACATCGGTACCGTCAGCGTCCGTGGTAGCCACATCGGTACCGTCAGCGTCCGTAGGCACTCCGCGTCCCTGCTCACGCGCTACGGCCTACACACGCAATAGAGAATGATAGAAGGGTCTACACGGTGATGTTCGCTAAGGGCCCGTTTGGCCGGGTGGATTGGAAGGGATTGAATGGTATTACGGTGGATGGCATGGATTTCAAGGTAATGATGGTGTTGTCAATGAACTGGAATTGCTATATGCTGGGATCAGATCACCCAGTCTGTTTAGCACGCCCAGCTAATCCCAGGATTTAACTTTCAATCCCTTCCAATCCGCCCGGCCACAAGGACCCTAACCATGCTCACTCGAGCTTTAGCTTTAGATATGCTTAATTTGAAATCCGAACATGAGATTTAACTACTATAGGCCCCACACAGCATTTGTTGTACGGTCTCCTTCGTTGCCATACTTACGTGCGGTCTACACCTTACGAAGAAGAGAAGAAGAAGCAGGCTACTCTCACGACGAAAATATCCTTCTATTTAAAATTACTTGTTGTCTGTGGCTCTCCTTTCTCACCCCACTAATTAATTCCAGCCGATCAAATTGACCAAACGCCACTCAAGTAAAAAGAACTTTCCCAATTCCATTCAATAAAGCTCATGTACACGTGACACATGTGCCGCCATGGCATGATAGGTCCAAAATCCAATCAGTCTATCAGAAACGGGGCTATTATTTCAGAGCTGATCAACTGTTGCAAAACAACAAGTCTACGGATTTTAAAAAACTTGGCTGAATTTTCTAACCCGTCCACTTGTATTTTTAATATTCGGGCCTATGTGCTGATTGGCCAACCCTATTTTGTTTTTCAAACTACTAATTTCAACAATGGGGCCCATATGCTGATTGGACTATATTATTGAAAAAAAAAACATATACAAGGTGGGACCAACCTGATGGATGATGTATCTTGCATGTAAACCAGTTTTACTGCACACGACAGCAAAAGCATACGAAAAGTAAAATATATATAGTTAGACAGTTTGGATAGTCCAATCCGTATGATTTCCTGATGGCTGTATACGAAGAGAAGATTGGTATAACGGATGGTCTAGATTGGTGATGTGGATGCCCGACTCCCAATGCAACTATGTGCCTGGTAAGGTTCGGATGCAGTCAGCCAACTTACATCAATACTCGGTGTTTACTGCATCGTGTTTTAGGATCCCCATCATCCATCAAGACGGTGGGTTGCACCTGACCCACAGTTCGTCCGTGTGAGATAGTCCTTCGGCACGTGTGGCGGCTGGGGAAGGTGTGCAAACTTCTCTACTCGAGCATCTTCCCGGGGCTTACGGCGACATCCCAACCTCTGACACTTGCATATTTTACAAAATGTAGAAGAGAGAGTGAGAGACTCACCTTTTTGCCACTCGCTTCCCGTACGTGGAAAATTTGTACGCATGTGCAATATCAAAGCCGTTCATAGGATGCGTAGATACCTATTAAATATAAACCCGGTGTGATCATACTCTGACCCACTTATTCTCTTTGAATTTAGAACAATGATTAAATATCTCTTAACGATCCATTTATGCTGAGCATTTGTAGCTAACAGATATTAAGGTCACTTCATTTTCTGGATATGGCGAACAAAAAGTCAGGGTCCATCTGATGAGTGGATTTGATCTGGTACACGTGTGATGTAGAGACTTGTGTAAAAAAAAAAAAAAAAAAACGTGCACCTCGTTATCCCTACGTGTTCTCAACTAGCAATATCTTTTGAATCCCATTCGGAAGTCAGTCAACAGACCAATCGTAAGAGCTCCGCCTCTCGTTTGTAATACTTTTTTAAAACAAATGAAAATATCTCCGGTTTGGATGATTGCAAGTTGGGGTGAACAGAAGTCACAGGCGGGCAGGACCAATGGGATCCTTCCACGTTAGGGGGATTGCTTGGGAAGACCAGACCCATATCCCAATAGCCTAATCAAATCTTAACTTGTCAGGGTAGGCAATCTGTTTCCAAAAACACTCATCTTAATGGTTTGTTTCAACCATGTGTGGGGTCCACTGTCCTTATTTTCATCACTTAAGAGCTTGATGTCAGAGATTTAAGGGCCCCTTTGGACGGGTGGATTGGAAGGGATTGGATGGTATTGCAAGGGATCGGAAGTTAAATCCAGGATTGGCTTGGCGTGCCAAGCAGACCGGGTGATATAGCAATCCCATGGATTTTAAGGCAATCCACTGACAACATCATCATTACCTTTAAATCTTATCCAATTCATCCTAATCCATTCAAATTTATCTAGGAAGTGTTAGGTTCGAAGGATTAGAAAGGATGAAAAAGTTTAATCTCGAGATTAGCCAGGCGTGCCAAACAGACTCGATATAGCACTTCTGGGATATGGCAATTCCCTGGATATTAAGACAATCCACTGACAACACCATCGTTACCTTGAAATCCATGCCATCCACCCTAATATCATTCAATCCCTTTTAATCCACCCGTCCAAACGAGCTCTAAATATATCCTCATCTCTCAGATGAATGGGTCTGGTAGTATATATACATTACAGTCAGTGGACCAACATACAATTTTGAACTATTTTAATGGTTAACGGCATGGGTGTCGGGATCTTAACCGTTCTTTTTGAGTTTTGATTTGTCAGAATTTAACCCGTTCAAACACTCTCCTCGTTCCATCCACGTTAGCCAAAGTAATGTCCCGTGTGACCATGCAACTGTTTGTTTTTCATAAACCATTGATTGGTGGATGGGACGATAGATCTGGACCATCTAACCTATGGTAGACTCCAAGGAGTTTCAACACCGGGTCAAAGGTTTAAGTACCCACCAGTGGTGAAATCCCACGGCGTGCGTGTGTAAGCGTGTGTGTGGGGTGTGTGCGCGTGTGTTAAATTTTTTTTCTTTTTTTTTATAAAAAAAACCTTGTCTTGGAAAACGAATCAGATAATTCCAACAAATGGAAGCTTATAGCAATGGGAATTAAAATCCATCACTCACTTCTTTTATGTCCAAAAGAGCTATAGACCAATGGCCCAGACAAAGTATAGATAGAATGCTTGGATCAGGTCCATCTCTACAAAATTCTAGGCACTGGCCCATCCATGAATTGGACCATTACTTATTTATGTCGTTGGCCAACTCAACGCGAGTACCATTATGAAACACCGGATGTGCACCGGATCCAGCCTCCTTTTACATGTATATAAATTAATCAAAAGCAGACTCAATCAACGGTCCAAACTTTTCAACCTTTTTGACTAAAACCTCACGATTGACGGGAAGAGAGGAGAAAAAAACCGAAAAAACGGATTCCTGACGCATCACCAATCAACGTATCCGTAGGGACGCGGATTGTTGTTGTGCTCCCGCCACACGAAGTTCCTGTGGTCGAAAGCTATACGGGGCACACAAAGATTTCCGTGAGAGGTCAATTCCGTCCATCAGTTGCTCAAGATCACAATAGGACAGGAAGCCAAAAATCATGGGAATCAAAATCTCAGCTAGGCCACACCATATTAAAGAGTGGATATTGAATGCCCACCATTGAAAACTTTGTGGGGGCCACATAAGTTTTGTATCATGATAATTTTGTTCCTACAGTTTATCTGAGTGTTAATAAGCTTATAAGAAGTTTGGATGGCATATAAAAATCATGGTCGACTCCAGGAAGGTTGCAATGGCGGACATTTCCGTTCTCACTGTTTCATATGGTGTGGCCCAGATGAGGTTTGGATCTGCCTGATTTTTTGAATCCTGTCTTAATGTGATCTTGAGAAACTTATGAACGGAGTAGATTTGTCACAGACAACTCTATGAATCCCACATAGCTTCCGACAACAGGAAGGGAACAGGCAATTCGCGTCCGTAATCTACGGTGGGGCTATAATCCTACGTGAAATAGTCCGGTATGAATTCCTAATGCGAGTGGAAATTACTTCACCAACGATAGACAACGACCGTCGGATGGGACTACTAAACTCTGGAGGTTGCACATGGCCCAACGACTAACTATCATCGGCAGAGCAACAAGTAGCTAGGCTCATATTTGAATGTCTTACACCCAAGTGGTAGAGTAAGTGAAAGATACCCAATTTCAAAGGTCTTGGTATTGATTCCTGCGGATGGCAGTGGGTGTACTAACCAGCTAACAAAAATAATAATAATAATAATAATAAATTGAATGTCTTTGATTGCCTGATCAGAGTAATATTTGGGCCACATGCAATCCACCGTGGACCCCTCTTATTCAAAGGTTTATGGACGATTGTGGATAGTGACTATATACAAAAAGTGCAAGCCATGATCCAGTGATCCATGTTAAAAATAAAAAAATAAAAAAATAAAAAAATAAAAAAAAAAACACCCAGATCCATAGCTCAACTGATAGACTAAGTGGAGATACCTTGTTTCAACACTCGAGGTCTTAGTATTG